>OY728143.1:172921749-175421749 GCA_963277665.1 Viscum album | reverse complement strand
GTTTCACATAAAAGTATATTTTTATTTTAATACTAAATATTTCAAGACGTGTAAAATATATTTTTTCTAATAAATTATCTTAAGAAAATATGTATAAATAGATATAAAATAATTTCAAGAAAAAATAATAATGTAAATCTCAAGGATAATTAGGGTATATAAATTTAAAGGAATTTTTTAAGAAATTATAAAATATTTCATACATAAAATAAATATAAAGAGGAGACAGTCAAAAAGGAATGACATTGGTTTGAGATTCTTTTTACCTTAGATCCTGATTAATTTTGTCACCTTTTATCTCCATGTATAATAAAAAAATTTAAATAAATGATGAATCTTATCATGTTTATTTTTTTACCCTTGATAAATTATAATCAATGGATTTTATTTTTTAATTTTCTTTGTCAATGGTGTAAACTATTGATATTATGTTTTCCATTAAACCATTATATTTTGTTTAAATTTTCCCGTTTGTATCATTTAAATTTATAAACTAATAAATTTATCTCTAGAATATTTTAAATAAATATTTTTATACATTTATATATAATAAATTATATATTATAACTATCTATAGATGTGTTGATAAGAATCAAATTAGCAATATCCTCATTGGTGGTTAACTAATAGATAATGGGACATTGTCCAAAAAGGATGTGAGAGATGTATAACATATAAATATGTCGGATAAATCATTATATTAGTTTAATAAAATAAAAAAAATTAAACACACTATCTAATAAATTTTTATAGGTTTTGGATAGAAAATAATATAACAATTAAGGTAGAGAAGAGGAAAATGGAGGATAAAAGACTGAGGAGTCTTACCTCATTTGTGTTGTTACATTGAAACAACACTTAAATACTTGAAATATTGGAGTTATATGAATTAAATAAATTAATATAGATTCAAATGTGATTAACAGAGGAAATTTGGGTAGATTTTTGGCATTGATATATGAAATAGAAGTGGTTTACTGAGGGGAGGTCGTGCGAAGAGGTTTATTTTTAGAATAAAATATAACATCCTTGGTAAACCTTGTAACTGTGATACTTTTTACATTATAAATTATATTTGATTAAAAATTTTATGTTTTTTATGAATTTAAATCACTTTATAAACAAAATTTATTAAATTATTTTAAAATAAAGTTGAAAAATAAAAAATTGTTTTTTATAGATTACATTAGATTTTAGACTTTGTAAAATATTTTTTATGTTTGGAATTTGAATTTAATTAATTACTTAATATATTAAATATATTACTCAATTATCAAATTCTTTAATTTATTATTTCATTATTAGATGATGAATCGTTTCATTAGAGAATATCGATTATGTAAAAATGTTATTTTTATAATTCAACTAAAAATTAAGTTTTTCAAAAATGTAAAAAAAATCCACCATTATAAAATTTCAATGTGATTATTCCAAAAATGATATTAATTTTATTAAAATAATATTATAACATATGAAATTTTAATTATTAATATAGAAGTTATTATTTTTAAATAATAAATTAAAATGTATTTTATAAAAATAAGTACTGTAATGCCTTTTACTTTATAATATATATATATATATATTATTGAATTAAAATATTTATATATTATTAAATTAATTGTGGTATATATTTTCTATGAAACTTTACTACTTTGAGAACAATAAACTATTCCAATATTCATCTATTTGTTTCTAATCATCAGTTTAATATTCATAATTATTAGGTTATTAATTTAATAGTCATATTATTATTCCAATGACCATATTCTTTCCTATAAATACATTTTAATTCATTAATTAATTAGTCACTAAAATTCTTATAATGTTTCTACACTATTAAATTCTAAAATATAAATTAGTATACTAAGGTTCTATGTTTTTTACAGTGATATTCATATGTATAATAATTCTAGGAGATCAATGTGATCCAAATTTTCAAATTCTAATTGTTTTATTTTTTTTATGTTTATCATCCCATAATAATATTTGTTATATTATTGGATATATTTATTCTATAAATATATTTTTACCACTTAATTTAATATATTTTTGTTATTTTTTAAGTTTTTCAGTTATCTATGTAGTACTATACACCAAATACTGACAAACATTAATTATTCAAAAGAAAAATATAATATATAAAAGTTGGGATATTACATCGAAGGATTGTCCATTTAAATTTTTCATAAGTGGGAAGATGAAGGTTGGTGGAGTTATCTTGGGCTTGATAGAAAATATTTTGAATGATTTTCACTAGTTTGAAATCTCTGAAGAAAGGATTTGTTGTGAACAATCCATTAACCCCCCAAAATAATCTATGAAAAGAATATATAGAGACAGAGAATAAATAATTGTTAATATGGACATTATGTAATTTTATTCTCTAAATATTCTCTATGATACTAATATTATTATTAATACATGACATCTATAATTCAGTACATCATTAAATATCTTTTTATTAAAAAAATAAATTTTTATTTTTTTAATGATATTTTACCCACATATATCAATCTCATTATTGGACCTATAATTGTCTTCCCAACTTCCTCAATTGTTAAAAAACATCTACTAATTAATAGTATTCATTAGATTAATAAATAAATATTATATTCATCATCTTTTAAATTAATTTTTATTTAATAATATACAGTATTAATTACATTGTGAATAAATATATGAAATCGAAAAATCCAAAAATAATATTATTTCTCAGTGTGAATAATATTTATTCCAACTGTTAAATAATAATAATTTTTAATAGACACCTTATGAAACACTATGTGTCTGACCATATAGGCATATCCCTTAGTTTCATGGGGAGATTCAGTCTAAATTCCAATATTAGTGTTCGGAAACATGTAAAAGAACCCATGATATATTAGTAAATGTCTTAACTTTAATGTCTTATGTTTTTCTAGATCAGGTCGATTCCCTCTCCCCTTTTAAATTTTTAGAGTTATTTTGGATATTCCAACTCATCTTTCATTGATCAAAACATAATTATGAGTTTTATATTAACCCAAACTGTTGTTTTGGGCGGGTTTAGAGGTTTACGTAAAGCCTTGGGATCTCGAATGTCTTTCGAGTGCGTGTGAGGCTCGAAGACCACGTTTTGGAGAAGTGAAGGCTATGGAGCATAGTTAGATTTAATCATAGGGAATTTTAGTGAAACCTATGTGGACCCTTTTTCACTTATTCATGTTTTTGAAAACCATACATAAGGAGGGAGCATACCATGCCTGACGCAATAGTTTTTAGTATATGGAATTTTCATGGTTTTCACATGGTTTTCTAAATTTTTCACAAGTCGTACTATTACTATCATTTGTGAAGTAATCACACATTATATCACGAATGATTTTAGAAAGGTTTGGCCTAACCATGTAGGTTCATCATGTGGGGCTTAGTTCCTAATCAGTAGGATCTACATGGTTGTCATACAATTTAGAAAACCATGAAGGCTAATCATGCGGGTCATTAAATCTGTAATAAGATGATTTGTGTCCTCCATCCTTTTGCATCTTGTATTTTTATTTTACCCTCTCTTGGTCACATATAGTAGCGTGTGATGCTATCCACTATTCATCTAGAGAGGGATTTATCATTTTTATTCATCTGATCTCTCTTCTTCAAGTCATTTTCGGTGTTGGATTTATCTCCATAATATTATCCTCTCTGTTGCTTCTATTTCCCTTTGCTCTCACCTCAAAAACCGCTAAATCCATATGAGTCTTTTTTTCCTTTTTTTGGCATTCATCTAAAAAATAAATTTATTCCAAATCAGTTCGAAATAGAGGCTATGATCATACATGCCTATATCTATGACTATGAGGTAGTTGGTCCTTTTATTTTATTTTCGCAAGTGTTTTGGGGGTGAGGATTGTAGCACATAATTTTATTGACTAAGTGAGGCCCCATAATTTATCTAGTTTCCTTTAATTATATAATTGATCCTGTGTAATATACCTTTTTTTATTCAATCCCCATTTACATAAATTCTTCGAGCAGTGTGAAGGGATTATGATTTTGGGCTCCGATGCCGAGGATCTTTATTTAATTAAATTGGGTAGTTTTTTTAAATTGAATTACATAATTAATTTTATTGTGAATTTCTATATAAATTTGAATTACTTTTAATGTACTAATAATTTCTAATGGAATATGATGGGGTTAGTCCAATAATGTAGATAGTTTTGGCTATCTATTTTGAGGCAATGTGAATTGTCTGGATAGGTATGGCATGTTATATATGTTTCCTAGGTGATGATGATATAGGTAGGTAAACTAAATCATTGGTAAAGGTGTAAAGGTCATCAAGTTATGGACATAGACTTGGATACTTTGGATGGAAATGGCATAATTTTTGAGTGACATGGTCATTGGGGCACAATATGCTTGTATGGTGTGGATGAGATTCTAAATTGGTGATTGTCACTCACCTGTGTTGGCCAAAGCATTGTTTAGAGTTGTGGGCACATAGGTTGAATTATTTATGAGCTCTTTTTGACCACTAAAGTGTGTATAAGCCCTTGGTAGTTGTGGATTACCTAAAAGGATGGGGTGCTTCCTATAAAAAGATATAAGGATGGTGAGAAGCCATCAGATGACAGTGATGAGGTCGTAGGTTTGGGCCTGAGGCTCACAACGCTTGAGGCTAATGATCCAAGATCATTTTGGAATATGGGAATCACCATTACATAGGATATAATAGGTTGAGATGATGGTGATTCTTTATCGAGGACAAATTTTATTTTACCTCGGGGTTTCGGGCTTCGAGCCGATGAGTGATTTCGAACAAGGGTTCATTGGAAGAAATTATTGGTTAGGGTGTTCCTTCAGGAAGACAATCACAAGTTTAATGGAATGAGGTTCCATGTGCCTTTTGGAGGTAGAACCTAAGGATTCACCAAGGGAAATTGACATCAAGGAATTCCTTTGCCCATGAGCCAAGGATCCTCTCCTCTCCGGTTATTCTATTGTTGGCTGAAGTAGTTGGCAGCTTCCTGTTGGATTTTGAATATGAGAAAATCCTGTGTTATTATATGCATGTGTTTTTTCTTCTCAATTCTTATTAAAAACATACTTAGACAAAAATTTAAGGTAGGAACTTATGGGTCGTGACATACTGAGACTCATTTTAACACCCTACACGGGCCATTTAGGACACGTGTAGACTTCACGATTTTGTGTTCATATAAAGGTCCAATATCAGTATCTTGATCTTACGGGATATGTTTCACAGGATTGAAGGAATGTGACTCAGGGATCTTGTCTCATCTGGATTTTTACTTTTGTTTCTATTTTTTTATCAGCATGTTATATATATATATATTTCATTGAGTTCCGACAAGGGAGGTCGTTTTCTTCTTATTTATATCCTTGACCAATATTAAAGGCATGTATTATTAGTATCTATGAGTGGAATTCTTATCTTATTTATTTATTTATATTGTATTGGATTATATTTCTTCCAATATTGTATGTAATTTCATCTGCTTCCTTCATGGGAGGGTTTTGGTTGAGTTTTTATTGTTTTTTTCTTTCACTGTTATACCTACATAGAACATTGTTATATCATCACCAGAGGGTATAATCTCACCACAATCATCCCTTTAAACCCACAATGACAGTTAAAAGATTTTGGAATACTAGGAGGCATGCCTATGTCTAGTGGCACTTGGCCCGAAACGCACTATTTGGGTGGCTAATCAGGTCGGGGTGCTACAAATGGTGTTAGAGTAGTTATTGACTATTAATTAGTAGCGAAATTTAGATGGAAACTAATTGTACCAAATAGTAAACATTTCTTCTATTCTTAATATTTATTCTTTGGTAGACTCAAGATTAGGATGTTTCTAGAACTGTGTTTAGAACTCCTGTTTGGGGAAAGAGGGACAGACCATGTAACCATAAGTGTAAATTACTATTTTTTTCACAATTTATAGTTATTTGATTTCAACCTCAAGTGGTACACTTGGAATATAATTTTTAATTTTTATGACATGTGGTCCTTGTCTTGGTTTAGTAAGAAATGATATTTGGAACCTCTTCCTAGTATAGTAAAGGGTGATTTCTTATTTGTTCTACTGATAAGGAACATTATAGGATGGGATATAGACATGCATGTACCACGTAATGAATATCTAGGTTATATGTGATATGTGATGCTAATATATATGAGGCTGGATCTTATAGGAGCGGGAAGGTATATTGATATGTGGTGATGTTGATCACCTAGTTGTGTGATGTGTTCATCAGATTGAAGTGACATGGTTTATTATGATGGGTATGAACCAAGGAATATGTGATACTAGGATCTGATATGGGAGGGTAAGGAGGAGAAGAGGTTGGGATGTCCTATGACATGGTTGTGATGGGGAAGGGTAAGGGTATTGAGATCTTGTTGTTTGTTACTGATTTATGTAATTATTATATATATATATATATTATATGAGATTTTTATCCATGTAATGGAATTTTGTAGGCTTCCACCCGGATGACTCAAATAGGGCACCAGGCGGATGCGAAAGTGTGCCATAGAAGCAGGAGTAGGTTGAGACCATTGAGGGTCAGACAAATCATGAGCTGTAGGTACAGGCTCATGCTCAAATTTTGTTACAGTCTTTAACACCCCAAGATTTCTTAGTATGTTATCTTTTTAATGAAATTAAATAGTGTGTATTACCCGAAACACCAACTAGGCTCCTGTTACACACAATATAGCGTTTATAAAACAAACACTTTAGTATTATAATTATTTAAATTTTATATTCATAACATATCAATTAAATATAATAATATTAATAGTATCAAATAATTTTTAATTTTTTTTATAATGTTGTATCATTAATCAAATATATTTATAATGAAATCTATATGTTTTTGTAAAATAATTATATGTCTAAAAATACTATTTTCTTAAAGGTGCTACTTTTTATAACCATTTTAAACAATATTAAAATTAATTTTAGACACCAATATAAATTGAAATTGGTAAAAATAGATATCATTTTTTAATTGAGAATATCAAAATTAGCTTTCTGTGAATTTTTGATATTTTTCTTAAGAGAATAAATTTTGCTAAATATTTAAATTACCGCATTTTTATTTAAAAACTGACCTTTCCATTTAAATAATTATTTTACTTTAAATTTATTTTGAAGTTACAATTTATAAATAATAAGAATATATCCCAATGTAGTTCATTAGAACAATTTTTATAATAAAATTAGATTTAAAAATTTATTGAACATTTGAATGACTCTTTTACAAGCCTTCTAGCCACATTTTCTTGATTAGTATTAAACATAATTTTAAAACATCAATGAATTAAATTTCTGAAAATATACATACATGTTTGTAATCAGTTTGAAAAATGTGGTCTAATAGGATCAAATTAATTTTTGGAAAATAGTATCTTTTGGATTTTAATAACCACAGTTAAAGGTAAAAGACGAATTAAAGGTAAAAATAATATTATAATAAGATTATATTACCCTAACACTTTCACTAGATTCATTGGATATGGCTTTTCAACCAAAATAAACCTTATGTCAAAAATATTATCCTTTTTAATCCACTTGTATCCGATTTGTACATTTATTATATTTTATTAAGTGAAGATTTAAAAATGTCATATTAAAATTTTAATAACTATATAATATTTAATATGTGGTTATATAAGTTATATGGTTGACTATAAATAGTATAAAGAAAGCTAAAATGTTTATATACACAATTTTTCTTTATTCACAATTTTAGGAAATAAATAATTACATTAAATGGGGACACAATAATGATAACATAATTAAATTATTAAAGGAAGAATAAATTAAATGTAATTAAAAATATTAAAATAAATATAATTTTACCTAATTAATGAAATCAAAAAAAATTATATATAAAATAGACATGTTAGTGAAATACTGAATTTTTTGGTTAAAATTTATTATATTGGTTTGATATTTTTTTAAAATAAAATATTGAATAATATCAAATGTGATATAAATGATAATTTAAAATAAATAATATTTAATTAAAATATATAAAATTTATAATAATATAATGTTCATCCAACTAAAAAGTATATTTTTAAATATTTTATAAATGATAAAATTGAGGTTTATTAGGAATTTTAAAGTAACTAATTAACCCTATATTATAAAAGGACAACTAACACGGTAATAGTTAAACTGTTTTACTATGGTTTAAATTCAAATGATAAGGTTAATTTTTTGAATTAAAATTATCTAAAAACGTTTCCTAAGAGTATTTTGACCCATCCTCATCTTATCCTCAAAATAAATCACTATGGATCTATTTTAAATCCAAAATAAATTTATAATAATTTAATGGTTTTGGTGTTTCAAAATGTTCCCCTCCACTCTCTTATAAAAGAGAACATATCCTTCTCTTTTATTGACACTTATAAATCCATTTTCCAAAATGAAAACCTAACCAATTAACCTCCCAATGATTCTCACTTCATCCTAAAGGCCATACATTGGGTAGAAAACAATCATAAGGAGTCATTTTGTGCAAATAAAAAGGAGACACCCAAAATAGAGGTAATTGTTTTACTAATTCCGTTCAATTTATTTTATTCATCTACATCCTCGTACTATGTTGTTTCCAAACTAAAGTAATAAATACAGTATCATCTAAATTTTCATATGTTATTATGATTATGGGAAAAATATATTCCACCTTTTATCTATCATACTAATAATAATATCACCATACGTGCGTGCGTATGCTTTTTCCATCTCCAATTTGTGGTGTAATTTGTTATTCAACTCAAATTTATTTGTATGGGTATAGTGATGAGTATTATGGATATAAATAATTTATATAACATGATAATTTTTCTGTATAATTAATATACCATCCAATTCCATACCATTTAACCATCAAGGGAATGATATTGTTGCTCGTTTGGACGTACAGACTACCGTCTCCACGATGTGGTGAGATTCAATCTCTATGTTAACCATTAAAGAATGACTATAAAATTTATATGATTAGTGAAAACTATAACTATGAACATTATATCATTCTGGATATTTATAAAATATATTCTATTCATAATAAAAGGACTTACACAACAAAATATGCATACAAAAATGAAATAGTTAACACTCAAAACAATGGTAATACTGAAATAATATTTACAAAATGATATAAGAGGATAAAATATGATATCATAAATATAGATATGGTTATGGTATAATTTAATAACATGTTTATCCATTATAAAGATTGTCAACGCACACTCTACAAAAGGAATGTATAAGGTAAGGGTTAATTTCAAAATCTCATTGTTATTTGATATTGTTTATATGTATGTATCTACTGGGACACATTTATCATAAAAGCCCATATTTCATAAAATTTATTTGAAAATATTATTTATAATTATTTAAATAAATTTTTACACATATTTTACTTTTTATAAGAAAAATTTAAAGGCATTTTTCCATCATTTTCCAAAAGAAGTACTTTTTGAACTTTTCAATAAATTAAGGAAAGTATATTTTTTTACTTATACGGCATGAGCAGCTTTTTACACTGTTATGACACCTTAACATTTTTTAATATTACCTTACTAGATTACATGTTTATTTTCAAAAAAAAATATTTTCTTTTATAATTTATCAACATTTAAATGATTTCAATGTAGAAAATGGATATTTCTATCAAAGAGTTTTAAAGATTTTGTTCGATTATTTTCATCTATGTCAACATCCACCGATAGATTTTATACTTAATTGAGGTGGATTTATTATGATACAATCTTCCATATTGTATTGAAGGTTTTATGATATGTTTGAATGTAGATGTTATATTTTTATACCATTAATTTTTTATGGTTTAAGTATTAACATTTCATATGCTAGTTATAATATGATTTTTTATGTTATGTTTTACACTTATAATATGTGGAATGCATTGGACTACATATGTGATGGTTAGGGCCCGTTATAACCCCTCAAGTCATCAGTAGGTCTCATGAGACAAACTAGAGTCTTGGCATGAGACATTGATGGAATGGTTATTTATGTTCTTGGTATGAGGACTTTATAGTATAGTTATGATGTCTGAAATTATGCATTTACTCATTATGTGATTAATTATTGATTTAAATGTGATTATTCGACTAGTAGAATAATCTTTTGAATGTTTAAATGAAATTATTTGATTTATTATATCTATATTATGCTGAATATTATGTTTAAAAGGCTTTTGTTTCTATTTTATACATTACCTTCATTGTTTATTCTTTTTTTTTTGATAGATTCCACTATATTTTTTATCCTTACTGAGCATTTGAGATCACCCATTTATTATGTGTCATTTTTTCCCAGGATGTAGAGATGTATATTATAACTAATCTATAGGGATATTCTAAGGAATATGTGTTTTTTCATAGAGGATACTATGTTTTCTTAAATTTATTATGTAATACAAAACATAAGTTTGTATCCAGCTTTTTCAAGGATACTAAACTGATTGGTCCTTTAGGATTTCATTTAATTAGATCATGTAAATGCAATAAAATAATGCACTAACTCTAGGATACTAGGGTCAAGTCATTTCATTTGGTATCAAATGACGTTTAGTATAAATCATGGAAACTAGATTTAGAATAACATTGATTAGGTAACAAAACCATAAGATAGACGTTCATGATAAGTATATAAGAACATCATAGAATTTTAGTAAGGTAGATATTATGTGTGTATAACTGACAATACATCCCTATTAAGATACTACAAGTGGATGTGGTTATGGAACATATGTACCTAGGGTTGAAAACTCTAACAAGGTGTTCTAGGACTGGCTCGGGGTAACCTAGTACATGACAGCGGGCCTTACTGTGCTCCTAGTTTGACACTCCTAGGGGACATGTTTAGGATAATTAAAATTTTATCTTTTAACCATTTTGAATGATTTAAAATTAAATATTTCCACAAATAAACCATGTTTATGATTATGAGACTAGATATGCAAAAAAAATCAGTTTTTGTTATGTATTTTAAAATTACACATTATGATTCATAACATGATCTAGTGAATATAATTGTTTATAAATAACGCTTGGTGGATGTAATGGAAACCATATCAATGTACATAATACATGAATAGATTTACCACCTATGAAACAAAATGATAGTGTATCTGGTGCTACAACTAGTACTGATCAAATTATAACCATACTGGGACAACAGACTCAATTTATGAATAAAAACCTTACCTGTATGGAACACCATGATCCACAAAATAGAGGATAAATGTTAGACTACTTCATGAGACAACAAACTCCAACATTCAATGGGCCATCAAATCCATTTTTTTCTTGAGAAATGGATAAGCTCATTACTGAAAATATTTCTTTCTTTAGAGAGTAACGAAAGTGAAAAATATCACAGCAGTTTATCATCTCTCAGGAGATGTGGATCAATGGTGGTCATTAATTCAAAACATGAAGGTGGAAAAAGAAATAGAGAATATGGAATGGAGGGAGTTTAAACATCTTTTCTTAGGAAAATAATTTCCTCATGAATAGTGAGATGATATGGAAAGGAAATTTATGAGTCTGAGGAAAATGGATGATGATAATCTAGCAAGGTATGAGGCTATGTTTTCAAGGATTTCATGTTATATTTCAAAATATATACATAACCCAAGAAGTATGATTGATTAATTATTTGATGGGTTAAAACCATTGCATTAACGGGCATTGTTCACATAATATATCCCATCATATAGAGATATAGTCTCATTTTGATATCAAGACAGAGAAATAATTTTCCCAGTCTTATTAATTTAAGGGAAATAAATAGAATAATTTAATAGCTGTGAAATAGGGAGATAATGGGAAAAAGGTAACGAAGGATTTTCTATTATGTGATAATTGTTGAAAGAAACACCTCAGTACTTTCCGGAAATAAACAAGAGTTTTTAACAAGTTTGGAGAGAAAGGTAACCTGACTCATAATTGTAAGGTAAAGAAAGAATTATAAATGTGAAATGAAATAATTGTAAATATATGGGACATTATGAAAATTAGTGTCCGAATAATCAAGGAAATATATCTCAGAATAAGCAAATGGATCAAGGTCATGTTTATGTTGTTACTACGATCAAAGTGGAATAATTAATGTATTTTTTTGGATTCAAGACTTCTGTTATTATATTATAGTTATAAGAATAATGAGATATATACGCACTATACTTTAGTAATTCATCATTAATTAATTGGAAGCATGAATGTTTTCATTATGGTTTTTATAGTGACCAAATATTTATTATGTGCCAATAAGTGCTACATTATGTTGTTTGGAGAATCTGATTTTATGATTGATTTTGGAAATTTATATTCCTTTTTAGACTGTTAATTTTGACATAAGTATTTTGGAAAATTCTTATGGTATAGATGGAGTTTGTTGAACATTTGATATTATTGTGTAAGGTTAGATTATTATTTATTAGATACTTTGGACTAACATTTTTGGTTTTATTAATCATTTACAGGATTAAGGAAACATGTGTGGGACTTATGATTTATCAAAATTTCTTCAAGTGTGAAAAAAATTCATTTTGGAAATTCATTTATAGGTTTAAGGGATGAAGAAAAAAAATCGAAGCACAACCAAATGATGCGATTATTCTTATAACATGAAAAGAAATAAATTATGCACTTGTCTGAATAGTAAAAAAATTCATAAACTCTAGGGAAATGATCTTGAAATATAAAATTCTATACTATTACTCTTTTGGGTGAATCAAATTATCCCTTAGATAATTTCATTTTTAGAGCTTTGTGATTGTTAAATTTCTCCTAATCATGTTCTCTATCACTCTCCAGAAGAACATGAGGGTTAGATTTTTATTTCATGTCCATGTTTTCCTACATGGAACCATAGTATGTGTTTTCTTTGGTAACTTTTGTACTTATATTTCATTATTTTCAAATGAAAGTCTTATTAACCCTATTTTCTATGTTAGTTTTCCCCAATAGTATTCTTTTGTATCAACCTTTTATTTTCTATGTGAAATTCCAAATTATGAGGAAATAATTTGTTGAAAAAGGGGAGAATGCAACACCCTAGGATTTCATTGTATGTTATCTTTTTAAAAAAATTCAATAGCATATATTGAACGCAACACCAACTTAGCTTCCATTACACACAAGATTGAATTTCTAAAAAACTACACTTTATAATTATAATTATTTAATTGTTATATTTAATAATTATCCATTATATATAATAATAATAGTAGTAATTAATTAATTATGAATGTTCTTTATAATGTTTTAACATAAATAAAACATATTTATAATGAAATGTATAAGTTTCTGTAAAATAGTTATACGTTTATATGTAAAATTATCTTAAAGGAACTAATTTTTAGAGCCTTTTGTGAAAAATAATAAAATTAATTTTGGACACTCATAGAAATTTAATTTTGTAAAATATAAATCATTTTTTAAATCAGAATATCATAATTAGCTTAGGGTGACTTTTGGAATTTTTCTATAAAGATTAAATTATTGATGAATAGTGAAATTAATCCGTTTTTGTTTAAAAACCAACCTTTTATTTAAAAAATTTCATAATTTTAAATTTATTTTAATGTCAAAATAGATAAATAATACATATATTAACCTAATATAGTTCATTGTGCTCATTTTTATAAAAGAATTAGATATAAAACTTTATTGAACTTTTGAACGTCTCTTTTACCCTCCTTCTTGCCACATTTGCAGGATTAGCATTAAACATAATTTTACCACTTCTGCAAATTTAATTTTAAATAAAGGATATATATGGTTGTAATAAATATGAAAAATTTGGTCTTATAAGATCAAAATAATTTTGGGCGAATCATAACTTTTGGATTTTATTTACCACGGTTAAAGGTAAATATTATAATTAATGGTAAAAATGATATTATAATAATATAAATTTACCCTGACACTTGTCATATTTTCATTTTAAAATTATTTTTAGACAAAAATAAACATTTTTTTTAAAATTTGATCCTTTATGCCAAGATTTTTAAATTAGGACATTTATTATATTTTATTTACAGAAGAGTTAAAAATGGAACATTCAACGTTAAATAACTATATAATTTTAAATATAATGTTATAAAATTTATATGGTAAAAAATAAATATTATTTATAAATATAAAATGTTTATCTACATAATATTAATTTATTTATAATTTTAGGAAATAAATAATTAAATTAAATGGTGACACAATAATGATGTAGTGATTGAATTATTAAAGAACGAATCAGTTAAATGATAATAAATATATTCAAATAAATAAATTTTGACTTAATTAATGAAATAAATGAATTTTATAGAATGATTAGACAATTTAGTTACCTATTTTTTGTATTGGTTTGAAGTTATCATGTTGTTTTGATATTCTTAAAAATGGAAATATTGAATAGTATCAAAATTGACATAAAATATAATTTTAAATAAATAATATTTAATTAAATGTTATAAAATTCATAAAATATCATGCTCAGAAAAATAACTATGATAATGTTAAATATTTCCTACATTATCTAATTGGGGTTATTTTGGAATTTTATAGTTACTATATTAATCCTATATTATAAAAGGACAAGTAAACATGGTAAGAGTTTAACTGTATATTTAAGGGTTAAATCCAAAAGATATGTTTAATTTTGTTATCTAAACATTTCTAAAAATCCTTTTATGTGAGTATTTATACCAATACCCATATTATTTTTGAATAACTCACTTTGGGGATATTTGAAACCAAAAATCAGTTTATAATATTTTAATAGTTTTGGTGTTTCCAAAAGTTCCCTTACCCTATATTTTAAAATAGCACCTATCCTTCTCTTTTATAAACACCTCTAAATCCCTTTGGCTTGGCCAAAACCTTCTCAATTCACATAAAAACATCCCTAAATTCATACTAGAGGCCATAATTTGGTTATAAAGTCATACTAAGGTGTCCTTTGGGAAAATAAAAATGAGACACTCAAAGAAGAGGTAATTGTTTTACCAATTCCGTTCAATTCCTTTTCTTCTTCTACTTCATCCTCCTTTTTAGTTTCCATACTAAAGTGATAAATATTTTATCATATAAATTCAGAGTTTTTATTTTGATTATTGTACAACCATAATCCTGCTTTTATTCATCCCATGTGTAATAATATCACTATGTGTGTATATGTACGATTTAAAGTCTCCACACCGTGGTTTAATTTTTTTCAACACTAATTTATATGGATGGATACAATTATTAGTATGATGGATATCATTTATTAATATAAGAAGACAATGATTCTTTATAATTAATATACCATAAAATTTCATACCATTTAACCATCAATGGAATGATACTGTCGGTCGTGTGTACGTATGACCCGCCATCTCTATAATGCCGTGAGATTCATTCCCCACATTAACCATTAAAAAATGATTATAAAATTTATATGATGAGTAAAAATAATAATTATGATCTTTATATCATTATGTATATGAATAAAATATATCTTATTCATAAAAATCATTACTTACACAACAAAATATGCATAGGAAAACGAAGTAGTTAACACTTGAAACAATTGTAATACTGAAATATTATTAACAAAATGATATAATAGGATCATATATGATATCATAAATATGTATATGGTTCTCATATAATTTAATAATATATTTTAACAATTATATATGAGGATAAAACACCCACAACTAAAGGAATGTATATGGTAAGAGTTAATTTCACAATCTCATTATTATCAGAGGTTGTTTATACATAAGTATCTACTAGGAAACATTTATCATCCATATACACGTTTAATAAAAAGTATTTCAAAATATTATATTGAAATTTTTAAAATCATTTTTACCCATATTTTTCATTTTATAAAACATTTTTAACGGAATATTTCTATCTTTTTTCAAATGAGGTACTTTAGGACATTTTCAACAAATTAAGGAAATAACTTTTTTAACTTATATGGTCCGAACGGCTATTTCCCACCGTTATGATACCTTTCAATTTTTCGAGCTTCTCCTACAAGATTATAAATTTATTTTACAAGGAAATGTTTTATTTTATAATTATTCATCTTTTAAATGATTTCAAATTAAAAATGGATATTTCTCTCAAAGAGTTTCAATAATTTTGTTAGATTATTTTCATCTATATCAACATCCATTAATGGGTTTTATTCTAAATTGAGGTTGATTTATTACGATAAAATATTCCATATTTAATGAAGGTTTTATGATATGATTGAATTGTGATGTTCTATTTTGATACCATTCATGGTTTATGGTTAATGTATTAACATTTCGTATGCTAGTTTTAATACTAATGCTTATGTTATGTTTCACCCTCTTCAAATGAGGAATGCACTGGACTTATTAAGTGATGGAAAAGACCCACTCTATCCCCTCGATGCATCATTATGTCCCATGAGACAATCTAGTATTGTGGAAGGAGGCCTTGATGGTATGTTTATTTATGGTCTTGACACAAGGCCTTGACAGTATGATTATGATGTCCGACATTATGAATTTCTTCGTTATGTAATTAGTTATTAATATTACATGTGATATCTTTACTAGTATAATATCCAAGAGAATGTTTAAATAGTTTCATTTGATTTATTCTTTTTATATTATACTTAAGATTATGTTTAAAAGGCATGTCTTTCTATTTTATACCTTGCCTTAATAGTTTTTGCATATTTCTGATAGCTTCTGCTGTATTTTTTATCATTAATGAGCATATGGGCTCACCCTTTTCTTATGCATAATTTTTCCCTAGTATGTGAAGTGGTATATTATAACTGACATGTAGGGATAGTCTAAGGAATATGAGGTTTTTCAAATTAGATGCTACGTTTTTTTTAATTCATGATGTAATGTAAAACTTATGTTTGTATCTAGTTTTTTCATGGCTAAAAAACCGATTGGTCCTTTGGGATTAGATTTCTTGTGATCATTCCAGTGAAATAAAATAATGCACTGACTCTATGAAATAGGTTTTGGGGCGTTACACAGGCAGGGTAGCCACCGGATATGATATATTTTGGGTTGTGTCTTGACGATCCACTCAAAGCGAGCCCGGTACGGGTTATCCATGGTTTCAACAGTGAAGTTTAGGGGGTAGAGACTTCGATGGAATATTGGACGTTGAAGTTAAAGTAGAAACAAATACCAAAATTTCAGTCAATGGGTGGTCCAAATGTGGATAAGAACGATATCGAGTAAATGGATATGATTTTCGAGCAAGTCGAGATGCCTCCAGGGTGGAGGGTGAAGCTAGAGACCTACATGATCAGAGGACCAATAAGGCACTGGTAGGATGTGTAGGTATAGGCAGGTAGACATGAGTTATTGGACTGGAAGTACGTGGAGGTTAGGTTATTCAAGTACATATTCTCAGAGTTTCCTTGGGAAGAAAGAGCTCTAGTGTTCTTGAGCCATCAACAGGGTGACAAGCCCGTCATGGACTATGAAGTGTTGTTCAATGAAACCTCAAGGACGAGGCATATATAGGATGGTTTATATAATGAAATTTAGGTGCAGGTAAACATCATTAGGTTAGCATCATTCTCATAGGAATTGACTAAGACACTCATAGCCTGAAAAAACATTATGAATAGGTCGTACTTGAGTCGGATGGGGGATTCAGGTGTTTTCAGTGGAAATGATTTAGATAACAGGAAATGATGCAAACATGGGTTCCAACATGGAAGTCAGGTCAAGGACTCGAGTAAACCACCTCGGAGTTGGTATTTAATGGTGTTTTCCACTTTGTAAAATTAGGAAATGTCCAAACTCAGTGTGAGAAGCCTCAAAATAAGTGTCGTGTATGTGGATAAGTTGGGCATCTCAAGAGGATCGATAGGAAGCCTTCATGGGTAGTCAGAATTATGGGATTGGGGCAGAACTGGGTTTATGATTCCAAACTAGAAGTGCTACCAGGTGATGTTATTTGAGATTTAGTTGCACATAGAGGTTTTTTAAGAGATAACGGGACCCTGCTGTGGGGTCATTGGATGGTGGCTGGTCACTACAAAATATGTCAATTAGTGATGTTTGAAAATGTCATTAATTCATTTGCAGACGTTTCACAAAAACAATGGTAAATGAGGTGTTAGTAAATTACTAATATTTGTAAATGTGGGTAAATTGTGACCCTTATTAATGTTTCTATTTAGAGACACCTCATTTACCAATGTGATTGAGAAAATTTTGTTTGATGACTAGCTATATAGGGACACCTCGTTTGCTGAATTTTGTTATAAATGTCATAAAGTAAAAATAGATAAATTTTTTTAATTTAATGACATTTTTGGAAAACATCGTTATTTATTTTTTAAAATTCATAATTTATATTTTTTAGTAAAAAAATTTATTTGAATTTTTTATTTTATTGAATTTATTATATGCCTCTCCATGTTCTCGCATGCACCCCAACCACATGTGTTACCCACAATCCCCACCGATCCGCACTCCTCGGTACTCCCCCTCCTCCCCTCGGTTGTAACCCACCCAACTCATTCCCTCACCCACCAAGCTCCCACTTGATCCCCATGCCCCATACCATTATCCACAACCCCTATCTTCCCTTTCCCAATCTACTCCCCTTTACCTGTTCTATTATCTACCACATTAATCTACCTCCAACTATAGTGCCCTCCCTCCCACCCTACTGATACCCCTCCCACTGTTTTCCCTGATCCCTCCCCATCTTTTTCCCTCTACCCAACCCCCACTCCCATGTACCCCATTCCCCCCCTCCGCCTTCCTACCTCAACGCCCCCTCTGCATATCCCTTCCCTACAAAAATGCATCCTCCAAAAAGATTAAAACCAAAATTCCCAAATCCTTTCAAGACATCCACAACACATAAGACCAATTAACCTTTTTATTTTTTAAATATAAAATTGTATTATATATATATATATATAATTAAATTAATCTATATTAATAAATTAATGCATTATATATATATTTATACATTAATATACATATATTAATATACACATATATATGTTTTTTAGTAAACTATTTTTAAAATTAATATAATATATATATATATATAATTTTATATATTGATATACATATATATATGTTTATATTTTATAATTTATGTTTATAAATATATATAAGTTTATATTATATGTGTGTGTGTGTTTATATATATATATATGTTTATATTTTAAACTATTTAAAAAATTAATATATTACATATATAATTTTATATATTAATATACATATATTATTATATCTGTTTATATTTAATATTTTATGATTATATATATATGTTTATATTATACATATATGTTTACATTTTATATTATATATATATATGATTATATGATATATACATGTGTGTGTGTTTATATATCTATATGTTTATATTTTAAATGAATTCTAAATTTAATATTATATATATATATGTTTATATTTTAGATTTAATATATATATAAATGATTATATGATATCTATGTGTGTGTTTATATATCTATATGTTTATATTTTAAATAATTTATGAAATAAATAATATATATATTTTATATATAATAAGTTTTTTTATCTTATATATATATATATCTGTGTGTGTCTGTTTATATTTTATATTATATATATATATATATCTATGTGTTTATATATTAAATTTTATATTTTATATTTTATATTTTATATTATATATATATGTGTTTATATTTCATATATATTATATATCTATATTTTATTTATGTCATATGTTTAGATTTTATGTATTTTATATGTTTATATTTCATATATATATATATCATATGTTTATATTAATATAAATATGTTTATATATATGTAGATATATATGTGTATGCCCACACACACACATACATATATAATTATCCATGTTTTAAAACACTCGTAAAAGTGCTACAGAAATAGCCATGATTTGTCAAAAATGAGACTAAATTTAAAATATAGATGTATTTATATATTAATATATGTATATAAACATATTTATATATTAAAATATGTATATAAATATATTAATATATTTATATATATGTCTGTGTTTTTGTATTTATGTATATGTGTATGTGTTTATATATTTTAATATATAAATATAGGTTTAAATATCTATTTACATCGATGTTGGAAGATGAGCTATATAAATATATTATATTTTGCGGAATTTTTTCAAAAGCATCGCTAAATTTTGTGACGTTTTATGAAAGGTGTCAATAAATTACTGATGTTTCCTTAAAGGTGTTTCAAAATTAATGATGTCTTTTGAAACTCATCTCCAATGTAACCACATTTTCTCAAAGGTGTTGTTAAATTAGTGTCATTTCTTGAAAAGTGTCAATAAACTAGCGATATTTCATGAAAAGTGCAACTAAATTAGCAACATTTCCTCAAAATCATTGATAAATTACTAAGTATTCCTGAAAATGTTTTCTAAATTAGTGATGTTTCCTTTATATCACTGCTAAATTAGTGAGATTTTATAAAAACACTGATAAGTTAGCAACATTTCCTAAAAAGCGTCATTAAATTAGTGACATTTCCAAAAACTTGTTGCTAAATTTATGACATTTCCAAAAAAACATTTCTCACTAAGAGAAATCCAACAAAGTCGACGGAACGTCATTCGGACGTTTGGAGCTTCAGATATGAGCGTTTCCGCTCTGAGGGCCCGATTGGTTTCATGTACGAACCAACCCGGCCGAACTCAAAGTCATCTCAAACTTTGAGTGCGATATACCGAAATGACCGCCTCGATTCAAGTATCCCATCGCAACTGACGGTGCATCGATCGGAGGTCCTTAGCCCATGTTATGGGCAAAAGACCGTAGACGGTCCGAAAATGGGGGTTTCGGGCCCGGACCGTCCCGGACCGAGACCCCCCGGTCGGCCCGGCGTGGCCCGACCCGGCCCGGCCTGGGCATAGCGCACCCAGCGCGCTGGCCACCTTAGCCAGTGGCCGAGCCGTTGGCAAGGGGGGGGGGGGTGGCGCCTGCCACCCTCGTGTATTTGCGGCCCCCCCATTAAGGTGGCCGTTTTTGAAGGCCGGCCGGGGGAATTAATTCCCCCAGCTCCCTTTTGTCCAGCCGGCCCGCACCGGATGGCCAGTTCTGCCAACAGGGACCGGCGACGACCGATCCTTTTTCCATTGCCGTCACCGGCGGCCCGGAACCTGTCGTCGGTCACCCTGCTCCGCCACGGCCCGGAACCGGCCACAGCTTGATTCGTCCGGCGCGGAGCGACGACACCGCGCCCCTCAACCGCGGCCCCACTCCGGCCACGGTGTCTTCGGTTTTCTTCGACGCGGCGCGATGGCGTCGCGTCCTTGTTCAACTTCTCGGCGCGGCGCGACGGCGCCACGCATTACTTGTCGTGCGATTCTCGCGTGGTGCGATGGCACCACTCCATTCCGTCCAAACCACAAAGTATCAAACAAAGATAAAGAGGAGGGTTGGCCGTTTTTGTGCAGTCCGACCCCCTCTCGTTAAACGATAACATTTAGTCTTATATCCATGAAGAACGACAAACTAGAATCATGAACGGAAAATTAATTTAAGTAAAATAAATCACCTACCTTGATTAAAGAGATGACGAACGTCGGCGTCACGAAGCGAGGATTCGAAGACGTTGACTGAGATTTCATCACGGATAACTGCCGCGGAAGCGACGTCGCGAAAGAAGAACGTCGTGGAAGAATACGTCTCGTCGTGGGTCGGTGTCGCGGAAGACGGTCTCCGAGGGCTCTGCTATCCACGTCGGAGACCTTTCGTTCATCGCGTTCTTCATCAAAGAGAATGAAGAACCCAAGACTTCCTTAGCTTTTTCTCCAAAAGCTCTCAATCAACTAAACACCAACCAAAATAAAATAAGTTCTCAACTTATTTTATTAACACAACAATGCTTTTGAAATTCAAGAGTTTGAATTTCAAAAACTTACACTTAACTCACCACATTAAATCCATAATTTAATAATCTTAAGTTATCAAAATTTAAATGGGAGTTGAGGGGGTTTAGAGGATATGAAGGGGTGGGGTTCGTGTGGGCCACACCACCCTCATAACCTCCCATGGGATTTTGGGTAGTTACCCAACTTCCACCCAAAGCCTTAAACCACTTAAAGATAATAAAAATTTTAGTTTAATTATAAATTAAACTTCCACATTTTTTATCATATTCTATCGTGAAAACGCAACTCCGGAAATGGAGTCCATAAGCAATTACCGGCGCTACGGTTCCATTGGTGCCCTCGGAATTCGATTCCAAGCACCGGTTCAAAAGTTAGAAAAACCCGCTCGTTCGTTCACTGAACGTACCCGAGCGAAACTTCAGATAGAAATTTCGGGCACACGAGGCCTCAGAATCAAGTGCCGTCAGAAACTACGTTCTTGTAAAATCCCAAAGAAAATTAAGAAAAAAATTTCCTGAATTTTACAGGTCTTTACATTACTCCCACCTCATGGCTTTTCATCCCTGTAATGATACATCATAAGCTAGGGAAACAAATGTGGGTACTGAGCACGCATCTGAGCCACCCGCTCCCAAGTGCTCTCTTGGAGGTTTCCGTGCTGCCATCTGATGCGAAATAGAGTAATCGACCGTCCACATAGGGCTCACTCCTGTCGATCCTCGATCTCCACTGGAACCTCCATAAAAGTCGCCCCATCATCAACGTCTAGCTCCCCATGGTCGATGATATGCGTCGGGTCGTGCACGTATCTCCTCAACTGAGATACGTGGAAGACGTCGTGCACCCTGTGCAACTGAGGTGGTAGAGCCAAGCGATAATCCACCTCGCCAATCCTGCTGATAACCTGGAATGGTCCGATGATGCATGGAGATAACATGCCGCCTCGACCAAATTTCAGTAATCCACGTCAAGGTGAGACATGAAAGAAGGCGTGATCGCCATCCTGGAACTCTAGTGGCCTCCGCCTCCTGTTATCATAAGACTTCTGCCGGCTCTGAGCTGTCCTCATCCGCTCTTGGATGACCTGGACCTCCTGGTGGTGGTGGTGGTAGAGCCTCAAAATGTCGTCCACCACCTGCCGCTCGACTAGCTCCTTGGCCTCGTCCACCTGCTCCCTGCGGACCACCACGGTCGAACCTCTTCCTCTTCCTAGGTGGTTCCTCAACCGTCTGCTGCTCCTCTGCATAGCGGGTCGGGCAGTCATGAGCCATGTGGCCCTGCCCGCCGCATGCATAGCACTGTCTTCCACTCGTAAGACTGGTTCTGCTGCGTGTGCCCCGCACCTCCGAGCCAGTATCCTGTGGTTTTCCACTCGTTGGCCTGGCCCTCTTGGACCTCTCCGACATTTTTCTACTGCCTGCTGCAGAAGACTCCGACACGTGTCGCCCTGCGGTAGGTCTTGCCGCTTGTGTAGACTCAAAAAGAAAAATCTCGATCAAAAGGGCTCACTTCAGTACTCCTGTCTGAGTCGGAATGCTGAGGGAGATCAGCGATGCCCTGATCTCGTGTCTCAATCCCTGATCAAAGGTCCGGTCCCGGAAGAATGGGTCTCGTACCATGTCTGTAGAGTAGCGCGATAGATCGTTAAATCTCGTTGAGTACTGGGTGACCGTCAAGCTGCCCTACCGCAGCTGAAGAAGCTCTTGAATGTGCACCGCACGGAGGGTGGCTGGGATGAACTCTGAGCGGAAGAGGCTCTCAAAATCCGTCCAGAGAATAGATGCCTCATCGTGCACCTGGAGCATCAATTTCCACCATCGTCTTGCTGCTGCGTGTAGTAGGCTCGCTGCGATGATCACCAAGAGGTTTGCTGGTGTCCTCACTAGCCTGAAAACTCATACAACTGCCTCTAGCCAGTCCTCGGCTGCCTGGGGGTCCGTCTCCCTGCGGAACCTGGGCGGTCGCTGGTGCTGGAACTCATGCAGTGCACCGAGGCGACGTGCATCGTCAGCGGCTGGTGTTGGAAGCATCGGTGGCTCGGCGGGTAGAGCTACTGTTGGTGCCACTGTTGACAAAGGGCCATGCACCGAGGCCTCATCACTTGGTGGGCTGTCGTCACGCTCGACTCTCGGAACCATAGCTGGCTGTCGTCGTGGGGCCATCCTAAAAAGGAAACAGGTGCGCCATGGTCATAACAGTATACCTGGTGAGATGATACAAATTAATCACAAAGAAAACATGAAACACACATGCAATTCAATGTTTTCGTGCATTAAGTCATAAATCAGAAGTCAGGGTCCTGGTGTACGGATACGTCGGCCGCCGCACCAACACTGGACTCCCTGGACTGATAACCACACTCAATAAGCTAAAAACTATTGCTTCACATAGAAAAATATCAGTGTTCGCGGTAGAACCGAACTCCTATGATACCAATTTGTCACGACCCATTCTCGGGACCCGTGTCGTGACTACCCCATGCCCGCCTTCCATAGGCCAGGGGCTGGCGACTAGCACCAAGGCATAAATCCTGGTAAAAAGGGAATGCATTGCCTTTGTAAAGTAAACAAACACCTCAGAGTAAGTAACAGAAGAAGTAAACACTAAGTGAAACTGAGTAAAACAGTATGTGCGGAAAAGTAAGTGGGCCAGTATAAAAACCCAAACTGAAAGTAAAGTACAACTGGAAAGGAAAAACAACAACTGAAAAGTAAAGCCGCAACGCCGAGCTGTCCACTGGAATCCCACCTGAAGGGTGGGTACAGATAGCTCCACTGATCCTCGGGTCCCACCATCCGCTCCGAGTACATCCCGCCCAGTGGTCCACCTCTAGGTACCGTCCTTCTCTGCAAGCCTCAACCACGATCGATGTTGTCCGTCGTCTGCATCCAACACAATGTAGTGCGGGCATAGCCCGTGCAGGGGTGAGTATAAGCTACTCAGTAGGGACCCCAAGACACCCGAAGGTCTCCTAGTATCCACAAAGGATAAACTAAAAAGGAAAGTTAAATCACGAAGTAACATCCGACACTTCCTAGGTATATGCCCATACATATACCTAAGTCATCAATGCTCGTTCAGCTCCAACATCCGAGCCCATGTACAACCCAGTCCACACAGGAAAGAAAAACGTAAATCCACACAGGATAGCAAACACAATCCACATAGGAATGTAAAACATGATTCAGCTCACACCGGTATTGTTCTTCGAAAGATGATAGAGATGATCACTGATCCATCTCAGTCGTCGGACCCACCAAGGATCGATAGGTACTGACCCCCGCAATGACGCACACAGGATCGGACCAACATAGGATCTGTAGGCGCTGGCTCACATAGAACCACTGAGCGCTGACCCACACAGGATCGGACCCAGACAGGATTGGTAGCCCTGATCCACACAGGATCGCTGAGTGCTGTAGTCGTCGTCGTTGAATCCACTGAGGATATCTGCACAGTCGTCATTGCAGTCACAGTAGTAGTCGCAGCCAGCTCTAGGGTTCCCGCATACAGCAAGCTCGTTCGGGAGGGTCCACTGCACGATCTGAGAGGCTGATACATCAACTGACACATATCCTAGAGTTTATGTATCCAAAAGTTATGTATCGTCAACAGTAACTCAACGTCGCAGACGGCGCGTCAATCGGACGCACGGTCTGAGAGTTATTGGATTTTTCGTCCAAGGGGCCCGATTGGTTTCTAAGGAAAAACCAACATGATCGTACTCCACCAGCGTCCAAACCTCAGGTGGAGTAAGCCAAAATATTGTCTCACTAAGAGGAAACCAACAAAGTCAACAGCACGTCATTCGGATGTCCGGAGCATAAGATATGAGCGTTTCCACTCATAGGGCCCGGTTGGTTTCGTGTACGAACCAACCCGGTCGAACTCAAATTCATCCGAAACCTTGAGTGCAATATACCGAAACGACCGTCTCGATTCAAGGATCACATCTCAACTGACAGTGCGTCGATCGGAGGTTCGTAGCCCATGTTATGGGAAAAATACTGTAGACGGTCCGAAAACGGGGGTTTCGGGCCTGGACCGACCTGGCCCGAGACCCCCCTGTCGGCCCGAACCGGGTCGACTCGCCCGGGGTCCAGTTCTGCCCGGCTCGGCCCGACTGGGCGCGGCCCGGCCTGGGCATAGCGCGCCCAGCGCGCTGGCCAGCTCGGCCAGTCGCCGAGCCGTTTGCAAGGGGGGGGGGGGGGGGGGCGCCTGCCCCTGGTGTAACCGTGGCCCCCCAATTAAGGCGGCCGTTTTTGAAGGCCGGTCAGGGGAATTAATTCCCCCGAATCCCTTTTGTCTGGCCGGCCTGCACCGGCCGGCCGGTTCTGCCGACAAGGACCGGCGATGGCCAGTCCTTCCTCCATCGCCGACACCGGCGGCCCGGAACTGGCCACAGCTTGATTCATCCAGCACGGTGCGACGGCACCGCGCCCCTCCACCACGGCCCCACTCCGGCCGCGGTGTCTTCGGTTTTCTTCGACGAGGCGTGACGGCGTCGCATCCTTGTTCAACTTCTCAGCGCGGCGCGACGACGCCACACATTACTTGCCGTGCGATTCCCGCGTGGTGCGACAGCACCACACCATTCCGTCCAAACCACAAAGTATCAAACAAAGATAAATGGGAGGGTTGGCCGTGTTTGTGCGGTCCGGCCCCCTCTCGTTAAACGATAAAATTTAGTCGTATATCCATGAAGAACGACAAACTAGAATCATGAACGGAAAATTAATTTAAATAATATAAATCCCCTACCTTGATTCAAGAGATGACGAACGTCGGCGTCACGAAGTGAGGATTCAAAGACGTTGACGGAGATTTCGTCGCGGAAAACCGTCGCGGAGGAGATGTCGCGAAAGAAGAACGTCGTGGAAGAAGATGTCGCGTCGCAGGTCGGTGTCGCGGAAGACGGTCTCCGAGGGCTCGGCTCTCCACGTTAGAGATCGTTCGTTCTTCGCGTTCTTCATCAAAGGGAATGAAGAACTCAAGACTTCCTTAGCTTTTTCTCCGAAAGCTCTCAAACAACTAAACACCAACCCAAATAAAATAAATTCAAAACTTATTTTATTAAGACAATAAGGCTTTTGAAATTCAAGAGTTTGAATTTCAAAAACTTACACTTAACTCACCACATTAAATCCATAAGTTAATAATCTTAAGTTATCAAAATTTAAATGGGAGTTGATGGGGTTTAGAGGAAATGAAGTGGTGGTGTTCGTGTAGGCCCCACCACCCTCATAACCTTCCTTGGGAAGTTGGGTAGTTACCCAACTTCCACCCAAAGCCTTAAACCACTTAAAAATAATAAAAATTGTAGTTTAATTATAAATTAAACTTCCAAAATTTTTATCATCTTCTCTCGTGAAAACGCAACTCCGGAAATAGAGTTCATAAGAAATTACCAACGCTACGGTTCCATCGGTGCCCTTGGAATTCGATTCCGAGCACCAATTCAAAAGTTACAAAAACTCACTCGTTCGTTCACTGAACATACCCGAGCTAAACTTCAGATAGAAATTTCGGGCACACCGGGCCTCTGAATCAAGTGCCGTCAGAAATTGTGTTCTTTTAAAATCCCAAAGTAAATTAAGAAAAAAAATTCCTTGAATTTTACGGGTCTTTACATCAATTTCGTAAATTGAAAAAAATTAACTTCAAAATAAGTAAAAAAACAATATTTTCACTAAAAATAATTTTATAGAAATATATCATTAATTCAACTTATTCTAATTTTTATGTTCTAAATACAAAACTAATTTCTATTATATCAAATTTAAATTATAAATTTGATAACTAAGAATTTAAAATATGTTTATAAATAAAATATCTTATAAATATAAGTAATAAAATGTATGTTGTTTAATAGATTTAGGATTATTGTGTTTACCTACTATATAAGAATCTAGGGTATAAGATCCCCCTAAATAATTTTTCCTTGAAATTAGTGATATAAGTTATCTCACAAAAAATGGCATCATTTATTCATCATTTCTTATTCAGGTTCCCATGTTGTTTCCTCTAACATTTGGTTCTTTCAAGGTATTTTCACTGGTGAATTAATATGATTCCACAATACTTCCTCTCTAATATCATGAATATGGACACACTCATCATTATAAAATATCTCGAGTTCCAACTCTATTTATTTAGTGGTGAGTGATTGTATTGGATCCTTCATGTAATTTCCCAATAATGAAATATGTAAGACATCATGCACTTAAGAGAGGGTGGGTGGCATAGTAAAATAATAAGACACAACACAAATTACCTTTTAATTTTTAGAAGATATGATGAATCTAGGAATCATGTTTACCTATGAAATGATTATTATAATTCCCTAACATGGAGATACCTTAAGGAATACATAATCCCCCACATAAAATTCAAATTTTTTACTCTGATTATCATCATATTTCTTTTTTCTGCACTGATATTTCCATATATGATCTTGAATAACATGAACCTATACAGTTGTCTCCGTAAAAAATTCTAGGAATTGTTGTTTCCTTTGTCCAACATTATCCTAGAATGTTAGAGTTTGAAATCTCATCCCATAAATTTTTTTATACGGTTTCATCTGAATACATGAAAGAAATATATTGTTGTTTATCAATTCCACCGAAATTTAAAACTATTCCCATGTTCCTTGATAATAAAGTGAGCATGATCTCAATATTTATTCTAATGTTTAAATAGTCCTTGCATATTAACAATAAATATAAGGATGATATAAAATTTTCAAATGAA
The DNA here is from genome assembly GCA_963277665.1 of Viscum album. Classification (NCBI taxonomy): domain Eukaryota; kingdom Viridiplantae; phylum Streptophyta; class Magnoliopsida; order Santalales; family Viscaceae; genus Viscum; species Viscum album. The sequence goes on along the minus strand of OY728143.1, from coordinate 175,393,038 downwards.
TCTCGGAATTGATATATTTCTGAATATTCATCCAAAATTTAGATGTGAATAAATTATAATATATAAATAAAATTGATAGAGGCATAATATGTAGTCTCATGAAATATTTAATATAAATTTGTGCAATGAATTTAAGGGGTAAATCCAACCTTATTTCTAATAAATTTGTAGAATTGGTGAGGCATTCCATAATTACCAATATAAAAAATTCATCATACGAGTATTTGGTAGTATAGTAACAAATTAAATTGTAACATTTTCCCACTTTCACATTAGTATTTAATTAGTATGCATAACCACCTATGGATGTTGTCTCCAAAACATTACTTATTAACACCCCAAACATCTTGACACATAATATGCAATTTCCCACCTCCTGTTATGCTGCCAAAAAATTCCCATCAAATCCCTTTTCATATTAGCACTATCGTGGTTTATAGAAAAATATTAGATTTGATATTAATATAATAATCCCCTCATTAGATCAATTATGTATGGTATATATAGTCTATTTCAAAACATCAATACACTATATTCATAGATGAAGTTCATCGGTCTCATATTTTTCAAAACATGAATTTTATTTTGTAAATTATTATCACCATTCAAACATAAATTTATTTTCTCCTTTAAAGATGGTATAGAACTAAATTATAAAAGGAATGGTGTATCCCCTTCCCCAATAATTTCCATATCCAACTTTATTATGTTCATGAATATAGGACACTTTTCTATCGTCATCTAGGTCATAACTCCATGTTCATTTCTACTCAATTCATTAGAAACATTTTTTATTTTCTAGAGTGGTGGTGTATCAAATAGTCACATTACTTGAGTAATTATAAACCCCACCCCCACTATCTTATTTTGAGAACATTCTTATAGAATATATATTTCATAATTTTATTGTCCATATAAATGTCACATCGTTCACTATGGAGATAATGAATCTATATATTTAAGTAGAATAATATAGCTTCTAACACAATATCATGAGGGTGATATTTTATTACATGGATCATTAATTACCATGATGTATAATAAATCACATTATCGTTGAACATAAGGACACATCTCAATCCTATCTTAGATGAATCAATATAAATCACAAATCCTTCTTTTACTAAGTGTATAATCAATGCTTGTACGTTGACTAATATATTAATCAATTATTAAAAAATTTCTCAAATTCATCCATTAAATTTAATTTGACCCCTTTATGAGTTAAATTGGTTAATGGGATGTCCAATCTAACAAAAGTTTTTGAAAATCACAAATAGTAACCTGTTAAACCAAGGAAACTACGTATCTCAGTTATGCTTTATTATATGGGTCATTCCTTGACTACAATAGTATTTGAGGATAAGTAAATATTATGTAACACCCTTATTTTTTATGATATAGTTCTCTAAAAATAAAATTTATTTATTTTATATCATGACTTGTTGGAAACCCTCGAGTTTAAAAAAACCACGATATTCTATTGAAATATTATTATTTATTTTTAAAATTAATACTTAGCCAATAGATTAGTGATTATGAATAGAACTAAATAAATTATGAAAAATTTATGGTTTAAAAATATATAAAATTAATTCATTGGTTAAAAATTGAATATAAATGAAAATGAAAATCAATTTAAAGAAAATGTGATGTTTTCCTGTAAACATGATTTTCTTATGTGCACCATGCGTTTTTATCTTAATAAATTATATTAACCACTTTAAATGAATTACTTTAATGAAATTTATATATTATATATTCAATCAAGTGTTTTAACAGTCATAAATATTTTTCTAAGCATGTGATATAAATAAATTCACGATTATTCCAAAAAAATAATTTTCTTAATAAATGGTCTTCGTTGGGTTTTGCTCAATTATTTAAAAATGAATTTATACACCTTATAGAAATTGAATAATGAAAAATGGATTGTATATTTGGAATCAAAAGGTTCAAATTTGTTAAATATAATTATTCTATTTTTTGTAATTATGAATAGTAACCTTAGTAAATATTTGTTAGCTCAATAAGGGTAAAATGGGTAAAATGGGGTTAAAACTTTTGGATAAGGAATTTAAATTTCTATAACATTTTAAGTTATATAATTCTATGAGTTTTGTTTAGAAACTTCAATCTATTTCTCATATATATGTCCTATTGGTATTGTTTTTCTTTGATTATGATCATTATACTAATGTAAGAAAAAAATAAATACAAAATTCTATCCTTTAGACTTTAATATCTTTATAAATTTTACATAACGATAAAAAGAGAATAAGTTCAAGTATAAATATTTATTTTAAATAATAAATAACATTTTTAATTGTAATTAATATATAATTTTTAGGGATTTAATAACTACCTTATTTTTTTACGCAATGCCGACATGAAGTTTATTCAATTAATAGAAAAATAATAAAAATAATTTTAAAAATATTAAAAGTAATATAATTTGGTTTAATAATTATATTAAATGATTTTTTTTTATAAATATACAATTTTAGGGATGTGTGAAAATTTCGGATTGAAATTACATTTCTTTTATGTTTTTTTTCAGAATCAAATTTTATAAATAGTGTTGAAAATGTCATTGATGATATTTTATGAAAAATAATATTTTATTAAATTGTTTAAAAATGAAAAAAAATATTGAGTGAGGAAAATTATGTTGATAATTATTCTAAAATATAATCACTTATCCATTTATTATTCAGTTGTTAACTTATAATTAAAATTATAAATCATTAAGAGTGAAAAAGTAGTTAATATGGTTAATGTTAAATTGTTTAACTAAGGGTTTAAACCAAAAAGATATTGTTTAAAAAACAACTTAAACATTTATAGATTTTACTGGTTAGTGGTATATAAACCATATCAGAAGTTATCTTTGAATATATATCCATTTGGAATTTTTTGTCTTGATAATTACTTTATTATATTTAAATCTTTTATTAAATTCTAAGAGTGCACCTCCAATCACTAATGAAAGGGCCCCCCCTACTCTCTATTATTTACTCCACTTTCAGCCCTATAACACATAAAATCCCTAAAATAATACCTTACAAACATTAATAATTCCTATTTTTCTATTCCTTCCCAAATACTATCCATTTTAGGGTTAAGGTATAAGCCAAAAGAGGTTTCTCAATGATTAGGTATAACCCTTAACCAATCATTTTAAATTTTACTTCTTTTTAGTACTCATTTAATCTCGTGGTGTCTACTATTAAATATTTAATTAATTATATTAAATATGATTAAATATTATTATTATATTATAACATCAATTATCCACCTTCTTCTTAAATGTTAGAAAATGACAACGTCACTCTTGTGTATACGTGGATTACCACCTCCACGAAGCGATGTGAGTTGTTTTCATTTCAATTTCAAATGGATGGTGATAAGTAAATATTTAATCAATATATAATATATATTTGATATAAAAATGACTTTATAAAATTTAATTATTATATAAATTTCTTTAGTTCCATCCATTTAGAAATGAAAACAATGTTCATGTGTACGTACTACCTACCATATCCATTAATGGTGTCAATCATTTTTAGCTCAAATGGACTAGAGGAATTATTTTTAATTTTAATATTGGATAATCCCCCTCTTAAGGGTTTAAGGGAAACCCTTACATTACCTGAAAGCCTTGTGGCTCAAAATGCATTGGTGGCCCCAAGGCGCTACAACTCGAAGGCCCTATGGACGGAAGGACTTCGCTGGCCCGATGTTCTTAAGAACTATAGGCCCAAATCGTTGGCTCGAAGGCCAAAATAGTATGAATAGTGTAATTTTCTACAGTACCAATCAATATCTGCTACAGTAAATAATACAGTGCTATTACAATAACTCAAAAATCCATCCTTACATGGATTTGACTATGAGTCTCTTGGATACCAAGCAGGAGCCTCTACCACTCAGGTACAGGCTTGTTGACATTTTAATAATTTTTCAAAATCTACCATTTATGGATAAATATAAATATGTATCTAATATATATATATATGACATTGAAAACATGAATATATTTGAACATTATCAATGTAAAAGTATTGGAACTACCAAACATAAAATCTCATAAAAAATGAAATGGTTAACAAACAGAAATGATGATTTTAATAAGGAATTGTCAACAAATGGGTGTTTAAATATTATAATTAGATAATATATGATATTATAATTGTGTACGTGATTTTTTTATAGAATTATAAGAAATTAAAATTTATTATATATGATGTTATATTTCATTCCAACCAAGTGTAACTCAATGTAAAGGTTTTATGCGACAATTTTACAGTTTACATGGATTGTTTTTTATTAAGTTTCTGATGATTAAATTTTACCTCTAAAGAATATCATGAATTTTATAATCATTTTTTTGTTTCTAAATAAAAAATGTTTTCCCTTCATTTTCATCTCTTTAATAACTCAAGAGATATAATGAATTTTTTTAAGGTAAACTTTCTATGTTTTAGTATTTGATTAGAAATACTTATCTTCCATGTCCATGTTTAATTAAAAATGTTGTCAGGAATGTTTTAATATTATACTATGAAATTTTAAAGTCATTTTCAACATTTTTTTTCCAATTACAATACTATTTTAAATTAATATGCTTATCATTTTCTGAAAAAATATAATTTTTACTTTTTAATGAAAATCATATTGGAATCCTTATTTTATTGTACACAGCATAAATGGAATTTATCACCATCATGACCTATACAATATTTAAAGCATCATTTACATGTATAAAATTTACTTTTTAAATAAAAAAAGTTACTTGATATTTAAGAAATTTTTAGATTTTGAATAAGTGATTTCAAAGTGAAAAGGTTGTTTTCATCAAGAAATGTTTTAGTGGTATTTTAAATGGATTTTTCATCTATGAAAACATATTTTGATGGTATTAATTGTTTAATGGGGATATGATCCAATTATACTATCTTTATTATTTTTTAGATGGTTTATGGTTAGTTGATTAAATATTAATGAAATTCGATTTTCATTTCACATGTTATGTTATGATGATTTTTTTGATATTTTGGAATACATATGAATTTAGTTATGATTATATAATGAGTGGGAATAGAATTATATCTCTCTATAATGAGTTAGATAAATATTAATGCTTATGAACTTAAAGAAACATGGAATTTTATCCTAGTCCAAAAAAATAATGTACATGTGAGGTTATCTAAATCTTGAAAAAGAGGCACCATGAGAGGTTATCCCTATACCAAAAAGAGGGTATATTGGAGTTCATCCCCAGACTGAAGTGGATACATGGGTGGTTATCCTAATACTAAAAAAGAGGGTACACAATAGGTTATCCCAAGCCTGAAAAAAGGGTACATGGGAGCTTATTCTAGGCACAAAGCAGGTACATAGGATGTTATCCTAAGCCTAATATGTGATGAATGTATTGATATATTTTGTTGAAATAAGATTTCTATGATTATAATAATTCCATATTTTATGCCACTGTTCCATGACAATGTTTTATGAAAAAATTATATTCTCATGGATCATGTTCATTGATCCCTTTATTATTCATCTCTTATGATCATAAAATCTTTATTCCATGACTCGATATTATGATCTATGATAGGCAGGTTTTTGTTTTTAAATGTTAATCTCTTGTTCTCATGCAATTATACTCATATTATGCATATGTGATCATTGATATCTACCTTTTTCATCATTACGGAGAATCTTAGCTCACCCATTCTTATCATTCCTTTCACCAGGTTATGAAGAAAGCTTTTATTTATGAGATGCCTAAGTAGGGATATAGTTGTGAGTAACTAAGTGGGAGATTATGTATATCAATTATGAATAATTTTTTACGTATCGAAGTTTCTAAGGACACTTAACATATATAATTAAGGAATAGGTAAAAATGTTATGTAATGAATATTTATCTAATATGATTTTATATTTATTAAAGACAACTATGGGTCTACATAGTTGGTTTTAGATAATGTATCAGCTTTATTTAGAAAATAGGATGAGAAAAATTTAGTGAGAACCCTTAGGATAATTCTTTTTAATTGATAATATCCTAAGTTATTATCCATAAAGGAGTGTAGTTTTATTAAAAAATTATACATGTATTAATACTACAAGAGGACTTGGTTTTGGAAAAACTGTGTCTAGAGGTCACAGCCCCAAAAAAGTATTATTGAGTATATCTCATCCATCATTCTGGTGCATATTGAGTGTGTCCTTACTATGTATTCGGTTTGACACTCCAAATGGATATTATTAGGTTAATTAATATTTTATTTATAATACATCATGGATTATTTTTGTAGATTATAATCATGGATGGACTAGGTTATGTCTATGGTGTCATAAATTGAAAAACGTTGTCCTGATTTACATATCCTATAAATTAATTTTCAGGATTATGTTGTTTCTCAATATAAATACTTTTTTTCATGCTTTGACTTTTTAGTCAATGGGTGGAACATGAAGGTCATTTATTAATAATAAATGTGAATGGCAAAGTAATTATTTTACTCCTAAGAAAAAAAATGTTTTGGGAGATGGAATTAAAAATATCATCGATATGCTAACAAAACATTCCTAATCCATGAATCATATAGATTTTTCAATTGGTAAAAGTTTGAAACAATGTTCATTTAAGTCCATCAGGAGGAAACATATTCCTTGTTTTAGTGAATCTTGGGATCCACTAGTTTTTGAGTAGTGGATCAACCATATTTAAAGGATATTTTATGCTCTCCAATGTTAAAAGCATGATAAATTCAATTTTATTGTCTATTATTTGGAAGGTGAAGTAGGTTAATAGAGGACTCTCATCATGAATCCGAGAAAATAGGAATAAATTAACACTATAGAGTGGGATAATTTTAGAAGGCTATTATTCAACAAGTAATTTCCTCATATTATTCATATGAGAATGGATAAAGAATACCTTGAAATAAGGTATGATTATTATGAATCTATTACTGCATTTGAAGAAAATTTATAAGACATTTGATATATGCTCCTAGTATTATAATTAAACCATAATGTAATATTGATTAGTTCTTTAATGGATTAAATCCAAGTATTAAAAAAAGTTATTAATAAGATACATTAGTAGCTATGAATAAATCATTTCATGCGATACCAAAGTAGAAATTGATATTGGAGTTACCAATCAATCTCATTGTTTTGATATGAAAATAAATATGGAATTAAATAGAAATTGTAATAATAAAATTAATTGAGGGAGGAAGATGATCCTTATATTATTCTCAAATTTTGGAACAATACATGGAGATAATAGTCTTAAGGAGACTATAAATTGAATTTAGTGTGGAAAGTAAGATCATCAGGCAATAAAATACTAATTTTTTGAGAAGAAGTTTTATAATTATATAAGAAAATAACCAAAAAATGCAACATCTGTACTCCAATGTTTCAAATGTAATAAGTATGGCCATTATGATATCACATACAAAAATTTAATGGTTATTGATGAATATTGACATCAGTAACATCTTATATATATATGTGTAAATAAAAATAAAATCAAATAACTATATTTAATGTGGATAACAATGTTTTCAAAAGGTACACTAATCATACAATCTTGAACTTATAATATATCTATTTATTCTATATCTTCCAACACTTTTTATCTGAATAATTTATAAGGTGTCACAATACTAACTCAATAAGTAAGTGTTAAATTATTAGTGAGAACCCCTAATGTTATGATGTTTGAATCTCAAGTCTATGATTCTTCTCTAGTTGAAATTTGTGTGAGTGTGCTTCCTTCAAATCTAGTGAATCTCACATTATTTAAATTCGATGTTATCTTGGGAATGGGTTGGAATTATTTATATAAGTACCATATCAATAGTTTAGGAAGGGATGTCACATATGATATTCCAAACTAAGCAATAATTGTCTATAAATTTTTTGATAAATATGAATATATGAGGAAAGTTAAATCTGTTATATGGGTCTTGATTCATATTCAAAAGGGGTGTTTAACTTAGATGGTTGGGGAGAAAATAATAATAGAAGATATACCTACTAAATGGGTGTTTGTTGATGTTTTTCTAATTTAAATTCCTAGTATTCCTTCAAATCATGAAGTTTATTTTTCAATAGAACTCAAACCTGGTGCTATAACTATTTCAAAGACTCTATATATAATGGACCCAATTGAGTTGTAGTAGTTTAAGAATAAACTTTTGGAGAATCATAAAAATGAATTAATTTGGACATGTGCATCACCTTGGGGTGAAGATATTATTTTTTAAGAATAAAAATGGATCAATGCATATTTTAATTTATTGTCAATAATTTTATAAGATCTCGATCAAAATTATGTAGTATCTACCCCATATTGATGACATGTTTGATCAACTATTCAGAGCTCAATACTTATCAAATATTTACCTTTATTTTGGATATAATCAATTATGGATTATGAAGAAGGATATACCCAAGAAAAAATTTCGTACAAGGTATGGATTCTATGAATTTATAGTGATTCCATTTGGTCTGACTAGTTCCCCCGTTATATTTATGCATTTAATTCTTAAATTCTTTAGAGATTACCTTGATTTTTATTGGTAATATAATTAAATGATATTATTTATTATTCAAAGAGAAATTATGTGAATGAATATCACATGAGAATTGTATTAAAGACCCTAATGATAGAGAAACCGAATGAAAAATTTACAAAGTATAAATTATGGCTATAAAAAATTGTTTTCGGGAAATATAATCTCAATATAAGGTATATTGGTGGATCCATCAAAGACAGAATTCGTTGAACATTAGACCACACCAAATATTGTGAATGAAATATATAGTTTTCTTTGTTTCACTGCAGTTTATTGATGCTTTGGGGAGAATTTCTCATAGATATCTAATATACCCACTATGTGAACTATGAAGGGACCCAAGTTCTTTTGGACAAATTAATGAGAATAAAATATCAAGGAACTGAAGAGATGATTTTTCATCACAAATTTGTGCACATAACCCTACAGTAGACAAGGGTTTATGATCTATAATTATTCATAAAAAAGGTTCTATGGTTCATCATTGTAAATATTGATATTTTTATAGATTATAACTCATGAAAATTGAATATCTATGATCAAAATTTCTCAACAAAATTTTTGAGGATATCTGTGGTAATTGTTTAATTAAATATATGGAATAATTATCATAATATAGAAATTTTTGATATATATATTGATCCTGAATGTTTAAATTATATATTCACTCAAAATATATAAATATGCAATAGATATGATGGCTAGAGTTCATTAAAGATTATTAATTCTTAATAAATTAAAACCAATGGAATGAAAAAAAGGTCATAGATGCTCTAACCCAAAATGATCATGCCAGATTATCAATTATAAGGATAAAAAATTATCCAATGATTATGAATTTATAAAGTATGTATCGATAAATATTTATATAAGGGGATAGATCTTATATTTATCAAATGTGTGTTCAACCATATATCCATGTGAGGAATAAATTAGTGAAAAAGAAAGATGTGGAGATGTAAAAGATGGTTTAAAATGTTACTGAATCAAACATTGATTATGATAGAATAATAAAGTTCATGAACACTATATTTGATCCATCCATACTAAATCTGAATAAAGAGCTACTGGATGAGGCACATAGTTCATCATTCTATATACATCCTTGAATTATGGAAATGTATAGATATATGAAAGATATTTTTTGGGGGGACAACATAAATATAGACATTGAAATGTATGTATCTCAGTGCTTGGTATGTTAAAAAGTTAATTATAAGAGATAGATGTACAATGGGATTTTATAACCATTTCGTATATTAGAATGTAAATGGAAAAATATCACCATGGATTTTGTTGTTTGAATCCCAAAAACATCTAATGCCCATAATTGTATTAGGGTTTTAGTTGATTTCATTATGAAGTTAGAACACTTCATTTTCATTAGATAATGTTTATCTATTTATCAATTTACTAGAATTTACATTAAGAAATTGGTAAGGATGAATGGTGTACTATATTTTATTGTAATTGATCAGGACTGAGGTTTACCTTGATGTTTTGGTGAAGTCTTCAAAGAGCATTGGATACAGAATTGTGTGTCAGTACTATTTATCATCCATATACAGATGGTTATTCAGAGAGAACCATTCAAACCCTATAGGATATTTTGAGATCTTCTTATATTAGTCTAAAATATGTTTAAGAGAAACACCTTCCTCTGGTTTATTTTTCTTAAAATAATATATTTCACTCAAGAATTCATATTGGTCCTTATGAATACCTCTATGGAAATAATTTTTTAACTCCAATTTGTTGGGGTGAATTAATAACTAGAAATTTATAAGGATGTAATCATGCTAAGGAAATTGTAGAGAAAGTTAAATCCATTCAATACTATATCAAAGTTTCTCATAATCAATAGAAAATTTAAGTGAACAATCATTGGTGAAATCTATATTTCAATGTTGGTGATAATGTATTTCTATTAATATCTCCATGTAATAACATTTTGAGATTAAACTATAAAGGAATGTTGATCCATGGGTATATTGGCACCTTCCGGATTCTTGATCGAGTAGGGATGGTATCTTATCACTTGGTGCTTCCATAGAACCTCTCCCAAGCTCATGATTTGTTCCGAGTATCACTCCTAAGGATATACAAATATGATCCATCACATGTACTTAACTCAGAGGTCATATTGATAGAGAATGACACTTATTATGAAGAACAAATATTATAATTCATGGATAATAGAGACAAAGTGCAACAATATTGTACAATTCACCTAGTTAATGTACTATAGAGGAATCATAAATTTGAAGAAGCTACATGGGAACTTGAGGATGTGATGAAATAGTGATATCCCCAGTTGTTTGAATTAGAGTTATTTAATTTTTACGGTAAAATTAATTATAAGGGGGTAGAATTTAACACCCTAATATTTTATGATAAATTTCCCTAGAAATTAATTTTATTTCTTTGATAACTTATTTTACACACAACTGTTAGTTTAGAGGAACCATCGGTACACTATTGAAACATTATTATTTAATTTAAAAGTTATCGTCTGGCCATTGGATTGGTGTATATGAATAGGAATAACAAAAATTAAAAACTTTTATGGTTTAAACAAGTATAAATTTGAATTATCATTTTATCAATTTGTTAGAAATGAAAAAAAAATTGAATGTAACAGAGATGTTTTTCAAAAAAAATACATGAAAGATATTTTTATCATAATTAATTAAATTAATCCTTATTTTGGAATGATTTTTGATAAAAAAATATATATTATATAATGAATATAATATTTTTAAAATATTCTAATATTTTTTCCGAAGAATATGATAGAAATAAATACAATTTTATTCTTAAAATGTATTTTTCTAAAAAATGGTTTTAATCATTTTTGATCAATAATTTTAAAATGAATTTTTGAAAAATATATAAATTAAATTTTTAAAAATTTATTACATATTATGAATCATTATTATTAATTTTTTTAGAAAAACCTATTTTATATTTGGTCATTATATGTAGTAACCTTGGTAAATGTTTGTCGCCACGATAAGGGTAAAATGGGAAAAATGGGGCTAAAAAGTTGAGATAAGGTTTTAAAATTAAAATAAAATTTTATTTATCTTATTTTCTGGGGGTATATATTCTATTTACATCCATCTCTATAATATATTTCTACTTGGGGGGGGAAGTTTTATTTGATTATGATCGTTATATTAATTTAAGAAAATAAAAAGTACAAAATGTAACTCTCTTGACTATTATATCTCTATAATTTTTATATAAGGCTAAGAATTGTATAAGTTAGGTTATAAATTTTTATTTTAAATAAGAAATTATTTTTTTAAGGTAATTTATTTATTCTTTTTAGTGATTGAATAATTACCTTAAACTCTTATGCAACACTAACATAATATTTCATCAATTAATAAAAACATTAAATGCATTTAAAAATATTAAAAGTATTATAATTTGTGTTAATTATTGTTTTAAATAAAATTCGTAGATAAATATAACATTGTAGGGATACTTTATAAGTTTTTTTTAAATTTTAATTTCTTTTATGTCACTTTCAAAGTCAAATTATGTAAATAATGTTAAAAATGACATTAATGTTATATTAGGAAAAATAATATTATTTAAATTATTTAAAAATCATAAAAATATACAATGAGGAAAATAATCATGATAAATTTTCTAAAATATTATATCATTTCTATTTATGATACAATTGTTACCTTATAATTAAAATATTAACACTTTATGAGTAAAAAAGTGTGTTTTCGATGTTAACGTTAAAATTGCTTAACTAAGGGGTTAATCCAAAAGATAAGGTTTAAAAAACAACTTAAATAAGTACATTTTTTACTAATTTATGGAATTTAAAACACATAATACATTATATTACTATATATATATATATATATTTAATCATTTATGTTTATAATCTATTAATTATATTTTAATCCTTATAGAAATTCCAAGAGTGCCCCTCTCCACACTTATAAAAAGGAACCCCTAATTTCTCTTATTGACAAAACATTGAGTTTCTTATTTAATTAAAATAGGAACTATAATTTATTCCTATATTCCTTTACAAAAACCTAGATCTTCTATACTTTCAAAAATACCATCCATTTATGGCATAAGGTGTATGTCAAAATTAGTTTATCAATAATGTTGTATAACTCTTAACTGAGTTTTTTAAATTTTATTTCTTATTCTAATTTCTTTAAATTCATGGTGTTCACACTAAAATAAAAAATTAAGTATATGAAATATTATTAATTTTTATTATTGTAATTTAACAACCATTATCCACCTTCTACCCATCCTTTATAAAATAATAACTTCACTCGTGCATACATGTCAACTACCACCTCTACAAAGATATGTGATTCCTTTTTCATTTCAATTTTACCAGGATAATAATAAGTATAGATTTAATGAATATATAAGATATATGTGACATGAAAATTATCATATAATAATTAATTATTATTTACCTTTATTTCCCTACATCTTTTGAAAAATGAAAACAACATTAATGGGTACGTACGACCAAGCATCTACAGGAACGATATCAATCATTATTCTAAATATAACATTTATGGATAAATATAAATATGTATATAATGAATATATATTATATTTAAATCATGTATAACATTTTTATATTTTGTTTCCAGGATCAATGTACATAGACTCGAACTACTAAATTACAATTCTCATGGAAAATGAAACCGTTTACACCCATAAACGATGATTTTACTAAGGAATTATTAATAAATGGTTGTTGAAATGTTATAAGTGGGTAACATATGATATTATATATATGTAAATGAATTTTTAATTTAAATATAATAAATTGAAAATTATTATATATAATATTATATTCATTTGGAGGAAAGATAATCTCAGTGTATGGGTTTTATGTTACAGTCTCATGGTTTATCATGATTTTTATGATTATGTTTCTGGTGATGAAATTTTACTCTAAAAAAATATCATGAATTTTATTTTCCTATGGTTATTTATAAATATTACACATTTACTTTTTTATTTTACTGTCTTTATGAACTCAATAGATAGAATAAATTTTGTTAATGAAAACCAGCTATGATTTACTATTTGGTCAATAAACAGGCTTCTGAAAAGGGGAAAAATGATTTTCATGTCTTTTTTTATTAAAAATGTTTTAATTTTATACTATATAATTTTAAAGTCATTCATAATCATTTTTTACATTTAATAAGAAATTAAAATGATTTATTATATCATTTTATGAATTTGGTTCTTTTGACTATTACCAAAAATTTGAAAGTAATCTTTATATTAACATACATGAAATGAATAGAATTTCCCACCATCATGACCGCTCGATAATTTAAATATTTCTTTATAATTTTAAAAGGTTAATTTTAACGAAAATGTTTTTATTAAAATTTTACAAATTATTATATTTAAAATAAGTTTTCTCAATGTGAAAAGGATATTTTGTACAATAAATGCTTCAATGATATTTTGAAGGGATTTTTCATCTATGACAATATCATTTGATTTTCTAATGATTTACTAAGGATATGATCTAATTATTACATATTTATTAATTCTCTATATGGTTTAATGTTTTTTTGATTAAATATTAATGAATCCATTTTTTTGCATGGTTTAGGTTTTGATGAATGTTCTTATTATATTTTGTCATATATATGAATCGAAATATGATTAAATGATGGGTGGGTATAGAATTATATATCTATTAATTGAATTGGGTAAAGATTAATCTTTATGAGATAAAAGGGTACACTAGAACATATCCCAAGCCTGAAAAATATGGTACATGGGAGGTTATCCCTAGCCTAAAAAAAGGATACAGATGTGGTTTTCCCAAACCCAAAAAGAGGGTACACTGGTGGTTATCCCAAGAAAAATGATAGTAAATGAGATATTATTCAACGTCTAAAATGGTGGGAACATTAGATATTATCCCATGCTTATGAATAGGATACAAGAGAGGTAATCCCATGCTCGAAGTAGGTACATGTGAGTTTATCCCAAGCCTAACATGGGATGAACGTCCTCAAAGATTTACTTTCCATAATATTAATATGATTATAAAAATGTTACATTTTATGTTGCTCTATTATGCAAAAATCTTATGCCAAGGTTATGCTCTCATTATTCATGTTATTTTACCCTTTTTTGATACATCTCTTAAAAACTACATGTCATTATTCCATGACTCAATATAATGATCTATGATATGGAGGTTATGGTTTCTAAATGTTATGGGCTTGTTATAAAACCCTTAGGTTCTTGTCATACTTTAGTGATCATTGATATCTCCTTTATTTACCCTTACTGAGCATCTAAGTTCACACTTTCTTATGATTCTTTTCGGTAGGTTATGAATATTTTTTTAAGTGTTATATATCTAATAAGGGTGCTAGTTTTGAAGAACTATGTGGTAGATGGTGGAGATCTTTTATGAATAATTTATTTATATATCCAAGATTCAAAATACACTAAAACTAATATTATAGAATTTATCATAATGTTTTATAATTAATATTCATATAATAAGATGTAATATTTATGTATGGGAAGTATGGGTCACTATATATATCATCCTTAGAGACAATATGGACAATAAAATATACTTTTTAGAGATAAAATTCACAGTTATTTAATTTATTATATAAGTCATTTCCTTGAAAACTATCGATAATGATTTGTAAATTATTACTATTCTCTTCTTGGATTTTAGATTATACAAAGATTTCATCAAAAAATAAAACAATTAATTTCTCAATATAATCATTGAATACTATATTTATTAGATCAACCAACAAAGATGGGGTATTAGTTTATCCAAATGAAATTATTATAAACTCCCAATTCTTATACCTTGAATTAAATATTAACGTTATTATACCACCCTTATTCAATCTTAATTGATTATATCTAGAGCGAAGATAAATCTTTTAAAATTATTATACTCTATAAAGTTGGTAAAATATATCATCAATACAAGAAAAATGATATTTATTACTTTCGTAATATCATTCATTTCCCTATAATAAAAACAAAACCACATAGACCCATCCTAATTCATAAAAAATAGAATAGTCATTCTAAAAGGTGAAAAAATAGGGTGTATGAATCTATTTTCATATAAATCCTATTGTTATTTATTTAACTCAACCATTTAAAAAATATTCATTGTGTAAGAAGTCATAGATGCAGGTTTTTCATCAGATACAATTACAATGGAAAACTCAATTTCACACTCGAGTGGATGTCTAGGAAATTTATATAGATATACCTCAATTTACTATTGATAAATATGTATATATTATATTCTAAGGATTTATTTTCCATCCATATATTTTATTAGCTATACATATTCTCCGGGAATTTCATTAAAGTGAGCTACAAGAGCTACTGAAGGTGGATATAGAAATGTCTTAAATGATGAATTATCTCCCCTAAAAACAAGGGAGTATATTCCTCCCTCAAAAATAGTTATCTTCTTTTACCAATACTAAATTATTTTATTATACTATTTCATCTAATCCATACCAAGGATTATTTCAAAATATAACATATGTTTAATAATCAAGTTTGAAGTAAGAGAATATCTATGCAAATTAATAGTGGATTTATGAGAAATCCTTCTTGAAATAAGATTCCCAATATGATTTTTATTGAAAACTCATTTCTCAGTGTTTGAGGGGTTGATTTAATGTTCATAGAAAACAATAAAGATATAAAAAATATTGTATATTTGAAATAAAAATAGAATCAGATAACTTTAAATTTATAATCAATGTACATGCCATTACATGATTCTAAAAATAAAATTCAGATATAATTATGGACCAATCTCATTATTTCTCATTTGCCTTCTTCTAAGGTAAATTCCCTTGGAACTTATGGAATTTATTTGAACATAGCCCCATCTTCATACCATTAAATCATTGAACATTGTTGACTCCTTTTTTTAATTCATTATAATTGTGTCCTTTAACACACTTGTAGAAAACTCACATTCCCATTAAACATGTCCTAGGATGTTTATTTATAAAATGGTCAAATTTGACTATTAACTTTTCCTCCCTCACCACATTCCTCTTATCATGATGCTCTGTCATCCTCTTCTTCTCATTTTCCCATTTAATGAATTAGGCTTGGACAATTGTTTATCTATCCTAAATGAACTTAATATTATATCCATATATGAAGAAATCCATTTTGAGACTAAATCCCTTCAAAGAATTGAATTTATCTTACCAAAAAAGTGATCAACATTACTTTCCAAATAGAAAATTTATTCAAAAACATGTCTTTCTAATCTTGTGTAGTTATCCACATCCTAAAAAATATTTTCCTTCTCATTTTTTCATAGATTAATGAATTTTATCTCCATATAATCTCATTACTCATGAGGAAAGTGGTTTTTGAATAAAATGTGATTAAAAGTCAACTATTCCATGTGTTATATCTCTTTGATATCCTTAGAGTTTTCAAAAAAATTCCACTATTGTTTTGTAACTCAATTTAGTTAATAAACCACTATAGTATCATTTCCCCATTCACTACTTCCCATGGTGAGAAATATATTCTCAAGGGACTAGATACATTTCTAATTTTTAAATAGATTTGTGGTTCTATATAATAATTAATGTTGTTATTGTGTGAATTTGTCCGACCCAGATAAACTATGTTGTGAATTGGGAAGTGACACATAAAAGAAAGATTATTAGTCATGTCCTATGTTATCTTCCCTAATATAGTTATAATCTTCTCAACTCCAGCTTTAACCTCATTGACTTTATTAGGAAGAAACTACCAATATGGATAATGATAACTGATACCATTCTCATTCCTTCCACAAGTATTCGTTTATAAATAATGGAAAAAAATTAATTATCTCAGGAAATTATGTATCATAATGCACTATCCCTTTGAAAATAAAATTTTCAATAAAATTTTCATAAAATTTTAATAGATTATCATACTGTTTGCGTTATCTGATTATGTTCTGCTAAATCTTATTCCAATGGTTTATACAAAAAAAATTTTGATACCAACTATAATAACATGTATTCCAATATCCTAGAGTCAAAGGGTATATTAATACGTTGTTATAGAATACAAGTGATCACATTTTACATGTTCTAAAAGTGTAGTAAACTTTGAAGCGTATATACATACATGGATTACACATTATATAAAATATAGCTTAATTCCTCAATGATAACAATATTATACCTTCTAGAATATACATGAAATTATGATATGTTTTCGATTGGGTTTCCAAAGGAAAGGTAAATAATATTAAAATGTGAATTTAGATTCTTAGTAAGGGAAAGTGTATATTTTCAGCAATCACATTATTTTAAGGCATGATAGTTATGTAAGGAATAAAACATAATCAAATATTCCATATAATTATAATATTAATAATGTTATATAACCAAATTAATGAAAATAATCATATTGACGTTAATAAATAATCTCATAGTGATGGAATGCATAATGTTTTACATTTTAATCTTACCATCGAGGCCTCATTCTAAGACAACATATATAAAAGGTAAGGCATGTTCCAAATAACCAAACTAGATTGTCTCATGAGTCTTACTGATTCATATAGGGGATATATAATTCTAAGCCCCACCCATCACTAAATAAGTCCAATGCATTCATAATATGAGAGGAAATTATAAACATTAAATAATAAATATTCATGTAAAATCAATAATTTTCCAACATCAAATAATAAGTAAATGAATTATCAATAATTCCCTAATCAATAAATGAAATAAATTTCATGATAATCACCCTTTAATTTGAAAATTATTCACACTTTACTGAATGAATCTAACTTTTTATTAAATAAAAAGAATTATACCATAAAGGTATATAACTCAAGGGGGTCAAAATTGATGAAGACCATAGGAATAACCCCTATAAAAACTTACATACATTCAGTAATGACCCCAAACTGATGTAAACAATTAGTCCACTTCCTCGTATCCCTTGGATTTCTAACACACCGACTGCCAAATTCAATTCCCTAAAATTATGAAGCACCCGAACACCTTGGTTGATGAAAAGTATTTAGCTTCTAAAAAAATATATCAGATCCCATAGTGTGTTAATATTCCCTTGAAGGAACCTGACTGACATCATTGAGTCTGATTAACCTTACAAAATCATAATATTATGACTCCTAAAAAATGAAATACTAGTTTCCATGGATCATTCCTTCACTCAAATGGTGTTACCTGGGCCATTAATGGAATTGAATCTCGTAATCAATAAAAACATATTGTCTCTCTATAGACCTCCCCCTCTCATCTTCTCATCAATATAGGATCCATCAACTTTTAATTTCAATCTCATACTTAGAGGTTTCAATGAGACCTATCTACCCTGGTTACCTCTACTGACATCCATGTTAATGTTAGGCTCCCGGAGGAGTCTAATCAAAGTTACAAAATATATATCACCCTTGATAAGGGACCCCAAATCTGCCACAAGCACATATAACGTCACCTAAAAGACAATGGAGGAATACTTCTTGCCTTCTGTTTCATTATTTATTTCTTCCCACAGAATCCACCACACTACTACAAACACCATACCACGTACCCTTACCTTTGTTCCCTTCTAGACAGCTCCCCATAACCAAGCATCAATAACTCCCAATACTATATCCCCACTGCCACATATATTCAAACCTTATTCCATGAATTCATAAAGAACATTTTCCCACTCACCTTTAAAAACATGTTCCACAATGATTCTTATTACATTCTAATACAATAATGGCACTGAGAAGACAGAACCACACCCATATTCTTGATATTCTAATATATAGGTATCACATGATTCCTCATTCTCCAAAATAAAAAGTTAATTTTTTAATGTATCTCTTTACAGCATAATTTTAATTCTCCTTCATCCATCCCACTTATCACATGTACCATTTTCTTATAGTCCTAGATGAAAATTCTACATGAGATAGAGAATGAAAAAATTCATCTATCAAACTTATTCAAAAAATTGATGGTCACAAAAACATTTTTTTAGTATTGGTTTAGAATCAATTCATGAAAGGACATATAGATATTGTACTCCTTGAATGTGATATTTGGAACAAGGAACCCCATATAATGAAACATTTCAATACCCCATTTCTAATTCCATAGGTTGATAAAATGATACCATACAATCCACTTAGCCTTCCCCTGAAGCTCCTCCAAGTGTTCGATCTTGCATCAAATTAGACAAAACATTATAATAGTTTTATATGTCTCATCCCTCCATTCATTCCCATACATATCCTTAATAATATTTTCCCATAAAAATTCCCTTTGATGATATCCCACACCAATATTACTTGCATGTGCTGCGTGGTATCCGCCACACTACATACCCGGATTCCACCTTCTTCAATTGGCTTTTCCAATAATTTTCTTAATTCCTAGTCACAATAGTAACCCATAGAAAAGAATTCATAAAATTATTATGTTTTGTTTTTATAAAATTTAATGATTTGATAATGGACAACACATGTTTTGGAATGGAGTTAAGAAGGATTTTAATCAGTTTGTTACTCAATTTAAACGATAGGAATATATTTTTCCTATTTCAAATTATCCCTATGATTCATTTGATGATATCATTAAATAATAAAATATTTACCCTTCCATTTGATATATGTAATACAATTTATCTCATTTGAATTTTTATCCAATGTATACCAAATTTATCTTGAATTTCATTGTTTCATCTTCCCAAACATTTCTTTTAGATGTAAACACTTCTTTTTCTTTGGTTGACACATTGGACACTCATCATTGAAAAATATTTCATAATATTAATGATCCTAATAAATTATTTTTTCTTTCCATTGACAAAAATAACATATCAACATAACACAATAGATGAGTAACAATTTCATTACCAAAAATATTTTTATAAGGAATAATCATGCCATAAAATAATATTTAGTGAATATTCCTTATAAGAACCATCTAAGATATGATAAAAGTTTGGGGATAATGAATATCCATGTTTAAAAACATGGATAGATTTTCAAAAATTGGAGAACCTTACCATGAGAGATATGGGAATCCATAGTGATGTATAAAATCTAAACCACAAGTCACAAAACCACTCATGAAACCTGAATTTACACAAACCCCTTATAATGAATCTCTATTCAAACCTACCATATCAATTTTCCATTTCGACTATAATCGTAATGTTGGAATCTATTTCCTTCTTATTTATATCCTACAGTATTTCCTTAGTAATTCCAATTAACACATCGAACTCCTCCCTTTCACAAATTTGTGTTTCTCCTCCAATATTATTCCAAGTATAACTATGCTAGGACATTGTTAATGATATCGGTAATAATCTTGTAATAATATTTTCATAGACATATAGGTATATATTGATTAATATAAATAGGGTCTTTCTCCTTGGGAATCAAAACATCCTTGGAGGTGTAGACAAACATGTTCAGTGCTCCACCTCTAAATAAATATTGCACGACCTCCCCCATTTATGCCATAACAATATCCCCAGGATCAAAAAAATAAGGAACCTAGAAAACCAATAGGGATAGGGGTGATCTACTTCTTCATGATTAACACTTTCTACTTCATATATTATTCCTCAATCATATCTACTAGAGCACTATTTCTCCTATCATTCACCATTCTCAGTAAGCATTCCATGAACACCTCTTCTCCACTCTACATGCTATGTCTTCCTTAATTGCCACATCCTACAAGAAGACCCTCAAAATATTCCAAATCAATATTCCTAGCCTCGTCTACATATTACATGAAGTACCCTTCCTAAATAATCAAATTTCCCCTTATGGTCGATCTCTTTTATTTATAAATTGGCTGAAAACAAGTTGTATTATAGGCCCCCTCATTAAGAAACATGACTCTTGAATTTTTCCTACAAACCCTCTTGATCTCTAGAAATTTCTCCTCTAGATATTCTTAATTTTTAACCCAATGAAAAACACTATCACCATACCATTCATTTGAAATATTCGTCCAAAATACTACAATTTCCACTTTTTTTCTATCTAGATTTTAATCATCATCCATTTTTTAGATCCACTCATGTTTGTCCCTTCTTAGGAACTGAAGCTTCATCATCAGACCAACACACACAAAACCCGTCTATGATATATCCCATTACCCTTTGAACATATACAATAAACCATATTTTATAATCCATTGGATAGAATAAAAGAACTATTTTCCCCTACAATCCCCTTTTTAGCATCACTAGAAAAGGGCGATGATCAGAGAGTGGTCATGTTAGATGTGTGACTGAGGCCAATGAAAATGTATCAAATCCTTTAATATTTAAAAGACACTAATCAAGACGAATCTAAATTATCATAGATAATTATTTATTATTACTCCACTTGTATTTACTCCCAAATAATCCCATGTTAATAAGACCCATCATGAACATAAACTCTTTGAATTACTACATTGCATTGTTAGAAACACCATCTCCCCTCTCTTCTCAAAAAACTTGTAAACTATGTTGAAATAACCCCTACGAACCATGTCATATTTCCATACTTAAAAAACTAGAAATAATTTCATAGAACCATACCCTTATATGCCTCAATGATGGCATAAATGACAGATAATAATATTTTGGTTCCCCCTTTACTTATTTTAGTTGTAATAATCTAAGAGTATGTTTCCACAAGATCCTCTAAAATAAATCATTTCAAAAAACAATACTTATGTACCTATTGCATTTATTTTAATTAATGAATTCATCAAAATTGATAGTCTTAGAAAATTATGAAAGGTAATAAAATCCCTATTTATGTTCCAAAATAGAAACAATGAATGCCCGATACCACAATTACTTAGTGTAATTAATAAACACTTCACATGATTTCCCAAGACCTAGGCATTACATAGGATAGTGGGGATCATTAAAAAATAGGTTAGAAAACCATATGGGAAACTGAACCGGTTTTATAAGATATACCTAATAGAGTCACCTCACTTTCCGTAGGTCTGGTGATATGACCACTGTCAACTGAAAATGAACCAACCTTCACAGTTTTTCCATCCTTCGTGATTTTTCCATATTTCTCTTTATTTGAACCTTCTATTTTTTCTAGTATTTTAAACTGATTAGGGGATTGGACCAATGGTTTTTGTGTCAATTACGGAACCCCATATGGGAACAAAGAACTGACCAATATCCTCTCTGGTGAGATCTGATAAGTGCCAACCTCATCCAACACTCCTCCCAGCGCCATCTTATTAAAAATGGAATTTGATAATATAGAATATATTTTTAAATTAAATTAATTTATACCATGGTGTATATTCAGTTACCATGATAATTATGATGTGAAATGAAAGCATGGATTTTGTGATATAATCCTTAAGAAATCATTATGGCTAAATCAATAGGCGTAGGTGATGTGGGAGGAGCCTCAGCCATCAGAATGAATAGAAAAGATGTTCATATGTCATTTTTGTGGATCCCAACCTCCAAATATGAAAATATATTCTTTTTAATGATCCTCACCACCGTATCCTAGAGGAGGGGTAGAAATTGCCGACACCAACACTGATAACTTCATCACTTAAGCATTTGTGACCTCAAACAAAGGACCAGATGTAGCACCCAGAGGAACAAAAAACATTGAACCATCCACTAGATTATAAATCTTAAAAAACATTATTATTATCCTAAAAACTACTACTAAATTCCCTTAAAATCATCACTCCACATAAAACTTGGATAAATCCTGATAGAACAATTGTTGCCACCAAAAGAGACCCTCTCTGGCTCTGATCAAAATGCAAATTAAATGATTCACCACCAAATATAGCTCATAAAAATGTGAGGACTCAACACATCCTATAGAAATTGAGAATCATACTCCGAGCATAATAAACGCCCTAGATAATTACTAACTAATTTTTGGAATGATGGGTAATGAAGAGGTAGATGAACTCCATGAAGCCTTATACACACCACTGTGATACTTGATTCCTCTCTATAGTGATTATCCTTGGACCATCAAGAAATAGAAAATCTCCAATCCTTACAACACCTCTCCTCCCTGGACCATTCATTAAAAAAATATTCTTTAGTTAACAAATGGATACAAAAAAGTGAACTTAGAGATAATCGAAACCACTAAAATCTGGCTGTGGCCCCATGATTTCATGAACATTCTAAATAAATACATATATGGTTTTTCTTGACCAAATATAAATACTAAAAAAGAATGATGATATTTTAACACCTCTTGTAGTTCATCTTCCAAGATATTCACCATGGGACATATTTAAACCCTATTTGGGCACTAGAGAGCGAGCTGAATAGACAGAATAATGGGAATATAATCCCTGATGGGAGTAGGTAACATACCTGTGAGAGAATCCTAGAATAATTTTTATTCCGAATGATTCAAAATCTGACATGAACCACTGATAGGCATCGGGGAAATTTTCTATGGCATGATGATATCTTGGGAATCCTTCAAGGAGTGAATAGAAACATCAGATGTGAGAGGTTCCTTCTTCAAACAAAGAAGCTATATATCATCACCTCAAAGAAGATAATGAAACACCATATAGAGTAATGAATATATGGTTATGAAAATATATAAAATAAATACCTATGATTAAATTAAATTGAAATGGAAATTAAAATATTCAAATCCTTAATTTTCATTTTTAATGATTCATGTAAAATATTTAATTTATATCCCCTTAGAATGTCAAACCAATTGTTCAGTTTAGCCCATTAATTTTACATCGAATGAGTATTGAGTTAACATTAAACCAAAATTTTTAGGGTTATTTCTCCTAGTTTCATATGTTAAAAATCCTAAATCATCTTTTTTTATCTATATAGGGATTAATTTCCTTAAAAACAACCACTATCAACTTTACCATAATTTTAGGATGACCTCCTATATTTAAATTTATTACAGTATCCTTCTCTAATATTTGATCATTTGTAGAGATTTTATAATTGTTATAATGATATGGAATAAGTAACATATCTTCAGAAATATGTTTAGAGGATGATAATACCATGAATTTAAAATAATGGAAAATTTGAAAAATAATTTCAAATGATATAATAATAAAATAATTGTAATTGAAAAAGAAAAATGGATTATTAGAAGTCACTGTATTTTCATTATTTCCATTAAAATTTTAAAAATTTAAAAAAAAAATTGATTCACACTCAAATTTACCCAAGAGATGAAGGTAGAATGCTCCTTGTAGTTTATCATGGGTTATCGAATCCTCAGAGACCTAAGAAGTATGCTAAAGACATGTACATTCTATAGATTGTATTTGTATATGAAGTGGCCCACTTGGGTTGATTTTATATGGGAATAATGTATCACTAATAGATTTATGTTAATTCAAAATAAGATAATGAGTTGATTATAGGATATCTCTTAGGGTGGATTAGATGAATTCTATATTTAATTATTTCAATTTCTTATATTTGATATGGATTCATTTAAGAAGATCAAAAAAAATCATCACTTACTAGTTTAATACCTACACAGTTTAATAATAATCACCTATACACATAAAGTGTCAATGTTTTGTGAACATAAAGGTAAAGGTTCGTATTAGCACTTGAAGTGTGTGGACTTAAATTAATCAAGGACGGAGGATTTTAAAGATCTTAAAAAAATTCTCAATTAAAAGATATGATTAGAAATTAATGAAGTGAGAAACAACATCAAAACCAGCCCCTTGCTACTCGCTTGGATCAAACCATAAAATAGTTATACCTCCATTGATTCTAGGGTTCCAATGGAAGCAGAAAGTAGACTCCTGATGAAGGAATTGGATAAGTAAAAAACATTAAAAGGAAAGCAATCACTCCACCGTTGTGTGAAGAATATCACAAGGTATGGCGTGAAAAAATTCATACCTTAAGGCAACGCTATCAAAGTGATAAGAAGAAATATATAATAATAAGAAAGGAAGAAATTTTATTAATAACTAAGGTGATTCAAACAACTTACATATGAAAGAAGAACATTACCAAGCCAAATCGACCAAATAAAATTAAAATGAAAACAAAGATCCGAGGATGATAAAATCATTCACTACCATTGCCTTAAATAGGCATCTCAAGAAGCATGGGTCGATCTCCCAATAGTAAAAAGCACCGTAGTTGATTATGGTAGGCCTAGGGTTGTGGAAAGTAAGGGAGAGTGGATTTCATTATCCTTGACCCGAGGTGGCAGCTAGGTTTCATCCACCGAGCAGATGTGTCTAAATGGACTTCTAGATGGCCGAATTGGAGAATTCCATAGAAGAGAAAAGTGAATGTTCATATTCCTCCTATATCGCTCTAAAAGTGCATCCCAAATGGATTTGTTCTTACCGAGATATGATTAAATTGGTGTGCTGATTTTATGGGCCTTAGAATCTATCACATAATGTTATCTTCGTATTGGGCCTCCTTAATAACCACCAGGAAGCCAAATTAGCACTGGCTCCAGAATAAAGACGTTGTTCCTCAATATGTCTTTTATCATACCATAAATGTTTGGCTTCATTGAGCTTGTATGTTGGATCCCAAATTCTCATCAGTAAGATGGTGTCCAATTTTCTGTCTCTAGAATTGTTTGCATGAAATCCCATTTTGGTGGACTTCCAATGTGAATCATCCAACACTCCACAAGTATGAATTATTCCCAATATCATTTGAAACATGAAAATTAAATATGAAAATAAAATCACGATCATTGTGTACTTTATATGATGTAAAAAATGTACCACATCAAAGTGCATTTTAAGAAGGAATTACAATCAAAATGTGAAATGATGTTCAATGTTTAAAATGCACTAAAATGGTGTTTATAAATAATAAATCACAGGAATATTATATATATTAACAATGAATATTAACCTCCTTTAGTGGATAGTCAACAACAAGAATGATATTTTAATTTAGAAAACCATAAAAATATGAATAGGAATTTTGATAATGAATAATTAACATAATATCATTAACATATATACAATTAGGGAACAATAATAATGATCATAACTAAATGGAAGGTAATTAAGTTAATAATTCCCTTACATCAAGTCCTAAGTCATTTGGTATGTGTGTCTGACTCCATAAGTAACAAAATTATGTTAATAAAATACTTCTAAAAAAATCATATATATTTCATTTTTTAATATCCATTTATTATCATATTCCATTCATTTATCATATAGTATTTCACTCACATCGACCACTTAGCTTTATTCGATCAATGTTTCTAAAATAGATTTTTTATGCTTATCATTGTCGAAGGAGTAATAAAAATCGCCTCATAATCTCCAAAATATTAGAATTACTATTTATTTATCATTTTAGTTATATGATAGTTACTCTATTAAATGGATTATCAAATATATTCAAATTTGGAAGGATGTATCAATATGATTGATTTTGTTCATTCAAAATTAGTATGGTCAATTAATGTTAATATCTTTAATATGATTCCCCATATATATTTATAGAATATTAATTTTGCCATAAAAATTATATTTTTTTATTAAATCCATTTATAAAACCATCCATGTAAGGCAATGATAAAAATAATGTACATCATTCATATAGGTGGTAGTCGGTACATAACATTTGTGATGTTTCATTTATTTTAAAAAAAATAAGAGAAATGTAAATAATGGGTTTCCCATTTACATAATAAAATATTAATGCATTAAGGATGAAAATTTTATTATATTGACATGGTTATGATAGATTTTAATGTGGTAGAACAAAAAAAATAATTAAAAGATCTTACCTTATTTCTTGTAAGCTCTCCTTTACAAATTGGTTTATGACATCAAAGAGTGATACTTTTATGAGAAATAAATATATAAAGTTTATTTAATGATTTTGGGGTGGGATTATGCAGTGTTTGGTCAAGATATTATATTAATGATATGTGGAGAAGTTAGGTGATTAATGGATCATTTTTTAAGTGATATGGGTGGAACTTTTTTAAATACTCTTAACATTAAAATAATATAAATATATTTACTATTTTAAAGTGGAAATAATGAAACCCAAATTAAAAAATAATAAATTATAGGATTATATATACTCAAAAAATTAAATTAATCAAAAATAATTAGGAAATTTGAGATCATATACCTCAGTTTAACCCCCTCTTTAACCCTTTTTACCCTTGTTGTGGTGACATGATTTTACCTTAGGTAAATTAATATTATAACAAAAAAGGAAACTAACCTCATTGAATAATGTAGACATTTTCATTATAATTATTAAAACCATTTTCTATTAAATTTTAAAAAGTGATAAATATTAATTTTAGTACATTTAATACTATTACATTTTCAATAAAATAATTTTTTAGAAAAAAAAATCTTCTAAACTCAAATTGAGAAAAATTTATTACTTTTAATAATTTTTTATTATTATAAATTTCAAATTCTTAAATTTATAAATATTACTATTATAAATATTTATGAATGAAATATTTTATAATAATGAGGTAATAGAATGTGTGTTGTGTAAAAGTATTAGGGATATTATATTTAACTATTATAGAGTAATATCAAGTAATGGATGAGATTTGAACAGGTTTCATGAAATTATGCCCGCTCATACTTATCATGATACAAATCCATCTAATATTCAAGATATTGTTTTAGCAGATTCCATTTTAAAAGATGAATTAATATGTATAGGTGAATCATAATCATTCATATTTACTTTATTTGTTATAACATTAGGCAGTAAGTACCTAAATGAGGTTCCACTAAATGGTTCTCTAAGCCAGTTAGTCACATGACCTCAAGCACGACTCCCCAAATGCTCGAGGCATTCGATTGGCAGTTAGGGTCCAATTATGGTCTAGTGGGGAGATAATACCCGCATTATCAGAGTGAAAAATTTTATATAGTCAATATATCAACATTGTAAATGGTATAAATGGATAGAAGTGGGAAATAAATCATCTTAATAACAATAAATAGCCAAATCCATGAATAGTATCATATATACTGTGATATCATTTCAATACTATAAATAAAGAAGGAATATAAGCATAATTAAAATGAAAAAATACCAATATTTTATCTTTATGAGAATACTAAAATTAGGATAAGTCATATTCTCCTAATTACCCATATACAGAGTAACAGCATTAAAAGAAAAAGCAGAGAGTTAGCCAAATCCAGAACATGATTCTGCCACTAAGAGGACTGATCAGGTAACCCATTGCAATGGTATCCTAAATAAGGTGTGAGGTATAATTAGTAGTCCATGAACAATGGTTTATAAATCTATCAATTCCATGTATATAAAATACAATAGCATGTATGTATATCTATAAGGAAGTAAATAAATATATGTAAACAAGACCAACTAGGGTTCCTCAATGGACACATGGTCAACAATAACTGCTTTAGCCTAAGTAGGAATACCTATTAACATGTTCCAATATATATATAAATATATGTGCATATATCTATATATATATATACTAGATAGGTAATGACATATGTATCCACATATAAAGATACTAGACTAGCCAGGACCTAAGGTGTAACTCAAGCATCCATGCATAGTCTTAATATTTTCATAGAGTGACAATGGATTACATGACCAATGATCTCGAATGAATAAAATTAATGGATTAAATTCCCAAGGACACTATACCATGAATCATAATATAAGGGATGCCATTAATAAGGACTCAATGCCTATGAATCCTAATAAAGGGATGTTATGACCAGGGATGTCATGCGTGAGTATCATACATCAAAAAGGAAACCATGCCGGAATATCATGATCAACTAGGGAAACCGTGTTTGAATAGCATAAATCAATAGGGTGGTCGTACCCATGGATTCCATGTCAGAGTATCATAAATAAATAGTTATTTTATGCCCGAAAATCATAATCAACTGGGGATTTCATTACCAAATATCATAATAAAATGTGGACATCATACCTAAGTATAACATTTTATTATGGGCTACCACACCCAAGTATCACATTTAAATTGGGGATTACATGACCTACAATCATGGATACTAATATAAAATATTCATACATATTTAATAATAAATCATATGTCATGTTTAGAAATTCTTCCATGTTAAAATTCATTTATATCATTATAGTCATTTGATTTATAATTAACTAATAAGATCATGGGAAGGTCCATTCCATT
Source organism: Viscum album (assembly GCA_963277665.1). Lineage (NCBI taxonomy): Eukaryota > Viridiplantae > Streptophyta > Magnoliopsida > Santalales > Viscaceae > Viscum > Viscum album. Next base: position 175,363,182 of record OY728143.1, on the reverse strand, counting down.
TATCATTCCATTATGAAATTTTAACATTTCTAATTTATAAAAATCATGAGGGCCAATGGAGACATCCATAAAAACATAGTTCATCATGATAAATCTCATTTGACCCAACCCAAAATAATACACTTATTTCCATTTATCACTTCACTTTTTAATGATGGAGTCAATAATTACATTTGATAATTTGATCAAGTCCAAGTGTAAATCCTTGATTTAATCATTCTACTAAAATCTAGTTACCCATTTCTACAGTGAGGGACATATCTAAAATGTTATGAAAAAATATCTTAATTTAAGAGGGAAAACAACCATTCCATTCATTATTCATTTAATTAAATTTAGAATCTCATTTTGGGATAGGTAAGTTAAAACACATCGAAATATGATTTTTAAAAAAATTTAAGACTAAGCATAAAGGATGAGTCATGTGAGAGAAAAATATAAAGGAGTGGACCAAGTAATTGTATAAATATATTAATGGATAATATTTAATTTACAATGGAAATATGAATTTATGCATAAAAATTTATATAATTTATTTTTCATTTAGGAGGTGATGCATGGAGAATACGGTGTGTGGAACAATAGAATTTTTTATAAACTCTTGATTCATTAATGTAAAATATTTATACCACCTTCCTGATTCCTATAATGGTACACTAATCAAACATAAATCTTTGATTTGATCTAGTTTGAGATAAATTGACGAAAAAAACCAACAGTTGAGTAATATAGTAAATTTTCTCATTTGAAGATAGAATCAAATTTGATAAAGAAATAGATAATGGGGGAAGATTGAATTTGATACTCATGAATACTCTTCAAAATCAATTTATAGAACGCAATTCACACACCAAATGAAGTATATCCACTATGGGAATAGGAGGAATAGAAAAGGCATGTGTGAAAACTGGTGGGAGGAAATGAGGTAGGAAATAGGAAAACCCCATTTAATAGAGGAGGGGGGAAATGTAATTTTGTCTCATTAAATGAGGCTCACAGTTATTCTTTGTGTTTTGGATAATAATGCACCAACCATGCAACCCTCAATGTCCAATATCCACACACCACGTGATTTGACTAAAAGGAATGATCCAACTGTGCACCAACTATGTGGTGCTACTAGTTAAATAGCACCAACCAAGTGGGATAGGCTCACGATTAGGAAAACTATGCACAACCCATGTAGACACCTCTTAAATTTAATAGATTCCTCTCACACATCCATGTGATCATACTTAAATAGTTTAAAAAATAGAGTGACGACCCTTATAAGGAAACTCAAATTCTCCTAAGGGGCAACATGGTTTTAACAAATTATACACCCTATATATTTCTCCTAGAAAGGAATTTTACATGCTCTGGTGCTCCCAAAACTTATCCAAACACCCAATACACCTCCCAGTCCTTAAACCCCATTTAAATAATTAAATTTAGGCAACATAATACTCATTTTTACATTTTGAATCCTTGTTTAGAATTTAGACCATCAACCAAATGGGAAATTTAAATTTCCATGGAATTTTCAATGGTCCAAAAACATAGAACACAACAATGTCCTAACTTTAGAACTTTTCATCACTAAGAATCCACAGTGAATAAGGAAAACAACATATAAAATAATTTCTTCATGAATTATGTGTTAAAGGTCACGTTACATTTTTAAATTCCCAAAAAACCTCCAAGCATCACATTAATCGTGTGGCACATAAGCCATTAAAACTTGATTATCACTTATTGATCATATTTAAAATTGAATGAAGATACAGTTCTTAATCAAGCTTGTATAACTAGAGAAATGATCATGTCTTAGAACCTTTCATCATATTTCCTATGGTACTTCTCACCATAGGTTCCATCTTGAACGCTCAATTCGGATTTATGGTACCTCCACTGTTGGAATTTCCTATTTAAGAATTCCCTTAGCATTAAAATGATTCTCAAAGAATTATTATCAACTAATAGAATAGTTGATTCCCAATTGAACACATTTAGTTTGGTATATCCATGAACCTCATCCAATATTTTAACTACAATCACCCCATCCTTAAAATTTTCTCAAATTAGATCCCCAATGAATATTACCAACAAAACATGAAAAAACAATTTGTGATACTACTAGATGGCTATTTTTAAAAATACTCAGCTTCAATAGATGATGTGTATAAAAACCTGGTTCTTGATGCCTTTAACTATGGTACCTTGAGATCACTTTGATCATGTTCACATATTCTTATAATTGAATTTTAGTTACATCTCTAGTTGAACTAACCATTTTTGTTATCATGATGTAGCATGAACATAGCTTCATACCTAATATCACACCCTTAGATCATCTCACTGAAAATATATCTTCTAACAATAACCTTAGTTTGAGGTAACCATGGAATCAACTACTATAGTCCCAAGAGCTCATCTATGGTAGTCTATTTTCTAATGTTTACTAGTGAGATATCAGTACATATCCCAGGAATTCATGTATCAAGAACACTAACTGAGCCCAACCACAGTAAATCACCTAGAGACCAATTCAAATAATTAGATATTGTCCATGAGTCCATTCAATTCCTTCCCACAAATGAACTCCATTAACACTCAGGACAGACCAAGCCTCTATGATTCTCCATGCTCATAGAGGGTAAATCCCATGGATTTTATTCGTCAAGACAACAAGGAATTTCACTTATTTATTTTTCTAAGTGTATATTTGAAACTCTCTTAGTGTACTAAGGTAAATTTCATGTTAGGTTCATTATCATAACTAATCCAATAATACTGTAATATAATATCAATAATTACTAGTAAGACTCGATACACTCTTGTAATATCCAAGATTAACTATCTGGTATGGTTTCCAACCAACCCTATCCAAATTCTGATAAACTGAATAGTTGAACCATCAATAGCTGAGATATTTTTTAAAAAAATGGCTAAAAATTTCGATTGGTCATCATTAACCAACTATTATTCCCTCACTACAAAGAAATTCTATGATTATATCAAAAAAACAAATGTCATCCAAACTCAAATCATTGTATCCTCAATGTTTTTGTACAAAACCATCCATTTTATCACTATGATTCCTTGAAGAAACCATCATGTCTCAGATGTTTTATATCTCTTAGGTTTCTCATGCACCCTGAGCCTAAATCCAACATCTAGACTCTCTCAAAAACCGTAGTCGGGTTTTCTCTCGGGTGCCATCATAAGGACAAGATATACTGAACTACTAGCCTAATGGATTTTAAAAGAAAAAGGTACTGATCCCAAAAGGTCTTTCACAATTTCACTCATTCTACTTTGAAAGGTGCCCTAAACATGTTCAATGTGACACTCCCAACCATAGGAGTTTTCTAGTCATAATTTAATAATAATAGATAAATTTCATGGTTCACTCTCCATCCACCACTAATCATAGGTTCTGGACATAGAAAACTCGAACATACTAGGTGATAACTTGAAAAGAGAAAGAAACTATCCAATTAAAAGTTCAAAAGATAATATTTACCCTAGATTTATGTGTGATTCTCTTTAAATCCCTTATCTTGTATGAAATTATCATCAGGAATATATGTATAAACCAAACTAATTGGTATTATTAGAGAACCCAAACCCTTTGAAATGTCATCTTGAGAACTGGGAAAACTCAAATCCTACCAATGCCTAGGTCACTCTACTCTCTAGAAGACCCAAGAATAGAGAATAATATCTCAAGGCTTTAACGATTCCCACCTAACTAATATGTTTCACTAAACCATTTTACCAACTCGATGGGTATCTAGTTCATCGATGTGTAATACACATAGGTTTCATAAAAACTAGGGTACATCATTTGATACAATCCATAGGATTATTGGGCCTATGAATTCAAGTATCTAATGTCCCATAGGAAATATTTATCCTAGAGTCTTACTATCCCATATGACTATTAATCTAGTTGATGAACTTTCAATTTATCTATCACTAAATAAGATGAATAAGGGCCACACAACCTAATAATCGGGGAAAAATTCTCTAGGAATGTTTAAATAGCTTAATTGAATCATTACACAATGATCATTCCCTCAACAAGGATCAATTAACCACATGACCACCAATCAACCCATGTATCATTTTAGAATCTAAGAGTCATGATCAGGACAATATCACCTGAACAGAACCTAACATCTAAAAACTCTTCACAATATTTAGAAAGTCATTAAGTTATTAAGGAGCTACCACAACCAGGTTAGCCCACTATATTTTAAAACAAGTCCTTGATCCTGAAACTAGATCCATGTCACAAAACATCACTAGTATTAATGGCTAAATATATAGATCAACATAATTGAAAGGTCAAAGATATCCATGGGTAATGTCCATGATCCCCTCTATGGAATTTATAAAGGAAACATTAAACTAACCCCTTACATGAGGGTCCAATCTATGAACATCCCTAAAAGGTTTCTTTCAATTCATTCTCACTGATTTACATTTTTTTAAGAACATAAATAGCCTTAATTTGAGAAACACCAAGTACTAATTCTAAGAGACAACTATAATTCGTATATTATTTAATTGATTCAATATAACACTATAAAAATTTATATTAAACTTCCTTTCAAGAATCATTATTTAGTTATGGTCCTATCATGATTTTGGAAAATTAGGTCATGAATTATTTTTTATCCATTTTATTTATCTATATGGCTCTCACAAGTGGGCTTAGTTAAATAAAATATTAAAATCTATAGATGAAAAATACCCTTTAGGTTGTAATTTGAATTTTAATTTAAAAAACCCTCATATAAATATATCTCAAAAGAAGATAACTAGTATTTTATTAATAATAGGGGATAGGTAATGTAATATTCCCCTATTATTTTAATATGTAACACTATATAGGCAGTTGCAGCCACATTAAATAACCAATACATTATCATGATCATACCATCATGCTTTAATTACTAAGTCATACAAAAAAGAATAAGGCAACATATGAGGGTTTTATCAAGCTAATCTGGGCTCAATTAAGTGCAACCCACAACAACTATATTATTAAAATTCTGAAATAACATTAATAGGTTTATCACATAAAAAACATTCCCCAATTTGCCTAATTGGGTCCAGTTGTGTATTTAATAAGTAATAATATGGGTCAACATGACCATGTAATAGAGGTACATGCCTTTATAAGGATATTGTTTCTGATAAGAATTACAATTCATCATACATATATAAAAATCATGGTTTAGTTAGATGAATTACCATTCATAATTTATAAATTTACTTTCATTTATAAATCAAAATTTGGCATTGATGTAGCTATAACTGTGTTTTACATTTTATTTTAGAATATATGAAGTTCATCATTAAGGGTATGATTATATGGGTTACCCTATCCAATTTATAAGGGTCTATACACCTTATGAACTATTATTGAAACCCATTTAATCACAACCATAAATGTTTCATCCAATGATACCAATGGTAAATTGCTAATACATGTAGTGATTTGTTAATTATGGGGCCACCATCAAGCTATATGGGAAAACACTATTAAGGATGATATTGACACTTTGATAACCAAGATTATATCATATTGATAACTTTATATGTTATCACATAGTAGTAAATAATATCCTGTAAGTATGAAATCTATCGAAGCATATTATATAGGCAAGAATGTTCAATAATCACCAAAAAAAGTGTATACAAACAAGTAGAATAAAAAATAAGAAAAAAAACATCCAAAATATATCATGAAATCAATAATTGCCGCCTATATGGTATTTTATATAAATGGAATGTGAATCACTATGTTCCTAGGATGTTGAATGTAATAATACATCTTTTCCATACTTGGACAATGGTAAAATACAATAATCTCATAAATCACTAATCATTAGAAAGTGCATCAATTAGTCGAGGTGAAACAATAATCAACTATAATAACGAACAACATGAACAATAGTCTCATCCCTAACCACTTGGTCGTTTCCCCTAGCATGGTTTGATCACTCCCATACATGGCTATTTACCAAGAAGTGATACATTCCTAGTCTCCTGTCAACCATCCCAATATAGAATGATAATGGAAAAAAGAATGTATGATACCAATTTTTAATGTGCCGACATAGGAACCACTGAACATATCATTAATCTATTTTATCACATAACTCCAAGCATGCCACCCCGTATGCCAGAGGATTCTGACTATCAGTGTGTGTCCAATGATGGTTTGGTGGGGGAGATTATACCCTCATTATCACACCAAATAATGGTATAGAATAAATAAATCAATAGAAAAGGTTTTATAATTGGAATGAAGTGTAAAATAAATCTCTCAACAATAATAAATGGCCAATTCCATGAACATTATCATGTATAGAGTGAGGTCATGTCAATACTAAAAGGAAATTAAAAATTCAAGCATAATAAAAATGAAAAAGTCCCCCAAGTATATCAGCATGAGAATCCTTATCTCTTGATCAGTCTTTTTCTCCAAATTTCCCATGTATAGAGTAATAACATGAAAAGAAAAAATAGTGATCAATATGAATCTTGAACCTAATCCTATAAACAAAAGGACTGTTTGGGTACCCCTAGATAATGGATTCCTAAAAAAGGTGTGAAATACACTAAGTAGGCTGGAACAAATGTTTTATAATTTTATCTATTGTATAAAAGTAAAATATTATGTTGTGCTTGTAATGATATAATGAAATAAAAAAATAAATTTAAATAAGACATACTCATGTTCCTCAATGGACACCAGGTTAAAAATACGTTCTTTAGACTAAGTCTGAATACCTTTATACATTTTCTCAAGAACACACACACATATATATAAGAATATATATATATATATATGTATGTTAATAATTGGACTAGATACATAGTTAGATAAGTATCCATATATATATATACTAAGACTAAACAGGATATGAGGCATAACTTAGGAATCCATGAATCGTATTTGGAGTCTCATTGAGTGACAAGGGTAATCATGCCCACTGATCTCAGATAAATAATAATAAGGGATGAAATTACCATAGATTCTATACATGTGGATCCAAATATAAGGGATGTCATACCTAGTGATTCCATTCCCATGTATCATAAATCATTATGGATTCCATTCCAGAATATCATAATCAACTGGGGAGTCCAAGCCCAACTATCATAAATTAATAGAGATACTATTCCCATAGATGTCATTATTGATTATCATAAATCAATAGGGACGTCATTACTAGATATCATAATCACATGGGGATTCCATGAAGGATTATCATAATAAAATGGTGATTACATGCCTGTTTAACAAATTTAAATACGGGACTCCATGCCCGAGTAACAATTTTAAATAGGGGATTATATGCTTCAGTATCATATTTAAATAGGGGATGTTATTCCCTAGAATAATTGATTTTAATATAAAATAATCATGAACATTTAATAATAAATTATATTCCATGTTAATTAATCATGTTGTATTATAATTCATTTGTATTTTCAGGGTTATTAAATTTATATATAACTAAGATGGTCATGGGAAATCCCATTCCATTATATAATTTGAAAATTTATAATTTATAATTATTTTTGTGGCCAATGGAAACATCTATTCCAACACAGTTCATCATGATACATCTTATTTTACCCAACCCAAAAAAATAATTTAATTCCATTTATCACTTTCCTGAGTCAAGAATTCCATTTAATAATTTTCTCAATGATAAGGGTAAATCCTAGCCTTATCAATCTACTCAATTCTAGTTAGTTATTTCTATCACATGGCATGGCTCTAGAGTATTGTAAATAATTCTTTGAAGCTAAGGTGGAAACCACCCACACCATTCATCATTCATTTATTTCCATTTAGCATCTAATTATAGGTGTGTTAAGTCAATACACCTTAAAATTTGGTTTTTTTAAATTCCAGGCCAGATTATAAAGGTCAAGGAATATGAGAGACACACCCAAAAGAGTGGTTCGAGTCATGGTAGATATGTACTAATTGGTAATTTTAAATGGGAAATGGAGATATAAATTCATGTATAAGAATTTAAAAAATCAATTTTTCATTTAAGAGGAAACACAAGGAAAATAAAATGTACAACACAACAGAACATTTCATAAACATGATAGAATTTATGGGAAAATCATGAGAACACTAGCCTGATGCCTATGATGGTTTACTCATCCAATATTAATCTTGGATTTGATCCAGCTCAAGAGTAATCAAATAAACACATAGATTCCATAGAAATAGGTAGAATTATCTAACCGAAAGATTACATTCAATATAGATAAATAAATTGAAAAATTTATAATGTGGAATCATAGAAATACTGATATGATTATAACTCATCTAATGGTTCTTTATTTATTCTCTAGATGAATGAGATCCCCCATGGGAAGTGGAGGAATGGAGGATTCATGTGTGAAGGTTTTTAGGAGAAAATGGGGGAGTTAAATGGGTAAAACCTATTTATGGGAGGAGGGGAAAAGGATTTTTTTTCCTCTTTTAATGACTTTCATGTTTAGGAAGCATGTTTTGGATAACTATGTGTTAATTTTTCATCCCTTATTTCACAAGAACACACACCGCATTGTTTGCTTGCATTGTTTGAGCTAACCACATGCCAAACATGTGGTTATACTTGTTAAATTACATTAACCATGTTTGGCTAGGCACACAGTTTGGAAAATATTGTGCAACCCATTTAGCCACCATTTTAATTTAATATAGAAATATCATAGGTCTATGCACCCCACCATTAATTATTTAACAAACCATGTGACAACCCATAAAGGGCCACACTATTTCACTTGATGGGATGCACATTTTAAATGAACCGTGTAGCCTATCTATTTCTCTCAAAATGTTAATTTCATGCCCCAACACACTTAAATATCATATGAACACCTAATGCATCTCTTAGGCCTTAACCCCTATTAAAAAACATAACTTTTCAGTGTTCAAATTACTAGAATTATATTTCAAATCATGTTTTAGAATTCAACCCATCCACTAAACAGGAAATTAAAATTCCCTTGGAATTTTCAATGGTCCAAAAACCTAGGATGTTGCATATGTCTTTCTATTCAATAATTTATTGGGTGATGTCAATAAATATACCTCTATGGATACAATATGAGGTCATTATGAGGTTTTATGAGTTGGTTTTGATGATTTCTTTATAGGATTGTTTAGGATTTCTTCCGGCTAGGTATGTTTAGTTTTGATGTGACCACAAGAATAGATTGGTTAATTTAGTATCAATCCCATATCAACTGTTATAGTCAAATAGTATCATGTTAATTTATTGAGGTAAATGTTTATAACTAATTTTTTGAGGGGTCTTCTTATAGTATACTTTGGAACTGGACATCGACAGTTAGGTGGGATCACTACCCAGCTTTCCAATTCCATTCGGGATAATGAAATGACACATAAGGTGTTCTTAACTCTAATATTTGATCTGTTATAGGATGAATTTATAGATTGTTTCTTAGGTTTTCCACTCGATCATGATATTTAGTTCATTATTGATCTTTTTTCATCAATGGATCCTATATATATTACTATATATAGTATAGATCCTACAAATATTTTAGAACTGAAATATTAACTAGAGGATTTAGAGGTAAAGGGATTTATATATCAGAGTAAAAACCTATGGGGTACTATAATTAGATTTAAAAATGAGGAGGATGGTTGTTTGTTGATTTTTATATTTTATCATAAGTTGTACTAGGTGATGTTCAAGAACTAGTATCTAATTCTATATATGAATGTTTTATTTGACCAGTTGAGAGGGGTTAGAGTATTTTTTATATTTTTTGATATTAGGAAGCCATCATTTATGGGTGATTCCATCTGATATACCTCAAACTTATTTTATATGAAATTATACTCTATAATATTCCCTTGTGATTTCATTTAGGTTTAATAATGATGTGGATGTATTTTTAGATTAAATTAACCAAGTATTTTATCCACATTATTATTCTTTTTTTGTCATATTTATTGAAAATATTATCATATACTCTAAGTCAGGGGTGGTAGGTTCCCAATTTTTAGATATGGATTTGATTACATATAGAGAGAATCAATTTAATGATAAAGTGTTAGTTTTGCTTTTATGGGATTTGTTTCTTAAGGAACAATATATTGGAGGCTAGTATATTAGTAGACCCTGATATGGTCAATGATATAATTTTCAAGAGTATCTGGGGAATGTTTTTGAGAATTATAGTTTCTCAGGATTGGTAAATTACTGTCATTGGTTCAGATATGACTTATTTGAAATTTATGTACCACTGACAGATCTAACTAATAAGGGGGTGAAGTTTCTCTAGTCAGATGATTCTGGGATACCCATTTCACAGTTGAACATGAGGTTGATAATTGTATCAATGTTGACCTTACTTGATACATGAAATTTGTATACGATGTATTTTTATTCATCTAGAATTAGTTCGAGTGGTTCTCTTGTCGGTTAGTCATGTGCTCACTTTTACGTTTTGTGATTTAAGGCCACATGAGTTGAATTACTCGATATGTGATCTTGGTTTGGATGTTTTCGAGCATTCCTTATGGTTTAAGTGGCACTATATTTTAGGAAAATGGTCCATGGTATATATAGTTTGTAAGGCCAAGAGATTTATTTTTCTCATGGAATGATTTGAATCCATGAAAATTTAGGTGGTATTTGTATATATAGTAGTTATATTTTTAGGTTGAATATATCGATAGAAAGGCCGCTAACGCCATGGGAAGTTAGAATTAAGAAAAATGGAATAATATTCAATTAATGAATGTTTGATAATGACCCTTTTACTAATATGCATCGTTATATTCAAGAGTATCAGGGTAGAGAAACCCTTACATCCTTGATTATATTCTCCTCTCTCTTTAAAAGGGTGAAAAAGATTCTACTATTGGATTTAAATTATTTAGTGATGAGGTATATCATATATGATGGGGGTAGAACACATGATTGGTCTCTTAACACCGATGAGATCATTTACATCTAATGTCACATTATGGTCCCTAAAAGCAAGTGAGAGGAGCTGATATGGGACTCACATTCCTCGTTATAGGTTTTTTACCTTATATTTACCAATATATTCCATGATATTCACAAAAAGTATCACTTTCCATGAATAAGGAGGGATATAGCAGGTTTTATCACGTGGTTCTCCACTTTTCAATGTGTGAATGTAGAGAACTAGAGGCCTTCTAGTCTTCCCTAGTCATTACATATTCCTGAGTGTAAATAGGATTATGAGACCATAGATTTTTTATGGGGTTTCCAATGACACCTAGTGGATGTTATGCAATATGGGTTGTTATTGGTTGGTCACCTAAGATATCTAAAAATTTATTGTTCTTAGATACCATCTACATTGATGAATATGGAATGATCTATGTAAAATAGATAGTACATATATATGGTGTACAACAAATAATAATTATAAATAGAGATACCAATTTTTCATCATGATTCTGGCATTGATTGTAGAAGGTTCTCGAAGTTTTGATGCATCTAATCAAAACTTATTATCCCCAGACAGATAAGTAGTGTGAGTATACCTTCCAAATATTAGAATAAATGCTAAGATAATGTGTCCTAGACTTTGTAGGTTTATGGTAGAACCATTTGGTTCTTGAAAAATTTTCCTATAACAAAAATTATAATGATTCAATTTAGATATAACCTTTTATGAACTTATATAGTTAGCCATTCTGATCACCTCAGTATTGGATTTTGGCTATATATTCATTAGTTATTGGGCATATAACAAAACTTTTTTGGATGTAAATTATAAGAATTACCAAACCAACCTTCCATTACCCTAAAGGGTGTCCTCAATTCCAACAGGCTAGAAACTAGTGTCTGGGCATCCCAATAACACACTTGTGAATGGTTTATCCCAACAATCAATGTATATGTAATTAAATTAATATAAAAAAATCCACTATAAATGATCCATATGTTGTACATCCACGCTGAAACAAATAAGCTGGAAAGAATAAATAATCAAAAAATATATTATTAGAAAATAGTGCAACCACCAAAAACATCTCTCACTACCCTGGTCTCCCTCTCCTGCAATGAAAAAACACATCAGATGCCTATACTCAAACATTTAAATATCACGACACCTTCAATCATGGAAATAAATAAAACCCTAATTTTACAATGTAAATCAATAAATTGAATCATTTTAAGAAGTCTAGGAAAAATAATAATAACTTTTAATAAAATCATTTCATGGGAACAATTGGTAAAATAAAATAAAATGAGAGCTAACCACATATGAAAAACACCCTAAGTATTGACCAAGAAACCTAGATAGAAACATAAAATAGAGATAATATAGGTATGAGTACATAGTCACTTAGTAGACCACCATAACCCACTAATTCTATGGAAATACCTTGGTAAAATATTTTATAAATTATTAGTTTAAAAGTAAGGTATGAAGTATGTTTTCATGTGATTTATAAAACAAAACCACAAGATCACTTTAAAACAACTACTATTTTTATAAAATAAAAATATGGATAGTTGAACATATTAAATGAATACATTAAACAAATGAATAATAATCCAAAAATGGTTTCCCCATTTTTCAACATCTCATGAAAAATCTGCTTTTTTTAAAGTGTTTTAGGGAAAAACATTCCTTTAAGAACTTGGAGAAATATGAAAAAAAATTATCTTTTTCCAAACCATACATTCAAATAATTTTAAAACAACTCATTTAAAGGTAATCAAAAAACACATAAGTTTATGCCATATGAGTCATAAGGAAATAATAATACTCTCATAATGTAAACCACATATTTTAAAATCTCAATCACAATAGATCCAACATGACAGAACTTTCATAATATAATAAGTAACCAACTCACATTATAAATATAAAATAAAAATGCATAATATACCAAACATATCATAATGCATCACATAACGGATTAGTTATAAAATTATATGACATGAAAAGGTTGACCAAATACCGGTAGGTTAATAGTCACACATCTCATTAACTGAGTCACTCTAACATAGATTCATTGGTAACCATTCAACTAGCCATGTATTGTGATAAAATAGGGGTGACTAGATAGTTCATAATCTCAACTAGAATAGAAGCATCTCCTAACTTCCCACTTGGTAGCTTAGGGGCCCGAATGGAATTACTAATAGAGGTGGCCCACATTTAAAACAAATTACATACCATGACGATAAAAAATCCCAATAGAAAACATCATAATCATGTCATTACCACATCCCACATTTCATTTAGCATAATCAACATCCCAAAAGAATATCACCAATAAAAATTCAAAAATCTGTCACATAGATATACATAAATATCATTAACAACTACAAGGTGTGTCAACAAGGGAACAACAATCTAATCAATCAATCATCCCTTCACAAAGTTTCAACTGAGCCTTTCACTTATCGCTTATAATATATATATAAATATATATACATATGGTATACCTTTAACAAACTATTTTCATACAACCATAAATATGAGGGTAATCACATTCGACACCAAAAAAACCAAAAAACCCTCCAAATAATTATCCATTTCAATTAAAAAATCGGTCAACCCCACACTTTTTATAAAACAATACTATAAAGAATCACATACCCATTCCAAAATTAGAACTAGAATTAAACATGTTTCAAAACATTTAAATCCATGGGAAAACATTTTAAAATACTTGAGATATTTATAATGTCCCTCATTCTCAATTTCATAAATACATAGAATGTATCCAAGGATCATTCCATATTCTAAAAAACAATTACAAATTATCTCAAGTATAGTAAAACATTTAACAGTATTTTAAATTTATAAAAAGGGAATTTAAATTATAAATGGAATTTATAAAATGAATTATTAGAGGGTTCCATAGAGATACCTACCTGAAAACTATGGCGGTAAGTCTAAAATGGTCTGAAAAACTACACATTTAGTGATGGATTCTACAATACACAAGAATGTGGCCAAAGAGACCCATCACACACCTTAATAAGGAGTAAATACTAGAAATTAGGTAAAACCATTGACATTGGGTTTGACTGAGCTATGAGGGGAAATGGTGTGATGAAAAAATCATCAAAAATGGAAGGAAAAATGAGATAAAATCTTAACATAGATAATCATACCAAAATCATGAAAAAATAATGTTGAAATAGTTATTAGAGGGAATCTCAGGAGAGGAGACGAAACGAAGCAATGGAGGGGGGGGGGGTTCATAATGTGACAAAAATGTGAGGGGATAGTGTGAAAGAAATAAAATAGAGTGGAAAACGAAAATTAAAGTTAAACTTTTTACACAATGTGTTTCACGTGTGGTTTAGGAATACACTTTTCCAAACCGGCACCAACTATGTCTTCCCTATTTGAAAAGAATGAGTGAACCACATGGATACCTCTAGTAAAGTCACACTATTGAGCTAACCTTATGAATCAGCATTTTAAAGTGCCTACTCAACATACACAATTAGTGCATAGTTGCTCAAAACAGTGCATAGCACCAGATCCCTTAAAAATATAAAAAAATTGGCATAAAATTATAAGGAACTCACAATGGTATAAAATTAATTAATTAATTAATTATTAACACTATGAAAAGATAGGTTTCAAAATCTATTCACCATGGCCGTTTCTACCCCAATAAACTCTCATGTTAATGTGTATGTTGAATGTGAATTAATTATATGACAGTTTACCATGAAAATAAGAAGTACACAAAAAACTAATAAAATCCTCAAGTAAAACTGATAAATTACCTAATTTCAAAAAAATTTAAACAAATAGAGATAAAAAATCAGCCTCAACACCATTAATTATTAATATAAAATGATAGAACAACCAAAAAATTCTTTCAAAAAAATAATAGGATACTTACAAGAAATTATGTTCTCGAAATCACTCAAGGGAACTCACAAATCTCCTCCAAACAAGGCCAACCAAACCAAAACCACAAGTAGATCACCAATATAAGAAAAATCCCATAGGATAAGAAAACTGAATCACTAAACCTAAGTTGTCTAAAATTCAATAAACTAATGAAAAAAAGAAATTCCTCTTTATTAAATAGAATTGCACTAACTTCCGGGTCACATACATTATATGCGGGTGACTATATATAAATCCTCATAATACCATCCCATGGAAATTTTAAATGGAAAATACAACCTGGTGGCATCTATAGGCCAACCAAATAATAAAAGAATACCCCATGTATCTAATCATGAATCCTAGATCATACCCATGTCAAAAGAAACAATTACATTTTAGCACTTTTACTACACCACACAGGGGAAAATAAAACATCAAGAAATTAAGAATTCATGATTTGAAAAAAGGAACAACAACCTGAGAGGAAGAAAATAAAAAACCCATGAAATCATTAGTACAATGTGAACTCAAACCCAAAATTCTCTAAAATAAATGACAATAAATTCTAAAATGGTCTATCAACCAAAATATGTGCAATAAAACACCTAAAGGATAAATCAAATGAGGTCACATGTCCATAAATCCTCAAAATGTCTCAATGAAGAACAAAGGAAACATCCACAAAATAATTAAATAACAACAAGGAAAAAATAACCTTAGATGAACCCAAAGCAAAACTCTCTAAAAAGGAAACCACACATGTCTCTCCATTAATATCATGGTTAGTGTTAAATGGGAGTAATAACACCTAATATGAACACTAATTTTATACTAGTCCATTCCAAGAGGGTTGGGGATCACATGAAACAACATGAGAAATAGACCCTCATGCATTCATATCTCCAAAATCACCCAATGTTTTACCAAAACACTAAAGGGACAAACCAAAGAAAAATATTTATTAAAAAAATATAGGATTATCTAAAATCGAATTTAAAAAACTATGGAATTATTGAAAGTGGTACCTCCCTCATTCAAAACCAAATGGAAGCCATTTTATAATTCAATCCTAAAGTCCTTAAATGACTTGTTCAATTATAAAATGTATTAAAAAATGGAATCAAACAAACTCTATTGGGTTTTAAAAACAATAACACCATTCTATGCCTATGAATAAACCACACACTTTCTATTTCAAATATTTTTCAAATCAGTTACCCTTTCAAAATTCACTCACCAAATGGTAAAAACTAAATCATCCAAAAAAATTAAATTTTTAACTAATCTATTTTCCTTAAAATAAGAAAACAAAAATTTAAAACATTGTTCACTTGATTTTAAAAGTAAACCAAGTGTAAAAAGATCCAAATTTTAAAATGAAATCAACTATTTCAAAATATTTTCTGAAATCAATCTCACATTAGAAACAATCTATGGACATGTTTTGAAAGTGAAAAAAAAATCTTATGAAATCCATTTTTCATATTCACAAAATCAATTTCACATCACATGAACTAGATGAATAACAGAAGAATAACATTATCCACAATAAATATAAGAACTCAGATCTTATTTTCAGTTATTTTTTTCCTTTTCTGGTCATTTTTTAGAAAAAGATGAAATTCTTGAAATTTTTGATGTACATGCCATGTACATTATGAGTATGTGCCGTCAACTCGGTTGTCGCAGGAGGTCGTGTACTGGCCTTGTAATGGCCATACACACGACCGTGTGGGGGTGACTTGGAGGCCACCTAAATCGGAGTACGGAAACGGCAAGTACAATCCATGTACTTCAAAAGTACATGATGTGTACATTTTTTTTCATTAAATGCACTGGGGTCATGTCTAATCAAAAAAAATAGTCTTTTTCTAGGTTTTCATCATCTGATAGAACCTGTACGGGCGTGATCCTTCTCCGAGCCCCCGAGCCTCTATTCGATCTCTGATTCATCCGCCGTCGGTTGTGTTGGAATATCATCGCTGAGTTCTCTCTTTTGATTAAGTCTCATTTGAAGATTCCACTTCTTTATCAAGTTATCATCTCTTGAACATTTTATACATTTTCATAGATCTATTCCATTCTAAAGAGATTAAAGACACGAGGTTCACATATAGGGATCTCCTAATGTCGAGATAGCTGGTTTGTGCGTTTCTGTTGAATGTATTTGAGTTTTATGTGAAAATTTACGTAATCCCCATGAAAGGGATATTGTACGTTTACCATTTTAGCCCTATTGTTTGACTTCTATGATTATATTCTTGAGTAGATGAAATTTTACTGTGAATAGGGTGAATGGATGTTCTTTGGATGTGTTTCACATGCATAGTTTTCTTGTTTTGACCCTATGGGTCTAGTTTTCCTGTTAAGCAGCTTTTTACTTTCCCTTTCCTAGTATAGTACAATGGTTTGACTGTTTTTTTTAGAAAATACAGATTCATTAATATTAAAAATTAACATATGTACAGACGTGAATCCGATAAGGAAAATTCTCTATTTGGAGCTGGTTGTCATCAAAGGGGCCAGATTCCACCAGCTGATTGGTAGCATTTTTTCCTTCCATTTTGGTAATGGAGAAGGTGATGAATGTAAAGCATTGATGGAGAGAGAATATTTTCCTGATGAGGGATCGAAAGGACTGAAGTCCACCATCATTGAGGATGATAGCATTGATAATGGTGGGGCACTCTGATTCAAGGTTGATTTTATCCCATCCATGGTCATTAGCGAGCATCATTCCGACGAGGATAGCGGCATCCTCGGAAACCACATGTTCCCAAAAAACATGATGTGGTTCCTGATTGGATGCAATGATTTGACCAAGAAGATTTTGGGCCAGTAGGACAAGGGAAACTGGTCCATCATTGGGGATATAAACACCCACATTAATATTGAGAATCCCTTCTTGTGGCGGGCACCATAGGGAAGAAAAGGAAGGGGTTCCAAAGGGATTATGTAGTCAATTGTGGTAATACCAACCCTCAATCTAGGAAAAGGTCATTTCAATCCAGAATCCGAGTGGTTTGTGAACATGGTTGAAAATGGAATCGTTGCGGCGGACCCAAATGATCTAGGCCATGATGCAACGTGAGCCCGCTTTAGCAGGCGAGAAGGAGGATTGCCATCGCATCATGAGAGAGAGGATGTCTGAGCCTATGGTAATTGAATAATATGTAGTAGAGCTCCATTTATTCTAAAAATCCTTTTCCCCAGGGCATTGGATGATAGTGTGAAAGGGAGATTCTGGGATGTTTGGGTAGAAAGGGAAAAACCTTTCACATAAAATATGTCTGAAGACGAGAAGGCCCATGGTAGGGAGGGTGTTTATGAACACCTGTGACCAAAAGTCGCTGATTTTTTGGGGAACATTGAGTTTCTAAATCGATTTCTAGGTCCCCCTTCACTAACAACTTTATGAGTGACAATAGTGAGCCAGTAACCGGATTTCACCGTATATGATCCCGATAGTTCATTGATCCAGAAGAGATGGTCGGGGCCTCTGTCTGGAACATAGGGGGTACATAGGATAATATTTTGTCTCTTTTATTAATCCATTTGTGAATCCTTTCCTTACACCACCCAAACCCCTGACTGGAAAAAAGGCACCTGACAATGGTATCTTAAAATCCTTGTTGGGCAGGGGATGATGCCGGCACTCGTTCCTTGTCGATCAGCCAGGGATTGGTCAAATGTTAACAGTGTATCCATTCCCAATCCTCCATCCCAGCCCTTTTTCTAGAAGTCTTTGGGCACCCCAAATACTTCTCCAGAGTATGCTAGGACGGGGGGACAAGAGAGGATTCGTGGAAGTCCTTGTGGGGGAATTATTTTTCTGAGGGAACCTACACATAGATAGAGGATGGGTGGTTTAAAAGGAGCCAACCTTTCTTAGCTAGAAGTGCATAATTGAAGTGAACGAGGTCCCAAAATCCCATTCCTCTAACAGATTTTGGTATGTAGAGGTTCTCCAAATAAGTCCACTTGGTTCTATTCCTTCCATTATTTTTTCCCCACTAGATGTTGGTTGTGTGTACGTGTATCTGATTGAAGACAACTGTCGGTAGCTTAAAGAGGGGCATAAAATAGTTTGGGATAGAATGGAGTGCATCATTAATAAGGGTCTCCTTGCAAGATTTGGAAATTATTTTAGGGGTCCAACATTGAATTTTTTTCTCAGTCTTGTCCAGTATAGATGCGAAGAGTTATTTTTTAGAGTTACCTATCACTGTAGGTAGCCTGAGGTACATATGATGTTTCATAACCATATGAATTCCTAAAATGGTGTAGAGTTTTTTTGGATGATGGAACCCCAGTGCTGAAGGAGATTTCTGACTTTCCATGATTTATGGACTTTCAAGAGGCCCTCTTATAATGTTGGAAGCATGGAAGATCACACGACACTCATTGTTGGTTGCTCTGGAGAAAAGAAGGAAGTCGTCGGTGAAGAAGATATGTGAAAATGGTGGGCTTGCAGGGTAATCCTTTTCACATTTATTGTATGAGAGGATGAAACTCTGGAAATGAGGTTAGAAAAAAATCAGCCACTAAGATAAAAAGAAAGGTTGAGAGAGGATCTCCCTGGCAAAGGCCTTAGGTTGGGGCTAAGCCTCATCTGAGTGCCCCATTGACATTGATTCAGAAGGAGACAAACAAGACATAGGGCTTGACCATATCTGTCCATTTTGATCAGAATCCCATTTTTAGCATCATGACTTTGAGGAAATGCCATTCTACTTTATCGTATTCCTTGGTCATATCCAGTTTCCATTCCATGGTTCCACTTTTCATGGTGGAGTGTGTTTTCATAGAGTGGAACACTTCATTGGACATAGTGGAATTATCTGTGATCAGTCTCTTAGACATGAAAGTGATCTGATTTTCCGAGATGATATCAGGTAACCAAGTACACATCTAATTAACTAAGATCTTTGAGAAGATCTTGTAAGATATATTGTAGAGGCTAATAGGTCTAAAATCAAGGACCACAAGAGGTTTCCTGATTTTGGGAATAAGGATGAGGATAGTTTCATTGATGTTAGAAATGTTTGTTTTCCCAGCGCAAATGTTATTCATCAGATTGAATATGTCGGGAACAATAATGTGACAATATTGATTAACGAAGAGGGTGTGGAATCTATCCAGTCCCATGGCCTTAGTATGGTGGATATGTTTCAGATTCTAAAGAATCTCATCATTCATCACATCTTTTTTAAGCTTCATATTAATATCTTTGATAATCACCGGTCTGATAAAATCCTCTAATTCAGTAGATATGTAAGGATTTCCTGCAAAAAATAGGATCTGGAAGTAACTAGAAATAGAAACGTGGATTCCATTGGTGATGAAAACATTTCTACATTCTGGTTGCAAGATGCAAGAAATAGATTTTTTCTAGCACTTAGCTGATCCTTTCTGATGAAAATATCGGGTATTAGCATCCCCTTCTGCAATGTGGGTGTCCCATGCACGCATAGCCCCGAAGCTTTCCTTGATGCGCAGGGTTGCATCCAGATCCCTTTGAGTGACATTGATTTTAGGGAGATTTCAATTGGGTGGGGGTTGGTTGAGAAGGTTGTACAGTTTCCGTTCAAGGAAAGCACAGTGCTTGTCGCGATGATGGAATTTATTATTGCTCAAAGACCTCAGATTGGATGCAACCTATTGAAGATTGGATCTAATACCTGTAGGATTACTATTCCATCTTGATCGGATTACATCATCGCATTTGTGGCTTTTGACCAGAAGCTTTCAAATCTGAAGGGTATGCTGGATTTCATGTTGTGGTCTCCTTGGGTGCAGTCAATGAAAATTGGGCAGTGGTTCGAGAAATTGAGCGTTAGGAGATTGATGTAACACATGCTGAAGATATTTGTACAATCCGTTGAGCCCAAAAATCAGTTCAGCCTCTCAACGATGCGGGTGCCATCCGTATTACCCAGGAACCATGTGAATGAATTACCTACGTATCTTTGACCGACCAGGTCCACCCTAGAGATTGAATTCTTAAAATATGATCTTGAAATTGAGGGTTGGAAAGCTCTACCTTTTTCCTTATGAAACATAATCTCTTTGATGTATCCTCTGAAGAGAACAGGGCTTGGCAGATCGTGTCGCAGCTGGCAGAGAAGATCCTAGGATTTCCACTTGACATTATGGGATGACCAACCATAGAATCCAACAAATGTCCAAGGTGGGGTATGGCCCACATGAATTACCATAGCCACATGGTGTGAGGATAAGGACAAGATCATGATGTCAACATTTTCCTTCCATAGGAGACCGAGTCCCCCTAAGTGGCCTTATCGGGAAACCGAGAGGTAGCCTTGGAAGGCGCATTTCAGAGCAATGCTAGTGGTGTCCTTGATTTCCAATATAGATTCGTACATGAAAACCATATCAGGACGATTTTGAGCACAATTGTGCTTGAGAATTTGAACTATTTGTGGGTTGCAAAGCCCATGAGAGTTCCAACATAAAATAATCATTTTTCTAAGCAGGGTTGTGTCTTGGCCGCCTCCGCCTTTGAGTCCTCCGGGATTATTTTTTCACCCACCGTATTCCATCTTTTTTGGGAGTTTCCAATTGACTGGCTCATTTCAATTCGTCATTTATATTCTTTGGGTTTTGTGTAATCTAATTTACTGTCTCTGTCTTCGTATTGCACCCATTTCCAAGTTCGATGGGTGATTGGGCCTAATTGTGTAAATCCGGACATCGTAGAGTCACCTCTTGCAAGGATGTCTGACTGGTTATTTCTAGATCGGGGTCAGGATATGGTGGTTCGGTGTACATTTAGTTTGGCTTCGGGCATTGATTTGGTGGATGTTTTGGCATTTTCAATAGATCTATTTATGTTGAGACAGTGTCTTTCAGGGGGGGGGGTAGGATATATTCTTGATTCAATATAAAGATTCTTCATTCGTTTCTCTTGCCAAACCCCACTATTGCATGTGGTTTTAATGTTCTGAGAGTTCCTACCAGCTTCCCTCTAAGTGGTTGGAATATATTCAGGGAACTCTAGTGGTCCAAGCATTATGACATTATCAGGTTCAGTTTCCGCCCGCCTCGTTTGAGCCATCATGATACAGTTATGATACTTTTGTTTTTCCGTCTCAAGCATAAAGGCATATTTTGTCATTTTGGCTCGTAGCCAAGGTCTATATTGTAAGATGATATTACCTGATTTGTTATCTTTAATTGAAGTGCACACATTCTATAAATGTCTGATACATCCAAAAAAAGGAAAAATATTTGGTGTTTCTCGAACTCGAATGATATCCATCTATTAGCGTCACTGATTTTCAAAAACATGCCCCTCATCAGAGGCTCTGACACTTCAGTCCTAGCTTTAATCTGTACCTCGGGTCCCCAATGGATTGGGTCCGAGCAGTCACACTCCAGGTATTGGCCAATGTGATCTCCAATTTCTCTAAGGAATCTTTTTGTTATACCATGAAATGGGATTCCTTTAATGTGTACCCAGAATGGGGACTGGGTGATATTAATATGTTGGATATCATCCCCCCTTTATATTCATCCATGAGGAGGAGTTGATTATCAAAGTACCATGGCCTAACTCTAAAAATTATATATCTATATCTCTCATTGAAGAACATAAAAACTAATAGATTGTTCCTCGCTTCCTAAATAGCCACTCCGTCTTATAGTTTCCATAGATTATGGAGGGTTTTTTTGAGGGACCCCTGGTGGACTGAGATTTTTTGCACAAATTTTATGACAACCAGCAGGGACATACGTTTTTCCAGAAGCGTATATTCGTTTCTCTGAGCCTCGATCGAATCTTTCTCTTTGTCCATCAAGGAAATTATCTTCCATTTGTTCACTAAATCAGCATCCATGATTCAGTGTTCGTATAACTGAAAATAAATTACTCTCCAATGTTCTACACCCAATGAAAAAACCCATGCAGTTACTTGGGTTGCCGCAGCTGGCCGGGTTTCACGGTAGTGCCCACCCTTTCTTTTAGGATTCCACGATTTGATTTCATGGACTGGTGATGAATAGTAATTCTCACAGGCCAGGAACAGCCCAAGAATTCCTCTATCCAAGAGCGACCTAATTAAGAGCCTCCAGTCCAGTTCGTCCAGGTAGCACCACGCCATAGCCTCCTTCGGCGACCAGCCCTACGCATCCAAATCCATCGCGATGGGGATATGTGGCCAGATCTCTCACGAGAATCCTCTATCTCCCAGTTCAAACATTCTGTGAGGCACTCCTACTTCCGCGAAGTAGCCCTACGCGTCTATCTCTTAGCAACCTAGATTTTCGGCTGATACTTCGTGACTCATCCTTTAACCCGCCAAACCTACACAAAGCTGAGGGATTCGTCTTCATTTCTAGGACCTCCGCAAACCAGGATTCAACCACACCACCCATGGGTCAGTAGGTCAATGCTCTATTCATAGCCAAGCATGTGTGTTGATTTTGTGTCCAGGGCCTTTGACTTCCAGGTTTTCCCTCTCTCTGACGTACGTGTAGAACAGTCAACAAATTCATTTCTTCATATCACCTCTGAACTCCAGATCTGTTTTCCAGTGAGAGAGGTCATTGTCGGGTAAGTCTTCGTGAAAGTCAGTAAGAAATTATCCATTTTTGGAACCGAAATAAAGATGTCAAATCCCCTTCCCCTTCAAAGCATAGGTTCCAGGGATTGGGTTTGACCTCAGATCAACTAGTGTTGGAAACGGGGTCTTCCTCGACACAAAAGAGCTGGAAGCCAACAAGGACCGTAAGAAGCCAAGTCAACTATTTCTGGTCCATTTTTTGGGACTGGTGATTCAGAGTCGAAGTGAGGATCACTAAGGAAGGAGATGACCACCTGCTATCCAATGTATTTCAGCTCATCCACATGCTGCCGTGAGCAGAACGGGAGGGTGGAAACTCATGCCCTAAGAAAACCCTTGGTGGGACTGTCTCATAGGGGGAGATACTCTCACCATAAATGGTAATTGTTAGTTTCTGAATTTTTTTGTTGTGACTGTTGTTATGTTATGATCATATCCTATAGAATTCTATCCAAGTAGTTCTTGAGGATTACCTTGGCTAATACGCACTGCTACACTTTTTTGAATTACACAGGGTCGTTAGAACCTAGTGTATAGACCATAGGGAGAATGGACATTTAGGGCTTCTCCAGAGTATCTATTTTATATAAGATACAGGACCACGGGGTGAATTGATGTTGAGTGCTTCCTCATAGTGTTTTCAGTTCCTAGACATGGGCCACAAAGGGAATGTGACGTATGTTCTTCCCTAGAATGTCATTAGTTACGATACAAGACTATAGGGGTAATTTACAGTGATTGCTTCCTCAGAGAGTCTATACATAAGCTAAACCAGAGGGGTTAGACTGAGTGTACTTTCAAAAGGGTTGCTTGTACTTGTTAGGTAGGACCAGAGGGGATAGGCTTTCAGTACATCCCAGAGGATTACCGATTGTGTTTATCCTCTGGGTTAGTTGATTCTTGATATTGAAACTATGGATTGTTTACTATTGAGTAATTTCTTGTTTAATGTTTCTTGTACTTTTACCTTTAATATACTCATTGACTATTAGGCACAGATCTTGTGGTGGTTTCTTACTAGGATTTAGTATCACACCCTGTTTGGGTCATTCTTTTGGGCCCATGAAGATTATATTGTTGTAGGTATAGACAAGAGAAAGCTCCCTTCTACATCAGGTACTTGACATGCTGTGGATCTGGAGAGAATGGGACCAAGCATAGGCTGGTGATACTGTGGAGCTGATAACTCTTTTTCTTTTGTACTTGGTTTAGTATTGTATTTCAGCATTGTTCTTTGTTTTGATGCTTTCCTTGACATATGTATCACACATAATTTTATATATGTTCTCCAGTTTATTCTATTAGTCTTGTAATGTTTATTTTTGAATTATATTATTACTTCTTCTACACTTGTATGTATTTGTATACTTCCTCTACGTACTCTGCCAATGAGGGAAAAAATTCTCCAATAACACACCCAAGTCCCTCACTTCTAGTTGGAAGCCTCTGGCATTCGGAGAAATGCACTTGGGCCATGTGAACAACTGGGTATGGGGCACCTTAGGGTGGATTCTTGAATCGGGATGTTACAATAAAAATATCCATCCAAATATGCCAACATATCTCAAGACTGACCATTACCCTTATCTCATTGCCCAGACACACCCTAGGAAATCCAAGGGTCAAGCGGTCTAAATAAAAATTTCAATCTGGATGTGGAACTGTGCACAAAGTTTCCAGAATATTTTCAACCTGTGAAAATTATGTATTGTTCCGTAAATCATCTTTGAAAAAGATCATTTGGTTGTCATATAGAGTAACTATCCCAAATGTTATCAATATAATTTCCCTTCTAAAAATATTATTGTGTAATATAATATTCTATAATGCACGCATACCACATGATGAAAGCAAGAACATTTTAATTTAGTAATTTCACCATTATATTCACGGAACAAATATGTACATAATAATTTAAATTATTACAATGGGGTAATTAATGGAAAACTAGACAATAAGAATATGAAAATTTGGATATTCTCAGTCCCCTAGAATAATTGTACTCATGAACAACAATTAAAAAATATGCATAATATTTTAGTAATGAAGTTTCCATTTTGAAAATGAAAAGATATATAACCTTGAGAGAATGTATAATTGAATTAATTATGAATGAAATGATAGGTATTTATTGATACTAGGAAGCCCGTATGACTGTTACAAATATGATTGTTGGAAAAGTAATAAGATCATTGGAATAATAATATGATTGTAAGGAATAGTAACCTGACCATTAGAATTGTATCATCACCTATATAATTTTATAATAATATTTAGGTATCTTATAAAATTAAAATATATAATATTCATATCACGATAAAAGAAAATAAATGTTTTAAAATTTAAAAAATAAGTGTTCATATTTTTAAAAAAAATATGATTTATTTGAATATAATGATTTAAACGAAACTTTTTTTTAAATGTGTTTATAAATTAATATTATGTTGATCTATAATGATAATATAATTTTTATGAGACATTAATTAAATTTATAATGGGTTTGAAAATGGATCATAATATTAAAATTGGTATTTTATAAATAAGAGAGAATTTTATTTATAAATTAAGTTTCTGATATTTAGAAAATTATTTTCATAAAATGGATTTATTTTCTGTTAAATAAATGTTTAAAAATGGTTAGGGAGATTTTTTTTTAAATTATTCTAGTTTTTTTAATAAAAAAATATAGTAAATTATGATATTTAGAATTATAAGATAAATACATTATTTTTTGAGTCATGAATAATGTAAGCACCCACTATTTAGAACACAAATGAGCCATTTACTATATATAGTCACAGTAATAATCAATATTTATATTATTTATTATAAATAATAAACTAATGAATATTATATTCTAAAACACCCCTCTCCACCACATATAAGTACCACCCCTCATCACCACTTCTTCTCGTGACTTATATGCTTTGTATATTGCCAAAAATATGCCCAACATCCTTCCCAAACCACTCCCTTTAGTACTACTACAACTACTACTACTGGTCTCACCAAAATACCAACTCTATGTTCGTTAATGATTTTTTCAAGGAGGCATCATTTAAGAGGTAATATTCTCACTTTACCTCTTTTAAATTAAATTATTCTTCTACCTTCCCCTCACATCCCTAATAAAAAATAAATAAATGAATCTAATATCATATATATACTGTAATTTTAGGGTGATAATGTAATATAAACCACAAATCCTTATCTTTTCTCCAACTATTCTATGAAAAAAACCATTGTCCATATTATGTTTATTAACCATCTCCATGAATAATGAGTTTTTGTGTTCTATTACATCCTCCTAGACTGGACATAAAACAATTATTATGGTTAAACCATATGGTAATAAATATATTATAACTTATTTCACATTAATTAGCTAATATATAGATATAATATTAAATAAATCCAAACAAATTATTTTTTTTCAGTAAAACTGCCTAAATATACTAACCATGTAATGGTAAAATTCTTACTTAGTGATCTATCACTATGTAAAATTACATATGAGTATTTAGTAAAGATATAATTTCTATATTTATATTGATATTATTTCATTTAATTTTATAATTTTTAGTCCAATTTAATAAAAACATCAGTAGTTATCCACAAATGATCTGACCTTCGAACCATTATACGAATGCTCTCGGAATAATGGTGCTGAAAATTATATATCATCAAAATAGAAATAAATGAACATAATAAAATAATAGTAAATAAATTATAAATACATAATGTTTTTAATTATGTATCTAATTAATCTAATTTTGTTATTTAGGATATTAAGGTCAAGTGCAGAATGATTTTGGATATAAGGTAAGGGGTCTCACTAAAACTCCCTATTTCATTTGGGTTACACTTTCTCTATCTTTACCTAAATCTATATCTTCATTATTATTTAATATAAACAATATATTATGTAAATATATACCACACATATATACCATGTTTATTTAATATTTATTTTAGCTAAAAATACATTTTTGAAAGAATTCCCTTATCAAATCCTCTTGATAAGCAACACCGGCTAAAGGGAACTGCTCTGTTTCTCACACCTTTTCATGTGCAATCATTGAAATGTATGTAGACCACCATATTTTATAAAATCACTCATTTTATAATGGAAAACCATATTTGATCATTTTCTATATTTATGAAAATTATTATGCCCTTACAATTTTTAAATATGTATTACTCATTTTCATAAATCATTACTCAAGGTGTAATTTTCAAAATGGATTCCTATAATCCTTTACATATAATCACTTTAATTGAAAATAATTGATCATTATTTTTCATTATTTTTCCTTTATTAATGTCCATGAATTATTTAAAAGCGTATTTTTTGGAAAACATTATGATAATCCCTTCCGTAATGCCTTATGACATGATTATGAAACCCATTTCCTACCATAGGTAAACCTTATGTTTATACCTTATGTTTGATTTCTTTAAGTGTCACAAATATTTATATAAATGTTAATATGGGTGTTCCCAGATAGCTCTATAATTTATTAGTTTTTTTTATATTCTCTTGAGGTGATATGTATGGGATTAGGGAGTAAAATTCATTCATTATGGGACTTTATCCACTATGTGATATCATAATAGTAGTTAGCCCCGAATCATATTTATATCATGTAATATGATTCCACCACATTCCTATATTGTCCTGATCTTATGATTCCATTTTTTTTATATTATTCCTATATATTATTATTCATGATCCATCCCTTTATATCATGTTATACATTCTTACACATATGTTATACTTCATTTCATTTTTTATTCCCTTCCCAAGATTTTTAGCTCAACCCTTTTGTCAATGTATTCCCTAGGTTATCCTATACAATTTTATGAGCATAGGGGAAGTTAAGTGGTCATTATGGAGTTT
The DNA here is from genome assembly GCA_963277665.1 of Viscum album. Lineage (NCBI taxonomy): Eukaryota > Viridiplantae > Streptophyta > Magnoliopsida > Santalales > Viscaceae > Viscum > Viscum album. Next base: position 175,334,778 of record OY728143.1, on the reverse strand, counting down.
AATATATAAATTTTTTATTTTAGTATCATGTTTTCCAATTATGTATCTATTATTATAAATACACTAGTCTTTTTAGTCCTTATTTTGTATTTTATGGATATTTATGTTTAAAATCATGTAATAAAATTTTTAAAAGAATAGGACCACTATAAATGTTTTTTGAGACCCTAAAACCAACCACTCATCTTGAATTCCTTCTTCATCATCATCCAAAAACATCACATATGATCCCCAAGGAAACTCAATCCATACTGATGAGGACCAAAATACCACTTCCATAGAATCACCTGATAATCCAAAAACACCTTAAAACAGCAAATTAGAATTAAAGGGAAAACCATAACTACCCATGGAACTCAAGGAATAGAGAAAGAAAGAGATCATGAAACACTCATCACAACTACCACTTATGACATTTAAACCTTATCTCCAAGATACCATCACCCCAAAAATGAATGTTATTTTGTGGTATTAGTCCCCTATGGAAAAAATAACCCAAACCTATGATACCATTTGTAATTAACTATTCTAGTTCATCCATTTGATGGATGACTAAACTACCCCCCCCCCCCCCATTATCCCGAAGTACATTCCTGATCCCCATGGATTCTCAAATATTTTTTGGGAATCACATGAACACACATGGGAATGGTTTCTCTCATTAATCAGACTAAATTCAATGTAATGAACATAAAAAAATCCATTATGACCCATATAAATGCCATATTTTCACACTGAAAAAAATAAGTAGAAATAATAAAAAAAATATTAAATTAGTAAAAATTATGCACAAAAAACCTCCATCATCACCCCAATCTCTGAAACGTACATGAAAAATATTCCCACCTTATTCCTAACCTCATCCACCATTATATCACTACACCTCAAACCATGGAAATAAATAAAACAAAAATTATCCACGGTATATCATTTAAAGGGAAACTCGTCCATAATTATAGGAAAAATAAGAATAGTTCCTACTGAAATCAAGTAATTGGAATAGATTTCCAATTGAGATAAAGTAAAAAACTACGCTTAGATGAACAGGGGGTTCCATAGGGGAACCTACCTCAATACAATGGAAGGAAATCCAAAATAGTCTAAAATGCTTCTTCTTCAGTAGTGGATGTCAAAATGCTCAAGAAACTGACCCAGGAGACCCATACAACACCCTAAAAAAGTAATAAAAACAAAAAAATAAGATAAAAAATTTGACCTGGGGTTTGGATAAGCTAGGAGGGGCAATGGGGAGAGGGAAAATCACCAATAATAGAAGTAGGAATGGAGAGGAGATCGTACCTTATAAAATCATACCTAAACCACAATGAAATCACATTAAAATGGTAAGAGTGGGTAACTAGGGAGAGGGGATGGAACATGGCTATAGAGGGAGGGATTGGTGGTGCATCACACAACACAAAGAATTGGGGAGAGGGGTAAATGGTATTATGTTCTGGTCTAAATGGTTAAGGCTACCCTAAAATCCTACATCAATGAGGGTAAAATACCTATAAACCTCATAATTTGGGGATTTATTAGATTTTTGGTAGTGTGCGGTGTTGATGGATTATGTTTTCTGAGGGTGATGAGTCTTTGTTGGTGCAATACATCTTCAGTGGATGGGATGCTTCAGGCAATGAGGTTATTAGGTCACCAACAACCATTGGTGGGGGGGTGCAATGTGGTGGCTCGGAGGCTCCAGTAGTAGGTGTTTGGCTTTATATGGTGCATCAAGTGAAGGTGTTCAGGCTCGACAATGGAGGGATCAAGATGCAGTGGGTGAAATCTCCCTCGACAATGGAGGATGGAAGTCGGCAGATGGAGATAGGCTATCGCAGATGGTGGTGGATGCCATGACCATGGTAGTAGCGACTCGATGAAGTTGTGATCCACTGTGGCTAGATATGAGGGATCAGTTGTAAGGATGCATTTCACACGATAGCACAGTAGTGGTGGAATAGTGATGAAAAAAATATTTTGGGTTTATCCATAGTACAGGTCCATAGAGTTTCAGAGTATAGATCTTATCTTTGTAGGGATAATAGATCAAATGGATTAGAGGGTATGGATTCTTCCATCAAGACCAAGCATCTTGAATCTTTGTAAGGGGAATTTATTGGTGCATAGACAAACAAGTGTTTTGATCTTGATAAAATATATATATCAATATGCTAGGGGAGGTAATATTATGTGGTTGCAAGTCATTGTGGCCTTCTGGGTCATGTATTATGGCCATGTGCCTCTAGTCCAACTGTTCATGTTAGGATTCCCCCCTCAACCCAATTAAAAGGGGATAAAAAATAAATAAATAAATATTATCTTTCGGAATTTGAAGAGGGGAAAAAATAAAAGGGATAGGAAAATGAAAAAAAAATTATAACACACTAGGTGTCATGCATGGTATACCAAACTATGTGCCAACCATGTTGTCCCTACTGGACAAGCACAAGTCACCCACATGGTCACCCCTATTAATGTTACATAGTTGAGATAACCATGCTCAAACCATAAAAATTGGAAATGTTTTGTCTCAAACCAACATACATGGTTGGTACATGATTACTTCTAACCATGCAAAATTTTTGTACAACACTAAATCCATTAAAAAATTTAATATTTCGTCCCGAAATTCTCTGGAACATACAATCACATAAAATTAATTAATTAATTAATGTCATCAAGATATAGTGGGTGTCATGTGGTGTAGTTTTTTGCATGAGACATCAGAGCATATATAGAAAATTAAAAAGCATTTGGAATCCACTTAGAGTAGGTAGAGATCATTTGTTAACTGATGATATCATCCTATATATTTTGATGAGTGTGATCAGGTATTCTTATTAGTTTCTCCTAGGTAAGGGTATAATCATACTTGGAATTAGGGTAAATTAGAACCCATGTTCATGGGTCATTTGATATTATAGAGCTAATCAGTATAATATCATACTGGTAAGATCTTCTGTAGTGTTTTAATTAAATACATGATTTAATTCATGTTTCTCATCAAAAGAGGTATCGTCATAATCCATATCATGTAATTAGCACTAATGATGACGAGAAAAAGTTTGATACTTCAATTGAGGAGACTTTGTCATGTATGATGGATCATAGTGGGAATAATATATATAGGAAGACAATCCCTTTAGTATGACTGTAGTGGTAAGATGGGCATATTGGGTAGGATATTTGGGGGTGGGTTTTTGACATGTCAGTGCAGTGGTCATATTTATTCACTGATGAGAACTGATGACCCTCAGGAGTGTAGCTATATGGTGATTAGTGATATGGTGGGGATTTTTTAACACCCAAAACCATTAGAGTTGTAAAACTATTTTTTCAATACTTGTACGTTTTCAACATTTTTAAATTTTTTGATTGTGGTAATGGATTCATAATAGTTTTTTTCCTAGAGTATTATTGGATTTAGGCTATAAATATTATAGTGAGTGGATTATCTTGACATGATGGGTGAGGGTCAGGCCATGATGAGGGGTGAGTAGTTGACGATCTCACCATGAAATGGGAAGGTTACATCTTGATAGCAACATGTATGAGATAAAAACATTCTAGAATCAGAAGAGGTCAAACAATGGCCTAGGGTATTATGAAATATTGAGGCTTGCATGTTATTAAATTGTTCAGGATGGTCAAGGAACATTCCATAGAGAAGGTATTTAAGTAATAGTGATTCTCTATGTAAGAATGAATTTATTAGGCATAAGATTGATTTCATTCTTGTATTTTATGATAATTTTGAGCTGGTAGGGGCCACACACCATGATGAGGATATGTATTATTAAGCTATATAGGATTAAAATTAGGCCTATATGAGGTTCATTTTGATGACCATATAAGATTAAAAATATTACACAGGGGAAGGCTGGTCACATTGTGACTCATGGGTTGAGCCATAGAAGGAGAACCATAGGGGAGATTATGTTGTGAAAAGGTAGGTCATGATGTAAAGGCCAGGTTGTGAAGTATTCATTGAATCTAAAGGAAAGTTACCCTGACATGACCAGAAGGGTAACACTATGAAAGCCTTGAGCACAATTTTTTGGTTCTACTTGGGATAGGGGTTCCATTTTGTGTATAGGGAGGCCTTGTTGGGATGAAATCCTCATAAGTTCATTATGCCATGACGTATATTTTCACCCCACAATTCCTTTCCTAGATCATTTTTTATAAAATTTATTAATTATATTAATTAATTTTAAAAGGGTGTGGGAGGTTTTACTCAATTTTTCATTAGACTAATTTAACCCCTCTCACTCTTGCACTATTCTCTACCAATGTGAGATCTCTTTTAGTATTTAATGGATTTGGGTTTCATTCATTCTGTTGGGTCACCGATGGGATTTTCTATAATTTATTTATTATAGTCATTTTAAGACCAAATTAGAAATTGATATTCAATAGGATGCTTCCTTCAAGTAAAATTTATGTGGTACCTATGATATCATTATGTTATACTCTTATTTCTTATTTGTGTTTGATGTGTGGTCACACTAATCTAAAGTATTCTTGACTGTGAACTATAATAAAATGGATTTGACCTTTGTTTTATGTTCATCTCACCTTCTCATGTGTATAAGTGATTCATTGGTTGTTTTAGATCCTAAACCATTGGCCTCCAAAATCAATCATGATTTGAGTAAACAGAATGGATAATGTACTTAGAAACTCAAGGGGTTATCTAAATGGAAAATTTGACCTATTAATCTTATCATAGATGCCCTAGGATGAACATTAGTGTGATATTGTGTGGTAAATGTGTGATGTAACGGTGAAATACCTAGGTAAAAAAGGGATGAGGCCTTGGTTGCATGAGTTCCAACAACTGGAAAATTAAAATGTAAATAATGGAAAATGGTATGATTTTTTATGAAAATAAAATGGGAAATATAAACAAATCAATCATAATTAGGTTATAAATTATTATTGGTATCTCTGGTTAAATTGTTAAAAATTGATTTTATGTTTATGAAATGGGTTTGTGGTTGGAGTTACCAATCCCTGGTTGATTATATATGAGATAGTTCAGGGGTTGGTAATTATTCTCCCCTATGTGGTTATAAATGAGATATTTCAAGGAGGGGTGATATTCATCCATGGTTGATGATGTTACATGAGAGGTTTGGGGGAGGAGTGTTATTCCACCCTAGGTGATTTTGATACATGAGACAATCTATGGAGGGGTATTATTCCCCTTGGATTTTAATGCTTCATAATAGGTTTTGAGGATGGGAATTATTCCCCATAGGTGGTGATATTTATGAAATGGTTAAAGTGAGAGGTGTATTTTCACCATGTTATTGATGTGTAACATTTGAAGATATTTGGAACTAGAAAAAGTCAGTATGGTTAATCTCATGTGTCACCTTGGACCATAAGGTTTCAGGGGGATTTCGTTAATTTTTTTCTAACTATTATGTCACATGAACAAACAAATTTTTTAGAAAATATATATTTAGGGAAATCAATAGTGGTGGCCTACTGAGTTGTAATCACACCCTTTTTGAGCATCGTGTGAACCTGAGTAGTTATCAGGGTTACAGCTCAAGATAAAGGAAATGGATTTATACTAGATAGTTGATCTATATGGTTGGGGGGAGCTCTAAATATGGGATAGATCCATGAATTAGGATCGATTTTTCATATATATCAAGTTTGGATTAGCTTTGGTTTATTTCCACGTTTGATGTATATGATCCACTAGTGAGGGATATTATTTATGTTTTTGTTCTTTGGATAACAAATATATAAGTTCATATTAATATATCATGATTTAATGTACTTTATCATTTTCATTTAGCTATGACGTTGGTTTATTTTGGAATATGTGGATGATTGTTATTATTGTTACTTATACTATTATTTGTAGTTACCTGATCCTGGGGGTATAGTATCCCAATTTAATTATTAAAACCCCACTATTAGTTGGATAACTTGGGATATGGGGAGTTTCACCTGTGGTATTTATAAACCATGTTTTTTCACAGATTAAGTGAACAAAGTTGAGGCTTTTATTGGATGGGACATTGCCTAGGTGTCTATGGATCAAAGGATGAAGTTTTCTCATTTCCTAAAGAATAACAATTCGAGTTCAGTTGAATCCTTTTCATGGATATGTATGGGGAAATTTGGGAAAATTCATGGGATTTAGAGGGTGATAATATCTAATAAATATCGTTATTTTGTCTTAATATTGTGGAAGATTCCTCAATATTATTTTGGGTCTTAGTTATGCCTTATCACTACATTTCATACATATGTGGATGGTTAGATAAAGAGGATGATTATAAGGCCCCAGCCTTAAACATTACATAATCTTGAGATATTTCAAAAATACACCTTGAGGATCTTTTCAGGTTTAGAGTTTTAGATAATTAGATCATAAAACATGCGTTACATAACACATTTAAACAAAGTGGTTACATAAAATATAGTACTCATTTTTTCCATCAGCGTAAACATATTTAAAATAAAACATGGATTCTTTCTTGACACATCCTTGACACTATCATCATATCATGTTCCTTTCCCTTGACCTGTGAAAAAAATTTCAAAAACATGGGATGAGTATAAAAACTCAGTAGGGGACATAAATGTATGGAAAGGAAACATGAGTACATGTATATATAAGAATCAACGAAATCATACTCTACTCATAAAACATAATCACATTACCACACCTCATCAAATCATGAATAAATCATAGAAATCATAAGAAATAAAGGTAACTTGAGGAATTCATAACATTATTACGTAGGGAGTAACCCTCTTGGTTACGTTTGGAATACTCATCACAGTATATGCCCTAAATATCTTCGGAGAAACCTTAATGTTTAACCCCTTCACGTTACCCAATGCATTGGAGAGCTATATCGGGCTCACCCGCCCTCAGTTTATCATGGAACCACCCTTCTTCATAATAATGCCCAAGATCCATAACATAATCGTAACACATAAAACATGCATAAAGGAACATAACATTTCCACTTTTCAACAACAAGATATCAATACAACAGACGGATATAAAAACATTTTGAAAACAATTTTCAATACCAAAATAAAAGAAAAGTAAAACATGGTATTTATTTTTCTTTTAAAAAAATGGTATGTCTTGTAGAGGAAGTCGATGCTCAAATAATGGTAAAGGCGGTAGAGAAGTCATTGTCGCCACATACGTTCGACAAAAACATTCCCTTTTTTCTTTTAGTAAAACGATTCATATAAAAAAAATATTCTTTTTGGATAAACATAAAATTCAAAGGGGTTTATACACCGTATAAAAGAAGGTTGTGTATAAAACAAAAATATGCCTCAATGAAAGGAGATTGAGACGAAGTCCAATACCAAGATCATTTTTAAATAAAATAGATATATTATTTTCATTCACAATAAGTACACATAAAGAATGTACAAATACAATATAGGACATAATAATATCATGACATAATTTTAAAGTAGGAGATTAACCCAAAGAACGAAAATTGGGTTAAGAAGATCCCTTACCTCGGGTCCGACTTGACTCGATAGTTCTTTAACCTCCTGAATAATAAACTATATTTAATTTCTACTTGCTTAAGAACATTTTTCAAGTTCATTATTCCTTTTATATTACTTATTACCATTCCATGAACACTATGTAATTATTTAAGTTAATAACGGCCGTTTTAACGATCATTGGTACTTGAGTAAAAAAATAAACTCTTTATAATTACACGTTGTTTATGTATCCATTATATCCAGAGTTGTTATCATGATGTAGATATCATATTTATCATATATATCCAGTATATACATTCATTTATAATATTACATAATGTTTAGAGGTAAGAAATGAAATGTACCGTTCATGGAGACGGTAAGTCGTACGTACGCATGAACGCTACTTTCATTTCTATTTTGTATTTTACGGAATGGAATCATAATGATATAAAGGTATATTATAATTCAAGTATAATATCATATATAATATCATTAATTACATCCTTTATACGTCACACATACGTCATTAACGAATCAAATCACTTTGAGGGGGCGGTAGTCCGCACTTCCTAAAATGAAGATATCATGTTTACCCATAATGGAAACCATAAAGGTATGACATAAATGAAAAATAAAGAAGCTTAAGTAAAACATAAACATATTATATATCATATATAAATATAGTGGCATCTTAATGTCCACCTTTGAAGGTGTTAAACGAATATTGAACAATCATCGTTTCGTAAGGCAGAAATTAGCCATCCACCAAAACAGTATGTTCTTTAACAATTAGATGTAGGTGTGTGTAAGTGTATCTTGAATACATCTTACAAAAACATCCTATTATATGTAAGATACTTGTGTTGTTACAAAATAAATTAATAAAATGATTTGAGGGGGTTGGAGAAGCAAAATAAAACATAAGAACACAAGAAAAAACACTACCTTTAAAACCGGTAACTCTTTTTGATTTGAGATCAAAGGCTTCCTTGGGAAGAATTCTGCCCAAAGGGAGGTTTCTAGGAGTTATAGAGGTATGTGGAGAGAGAAAATGGGCAGGGGTTGGCGAGCCAAAGGCTTTGGAAGTGTGGGTAAGGTTTTACAGGTGGGGGCCTTTTATAAGAGGAGAGGAGGGGCACTCTTGGAATGTTAAGAAATGATAATTTGTTATAAAATTATTTTAGGATAAAAAAGGTCCCAAAAGTATAAATTTCGAGGATAAGGTGATAAGGGTTTGAAATCCACCCATCCAATAGGTTTTTTACAAGTTTAAGTCTTAGAGTTTACATTATATTTTCATTTTATTTAAATCATTAAATAATGAGGTAATCGCTGCATCATCATGGTGTCATAAATAATGTAATTTATTTAATTTCTAAAAATTATAAATAAATTACTATGATGTAGGAAATACTTTTATATTTCTAATGAATATTTATAGTCAAAATTATGACTTGTATAACCACATTTAAAAATTGGTTTAGTAAAACAACTCATGATTGTGTTATTTTTACATTTACTTTAAATAAAAGGCATTAATGTCTTTATCTTACCCAAGTGGCTCCATGGGGCCCCTAAAATCGACCCATGGTTTGTATTTGTCGGAAATGACACATCCAATAAGGGTAGGACATGTGTCTAGGTCATTTCATTTTATTAATACATTATTTTTACCTTAAATTACACTAATTACCTATAATCGCGATTAAAAACATAAAAGTTACTATTCACCAAAAAATTCTTTTAATCCCATTAAACCAAATTTTACATCTTAATGACAAACATGTTTGTCAGATTTTTGAAATACAAAACACAGAGTTGGTAAAATTTCATTTAAACGAAAAATCAGTATTTTAAGTACCACTTAGTGGTTTCACTATTCATCAAAAATTGAAGTTTTTCAAAAAAATACCAAAAATTTACTCTAAGATATATTTGGTATTCCGAATTCAAAAATAATGTTTTTTTAACAAATTAAAAACATATAAGTTACATTAATTAATTTAATAATTAATTCCCACTGTCAGAGGAAATAACAGGTTTCTATGAAACAATAAGTATCAAAAGATTGACACTAGTTTGAGTCCAATTTCAAAGTGAAATAAATTTCAATGAACACTATTGGATTAAATGGTAAAAATATATTCTAATTGAGCATTAAAACCAATTCAAAAGATAATCTAACCATATAATTAAATTAGATGAAAAAGCAGTTTTGATGTAAAATGTAGTATTTTTCACTATTTATTAAAAAATGAACATTGTCAGAAAAATTCCAAGAAATTATCCAATGTAAAATTAAATGTCCCAATCATAAATAATAAGTTTATTTTAAAAAATAAAGCTTATAAAATTGTCAATTTTTTGATTTAAAAAAATGGTTTTCCATCAAAAAGCAGTAAAATAGTCTTTTAAAAATATTAGTGTATTCTATGCTTAAGATTGGATTTATTCTCATTTTAAGCCTCTAAAACACTATCTAATTCATTAGTAGACATAGATATAAATATATATTATTCATTACTTACTTGGAATGTTACATCCCTCCCACCTTTTGAAAATTGCGCCCCCACAATTTATTTACTTATCGAATAAGTGGGGGTATTTATCCCTCATTTCATTTTCAGATTCCCATGTTGCCTCTTAAACCATGTTGTTTTTCCAAAAAACCATTACCTGATGAATCATGTTATTCTATAACACTTGCTCCCTATGGTCAAGAATCTGGACCGGTTGTTCCTCATATGATAGGTTCTCTTCTAGCTGAACAAACTCTTGACTCAAAACATGTGTTGGATCTGGCATGTAATTCCTTAACATTGAAACATGAATAACATTGTGTACCTGAGATAAACTTGGAGGTAAAGCCACTCATTAAGAAACTGATCCAACTCTCTCCAAAATTTCATATGGTCCAATGAACCTTGGACTCAGCTATCATTTCTTACCAAATCGCATCACACTTTTCCATGGTGAGACTTTGAGAAAAACACGATCACCTACCTCAAAAGAGAGATCCTTCCTCCTGTTGTCGGCATAACTCTTCTGCCTACTCTGAGCTGTTCTCATGTGTTTCTGTATCAGCTGAACTTTTCCTGCCAACTCTTCTACCAATTCTGGTCCCATCAGCTCCCTTTCACCCACTTCATCCCAGAAAGCTGGAGTTCGACACCGCTTCCCATATAACACCTCAAATGGTTCCATCTGTATAGTGGAATGAAAACTGTTATTATATTAAAATTAAACCAAAGAAAGATGTTGGTCCCAACTTCCCTGATAATCTATCGAACAAGCACGTAGCATATCTTCCGAAGTCTGAATTGTTCATTCTGACTTCCCATCTGATTGAGGATGAAAAGCTGTACTAAAATTTAATTCAGTACCCAACAACTTCTGAAGGCCTTTCCAAAAGTTAGAAGTGAACTTGGGATCACGGTCAGATACAATGGAGAGTGGAACTCCATGTAACCTGACTATCTCTTTAAGATACAAACGATAAAGTTGATCTTGGGAGAGAGTATCTTGTATAGAAAGGAAATAATCAGATTTAGTCAAGTGATCAACAATAACCCAGATTGCATTATTACCTCAAGGTGTCTTCGGCAATCCCAAAATGAAGTCCGTATATATATTTTCCCATTTCCACTCTGGCACTAGTAAAGGCTGAAGCATCCATTTCGGTAACTACCGCTCTACTTTAACCTATTGACAAGTCAAATACTTCACTGTAAAATCAGCAATATCTCTTTTCATTCCATCCCACCAGTAATACTCCCACAGATCTCTGTACATCTTAGTACATCCTGGATAAACTGAAAACGGAGAACTATGAGCTTCACATAACAACTCTCTCTTCAACTGTGAATCACAAGAAACTCACACAATCTCTTCCCAAATCTCAAAACACAATCATTATCAATGTTGAATTCAGGCAAATTACCTTTCTGAACCAGCTCTACCTTTTTCTGCAACTCACTGTCTTGCTTCTGTGGTTTCTTAATTCTGTCTGATAGAGAAGATTTCACTGATACCTAAAACAAAATAGAAGAACATCCTGCACCAACAACTTCTATGCCAATGTTCATCAAATCCTTAACCAAAGGATCACGTTCCAAATGCAACATTGTTAATGAAGCATTACTTTTTCGACTCAGAGCATCAACCACTTTATTTTCTTTTCCCGGATGGTAATGAATTGTACAATCATAATCCTTGATTTATTATAGCCATATCCTCTATCTCATGTTTAATTATTTCTGAGTTAATATATACTTTAAACTTTTTTCATCGGTATATATTTCACACTTTACTCCATACGAATGATGCCTCCAAATTTTTAAAGAGAAAACAACAGCAGTTAATTCCAAATCATGTGTAGGGTAATTTACCTCATGAGTTTTCAACTTACATGAAGCATAAGCATCTACCTGATCATTCTGCATTAAGACACAACCATGTCCTTTCAATGAAGAATCATTGTAGATAAAAAACTCACCATTCCTGGAAGGTAGTTCCAAAACTGGAGCATTCACCGATCTTCTTTTCAGTTCCGGAAAATAATCATCACATTCTTTTGTCCAGATAAACATAACACCCTTCCGAGTTAGCTTAGTCATTGGACTAGATAACAGTGAAAATTTTATAAAAAACCAAGGAAACTACGAATCTCTATTACATTTGTGGGTCTTGGCCATTCTTCAACAACCTTTGTTTTTGAAGGATCAACAGTTATCCCATATCTGGAAAAAATGTGACCCAGGAAAAAAATTTTATGCAACCAAAACTCACACTTTCTGAATTTCCCATACAATTTATTTTCTTTTATGGTTTGAAAAATAACCCTTAAATGTCTTTCATTCTCCTCTCTACTTTTAGAAAACACCAAAATATCATCAATGAAAACCACCACAAACTTATACAAGAACTCATTGGAAAATTCCATTCATTATATCCATGAATACAGTAGGTGAATTAGTTATCCCAAAAGGCATTACTACAAATTCATAATGGCCATATCTTGTATGAAACGCAATCTTCTGAACATCTACTTCTTTTACCTTTAGCTGATGGTATCCCGATCTTAGGTCAATATTTGAAAAATACTGATCTCCCTAGAGCTGATCAAAAAAATCATCGATATGAGGCAAAGGATATTTGTTCTTAAAAGTGATGTTATTCAATGCTCTATAATCAATTCAAAGTCTCATAGAACCATCTTTCTTTTGAACAAATAAAATAGGAGCACCCCATGGTGATGTTATAGGTCAAATGAAACCTTTCTCTAATAAATCATGAAATTTCTCCTTCAACTCTAAAAGTTCAATTTGATCCATTCGATAAGGGGGTTTTGAAATTGGCTTAGCATCAGGAACCAAGTCAACAGTAAACTCAACTTCCCGATCTGGTATTATTCCAGGAAACTGATTAGGAAAAACATCAGGATACTCATTTACCACTGGTACATCATTAATCTGAACAGTTCCTTTGTTTTCAACGATGTGTGCAAGGTAACATTCATTTTCATCTTTTACAAGTTTCTCAGCCTCTTGATCAGTTATCAACAGTAAGGGTTCATTATTGTACACAAACTGAAAGTCTTTCTGAAAAGAAACTTCTTTATCTCTACAGTCAATCTTAGCATGGTAAATAGAGAGCCAATCTATACCCAGGATAACATCAAACTCTACTAGAGGTAAAACAATAAGGTTTTCAAGTAGGTTCTTTCCACGGATAAGGATAGGAAGATTCTTATAAATTCTTTTTGACTCAACATTTCCCCCATGTGTTTTTACCACAAGTTCAGGAGTCATTTCTTGAGATGGTATTCCCATTTTAATAGAAAATTTTTCAGAGATGAAAGAATGTGTAGACCCTAAATCAAACAACACACTGGCATAATCTGAAAAGTCAAACAAAGTACCTGATACAACTTCATTTGATGGCCCGACATTTGCTGAAGTAGTTTCAAACTATTTCACCACCCCTTTTTCTTGTAGTCTAACTTCTTCCCATCACTTAATCTCTTTTTCGGACACTCGTTTTCATAGTGACCCATCTCATTTCACTAACTGTAAATCATATTTGGACTTACGATCACCTTGATCTTTTTCAGTGCAATCACCAGCCTTATGTCCCATTTTACCACATCGGTAGCACTTTCCAGAATTCAAAAGTCATTCCCCATCATGCCTTTTACCAAATTTATCACGAACTAGAAACATAGTTTTCTTACCATCCGACTTTTTTGAAGAATTCTTCCCTTTCTCCTGCCACCTCGGTCTCTTCTTCTACATGTTGTTATAAAACACTTGATCTTCGAAAAACTCCATTTCCATCTTCTCAGCACATCAAAAAATATTTTCATAACTTTTAAACTCACGAGAATCCAAGTCCCATCGATATTTTGGCATTAATCCTGAGTAAAACGATTGATTTTACTATCAAGGTCTCGGATAAAATTTGGAGCATACATTGCCAATCGATTGATCCTTTCTTCATAGGAAGACACTATGTATTCCTCTTACCTCAATTCCTAGAATTGTTTGTCAATCCTATGTCGAACAAACTTAGAAAAATACTTCTCAAGAAACATACCTTTGAATTCATCCCAATCGAGAGCATCAATCTCATCAGTGACCCTGATATTTTTAACCATCGACCACCACTGATCTGCCTCACCCTCCAAATGGTAAATAGCAAGACTAACCTTTTGATTGTCTGAACACCCCATGACATCAAAAATCTTCTCCAGTGCTTTAATCCACCCTTCATGTAGCACAGGGTCAGATGATTCTCTGAATGATGGGGGATGTTGCCTCATGAAATGTTCCACCACTGACATGTTCCTCTGCTGTTAATCTGGCTGATCTCATGCATGGATACCAAAACCATTTATCGCTTGAGTCAACTACACCATTACTGCAACAAACTATTCAGTTCCATTTGTGACCATCTCAGGATGTTGATTCGGAAGGTTATTTCCTTCTATATGCCTTCCTAGCATTGCTTCCCTGTTTCCTCTACAGAAAAGCATTCTGAACAAACATTTCTTAGATGAAGCAAAATGGTAATATTCAAATGCTATATCATTTCCATTTGACCATAAGAAAATATTTTTGGATAATCATTTAATAAAATTCTAACTCCTGAAGTTATCTAAACCGACCTCTGATAAAAACAATAAGGCCCCAGCCTTAAACATTACAAAATCCTGAGATATTTCAAGAAATCACCTTGAGGATCTTTTCAGGTATAGAGTTTTAGAGAATTAGATCATAAAACATGTGTTACATGCCACATTTAAACAAAGTGGTTACATAAAATATAGTACTCATTTTTTCCATCAGCGGAAACATATTTAAAATAAAACATGGATTCTTTCATGACACATCCTTGACACTATCATCATATCATGTACCCTTCCTTTGACCTGTGAAAAACATTTCAAAAACATGGGATGAGCATAACAACTCAGTAAGGGACATAAAATTATGGAAAGGAAACATGAGTACATGTATACACAAGAATCAATTAAATCATACTCTACTCATAAAACATAAGCACATTAACACACCACATCAAATCATGAATAAATCATAGAAATCATTAGACATAAAGGTAACTTGAGGCATTCATAACATTCTTACGTAGGGAGTAACCCTCTTGGTTACGTTTGAAATACTCATCACAGTATATTTCCTAAATATTTTTGGAGAAACCTCAATGTTTAACCCCTTCGCGTTACCCAATGCATTGGAGAGCTATATTGGGCTCACTTGCCCTTAGTTTATCAGGGAACAACCCGTCATCATAATAATGACCAAGAACCATAACATAATCGTAAAACATAAAACCTGCATAAAGTAAATATAACATTTCCAGTTTTCAACCACAAGATATCAATACAACACATTGATATAAAAAAATTATGAAAACCATTTTCAATACCAAAATAAAAGAAAATTAAAACATGGTATTTATTTTTCTTTTTAAAAAAAGGTATGGCTTGTAGAGGAAGTTGATGCTCAAATAATGGTCAAGGTGGCGGAGAAGCCGTTGTCACCGCATACGTACAATAACAAAATTCCATTATGTCGCTTAGTAAAACACTTCGTATATAAACAGATTCCTTTTGGATAAACGTAAAATTCAAAGGGGTTTATACATCGTATAAAAGAAGGTTGTGTATAAAACAAAAAATATACGTCAATGAAAGGAGATTGTGACGAAGTCCCATACCAAGATCATTTTTAAATAAATAGATCTATTATTTTCATTCACTATGAGTACACATAAAGAAATTAAAAATACAAGATAGGACATAATAATATCATGATATAATTTTAAAGTAGGAGATTAACCCAAACAACGAAAATTTGGTTAAGATGTTCCCTTAACTCGGGTCTGACTTGACTCAATCGTTCTTTAACCTCCTGAATAATAAACTATATTTAATTTCTACTTTCTTAAGAACCTTTTTCAAGTTCATTAAACCTTTTATATTACTTATTACCATGTCATGAACACTATGTAATTATTTATGTTAATAACGGTCGTTTTAACGATCATTGGTACTTGAGTAAAAAAATTAACTCTTTATAATTACACATTGTTCATGTATCCATTATATCCAGAGTTATACTCTTGATTTAGATATGATATATATCATATATATCCAGTATATATATGCATTTATAAAATTACATAACGTTTAGAGGTATGAAATGAAATGCACCGTTCATGGAGACGGTAAGCCGTACATACGCATGACCGCTACTTTCATTTCTATTTCTTATTTTATGGAATGGAATCATAATTATATAAAGTTATATTATAATTACAGTATAATATCATATATAATATCTTTAATTACATCCTTTATACGTCCCACATATGGCATTAACGAATCAAATCACTTTGAGGCGGCGGTAGTCCTCACTTCCTAAAATGAAGATATCGAGTTTACCCATAATGGAAACCATAAAGGTATGCCATAAATGAAAAATACGGAAGTTTAAGGAAAACATAAACATATTATATATAATATATAAATATAGTGACATCTTAATGGCCACATTTGATGGTGTTAAAAGAATATTGAACAGTCATCGTTTCGTGAGGCAAAAATTCACAATCCACAAAAACAATATGTTCATTAACCATTAGATGCAGGTGTGTGTAAGTGTAGCTTGAATAATTCTTATAAAAACATCCTATTATATTGAAGATACTGGTGTTGTTACAAAATAAATGAATAAAAAGTGTTTAGGGGGTTGGAGAAGCAAAATAAAACATAAGAACACAAGAGAAAACACTACCTTTAAAACGGGTAACTCTTTTTGATTTGAGATCAAAGGCATCCTTGGGAAGACTTCTGCCAAAAGTGAGTATTCTAGGAGTTATATAGTGATGGGGAGAGACAAAATGGGTAGGGTATGGCCGAGCCAAAGGCTTTGGAAGTGTTGGTAAGGTGGGAGAGGTCGGGGCCTTTTATAAGAGGAGAGGAGGGGCACTCTTGGAATGTTAAGAAAAGATACTTTGTTATAAAATGATTTTCGGATAAAAAAGGTCACACAATTATAAATTTAGAGGATAAGGTGATAAGGGTTCGAAATCGAAACATCCAATAGGTTTTTGACAAGTGTAGGTCTTAGAGTTTACATTATATTTTCATTTTATTTAAATCGTTAAACAATAAGGTAATCGCAGCATCATCATGGTGTCATAAATAATGTAATTTATTTAATTTCTAAAAATTATAAAAAACATTTATGATGTAGGAAATCATGTTATCTTTCTAAAGAATATTTATAGTCAAATATATGACTTTTATAACCCCATTTAAAAATTGGTTGATTAAAACAATTCATGTTTGTGTCATTTTTACTTTTACTTTAAATAAAAGGCATTAATGTCTTTATCTTACCCAAGTGGCTCCATGGGGTCCCACAAATCGACCCATGGGTTGTATTGGTCGGCCATGACACATCCAATAAGGTTAGGACATGTGTCTTGGTCATTTAATTTTATTAAAACATTATTTTTACTTTAAATTACACTAATTACCTCTAATCGCGATTAAAAACATAAAAGTTACTATTCCCCAAAAACTTATTTTAATCCCACTGAACCACATTTTACTTCATAATGAAAAACATGTATGTAGGAATTTTGAAATTCAAAACACAGAGGTGGTAAAATTTTATTTAAATGAAAAATCAGTTTTTTAAGTACCACTTAGAGGTTTCACTATTCATCAAAAAATTGAACTTTTTCAAAAAAATACCAAAAATTCACCCTAAGATTTATATTATATTCTGATTTCAAAAATGATGTATATTTTACAAAATTCAAAACATATAAGTAACAATAATTAATTTAATAATTAATTCCCGTTGTCAGAGCAAATATCGTGTTTTTATGAAACAATAAGTATCAAAAGATTGACAGTAGTTTAAGTCCAATTTCAAAGTGAAATTAATTCTAATTACCACTAATGGATTAAATGGTAAAAATATATTCTAATTTAACTTTAAAACTAATTCAAAAGATAATCTATCGATATAATTAAATTAGATGAAAATGCAATTTTGATGTAAAATGCAGTATTTTTCACTATTCATTAAAAAATCAACATTGTTAGAAAAATACAAAACAAATATCCAATGTAAAATTCAATGCCCCAATCATAAATAATAAGTTTATATTGAAAAATAGAGCTTATAAAATTGTCAATTTTTTGATTTAAAAAAATGGTTTTCCATCAAAAAGCAGTAAAACAATTTTTTAAAAATATTAGTGTATTCCATGCTTAAGATTGGATTTATTCTAATTTTAAGCCTCAAAAAAACTATCTAATTCATTAGTAGACATAGATAAAAATATCTATTATTCATTACATACTTGGGATGTTACAATGATCTAGATAGATGAGGGAATATCACATGCATGTGCTCTATATTTTAGAGGTTCATAGGTGATGAACATACCCTTCATTGAGTATACCTATAATATTAGTTATTTCTATTACATTGGTATGGATCCATTATAGGTGTTGTATAAGTATCTTTTCATATCTCTATTATGATGGATAAAAAAGATAGTAGAAAATTACTTGACTAAATTTAGTTGTAATACAGATAGATAATGTAAAATTGATTCATGTGTAGATAGATTCAGCTAAATACCGTCAAAATTCTCCTTGGTTCATTGGACCCATTGAGGTGTTGGAGTGTGCCAGTGAAGTTTTTTATTGGTAATCTCTTCTTCTCTAGATGGACCATATCCATGATGTGGTCTATGAGTCTCAACATCTTTGGTACCTTCATGATAACTCTCATTTCCTTGATTAGGTTGAGTTAAATGTTAGAGAGACTATGACCTTCATATAGAGGATTATTGAGATTTTTATTTTTTTGGAGAAGGTATTTCAAGGATGCATCATTACTTTAGTTTGTGTTTTATAGATTCATGATGTATTAGATTAGTGTATATGGGAACTTTAATTGTTAATGTATTCTCAGTATCCAAATATATTCTGATGCTCTTATTCTTATTGACATGTTAATATTTTTTTATACTAATATGGTTTAATTCATTTTCTCTTTATATTTATTTTACACTCTTGATGATGGTGTTATTAAAATTTGAGATATATATTATGAGGTATTTTATTTCATGATGTTTTTCTCATTGTGTCTTTTATTTTGATTATTGAGGGAAATAGTTACTTGAAGGGTGTTTAATATAGATGCTCAGATTTCTATTAGTCCTTTACGTTTTGTCATTGGGGTGTTTGAGGTGTAAGGTATATGTTTAGAGAGGGATGGTTAGAGAAGAGAAAGTGTTTACCTGAAATTTTTAGATGCCAACAAAATAATTCCATGGCCAAGAGAGTTATTCAATGTTTTATTGGAAAAAGGATTGGGACTATATTTTTCTAATGTTTTATTTCTATATTAATAGTGGTGTACTATGTTGTGATAAGATTCACCATTGAACATGAGTTCTAATAATTTTGTGAACCATTTTTTACTTCTATAGGTATGCTACACCATGATTCTTAGTGCTATATAAATGCGGGTTATGTTGAACTATAAAGGCCCATACCATTATATCATGGTGTCTCTCTTGTTTAGATGTGTTTTTAATGGTTATTTTTGTAAGATATTAAGTTTGGGTGAGGGAGGTTGAGGTTTTCACTATGATTGTTAGGGTTTTGAGAATTATGGTGTTGTTTCATTTATTGTACTAAATTGTTCCCTGATTATATTTATTAAAAAAATTATTAACCATTTAAATTCAAGAGTATTGTATAGTGATTTTAGAAAGGGTCATCTAACCTCACACCATTGTTATGTATCTAGGATTACTACATCATGTTTTTGTGTTAAAATTTCTTTAATATAAAATCAAGGTACCTATTGAATTATTCTTATTCACATAGTCCTTCCAAAAACCATAGCCCTAATATATATCATTTTTTGTTCTTTTCGATCATCTATCAGAAGATTTTAAGACTTAGAATTCTGTGATTGATCCCTAATTATCAAATTTACCTCTCTCTCCCTCTTTTCATTATTCGTATCTTGTTTTTTATTATCAAGGAAACTATGGTAGAAAATTTGGTTTGGATTTGGTAGTATTTGTTCATGTTATTGATAATATGTTCATGTTCTAAAGGTTGTTAATGTTTTTTTATGTGTTCATTGGTGACTGATCATTGGTTCCTGTATCATCCAAGAATTATGATTGTTAAATATCTTGTAGATATTGAGTATTTAGAATTAATCTTATTTAATTATTGTTTAATTATATAATTATCATGATTTGGGTTTATTTGAATAAATAATAAATATTAACCTAATAAAGAAAATAGTATGGATATGAATAAATTATCAGAATAGTTTGTAGAGAATTTTTTATTTTTTTCAATATTATTGTCATGTTATTGTTGATTCATATTATTGGTTGTTCCATGAGTTGTATTATGTTGTTATTTATATTGTAATTTTTATTCAAAAATATGATAAAAGATGAGTAACTGACTTGAAAATATTAATGAGGTAGGGGAATGAAAATTTAAGAATTATTATTATTATTCATTTATATAAGTTATGCCCAGTAAATACTGGATAAGGATTGAGGGATTATTTTAGATATTTTTTTTTTGTGTTAATGATTTGAGTTTGTGTGTTTATTATGGTGTTGGTCTATTTCTAGAATTATTTCCGTGGAAGTGGTTGTAACCTTGTATGGTTTTTATGCTGTGGTGATTGTGGAGGAGATGTTGGTTGTCTATTATTGAGGTGATATGGCTAGGTTATAGTTTCTTTTTTGGTAGATTTTTGGGATGTGGTTGATGTTTAAATTAATGAAATGAATGAGGGAATGGGTTATGATGACCCCACTAGAATGTTGAAAATAAATGAATGAAATTTTGGATAATTAAAATGTGTTAAATATAATTACAAATGCTAAAATGGAAATAGATATGTCAAATTTAAGTTGAATGAAATTAATAATCCATAATGAACATAATGTGGTTGTTAAATTATTTACGTTGAATTGATTTTGAAATGTGTAATGAGAGGATGTGTGTTTATTATGCAGTTGATGTAGAGATTTTTGTGGTTGGTAAATATTATGGTTAAAAGTGGTAGTGGATATTGTGTGTTGTGACAATAGTTGGGTGATGGTTGTGGTTATGGTGGGGATTTGACCCTAAAGTAGTATTATTGAGTTATATTATATCCATTTTAATTTTTGATACCTTTTATACACAACCACTCAAGTTAGGTAAATTGATCGATCCCCATTTGAGGTTTTTAGGTTCCTGGTGTTTTCCCCACATCTCTGATGGGGGCGATACAAAATGGTTTAATACTCACCCTTCCTCCCTCTCTCTCTCTCTCTCCCTTCTATATTTTGTATAGGCTATGATGATTATAGGTTATGTAATTAAGAAATGTGATAGTGATATGTCTATGGGGTGGTTATGATATTATATTGTTGTGAACTGTAAATATGAAGTATAAGATGTTTTGCAGTTATATGGTTTATGTTGATGGGTTTTGAAGGGGGTAACATGTATCCAAAGGCATAAGAAAACATAAAAAAAGATAAAAACCACAACTCATCTATTTTTTGATTAATAGAAATAAATGAATAACAATGTACCTTTTTCTCTATTAATCCATACATTCCAATCTCTATGAAAAGAGTATTGTATCGATCTATGAGAAATAGCCAATGAGTTCCTCCCCCTAGGGAATCCATGATCTGGATGAATCTCACAATTCATGGTAAGGACCCACTTTTTCTAATGATTTACTAGAAAATGTTTTGGGATATACAGATATATATATATATTTGGATTAGATAATTTTCATAGTATTTTTTATGCACCCATAATACAAACAAATAGGCAACTTATATATCCATAAAATGAGACCCTATAAATTTCAAATGTTTAGATACAATTTTGTTGAATAAAACATTTCATAAACGTTTTATAAGTAATAAATTTTTAACTTTATCTTCATTTTATGAAAATTCGATTAATGTTGAAAAAACCTATTTATATATTCAAACTCCACAAATAATTATCAAATGATAATCAAACAAATCATGATATCGTGGTATAGGAGAATATTTTTGAACTATGAATTATCATATAATTTAAAACATTACATGAAAAAGTATGGATCATCAACCTTATGTTTGTAATCCACCATACATTTGGAACCCTACGTTTGACTTCATTAAGAGTCAGAGATTTGAAGGTTTGGCTTTATCGTACAACTGTCTTTTGCAGAATATCAGGCTGATTTCAAGCATGATTTAAAGCCCATATTAAAGCACATATTTTACTGACTAAAATCCATATATACATGATTCCAGAGATCAATTTAAGAGGAGGATTTCATGTCGATTGTTAAGGGAAGTTATGAACACTCTTTCATTAAAAATATTTTTTTGAATAATGTGATATGATAGGTGACTTTTGTGGATATGAATTTATGAATAAGGTGCTTGTCTTTATTCTATATATTTTGTGTATTTGAATTCTGTATATCACACTGGTAAAATGATATCTCTTGAATTCAGGACGATCAAAAAATCTAGATCTCGAGATATTCGAGTTTCACAAAACCATAGATTCGTCGATTCTTTAAAAAGATCTTTTTCTAATCTGTTACGACAACGAACAACCAAATTTTTTTATATTTTAAAGAAAAACAGTTATGTTTTACTTATTCTACATTGTAGATTTATCATGAATCTACTACTGATTTTTTTCTGAATATATTTCAAAATCAATTACAACCGGATTGATTCATAGATACTATTATCTGAAGAACTACCTTTCTGAAGATGACGATCCCTTTACTATCAGTTGTGAACTACTACAACTGTGAAGATCTATCAGAAAGTATTTTTTTTTTTAAAAATATTTTATTTTGATTATCGAATTCTCATACTAAGATGTTTGATGGGTTCTGTGTTAAGAATTAGAAGGATCAGTTTTAGCCTTAAACTATAAAGGTGTCAACTGCCTGCACTCAGTTGTGGATGGTCTCATGAAAAGAGGACCGACTAGTGAAAATAACCAAGCTCATGGAGTAGAGCGTTGGTGGAGTGGACTAGGGGATCTTTGTGCCTCGAACTACTATAAATTTGTGCATCCTGATATCTTTTTTTTGCTGCATAAACAATATAATAAAGATAAATTGGAATAATTGATTATAATAAATATTTCTTCAGATGTTTTGAAATAAACAATTCACCCCCCCTCTTGTGTATATTTTTCATAACACGATAGAACAATTGGTATCAAAGGGTTGTATTTTTTTGTAAAAGCTATAGCAAGCTGAAAGTAAAGGATTATACAGAGATCTCAATGGATGATACATGAGAGGGAATGTCAATGGATCTAGCTCCATACTTCAATGGTGAAAACTATGGATGTTATAAATCAAGAATGACCATCTACCTGAAGAATCATGGATACAGATTCTACTCAAAAAAATTTACTATTTATAAAATTTCCGAGAAACTAGAAACATAATTTGATGAAACAAAATCATATTATTAGATAAATTCAAAAGATATAAATGCTATCATTTATGGAATAAGAACAGAATAATTTAACCAAGTATCATAATTTCCCACTAAATACGAGATATGAAAGACAATTGTAGTTTTTTATGAAGGAACTCACAATGTTAGAAAAATTAGGTATGCTATAGCAAATATGAAATTTGATACATTTAGAATTATTAATGGTGAAAGAATTCCTTAGATGAATGGAAGGCTTAAATAGATGGTAAAAACATTACTTCCTTGGGACATCCTCTTAACCGAGCAGATAAATCATTGAAAGTACTGATATTACTTCCAACCCAATGGAATAGGATATCAACACCCATTAGGAAGTCATCACCTATTAAAAATATAACCATGAGATAATTGATTGGAACCCTGATGATTTACGAAGCTGAGATGGAAGATGAAAATAATGAGCATAATGTCTGGATAAAAAGAGAAAGTATTGATCTGAAAGTTACATCTCAGAAGAAGAATAGAAAGATGAAAAATTGATCAAAAAGGAAGGAAGTTCTGACTCATCTGATTCAGAAATGGAACCAGCATAGATGGACAGAAAATTCAGAAAATTATATAAGAAGAAGAAATGATTTAGAAAATCCTCAACAAAGATGATAAATATACAAAGGAATTGAAATGCTATGAATGCAAGAAAATAGGTCACATAAGACCTGACTTCCCTCTATTAAAAAATGAATAGAAAAATAGTTTATTAGAAAATAATAATTAATAGCATAAAGATAAAAGAGCCGTGAAAGCTATATGGAGTGTTTTTTAAGACTCCAGCAGCTCATCAATGTCTGACTCAAAAAAGGAAGAATCAAATCTAACATCAAACATGTTCTTCGTGGCTGAAGATAATGAGGTACAATCTTATTACACATCCAATTCTGATTCTTACCCTAGCTTCTAAAATGAAAAACTAGCACACTACTATAATATGATAGAATAAAGATATAATTCCTTATTAAAAAAATATAAATCACTGAAAAATATTCACAATGAAATTTTAGGAGAAAGAGACACTTTTCTAAAATAACATCAGTATTTAATTTAGAAATAAAAATCATCTAACCCAAACAGTGAAGATCATGAAACTAAGATCCAAACACTACAAGATGAAGTAGAAACCTACAAAAGTGCAGATCACTTTCGAAAAAAATGAGAAATTAATTTAAATGAAATTCTTGGTAAGAATATGATTAAGAAATAAAGATATGGAATAGGTAGTAAAGGTGAGAAACCTGAACTCTAAAAAACTATTTTGTTCCAAATATAAAAGGTCTAATTTGCAATTATTTTGGAACAAAAGGTCATAAAACTAAAAACTGTTACTTAAGAAATATCAAAATTAGTGGAATTAAAAAATCGATTATTTAAAATAGCATATTTGACTTAAATGGTTATAAAAAAACAAATCTGGATTCCCATATCATTGATAGCTAACACTGCTGGACCCAAGAGAATATGAGAACCAAAACAAACCACTTTTTAAATGCTTTTGTAGGAAGCAGTTCATAGAAGCAGAAAATAAATATGGTACATGGATAGTTGCTACTTAAGGAATATGAGTGTGAAATAATGAAATTTTAAAACCTTAACTCTAAATTATGGTTGTGTAGTCACCTTTAGAGACAATGCCAAAGGAATGTTCTTTGGTATTGGTAAAGCTGGAGATCCAGAAGTTGTCTTAAACAATAAATTACTTTATGTACAAGGTTTGAAACATAACCTGATATGTATTTCTCAACTTTGTGATGATGTTTATTATGTTTATTTTTCTAACAACTGTTGTTATGTTTTTAAAGATAAATTGCATAAATTTAGAGAAACTAGAACTGAAAATGTTTAAACAATAGACTTAAATTCCTAGTGTGAAAAAAAGTAAATTTTTTAACTACTAAACAATTTTAATCATGGATCTGGAATAGAAGATTTGGACATTTCAATGTTATTCCTTTATATATTATGTCTAAGAAATAATTATTTATGATTTACATAGTCTTAAATTTGATAGTGAAATATTTTTTGATGCATATCAAATTGGAGAGAAACATAAATCATCCTTCAATTCAATTACAAAAATTATTACATCTAAACCATTATAAATTATCCATATGGATCAGTTTGGACCTTCAAGAGTAGCTATTTTGGATGGTAAATGATATGTATATTTTTTAGTTGATGACTATTCTAGATTTACTTGGATATATTTTCTAAAATATAAAAATTAATCTTTTACTATATTTGAATGTTTTTACAATAATGTTCCAAATGAAAAATATTTTTAAATAATTTTATTTAGAAGTTATCATGTTGGAGAATTTGAGGATTAGAATTAAATTCCTTTTGCGAAAATATAGGTATTATACAAACATTATCTGCACCAAAAACACCTCAACCAAATTGAATTTTTGAAAGCAGAAATAGAAATATTCAGAAAATGGAAATGACTATGCTAAATGAATATAGTCTTCTTACCTATTTCTGGGAAGAAGCGATAAGCACAACCAGGTATATCATGAATAGATTTTTAATCAGACCAATTTTCTAAAAGGCACCCTATGAACATTGGAATAACAGAAAAACTAAATTAAAAAACATTAATGTTTTTGGATGCATGGTTTATATCTTAACCACCATGGACAATCTTGGTATGTTTGATCCAAAGACTGATGAAATAATATTATTTGGATATTATGCTACCTCCAAACCTTATAGAGTTTTTAATAAAAAGTCAAGGATTGTTGAAAAATCAGTTCATGTGAAATTTCATGAATCTGACCCTTTTGACAAATAAAAAGATAAAAATGATGAATCTGACCCTAATGATAACATGATACTTGAAAATATAAAGATGATTTTGAAAATGATATAAACAAAATTCAATCCAGTTTAGAATAATATGAAACTAATGAACCTAATAGTGTTTTACCCAGACAATCTAGAATACTAAAGAATCATCAATTAGAAATTTATATAGAAGACCTAGATACGTGAATAAAAACTAGAAGAAATATAAGAAATATACTTGAGTTTTCCTCTTTTCTATCCCAATTAGAACCTATATCAATAGAAGAATCCGTATTTGATGAATGTTGGATGATATCAATGCAAGAATAACTAAACCAATTCAAAAAATGATGTTTAGAAATTATTTGAAACAACAAAAAACTATCATGTTATTGGAACCAAATGGTTCATTGGAAATAAACAAGATGATCAAGGAGTTATAACTAGAAATAAAGAAAGACTAGTAGCTAAAGGATATAATCAGAAAAAAGGTATATATTATGCTGAGGCGTTTTCCCCTGTATCTAGATTATAATCCAATAGAAACCTTTTATCATATACATATCATATGAACTTTATATTATTTCATATGGATGTTTACTCTACCTTTTTAAGGGTTATTTAATGGAATAAGTCTATGTAAAGCAACCTGTTGGTTTTGAAATTTCTCAAAAACCATATTTTGTTTTTAAACTTACTAAAACTGATTATGGATTTAAAAAATCACTAGATCTTGGTATGAATGATTAAAGTTATTATCTTTTTAATTTTTTTTACTATTGGTATGGAAGATCTAACACTATTTAAAATGACTATAAATTCTAATTTCCTATTATTTCAAATTAATGTAGATGATATTATTTTTGGATGAACAAATAAAAATATTTAATATGAGTTTTCAAACTTAATGTAAAAAGAATTTGAAATGAGTATGATGGGAGAACTGAATTTATTTTTAAGACATCAAATATATCAAAAATATTTTGGAAATGTTTTTAATCAATGAAAATACATTAGTAATTTACTAAAAAAAATTGAACTTGAAAACAGCATGACATATAAAACTCCTTTGGGTACTAATATAAAACACGATTTGGACGAAACTGGAAAACCATTGGACAATAAGTTATATAGAGGTATGATTGGAATTTTGTTATATCTTATTGATAATAGGCTAAATATTATATACTTAGTATGTCTTTGTGAAATATTTCAATCAAATCCTATGGAATCTCATCTTACATCTATCAATAGAATTTTTAGATATTTAAAAGAAACTATTTTTCAATCTCTTATTTATCCAAAAACTTCTTATTTTAATTTAATTTCATACATGGATAATGATTTTGTAATTTGTATAATAGATATAAAAAGCACCTCAGGAACCTATCAATTTTGATGAAAATATTTAATGTCATGGTCTAGTAAGAAACAACACTCAATTGCTTTTTCAACAGCTGAGGAAGAATATGTATCTGTAGGCAGTTGTTGCACACATATTTTGTGGATGAAAAACACTCTTATGGACTATGTACAAAATTTTGATAATACACCTATTTTATTTGATAATACTACAGCTATAAATATTTTAAAAATCCTATAAGTCATTTTATTCCTAAGAATATTTATATGAGACATCATTTTCTAAGATATTATGTTCTTAAAAAGGATATATTTTTAGAATTTATAAGTACTTAATTTCAGTTAGATGATATTTTTACTAAACCACTTCCCACTTCATGTTTTTATATTAATAATGGGGAGTTAGGTTTATTTAATTTTTCATAATTTTAATTTAAATATAATCTAAATTTTATTTGATCTTATTTTTTTATTTTAAATTTTTTACTATTAAAATTATTTTAGTTACTTATCAATTAAATAAGTTATTCATTAATTTTTATTCGTTAGTAAATGTAAAATACACTGCATATGGATTACTTTATTTTAAATATATAATTATTATTTTGTATGTAATGACAAACGAATCAAAACTTTGTCAGAGCCCATATTGATTTCCACAAATGCTCATTTTCTCCAAATCTTTAGAACTACTAAAACTCTTCACCTCTTTCATCTTCCCTTGATCACACATTCAAAACCCTAAAACCTAATACTTTCAGAGGTTATCGATAGCAGTGGAAAAAACCGAGAAAATTGAAGAAGGCGAACCATGTGATGCGAAGCATTAGTGTTCAATAGGATGGAAAGTAATTTAAGGAAAAGTCATTGATCTTATATGGTTGTATCAGACAAACCTAGTGCTGAAGAAAGTGTTATCCTTTCAAGGTATTGAAATGACATTCAGTGAGGACTAAACTAAATTTCTTTATGATGTTTAGTTGAGTGGTTTATTTAATATGTTCAATTTATTTTCGGAGATACAGAAGATTTGATTGTTGGGGGATCGAAGATAGTGAGTTATCAATCTCTTCTGTTGAAATAGAAAAGATATTGAACTACCCTCATGAGGGAGTTTTTCATTTTTCTCTGAAGTCAATCATGAATTACAATCATAAATCTGATCATATTATGACTTATCTATTTGGTTCTACTAATATAAGGAAAATTTTGGTAAAATATTAAGAACCAGATCAAATAATTTTGGTTAAATTTATTCAGACTAGGTTATCCCCAAGGATGTCTGAGATGGATAATATTCTTTTTCCAGATATGTATATAACATTTCTCATGTTAAGTGACATAAAGATGAATTTTCCAAGATATATTATTAGATATTTGAATTAATGGTTTCAACCTGAGGCTCGAATTAATTTCTATCCTTATGGAATATTTATTTCAGTGTTATTGTTTAAGAAAGATACGGTAAGACTGATTGATGTGAGGTTCAAATGCCATTATAGTAATGTGTTGAATGATGGAACATTGTGAAAGCTTAGATTTGATTGGATCACTATAAAAGGAAAAATCATACACATTGGAGCTGAAGAGGATCAGGAATCTACTCAGGGGGAGTAACCAAGACTATCTAAAGAAGGTATGGCTGAATCTAGAACATGGGATGTTTCAAACACACCAAGAAGAAATACATTTGAAACATAAGATGAACCTAATAAATAAGAGTGTCAGGTAGGACTTCTTAGTTCAAGGAAAATAACAGTTGGTCAGGAACCAGCTACAGAGATAATTCTTGAAACAAGAGATCTTTTAAGTTATAAGTTTGTGAGAGAATCATTTCAAGAAGAAACATAAGAGGAAGCTACTTATCAAGAATATGTGAACGTTTTACCTATATTTAAGGCAGAGACATGAATAGAGGAGGTACCTCATATTGAATAATATCAAGAAATGGAAATTATAGATCAATATGTGGATCAAATTGACTCTGTACATCAGATTCAAGAAAAGATTCTAGAAGAAATTTTCCATGAAGAGAACCTATCATGGAATGTTGAGATTGAAGATCAAACTATTCAAGAAAATTTCGCTAAAATTCATAACAAAGTTTTGAATGAATCTTTCTTAGCTGATATTTCAGGAATAAAATTAGTTGAGCAACTAGTGGAGTGGAATGAAGAAGAGAAATCAAATGGTCAATCTTTACCACTAATCTTGGTAAATCATGTTGTGAATCAATGATAAGGTGCCTCCGATTCAATGTAAGATAATGTTGAGGAAGTTTTCATAAAAATTAATAGATCCAAAGCATAGAATTATGCTTTATGAAAAGAGTTCGAGAAATAGAAACAAAAAATTCATAATTTGAAAGATAGTTCGGTTTCCAAAAAAGAGGATGACGTTTTTAAAAGAAATTGCTGGTAGAAGTTGCAAAATAAAAATCTAAAGTTGTATTGAAATCAGAATTGGATGAACCAAAAAAAATTTATAGTGAAATAGTTTTCAACTATCACATGAAGTGCAGAAATTACATCATCTACATCGCCAAATTTGATGAAAATATTCCAAGCCATTACAACTATAATGACCAACATGATTAATAGGTTGTAGGATTTACAGTCTAACAGCACTCCTTTGTTTGTTCTATTTGACAATTAGTAACATCTTATTGATCAAATTACCACATGTGAACTGGGTATTTGAGAATTACTGATCATATTCACCGAGAAGCTCAATATGTTTATGGATAAGGAAGAGAGATTGCATGATTTTTTCAGTGTGAATCTCATTGAAGATATTCATTTGAATCTGGAAGGAATAGATTAGATCATTCATCTGAGAGATGATGTAATTCAAGGATTAATGTTACAGTTTTCAGAGTTGAAGGATTTTATGAAGAATTTCTAAGATACCTTTTTTCAAATCTTTTATCCCAACAACCTTGATTTTTGATCATTCATGTACTTGTATATTGTTTTATCAGTGAAATTTCTTATCTATCATATTTTATGTTTTTTA
Source organism: Viscum album (assembly GCA_963277665.1). NCBI lineage: Eukaryota > Viridiplantae > Streptophyta > Magnoliopsida > Santalales > Viscaceae > Viscum > Viscum album. Next base: position 175,304,007 of record OY728143.1, on the reverse strand, counting down.
ATTTGGTTATGTATAACATAGACTATCTAAAAAATATATATTAATTTACTAATAAATAGTTTCTCATAACATTTTCTAACAATTTAATTACTACTCTAAAAAGTGTTATATTCCTTATTCTATAATTATTTTTTACATCACAATAAGGGGAAATATTTTTTGATAAACACAACAATTTATAAAGGAAGAGAAATATTCTTTGAAATAGACATATTGAATGAAATTTTATAAATAGAGAACCATTGGAGATAAATTTTAAATAAAATAGTATTGTATATTTTCAAAGAATCATTTGGAAGTATTAATTAAATGTTGTTTTTATCCCTGCAAAATTCTAAATTATATGTAAATAACTTTATGGGTTTTTGTGATCATCAAAAGGGGGGATATTGTTAAGCATTTTGTTTTGACAATACTCTATATTTATATAATTATTTTTATGCTCACAAATATCATTATTTTTATTTATAATGATTTATCTTTAATTATATTTCAGGAAATTAATATTCTTTATATTCCCAATTTTGGAATTATATTAAAGCATATGATTTGTGTGAAATATTTTTCAAAGTGTTCAGAAAACTATTCATTGTGTTCTAGAAACATTGTTCATATCATACTTTGGAGATCATAACGTAAATATTATATCCTATTTTTCTTTTATGGGAGCTCAGAAAGTTATGTTTAATCAACTTTACGTTGATAGAAAAGTATGGTAAATAAACCTCACTTTTGGAAGGAACCATACATTTGTTATATGAGAAAAGTATGGATAAAGAACCTTTTGTAAGTATGGAACATTATGTATTCTTCACAAAAGTATGGATCATCAACCCTACTTTTTTAATGAACCTTATGTTTTATCAAAAAGTATGGATCATATACCATAGGTTCTGAAGCAAAGAAAAGGTATGGATCATATACCTCAAGTTATGAAGCAATGAAAAATTGTGGATCATATGCCATATGTTTGAAAGTTGATGACAAAACTATAAATCATCAACCAAAAATTTGTAATAAACCTTACATTTTGAACCCTACGTTTGACTTCTTTAAGCATCAGAAATTTGAATTTTCAACTTTATCATACAACGGTATTTTGTGGAATATCAATCTAATATCAATCTCGATTCAAAGAATGTTTTTAAAATAAAATATTTGGATTATTTAAAGCCTTATATACGTGATTAAATGGATCTATTTAAGAGTAGGATATCATGCAGATTGTTAAGGGAAGTTATGACCATTCTGTCTTTCAAACAATTTTTTGAATATTTAAATCTGTTAGGAAACTTTTGTGGATATGAATTTCTGAAGAAGTCACTCGTCAAAATAATATATATTCTGTGTATTTGAATTATGTAGATCACACGGGTGACATGATATCTCTTGAATTTATGGGGATTAAAAATTCAAATCTGGAAATATTCGAGTTTCACAAAAATAGAGATTCGCTGATTCTTTAAAAATTTCTTTTTCAGGTCTTTTTCGACAAAGAACAACTAGATTTTTTTATATCAGAAAGATAAATGGTGATGTTTTACTTATTCTACACTACAGATCTATCATAAATCTTCTGTTTATTTGTTATTGAATATATTTCAAGATCAATATCAACTGGTTAGATTCTGAACTGCTCTTATCTAAAGAAAAACCTTTCTGAAGACAACGATCCATTTACAATCAGATGTGTACTGCCGCAACTGTGAAGATCAATTAGAAAGTATTTTTCAAAATAATACTCTTTTAGTTAGATTACTAGCTTCTCATACTAAGTTGTTTGATGGGTTTTCTGTTTAGAACTAGAAGGCTCTTTTTAGCCTTAAACTGTAATGTTGACAACTATCTGCAATTAGTTTTGGATGGTCTCGTGAAAAGTAGACTGACTAGTAAGAATCAGTATGCTCCTGGAGAAGAGTGTTGGTGGATTGGACTAGGGGATCTTTGTGCCTTGAAACACTATAAATATTTGCATCCTGATATTTGTTTATTTCTACTGCATAAACAATTTGATAAAGATAAAAATATTGAATTGATTATCATCGATATTTCTCGAGATGTTTTTAAATACACAATTCACCCCCCCTCTATTGTGTATATTTCATATAACACAATAAAACAATGTAAATAACTAAAAATACACAATCATCAATAAAAATTACATGCCTCTTCATCAAATCAAACCATTTTCATTTCATCATAGCTACTTGAGCATGAGAGTAATAATCCAATTTTATTATATTCTCAATGACTTCATTATAAGATAAATTTTCAAATAGAGGTCTACAATTCAATACACTAGCATAATAGTCTATTATGGAAGTTAACATAACAACATCATGTCGTTTTCTCATGTTTATTTCTCATTCAGTGATAATAAATATATACCCATTAATCACAATTTATTTGCATTCACGAACCATGGAATTAGGAAAAAATGCCAAAGCTCTCATTTCCTCAGAGATAGATCCAGTAAGAAAACACAATAACAAAAATATAAATTAATATTTAACTTAATAAAATATTTTTTTATTATTTTATTATATAAATATTTATACAATCAATTTCAACAAAGAAGAAAAATCTTTTCTATGAAAATTTTCTCTTCTTCTCGGCGATAAATAATGATGCCTTATATTTATCATTTTTTCATGTTCTATACCGAAAAAATAAAAATATTTTAACCTATTTGTAAAATTACATGATATGAAATAATATATACAAGGTAAAGTTACTTAATTGATGTATTCATCGAACAAATCATACTTAAATAAATTGTTCTATGTTCCATCTCCAGCTCTTCAAGGCTTATTGTCGTCAATGTATAGGATCTGGGAATTACCCCAATTTGGGGAAGTGATGGAAAACTAGTTTCAATTTTCTCATACTATTGTTATTCATTTCTCAATGGTTGATTATATCTCACAGTCGGATCAAAACAATACATTGGATAGAAATCTATAAATTCTTGATCCAAGTAACATTTGATGATAGAATATTTGGGATGATTTTTGTTTTAGACATAAGACTTCAATGTGAACATGTTTCGTCTATTTGGATACATCCAATAAAAAGTAACAAGTCCTTAGATAAGTATTAAATTTGGAATATATACAGTTAGATGCAGCATGCATATGAAAAATGATGGGGGAAATATTTTCACTAACTCATGCAAATTAAAGGTGCATCTACCAACATTTTTTACAAGAAATACTTCAACAAATTCTTATGAAAAAGATCTAAAAATGAATTTCAAAACTAAAAAACGGACACCCTTACATTATTGGATAGAATATGATGAATTTGTATTAGAATAAACTAATGTAGAAGGATGTGATAATAACGAGTCTTCAAATATTCAAGCTTCATATACCTTATGTTGACCCGTTTTGATAATTTTCTAAAATAGCCATCAAGAACCTTAATAGTCGCTAGTACTTTGAGAAATTTAATTTTTTCTAACAGTGTCATCATAGAAAAAGAACATGGAACATTCCATTTATTTTCACTAATACACATTTGATGCAATTCTAGTCTGATTCCCTAGTACATCATGTCACACTGAGATCACAAATCATATTTTTTCCCTCTTGATATATAGAATAATTGAAACCAATGTTTCACATATATTATTTTCAATGATAATTATGTGTAAGTAATGATGTAATAAATTGGTTTTCCAATAAGATATCTCAAAGAAGATACTTCTCTTCATCCAATTTTAAAAGGTTTAAGCGAAAACATTCTTCCTCTTTCTATATTTTATCTAAACCTTCATGAATAAAAAACTAATGTCTTTTAATATATTAATAACATCAGTCCCATAAATACACTGAGGTGGATTTTTTGTCTTTATGGTTTTGTGAAATCTTTGATGGGTTTTTCTATATGGATGATCCATTAGTAAGATTTGTCGATATCCCATAAAACTGAAACTATGATGATATTTAAGTCTTTTTGATTTTCTATTCTTCATACAAAATGGACATGATATTTTTCCCTTCATTCTTTATCTAGACATCATTCCATAAGTAGGAAAATCAATGATCATCCACATAAGTGTAGCATGAATATAAAATATGTCTTCTGAATATGCATAGAATGTGCGCGCACACACAAATTCAAAAGATGTTTCAACTCTTTTATTAAATGATTCATGTATACATCTATATCAATTCTATGATCAAAAGGTTCAGATATGATTTTACTCATGAAATTGAAATATTTTTTCATACAAATTCATGGAGAAGGTTATAAATGTGTATGAAAACTATCCATGTGTTGTGAGAAGTACGAATATGCTCAAACAGATTAAAATCATCAGATGAAAGATCCAGCCTCACATTACACATGCTAGTTGTGAAATCAGGATATCAAGAATCAAATCTCTACCATGAAATTCCATCTGCAGGGTGAACCCACTCATCCTTATTCATCATTCTCTTGGTATCATTCCATCGCATTTATATTTATATTTCATCAAAAATGAAAATATTTTCCAGTTTGGGGATTAAAGAAAAGTTAAAATTTACTTTATGCGGAACATAAGATGGTGTTATGACATCTGTTAGATTCTATCATGATGTTATATGTTTTATAAAATCATTTTATTCATTAGTTTCCTCCTAGAATAAGCTGTAATTATTCATGTAGGCATGAATTTTGTTTTTAAAAAATACAGGTTCCTCATCTAATTTCCATTTCATATAGTGGTTTGAGGGAATATATGAATCATCTGGAATCAAATTTTTCAGAAAGTTGAGAATGTAATTGATAGTACTATTAGAAATCTCATACATTGATTTCCCATGAAATAATCAGATTAAAAATTCTAGCTTCTTCATTTTACCTCATTACCGATATACTAGAGTCACAGAAACATCATTCAATTTTTTCATCTAGTGAACATCATATATTACATTAGATGCATCATGTGTGCTCGTATTAATGTCATCTTGGTTTGGAATCCCTTCCATCCCATGAGGATAAATAAATATAAATTAGTCTTCTTTAGAATTCTCCAATCTAGTCCACTCATTTTGATGATGAACATTTTTAGATTTCATTTTCACCCCATTGTGATACCACAAATAGTAGTTTTTTGAAAACCATATTTGTTTATATGTTATATAACTTCTTCATGGCTCAACCAAGGACTTCCAACATAATTATAACATGATCAATGTATGTTACCACTATCTAAAGCATTTTGAAATGAAAAATATAAATATATCTCCAACTTGTTTTGAAAATCTCTTGAGTTCCAATCAGTTTCATACATCCGACTTCTATCCAGTCAGTAAAAAATTTATTATATTTAATTTTATAAAAGAAATTAAATAAGAATAATGTTTAAATAAAAAAATATTTAAGTAAATGATAATTGTTCTATTTATATGAAATTATAACTTAGACACTTGCTTATATGAGAATTGTAAAATAAAAGACAACAAAATAATATATACATAATAAAATACTATAAATATAATACCATGAAATTTAATTCCATTATTTCAATGAGTAATAATGTTCCAAATCTATCTAGGGTCAAGGATTTAATTATGAAAATGTTTCTTATAGAATATAAAATAGGGGTGTTATTTAATTAAGATTTAATTGAGTGAATAAATTGATGAGGCATAAAGGTCATTCAGATGGGTGCCTTAATGAATCGCCCCTATGTGGTGGACTTATATTATGGCTTCCTAGTTCATTGATTTAATGTAGATATTTATATGAATAGATCTTTGAACTTAAATATATGAATGCTTAATTTTTTTTCATCTCATGATTTTTATGATTTGAAGGTTATATTATGCGTATATATTGATTCTCTACCAAAGAAATATAGTTCTAACAAAAATATCACTTGACTTAAATAGTAATTTTATGATTTTCAAGTTCATTAATTCTAATGTATTTTATTATGAAATAAATGTGTGTATAGAAATTCCAACGATTCTCTTTTAATGAAATTTTAGAATAAAAGGGTTGGAATTGATTATAAAACTATTTAAAAGGAGTAACTAATATTTTTATGTAATGATTTGAAAAATAAGAGTGAGTTTATATTTTCCAAAAAAATATTGCGCATTATTGATTAATTTATATGCTTTGATTTTATTTTTAATTTTTATGAACTCGGTTTTGATTGAATGAATTTCCCATGGTCTGGTTTCCAATACATAGTTTTATAACATGGTTTCTTTAAATATGTTCTAAAGTCCTAGTTAGAATATTATAAAAAGTGATTTCTTGATCAAGTACACCCATGAAGTGGGATCCATCATGTTCTATTATAAATGATCATATGATATTGATATTGTGTAAAGTGAATGAAATCATCACTATTAGGGGAATTTATTATTATATCTCTATTCTCAGTGAAAAGGGGACACTTCTATGAATGGTGATCATAGGTGAGGTAGTGTTATAATTATTTCTATATATATATATATACATTTATATATGTGTCTGTATATATTATTATATTTTTACATCTCTATTATGTTTAGTGTTATGGGAAACCATCAGTATCGAGCTTAAAAGTATAGGAAATTTTTTTCACTTATTATGATGCCACTATAAATAGTTTTTTCAAGTGAGTATCAAACTATGATTTGTGGGTTTTTCACCATGTTTAGGAAAGGTAGGATAAAATAGAGCATCTAGGTTGTTGATTTTTATCATATGATGATTAAATGTATATCATATTTATGATTTTCTAGATTGTCACTTTGAATCCTAGGAGTTCCCATGATGATTTTTGTTGATTATCATGTGATTATTCCATGATGGTGTTGATTGTACTGTTTTTATGATAATTGATTTGTGTTTTATTCATATTAATATTATATTTTATAGTTTTACTATTATCTTAATGTTCAACATCAATGGAAATTTCCATCCAAATGTCTATATTTATCCTTTTTGTGTATTCTTTATTATCTAGAATATACATGTTTTTGACATTATTCAATTACTTATACTTCCATTATTAAGTGACATGTATATGTTTCATTATATAATTGAAAAAAATATGATTCAATCATTACTTGAATTACTTTCATGTCTATGGTGGAACATCAACAATCATCATTCTAGAATCTAAACTCATTATTACATCCCCATCAAATTGAACAACTATGGAAAAATCGTCAACTATATTATTCATTTTCAAATTTTTATTATTCATTACCATTACTAGTAATAAAAATTAATGTTTACACTATTATATATTATATGAGAATATCAAATAGTTACTTTTATTCTTACACTTTAGATCTACTCATTATATAATACATAATGATATATAATGCTCTTCGATAATAAACTACAATATGAAGACATTGTTATATGCACCATATAAAATTTATATAGTGAAAAATTTACATAGAACATGAATACACTATGAATATTTAACATTGATAGAAAAAATCATATAATACATACTGTATGGGAAATTAAAATCTTTTTAGTATTATTTTATTAAAAAACATAATCTATTTATATAATATTCCTCAATAATCTAAATGTGATTATCCACATTTGGATAAATTTCCACCATTTTCATCAAGTACTCAAGATGATTATAATATTATGAAAAACATTAGAAAATATAAACATAACATAAATGATTGTTTTTTTATCAATGAATATTAATAGAAAAAAAATATTGATAATGAAATAAAAATGAAATATAGAGATTGGACTAAACTAACTTGAACCAAAATGAAGAAGAACATAAAATAAATAACCAATCCAAAATTTAACAAAAATACCCCAAACAAACCAAATTGGTCTGAACTAACCCAAACACACATGAATCAGATATAATAAACCCTAAATCAAACCACAATATCAAAATAAATTCAATTCCCACCAAAATAAGAATCTATGATCAGTTATAGATCAAAAATTAAAAAATAAGTAGATTTTTCATAGAGTACCTCAATGATTTGGAACCCAGTAATTTAATATTGAAGAATACTAAAATGGAATCAAGAAAATTGTCACATGAATAGTTTGTAAAATATTAAAATGTGGCTACTACAGGGGCTAGGGAGTAGATCTATATTTTCGATGGGGAGGGGTGCAAGACGTTGCAGGATCATGATTAGATCTTGAGGGTAGAAGTGATACTATTGGAGGGGATAGATGCTTCTAGAGGTCGGGATGGGAGGAGGGAAGTGACGCTGCAAGTGCTCGGGATGGGAGTAGGGGAGAGGCACTGCTAGGGCACGGGATGGGAGGAGGGGAGCATGAGGGGGTGTTAGGCTGTTAGAAGGGTTGCATAAGGGGGAGAGATCAATTTAATAAATTTAGGTAGGGCATATGCAAATGGTTTTTAAAAATCATTGTCATAGGTATGTATATTCCAATAGTTTTTAGAAAACTATTGGGATAACCTTCAGTATAACGGATTATCCTAATGGTTATGAAAAACCATTGGGATAGGGGAGTGGGGATAGCCCCTATTTCAAGTAGTGAGATTATTTAGTAACAAAATGTAACTATTTACATGAACCTTCCTTACCAACACATTCAAAAATCTATTAAGAGATAAAGTGTCTTTAAATTCAATTTTGATGGGTTGAATATTGTTTTTTTATACGTTAAACATATCTAATTCTAAGAATGCTCCTATTATCTACATGAAAACTATCATATCTTTAGAACATCATGTTTAGATTCATAAATTCACATTTACTAGAAAATAACACATATTTAAAGTAGTATGAATATTTGAAAAAAAGATATCCATATCTTATATTCTATGTGTTTGGAGTGATTTACTAAAAGAAATTATTCATTAAAATATTCCACTATTTGGTAGTGATAAATCATTCCGTCATATTATAGATAAAATATTTTATCAAATATTATTTATTTTTATCCCCATATCCTTTTTCAACAACACTATACTATTAGAACAAATATATCCATTTATATCATAAATATTATCAACATTATTGAAAATAATCATTTTTTTCAATAAATATTCTCTTATAATATAAGCGTAATAATATGAAAAGAAAACCATATATATTAATCCTCTATATATTTAATATGATCCACTTCAATTAACACCTCAATGTTGAAACCCATTTATTTATCACTTAAATATGCACATGAAGCTCTAATCATTAATATTCCATAAATTTTGAGTTTGTATACATATTCAATATAATTGCTTAATGTATATTTGGTATTATATAAAATTCAAAATCCATGAATTTATTTTTACAACATAATTATCTAACCAGAAATCCCTAAGGATTTTCTTTTACGCCATAGGGTATTCTAGAAAATTTCTCAACAAATTTCAATCTTTTCCATAGTGAAAACATTACAATTCCTTAAAAGATTGTTTCTTTGAATTAGAAGTTTTTTTATAATATCCTTAACCAAAAATTTTCTCCATCTTGCATAAATTTTACCCTTTACTTTTTGTACCATCATCAGGGAACGCATGCCAAGAGCTCTTATAACTTGTTCAACAATTCTTAACATGGTTAGGTGATCGGGAATTTTTTTTGAACTCATTCAGGTTATAATACACAAATATATTATCAAATACTTTTTTATAGTGACTATATAATGAATTATGTTTCTAAATTAAGCTTAAATAGTTATCCTGATATCTCAATGTTATTTATATACCCAATCATATTGAGTATATAAGCCGAGATAGAAGTGCCTTCATCCATCTAACATTGAAAGTGTGATTTTGAAACTTAATATCTATCATGTCTATCTTCTTCATGATGAATAATTTTCATGATATCTATCATCTCATAAGAACCCATATTCTCATATTTATTTTGAATATTGGGAACCATTGAAACAAGTATAAACATATAGACATCAAGATAATCATTGATATTATTATTATAATCATCATTCGCTTCATGAAAATATTCATAAATAAGAAGTTTTCTAGGAATTGTTTAATATATATATATATATAACATTCCTTCTAACATGAGAACTAATCTGATGTTCCCCTACCAGTTTAAAAAGATTATTCAATTAATAATTTATTTATCCAACTTTTATTTCAATGTCAATTTGAATAATAATTATTTTCTTTATCTATAATGGAATATTTTATCACATTATTATCAGGTTTTTCATTCATTAAATAAAGATGGAAATGAAATTTTATCCTACTAAAATAAAGACCGCTTCTAAATAGATCATATATATTAGTTTTCTAGGATTCATATTTCACTATGTAATGATTTCATTTTATCATTTTTCATATCACATAGCTATTTTGGTAAACCATTATATCAATAATATAATATATGGTTATTAATAGTGTATCATTCTTCCCAAACCATCATATAGATTATATAATATATATTATTTTGGTATATTAACCATTAGGGTTTCCAAAATAAGTATAACCCCAAGAATACACCAAATACAGACACCAAATCTTATTCTTCGCACCCATAAATTTATTTCTTACAAAATATACTCTATGGGAACCTAGATTCTATATAACCTTCCTGGTAGGATGATCATGGTCTTGAAAAGTGTTGATTGGAAAGGAATATAACATTTAGTATTTAAAGAGGTTTTAAAATATCACCATATTATCTCATTTATTCCCTAATCAAGTATGCATTCTTCTAATTATATATTATTGAGTCCCTATTTCTTCCACCATATCGATATATTCAAATCAAATTGATGTGTAACTTTTTACACAACTCATAACACTCTTTACTAACCTAAATTATAATTCATCTATATTTACACATATACAAATGCATTTCATTAATAATGCACATGAATCCTTTTCATGTAAAGCCACAAAATCATATAAAACCAATAATTCCCACATTGGTATGAATAAAGAGATATGTTTTCAAACCCACTTTTCTAAACACTGCCTAGGATCTTTGGTTAGCGAGTCATATGACCCAAATTCCCTCTACCCATGGTTCTTTTATCAAGAGAGACTTAAATTCCATCAAAATCCTAACCCCTAATATATATAAACTATAATTAAGTTTTTAATTCAAGATCACAACCTAATACAATCCAAATTCATGGAAAAGTCAAATAAAATCAATTATTATACATAGAATGTAACTCCTTAAATGCATGTATAATAATTTATAAATGAGGCTTAAAAAACATAAACTAAAGCATAAGCCACTTCATAAAATAAACAATTTATTATAAGGATAAAGTATGTAATAAAATAATTAAATGAACAGTTAAAAAATTAAATGAGATAAACATTTATAAATAGTTTGTAAGTAAATAAAGTATTAACACCATATAATTTAGAAATACATTATGGATATTAAATTAAGTAAATAAACATAAATAATTCACATTCATTTTTTATTAACTTTTTTATATTATTATCTTATTTTGAATTTTACATGAACTATGTCATATTCCAAAATATGTGGTATTTTATGAATAAATTCTAAATCATATAAACATTTCATATTTTATTTAAACACTTTACATAAACTAAATATCCAATATTTCATTTTATCTAAATAATTAACCAAATTACAAACAAAAAGTCTACTGAAATTGTTTAAAAAAAATCCTATGTCTTTTAATATAATGTTTTTATATTCTCCTTTATGTACAATTCATTGGTCTATATCGAAAATTAATATAATGCCTTGTTTTATAATTTATAAACACTTTATGAATTATTTACCAGGAATATAGACTATAAATTTATATCACATCTACCAAAATATTTTTGGATTGTTTTCAATCCCTCAGTGAGGAGATCATGCTGGTGAATGTTTCTGATAATTTTAAGAAAAAAATTAAAAGTTATACATATAATGATTATTTTGATGTTCAACATGATGTGTTCTTTCCCATGGTGAAAAATAATTTCATGGGAAGACCACATACATTTATCATGAGGTGATGCTAGTTTAATGAATATTTTGTAGGTAAAATCTATTTTTACTTAGCCATTATTTTGATGTTCACATATTTCATTTCATGCTTGAATCATTCATGATATTTTTCATAGGGAAGAAGTTAATGGGATCCTTCCTCCTACGGTATCTATGGGCTATATGAATATCTCAATTCTTGTTAAGGGCCTATTGGGATTACACTATAGGAAACGATGGAAATATAAGTGGTTTATTTACAGTGGTGTCTAATAACTATTGTGAATAATAGAATATTTCAAATGTATTAAATATTTGGTGATGATTTTCTACAACCACAGTTTATAATTTATTTTTGGTGTTTTTTAAAAACTCACAACTAATTTATAAGTTGTTAATTAAAAACACCACTAATAAACCTACAAAAAAATATTCACAACCCCTTCCTCTCTCTTGGATCAAAACTGTCAAGACTCCTTCACCCTCCACATCTTATTTCTCACTCTCACTAATTCACCTTGATTTGTTTTGGATTCATACTTAGATCTTCAAGGTATAATCTCCTCCATCCTATATTTCTTATTCCTCCACCTATTATTCTTGGAATATCCTCCTCCCTTTTTGTGGTTATTTTTGGTTGAACCATAAATGGATGAGGTTGCTTATAACTTCCTGATTTTGGTATCTAGGGTTCATAAGGCCAATGTTAAAAACCTTTATAATTGGTCTTTTCTAAAGAAACCTTTTTTCCTTTGGATTCAAGGTAGTTTAACCCATGCTTGATTATTTTATTTTTGAATCATTCATTGATTTATTTTCAATTTAATGTATTTTTAATTTATTGATAGTATAATTTATATTATTAAATTTAAGAAAAATATATATTACATTATATATTGTATTTGCTAAAGAGAATGTATACTATAAATAATTTATTATTGTTTTTTATGATTTTATATTTTAATTATTATATTTATTAGTATAATATAATAATTATATTTTATATTTTAAAAATAATTTAATTTCATTAATATGTAGTCTTTTTTTAGAAAATTATTTTTTTTCAGTACAAGAATAGGTAAAACATGGATTACATTACCTTTAAAAATACATAAATATCTGAAAGGGTTAGAAATGTTTTTTAGATTTATCAATAGAATGTTGATATATTGATGGATGAATTAAATATCCATGTCTAACTTGTTATTTTAGGAAATTTTCAAAAAAAATTGAATTTTATGGGAACTTGATATTGAACTAATTTCATATAAGATATGTGCGATGGATTTGACATGGAAAATCAAAATGTACAGAAATTTTACTCTTTTTCCAACATCATAATCCTAAATCTACTGCTCTCGTAATAGATAATGTAATTAAAAACATAATTATTTATTATTTGGGAACACATATATAACATGATGAGTATAATTACAAGTTAATTTATTCAATGGTTGATTTTGTAGAGATTAATACAAGGGAAACCCAAAATAAAAAATCAAATGAGTTTTATAAACTAATAGAAGATAGAAATCAAGATTTGTATGAGGGTGTGAAAAATATTCAAATTTTTTCTTTCTATTTAAATTATGCCATATCATGGGTTTTTTGGAATAATAAATAAATAAATTTCCATGATATTAGATTTGTTTCATGATTATTTTTGAAATGATAAGATACCTAAATCATTTTATGATATGAATAAAGTTTTTAGAATTTTGTGTTTAAGTTATACAAAGATACATGAATTTAAAATGATTGATTATTATATTTGTGAAAATATTCAAACATAGATTACTATAAATAGATTTCATACTTATAAATAAAAATTAGTGAATAATGATGCAATGCTTAATGAATGTTTTACTTCAATGAAATAGAGAAACAAAAGTCTTGTAAGGAAATTAAGTTAATTTCCTATGAATCCTTGATATAAATATTATTCACATATTCTAAAACCATTGATAATATTATGTGTTATTATATGAAAAACATAAACTGTGGGTTTATACATCATCCAAGATACTCAGCAATAGAGAAATATTTTGATTCTTTATATAAAAATATTTCTATAGAACCAAGGAATGTGTGTTTGGGATTGAATACTGCTAGTCGTGATCTGTTCATGACATTTAATACCTAGTACAACATATGGATAGTTATTTTGATCCCTGGAAATTTTCCTCCATCGATGTGTTTATAAAATCTTATTTCCATATTTTGATGATTATTCCGAGAAAACGGATTCATGGAAATGATATCGATGTATATATTTAGCTTGTAATACATGAGTTGAAATAGTTATGGTAAAATGGTGTGGATACATATGATGCATCAACTATGAAAATGTTTAAAATGCATGTTCCTCTCAGGTGTATCATCGGTGACTTCCCAGCACTTTGGAAATTTTCTGGTTGGAATACTCACGGGTAAGGAATATCCAATTTTTAGGTTTGGTTTTGATTCTAAGATATAACTTATAGTATAAAATGGTGTTTTATGTTTCATAAATAATTTTGAGATGCATCACATAGATTTTTAGTTAATAATTCATGGTTTTATGGAAAATTGATTTTATTCCACCTCCAAAATTGTTATCTAGGTCAGTAATCTTGACACAATTATCAAATATTGTTATGTAATTTTTGAAGAAAATCAATTGATTAGTTGTGGGAACAGAGTTAATACCACATCATATGTTATTAGAACACAACAATAAAATAAAATAAATATATATTTCAAACTTCCTTATTAGAACTACAGATATTACATCATAATATTGACATTATTCACATTGAGAAGAGTGTGTGTGATAATGTGATATTCATAAAACATAATATGTACATAAAAATAAAGGATCATTTAAATTAATGTAAATATTAATAGTAAATGATTATAAAACATCATATAGGGAAAAAGGATCATGGGATTCACCCTCTAACAATTTTTATATTAAAAAATCCCGTAAACGATGCGTTCCTTCAAATACTTTAAATTGTGACAGTACCTGATAGATATTCTAGAATCATTTCATGATGTGTTGGATTAAAATATTATCTGGAAAATAAATTGAAAAGTCTCAAATCATGTATTTTTATAGAGAAACTATTACTATTGGAACTGCATAACTTGTTACCTGATAAAATAATAGCAGTCATAATTTAGTTTTTCATGATCTTCAAACAACTTAGTGACAAACTTTTAAACCTTCATTTTCTTGAAATAGTATAGGAAAAAATTTTAAGGACACTTGTTCACATTGAGATTATATTTCACCCATCATTTTTATCTTTGATGATTTATTTAGTAGTGTATTTGGTTAAAGAAGCTAGATTTGGAAGACATGTACACTATCGATGCATGTATCTCATAGATAGGTATTCTGTTTTAAACTTTTCATTCTTATTGAATTATTGTTTTCATAATATATATGTTTATTATGTGTTGATTCATTATATACCTTGGTCATTTGAATACTAATGTGAAGAAAAAATATCAGCTAAAAGGCAATGTTGTGGAAAGTTACTTGGATGAAAAGTGTCTCACATTCAATATGAGTTGTTTATATGGGATTGAGATAGATTAGGTTGAGTTAGATGTGTAGAAAATAATTCAATTAATATGCAGTCCAATATTAAATCAATAATATTTTCAATTTTAGGTTTTCCAGATGGAAATATATCATCATTTTCACTAACTCATATAGAGATTATATAAGAACAAATATTTGTTCTGTAAATTATTATATCTCAAAACCTCCCATTAAATAACTGAAGATAAAATCAAAGATATAACTCTGGACTTGAACTCTAAATGAGAAATACTTAAGTAAAATATGTGAAACAATATATTATAAAATGGTTTTAATGTCATGTTAGTTCATAATTGGTTTTATATTTATAATATGATGAGAATTATCTTTTATAAATAGATTGATTTGTATCCATTTATATAGACCTTTATTTTGGATAATTTATCAGAATTGTTTGCTAATTTTAAATTTTTATCTTAGGTACTCTAAATAAATCTATGAGATTAGGTTCCTAAAATATTTATGGATTTATGTTTTGTATAGATTCTCATGAATAAGGTATATAAAAACAAAACTGTGGCATCTTTACAAAATTTATAGAGTTTGGATGTTATGTAAAGTTGATTTAAATTACCGAAATATATTATTATGAACAATTTTATGTAATGTAATTCAAAGGAAAGTGGGATTATATTCACGGAGGCATAAATAATTATTAATTATAGTTTTCCGATATAAAACTAAATAACATCATCAATACTAGTGTGAATGAAGAACAAGGTCCATATATTTTAGCTTCACATGATAAAATTATATATTATGTTGGTGATGAAATCAATGAAGGGTGGAGTGTTGTTGTCCATGTTAAACCAAGAGTCTATTATAGTATTGCTGATGATGTCGGAGAATGTTTTATTGATAGAAAACTTTACCAACAGGAATCTATTGAACTCTTTGTCCATAATGACATTGAATCCATTAGTATTTCAAGAGAGTGTATTGATGAGAACATGATGTTAATGGTGTATGATGATGGTCAATTATGAATTAATGATGTGTACATTCAATCCTACTTTAACTTAGTAAATCATATTTTATTTAATATTACATAAATATATATTATTCAACAGAGTTTCTGTCATTGACATTATTTTCACCATTATTTCACAAAAAAATTGATATTGGTGAACCATAGTTTGGCATGAAAAATCATGAAGTGTAAATACTTGGATTTCTTGTGGATTTTTTTTAATAAATGGGAATTTTTTGAGATCACAGTTTCTGACGGCGCATGATTCTGAGGCCTGGTGTGTCCGTAATTAATTTCTAAATATTTGTTCAGGTACATTCAGTAAATGTATGAGTAGATTTTTATAACATTTGAAACGGTGCTTGGAATGGAAATATGAGGGAACCGTTGAACTCTCAGTTCCAGTTTTTTCTTAATAAGACATTCAATTAGATGGTAGTGAGTCGGGAATATAATTTAGTTTTTGACTTTTTATAAAAAAATAATAAAATAATGTACAACACTTTATTTTATTTTTATGCTGCCCTGTGTTGATTGTGTTGGTTAAAACCTCCCGTTGAAGGTTGTTGGTGGAACCGCCACACCCTAACCTCCCATGAGAGATTATGGTGGTGGGGTCCACTTGGGAATAACCTCCCATGTGAGGATATTTGAGGTGTGGACCACCTATGTCAAAAAACCTCCTATTAATGATAGGGGTGGGGACCACCCGACCCCTATTGATGGTGGAGGATGAAACCTCTCCACTCTTCCTCATTATTGAGGGAGATACTCTGACCACCCTATGCAATTAATTGCACCAACACTTGTGTTTTAAGGAGAGCCTCTTGGCATCCACCAAACTAATGAGACAATACTCGTGCAATTAATTTGGAGGAGCCAGGATTTTTATTCTTTTTTTTAAATTACATGCCAACACTTAAAATAATATGTAAACTATTATTTTATATGGGTTGGAATTCTCTTATGGTGGGATTTTTGGAAATATTCCAACAAAGTATCGTAATCCCAACGAAGAACACGAAGAACCTGAAGAACGCCAGAGATGCTCTTTTTCTAGACCTTCTTCCACAAACCCCCTTCGACGTGGGACGTGATCGTCTACCATGGATTGTCAACCATCTTTCCACAATGTCAACGATCTACTACCATTGGATCAATGATAGGGAGTTTTTTATCTTTTATCTTTGAATATAAACCTTGTTATTCATCGAACAAATATATGGAATTAGAATCACCAATTTCTATCACTGTAATGAGGAGGGATTTTCCGCACAAACACAGACCTACGCTTCCTTCTTTTTCTTGTTCGATGGAGATGTCTTGGAAAAGTGGAGACAATGAACAAGGGTTGCACTAGTCGTAGCCTCCGCAAACTGTGCCACCCCCGCGGCACCACGACGTGCTTCCCGCGCCCTCACACCCTGACCCGGCATGCTGCATGGCACCCATTCACCCAGCGCCCTCCAGGGGCGCTGCCCAGTGCCACGTGCCCCACCGGCGCACTACCTGGGGCACACGTGCCCCTCTGGCGTGCTTCCCAGGAGGACATACTATGGTACCATTTGCACTTCAAGATGATGTGTTGAGGGATTTCCACACTTCCCCTCTAGCAGTACATCCAGGAGTGGAGAAGATATAATGTGTCCTTCGACGATAGAACTGGTGGCAAGGAATGAATAAGATAGTAGTAGAGTCTATCTCACGGTGCCTCACTTGCCAATAAGTGAAGGTAGATCACCAGGTACCAGCAGGCTTGGTTCAGCCTGTAGAGGTCCTAGAGTGGAAGTGGGATGGGATATCCATGGAATTCATGATGGGTCATCCACATACATCCAGGAGTCACGACTCGATTTGGGTGATCGTCAACCGACTCACCAAGTCGGCCCACATCCTACAGATCAGAGAGAAGGTTTTAGTAGAGAGCATGGGACGCCTCTATGTGCCTGATATAGTGCATTTCCTTGTAGTAAATTCTTCTATTGTCTCTGATTATGAAGCACGATTTACTTCCCGGCTATGGAAGGGTTTACAGGAAGCATTTGGGATAGATCTTCTCTTGAGAACCACCTTCCATCCTCAGACTGATGGTCAGACCATGAGAACCATCCAGACCCTTGTGGACGTGCTTCGTGATTGTATCCACAACTTTGGTCACATTTCGGTGGACCCCATTCCTTTGGTGGAGTTTTCCTACAACAACAGCTATCACTCAACTATCGGTATGGAGCCTTTTGAGGCCTTGTACGGACGACCTTGCAGATCGCCACTGTGCTGGACAGACCATGGGGAGTCAGCACTAGTGGGACCAGAGATTGTACGAGCTAAGATGAAGAATGCTTAGATCGACCAGGAGTGGATGAAGACTCCAAAGAGTAGGCATAAGTCATATGCTGACAGGAGACAGAGACCTCTGGATTTCGAAGATGGTGACCACGTCTTTCTACGGGTCTCACCTCGACGAGGTCTACGGAGATTTAGCTGAGGCATCAAGTTATCACCATGATTCATCGAACCTTTCCAAGTAATCATCAGAGTAGGTTAGATGGATTATCTCTTATCTCTTCCACCGTAGTTACACCAGGTACACGATGTCTTCCACATTTCTCAGCTAAGGAGATACGTGCACGACCCGTCCCACATCATCCACCACAAGGAGCTGGATATCAATGACGGGGGATACTTTAACAGAGGTTCTAATGGAGATTGAGGATCGACAGTAGCAGATCCTATATTTAAAGTTGATACCTATGGTGCGTGTTTTCTAGCAACATGTGAACCTCCAAGAGAGCACATGGGAGCAGGAGGAACAGATCCATGCTCAGTACCCCAATTTTTCCCCTTAGTTCGAGTTGTACCATACTGGGATATAAATCCCTAATGTTGGGAGAATGTAAAGACTCGTATTTCTTATGGGTAAATTTTTATCAATACATTGGATCTTTAGGAGTCTTCAGTTTCTGACGGCGCTTGATTTCAACGTCCGCTGTGTCCAGAATAAATTTCTGAAGTTTTTTTATGGTACGTTCAGTAAACGTATGAGCAAGTTTTTATAACTTTTGAACCGGTGCTCGGAATGGAAATCAGAGGGTACCATTGAACTCACATCGTCGATATTCGCTTAATATGACATTCACTTCAACGAAATTCAGTCTGGAATAAAAGTTATGTTTTTGATTTTTATAAAAAAATATTAAAATAAAGTACAACACTTTATTTTATTTTCAAACTGTCATTTGTTTAGTGTGTTTGTTAAAACCTCATCATGGAGGTTAGTGGTGGGACCGCCACACCCTAACCTCCCATGAGAGGTTAGTTTGGTGGGGCCCACCCAGGCATAACCTCCCATGGGAGGATATTTGTGGTGGGGACCACCCGAGTCGCAAAACCTCCCTATTAATGATTCGGGTGGGGACCACCCGACTCCTTTTGATGGTGGAGGATTAAACCTCTCCACTCTCCCTCATTAATGAGGGAGATCCTTTGACCTCCCAAACTAATTAATTATGCCAACTCTTGTGTTTTAAAAAAGAGATCCTCTTGGCATCCTCCAAATTAATGAGACTATACTCATGCAATTAATTTGGAGGAGCTGAGATGTTAATTCTTATTTTTGAATTACGTGCAAACACATAAAATAATAGGCAAAATATTATTATATTTGGGTTTTCATTCTCTTCTGGTGGGATTTTTGGAGAATTCTCCCAACGATTAACTGTGCTCCCAATGAAGAATGCAAAGAATGCGAAGAACGATGGCGATGCTCTACTTCCCCAACCTTCTTCCACGGACCCCCTTCGACGTGGGACGTGATCGTCTACCACAGATTCTGTTCCATCCTTCCACAATGTCAAAAATTGACTACCGATAGATCAAAGGTAGTGTGTTTTCTGTTTTTTTAATATTTTAATATAAACCTCGTTCTTCATCGATCAAAGATATGATATGAGAGTCACAAATTTCAATCACCGTAACGAGGAGGGATCGGGCCGTATGAACACCAACCGACCCTACCCTTGTTTGTTCTTATTCGATGGAGACGGCACGGAAAAGAGGAGATGGAGAACAAGGTTCGTGCTACCCACGGCCTCCTCGAACCGCACCTCCCCAACGGCGCAGCGGCGCGCTTCCCACGCCCTAGCACGCTGCCCGACTCGTTGCGCGCGTGCCCGGCGCGCTGCTCAGATCCACCGGCACCCAACCAGCACAATTATCGGCACCCCCATGCCCCACCTGTGCAGTTTCGTGCGCCCCGCGCCCCGCTGGTGTGCTGCTAGGTTCCCCTCGCCCCGCCGGTTCCCTTCAAAGCGCCCCAAGGACCACTAGCACGCGGCACGGTGCCACGATGCCCCGCTGGCACACTTCCCGGCACCCCCGCCCCCCCCCCCCCCCCCGGCGTGCAGCCTGGCGACCCCGAGCCCCACCCACCTACTGCCCGGCACCGCCATGCCCCATTTTCATGCTTCCCGTCACCCCCATGCCCCGTCGGCACACTTCCCGGCGCCATCGTGCCCTACCGGTGGCCTGACTGGCACACCCGCCCCCTGCCGGCGGCCGGCCTGTCCCCTGCCGGCGGCCTGCCCGGCACCCCGGCACCATACCCAGTGCACCCGTGTCATGCCCGGCCTACCAAGCCAACCAACGACATCCCCCGCGGTGTCATCGGCCGAAACGGACTGGTCTCCTGGGCCGAGTAACCATGCCACCTGCATGGAGACTACCGTGCCGAACCACCCTCATGGTCCACTGGACAGGGCCCATCAGACCAGGACAAAACGTAGCGGGATGACCCTCCCAATGGGCTAGGTCAAACCCAGCGAGTCTGACCAGGTCGACCCAGACTAGGGTTGGCCGAGAATGGGTTGGGCCAAGTCGGTCCGACCGGCTTGGACCGGACCCATGCCCACTTCTGATCCTTTACCTTCTTGGGCCTTTTCTTTGGAACTAGACGTATGTTTGACGAACCATCAGTGGCGCCGGTATTTTTGGATCATAGTTGTACCGTTGAGTATACCCCACAAGAGTTTGAGGTATAGGTGAGTCACGGCCAGGTTGGTTCGTACACGAATCTAACCGGGCCCCTGGGACTAAAATGCTAATAACTCACAGATTGGGCGTCCGATTGAGGCGTCATCTGTTGCGTTGAGAGTCCTATGATGTGGATGTCCATTGAGATACTTATATATGAGACATCATGACACTTGGAATATTGACAAGTAGCTCATGGAGCAGATCCTTCCGGGGACGAGCAGACATAGTGCAGAGACCTAGTATCTGTATACCTGACATTTACTTGACTGATTAGACTCGGAGTGATTCAACTAGACCAGTGGGGAGAGCATGGTATTTGGTGATAGACCTATGGCGGAAGGAGAACCTAGTAGTTGGAAGAAGACCCATGGTACTCGACAAGAGTAGTACCTATGTAGGCTATTAGGGGGAGTGCCCAGTATTTAACGGTAGACCCACAATGGACAGAGCTCCTGGTAGTTGGCAGGAGACACGTGGTACTCGATAGGAGGAGTACCTCAGCGGTCCAAGGTTTGTGAGAAGTGCCTCGGTATCGCGACATGACCACTGTACTTGATATATGAGGAGTACACCAGTAGCTATGGTTTCGATAATAAAAATACTGGTTTGAGTTGAGTCAATGACCTTTGTTTTTTTTCATGATTGAGATGGGTTATTTGATAACATAGGTATATGTATGGGAATATAACTAAGTAATGGTTATCCGTTGATTTCATACATTGTGGTATATCCTTGTTGGATTTTGTGGTACCTAGAGGGTCTCGAGGTCCCTACTGAGTATCATTATACTCACCCCGACATGGGCTATGCCCACACCTCTTTGTGTTGGATGCAGACGACAGACAGCACTAACGGAGGCCGAGAGCGCCAGGACTAGACAGTAACTGGAGGAGGACCATACGATGTATCGGTACATGGTGGAGTCTGACGGATGTGTAGTGTTGTGGAGGCCATCTGTACATACCCTTCAGGTAGGAACCCTGAAGGACGATCCAGGAGTTCTTAGACACCATCTAGCTATTTGTCTTTTTAGTTGTACATGGTTGTCCTTTCCCTGTACTTTACTGTTTGGCATGTATTTCCAGCACCCTTTACTTTTAGTATACTTGTTATACAGCTCTAACATAGTGTTTTCTTCTGCTTGTACTCTGGTTGTCTGTGTTTAGGTTTCATAATGGCAATGCCTTCCCAGTTTTAGGTAATTATGCCTTTGGTTCTTATCTCCATCCCCTGGCCTATGGAAGGCGGGCATAGGGTAGTCTCAATACGGGCCCTAGGGGACGGTTCATGACATGAAGTATCTATTGATTGTTAATGGTATATGTAGTAAAATAATTTCCATTGTGTATTTAATGAGTATAAAATAATAGAATTAATGTAAATTAATAAAAGAATATTTTGGTTAGTATATACAATAATATTAACATTATAATAACATAAATTTGTTGTTTTAAACATGAAATTAACAATTTAAATACATATAACATACTTTAAATTTTAAATTTTAATAGCATTTATATTTTCAAATTTTTAACTTCTTCCATAGTTTATTTATTAGAACAAATTTTAAGTACTAAAGGGTATGTGTACTGTAGGAGGTCTAAAAAATCAGATGACACCACACCACTACTGACAGTCTTGACTTTATTAGGTATATCATTCGTTACTATAGGTACATTTCCCACTAATATAGGGTTATTGGAAGCAATAATCTCAAAAGTTATAAATAAATATTTTTTTGTAATATTATTATTTTTTATAATCTAATATATTCTTTTAGATACTATGATGGTAAGAACTGAAGGATGAAATTCATCATAACAAGTAGTCAGTATCATCTTGAGGAATCTATAGTGATGTCAATGCAACATTTGACAGTCTATGATGTGTTATTTGTTGTAATGGTGATGGATTTTTTCTTTTTAATACATTTGAATGAATTGATGGATTTTTTAATTAAAATTTGACTTATTTATTAGGTTATATGTTATGAAGTGTTTTAATATAGTTAAATTTGTTTTTATAATTTTATTTTCATTTTTATTTATCAATTTTTGTGATTTTACGTTCTAAATTTATGTCTTAGTATCTGAAATTGTTGCAATACATTTCAAAATTCATACTGTCATTTGTGGAAGTTAAAACCACCACTCATATTGGTAAATTATCATGTATCATATATTTATTGTTTAAAATATAAAACATATCTATAAAACAATTGTTAAAAATCATAATCTTTTAAAGCATATTGAAAATAATTTGTGGAAGTTTGTATCATCAATAAATAAGTGAAACCATACAACAAAATTATAACCTGCATGAAAATAAAACACGTCGTTACGAACCATCATGAATTATTAATTAATTAGTGGAATTTTAAACTTCCATTAATTATAGGTTACTTATTCATTCTATAAAACTGCCATTGATTTTAAAAGAATGAAGCAATTTAATTCTCAATTGATCTAAACATTGTGGTTTATAAAACAAATGGAAAATTACTAGGATAAATTTAAACCACCACATATAGAGAAAAAAATATAACGAAAGTACATTTTTCATGTAGTTTAATGTGAATTATCTTAAATGATAAATTCAGATGACTAGAAGGATAAATATATTATTTACTTTGGTCTCCTAAAGGTATCAGTATTAGGCTTTAGTGGGTTTGCAATGATGTGGTTAAAAGTTAGGAATTTATAATAGATGCAAAGCATGGTGGTAAACTTATTAAAAGTTAAGTGGATTTTGATACCAATTAGAGGGAGTTTTTCATAAATTTGAATCACTCTCAAAATTGAGTTTATGATAATAGATTTTAGTGTATGAGAACTATATATATAACAGTGATTTGAAGCTAGGACAAGGAAAGCAACAAGGAATTAGCAGTTTTACTATTCAATAGATAGATCCCCATGAATATTTAAGTTCATGGAAATTGGTTGACTAGATGGGATCCATTATAAAAAATGGATCATAGAACATGATACGGTGTTAGTTGTTCACTTGAGTTAGGGATCTATGTGGTTTTTAAGTCATGGTGATTGTAATTTCATTTACTTTTTATGAAATGAAATATTATGATGCTCCTCTTCATGAATATAGGATGAAATTCACAACCATGTTAAACCTTGTTGTATCTTTACATGATTTTATTTATTTTATTTAAAGGAAAGATTGTATTAGTTGTGAGTGAGTAGGATTGAGTAATTTAAACTCAGTGTGGTGATTTGGGTAGGGTCTTTGTTAAAATTTTTGGTACATTATCATTCATTGAGTGCTAGAAGTTACCTAATTTCTAAATTGTTTTCATTTTAGTGAATTAAATAGTGGTGGTTTAAGTTTGTACAAGATTTTAAATAATTCAGATCATAGTATAGGTTTGTTCTCAAAGTCTTATAAGTTCACTCAAAAATAACTTTGGTGATATTACTTTTTTATCATATGTCTTTTGATTTAAGTGGGAGTTAATGTCATCAAAATAATTAATTCAATGGTTATAATGTTCTATATTAATCAAGTCAATTAAATGGTTTTTTGGATATGGGTGATTCATTTGGAAGACTACCTTATTCATAAGGACCTATAATTTCTATTAAAAGGGTTTATTTTTTAGGAAATGGAGAAATGATAATAGGAAAGACGAGATAAGAAGGATTTCATTCTGGTGAGGATCTCATTGGAAAAAATGTTACCTTCACTATATGGGATAATAATACTACAATTGATTTGATAAAATGTGCTAATATATATATATATGATAATCTTACAACACTCCACAAGTTGTGCTTGATGTGATTAACATTAAATATGAGAATATCATAAGGAAGTTATAATAATGATCATGTGAATGATTTCAAAATGAATAAAATATAACTCAAGTATATTAATTTGACATTCATATATTATGTTTGGGTTATATTTTTTTTTATATTCATTGATGGAATCTTTAAATGCAATGGAGATAATAGTGAGAAACAACAATTAAATAAATGACTTATCTTCAAATATGTATATAAATAGATTCTCAATGAAGATCTATGGAAGAGGGAGATACAATCACCTTTTACTGATATATTTAATTATAATTGAAAATATCTCCCACATCATTTAGGAAATCTAAGGTAGTCAGAAGAAAATTTAACTAATATGAGTAGTGGAAAATCATCCAAACATGATCCAATTTGTTGGATCTATGGAAAAATTATTGATCATGAGACGAATTTTCATGAGTATAATGAAAATTTTATAAGATAAAATTTTAGAGTATTGAATTCCACGTACTCAGTTGTAGAGAGTATTCCCAACCTACTCTTGAGTTTCAACACAATGGTAAGGTATTTTATCAAATATTTTGGTGCATATTTCCCCATTATAGGTGAAAAAGGGTTCATAGTTAATTATATTTTTTGGAATCATTGGGAGAGTGTGTTTATTGGATAATTAAGACCTTGATATATTGAGAAATGGGGATGTAAAAATATAGTAAAATAATTATTATATCTTTTATCTTAAATGATTCGAATATATTCTAGGTCTTTTGGAATATTATGATTTAACTTGTATAGTTTGATAAAGTTTCTTATGGAATGTATTTTCAAATGGGGTGTGGAAAATGACTAGGGTGTCCCTTTTCAAATCTAATTGTGTAAAGTAATTAACTCTTTGTCAAACTATGAGGGAATATGGAGCATTATTTGCTGATTTTTTTCCATTGAAAGTTTAGATTTGTGGCATTGTCAACTTGGATACCTTGGTGGGATGAGTATGTATGTTTTGATAGAAAAAGTAATGATAAAGTTATATCATTGAGAGATATAACATTGAATCTTTTAAAATTCAAATTGTTTCATATTCAGTCTATAATATAATGTTTCTTTTATTTTTTTGGAAGAACTTAAAAATTCTATAAGCTGGAGCTTGTACACATGGAATTCTGGGGAACTACCCTAGTCATATCTTATGGAAGATCATAATAATTTTTCAAATCTATTAATGGATCCTTCTAAAATGTATTGGGTTCTTATTTAAACATAAATCATAAGTTTTTTTTGTGTTTCCACGAAATGGAAATATATATTTTAATGGGAATCCAGAAGTAATTTATAGAGTTTTATATCTGAAAATGGAAGTGATTTTACGGGAAAATTTTTTCTAAACATATATAACAATAGGGGTATCATAAATGTGAATATGAAACTATGTATTTCTAAACAAAATAGAATAACTGAAAGGATAAATCAGATTCTGATGGGAAGAATGTGGAGTATGACACAACTCTAAAATTATAAAGGTTTTTTTGGGGGAAGTAGTAAATAAAAATACATACTTGATCAACCAGAGACTATCAACATACAAGGGATAAGATCTATAGGAAGCATTGTGGCCTAACAAAAAAATTATGTCACATTTAAGTCTTCAAAAGATTATCCTATATATATATTGATTTCAATGATAGATATAATCTTGAATAAAAATATCATTCATATTTATTCATATGTTTTAGAGATTAAAATTTCGGATTTTGACATTGTGGTGATGATTAGAGGAATGCCATCGGAAGTATAAATGTGTTAGTTAATGAATAGAACTATAATAAGGATGGGAAATTAGTGGAGAATGTGGATGAATGGAAATAATAGACATCAATCCAAGTAGATATGAATAGGATTTTTTAAAGTGTTCAAATTTAACAGAATTCACACGGATATGAATCTACCATATGTTTGAAATTTTTAATAGAAATTATAGTGAGAAGCATGGGAGTTAAATAATGAAACGAGTGTATGATATAACTAAAATTTATAGAGATAGTAAAATCTCAGGTACAATTATAAAGGCCAGAATGTGTCATATGATTAGTATTATGGTATGGATATGACATAAACATATTAATTATGTGGTATTTGTGGGAACCGAAAAGTGTAAAATAAATTTATAAACATAGAGATTCCAAATTGTGGAGTTTTAAATGAATGATGATTTGGATTCACTTCTTGTGAGAAATGCATGTGTGTGAATGGAACTGCCAACCTAATATAGGGAACTTGAAAATAAGTGGGTCTTTAAGATAAAATATGAATTTATTGGGATGAAAAGAAGGTATAAGGTGAGGCTAGTGGTTAAAGGGTTTTAGAAAGTGGGAATTGAATTTTTTAAAATATTTTTTTCTTGATAGTAAATAATAATTCAATTCGAACAATACTCAATTTTTATGAATCTAGAGGATTATAAATAATTTTGATGATGAATTTTCATCATGAGTATCAAGAAGAAGATTTCTATAAAAATATTTTTTTTGGATTCATGGATCAATGAAATCATTATAATGGTGTGAATACTTAAGAAGAGTCTATATGGTTTCAAACTAGTTTAAAGGCTATGGAATCATAAATTTATGTTGTTCATGGAGGATAAAGGTTAAAATGAAGAAAATATGGCCATTATTTTTATTGGAAAGAGTATAATAATTTATACTTCATCATATTTATTTTTTTATGGAATATATATTTCTAGTGGATATTTCAATTCAATTGATTCCGGGGATAAAGAATGAATTATTAGGAATGTTTGAAATAAATGATCATAGTGAAGAAAAGAATATCGTGTACATGATGTTTAAATGAGATTATAAGACTATAAGTTTTGTTATCTATTTGTAATAGTATATCCAAATTATCTTTGGGAATTTATATGAACGGATTAAAACATGTCTCAAATCCTATTATCAGAAACTTTAATGTTTCAAATGAACAAGCACCATGAATGGAAGATGAGAAAAATCACCTGGTGATAGTGTCATATAAATAAGTAGTAGGTATTATCATGTATGTATTGGTGATTACTCATCCATACATTTCTCATGTAGTGGGAGTTTTTAGTTGGTAGATGGTGAATTTAGAGAATGGTTATTGGGAGGCTCTAAAGTAGATTATCTATAACCTAAAAGTAATAAAAAATGCTTCTATATGTCTTGGATAAGATAATACATTATAGGGGTATACTTATGTAATATTTATGGGTGAGATATACTCACATAATTGCATAATTGGATATGTTTTTTACAATTAGATTATCATTGATCAAATAGATACTGAGGTTATAGTCATTGATTTCACTCCTCAATATAAAAGAAGAGTATATGGAAGAAATAGAAGAAATAAAGGAACATGTATGGATGAGGTGTCTTATAAAAGTACTCAAATGAAACTATGAAATTTGTTTACATTACTATGATAGCCAATGTGAAATCCACTTGTCTGAAAGTATATAATTTCATTCATGGATGAAGAATATCAACTTGAATTACCTCATTATTCAAAACATGCTAGAAGATGGAGAGTTAGATTTATGGGAGATATATGGAAAGAAAAATCTGGGGTATATGTCCACCAATGATTTAGTCTAGGAGAGTCTAGGGAAACACTATGCCTTAGTCTCACGTGGTGGAATAAAGGGAATGGTGGAGAATTTCATGTGACATAAGTGAAAGGATGTTACATTTTTGGAAAATGATATAGGATTTTATGGAGTTCATGAAGTAGTATTTCAGTGGGATATTTTTTATATTATGTTAATCCACTTCTGAGGATTCATTGAAGGAATGATGTCTGGTAAATTCATACATATCATACAAGGTAAAAAGAACATTCCCTTTTCATGTAAAAATGTTTAAAAATGTGACTTGTTTTGAAAGATACATGAAGATATCTCTGAAAAATAATTTAAAATTAAAAAATGGAAAATCGTTATTTAATAAATAATTTTGGAAAGGGTAAAAATATTTTTGAAAACTTTTTTATAATATTTGGTTTTTAAAAGAAAACATATTCTTTGACTAAAGAGAGAAATGATGTGGGGTTTCCATAAAAACATTTTCTAAAACAGTTTTAGTGCCAAATAGTTGAAAAAATTGTACAATTAATTAGAAAGGTTCATGAATAACTAGAGGATAATAAAACGAAATTATTTATTATATAATGATCATATTATTTCTCAGATGGAAATTCAAGTGTAAATAATCTTGAATAAAATGAGATTGTGAAGTAAACCCATGAAAAGGCCATTACATTGATGTGAGAATAAATTGATGAATAATTTATCTATTTCAAATATAAATACACATAATACAATTTTAAATAAAAAATGATATCATAAAAATCATTAAAGATGTAATCATATCATATTAATGATAATGATGAAGTAATATAACCCAATAAAAATGAATCAAGTTATGAATTTCTTTACCACTTGGTAAATTTTAACTCAACTCCCCATAGAATAAATAAATCAAAATGAAACTCAAAACACAATGAACAAAAAATAAAACATGATATAATATATCAAAAGAGTAAGTATATACAACACAGAAAATAAATAATTGGTGATAACGGCATATGACTCACGAAATGAAAAGTTAGACAATAATCTCTTACCTTGCGTTTCCTTTTGGGTGAACCTCCTCTAATATCCAATATAATGTTTTTAATAAGGTTAATAAATTATTATAGAATCTTAATAATATTTATTATATCATATATTATCCTATTATAACATCTTATTACATATTTTTTAGTAATCTTTCTTTATTTTCACTATTTCATGTGTTAATTCCCTAGTTTCTCGAGTAAGTTTTTAACTTGTTATTTTATTTATTATTATATAGATTATGATTTCATCATCTAAAGAATATAAATAAGGATTTAAATATTATATATATATATTCATTATATATATATTTATAATAATTCATAATATTTGTGGATTGGAAGTGAAATGTTCTGTTCAAGGAGACGGTAGGTCGTACGTACGCATGAACATTACTTTCATTTATTTTCAATTTTTAAATTAATTGAAATTAAATGATATATATGCATATTATAATTAAAATATAATATATATTTCATATATGTTACATATTTTTATTAAAACCATCCTTTATTCATTACATGTATAGCGGGAATGAATGACATCACTTTGAGGAGTCGGTAGTCCACACTTAAACAAACGATGTTATCATATTCCCATTAAATGGAAATCATTAAGTTATGTGTTATATAAAATTATAGAATAATAAATTAATTATAAATATAAAATTTAAATATTTTTACATCATAATTTCCAACCATGATATGTGGTAAAGGAAAACCAAATGGAATCGTTTCATGAGGTGGTAATTCGTCATACACAAAAACGGTAAGTTCATTTCCCATTTGATGGAAATGTGTGTAAGTTCAGGTTTAACCCTTAGAAAAAAACATATAAATATATTAAGGATACTCAGGTTATTATATAATAATGTTATAATAATATTTTATGTGATATATAAGTAAATAAAATTAATGTGATCGATGAAGTGTGTTACCTCGTTTTCTGGTAACTCCTTTTGATTTATACCAAAATAATTACTTGGTTGGATTTATTTCCTAGGTTAGGATTATAGGTTGAGAGGAGGTATTTTGGGAGATTATTTTATCAAAGTTTTAGTGAGAAAAAATTACTTATATGTGTGAATAATTTGGAGTGGTGAGTGCATTTTTATAGTGCATGAGGAGTGGAATTCTTGAAAAAAAATTTAAAGGGAATTAAACCCATGTTTTTTCTATGTCAAGTGGCTCAAATAATGGAAAATATTATATAAAAGCTATTATAGGTTATAAATATTGTCTTAAAATTTTTTTTAGGAATGTTTATTGTTTATTTTTTCCCTTAGGATTCAGGTTTAGTCCCTTATTAAGCTAATTTTTCTTTTAATCATTGTAATTAATTTTAATCACTTTTAATAATAAATTTTTTTAAAAACCAAGTTTAAATTATTAAAAATTATAAATTATGATTATTATATATATGGAATAATTTTTCTCAAATTAAAATCACATAATTGGTATAACTTAATTAAAATTGATCCTCGCATATGGGGTGACAAAGCGATGTTTTAATGTAAAAATGCTCAAAAGTTTTCTATGATTTTATAACTAATTTCAAAGTAAAATTAATTAAATTGACATAAATTAGATTAATTGATAAAACATTTATATATATAAATTTAATACTTATAAATATATAATTTAACCTTATAAATTAATTAGATTAAAATGTAGTTTTGAATACAAATTCAATATTTTTCACTATTCATCAAAAAATCAAATATTTATGAAAAAAACCAAAAATTAACCCTAAACTAATTTGGATATTTAGATTTAAAAACTGAAGATTGTTTTTTCATAATAAATTTATAAATTTTTTAAAAAATTAATTTAAAATAGGTTCTATATTAAATGGCGGAAAAAGTTCCGTTATAGAAATATAGGCTTTATATGAAAAATTAGGTTTCTTTTTATATTATGTCTATCAAATATATTGTATTAATGTCAAAAATATTTTATTGAATATATAAAATATATATATTATTAATATTATTCACTAATTTTAATTAATTTAATTTATTAATATGACATGCCTTTGGGAGCATAAAAATATTTCCATTATATCCATTCGGTTTATATTTTCATTTCTAATTAATTGGTAGCCAGTTAATTTATTTTAGATTTTAATAGTAAATATGATTTCATAAGTTTTTTAATACTATTAACGTACACTAATTTAATGCCTAGGATACATAATATTATATTAAATAATAATGTTTTAATAATATATTTTTGTTCAGTAAAACATGGTCTTGCATTTATTCCAAGCCATTGAAGAAACTAATTGTGTGTGATGCAAGCTAACTCAATATAACATTCATTATAAGATATAAAATAGATTAATTTTATTTAAAATAGTAAATATATTATAAAGTCTCGGGATATTATATTCCCTTGTGTTCTTGGTGTTTCATGTCATACAAACTATCAAATAAAAGTTACACTTTTAGAATTTTTGGGGTGTTACATTCTCCCAACCATAAATTGATTACATCCTCATAGTTTAACTGAAAATTTTTAATAGATTTTTTGATATTTATTATCTTTACTTCCAAAATCATGAGAAGCTCTTGTAAAACATCACCTAGAAAAAAAGTGGATGAGTAGTACAAAGGTCACATGGACTAATATGTAACTAGATCACTAAGTAGGAGAACATTAGTGTAAAGAGGATATAAATACATAGACTAAATGTGTAAATATTTATAGTGTTGAATGAGGTCATAAATCAAAAACTAGTTAATGATATATAGAAATTTTATGGTCTTAAAGTCATAAATATATATTTAATAAAAAGACCATCATTTTAACAAAAATTAAGGTATTAAGACACCATTTTTTTAAATCTTTTTTCTAATATTGAGTAATTATTTTACTACATTAGAATATAAGGAAATATACTTACTTTATAGTTTTCAATTACATATGAAAAATTTCAACTTTTGGTTGTGCTTTGATCAAATTCTAATTCATCCCTTACTCAATGAAATGGATATCCCAGAATGAAATTAATAATTAAATAACATTTTTAGGGTTTTTAATAAAACCTATTTGTTTAAATATTATAACAATATTTTGTTTATATAAACCCTAAATATTATATATACCTTCAAACTTATGCCTATAACATGTGAATGAATTATTCCTCAATTAATATTTCCACTAAAACATATACTTTCCATTAATTTCTACTAAATTTCCTTAATTAAAAAAACTCTAAAGATATGTTTAAGACCATAGAAT
Source organism: Viscum album (assembly GCA_963277665.1). Taxonomy (NCBI): domain Eukaryota; kingdom Viridiplantae; phylum Streptophyta; class Magnoliopsida; order Santalales; family Viscaceae; genus Viscum; species Viscum album. Next base: position 175,270,854 of record OY728143.1, on the reverse strand, counting down.
TATGGTCAACCATAATATCATAATCCCATGATGGTATCCATCAATATTAAGTTAATTAAGACATATGTTATTCTAAAATTGTAAACAATCCTTAAGTGTTTCTTGATTCTTATAACCAAATTATTATTGGTAAAAATACTTCTAAAATTTAATTCTAGAATCCTAGTAAATAATTCTACCATTTTGTTTCAACAGATGTCATTTCTTGGTCAAAGGTTTAACCTAGGTCATTAATTATCATTATCTATTCAAATCCTTCATAATGGTTTTTAAATAGAATTTTAATTATCCTAAACATATCCCCTTGGTGTGTCAAACCACGTGCATAGTAAGGCCCATATTTGTGTACTAAGTTATGCTCGAGTCAGGCCCGTTTCACCTTTTTGGATTTTTTACCCCTAGGTATATATGTTCTAGAACCACATCCACATTTAGAATCAAGACATGGATGTATTTCTAAGAATACCCACATAATATCTATCGTATAAAAATTCTAGTATTTTATTTTATTCTTATTCTCAAAATCTATCTTATTGTTATGTTCCATAATATATTTTTTCCTAAATCTAGTTTCTAAGGATTCTAGTAAACATTCATTGATACTAACTATATCTCCCAAGCCATAGCAGCTTGAAATGAGTGTCGGGCTACCATTATATTAGAATAAGATAAATGTAAATCACATCCCAAAGGACCAGATAGTTTACTAGTCTTTTTAAACATGATACATACGCGAGTCTTGTTTTGAAAATGAAAAAAAAATTACAACATAGTTTTTTTTTCAACGATACATTTATTCAATATTGAATATCCTAGAATATATTTCATATTACACTTCATGGAATACTAGGGAAAGGAAACAAAATAAGTGTGATCTCAAATGATTCATAAGGGTAAATACATCATAATAAATAATGAATCAATGAAAATAGTCAACATGGAAAGGTAATAACTGAATAAACATTCCATGTAATCAATAAACTGAAAAGAGAGTGGATAAATAATATTGAAATGTAAATAACTAAAAAAACATTCCATTTAAAATAACTAGATAAGGCATGATCAATATGTCCATCTAAGAAACTAAAAACACATTCCATTTATTCAATAAACTAAAAATGAAATGCATCCACAGATATGACGAAGAAAAATATCATTGATAAATATTAACTAAGTCTGAATGATGGAAATTCTTAATTATTGGATGACATGTTTCTTTGGTACATGTTACCTTTACAATCAAGAAATTTCACAAGATGGTTTAGCACATATGGTAAAAACCTATCTATGTTTTTTCAACTAACTAATCCCATGATACTATCAATTCATTGAGGGGATATATATAATTGGGCCCACCATGGGTTGTACTTGTCAAAAGAATTCATCAACTATCGAATAATCTATTTAAAAATGATCCTTATCAAATATTTGTATGGAGTAGAAGTTATGGATTTATTAATATTTCCCTAGTTAATAAAATAAATTTAAATTAAACACCATATTTATGAATTGTATATGGTTTAGGAAATAATAATATCCATGATAAATGATATCAATATTCATGGGAAACATAATTTTCAATAATCACTGGAAATTAACTATTTAAAAAGGACTATCAAAGGAATCAAGTAAGTGAGTGACAATACTTTCCTTGGACAAATCAAAAAAAATTAATCAAGATGAAGAACAATGATGGTATCCATATGACATATACCAATTATATTTTGAATAATAGTTGTTGTAATTGATGAAATAAAAGAATAAAATTAAAACAATTCTTGAGGAAAATATCTTTTTCTTTTGAAAAACCTTTTAAAAACACTTTTATTTGAAAAGAAATTTAAAAAACAAAATTTTCTTTAAAAAAAACCTTATAATCTTGAAAATGAATATTTTAAGTAATGATGGTGGGTAAATCCATACATTTTATACAAGGTAAAATGAACATTCCTTTTTCATGGTTAAAAAGATAAAAACGTTTCTTATTTACAAATAGACAAGAAGATCCCTTTGAAAAAAAAATTGAAAAGTGTTTAAAAATTTATTTAATAAATTATTTTGGAAGAGGTAAAAAAATTTAAAACCTCTTTATAAAACTATGTTTTTAGAAGAAAACTAGTTCTCTGACTAAAGAGAGAAATGATGTCGGGTTTTCTTAAAAAAATATAAAACATTCTGATTATCAAAAAGTTTAAAAATGGTAATATTACTTGGGAAAAGTCATTAATAAACATTATATATTAAAATTGAAGATTTCATTATATAATTACTAAATATTTTTCATTTATAGAAATTTAAGTGTAACAAATCATGAACAAAATGAGATTATGATGTAAACCCATGAAAAGTCTATAGCATTGATGTGATAATTAATCAATGAATAGATTATGTGTGTCAAATGTAAATCCACAAAAAACAATTGTAAATAAAACAATATTTAGTAAAAAATTATTACAAACATAATCATATAATATTAATGATAACAAAGAAATAATATAACCCAATGAAAAAGAATCCAGTTATGTAATTATTAACCACATGGTGACTTTTAACTCAAATCCCCTTAGAATAAATTTTTTAAATTGAAACATAAATAAAATTAATATAAAATAATTCATGATATAATAAATCAAAAGGGGCAGTAGATAAACCAAAATAAGAAATAATTGGTGATAATGGTGTATGCCTGACAAAAAGAAAAGTGAGACTAGAATCCCTTGACTTGAATTTACTTTCAGGTGAACATCATTTAACATTATGTATAATTGTTTTAAGAATGTTAATAACTTATTTAATCACAATATTAATATTTATTATATCATATATGATCTTTTTATAATATCTTAATAACTGGTTTTTTATAAATCTATCATTATTTTCACTATTTCAGGTGTTAATTCCCTAGTTTCTCAAGTTTTTGAATTTGTTTTTATTTCTTATGTCGATAATGATTTCATAATATCCATAATTTAATTAATTATTTGATTATCATATATATATTAATTATATATGTATTTTTAATAATCCATAATATTTAGATATAGAAAATGAAATGCACTGTTAAAATAGACGGTAGATCGTACTTACGTATGAATGCTACTTTCATTTATTATCCATATTTAAAATAATTAAAATTAAATGATATATATGTATATTATTATTAATGTATAATATCTATGTCATATATTTTAGAGATGTTTATTAAAACTATATTATATTCATTCCATGTATACCTAAACGAATCACATCATTTTGAGGAGGCGGTAGTCCACACCTCCACAAACAATGTTATCATATTCCCGCAAAATGGAAAGCATTAAGTTATGTGTTATATAAAAATTAAAGATGTATAAAGACATTATAAATATCATATATATCATATATAAACATATTTTACATCTTAATTCTCAACCATGATAGGTGGTAAAGGAAAAATGGACAACATCATTTCGTGATGCAATAGTTCACTGTACACATAAAGGGTAAGTTGCTTATATATTAGATGGAAGTTTGTATAAGTATAGGTGTAAAACAAAGAATAAAATTGTATTTATATATTGGGGGTAAATATTTTATTATATAATCATGGTATAATTATATTTGACGGGGTATATAAAAAATAAAATTAAAGTGATTGTTGAAGAGTGTTGCCTCATTTTCAGGTATCTCTTTTTGATTTATACAAAAAAAACTTCCTTGGATGGATTTATAAAAACTGTGAGGCTTATATATTGAGGTTATGTATGTATTAAGATTATTTTATTAGATCTAGTGTGATATAAAGTGATTTATAGGTGGGAATAAGTGGTACGGGTGAGTGTGTTTTTATAGTGGAAGAGGAGTGGTGTTCTTGTTAATTTTTAAAAAGGGAATTCGACACACATTTTTCCTATGTCAAGAGGCTGAAATAATATAAAAAATAGATTAAATGAAGTATTGTGTATAAATAATTCCATAAAATATATTTTTTGTCAAGTTTATAGGTCAATTTGTCCCTTAATTTTATGGTTTAGTCCTTTGTTAAGCAAATTTTTCTCTTAATCGCTGTAATTAATTTTAACCACATTCACTAATATTTTTGGTAAAAAAACATTTGAAATAATTAGAAACTATAATTTATTATTATTCCAAATATTTAATCCATTTTCACAAATTCCAATCTCATAAGTGGTATAAATTAATTTAAATTAAATCTGGCGGATGGGACGACAAAGCGGGTTTTTAAAGTTAAAATGTTAAAATGTTTGCTACATTTTTATATCTATTTTCAAAGTAAAAATGATTCAAATAAATTTAATTGTATTAATTTATATTTAAAATATATCTAATTAAACCTTTAATCCAATAAAAATATAATTTTACCTTATGAATAAATTATACAAAAGAGCATTTTTTATGTAAAATTCATTATTTTTCACTATACATAAAAAAATGAAATATTTCATAAAAATACCAAAAAATAACCTAACATTATTTTTATATTTTAATTTAAAAAATTATGTTTATTTTTTAATATTAAATTTATAAAAGTCTTAAAAAATTTACTTAATATAAGTTCTCCATTAAAAGGCAGCGAAAGTACCTTTATAAAAATATAGGTTTTTATGCGTAAAATTGGGTTTCTTCTTATCTTATACCTGTAAATTATTATTTATGAATGTAAAAAATATATTTTATTGAATATATAACACATATTTTTCATTAATATCTTTCTATAACAGTAATTAATTTATTTTATTACGAAAATATTCCTTTGGGAGCATAAAAATATTTATTTTATTTTCAATGAATTTATATTTTCATTTCAAATTATTTGGTAACCAATGAATTTATCTTATATTTTTATAAAAATTATATTTTAGTAATTTTTTAATACTATTTATAATAACTACATTAATTTCTAGGTTATTTAATATTATAATAAATAATAATTTTTTAATAATATATTTTGGTTCAGTAAAACTTGGTCTTGCGTATAACGCAATCCATTGAAGAAATTCGTTGTTATGTGTGATGCATGAAAACTCATTATCGCATGCATTGAAATATATATCATGGATTAATATTATTTAAAATATTAAAGAAATTATAATTTATTGGGATATTATATTCCCTTATGTGCTTGTATTTTCATTCCATACACGTTATCAAAAAAAGTTACTATTTTAGAATTTTTATGATGTTACATAACCCGTTATGATCTCTATATAACAATTATGAATTAAATAAGCATTGGTTGTTTTAAAGGGTGGTGGTTCCTCCAAGTTGGATCATTTAGAAATATCCATGAGATTTATGTTTTCTCATATATGATTTTTGACAAAGCATAATTTCTCATGTTCATTTTTGGGCCTAGTCCAAGGAAAACCCGAGTACAGATACCTCCCTTTTGAGCTAAAAAACAAAGGATTTGTAAAGAAAACTTTCACTTATTGGTTCCATTTATTTCTACTTTTATTTATTGATCTTTTAGCATTTTTAATTCAATTGATAACATATAATTTAGTGGGTATGTTTTAAAAATCATATGTAATAATGAAAATATATCATGTTTTTTCATTAATTTTGGTATATTGTTTGAAACATCCTATTTAATATATTATTTATATTAGGATAATATATAGTGAAATCATATTTTGTTACAATATCTTCCATAAAATAAATTTTTCGCTTTAAATTTTAATTAATAATTACTAATGAATTCATATATGGGTTTCTATAAGATAACTTGAGATTTAATTTTCTAATAAAGTACTAATCACATATATTCGTTTATAATAAGCATAATATGAATAGTGGGTTTATTCAAAACCATTTGAATTAAATACCACTAAAATTTTGGTTTCATGACCTATTTTACTTTCTATTGATTTCATATTTTCTGAACTACAGTGAAATATTATCATAATTAGGTTTTAGGTATGACATATGTTTCCCTGTTTTTATTAAAGATACACGACCCACACCTCTCCCTTTTCCCTCATTGTTCAACTTAGAAGTACCTTCAGAAATTAGAAATTTAATGATAATGTCGGTGAATATTACTCCTCCTTCATAAAAGATTAATTTATATCCTTGTTTAAAACCCTCTTATCCCTTTCTATAGTATCCTCCTCCACCACACTATACTAAGGCCTCTCTATCTTATCCCTCACTTTTATTGAAAGGTTAAATAAATAATAACCCACAACCTCACCATCTTGTTGCACTAGTCCTTGAATTTTCCACTTCCTGAAACCCTCTCATGTATAGGTTGGTTGGGGGGGTGGATTCCCCACTATGTTTATTCATGGTGTCTCTTTATGTTCCCAAATAGGGCCTTCCAAAAACTGATTTTTTGTTTCTGCACACACTGCATGGGCTCATATGCTCTTGGGAATTGAACATGATTCTAAAACTGATCCCATGCTTGACGAAATGAGGAGCCCCCCCCCCATTTTCACATGACCATCGTGTCCTATTTCACTAGCTATAGTAGTGGGGAAATGTATTCTACATCCACCATAGGCATAGTTCTTTTAAATTCATTGAAAATAGTAGGTCCAATATGCAGCAGTGGTGAATTAATGGATGATGGTGAATACAATTCATTATTGTTGTCTAATGTCTTAATGAAATTAATATTTATCTATAGTGGATTTTTGTATTTGTTTCCACCCCTGCCTATTTTTTGATGGTGAGGATATTGTACGTAATATAACTATGATTAGTGAAATGGAGTCTATGTTGAAATAATTAATACATTACCATAACTACATTAAATATATCTAAAAGACCTATAATAAAATATATATTCTCCAAAAATTAAATTTTAAAATGTAACTTTCATACTATGAGATATTTTATTTGATAAAAAAATTATGTGGTGTAATTAAAAATCAATCATCAAAACTTAGTGTAGCTTGAATAAATATATCACATTCATAATTATTAAGTGGATGAATTAGTTATAAAAATATATATCATTAATAGTCATTGAACCAGATCCACCTTGTTCCCTTAGTTGTGCTGTTTGTTTTCATCTATCATTAGTACCATCATTAGGATTATGACACAGACTTGGATAATGTCCAAGTCTTCCACACTTTTGGAATTAGAACGTTAGTGGTGATTTTGGATGTATGTTTCCCACTCCAATCATGCCAACTGTACTATTCATTTTCCTATAGTAGTTTGATTCTCAATGAACCCCTATTCTATAATTATATAATATTTTAGTCCCCTTGATGCAATCACCTTGGTTATTATTTCATAATTTTTGACATATGGTAAATTAAACATTATTTCCTTTATCATCTTTATTACTTTATCTTCCATGAGACTCCATCATTCTCTTCTTTAGTGTTCTTAGAACATTTACTATGTTCATGAATGGACTAGAGATTATCATAGGTGTAAAATTTTCATTTATAAATTCTTACTCACTACTGAATAAATAAAATAAGGGGTGATATATAAGGAAGATGGGTGAGGTGTTCTAAAGTTATATTATATGTACAAAACTACTAAACATAAGAAATAAATGTTGAGATATGGATGAAAAGTGTGTGAAAATAATATATTGAGTGAAAAATATATGTTAGTGAAGTTATGATAACCTAAGTTAAAGATTAAGACAATTATTAAAAGATTATATGAAAGTTATATTAAACATATCTCAACTAAATTAGGATTCTCATGAAAAATTAAATTTACTTACCTTGAAAAAACACTATATCATTAACCTAATCAACTCTTACACATCAGTGAATTTTCAATCAACTAGTAATAGGTTTCAATCTCTAAATTTATTTCCATAGGAAATATTTCCAAACTATATGAAAGTTACACTGCATCTCTCAATTCTTCACGAAAAATAAAAAAATGTTTTGAAAATAAGAATGATAAGAAGGGTGGGTTATATAATGGAAGATGAAGTAAACACAAACATAAATTGATTAACTAAACTAATAAAAAACAAATCCCTATAGAAATTTTTTATTTTTAATCTTCTCATAATTAAATCACACAGCACAAAAAAATATTGAAAAAAGATTAAAAAATGTGAGATAGAAATAATCCTCTCTATAGTCTAAATAAAACCATATTTTCTCGATCATCAATTGTCTCTATTGTTAAAACTATGTATCATCCTTATAAAAATATCCTCCTACTCATGGATCTCCTTTAGTGCTCTTGTGTTATTTTGGTTTGTTCGGATCTCTAGGTCCATCCTTATCTAAATTAATTCCCCGAATAAAAATGTCCTCATGATTCTCATTTATTACATTTTTTAAAGCTTGTGGCCTTCATGCTCTGGCCAAATTATGTCTCAGCTGAATGTTTTGTTCTAGTTGGTCCTTCTCTCACTATCATAGTAATTTTAGAACATAACTTCCAAAATTATACCATTAATAGGATTTTATTAAATACTGCATCCTAACACCTATAATTATTACTCAATAATTAATTTAAAATTCCATCAATCTGGAATCTTCCCACCCAAGATGACATCAAAAACACTACATCCTGACTCAAATAACCTCTTTCATCACCTCTTCCTTCAATAAATTTTCAACTAACTCGATAAATATAGTAATTTTCCAACTCAATATCTCCCATAAGACACAACAATAGAAAACATGACCTCTAATAAACTTCATATATGATTATTCATAATTTCTTCTGAGAAAATTTAACAAACCCTAATTATCAATATACTAAACTCAATATTGATTTCAATTCATCTTAAAACACATAATACCATCAATAATTAGATCATCATCATATAATCTTTTGAATAATGCACAGTCTTCAATTGGAGATCAAAATCCATACTCAACCCCATGATTAAACCTCCTGCAACACCCAATTATATATGAAGAAGCACTACACAAGCTAGAATCCTCTATTTGAAAAAACCTCAAAACAGATGTTGTGTATTCAAACTAGAACTAATAATTAAAGTAAAAAAGGGACATGGGTCACTATATTACTTTATAATTTAAAACACTCATCAATTCATGAATAGTAATGATTATTTTGTCTTAGATCATCTCATCACAAAATCAGTCAGATATTCATATTCTGAGAAACATTTATAGTCAGTTATTTCCAACATGTTTGGATCATCTTCATTAGAAATCATTAACATCAAACCCATTACATATTCTTCCTTTTTTGACATTATAATGTTAAATATTCACTCACGAAAACTTAGACTTGTCTTGGATCTAAAACTCTCTTACTATGAGTATATATCATCATTTTTTCGACCTGGTATGGATTCTTCCTTGAAAAGAATAGAATAACATGTCCATCAATTAAACCATGAATCAACTAGTTTTTAACTAGAGAGGTACTAATTTCATCATCGTTTGATGGAAGGCCTTAATGTTTCGATCATTGAAGGTTCAATAGATTATTCATTTTCCTTCCAATCAATTATAACATGCTCATACTCTGATTCCCGGTGGATGTTAGTATCATCGATCCTCATTCTATTTTCTCTTAAGTGGGAATCTGGATTTGTAGTTGAAATCAATTATGTTGAATTTTTATATGTAGAAACATTTCATACATGAGAAAATACCCATTTAAATTTTTTCATGTGGGCTGGTGGAAAGCCTAGAATTCAAATACATGGGATACTCTCCTTTAATATTCCCCTACATAAACCTGGGAAAAATAGATACTTGGACAAATGTAAATTAACAAAAGAACATTACAAACTTGAATCACCAAAATCATCATTTTTTTACAATATTCAAAGAATAAAATTTATCACCGTAATATAATCATGAAAATAATTATTTCTTAATTATAAGAACATTTTTAACTATAAACAAAAAAAATACATAAAAATAAATGTGTAAATATGTACTAGAATTAATCCACGTAAAATTTCCCCACAGTTAAGATATTTCTTATCATAAATAAATCCTTTAGAAAAATTAAATGGTCAAAAATAAATTTCAAAATAGGTAAATTGAAATGCCACAATGAATTTATTTAGAAAAATAATTTTCCCTCAGTGATTCTATCATGTAGGAAGAGTGAATACTATCTTGAATAAATTGGTTTCTGTGAAAGATTTGATTACTATTTTATAAAAATTATTTTCTTTATAAAATATGAAGTTAATTAAAAAAACATCTATATGAATTTAACAGAATCTTCCAGAATTACCTTTACCTCCAGCTCATAAGACACACATATTTTATCATGAAAAATGTAATGACCCAAACTTTTATAAATAAAATTCCCTTTGTGATTGAATTAAATTCCATGTTATGATTATAGAAAACTAATTCACATATTTGGTTTTATTATATCTTATAAATTTTATAATACCATTTGTTATCATAACCATTGATAATATATCAGTTGATTGGTGATCATATGATTTGTATAAACATAGGGTTTTGATCAATCCAACTAACATAGATAAAGGAAGTAATGGTCTGAACCAGTAGAATCATTCCCTTTTAAACCCATTTATCATATCTTTTAACGGGTATAACATCACTAAATTTTTCCATTCACCAATCCCAATATGAGATCCTATAACTAATGCAGGAGTGAAACCTTTTGTGGTAGAAGTTCAAGCTCGTGGAGATAGTGTTCCAAACCTTGCACGCCAATAGCCTATGAAAATATCACCATCATGTACGTTACCCATAGTGAATTGGTTGGTGTAATAAAGGGATATGTATCAATACGCTAATAATATGAATATGAATATTTTATTTTCAATAGAATAATAATTATAGTTAATCCTTATTGGTTTTACTTTATAAATTATTTTAATTTTTTATACAATAAAATTGAAATTTAATTTTAGGTAATAGTAACTTTCAATTAAGATACTTATTTTGATGAATTATTTTAATTTCAACATCAATAATATTTAAATAATATATTATTATTAAATAATTATTATTAAATATAAATTATAATGTAATATTTATTATTCTAAATGTAATTTTTATAAAAGGAACGAAAAACTATTATTGTCAAAAACCCAACATTTCACAATAAATTTCGATACTAGTTTTAAAGGAAAAATTAAAATGTATTTAGAAAATTATTTTGATAAAATAAATATAAATTTTGGAATCATAATTTCAAAATTATCCAATTATAGATTTTTTCATAATTTTTTTAGACAGGTGAATTTTATTGTAAAAATTAAATATGGAATAAATATACAGTTTATTATAACATCATAATGACCCATAAGTGTTGTAATAAATTCTATTAAGTGTATCCCCAACCAAATATATGTATCCCCTTTAAAATGATTTGATTTTTAGGTTATTTTATTAATTTTATAAATTTTTTATGAATCCTCCAAAACCAATATTATATTTTAAGTCTTTAAAATAATTTCATTATAAACCTGACTCACTTCCACATATCCAAGGGTAATATGTTTCTACATTAGGACCATGTCCATAAAACATAATGAAAGCCACTCATGTATAATATTTTATTACATTAGGACCATGGCCTTTTAAAATAATTAAAACCTCTCCTCTTTGGTTGAAACCATGGGTGAAATCCATGGGAAGGTTTTTAGTTTTGATTATTTAATTATATAGAGTCCAAAAACTAATTTTTTTGAAATAATAACGAACTCACCTCTTTTCTCCTATATAGGAACACTCAAGATCACATTACTATTCACTAAAAAACTTGCTTCATGTATTAAATATTCCATCCTCTCTCTAGATTCCTCTCAATCTACCACCAAGCTCTCAATAATCTCCTCTTATGATTTTTGAATCACCATCTCATGGTAAGGTACTTCCCTCTCTTCTTTTTCATTCAAGAACCTACTCTGTAATTATCCTTTTGAATCTAAATTAGTTATGTTTTATTGAAATTATAAATATCCATATACATTCCAATATATTCCCTAATAATTGGAGATCTTTTATCCTCTCTCATAATATAATTTCCCTAAGCTGTTACTAGGCTGAAATTTAGTAAGGGATCCTTTCGTTCTCCTCTTAATTCAAGTATCCTATTTATTTTATGCCTTTTATTTCAAATTCATAATGTTGGGATATGTTTTTCCAAATCCCTATTACTTTCTATTTGATTCCCAAATGAAAAGAGATCCCTTTTTATGTCATTAATCAATTTTATGAATCTTTAAATATAGGAATTATGCTGTTGAAATTTCCCTATGCTTTTCCATACCTAACCTTTGTATTTTTAATACCATCAATATTTCCACTCAATGGTATTCAACTAGTCATAATTGTAATTTTATTATTGGGTACATACATGTATTTATTAATCACTCCTTGATCTTATCATTAAATGTGATAAAAATGGTTCTACATTGAATGATTTGTGGGGCACACTTATGCATACATGTGATATGAAAGTGATGGGTGCGCCCGAAATTATACATCACTCTAATGTATTGGGTAATGTTTTAGTATCATGAGACATCATTCATGTTATTTGGTAGTTAACCGAATTCATCATGGGAATTTGTACATCATTTTTTGATGTCTTGGTGGTAAGAATTGACCTTGGTTTAGGATGCCATATTTAAAGTTGTTTCCACATTTCACATGTTGAATTTATATTACCAAGCTATAAAATGTCTTCTTGTTCATGTTTATTATTATCACCCATTTTATGTACCATTTAAATTTCTATTGTCTATCATGTAATAATTTATTTGTTTTTGTATGAACATGGATCTTCTTTTCATGTATCTTTTTATTTTTCTAGTCGTTTTTTAGAAAATGAAGAAATTATGGAAATTTTTGAAGTACACGTCGTTTACATTATGAGTACATGCCATGTAATCGGTTACCACTGGTAGCTAGGTGCTTGCCATGTATCGGCCATGCACAGAACCGTGTGGGGTAACCTAGAGGCCGCTTAAAGTGGAGTACGGAAAAGGCAAGTACATACCGTGTACTCCAAAATTACGTGCCATGTACTCCAAAAGTACGTGTCGTGTTTTTTTTCATTAAACGCACCAGGTTCATGTCTGATGGACATAACTGACTCCTTCTACACATGGTTATTCCGAGAGTGACATTACGACCGATGACCTTCTCTAAGCCCTCGATCGAGCATTTGTTCTCCAAATCGACCATCGTCGATTGCATTCGAATCGTATAGGTAAACTCTTCTTTCTTATAGAGAATAAACTCATGATTTCTCTTCTTTTCCAAGTTATATTTAGTTTAACATTTTGAGCGTTTTCATAGATCTACAACATTATAAGTATATTGAAGCCCCGATGTTCAAGTATATTTCTCTCCCAATGCCAAGGTAGGTGGTATGTGCCTTTCCCTTGAATGTCTTTGAGTATTATGTGCAATTATTCCCAATACCCTAGAACGTGGTATTGTGCATTTACCGTTTTACCCTTGTTGATTTCCTTCCATGATTGTATGCTTGTGTGGAGGTTAATTGGTTACGAATAAGGCTCTAATACTATGCTTTGGATGTATTTACCATGCAAGTTCTGTTTATGGCCATTGGTCTGCTTATCCGTTTGGCCACGTTGCATGTTTTCCATGCCTAGTGTTGTCGGGTGGAGTGTTTGTATTATGATATGCCTGATATGTTCTAGACTGGTTAGCCAAGTAGTTCTATAGGTTTACTTTGTCCATATTGCACTTCTATACTCGTTGTCCTACATAGGGCCGTGAAAACATGGTGTAGTGGACTATAAGGAGAATTGACCGAGTGAGATTCCTCATAGAGTCTTTGATCACTTTAGACTATAAGGGGAATTGACCGTGTGAGCATCCTCATAGAGTCTTTGATTTACTTGTATGACTTGGGGCTATGAGGGGAATTGGCCATTTGAGCTTCCATCGAGAGTCCATGACGTTGGGGAAATAAGGGGAATTGAGAGTGTGATATTTTCATAGAGTCCTTGAATACCCTAGACTATAAGGGTAATTGACGGTGTGAGCTTCCTCAGAGAGTCTTGAATTACTTTTGACTATAAGGGGAATTGAATGTGTGATCTTACTTAGAGTGTCATTAATTCCTTATGACTATATGGGGAATTGACTGTGATTGCTTCCTCAGAGAGTCTATATATACATTTTTGTGATATAACCAGAGGGGTTAGACTGAGTGTACTACCCATAGGGTTACATGTTGTGTTTTGCTACATGTTTAGCTGATTCTTGGTATTGAAACATTGGATTGTTTTCTACTGAGTGCTTTTTTGTTTACTTCTTCTGTAATTTTACCTGCCATATATTCACTGATTGTTAGGCACATTTCATTGGGTAGTTTACTATTGGGATTTAGTCTCACACCCTATTTGGGCCATGATTTTGGGCCCAAAAAGATTATTCTGTTGGAGGTATAGTCAAAAGAAAGCGCCCTTCTACTTTAGGTACTTGACTTTCTGTGGAGCTGGAGAGCATGGGACCAAGCTTTGGCTTGCGAAACTGAGGAGTTGTTTATTTGTTTCTTTTGTACTTTGGCTTAGTACTATTTATATTCTGCATTGTGACTTGTTTGATTGTTTTCCTAGACATTTGTATCATGCATCATTTTAAATATATGTTCTCTAGTTGTTTATTATTTCAGTATTCTGTTATTTATTGTGGTTGTATACTTACTGTTTCCGCTATTGTAAATTGTTTCTCTTCCACTATGTTACTCAGCCAATGAGGGCATAGATTCCCCACTATCACACCCAAGGCCCTAACTGCTAGTCAGAAGCCTCTAGAATTTGGGAAAATGTGCTTGAGTCTATGTGACCAACTGGGTATGGGGAACCTCTGGGTGGCTTCCGGAACAAGGACGTTACAAAGTTATATCAGAGGAATTATTTTCTCCTTACTTACTGTTTCGAGCCTTATCCAGGGATAAGAAGTAATATGTACATGGTAATAAGTTGTGCCCGGGAGTAGATAACCCGTGTACAGGGAAACTTTAATATAACTCGTTTAATGTAATATTTCTGGTTTTACAACTTTACAATTGATTTGATTTTCACCATTAGGTGATTCACATGTTTTGTGTTGTTATAGTTGATGTTATTGAGGATTTATTTCTACTACAACCCGATGAGATGAGAGTATTCCATCTCATGCATCATATAGGAACTTTCTATAAATCACATGTCATGCATTCTTGCCATGCCATCTAAGATGCATTAGCAATTCCATGTTGTTATGATAGATGTTGTGTAGAATATTCATATTGTTGTTATAAATGCCTTGGTAAAAATACGTACTATTTGATAGGGTATTGTTGTGTAAGGTTTTGTTCAAATGAATTACAAACATTGGTTCTTGAGGTTTTATAGGCCCTCATGGACAAGAATTTGGTGGACCATTTCCTTGGTTTCCTTGTTATAACATGTGTAAGATTCCAAACTTTGATTTGCGGGGAGTTTGGGCCCTCACATATCAGAATTTGGCACTTTTAATGTTTGTTTCAGTGTTTTTTTGTGTTTTGGAGTAGTTTATAAGGCTTAATGTCTTGAAAAACCAATAATACATGTCGTTTAATGATGCGTACATGCCATGTGTTCTTCTATTTGGGAAGAAAAAGTTTTTCTTATGTACATAGCGTGTACTTTATGTACACGACGTGTAGTCTCTAACCATGTTAAAGGTCTTTTGGGCAGAGACATGGGATGAGGAATGTCTGGTGGGAACACACTGTGTACCAGTAGAACATGCCGTGTAGTGTTGACCATGTGTCCTACCATATAACTAACAACATAGATGGATAAAACATAAGATATACACGCCGTGTCAAGATTGAACACGATGTGTAGTCTAACATAGGTACCCGGCCATGTCACTAAAAACATGGGTCAGTTTTATCCTTTCGCGTACATGCCATGTCCTCCTTGAACACGCAGTGTAGTGTGAGTCGTATGTCAGGCCGTGTCACTAACAACACGGGCCATGTGAAGCTTGTCTAGTGCACGACGTGTCTTCCGTGAACACGCCCTGTAGTCTTGTCATAGGAGAGTCATGTGGCTTAACCCTGTAGAATTACATGGGTAGGGGATGAGGATTCACATACACTCTATGTGTGAAGACAACATTCCATGTGTTTGGGGTGTTACACGACTAGTTTAGGCAGGAGTACATGCCCATGTAAATGTCTTAAGGGAACACGCCGTGTAGGAATTGTACACGCCGTGTAGTCATGTTTTTTAAAACATGAGTTCTTTATTTCGACTATCACATTCTTATAATTCTAGTTTTATTTCATTGATAATATTTATCAAAGGAATGTGATTGACCATGTAGAGTCATGCCACTGAGATTTCCTCTGGATGTACGCTAGTCGCCCGGTGGTGATCAGACACTGGACATGGCTAATCGGGGACTACCTGCGGATCCTCCAGTTATTCCAGCCTTGGAACCAGCCATTATACATGACACAGGTGATGATGCACAATTTAGAGAGGGTTTAATGAGGTTGATTTCATAATTTTCAGGGTGCACCACCTCCTACCCCAACAATGGAAGATTTGACGCTAGTTTTCTAGCAGCAGATTCTTCCCATTATCTCTGAGTAAGGAGGACCTCAGGCTACAGAGCCATGGCAAGAAGCCACGCTAAAGATTTTCAAGCATTTGGAGATACCTTTAGAGAAGATGGTGAATCTCTCTACCTACATTTTTCGAGAAACTTCCATGAAGTGGTGGGATGTGGTCTCACAGTCAGGACTTCAGCAGAATATTGATTGGGATGATTTTTGACGCTTCTTCTACAATTGCTTCTATACAGAGACTTAAGGGCTGATCGAGCCTGAGATTTCACATGTCTGGAGTAGGGTACTCTTAATGTTATAGAGTATTCCTCTCATTTCACCGAGTTCCAATGCTTTACACCCATTATATGGGGAGATGAGTTCTTCCTTGCATGGAAGTTTGAGGATGGTCTAAGGTACGACATGCGATCTGAGGTGAACAGCATCAGGTTGACTTTGATATCCTCTATCGTCAAGCAGGCGCTAATTACAAAGAATAACATGTAGGATTTTGGAGTGGTGAGCCAGTGCGGTTTGGCATCGAGAGTTAGTATTCTGCCTACTAATAGCAGGAAGCACCGCATGGAAAATGCACATGGAGATCAGAGTAGGAAGGATGCATCTTCTGGTAGCCATGTGGTGTGCTACCAGTACGGAAAGGGTAGGCATATGAGGGAACATTTCCTGAGAGACCCAGTGGAGTGACGATATTGCGGCATGATAGGTCACCTTATGTGCTTCTATCAGATCTTCTCACCAGTAGCTGGTGATAGGGGTTCATCTATGACTCCGCGTTCAAGAGCAGCGCCACCAGTTTCTCACCAGTCAGGGAACTGGAGTTCTTCTGGCTGTTCAGGCCGTGGTGGAGGTCATGGCCATGGTGGTAAATCACCTGGATTTCATCGACATCAGTTTGGATCAGCTCATAGTAGTCGGGTAGGGTCACAGGGCCGTAGTGTAGGCCAGACATTTGTAGTGGATCAGACCCAACAAGAGTAGTGTCCTGAACCCTCTACAGTTCGATGTATAATCATAGTAGACTCAGTTTTAGCTTCTGATCACATTTTTAGATTGGATTCCCATTTCATTATATATTTTTCTATTGTTGAGAGTCTCGGGCCTTGTATCTTTTCTTCTGTCAATATCTTGACACTAGACACTCCGTAGGGGACTAGATCAGTTAGTGTACGTCAATGTAGGGAGTGTCCTCTATGGGTTGGTGGGTGTCACTTCTTATGGGACCTCTATGTCCTAGAGATGACATGCAATGATGTCATTCTTGGGATGGACTGGTTAGTTTCCTTCCAGGAAGTCGTCGAATTTTATCGTCTTAGGGTGAGTTTCACATCACCAGAAGGTGAATCTTTTCTTTATAAGGGTGAATGGGATGTCCAGGCGAGCAGAGTGGGACCTGAGAATCATGGGTTATGAGAAGTTACAGCCCAGATTAATAGTCTATATCTGGATGACCAGGGGAATTCATAGATAGACTTTCCTCAAGTGGTGGATCATTTCAAAGATGAATTTCTATAGGACATTTCAGGGTTTCCTCTGGTGCGTGTGGTAGAATTTTCTATTGAGATAGTGCCAGGAGCAGCACCGGTATCCATTACTCCTTATAGGATTGCTACACCTGAGTTACATGAACTCCAGAAGCAGTTGGAGTAGTTGTAGGCAAAGGGTATCATCCAACCCCGTACATCTCCTTGGGGTTCTCCTGTCCTTTTTTCAAAGAAGGATGATGGTACCCTTAGGCTTTGTGTGGATTATCGGAAGCAGAACCAGTTGACGATCAAGAACCAATATCCCTTGCCTATGATTAATGATCTCTTTGATCATCTTCGAGGAGCCCAGGTGTTCTTGAAGATTGACATGAGGTCTGGTTACCATCAGTTTCACGTTAGACCATCAGATATACCTCTAACATCCTTCCGTAATAGGTATGGTCTATACGAGTATATAGTTATGTCGTTCGGTCTCACGAACACGTCTACAGTTTTCAGGGAACTGATGAACTGTGTGTTCTATCCATACATGTTTTCCTTCGTGGTGGTTTTCTTGGGAGATATCTTTGCGTACTCTCACACCTGTTACTACCATGCTACCCATCATTAGATCATTCAGAGTACACTAAAATAGCATCAGTTATATGCTAAGCTCTCAAAATTCCACTTTTGGATGGATCAGATTCACTTATTGGGTCATGTTATCTAAGAGGCTGGATAATCATTAGATCCATTGATGGTGAGAGAAGTGGTTTCCTAAGAGAATCCGAAGAACCTCTTTGAGGTGTGTAGTTTTCTAGTGTTGGCCGGATACTAAGGACATTTCATACAGGACTTTTCAAACCTAGCAGCACTGCTGACGGGCTTGACTAATAAGGGTGTGAAGTTCTTGTGGCCAGATTCTTGTGAGTCATCCTTTCATGAGATGAAAGGGAGTTTGACTTTAGCACTGATACTAGTCTTTCCAGAGTCGGGAAAGAGATATTCTATTTACTATGATGCATCCGGGTTTGGGCTGGGAGTTGTTCTTATATAGGGAGATGGAGTCGTTGTGTACAGGCCTCGGAAGTTGAGGCCACATGAAAGGAATTACCCAACACATGATCTAGAGTTAGTTGTTGTTCTCCATTCTTTACACTATTGGAGACATTATCTTATAGGAGTGATTTTTGTGGTTTTCACCCTCCAAAAAAGTTTAATGTACATCTTCACTCAACATGATCTGAATTTGACACAGCATAGGTGGGTTGAGTACCTTCAGTCTTTTGACATTGAGCTTGCCTATACACCTGGGAAAGGCAACGTAGTGGCTGATGCATTGAGTAGGAGGACTCAGATACTGGCAGTTCAGGATTCCTGAAGTGAGTGGTATCTTATGGCTCTATTATATGAGATGCATTAGGAGGTGCACGACAGACAGGGGCATGTGTTTATTTCTTCTATAGTTGTTACCTCAACTCTTCTCGATCGAGTGCGAATGAGTCAGCTATCAGATTCTGAAGGCCTAGTCCTATGGTATAGTGTGTCAGGAGAGGACCATATTCCAAGATAGACCATAGGTGATGATGAAGTCTCCAGTTTCTAGGGTCACGTATGGGTGTCGGCTGATATACGTGAGGAGCTAATACAGGACTTTTATTCCTCAGTTTGGGCAGTTCATCCAAGTGTCACCAAGATGTATCATGATCTACACCGTCAGTATTTGTGGCCATGTATGAAGAGGTATGTTGCTGGTTTCACGATGAGGTGTTCCACTTTTCAGCAAGTGAAGGCAGAGCATGAGTGAACATCGGGGATTTTAAACCAGTAATCCATTCCCGTGTGGAAGTGGAATAAAGTCGTGATAGATTTTGTAACAGGGTTGCTGAGGTCACCTCGAGGGAATGATGCAGTGTGGGTTTTCATTGTCAGACATATGAAGGTCTCTCACATTTTACCGATCAAGGAGACATTCGGTGTTGATGAGCTGGCACGGTTTTACATCTGTGAGATTGTACATCTGTATGGAATTCTACACTCCATCGTTTCAGATAGGGATGCATGTTTTACTTCTCGGTTCTGGGAGGGGCTTTAGAAGGCATTGGGTACATAGGTACTTTTGAGTACAGCTTACAACCCCCAGACAGATGGCAACTCCGAGCATACGATTCTGGTGCTTGAGGACATGCTCTGAGCATGCATCCTAGATTTTGGAGGTTCTAGGAAGTATCATATACCTCTTGTGGAGTTTTCCTACAATAATAGTTTTCTGCAAACTATTCATATAGAACCTTATGAGGATTTGTATGGTAGGACATTCTGATCACCCTTATGTTGGCTGGAGGCAGGAGAGGCATATTTTTTGGGAAATCATCTTGTTCAGGAGACCACTGAGCAGATAGAGTTTATTCCGAAGAGGATGGCTACGTCACAATCTTGAAATAAGTATTGTGCTGATCATTAGAGACAACATCAAGAGTTCGAGGTCGAAGATCATGTTTTCTTGTGTTTCACACCAAGGTTGGGACACAAGTGGATTTATAGAGAGGGTAATATTTCGTCGAGGTACATCGGGATGTTTGAGGTTTTGGAGATAGATAATCTGGTTGCCTATCGGTTGTAGTTACCCTAGAGGTACCAGGCTATGCATGTTTTTTTAATGTTTCTCAGCTCTGATGTTACTTTTCAGACACGTCTCATGTCTTTCAACCTGAGGTGGTTGAGATCAAATTGGATAAGTCGTTCATGGAGAATCCAATACAGATTGTTGATCACAATACAGAGGTTCTCTATGGCTGATCTGTTCCTCTAGTATGAGTGATATGGCAGCACGGGTGGGTTCCAGATGAGACTTGGGAGAAGGAGGCCGGTGTATGAGCACAGTGGCCAGAACTATTTGAGGTTTCTTCTTCTACGCCGTTCTAGTGAAATTCAGGGTTGAATTTCATTAACGGGGGAATTTTTTAAGATCCAAGATCTTCTTTTCAGGTATATTTTTCATTTTATGGTCATTTTATAGAAAAATAGGGAATTTTTAAAATTTTCGAATTACATGCTATGTACTTTATGAGTACATGTCGTATACTTAGTTTCCGCTGGTAGCCGGGTGTTGGTCGTGTATTGGACATGCACATAGTCATGTGGGGTCACATGGAGGCTGCTTAAAGTGGAGTACGGAAAAGGAATTTTCATGCGGTGTACTCAAAAATTACACGCCGTGTATCATGTTTTTTTCATTAAACGCATCGGGGTCACGTCTGACGGACATAACTGACTCCTTCTAGGTCTAGATCGTCTGAGAGCGAGGGTACGGTCAAAAAAATTCTCTAAGACTCTGATTGGGCACCCATTCTATGAATAGACCATAGTCAATTGAATTGGAATCACATAATTAATCTCTTCCATCTTCTATACCATCGTTTCCAATTTCCTCTTCTTTTCCAAGTTAGAATCCGTTGAACGTTCTGAGTGTTTTCATAGATCTATGGTGTTCTAAGGTGATTCCATCCTCAAGGTTCATGTATATTGATCTCCCAATGCCAATGTAGGTGATTTGTGCCTTTCCATTTGAAGGTATTTGAGTATTATGTGCAATTATGCCCAATACCCTTGAACTGGGTATTGTGCATTTACTGTTTTACCCCTATTGATTTCTTTCCATGCTTGTATGATTGTGTAGAGGTTAATTGGTTACGTAATAGCATTTACTGCTATTCTTTGGATGTTCTTCCCATGCAAGTTCTGTTTACGACCGTTAGTCTGCTTAGTCGTTTGGCCGCCTTGCCTGTTTTCCTTACCTAGTGATGTGGGGTGGAGTGTTTGTATTCTGACTTGCTTGACATATTGTAAACTAGTTATCCAAGTAGTTCTATAGGTTTACATTTTCCATACTTCACTGCTATGCTCATTGACCTATACAGGGCCGTGAGAACCTGATGTATTACACTATAAGGGGAATTGACCGAGTGAGCTTCCTCAGAGAGTCCTTGAGCACTTCACACTATAAGGGGAATTGAACATGTGATCTTCCTCATAGAGTCTTTGATTTACTTGAATGACTTGGTTCTATGAGATGAATTGACCATGCGAGCATTCTAAGAGAGTCCATGACCTTGGGGCTATAAGGTGAATTGACTGTGTGAGCTGCCTTAGAGATTCCTTGACTAACCTAGACTATAAGAGGAATTGACTGTGTGAGCTTCCTTAGAGAGTCATGAATTAATTTTGTCTATAAGAGGGATTGATTATTTGAGCTTGTTTAGAGATTATTGAATTATTTATGACTGTAAGGGGAATTGACAGTGAGTGCTTCTTAAGAGAGTCTATATATATTTTCTTGTGATAGAACTAGAGGGGTTAGACTGAGTGTACTACCCCGAGGGTTACCTGTTGTGTTTAGCTGCTTGTTTAGATGCTTTTTGGTATTGAAACTGTGGATTGTTTTATACTTAGTGCTTTCTTATTTACTGCTTCTTTACTTTTACATGCCATATATTCACTAATAGTTAGGCACAGATCTTTGTGTGGTTTCCTACTATTATTTAGTCGCACGCCCTGTTTGTGCCCAAATAGATTATATTGTTGCATGTATTGACAAGGGGATGTTCCCTTATACTTCAGGTACTTGACATGTTGTGGAGCTCGAGAGAATGGGACCAAGCATAGGCTTGCGATGCTGAGGAGTTGTTTATCTGTTTCTTTTTTTACTTTGGTTTAGTACTGTTTGTACTCAGCATTGTGATTTCTTTGTCTATTTTCTAAGACATGTGTATCATGCATCATTATATATATATGTGCTCCAGATGTTTATTACTTCAGTATTCTACTATTTAATGTTGTTTTATACTTACCGCATCCACTGTTGTATATTGTTTCTCTTCCGTTGTGTTACTCTTCCAATTAGGGCATAGTTTCCCCACTATCCCACCCAAAGCCCTCGATTCTAGTCGGAAGCCTCTGATTTTTATGGAAATGCGCTTGATGCCATGTGACCAACTGGGTACGAGGAACCACTGGGTGGATTCCAGAACTGGGATGTTACGATGTTATTATTTTTGTATTCCTTTACCATTTCTTATGTACTTCCCCTAGTTATCCTATATAATTTTAGAGGACTAATTATTTTTGAGAGAATGTTAAAAAAAATTCAATAATGTTGTTGTATCACAGGTTCAATATGTTATGATATATACATAATTTTTATATAAATTATACTTCACGATCATTTGGGTTGTATTATGTGTTTTCTTATAAAATAAATCCATAATTATTGGGTACTAAAGACAAGGGTATTCATAGTTGGTATCAAAGTAATGTTTTGTTATTTTTGGGATTAGGATTAGAAAAATCTATTGAATGCCTTAGGGATGAGAAAAAACATAATAAGACATCCTTTAATTTCTGTAATGTACAAAGTATGTGGTTTTGAATAGACTATATATCTGTTTGGATATATCAAGTGGATGAGCCTCTTGAACAGATATTCCAAGTGATAACACACGAAAACCCTGTATTGATATAGACTCAATCAGGGATTGGTGTAAAAAATGGGCCTTTCTCCATTCCTAGTTTGACACTACTAGGGTAAAGGCTTTGTTGAATTCAAAATCTCCTCATGAAATACTATTAAGGGAGCAAGAATTATCATAAGATTCTTTGTTAGTAAATATATTGTGGATAACATATATTGAAGTCTATAATTTCAAAAGTCAATTAAAAACATATGATTTATAAATAACCCTTTCAATGTTATTTGATTCATGTTTATATGTTAAATAGTTTAAAATTACTCATCCTTAATTTTCCCTTCATTATATCAAATGGCTGGAAATAGGAGGATCCAAGTAAACAATCAATGTAATGGGAAATATGAAGACCGCCCAAACGAGATGCCTAACATGATGAGAGCTCAAGTACGACATTTTATGTTTATTCCAAATAAGCTATCAAAAATCAAGATTAAAAACATTAACATAGTTAAATGTTCAAATGCTTCAAATAAGAGGAGGAGGATGTCTCATGGAAGTTCATATGATAATGGTGATAAAAGAAAGAAGAATCATTTTCCTTTGTGATAAAAATGTGGAATGTGACACCATGAAAAATTTCACAGAGGAACTGGGAGATGTTTTAATTGTTGGGAAATAAGTAATAAATTAACCAATTTCCATGAAAAATTGAATAATGTTATGGAAGGGAAGAAAGATCAATCTAAGGTATCATATATAGTTATTTATCATAAATATGGAAATGTCAATCATTGATAAAGTATTGTATGACATATGTTATTTCAATTCATTATATCTTAGCCTATCTTATAAGAACATCGAGTCTCCAACCATAATTATTTTAAATCATCATACAAAACTTCTATGATTATGTATCACATGTTGAATTTTGTGGGAATGTAATTCTTGAAAATATTATCAGTCTCCCAATAGTGGAATTTTACAATATCCTAGCTATTGAATGGTTTTATTTTATAAATCCAAAAAAATGTTGGGATAAGGAATTCACCCTCCATACCATGAATCACCCTTAAATTATATACAATTTTTTGGAGGAGGGTGAATATTTTTTGGTATCATCATCTCAAACATGGATATTACTACCCAATGAGCAATAGTATCTTGATAAAATAATTGAAACTAAGTAAAATATCATCTTTGAAGACATGACCATTATGAGGTAATATGTTCATGTGCTTCTTAAATAATTTCTTGGTATCCCTCTTAAAAAACTGGTTGAGTCCTCAATCAAAATTATACCTAGAAAAAGTAAAATTATTGGAGAATATTATCACTAGAAAATTGATATTTATGAAACCTTCGATGATAGAAGAAATCGATGGATGGTCCAGGCCAACATTTCTGATTGAAATCCATATTTTACTGTCGTTAGTTAGGTATTATTGATGATTTGTGATAAATTTATCATGATTGTAAACCCCTATAACCAATGTAACTTGGAATGGAGTCAAGTTTTTTTGTAATAATGGATGTGAAGAGAGATTCGAGGAGTTGAAAAGGATGCCTATAACTACACATGTACTTATGCTACCCACATGTGGGGAAATTTTCATGGTATACAATGATTCTTCTAAGAAATGATTGCACTATTTACTAATGTATAATGACAAAGTGATAGCCTTTGACTCATGGAAAATAAAAAATCATGAACAGAACTACCAAATGCCTGATCTAGAATTATTTTCAGTGATATTCATGTTGATAGTTTGTTGTAATTGTCTCTTTGGGGAGAAATGTGAAATATATACAGGTCATAAGAGCCCAAAGTATATTTTCACATTAAGGAAGGTAATAATGTGAATCTTGTTTTAAAAGGTGGAATGAGGAAGGAGGTGAATGTTGGTCATGATTTTGTCATGAATACACAATGTTTATCCATGATTGATTCTAATAGATGATATGAGTAGGACCAGAGAGTGATTTATGATTACTAAGCTATTATTATCCCTAGAAAATGGGGGGATGTCTCTGATAGTGACAAGGAAAATCATAGTGATATAGTCAGGCCTTCCTATAGTCATGTTGTTAATAATGGGGGGAAGAAGTAGAGAAATAATGATTCATCCCCATCAAAAAGAATGCTGAGGAAAGACTACTCCGATCTGCCGAATACGGTGTCCACTAGGTCCCATATCAAGCAATCTTCTAATGAGTTGATATCTTTTAAGAAATTGAATCTAATAAGGAAGTATGCTATGATCTTGAAGTACTATTAATGCTTATAATTGGAATCGGCTACTGCGAAGGAAGTGATCTATCATGGATGTGGTGATGGGTATGACTTTTATGATATGTAATTGTCTTTTCTGTTTTGTTGTGACTGTTTGCTGTACTTTTATTTTATATTAATAAATGGTTAGAGTCTTGTCTCGGACTAAGATTCTATGGTATATATTCACATTGAAAAAATTGAATATGAAACAGCGAATATGGTTAAAGATGATTAAAAACTATCACTGTTCAATCCACTACTATCCCTATAAAGATAATAAAGTGGTATGTTTTCTAAGTAGAAAGGATCAATAAATATTTTCACTGTTGATAATTTAGAAGGACACAATAATCTTAGAATTAAAAACGATGGACATAGGAATAATAAAAAAACCTCATTTATCCTTTTATAAATGATTTATCAACCATCCCTTCTAGAAAAGCTAAAGTATGCTAAATGAGATTATGTGGAAATTAAAAATAAGGTAGAAGCTATAAGAAAAGGTAAATCATCATAGTTAAAAATTAATGAAGAGGGATTGGTAAGATTTGGGCCATGACTTTGTGTACCATAAAATCCTGATTTAATAAAGGATTGTTTGGCTGATTCATATATCGTGATGTATTGCATCCATTTAGGGATCATTAAGATGTATCAGGAACTATAATAGCACCATGAGTCATATAATATGTAGAAGAAGATCACGAAATATATATC
Organism: Viscum album; assembly: GCA_963277665.1. Taxonomy (NCBI): domain Eukaryota; kingdom Viridiplantae; phylum Streptophyta; class Magnoliopsida; order Santalales; family Viscaceae; genus Viscum; species Viscum album. The sequence continues at coordinate 175,244,434 of OY728143.1, read as the reverse complement.
AAGGTGTCTTGTATCTCTTTAAATGAAGGATTAAATGAAAAAAATCCAAGGGCATGATGCAACCATTATCAATACCTAAATGGAAATAAGAAAATATAACCATGGACTTTTTCACTGGTCTTCCGAAGACATAAATAGGAAATAATGTTATATGTGTTATGGTTCATTATATTTCAAAGTCATATAACCTTATTACCATTCTATAGGACCTATCACTCGACCAACATGTATGAATATACATTATAGAATTTGTTAGGCATCATGGAACACTAAAATAGATTATATTTGATCTAGAACCAATAATCTCCTCTATGTTATGGATGAGTATCCAACATTCTCTAAATACTTAGTTAATATTCATTATGAATTATCACCTTCAAACTGATGTCCAATATGAGTAATGTATCTATAAACTCAAGGTCATGTTGATAGTGTTCTTGATGGACTTAAAAGGAAGATAGGATTGATATATTTCTTTACTCAAGTTCCTATTTAACAAAAGTTTCCAATCAGGCATCCAAATGGATCCCTATTATGCCCTATATGGAAAGTGTTATAGAACACCTTCATGCTGGGATAATGTTGGTGAATGCAAACTGCTGGGTCCGGAAATGGTCAAGGAAATGTTAGAAAAGGTTAAGACCTTTCAGATTCATATCTAGAATTCTCAGGGTTGACAAAAGAGTTATGTTGATAATTGTTAATAAGACCTAGAGTTTGAGGTTGGAGACAATTTATTCCTCCATATATCTCCATGGAAGAAATTCATGAGATTTGGGAATAAGGGAAACTTAATTCAAGATACATCAGCCCCATTTATATCCTTGATGTCATTGGAGTGGTTTCCTATCAGCTATTACTCTCACCTAACCTATCTCAATTACAAAATTTATTCCATGCATCCATCTTGGGGAGGTACAACCAGAACCCTCGCTTGTACACAATCCAGAGGTGGTACCATTGGAGAATAATCTTTCATATGAGGAGAAGAAGGTGAATATATAAGATCATAGAGACAAAGTTCGTTGAAATGATACAATTCAACTAGTTTAAGTTATATAGAGAACCCACAAGTTTGTTGAAGTGATGCGGGAACATTACGAGGTAGTGAAAGGGAATTATCCTCATTCGATTTAGTGTGTGAAATAAAAATTTCAAGGGTAAAGATTCTGAATGGGGGAATATTATAACGACCTAAAATTTTATAAATAAAATTCTTCTTGTGATTAATTAAATACCCTATTATGATTATAGAAAACACATGAAATTATATGGTTTAATAATATCATATTGGATTTAAAAGATAATTAAACATCATAACCATTGATAATATATATATTTAATATTGAATATATGGTTACTATATATATAGTGTTTGGTTAAGTCAATTTGACATTGAAAAAGGAAGTGATGGCCTCGACCAGTGGGATCATGCCCAATAATGCCCATTAATTAGTGATTATAAGGGAGATATAATCACTGGGATCTTCCCTTGACCAATCCTAAGCCTATATCCAGTAACTAAATCCTGATAAAAACTATTTTCAATAGAAGTTCAAGCTCATCAAGATCAAATACCAAACCATGTACGTTGAACTACCCCATGAAAATATCACCATCGTGCACCTTACCCTAAGAGAATTTTCTTTTGTAATAGAGGGATATATATCAATTCCCTAATAATATGAATATGTATATTGTAATTTCAATATATTAATAATTATAATTACTCTTTATTATTGTTACTTTATAAATGATTTTTATTTATGATACAATAAAACACAAATTATATTTTTTGGTAATAAGAAATTTCAATTAAGATATTCCATTATATGAATTAATGGATTATTTAAATAAATAATATTTTGAGAAAATATAATTATTAAAAAACTATTATTAAATATAAATGATGATATATTTTTTATGATGTCAAATTTAATTTTTATAAGAACTCAAAAAACTGTTATTGTCATAAACCCAACATTTCTTAATAAATATCGATTCTTGTTTTAAAAAGAAAATTCATGTATTTAGGAAATTATTTGGATAAAGTAAATTTTTATTTTTGTAATCATAAACTCGAAATTTTCCAATAGTGAATTTTTTATTACTTTATGAGACAACCATATTTGTGGGTAAAGATTAAATATGGTATAAATATATGGTCTGTACTATGAATTCACAATGACCCAAAATTTCATTAATAAATTCTATTAAGGATATTCATGTCTATTTATATGATTTCCATTTAAAATAATGTATTTTTAGGTTATTTTATTAATTTTTTAAGGACTCTATGAATCGTACAAAAACTATATTATATTTTAAGTTTTTAAAATCATTTCTGTATAAACATGTCTAACTTATACACCACCAAGGGTAATATTTTATTAATTTTAGACCATGTCCTTATAAAAAATTAAAACAACACCTATTTGGTAGAAAACGTGGGAAATAACTTTGGGATGGTTTTTTATTATTGTTATTTTATTATATATAATCCAAAACCTATGTTTGGGAAATAATAAAGAACTCCCCACTCTTTTACTATATAAACCCACCCAAAATCCCATTCCTCTTCACTCAAAACCCTTGGATAAAATCCTTACATGACCTTAGTCTCTCTATAGTCCTCTAAAGTTTCCCCTAATCTCTCATGAACCTCCTCCCAAAGTTTTGTAATCACCCTTTAAAGGTAAAGGACTTCCATGTCTTCTTTTCCATTCAAGAAACTTCTTTGTAATTAGCCTTATAAATATATATTTGTTGTTTTGTCATGAATTTATGGAGATAACTATAATGTCCAATTTATTTCTAAATAATGAGAGATCATTTATCCCCTCTCATTATAGTATTTACCTAATTCGTTACTATGCGGGAATTCAGTAAGGGATCCTTTACTTCTCCTCTTTCTTCAAGCATCTTCTTCATTTTATGTCTTATAATTCCAATTCCTAATGATGTGATATGTTATTAAAAATAAATCTTACTTTAATTTTTATTTATAAATTATTAGAGACCCCTTTCACTTTCTTGGAACAATTTTATGAATCTTTTAAGTACTACTGTTATGCTACTAAAATTTCACTATGATTTTTTCATACCAAACCTCTGTATTGTGAATTACATTGCTCTATCCACTCAAGGGTGTTAACCTAGACATTAGTATACTCATTTTATTAGGAAATTAAATGTATTTATTCCACACTCCTTGATCATGGAATTAAATGTGATAAAGAATTATTCTATGTTGAATTTTGTATGTGGAATACTTATGCATGTACATGATATGAATGTGACGGGTGACCCTAGAATTATATAGTTTTCCAATGAATTGGGTAATGTTTTCGTATCAAGAGTTGTCATTAAGGTGATTAGGGAGTGAACCTTATCCATCACAATAATATTTCCACCAAGTTATGATGTCTTGGCAGTTACCCTTGACCTATATTTGTGATGTCATGTTTAAATTCATTTCCACATTTCTCGTGTTTCCTTTACCATGATATATCATGCCTTATTGTTCTTGTTTATGATAATAACCCCTTTTTTGTCAAATTAACATTACAACTGTATGATATGAAATAATGTATTCATGTTATTGTTTTATTCCCTTATTGGTATTTATGGATCACCCCTTTCTTATCTATCTTCCCAGGTTATCCCAAGTAGTTTTAGAGGGCCTATTATTTCTAAGAGCATTTTAAGGAAGTTTTAAATAATGTTATTGTATACCATGTTCAAAATGTAATGCTATGTACCCAATTTCCAAATACACAAGACTTCAAAATTTAATAGGTCAAATTATGTGCATTATTATATAATAAATCATGAATTAATGTGTAATATAGACATGGGTTTTCATTAAAATAATTAGACATGAATGAATGGATGTGTGAGATAAAGAATGACAATGAGGTATAAATAACCCAACTAGTGGTTTTATATTATATAATAAAAGAATGAAGGAATGAAAGAAAATATGATCAATAAGGATTCGAATTTTCATTTCATATCCCATTTAAATGCATATATTATATGTTTTATTAAAATCAATTGGTTTCATGTTCAATAATTATTTTATTTCAATCACTCAAAATATGATAGAGAAAAATGATTTCAATGGGGTGGGAAATAAATAAACATAATTTAACCAATGGTGTAAAAAAGTATAACCTCCTAAAAGTGGCATCGTAAAATTCACAATTGATAATAAATTGTTACCACTGAAAAATTCCTAAATTGTTATTTTAACTCGGAATTTATTTAAAAATTTCAAAGGGGTTTTTGGTGGGTTAAATTAAATTATATATAAGTCTAGAAATGACCCCTCCTCCATACATAAATACTAATAATGGATCTATTTTTGAAAATCATGTTAATAAAAACAATTATACATATTTGGTTGAAAATATATTTTCAATTTAGTAATTCAATGCCATGTACAGGTGTCACAATGAAATCAAAATATCATTCACCATAAGATCCAAAAATTTTCCAAAATAGATTTTTAAATGAACAGGAATTTTATTTTTAATAGGATAGATGATTTTCAATTCAAATAAAAGGTAATCATGTTGATGAGTTATTTCAATTCAAATAGGTTGTTGATTCCAAATTTATTTTAACCGTTCCAAACAATATTTTTTAAAATACTTCAAAATATTTTTCAAAACAGTATATTACAGTAAGCTAAACACCCAACATTTAGATCAACACCAATCAATTAAGTCAAAAATAACTATGTACTCAATCCCACACATAATTACCAAATTGGGTTTTAATAACATTCTAAGAAAATAAATAAATTCTCTTTAACTACAATCCACTATCAATGAATCATATAATATGATTATAAATCAATATTTGAAGAAAAATAAAGAATAATATCACCCTTATTCTAGTGTTGAGTCCTTATTCATGTTATATGATCACTTACATATTTGGCCTTCAATAATTTTTGGTCCCCCAAAGAATGTACCTTCAATGGAAAAACATATAAAACATTAGATCCACATATTAACATTAGAAATGATGAGGTAAATGAAATGATAGAAGTAATAAAAATAAAGGTTCTTTCTATTGATGAAATAATAACATGTTTAATTATAATAGGTAATGAGAAGGAGGCTTATGAATTTAACAACATAAAGAAATAAGTGGCGTATTTATTCTAATATAAAGTGAATAAACAAAATTTTATAACCTCAGGTTACCTCCCATGATGTGCTAGTTTAACGTCCCTGACCGGGATCTACTAAAAACTAACTATAGTCAATAAGAGGATGTCATTTTCTAATAAGGATCCACCAAATGTGATTTTATCATTTATTTTAAAATAGTGGTTGATTTTTTTGGTCTTTTAAACTTCTATAAAAATATTCTATGATCCCTAATTTAGGATAATACCCATAGAAACACCCCATTCTATAGATGAGCATCATTATTCCCAGTATTATAAATAATTTAAAATTGAAAATTTTAAATTTTCATGAAGTGAAAAAAAGTTAAAAGATGTTATCATGGATGTAACATGATCCACACATCTCTACTCTACATGATCATCCATAAAATTCCCAAAAACAAAAGTTCTCAAGTGTTATTCTTGAAAGTTAAACTTATGAAGAGCTTTCTTAATGATATTTTCAGAACATTACAAACCTTTAAAAATAAACAAATATTATCTTCAAATTTACACTATGTTTTAGAGTTAATTTCAACCCCCAAAATAGTTGAGGAAAAAGTTGATAAATAGAGATAAAATAAACTTCCTTCATCTAGAAAACATTCGACATGATATTTTGTAAAACTGTGATTTCCTTCCAAAAATTCCTTAACTACTGACAATAAAGCAGTAGTCAGTTCTATATAAAAATTTAAATATATTAATTTTAAATGGTGTGTGTTCAATCTTCTATTAAGAAGCAAGCTACAAAATTTTATCCCCTAGGATAAATGAAACAAACTATGGTTTTTCTAAATTACCAATAAGAAAGTAAAACTCTAATTTAGTCCAATAAAAAATAAAACATGAAAATTATATATTAAGTAAACTCCTCCATAGTTAGTTAATAAATTATTACCATTTATCATTTAATTCTAGCTGAGGATCATCATTAATTTGTGGCCTAATGGGATAATTTTTTTTAGTATATTTCAATTAAAAATACTCTTCTTATTCCTATCAATCAAAAACCATTTCAAGGGTTTTGGGGTTTTCAACTTTAAAACATGAAATTTTACATTGTAAATCAGATTGAAGACCAACAAAATTAAATAATTACATTTTTATGTTTTCTTCCAATGGTTCCCTAACTTCCAACTCATGATTTTTTCCTAGAGTTTTAGTAAATCAAATTGATGTATTTTTAGATTTTCGGTCCTTAATTTAAAGTTTCTCCCAAACCCAAGATACCATTGTTTTAAATATATTAAATTCAATATGTTCAGGTGAGATAATGATAATGATTTCGCCCACATCCAATTTCTCTTTTGAGACATGTTAGTAGTTTTGAATAAGCCTTTTTCTAAATATTTCATCCCAATTGAGTTCTTGTTCAGTGCTTGTTTATTATTCTTTATTTTTCTCAAAATTTCCATTCTTAGGCTCAAACAATTAATTTTCATCATTTATTATTACTTTAAATTGTTCTTTTTATTTAAATTATTGACCAAATTCCCATGTTTCAGTCTGTGAATTTAATATTCTAGTTTCTTCTTCAAGTTGTTCAAACATAGAACGAAATTCTAACAATATTTATTTTAATTTAGATAGATCATGTGGTTCGGGTTTATAAAATTCTTATGCTTCTTCATAATTATTTGGACATTGTTCCTAGTTATAGACACATTATCAAGTAATGTTTCCATATTAGTGACATATAACACAGTATATTTCATTTATTTACCTAGATACATTGATATTCCTTTTTTTACCAATACACAAACAAAACAAACAATTTAAACTTTAACAATATTATTTATAATAACTAGTAGTAAAACTAAGCTTGGGTGCACACCACAAAATGAAAAGTTTCTAGAATCTATGGCTATAAAATGATTAAAAAAAACCAATTTTTTATTCTATTTAATTATTTCACTTTTATTTATATGACATTTAAAAAAATTATTTTTTAAAAAAAACTATAAGACACTTAGTGTATGCCTTCTCGAGCAATGGTACTAAAAATTGAATAGGCTAGAGGTCATCACATCCATAAAATTTTCATTTAGAAACTCTTAATCACTACTATATTGCATCAAGTACGGTTGATTCATAAGGAATGCGGGCGAGATGTTTTAATGGATAATTAAATATCCCAAACTACTAAAAAAAGATCTAAATGGTGATATATGGATGAATAGTGTATGAAAATGAAAGATGAATTAGAAAATAATGTTGATTCAATAAGGTTTTCCTTATGACTTTTCCATTTCGTATTGTTTTTAAAACCACATACACCTTATACTTAAGAAAATATTATTTTTACTCAAATAAGGAAAATTTACTTCTTTAAGAAAATTTACCTTAACCTAGATTTTCTTATACATAGCTTTTTTCTTAAATTCAAAAACCGGAATCATAACCAAAATTCCGGAGCCTTATAATGAAAAAGTTGGAGCATTCTGTTTTTAGGATCCAAATTCTGGATGTGATATGTAATATAGTTTTAATCCGAATTCTGGACTCCGAACTTTTAAGCAGTTCTACTCCGAACTCTTAAGATGTTCTACTCCGAACATTTAAGCAGTTCGACTCCGAACTCTTCAGAAGTTCGACTCCGAACTTTGGAGCAGTTCGACTCCAAACTCTTAAGAAGTTCGACTCCTAACTTTTAAGCAATTCGACTAAGAACTCTTAATAAGTTCTACTCCGAACTTTTAAGCAGTTCAACTCCGAACTCTTAAGAAGTTCGACTCCGAACTCTTTTGAAGTTCGACTCTAAACTTTTAAGAAGTTCGACTCCAAACTCTTAAGAATTTCGACTCCGAACTCTACAGATTCATAATCCAATCTCTGGTGAAATCAGACTCTGAATTCCTATAAAACAGAATCCGAACATTTCTTAACATAGACTCTGAACATCATTTTGGGAACACTCTGAACTATTAATTAGCTTTTACTTACATATGCTTCATTCGAAAACGATGTCGTACATTCAGTTATATATAGTTTGTTATAAAATGATGTCGTCTATTCTGTTTTTTATTAACCGTTGGTTGACAAACACGTGTACAGGTCCCTCTCAGTTTTATGGATAATATGACAGTTGGAGGAGGGAGCATACCGTTGAAAATTTTCCTATAAATAGGAGCTCATTTGAATGAAAAAAATAATGAAGTTGATCAATCTAGAGACCACATGCTGCTAAGGTGATTTCTAGAGAGAGAAATCTTTTCATGCCTTGTGCGTTCTGAACCGCTTGTTCAGTTTTTGCTTCGTGCGACTCTGAATGTTGGTGATTACATTCGAGGACTTCCGGGGATAGGAAGACAGAGGTGCCAACTACCTTGAAGTTGAGGGCTTCCTTGCTGAGGAAGACAGAGGTTTCCAACTGCCTTGAAGTTGAGGGCTTGCAGGGATAGCAAGACAGAAACTCCGATCTTCGTATCGAGGGCTTACCCTGGTGTGGGTAAGACATACATGCTTGAAAGTATAAATCAAGGGACCTTTATCCAAGGTTGTTGGATACCCTTTTCTTTGGGTTAAAAGACTTATATCTTGTTACTTGTAGTTTTACTAATTGTTTATTTCCATTGAATTTTGGAATATAAGGAAAGTATAACTTTCTTATACTTCCTTACTTGTACTTTGTTTCATTTAGATTCTATACGCTTTAAGGTAGAATCTCATACTGTAAACTTTTGTTAAGCTTAAAATTACGGAACCATATTTCCGGAACCTACTTTCAGAATGCTTTTCAAAGTTTTCATTTGGTATTAGAGGTGTTGTGAATTTTCTTAAGTTTAACTTTGTTAAACATAGCCCTTTCCTTTGCTTAAGGAAAACATTGTTATTCATAACTAACTTTAAAGGTTCAAAAGGAATTTTTAAAGTATACAATTCACCCACCCTCTTGTATATTGAGCATCTACATCACTATTTTGATCCTACAATTGGTATCAAAGGAGGACTCTGAAATACTTATACTTATGAATAAGTTTTTCTTGCGCACTTTATCATTCTGAACTTTCCCATTCCGAAATTTTTTATTCCTAACTTTTTCATTCTGAACTTTTTTATTACGAATCTTTGCTACTAACAAGTTTGTGTATCGAAGGTTATTATTAGTATGGCAGGAATTAATGTTGGTTCTATTGATGACCTAAATCCTACAAGACCACCAATATTTGATGGTAATGATTATAAATACTAGAGAGATCGAATGAAGACTTTTGTTATCAATACTAGAGTAGTCAATTTTGTTATACTTACTGGTGATTATAAGATTCCTGAAAAGGAAGTTAGAACTTTTACTAACCAGGAAAAGCAAGAATATCAACTCAACTATAAGGTACGCAATACTCTACTTTGTTCAATGACTAGAAATATATATAGCCAAATTTCTTCTTGTGAAGCAGCTAATTGTATCTAGAAGAAGTTAGAAGTTACACACTTTGGAACTTCTAAGGTGATTGAGACTAGGAGAGCTATGCTTAGAGCTGAATATCATGGCTTAAATTTTCCTTATGGAGAACCAATATTTAAAGTTCAACAGAGATTTATTACTATTGTCAACAGCTTGCAGTCTATGGGATAGAAAGGTTTAGATGATGAATTTCTTGTGGATAAGATAATTGATATCATGACTAATGAGTGGGAATCCAAAAGAACAGCTATAGATGAGAACAGGAAAGTGACTCAGATTTCCTTTGATGAGTTATTTGGAACTCTTCTCCAACATGAAACCATAATGAAGGGAGATGCTGAAAACATCAAAAAGAATAATGGAAATGGTTCTGTTGCTTTTACAACAACATCAAATCATATGAAAGCTAAGACTCCTAAATGAGTAACCAGAACAAAGTCTAAGAAGATGGTAATCCAATCAGATTCTAGGGAGAGTGAAATATCAGAAAATGAATTAGCAAATCTTGCTCGAAGAGTGAACAAGATAGCTAGTCAGAGAAATTTCCAATCTAAGTATAAGAAAAAGGAAAGATAAGAAATATTGAGAAGTTACTTGTTATGAATGCAAGAGAACTGGACATATAAGACCAAATTGCACAATTCTCAAAAATAAAGAAAGAAAAGAAAGGCATTCAGACCGGAACAGAAAGAAATATTACAAAGCCACAGCTAAGAATGTTGTGAAAGCTAATGACACATGGTGTGCCAGTGGTGGTGATTCTTCAGATGAATCTTCTTATTATGAATCTTCAGGACAGAAGAATCGTTGTCTTATAGCCAGATTACCTATTGATAATCATTGTTTTATGGATAAGGTACGAAATGATGAATCATTGACCAATGTTTCTTTAAAATCTAATGATAGTAAGTATTATGACTCTTCTAAGGAAGAATCTTCTTCTGATGAAGAAAATACTTTACCAACATATGAAGAAGTCTCTAGGTTTGCTGAACTTCATGAAATTGAGAATTCTAAACTCAATAAAAAACAAGATAAGAAAAACTCAAGGAATTCTATTCTTACAAAAGAAATATCAGATCTTTCTAAATATCTTGATAGGAAAAATGCTTATTTTGAAAATATTTCAAAACATATTGAGGAAGTATGTTCTGAGAAGAACAAACATTCTAAAGAATTAGAAAAATTAATTTCTAATAAAAATGTTTTCGAGCCTAAATCTAGTTCTAAAACTAATGATTTTGAGGATAAAAACTTGGTTGTAAAACTCAGGTCCGAAATTTTTTCCTTAATGATGTGTTTATCAAACAGTACCCATGGTAAGGAAAATTTTGATAAAATGTATTCCCAACTACAACCTTTAAGAAATAAATCCGGATTTGGTTATACCCATGAAAAACCATCTTTCAGTAACAATTATTTTGTTTCTCAAAGTGCCCCATTTTGTACCAAGTGTCAATGTGGTGGTCACTGGGAAAAATATTGTTCCTTAAACAAAACCCAATCACTAGGATTTCAAAAATCTTATTTTTCTAAGAAGATGTGGGTACCTAAAATTTTATTATCTGGAAATCTCAGATTCAAACAAGTTTGGATTCTGAAAGTCTAATTTTCTTCTTGATTTCGGGAAAATAAAGAGAGTACCAGCAACAATACATGGTACATGGATAGTAGATGTTCCCGGCACATGACTGGTAACAAAAGCTATTTTGATAAGATTATCAAAACGAAAGGAGGAAAGGTAACTTTCGGAGATAATGCTAAGGGTGAGATTGTTGGTATTGGTAATATTGTTTTTCTTGGTAAAACCTTGAATTCAACTGTTCTTTTTGTTAAGGATCTTAATCACAACCTCATAAGAATAAGTCAGTTATGTGATGAAGGTTACCTTGTGAATTTTAGGAATGATAAGTGCTTAGTTCACAATTTCAAGGAAGAATTTATTCTCTCATCCAATAGGCAAGGGAATGTTTACACCTTGAACTTAGAAGACCTTAGAAGCCAAGATTTACCTCGCCTAAGTGTAATGGAAGATCATTCGTGGTTATGGCATAGAAGACTAGGTCATTGTAATCTTAGGAACCTATGTAAACTCTATAAGAAGAAACTATTTAAGGATCTACCGGATCTTAGATTTGATTCTTCTAAAGTTTTTGTTCCTTGTCAATATGGAAAGCAACATAAATCTAGTTTTAAATCAACAGGTGAAGTCTCAACAACCAGTGCATTAAAGTTAGTGCACATGGATCTTTTTGTTCCAACACAAACTGGAAGTATTGGAGGAAAATACTATGTGTTTGTTCTAGATGATGATTACACTAGATTTACTTGGGTCTATTTTCAAGCAAAGAAGTCTGAAGCTTTTTCTTATTTCAAAAGTTTTAGAGCTCAAGTTAAAAATGAGAAAAATATTCCATTGAAAACTATTCATAGTGATCACGAAAGAGAATTTCAAAATTCCGATTTTGAAACTTATTGTAGTAGAAAAGGTATTACTCACAATTTCTCAGCACCTAGAACTCCTCAATAAAATGGTGTAGTTGAAAGAAGAAATCGAATTCTTCAAGAAATAACTAGAACCATGTTGAGTGAATATTCTATAGCTAGAAATTTCTGGGCTGAAGCTGTAAGTACTGCTTGCTATTCTATACATCGAGTTTTGATTAGACCTTTTCTTAATAAAACCCCTTATGAGTTATCGAATGGTAGAAAAACAAGATTATCCTACTTCAAGGTTTTTGGTTGCAAAGTATTCATTTTGAATACTAAAGATAACTTACATAAATTCGCACCAAAATCCGATGATGTGATTTTCTTAGGCTATTCCACAACCTCTAAAGCTTATAGAGTTTTTAATAAAAACACTTGTAATGTTGAAGAAACAGTACATGTAAAATTTGATGAGTTAGATACTTTTGTTTTAAAACAATATCAGCCTACATCCTCAGATGTGTTTTCAAAAAGTTATTATCAACCATTGATAGAAGAACCTTCTGATAAGGATAATTTTCTAGAAGATATTCCTGAAACATTTACCCCAGAAGACTTTCTTCCCTATGTTGATGAACAGGCTTTTCAAAACACAAATCAGGAGTTTCTAAAGAATCATCCCAGTGATAGTATCATTGGTGATGTAAATCAACCTATAAGGACTAGAAGATCCTTAAGAAATGAAGTAGAACATCTAGCATTTCTTTCCCAATTAGAACCTAAAAGCACTGATGGAGCTTTAGGTGATGATGATTGGATCAAAGCCATGCAAGATGAACTAAATGAATTCGAAAGGAATAAAGTCTGGACTTTGGTTGAAAGACCTAAGCAAACTTCTGTAATTGGAGTCAAATGGGTTTTCAGAAATAAATGTGATGAAAATGGATTCATAGTAAGAAATAAAGCTAGACATGTTGCTAAAGGCTATAATCAGCAAGAGGGAACAGACTATAAAGAAACATATGCTCCAGTAGCTAGACTTGAATCTATCCGTATTCTACTTTCCTTTGCTACTTTCTTTAATTTCAAACTTTTCCAAATGGATGTGAAATGTGCTTTTCTTAATGGTTATGTTCAAGAGGAAGTGTTTGTTGAACAACCTCCTAGCATTGAAGATACAAAGCATCCTGAATATGTTTTTAGACTTACCAAAGCTCTATATGGCCTTAAACCAGCCCCACGAGAATGGTATGATAGACTTACTGGATTTTTTCTTCAAAATAACTATGTTAAGGGAAATACAAATCCAACCCTTTTTATAAAGAAAGATAAGAAAAATGTTTTGATTGTTCAAATTTATGTTGATGACATCATATTTGGTTCAACTCAGCAATCTTTGACTGACTCGTTTGCAAGTCTAATGAAATCTGAGTTTGAAATGAGTATGATGGGTGAGTTAACATTTTTCCTTGGTTTTCAAATTTCTCAAAAACTAGAAGGAACCTACATATCTCAACATAAGTATATTAAATATCTTCTTAAAAATATGGTTATGACAACACTAAGAGTATAAGTACTCCTATTGCAACCTCAAACTCTTTAGATCTTGATGAAGTTGGGAAACTAGTAGATTAAACATCTTTTAGAGGTATGATAGGGAGCCTACTATATATAACAGCTAGTCGACCAGACATAATGTTTTCAGTATGCTTATGCGCAAGATATCAATCCAATCCCAAGGAATCTCACTTAAAGGCAGTAAACAGAATTTTTCGCTACCTTAAGGGAACCATGGATCTAGGATTATTTTATACTTCTGGAAATGATTTTATCCTAAAAAGCATTTCAGATGCTGACTTTGGTGGATGGAGAATGGATAGAAAAAGTACATCTGGAAGTTGTCATTTCTTAGGATATTCATTAGTTTCTTGGTCTTGCAAGAAGCAACATTCTGTAGCACTCTCCACTATTGAAGCTGAATATGTAGCAGCTAGAAGTTGTTGTGCTCAAGTGTTGTGGATGCAACACACACTCACAGACTATGGCTTGAGTTTTACTAAAACTCAAATTTTGTGTGACAACACAAGTGACATTTCTCTTTGTAAGAACCCTGCACATCACTCTTGTGCAAAACACATAGATATTAGGCATCAATTTCTTAGTTATCACACACTCAAAGGAGATATCATTTTTCAGTTTATCAGAACACAAGATCAACTTGAGGATATTTTCACAAAATCTTTTTCTTCTGATAGATTTGAATACATTAAATAGATGTTAGGAATGATAACCGTAAGGTAATCCTTCTTAATTAACTTTCTGTTGAAAAAATCTCCTTACAGTAATAAAGTCCTTTTCATAGGGGGAGTACATTTGTTTGTTAGAATAACAAAATTTTTCAAAGTTTGTTTTCAAACCTTTTGGAACTAAGATTGCTGGAATGAAATTTTTCGGAACTGAAATTTTTCCAGAATGGAATATTTTGTTTCGTACTAAAAACTTCCGGAATGGAATTTTCGTATTGATAATTTTCGGAACGGAAATTTTCGGACTCGGGTTTTCGTAACGTTGTTTTTCGTACTAGACTTTTCAAAATACATTTTTTTGAAGAATTTTACCAATTTCAAGTAATATTTCTTGTCAATCTGTAAGTCATGATTTTCCAACTTATAGTTTTGTAATCAAATTTTTCTTACTAATATATTCCTTCTTTAGTTCGGATTCTAGTTTTTTTTCCTCAAATCCAAATGTTTTCTTTAAAAAACCTCAAAAGATCAGAGTCATTTTTTTCAAGATTATTCTCAACCGTCAGATTAGATCAAAGTATTTTCAACCATTGGATGACTATTGGAAGACCAATGGTCAATTTCTTGGCCTATAAAAAGGGGGTCCCGAGACTCGTCCCACATCAGTTTTTCAAGCCTTTGCGTCTCGATGCCCTGCTGCTCCTCATAAGACCGGTTCCGAACCGTGTGAAGCTGATCTGAATCTTTTAGTTTACTTCACTCCGGATGTCTATTGAAGAAACTTCACAAGATATTTCAACTGTGAAACCAATTTCAAAGTGGTTAGTTTACAGAGAAAGGTTAGTTCATCTGGATTTTTATAATCTTGATTCTATTATTTCGAAAAATATTAGACTGAATGGATGGGAAGATGTCTGCATAGCTAAGTCATATAAACAGGATCCGGTTTATATTGACTTGTTGATAGAGTTTTATGAGTCTGTTTCCTTCCTGGTGGAAGATGGCAGAGAAAGGTTTTCTTTTAAGTCTTATGGGAAGACCTATAAACATTCTTATACTAAGGCAAAAAGCCTGGTTGGTATAGCATATGAGAGAGAATCTGAGTTCTGCTCTCACAAACTTCCCGATGTGCAAGGAATTTTTAATAAGGAAAAGGCACTAAAGTGCCTTGGGCTTAAGGATGATTCAACTACTAATATTGATCGACTCACTCTGAATAATAGAATACTGCAACTATGGGTGCAAGGATTCATGGTTCCGAGAAGAGGAGAAAAAGAAAATCTGAAGAAAAGTGATATCTATGTCTTATATTTTCTGGTAAATCTAAGGAAGATAAATCTGTTAAGGAGTGTCTTGGTTACGATCAAGAATATCAAATAAAGAAATCTGAGAGCTCAAATTATAATGTTTCCTTCCTTATTGTCTATGTTGATTGTTTGATGCTTAGAATCTTTCAAAGTTTCCTGCAAATCAAAGATCCGGAATTGAAAGCTCATGCTTGTCAGTGATGATATGCTTAAGAGAATGAAGATGGGATTTTCTAGTGAATCCGGAGAATTTTACCCCTACTTATGGTGGAATTTGAGGCAGCTGAAAAAGAAACACAATCTCCGGAACCTTTAAAAAAGAAAAGGAAGAAGAGAAAGACTAAGGAAGTAGTTACTGATGAAGAAGTTCCTCAGCATAAGGAAACTGAATCTGCACCACCCAAGCCGAAGAAGCAGAAAATCTATACAGATGAAGTAGTAGCAAAGTGGAGGAAAGATAAAGAAATGAGGAAGGAAGGGGATCCTCAATTCGGACTCGACCCTGCTGAGGAAAAGGCATTAAAAGAAAAAGCTGCTAAGGAGCTGGAAAGACAAGCGAGGTAAAATAAGTTGAGGAAGAAGATGACTGAAGCTGAACTAGTACAATCTTTGCTAAAAGGTATAGAGTTGGCTTCTGAATGACTTTCAGTTCTGGAAACTTTCGAAGTCGAACCTTCTTTACCAGAAACACCAGCGAAAAATGTTGTAACTCCAGAAAAGGACAAGGGGAAAGAACCTGTAGTAGAAGCTGAGAAGGAGGTTGCTGAAGCAATTGAGGAAGAAATAGAAGAAGAAGAAGAAGAATAAGAGAAGAGTGAAGATCTGGATACACTGATCGAACAAATTCAGAATTATAAGGCTGAATATGCAAAAATAGAATCTCCAGGGAAGGGATATGAGGAGGCCACCAAGAAACTTCAAGAAGAAGAAGAAGAAGAGAATGAGTTGTATGTTGAAGAATAATCCTATCAGAAGAATTTTCTTGAAGAAAGACAAGAAAGACAGCAACCAGATGAAGATCAGATTGTTCATGTTTCTGAATCTATGGAAGTTTCTCCAAATATGCAAGCATTCCGAAATCCGATAAAGGGAAGCAAACTTTAATGGAGACACCTATTAATGATATCATCAGAAATAAAGTGGTTGGTGGTACCTCTAGAAGGAAGCTGATTCCACTTGAAGAAGAGGAATCTCAAAAAGAAGTGTCTGAATCGGAATCATCATCCCACGGGCATGATTTTGTGTTACAATCTCTGAGAAAGTTAGTGGATACTATTCTGATTCTTCCAACAATAGATTCTAGATGCCAGTTGCTGCAACAGTCTATGAATCAAAAATCAGATTCTTTATCCATGGTAATGGATAAATTTGTGAGATTGGAAGCTGAACAGAAAAGTTTTCTGATCGATTAAGACGTGCAAAGGAAATCTTGTAGTAAGGTAACCAAGTGGTCTAAGAGAGTTGACGAAGATTTATTTCACTTTGAAAATTTTCAGTCTCAAGTTCAATGTGCTTTTGGAATGGATGATAAAAAGGTTAATGAAATTTTAGAGAAGTTCACCCAGGAGAAAAATTTCCGGAATCAACAGGTCAGGGATCTGAATGGAAAGCTTAACTCAGTATCTCAAAACTGGAAAACAGAAATAGATTTCTGGATTGAGTTTCAGTAGAAGATGGAAAAGTAGGATTAGTTGTTGAAGTTGTAAAAAGAATCCTTGTAGGCTCAAGAAGAGGCGTTAAAATCCCAAGAAGAAAAGGTAAAAGCCTTGGAGAGGCAACGAGAGGATGATCAAAGAGATTTGAAGAAACTCAAAGCCATGTTGAAGTAGCTCATTCCGAAAGAAAAGGAAGACAAATGAACCCACTCCGATCTTTTGTTGTAGTTGTCTTTCCTTGTAATTTTTTTCTCAACTCTAATGAAATAGTTATCTGGTTGGTTTGTATATTGTTATATACTAATGTTTCAGGTAGCATAATATGTTTTCCATTCCCTTAAATTATTTTTGAAAATCACAAAGGGGGAGAAGGAAAAAAGAACTATTCTTAAGGAGGAGAAATGAAAAATTTCTAAGATAAATATCCTTAAAGTAAGGGAGAGTTTTCCACTATGAAGTTTTTTTTCAATATTGAAAACTCTACTCCGGAAACCCAGAATACAATCCTTAGAGTTTCAATGCCTAAGGGGGAGTTAGTTGTATTAACTTCTATTCATGAACAAAGGGAGATAAGTTTTAATTTTCATAGTCTAATGAAAATTTTCAAAATTATTATATACTTTTTAAAAAGGATGTTTGTGCTTTCCAAAAAGGAGGAGATTGTTGAGTCAATAAGGTTTTCCTTATGAATTTTCGATTAATTATTGTTTTTAAAACCACAAACACCTTATACTTAAGCAAATATTATTTTTACTCAAATAAGGAAAATTTACTTCTTTAAGGAAATTTACCTTAACCTAGATTTTCTTATACAAATCTTTTTTCTTAAATTCAAAAACCGGAATCATAACCCAAATTTCGGAGCCTTATAATGAAAAAGTTGGGGAATTTTGTTTTTAGGATCCAAATTATGGATGTGATCTGTAATATAGTTTTAATCCGAATTCTGGACTCTGAACTTTTAAGCAGTTCAACTCCGAACTCTTTAGAAGTTCGACTCCAAACTTTTAAGCAGTTCGACTCCGAACTCTTAAGAAGTTCGACTCCAAACTTTTAAGCAGTTCGACTCCGAACTCTTAAGATGTTCGACTCTGAAATTTTAAGCAGTTCGACTCCAAACTCTTAAGAAGTTCGACTCCGAACTTTTAAGAAGTTCAACTCCGAACCCTTAAGAAGTTTGACTCCGAACTTTTAATCAACTCGACTCTGAACTCTTATGAAGTTTGACTCCGATCTTTTAAGTAGTTCGACTCCGAACTCTTAAGATGTTCGACTCCGGACTTTTAAGCAATTCGACTCCGAACTCTTAAGAAGTTCGACTCCGATCTTTTAAGCAGTTCAACTCTGAACTCTTAAGAAGTTCGACTCTGAACTCTACAGATTCAGAATCCAATCTCTGGTGAAACCAGACTCCGAATTCCTATAAAACAGAATCCGAACATTTCTTAACATAGACTCCGATCTTCATTTTGGTTACACTCCGAACCATTAATTAGCTTTTACTTACATAGGCTTCATTCCAAAACAATGTCGTACATTCAGTTATATATAGTTTGTTATAAAACGATGTCATCTATTTTATTTCTTATTAAACGTTGGTTGAGTTACATGTGTACAGGTCCCTCTGAGTTTTATGGATAATATGACCATTGGAGGAGGGAGCAGACCGTTGGAAATTTGCCTATAAATAGGAGATCATTTGAAAGAAAAAAAATAATGAAGTTGATAAATCTAGAGACCACACGCTGCTAAGGTGATTTCTAGAGAGAGAAAGCTTTTCATGCCTGGTGCGTTCTGAACCGCTCATCCAGTTTTTTCGTCGTGCGACTCCGAATGTTGGTGATTACATTCGAGGACTTCCAGGGATAGGAAGACAGAGGTGTCATCTACCTTGAAGTTGAGGGCTTCCTTGCTGAGGAAGACAGAGGTTTCCAACTACCTTGAAGTTGAG
Organism: Viscum album; assembly: GCA_963277665.1. Lineage (NCBI taxonomy): Eukaryota > Viridiplantae > Streptophyta > Magnoliopsida > Santalales > Viscaceae > Viscum > Viscum album. The sequence continues at coordinate 175,225,255 of OY728143.1, read as the reverse complement.
GGCTTGTAGGGATAGCAAGACAGAAACTCCGATCTTCGTATCGAGGGCTTACCCTGGTGTGGGTAAGATAGACTTGCTTGAAAGTATAAATCAAGGTACCTTTATACATAGTTGTTGGATACCCTTCTCTTTGGGTTAAAAGACTTATATCTTGTTACTTGTAGTTTTACTACTTGTTTATTTCCGCTGCATTTTGGAATATAAGGAAATTATAACTTTCTTATACTTCCTTACTTGTACTCTGTTTCATTTAGATTCTATACGCTTTAAGGTAGAATATCATACTGTAAACTTTGGTTAAGTTTAAAATTCTGGAACCTTATTTCCGGATCTTACTTTCGAAATCATTTTCAAAGTTTTCATTTGGTATTAGAGGTGTTGTGAATTTTCTTAAGTTTAACTTTGTTAAACTTAGCCCTTTCCTTTGATTAAGGAAAACACAGTTATTCATAACTAACTTTAAAGGTTCAAAAGGAATTTTTAAAGTATACAATTCACCCCCCTATTGTATATTGAGCATCTAAATCACTATTTTGATCCTACAAATAAGTCTCAAAGAAGTAATATATATAACCTATGTTAATGAGTATAATCTTGTTGAAAAGATACAAAAAAATAAAACTCAACCCAATGAAATTATGACTCTCGTGAAAATATAAAATCAATAGAACTTGAAAACAATAAAGTCATTCACCAAATAACCACTCTCTCCTTCTTATGTGAATTCTCACTCAACAAGTTCTATGATTCAATATCTTGATTTATTAACATAGAAATATAGTCCAAACCATTTTAATGTTACTCCAAATCTCTCAATTCTTTGAGAAAAATAAATTAATTGTTTTGAAAAAAGAAGGATAATATGATTGGGTTGTAGGATGTAAGAAGAAGTATACATGAAAAAGAATTGATTAACCAAAATTGGCCGAACGAAATCCTTCCAAAAATTATGTATTGTGAATGTTCATGGAATTAATGCACATATAATTAAAACAAACAAATAAATATTTTAAAAATACAAAGAAAAGTGAGATTGATATTCTTATTTCTTGATTATAAATCCATCCCACTCTAGTCCATCTTTAATTATATACCTCATTAAAACTCTCGATGGAGCTTTGAAAAAATCATCTTTGTATTGGTTCTCCTTCCGAGCACTAGTATTAGCTCTATTATTTCATCTCTCCGTATTTATATATCTCTTAATAGATCCCCACCCCCCCTCAAAAATTTCCCCATTATGCTCATTTAATATATATTTTTAATGATCACGACCTCAATGCACTATAAAAATTCTATTACAACTGAATGGAGTGTTGTGGGTAGTCCTTCTATCACTATAACAATACTTTTAACACTTCCCTTCAATAAAGTATTCCACTAACATAAGTTCATTAAAAGACACAGCCTAACACCTCCAATTATTACTTAGAAATTAATTTAAATTTATATCCTATTGGAAACTTCCCACCCAAGTTAACATAAAAAACATTGATACATGAGTCAAAAAAACTCATTCATTACCACATACTTCAAAAAATATTCAACTAAGTCACTAAACATAGCAATGTTCCAACTTGATCTATCCCAAAGGACACAATAATAATGAACATGAACTCCAACCAACCTCATCTTTGATTCTTCTTATTTTCATCCCAAAAAATTTGACGAACTCTAATTCTCAATCAGTCGAACTCAACATTGGTTTCAGTTCACAGTCAATATAATACTACCATCAATGATTGATTTATCAACAAATGAACTTTTTATGTATCCATGGTCTTAAATCGGAAATCAAACTCCATACTCAACCCCTTTATTTAACCTTGTACAACCCCCAATTCTTCACGAAAAAGAGTAACACAAACTAGAATCCCCTTATTAAAAAAGATTTGAACATATGGTGTGAATTCAAACCAAGCCTTCCAATCTAAGAAACTAGGGATATGAGGCCCCATATTATTTTCTTATTTAACACCAACATCAAATAAATAATACAAATGATATCATATCTTATCTCATCTCAACATGAACACAATCGTATATTCATATTCTAAGCATCAGTCATTGTTGGATTTTCCAATAGGTTTGGTTCATCATTATCAAAAATCATCAGTGTCAAACCCGTTACAGATTCTACATGATTCAACATTAGTAAGTACATTCTTCACTCACATATCCTTAGACCCATTTTGGTTTAAAACACACTTTCAGTGAGTACAAATTAGCTTTTTTTTAACCCAATAAGGAATCTTCTTCAAAAATATGAGAATACTACGGTCATCACATCATCCACGGATCAACTGGTTTTCAAAAGAAAATTTCATAATTTCATCCAAATACGTGGTAGGTTTCCATGTTTCAATATTTAAATATTCGATGAATTGTTCATTTTCCTTCCAATCAATTACAATAAGCTCAAATTATAGTTCTTGATAGATGTTGGTGTCATTATGCCTCATTCTATTTTCTCTTACGTGGGAAATGTTCCAACGATTGAAACTCCATATGTAGAATTTGGATATATAGAAATGATACATACAAGGGAAAATACACATGCAAATTTGGCTAAGCTAACTGCTAGAAATACTAATATTAGGATATGTGAGATGCTCTTCTTCAACATTACCCTATATGAACCTATAAAATATTGGATATGATGAAAAGAAGATACACAAATTGTCTAGATTAATTGGATATGTTATAACCTAAAACATTATAATATGGCTACGTGGCCCACTACTATTGAAAAAAAAATGAATTTAATAAATGAAAAATATTTCACTTAAATAATAAAATCAAATTTCAAAATGTTTTAAAAAAATATTTTTGGTTTCAAGATATCATTCAACTATTTATTTTAAAATTTAAAACATGTAGTTCTAAATAATTAAGCCCAATCAACTAAAACCTCAAATACTCATCCAAAATATATCTTAATTAAATTTCACAGAATGGGATAACTCATTTAATCTCAAAACATATGGAAATTAATGTAAAATCATTACAACATTGAATCACACAAATCATAATTTTTATGAAATATTAAAAGAATAAAATTTATCATCCTTAAATAAAAAAACTCATTATTCCTCTATTATATAAAAATTTGGAACAAAAACTAGAAAAATACATGAAAGTAGATGTGGAAATATGTACTGAAATTTAGCCACATCAATTCACATTTTAAATCATATTTCATGATAACTGGTTGACATAATCATAAGGTTTCTCACTGCAGCTCTCATTCTGAAGGTTTTTCATCAAGATAATCTGTATAGAGTTCCTCTCACCTATAACGACATGAAATTTTATAAATTAAAATAACAATTTGAATTAATAAATTAATTTTTAAGTAATGTATCTTGAGATAAAAAATTGACTACTTCAATTATTTTGGAATGTTATAAGTTATATCCTATCATATTTGAAAGAACATTATTCATAAAAACCATTGATAATATAATCACTTTATATTGACAATAAATATTTGTATATTAAGGTTTATGATAAAGTAGAATTTATATAGATGAAAGAAGAGATGGCCACAATCAGTATGATTATACCCTATGAATCCCATTTGTTAATGATTATGATAGAGATAGAATCACTGAGTTTCACACTTGACCAGTCCCAAGATGATATTAAAAAACTGAAACATGACTCAAAACCATTTATGGGAGAATCTCAAGATCACCAAGGTCATGTCCCAATCCATTTTTGTCGAACCACCCCATGAAAATATCACCATCACACACCTTACCCTTAGGGAGTTCATTGGCGTAATAAATGGAAAAGTATCTAGACCTTAATAGTTTGATTTTTTTCTAAAAAAAATATTGATTGTATTTATACCCTTTTAATGTTACTTTTTAAATGATTAAATAATGAGTTTGATAAAAAAATAGATTTTGGTATGATGAAACACGAATTATATTTTTGGGAAATATATATTATCAATCAATAAAACATTTTTGATGAATTTAATAATTTTTTAAATAAATTATATTTTAATAAAATATTTTTAGTAAATATTATTTATTAAATTTAAATGATAATATAATTTTATGATGTCAAATGTAATCATTATAATGGTCGGAAAATTATTACTCTAAAAAACCAATAATTTTCAATAAATAGGGATTTTTGATTTAAAAGTGTAAAATCTAATATTTAAAATTTTTTGTTGATAAAATAAAAATCATTTTTGAAATCATCACATTGAAATTATTCAATGGTTAATTTTTCATAATTTGCGAAGACATTTAAATTTTTGGGTAAATATTAAATACAATATAATTTTATGATGTGTATTATGATATAGTAATGACCCAAAAGTGATGTAATGTATTCCATAAAAGGTATCCCTGACCAAATATATATTTACACATTAATAAAATTCATTTTTATTTTATTTTATTAATTTTATAAATCCTTACTGATTCCTATAAAACCTATATTTTATTTCAAGGTTTTAAAATAATTTTTTTATAAACATGAATCACTTCTACATCGCCAAGGGTATTTTTTAATGTGTTCAGGTATTATCCTTATCAAATAATTAAAACCACTATTCTTTGGTAGAAACCAAAGGAGAAAACCATGTGAAGTTTTTGGTTTTCATTACATTATCATATATAGTACAAAACCAATTCTTATAAATTAATAAAGAATCATCCTCTCTTTTTCTATATAAACAGTCCCAAACTCTCATTATTATTAACTAAAATATTTTTTATCATGAAATTACTCTACCTTTAACTATATAAAATCCTCCCAAGGTTCCCCCAATCTTCTAAGAAGCTCCACTCATGTTTTTAGAAGTTCCTTCTCAAGGTAAGGGATCCTCTCTTTCTCCCCTTTATTCTAGAACCTTCTTTATGTCAAGACTTTTTATTTATAATTATTCATGTTGGGATATGTTTTTTACATCCCTTTTACTATCCTTATGGTTCACAAGTAATTATATACCCATTTTTCTTCCATTCATCCCTTCTATAAATTTTTATGTACACTTGTTATGTTGTAGAAATTTTCTTGCGATTTTTCTTGCCAAAAATTTGTGTAGTGAATACCCATATCCACTTCGACTCATGTTTATTCATATAGATTTAACTATACATAATTTATTTTATATTTACACGTATTTATCCCACAATCAATAATCATGGGGTTAAAATTGATGAAATACATCCTTATATTTTATGATCTATGTGGCACACTTATGCATGTAAATGATATAAAAGTGACGGGTGTGATCAGAATTATATAGCCTTAAAATTCATTGGGTAATTTTTTTTATCTCATGATATTTCATGTATGGTTCATGGGATATTATACTAAGAACACAATATTATGATTTTTTTGGGGTTTACCTTGATATATTCTTATGATGTCGTGTTTTATGTTGTTTCCATATTTCTATGTTGCCTTTATATTATCATGTTATATGATTCCTCATTATTAAAAATTTTTATTCCCACCCCTCTTATGTTAACATGATATACCTCTTGGATCACATGTATTTATTTAACTTATACTATGCCTTTTTTATTCCCTTGTTGGGATTTATAGCTCACCCCTTTCTTATGTACATCCCCAGGTTATCTCATGCGGTTTTAGAAGAACAATAGAATATTATGAGCATATTAAAGAAGTTTTAAATAGTGTTATTATATTTTTATTTCCATTTGATATGATATATACATAATTCAAAAAATAAACTAGGTTTTCTAATCTAATTGGAATTATATTATGTGTACCTTTAGGTAATAAACCAGGAATTAAGTTGTATTAAAGATATGAGATTTCATATTTCGTATAAAAACGTCTAGTTATTTTTATTATTAGCATTATGTAACTCTAGTTAATGCCTTAAGGATAATACTAAACATAGTAAAAAATCATTTTATTTTGTTAAATTATATAGTAAGTGGTTTCCAATCAAATACATCCATGTCTAGATACTACAAGTGGATGTGGCTCCGGAACAGTTGTACCGAGCAGTAATAAACCTAATAAGGGTGCATTGAGATAGACTTAATCATCACCTGGTGTATGAAAATGGGTTTTAATACACACCTAGTTTGACACTACCAGGGTATATTCTTTGATAAAACCACAAGCTCTTTATGAACCATTATTAAGGGAACAAAAATTTCCATAATAATTAATTTTAGTAAATAGATCATGGATAACATGGATTGAAATCTAAAGATTCATAGGTTAAATAATATATGTAATTTATGAGTTATCCCATTAATTTTCATGGTTTCCCATTTAAAAATTTAATATTTTCAATGTTATCATCCCTAATTTTACATTTATTTTTATCCAATGGTTGCAATTAAGTGAAATTATGCCAATGAACATTGTGGGGGCAATGTGATGACTGTCAAAATGAGATTCTCAACCTGATGGGAGCAGGAATCAAGAAATTTTGGAAAATAATTTTCTAATTAACACATATTTTAAACAAAAACTTGAATCAAGAGGAACTCCTGAATCCCCCTAAGAAAGATCGAGTTTCAATTGATACCTTTATGTGACAAAGGCCTCCGAATTGCAATGGATCCTCTGTTCCCTTAATCATAGAAAATTTTATCTACTCTATTGAAAATATATCCTCCATCTTTCAATGAACTTATAAAGAAAAGTTCATACTAAATTTTTATCATATGGTGGTATAAACTTATCAATAGTGGATTTTGGACAAAATTATGAAGATTGATGAAGATATTGAAGCGATGGAGTGGAATTAATTCATGAAAATGTTTTTTGATAAATATTTTCCTCACACTCACCAACTGAAAATGGATAGAGAAATCCGTATCCCCATGAAATATATTATGAATCTATTAGGGAATACGATATAAACATCACAATAAATTCACAATATTCCTTTATCTTTTTCATTACCCCAAAAAAATTTGACCACTTATTTTGTGGGTTAAAACCATTTATATGAATATCCTTATCTATTTGGGACTTTGATATCTATGAGGAAATTATTTGATGTTATGTTAAATTAAATATTGAGATTGGTGAATCTCAAGGGTCTCTTAGGATTGGACATAATAATTATAGAATGGAATTTAATTCTAGTGGTTCCATTACAAATATCATGGGGTTAAGAAATTTCATCATCCCATTTTTCAAAAGTGTATGAAGAATCATCATGGAAATTTCTTAAAGTGGACAAGGAAAGGCTTTAGGTGCAGTAAGGAAGTCGACCTAACTAGAAAAATTATATTAGAGAAAACAACTAATGTGAGGGAAGAAAAGAATTATCTAGTAAACCCTCATCATGTCATCTAATATTTCAATAACAATCAATTAGGAAATTATAATAACCAATTACCTAACATAAGGGGTTTTAATGACAACTAATGATAATAACATCCATGGTCTAGGGAGTAAGGGTGTGTGTATGCCATCATAACTACTGTGGTGGATCCTGATAATGAAGTAGTGATAGGTACACTAGTTACTTATTCAAGGATAGAGAATTTACTATTTGATTATGTTTATATATATTCTTTTATATCACACAATTTTAGTATAACTATAAGAATAACACGTAAAAACATGAAAATTGAGTTATTGATGAAGATAGGAAATGGGTTAATTGTTATATCCCATGAATATAACTCACCCCTATCCAAATTTGTGTGATTAATTTCTTCGTAAACCTTGTGATACTCCCCTAGGCAGAATTTGATTCTATTTAGGGCATGGATTGTGTTTCCTTGTGTAGATCCAACATATATTATTGAGACAAGGGAATCAACGTTTGTATCTTAAATTGAACGCTGAGTCTATACATGCTCAAGGATGAGTATGAATTTTCTATGGTACCATCATCTCAATCATGTATATTATTTCATTGAAAGCAAGCATATCTAGCTCAAATGATTGATAATAAATAAAAGATCATTCATGATGACATGACCATTATAATGGAATTCACTGATGTGTTTTCCATATAATTTCTCTATCTTCCCCCAATAAATGAGGTTGATTTCTCAAAAAAATCGTATACAAAGATACTTTCCAATATCCAAGACCCATTATAGAATGGTTTTTTTAAAATGAGGGTCTATAAAAACAATTACATGAGAATGTGGATAAAGGGTTTATACGAACAGGTGCTTCACCATGGGGTTCACTTATTCTCTTCATCAAGAAGATGGATGGGTCTATGTGCCTCTATATTGATTATTGTGATCTCAATAATATCATAGTAAAGATAAAGTATCCACTATCATGGATTTATGACTTATTCAATTAGCTACGTAGAGTACAATACTTCTCTAAGGTGGATCTTTGGTCTGGAGAAAAATACTTCTCTAACACAATTAATAATTTTCATTTTTAATCATTATCTATATGTATATTAGTTATTTTTTTTCTATTTTCCCACATTGAGTATTTATAGTTTTGACCGTTTATAGTAATCTCATAGGAGCAGTATCGATATTCATTATTGTTTCAAAGTTCATCATTAAAAGATCATTAATGTTACGTAATGGATGAATTACAATGATTTATGAAGATTAAATTTCCCTTTATTAGTGTTTCACTCTTTATCCATAATGATAAAATTAACAATAAGGAGACATTAGTGATTTTATTAACCATCGAAAGGTGTTTTCTTAAAAATTGAGTTAAATATTTATATATCATTTATGAAAAAAATAATTATTTAAATATTTATATTATATTATATAACTAATTATTTTTTTTCTTCATTTGTGATATAATTCCATATCACTGTTCATGTTGGTGGTCAAACAGACTCAAAAATGAACATAACATGATTATTGATGATTATGGGGTGATTTAGTTGTAATATAATTACAAATGTAGCATTATGATATAATATATATGAAAATATTACTTAATTAGATACGAATATATTACATAATTTGAATAAATTATTTTCTTATTTGTATGTTTATTTTAAATTATTGAATTAAGGATGATCATTTTTCGATCATATCATTAATAGGTTATATATTTTTTCATACAATAACCTTAATGATATCATAAAGATAATATTTATACATCAAAACCATTGTAATAACCATCCACATAATGTGGTGATAACAAAATGAAAATCAATCATTCCATAAAGGTGGAAGTACACACGTATGTATGGTTGTTGATTTAATATTCCATAGAATATGGGAAATGTATAATATGTTTTATCATTTTATAATATAAGATATGTTATAAATATCATAATTATTTATTTAATTCAACCTTATGAACAACTATTCATGTTAGCTATGGAAAATGAAACAATATTCCTTCTGAAGGTGGTAGTCCACACACACATACAAATGTCATTTTATCTTTTCTTAAGTGAAGAGTGTAAGGGTTGTTAATTCCTATACCATAATTATAATAACATATCATTATAATAGGGATAATGATTTTGTAATTTTAAGATGGTTTATAGGAATTTGATGAAGAATAAGTGCACATAAATAAATTGAAAATAGAATGAGAAGCTAGGATTTTATACCTCACATTTTAGATTATCTCATTTGAAAATGGGGTTAAGGCTTTGAGGGATGGTTTTTTGAGAATAGTGAAACATATATAAGGTGTATATGAGTGTTTAGGAGAGTTTTGCGTCGATACTGGTGGAATCTTAGGAGGTTTTTGTGTGATGTGATGTGAGGAGAGGATATCCCCTTTTATAAGAGAAATGGGATAACATTTTTGTAAATACACATAACTTTTCAATAATTGGAAGTTTCTCTCTAGGAACATTGATCCAAAATTTGAGAAATAATTTGGTTATGAAAGGGATAAGGTTTATATAGCCTCAAAAATATTTTTTCACGCATGTTTTAAACATTTATCAACCCCTTTAACTCTTGAATTATTACTGTTTTCATTATAGCTTTTACCATGGTGGCAAATTTTTACCTAAGGTAACTAAATATTTCTGCCTAGAAATTAGGTCGAGCTAATTTTATTATTTAGAACTATTGATTCTAAATTCAAAATAAATTCTTTTAGGTTATATTACTAAAAATGTTAAAAATAAATTTCAATATATTAAATTTATAATGTATGGAATAAATTTTTGAGAAAAATATTACTTGAGTTCTATAATATCAATCCTAGGTTTGTATACAATAATAATTATTTTAAAATGTAAAATTTCAATTATAAAATTCATGATTTTTCAATAAAAACGTTTCATAAATTTATAATTCTTACTTATGTACTCATAATGACATAAAAAGTCATAGTATTAGTAAAAACATCATATTGCACTATTCACATAAAAATCATTTTTTTAAAAAAATATCGAATTAATATCATAAGTTATTATTGTCATGAAAAATTTAAAAAAATCGTTAATTTTTTCAAATTCACATCAAACAATTTTTAAATTTCATTTTTAATCAGAAACATAAAATATAAGGAAACCTCATTTTTTTGGGAAAATGTCATTTTGTGTATTAAATATTATTTTTCCTATAAATTATTAATTAATATAGAGTTAACTAACAGAAAATTAACTTTTTTATTATCAGAACACTTTTAAGGGAAATTTGAGAAACCATAAGGTTTAACCACCAAAATAAATCACATAACAATTTAATAAATAAATTTAGCCTATTAGAATCGCTCTCAGAATATAATTTCCAGGAGATAGAGGATACAAAAAGATCTGGATCATCCTTTAAAAGGTATTCAAAACAAAACATCATCTTCTCCCAAGCCTTCATGTACTCTTCCTAGTATATATCCCCTTCATTGATTCCCGTTATCAATATAAGATCTTTCTTTTCAATCCGTGCACTCTTCTCACCATTGGTATTCAATTTCAATGGCCTTCCCATCATCTTGTTAGCTTACTCTTTAATGGAATTAATCACCAAAACATCTTCCATCATTTTTCCTTTTGAATAAATAAGTAGCTCCAAATATTTCTCATGGTACATACCTATCTCTTGTAGCTCAATCATATCATCATAGATAGATGTGGCCCAATGATACATAGCCTCATCCTAGGAAATTGTATCAATGTACTTCGGATCTTCGCTCTTTTTTTAGGATCAAGCAAAGATGAAAGTTATAATAATTAACTAAATTTGAACACTCACACAAACACTATCCTATAGAAACACAAACCAGGAATGGAAATGACTCCAAATAAAAAAGGAACAATCCAGGTAAAAATATGTCAACCCATGAGTTCAGATGGTATTATCTTTGTATTCTATGGAATCTTGACTTCAATCATCTTTTCCATTTTCAACTCCAGTAGCGGAAGCTTATTGACAGTTACAGTGAGCAAGCCTTACTGGAAAATTGTGGAGATCTTGTCTATAGTGGAGATAATTGGCATCACTAATTTCCTCATGAACATCCCCACATTGTGTTCCATACTCACGTACTTTAGACCTTCCATGTTCTCCGTCGGATGCTTCCGCTCGCCGATGATGACCAACACATTTTCAACCTCCACTTACACCTTGATATCACCTCTCTTCATCCCTTGCATGTCGATGAAAATGGTCTAGGAGCTTGGGTACTCCACCACATATACTAGGGTCACCAACATGGCCTTGGTGTCTCATGAATATTTTAATGTGGTAGTGTTATCCTTGGCATCACCAGCAAAAATTAAATTTCAAAAATTATAATATTCATGATATATATATATAAATATTTTTATTACATGTTGATATAACCCTAATTTCCTTATTAATTAATTGTTAAAAAATTTATAATAATGGAGAAATCGACACTGGGCGAACACGTGAGAAACCCAATTATGGGTGAGAGAAACCCTTCTTCAAATATTCGACCCTTCATGGATGTGGTCACTGAGATATTGACTGAGAACACATGAACTTGACCAAATGATGTTGCAGATCATGATCTTTATGTCCACCCTAAGAACTTTCTTCACCATGGACAACTGGCGATTTCATTCTCAATAATTGAGGTAAACCTTCTTGCATCATATTTTCTTTTTTTTCTTGTTAGGAAGTTCATTAATCACAGACCATCATTGAAAATATTAAGAACCTCCCATGAAGCCATCAGCTTTTTGAGTTTTCATGTCAACGTACTCAACTCCTCTAGTGTTGTGTGTCGCATTTCTTCTGAGGATGACTGTTATCGACTCTGGGAGAAACATTCACGGTATTTTGGGGGTTGTTCCATTAATGTTCTTAAATAGACCCCATACATCGACCCTACCTTTGAATCTACAATAGTTATGATTTGGCTTAGTTTCCCTAGTCTACCATTACATCTACTTAAACAATATTCTTTGTTTATGATCACTAAACTCATTGGTAATCCATTGAGAATGGATACGATGGCGAGGGCTCTCTCAAGGCCTTATGTTTCTATAATTTGGGTTAAAATTTATGTCTTTCTAGATCACCCCTCTCAAATATAGATCCAAAATGGTGATTATGGAATAATTAGGGAGGTTTTTTATGAAAGTTTTATAGATTATTTTCATCTTTTCCTTCAGCATGGACATGATCTAAATGATTTTGGCCATAGGACTGCTTGTCATAAGGCCAGGAAATCCATATGGGTTGAAAAAGGTAAGTATAATATTGAACTATAAGGGTATAATATTTGTCATAGGTTTAATACTAGCACATCTAGACTTTCTAATGAAGGGAAGAAGACTGATGTGTGCAAGGATATTCTAGTTAATAATTAAAAACCTTTTGAAAATAAAGGAATGTATGGTTTTGTTGATTTTGTGCTTGCTGCCAGAAATTCCAATATTGGTTGTCCTACCATGGAGGAGGATCAAGTGAAATAGTTTGAATTACATGGTAAATAGGACAACGAAAAAAGTGATCTCTCTAATTATAATTATTCATTTTAGGTGGATGATGATTAGCCTAATCAAATTGAGGAAGAATATCTCAAATCACATTCTAGGAATGGGAAAACAGATGGTTTTTGCTGATGTATACGTTACCACAAATCCAACAAAATAAGGAAATTTAGAGAATATTCCAAAATTGAATGAACAATAGTAACATGTTCCCTTTAATCCTATAGGAAGGAGAATGTGAATCCTTCAAAACTACCAGTACAACCTGTTGCAACCTATGGTTTTGTGGTGGAGGAATATGACAGAAATAATTATCCTTTATATAGAGATTCTTATTTGATTGAGGATGATCAGAGCAAAGAAGTTAGTTCATGGATGGATGAACATGATGAAATTACACACCAAAAAAATAAAAATGGTTACATTTCTGCTGACATGTACCTTGAAATACAAAAGAGTAAGTTTATTAGGATGGTTGATGAATATAAGAAGAATCCTGATTTGAAATTTGGAGATATACCTTGGGAGTGATTATTATTGGATAAAAGTTATTCTTACTGATCTATTTGGATGAGAGTGCTAGGATGGTTTGAATCAAAATGGGTTATCTGATCTGAGTCTTAATGTCTGGGTATTTGTTGGTGCTAGCGATGGAGTCCACTAGTTTCAGTTTGATTAGATTCTTTCTTGTAAAATATATATCTAGTTACTTGAGTGTTGTTGCTTCTATATGGAGTGTGCAAAGGGGTTGGAGGTCGTTCTTCCACTTCTTTAAAGTATGATATTTATTCTATTCGGCTTCAGGTTGTCTGCTTTATTGGAATAATGCTATGCAGTTCCTCCAACTTATGGGGGAATTGTGTGGTTCTTGAAAAACGCAACATAAATCTGTGAAAATTATGTTCTTTGAGGGTTTTTATAATGTTTATTAGGCCTCACATCAGTGATGTTGTATCACATGTTTGATCTTTTGATGGGATGAAGAAGTTGACTTGGCTAGAATAGAATTTCAGTTGTGGGCATTCGTCCAACCATTTATTTTTTACAGTGAAGGTCTTGGATATGGAAATCCCTTGGTCATGTATGGGATGTTAATGAATATCATTTATTTTTTATTTATATTCATTAACCTCATACTATAGTTCGACAGTGCTCAGGACTGTTCAATATAAATATCATGGATGATCCCTTCTAGGCTATTATGCGATTAGAAATGAATAGTTGATTTTATTGAAGATGTTTTTAAGAACCAGTGTTGATCACACTTGACAAAATGTTGAGCTCAATATCTTGGAGTGAACTTTTTATTGTATTAAACTTGTTTTCTTGAATGTGTATATTCATTTCCTGATATTAATGGTGTAAGATCCTTACACCTTGTGTGTTAACTATAACGTTAATTTTATTTAATAAATTTATTGGGATATGTGCTAGGTGACCAACCCATATCTCATTATATTTAAAAAAACATAATCATCCCTTCATGATCTCCACATAAGACCTAGGAAATAGATATGCTTTATTTGTAGTCGAGGGTGGAGGCTCAGCTAGCATGAATTACGTGGAAATCTCCATGAGATTGAACTTTTAACATATATCGTTTTTCTCAAAGAGTTTCTCGACACCAACTTCGGTTTGGTCCAAGGAAACCCATAGTAAAGTATCCTCCCTTCATAGCACAAGAAAATGGGCTTCATATTGAAGACTCCCACTTCTGGATGTCATTTCTTCCCACATGATTTATTGATTTTGTAGTATGTTTACTTCAATTTATACCATTTCATTTAATGGTTATGTTTTAATGGTCATATTTAATATTAAAAATTAATCAAAAATTATCATTTTAGTTTGGTACAGTGTGTGAAACAGATTATTTAATATATTGATTATTTAAAGATAATATTCAGTTAATTCTCAAGTCAGTACATATTTGGAGGGGATGGAAGGGTCATGACATATGTCATTGGGGAATTAGAGTGACAGGCTCGGTGGGAAAACAAATGTGGGATAACATTATATTTTTTCTTGATATGATGTTACTAAATTTGTATACAGATATGGTGACTGAGCATTGGCTATGTTGGGAGGCTAGTTGACCCGGTATAGGTGATGTGTGGGTTTAGTTGTTTATTCACAAAGGGTTTAGTATTCTTCTTCCACATCTACATAAGAGAGACTATAGGGTGGATCCTACCGAGCAACTTGCAAGATCATCCTTATATTATATATTTTTTTCTCAGATTCTTTTGTTGGAGTTAGTGATCGTTTGAACATTTTTAACATGTGACATGGAGTTGACGGGTTTTTGTGGAGTCTCCATCATATGTGTAGGTTATTTTTTGTATTTATTTAGAAACCTTGTTTTATGCATGTCATTTTATTCATTGTTGGATTGGTTTTATTTTATATCATATGAAATTGATTATTGAAATCATTCTTATGTTCTGGAGAATGTATGATGGTAATTCCTCTATATATGTGTTTTGTACCCTTTGTATTATTTTTCAACCCATAGTCTGTCGGAGGTCTATTTTGAGGGTCACTCATTCCTTCTTTTCTGACTAGGGATGGTATCCAAGAGGGATGGTTTGTTACATTTTTTTTCTATAGTGTTTTTTACGATAAGGACCAAATAATATGTTATGAAATTGATGACATTCAAGGAAACTATTATAAATTAATGTTATTATAAATGTCATTATTTCTCAAGAATAATGATTATGGTAAGATCATGGATTTTCTATGAGGTATGGATCCTTTAATTTTAGGCCTAATTCTTTGGTTTTGAGCTAATATGAATTTCTAGTGAAGCTATGGTGGAAACAAGGGTGTCTGGGGATTACTAGGATCTCAAACCCCGCCTGGTGAATGAAATGATTGGATTTCATGGTTAGTAGAAACTGTGAAGCTCAGCCCACATGGTTTGTCCTAACCATGTAGGTTTCCCCTTGGAACAATGGTATATGTATGTTTGGAAGACATTTTGGCCCGCTATGGGGTCAAACCGTGTGTCCCCTTATTTTTGAATAAAATTACCATATTTACCATAATGGATTATAACTTCTACCCCTCCTCTATTATCATCATTCCAGCAGACAAAAACTCATATTTTCATCATTTGAGAGATTTTCTTCCTTCAACCTGGGTTCATTGACAAATCATCCATCCGGACTCCAATTCAACATTCGATCATTTCGTTGGATGTGTGTCAGTGAGATCTATAGTCTTATTGTGTCTTTCATATTTTGTCTTTCACTCAGCAGAGTTATTTTAGTGTAGTCTCATATCCCCTTTTTTTAGGGTGTTCTTCTATTTTTTCATTTTCATACGATCTAGACACTACCACAAAACAGGGCAAGGGAAGCGCAGCCCATTATCAGTGCTAACAGAATGCACTGATAAAGGGGTATGCCTTTATCAGCGCTAGCTAAAAGCACTAATAAATGTTACCTTCATATGTGCTAAAAGAAGTTCTGATAAAGGTGTACCCTTTATCAGCACTTTTTTAGTGCTGATAAAAGGGATCATTTATCAGTGCTTTTTTAGCTCTGATAAAGGTAGCTCTTTATCAGCCCTAAAAAGCGCTGATAAATGAATTTTTTATCAGCTCGTTTATTTTTGCGCTGATAAAACATACCTTTATCATTTCTTTTAACGATCACTAATAAATTCTCCATCAGTTTTTATATAATAACCCTAACAGGCCCTCCACTCTTGCATGCGGTCAAGCTTTCACGGAAGTTGAACCAGGCCCCTCGTCTGTCACGACCTCTCCTCCTACTCATCCTCCTCCTCCTCTTCCTCCTACTCCTCTTCCTCCTCCTCATTTTCCTCGTCCTCCACTGCCGCCATCGCTGCCTCTGCCCCTACTGCCGTGGCCGCTGCTGCCTCTACCGTCGCCTATGCCTCCGCTGCGGTCGTTGCCTCCGCCCCCGCTGCCACGACCGCTGCAGCCTCTACCGCAGCTGCTGCCTCCAGCTCTGTCGTTGCCTCTGCCGCCACCGCATACTCTATCATCGATAGAAGGTACCCTTTAATCCTTTTTCATTGGTGATTCAAAATTTAGTTAATTTAGTGATCTTTTTTTGCGAGTCTTCTTATTTAGAGAAATATCATTAATTTTTTCTTATTTGGTCATGGAATATAGTAATTATGTCTTAGATTATCATGCCTTATGTCATCTAGAAAGGTAATTATAGTGTTGGTGTAGAATCAATATTCAGGAGATCAGTGGAGTTATATGATGTCTCATAGGTTTTCTCTTGGCGAATTCTCCTCTTATCACTATCAAAGACTGATAGTTTCTTCTCAATTCAAATAATCATGGATTCTTCCATTATTGATATTCATTTTCAGTTAATTTTCTTTCTACCACTTGGATTTTTCTTCCCTGTTCTTTTATCTAAAACCATTTATTTACATGGAATTGGTTCTGGAAGTTACAAGAGAGATATATTATTCTAGTTGGTGTGTGAAAATGTTTTAGTATACAAAACACCTGATGAACACTGATGTTAATGTTGACATTGTGGTAGGAAATTCCTTAATAAATAAGTCCTTGTAAATTTTGTTTCCATGATTAATTGTTCATGCTTGATTCCCTTTCAAGATGTTATTACTTGTAAAAGTGTTAGTAGACCTCCAAACTCATTATTTATATATGATCTAATGGTTATTTTAAATCCCCTTGTGAATTTTTCTTGATATTCCACATTATTCATTTATACAGTATATATTTTTTATGCTATTGAATTACCTGTAGAACATGAAAGGGGAAAGAATCCATCTGATATAGGATGAGGTTAGATAATTCCATGCAAGGGTTATGTGTTATCCAATTCTATTAAACAATTTGGTTGGGACATTCCATCATCTAAGGATAACAACCACCATCAGGGTGGGATTATGGTGTTCTTAATAATGACCATCATTGGTATAGGGAATGTAATGAAAGGTGTGATAATAAAGATTGATCAGGGCTTAATCATTTGGGATATACTATCTAGAATATACTTGGGGATTATACCTAGTAATGATGACCTATTGGTTAGGGCTTACCCATAGTATGTTCATCTTTTATATTTTAAAAGTTTTTTCAACTAGTTCTATCAAAGGTGGGTTCAATAATTTCATTAATCGAAAGGTGTGTTTAACCAATGTGTGGGTTGATTTCAGTTTTAGTGGGTTCTTGGGGTTTGTGGTATGTGGTAAATGGTGTACTTGGATTTAGATTATTTTATTCTCATGGGTTTCCCATATTTTATGTTTTCTTTTCAGTTGGAAATCTCTTCTACTGTGTGCCTCTCCTCTTCCACGAATGCACCTCTACCATGTGCTTAACGACACATTAGCGGTGAGTTTTCTCCTGTTACTCATTGGTTTCCTCTTATTCTCATGTTATTACTATTTGATATTGATTTTTATAATGTGAAATGTACGGGCTAACGCCCCCTGAAAATCGTGGTCATTGGTGGTCCTTATTTTCACACTAAATGAATTGAATTTAGGTTGGTTCTTGTTGAACATTGGAATATAAAAATTGGCAATTTATGTATTAATGACTTATGAATTAACACCCCAGGATGATAAAACATATGTGATAATCCCTGAATTAACAAACAAAATTCTATAAGTGATGGTTTGTAAAATCTAAAATTGTGATTGTTTAGTTTGTATGGTGTTGCGATTGTGATCACGATTGTGTTTTTGTATTGTCTTGCAGTTGTGGGAATGATTTATATGCCATTTTTTCCCATGTATTAGTTCTTCAACCATTGAATATCAATCCAATCAATACCCATTTCAATGGCACCACCACTTTTTTACTAGTGCAATTCCACTGAATCCTAGAACACCACTTCTAGAGGACTCTATGATACACTTTAAAATACATGGTATGTAGTCTTGTTAAATGGAACATGCTTCACCATACATGGATTTCATATATATTTTAATTCCATAGTACATTTATCTCCAAAATTTACACCACATGCTTATATTATAACTCAAACATAGAATATGTTTCATTTTAAATGTTCCATGTCTTGTGAACCTAGGTCAAACACAATGTATCTCCAATACATATACTTCATCATGAAACCATGTACATTCCATGAAATAATGGTTGAACTATATGACATTTGTTTTACATCACTCACACCGTGTATAGATACTATATAAACTTGATGTGTATAGACTATACACCCCTAGTGGTCATGTAAGGACTACACACCGTGTATTCCACAAAAATGTGATGCATAGCTGGTGAGGTGACTCAGTATGTATCTAAAGTACACACCTTTAGCTCAAGTTCTTCTATATATCATTTAATTTAAAAGGAATCATTCAGTCTTTATAAGACTAACTTGGAATTAATTTGATATATGTCAGATTAAATCAGTTATCTTATCCATACACGATGTTCACCCTATAAGAAACACCATGTTTATGGATTTCACATGATTTTAGAGGCATTTTTACCCTTATTTTTTTTAACGAAACCAAAACAATGCTACTTGATTAATTAAAGCATAATATTAGGAAAGGTTGAGATTGAACCCATAAAGATGATGGATATGAATAAAGAATGGATGAATGTCAATCGATAGACAAAAGTGTATGGATATGATGTGAAAGAGTTTATTATGTTTGTAGAAGATCATGCATGTGACCCTTCTCAAATCCTTTGTCCGTGTTTATTTTGATTTTATTGAAGACAAATTAGTCCAGAGGAGTTGGAAGAACACCTGATCTGTCACTGAATAGATCAAAATTATACATGTTGGAATAAACTTGGGGAAAAATGAATGTAGGTAGTGGCTCAGATAACACGACAATTAATAGATCATGTGATATGATTACAAGCATGCACAGTGAAGAAAATTATATGGATGGTGTGATTAAAGATGTGAATGATGATAAAGATCATATTGAAGAAATGACAAGGACTGTTTAAGATAAAATTCAGGATTGCCCAAAATTGTTTGAGAAGTTAAAGAGTTGGGAAAAAATGTCTTTGTATGCTGATTGCACTAAATACACAGCATTGTCAGCCGTATTGAAGCTATATAATTTGAAAGCAGGCAACAAGGGGAGTGACACCAGTTTTACGGAACTACTTGCTCTCCTGAATGACATGCTCCCTGAAGATAATGAACCCTCAATCCGATCAAATGATTCCAAACAAATTCTATGATCGATGGGTATGATCTATAAAAGATTACATGCCTAACCGAATGACCGTATATTGTTTCTCAAGGACCAAAAATCACTTAATGAATGCCCAAAGTGTGGTGATTCTCGATACAAGGAAGATGATTCTAGTCCTATGAATGTTGTATGGTAATTTCCAATCATTCCATGGTTTAGAAACCTATATGGATGTGAGGAGACTGTAGGACAATTAACATGGCATGCAGATACCAGAATTAATGATGGGAAACTACATCACCCAGAATACTCTCCTCAGTGAAAGAGAATCGATCACGAGTATCCTGAATTTGGGAATGAGCCGAGAAACCATCGTCTGGATTATCTACATATGGGTTGAATCCTTTTGGTTTTCAAAGCAGCAGTCACATAACATAGCCGGTTATGTTGGTAAACTATAACTTACCATTGTGGTTATGCATGAAACGAAAATACATCATGTTATATTTTCTTATATCTGGACCAAAACATCCGGGTAATGATATTTGATGTTTATTTAGACCCATTGATCGTGGATTTGAAAATATTGCGGGATTCAGTTGTTAAGGTGTATGATGCTCAGAAAAATGAATATTTCACATTAAAATCCATGTTGTACAGGAAGATAAATGATTATCCTGCTAATGGAAATTTTTCAGGATATAAAATTAATGGAACTCACGGGTCTCTTGTTTGCGAACAAGGTACACAGTCAATTAGGTTGAAACATTAAGCGAAAACCGTGTTTCTAGGATATCACAGATTTCTACCCTGATGTCATAAGTATCGATCTTGTATGATATCCATCAACAGAAGTTCAGAAGAACGTACAACACCGTCTCCACTAACATGTGATCAATTGATTGAGAATGTAAAATATTTGGACACTACTTTTGGTAAACCATTTTCAAAAAACCTTAAGAAAACTGGTTGGAAAAAGAGATTAGTTTTTTTTTGAATTACCATACTGGAATTTTCTGTATGTTAGAAATTTTCTTGATGTTATGCATGATGAAAAAAATTTATGTGATAGTGTCATCGGCACGTTGCTAAATTCACCCAGCAAAACAAAGGATGTAATTAAGGCTAGATTGGACATGGTTGAGATGGTAATATGAGAATATTTTTCACCAGCGAAGGGTGAAAAAAGAACATTTCTTCCTCCTCCTACTTACACTCTTTTCAGGTAAGAGAGATATCAGTTTTTAATCTTCTTGAATGATGTAAAGGTTCCAGAGGGGTATTCATCAAATATCAATAACATCATGTTAATGATAGATTTAAAATTAAAGATTCTAAAATCACATTACTATCATGTTTTGATGAAATATCTAATTCTTATAGCTTTATGTTTAATTTTTCCCAAGAATGTATGCCATACATTAACAAAGCTCTGTTTCATCTTCAAATATATATGCAAAAAAGTTATAGACCCGATGATATTTCCAACTATATAAAGAGAAATTGTCATCATATTATGTGAATTGGATATGTACTTCATTCCGAATTTTTTTGATATGATTGTTCATTTGATGGTTCATTTGGTGAGAGAGATTCGACTATGTGGTACTATACATTAAAGATGGATGTACCCCATTGAACGGTATATGAATATTTTGAAAGGGTATGACATAAATAGAAGTTGTCCAGAGGGTTATTTTGTGGAGCAATATATTGTTGAAGAAGCCGTTGAATTTTGTACTGACTACCTATATGGTGTTGAAATCATTGGCGTACAAAAATTTCATCACACTGAGCGGCATGAGGTTCAAGGAATTTATGGTAGATAGGTTGTCACAATCAATATTACAGATCGAGAGCAGGCCCACCTTTACGTTTTGAATAACAGATTCGACGTTGACCCATATTTTCAAACCCATAAATAAATTCATAGGCTTTTGAATCCTTCTAGGGCCCAAAAAATGGATATCAGATACACATAATCGATAGTTTATAGGATTGTTTTGGGACCATATTTTTAAGCATTTAGTTGAAAATCCAAACTCAATTTCCGACCGACTTCGATGGCTAGCCGGAGGAGAATGTGTGTGCGTATTATCATACAATGCTTATGTAGTTAATGGTTTTACATTCAAGACTAATGAACATGATGAAGAAAGTACCATGTAGAATTGTGGGGTTACACTTGTGGCTGAGGTGATGCATGTTTTCGATGCTAAGGAAAAAAATCCAATTTATACGAATATGTCATACTTCACAACATCAAACAAATATGGTAGTTGGATTATACGAAATTCAAAGTGCCTATTTTTCAATGGAAGTGGGTTAATAACAAGAGTTCTATTAAAATAGATGAATTAGGATTCGTAAAAGTTGATTTTAATAAGGAAGTGGAGAAAGACGAACCATTTATAATGACACTACAGGTAGTACAAGTATTTTATATTCGAGACCCCACAAACCGAAATTGGTCAATTGTTCTTTTATTGACCAAAACAACTGAAGGGTAAGATTAATGTTCAATTGAGGTTGACCCTTTTATAGGTACTTCACAATCATTTCACAGCGGTCCTAATGTAGACGGTGTTTTGTATGTCAGGGGAGACCAAAATGAATGGATTTACATAATCAATAGAGGTGTCAAATCTCTTCATCCTTTAAAGAAAAAAAAGAGAGTAAAATATTCAGGTTATTTTTTTATTGTAATATAAATTTTTTTCTGTTATGTTATTATCTATTCGCTACTGTTTTTATGTAATATAAATTAAATATTAAACCACTTATGCAGATAATGACTTCTACACCTGCTGATGCACCCAATCCCAAGGCACAAAAGGTCTCTCAACCAACAACTGGGGGTCCCACTATAGATCAAAAATAGGATTCTCAACTAGCTACTGGTGGTCCCACTACAGGGAAAAAAGAGGTTTCTCAACCAGATGCCGGTGGTCCTAGTGCAGAGCGAAAAAAGGTTTCTTAGACTGTTGTTGATGGTCCCAGTGATGAGGTACAACATGTTTCTTAACATGTTGCTGCTCCTCCCAGTGATGATGATAGCGCTCCGGGGGAACATATTGATGATACGTCTGAAGAAATTGTAGCAAATGAAAACATAAAAGCACGAGAAAACAAGAGCTTCATAGTTTGACAGCGTTAGCCAAAATCCGGAAGGCAAAAGAAAAAGTAATTGTATTTGAGGTGGGATGGAATAAGCGAGACCAACATGTTTACCCCAACAGAGCCATCTTTTATAGCTAAATTGGAATCATCAATCGACAACGTGTTCCAATTGATTTACAGTCGTGGAACCATGTTGTCACCGGGCTGAATACACTAATGTGGGAAATGATTATGATAACATTATGATATCATTTTTTAAATTTATTAAAATAAAATAACATAAAAAAGCATTGACTTACACTTCATAATCCATTTCATAGTGCATTTAAAGTTGATGCCTCACACAAGAAAAATGTATTAAGAGCTGTAGGAAGGATTCATCGAGGTTTCCGCACAATTTTAATGAAATATCATCTTGAAGATGCAGAAGGGAAAATCATGCCACACCCACCTCCTCTTTATGAACACTTGATATCCCAAGGTGCATGGGATGCATTTATCAACCATCGTGGGGAGCATACTCTTTAGGTACATTGTGTGGGGTAATACATTGTTTGACATGTGCTTGTATTCATCACATTTATTGATAGTTTTTTATTTATGAAACATAAATAGAGTGATAAAAATAAAAAACACGCAACATAACCAGCGTACCTTTACCAAAAAGCAAGGATGGGGTATGCTTTAGTTGAGAAAAAATTGGAACATCTTTTAAATCTACCGTACTGCTTGTATGTGACATAAAACGACACGATAACCATGTTTATTTGTTTATATACAGATTGATGATTCGAAATCGAAATCTATATCCATCCCACACCAAGTGCTATTGATGGAGGATCATGTAAATAAAGAGGGGATACTAATAGATGAAAACACACACAAAGTGTGGGAAACATTGTAAGTATGACAGAATATATATTTTATTTTATTTAAATCGTTATTACATTTAAATAAATACTTATTTTACTATATTTTCTATATGAAATAGTCACAAGTATGAATAATAGTCACTCCAGATGCAGACATACATTCAGTAGCCTTGAAGAAGCTAGAACAGTATGGCCACGTTAGAGGTGCGGGTTTTGGGATGACAGCCCGAACATATTTTCCAAAACAAAAACAAACGGAGGATCAAAATAAAAAAATAAAAAATCTGCAAGAATAATTATCTATTTTACAAGAAGAATTAAAATATCAGAGAGATATGATAGAAAAATTTATGGGGGAGAGGCATAGAGAAGAAACAACTCAACAACAACTCGTCTGTGACGATCCTGCCCCACCCCCACCAGCTTTGAGGCAATCCATTCCCCTAAAAAACCTGATTTAGCTGAGGTAATCAACGTTTTAACAATTTTTTATATGAAATGTGATTCACATAGAAACTGATACCTTTCTTATACTAATATTATATAGGGTGAAAATTACTGTGATTTATATCTATCAACTCCCACCTATTGCTTTATAGCGAGGGCTACGGTGTTCAATACACAGAATGACATGCTACACAATAGATAGCTTTCAAAATATTATCTCAGAGTGTCAATTAATGTATCTAATGATCTTAGTGCCGAGATACATATTCTAAATGATGATTACGACATTCATACGGTTGAACAGGTTGTTGGAACATTCATCTCATGACTGACAATTCTTGTAAAAAAACATGTCGACAAAAAGGTATCCATTTCCAATTTATTTTTCAATCTGAACTATTAAAATTTATTGAATAAATGGCTGAACCGATGAATGTTATTACAAAACAACAAATAGAATGGGGTGAAATGAAATATCAGCTCAGAACTATCTCATTGATCAACCAACCGATTGAAACAGTCTACTAAGAGAACCTTCACATCGCCTGTTCTATATCCACAATTAATGTCATTGCAGGATGTTGTGGATACAGAGTTGAAAGACGGAAATACTAACATAGTTGATTTTGAAAAAAATGTGTATGGAGGGGAAACATCAGATTTCATTAGTGTTGAAAATGTAAATGAACTCCTCAAGTATGAATGGCTAGGCTCCTAAGTTGTAAATGTATACATGAGGTATGTTTTCATGATTTGATTTTACAAAAGATGATATACTCTGATAATTATGAATAAATACATTTTTTATTTGTCACAGGCACATATATGAAAAATAATTGAAGTGATTTCACCATGAACAAAAATTTAGACTCGTTAGTCCTCACACCACCTCTTCAAAAGATGAAATAGATTCTGATAAATAGGCTGCAATAATGTCATCCCTACTAAAATCTTTTGAAAAAAAATTACGGATGATAGACTCTTTTTAATACCAACGTTGCAGCAGTAAAACTCTACAATTTAATCATATCAACTATATTTTCATTCCATTATTTACTTATTCCTTTTTGTATTTTTAGGGATCATTGGATGTTTATTTTAGTCAATTTGGATACTCCAAAGATTTATTTTCATGGATTCAAGGCATGGATATCCAGCAAACTGACCACGCATGATGGCTTTTGTTAATATGTAATACACCAGATTCATTATTTTAAAACTAAATATCTTGTTATATAATTTATGTTATCTTTTAATGAGGATTCTGTTATGATAGGGCATTACATCAATATCATCTAATGAATGGAATGAATCCAATACTTAAGGATAATAACTCCTACAAGATCTACAGCTGGAAAAGTATCTTGGAATATATAATAACATTGCACTATCCAAAAACATATCAAAAATAATTACATATTTTTTTCTATTTTTCTGTAGTGTCCTAATAAAACAAACGGAAAGGAATGTGGTTGTTATGTTTGTAAATTTATGAAAGATAGTGTGTTTCATCAACAAACTAGCATCCCTGACGAGGTATTTTTTAAAATAATTATGAGTTCATTTAAAATATTTATTAATCCTTTGATTATTTATATTTTTTCATTACTACCATGACTGTCACAAAAAATCATATTCAGAAGATGATACAGATGTGTTTAGAAATGAATGGGAATCATACATGATGGAAATTGTTCAAAAATAGGTTGAAGGAGAATTCCTACAACATATGTTTTTCATATATGATAATTGATTATACTCCAACCTTATTTGGTGAATAAAAATGGATCATGATGAAATGAAATATTAGAGAAGATCAAGAAACAATGAACACAATGACTTCCTTAAATCATTAGATAGAATGATTTTTGATGAAAAATGATCCAATATCCGAGTAGGAATCTTAAATTTTATGTTTACACGCTTTTTGATTAAATAGTTTGAGCAGATCAATCCCTTCTATGGATATGTACCAATTTTGGATTGATAATTCTCCTATTTATTGAAATATTAATTTATTACTCAATGGTTTCTGTCCCCAGATTCATATTATTGATATTTGAACAAACAAATATTGATGTAAGGCATGATGGTGTGCAGTGCGTATGGGGTGAACGACGAAACCATTGAGGATCAACAAAATCCATTTTCCAACAAATGATGGATGGAATCAACGAATATGCCCTATATCAATCATTTTCAGTTAAATATAGGGCCTAAATATAAATATTGGTGAAATTAAAGTAGAGGGATCAAATTCAACATGCAGAGATAGTATTTGAGAATTTGGAGAAAACCTTATTACACATTGTGTACAAGGATGAACACATGGTGTGTAGCCCAGTGTGTGTGGTGGATAGGGTTTCATGAAATCATAATTTATGTGTTTCATGTAGTTCTTCAACACATCATGTACCCCTTCCCCAGTATTCCAACACATTTGGTGAATCACATAGATGGGATCCCATGAGGAAGTACAGAACTGCATACCTAAGTACATGGACACGACCAGCAGCACATGACCAACAACACATGACCTGGTCCCAGTTAATTTGGACCCACTATTTATTCCACATGTACAACATGCACTTATACATTTAATTGGGTCCTTGTAGCCCCATGGACATGGTCCATAGGTGGATTGGTACCAGACACCGTTTGGTTCCTCTCAAACGTTGTGTACCACTTGGTTCATTTTTATGAAATTTCAATGTTTTGTATCTCATTTGTTTGAACTAGTATTTGAGCACATGAGTTGTTGTTTGACTTGCACAATTATTTCTAGGTAGATGCCTGAGATAATGGGTGTCGTTGAGGGACTTTTGGAACTATTGGCTACTCTTCATCCTTGAATGATCTGTAAGATAGATATCCTCTTACCCATTGTTGTGAATGGCATCCGGCACAATAAGGTGTAAAGGATGCTTGGGGATGTGGCCAAAAGCGCGGAATGAGGTGCAAATAAGGAGCACAGACAAATAATTTTTTATATTTAGTTTTAAAAAATATTTTCAATTTTAAAAAACATAAATTTGATACAAAAATACAAATTAATACATTCAATAAAATGAAATGGAAGTGAGGTTCTAGTAAGTGATGTTTTATATTACGTTGGGTTTTTTATTAATATATTAAATTTTCTATTTAATTGAAATTCCTTCGATTTCTCATGGTGCACCACATTTTTCACTGATCGACCTCACCCACGCCTGATTTTCATCATCATATCTCGATCTCCGCCACCATCCTGGATTTCAACGCCCCCCAATCTCTACATCCATTATCCTCTCTATCTGTATCCATGATTTCCACCCTCGCCACTACCGCTTTTTAGATAAGAAGGTATGTTTTTTCTGGGGGTGCTCCATTACAACTCCTTTCTCTTTAGCGCCTCCTACGATGGCGTTTCGGGCGCACTCCTTTGGCGCGCCTCTGTGAGGTCACCTCGCCTCACCTGTGATGAGGCCCTCCAGCTGTGCCTCGACTTGCCTCTCGCCTAGGTGCCCTAAGGCGTTCACCTTTAACAACACTGCCCTTACAATCTCATATGTGATTATTCTAACTACGTGTGTATTTTTGTGTGTGTATATATATATTATTTGTTTCCATATATTGGATTTGGATACTCTCTTACCATTTGAGGTGAAGATGTGTGGTGTATTCCACTTCCCTTTCAAAATCTGACAGTTATTCGCATGCTAGGAAATCTCGTAGGAAGGTATTTATGTTCTGATTCATGAACGAAAGTTGTGTGTCACCCCGTTAATCCCCTTGTTTTTGTGGAATTGGTTGCTTCCTGGATTCCTTTTGATCACGTATGGATTACAATTGGAGATGTGTATAGGTGAAAACAACATGTGGTTTATGAGGACTGGATGGAATATTGTTCTATTTATCAAGTATTGCGTCATTCAGTGGTGGTTTTCCATAAGGGAGGGTCCTTGAAGGATCATTGTTTAGATTCCCAAGTGTCTTCCAGAAGGGTAGGAGGTACTTCAGGAAGGGTTTAGGAGGCTGGTGCGGGGATGGGTCTAGGACAGGAGAAAACGGGACCTGAAGGTGTGGGTAAGGAGCCTCACATCCTGGTGGTGGAATGTCAACTATATGAGGACTGTAGAATGAAGGTTGTGGCTGGTCGTGGCTCTGTTATAGGAGAAGAAGATGTCCTGAGGAAGGCATTAGAGGTTGCTGAGAGGGAGATACCTATTCTAGAGAAAGATAGAACAGATGGAATTGGAAGGGAAGCTCAATCTACATTGGTGGCTTGTTAGAGGGAGGAGGTCAGTAAAGAGTTTGTCGAGGATGTCCAGGGAACTGTTGTGATTTTTAGCAGGGTGAATGCCTTGGAAGGGCCGGTGCTAGTTGCTGAAGGGGATCACTACTAGGAACACCGTGTGGGGGAGGTGCCTCTAGTTCAACTTGAGACAGGGGGTCTAGAGGTATGTATATATCATCCATTCAATTTATCCCTTTAAGCCACAGGTTTGAAGGCCTCCCCAATGGCGGTTTTGATTCTGGTTTATGTCCTAATTCTAGAGGTGGGGTGTGGGTGCTTGGGTATCCTTGCAGGAGCACATTGGTGGATTTCTGCGTCACGAGGAAGTCATTGGGGCTTTAAATAATTCTACTGATGGGGTTGGATGTCTTATTTAGATTGATGTTAATACATTGAACCAAAGAAGGAAGAATAATATTGGGGGAAATGGTTATGCCTCAGATGATTTTCTCATTAAAGGGAATGAGAAGGATGGGGGCGATAAAGAAATTATTAATGGACCAGATATTCGTTCATACAGTTATATAGTACATGGGGGAAAAAGAGGATGGTTGGGAATGAAGGAACCTTGTCAGCGACTCCAAGAAGAAGAACTAGGAAAGACTACTCCTATCTCCCACGCCCAACACGAACTAGATCAGCTTTTATGTGGGATAGTGGAATGATTATTTCCTTTAAAAAAGATAGAATGGTCAAACAGTGTTGTGGAAACCAACCTCCTCTGGATCAGTTAAAGAGTTGGGATGTTGGTGATTTTGGGAGAGGGCATGGACCAGCTCTTGTTTGGGAATCAGCCACTATTGAAGAAGAATCTAGTATGCGATGCAGAGACTATTACGAGTACCATGATCTGTTGTGTGGTGTTTTTTCTTTTGTTTGTGTCTATATTGCTAGTGTTGGTTGTGGAGGTGTAGATATTTTGTTCAGGCCTTGCTTTGAACCATGTTTTGGGTACCGGAAACCCATAACTCGACTTTTAAAATGAGAAAAAAATGATTAGTCCAATAAGTGCTCTATTGACCTACCCTTTCCATAACTCCCAATGTATAACCTTAGGTATTATAAGAACTTATCATTCCCACACCCTTTACTATGGATGATAGATGGTACCACATTAGGCCTCCCAATATAAGCACCAATATATATAACATGGTAGGAGCCTAAAACATCCAATCTTCAAATCAATGGAAGTCTAGTAGGTATCATAAAAAAACCATTGGAGCGTGTATAAGATATTCCAATGTATCAAGACCATTTCATGAGTGTTTTTCATTTCTTATATAGACTAAAATGAGTGCATATATCTTGGGAAAGTTCTTGGGTACCCTATATGCCATCATGGCCTGAAATCCCCATGAATGTCCCACAATCCACGAACCATCGCACAAATATTTACCTACCTAGGTCATCACATTACAATGGTGAAGGAACTCTCTCTCTATAGACATCTCTCCTAGACCGATGAACAAATGAAAATAGATGTTGTAACAGGTAAAAATTGAAATTTTATTAATGTATTCTTTCATATTAATGTTTAATTTATTTCATTATTGTATTACTAAAATAATATTTGTTTTCTTATATAGGTGAAATCTCGTTTTTGAGTTCGAATGCTTTATTTAGAATCCGCCGCCATTGATGACAATTTTTTAGAGAGGATCTTGGATGGAAAAAGGATGAAACATCAATGTATTTTAACTATTTGTTGGATAATTGTAATTGTAACCAAATTAAACATTGTTTGAAATTTATATAGCAGTGTTTTGTTTTGTATTCATGATTTCATGTAAATGTATGTAGAATTTTTTTTCTTTTGTTCTTTGTGTGTGGGTGTTGTTTATGTTGTGTGCAGGTGCATTCATATGTCTGCAGGTTATGTAAAGGTTCTTTGTAGGTTCTTGTTTTGCATAAGAACTTTGGCCTTTAGCAGCACTAGTTAAGTGCTGATAAAGGGATAATATATCAGCATTCAAAATAGCACTGATAAAGGTAGTGTTTATCAGCGCTCAAAATTGCACTGATAAAAGTAGTGTTTATCAGCTCTATTTTGAGCGCTGATATATTATACATATATCAGCGCTGGAAATAGCACTGATAAAGACTACATATATTAGCTCTAAGAAAGCGATGATAAAGGTGCACCTTTATCAGCGTGTTTGTGAGCGCTGATAAAGGGGACCCACCTTTATCTTCACCGAGATTAAAAATGATTTTTTAGCACTGTTGAAGGCTGTTTTTAGCACCAATATAAGCTCTATTTGTAGTAGTAAAACCAAACAAAAGGTCAATACTGGATCTGTGCTCTTCTACGGGCATAAGGTAGGTGGTATAGTATTTATCCCTCAATGTTGTGATTTTATATATTATGTGTCGTTGTGCTGCGCTCTAGTTTCATTGAGTGTTGCCCTTAAATTGAATTTTTCATCAATTAGTTTCCTTAATGGGAACCTAATGAATACCTTATGTCCCCTTCACCTATTTCCACCCTTTGAGGTGTGCCCATAAAAATTCTATAATAATTATAAATTTCTAAATGGCTAAACCATCTTCTATATGGTTTTGGTTTGACTTCTAAATTGTTATATCATTAATGAAATGGATATTTGTAGTGGTGTATCATGCCAAACTCACATACCTCTTTATAAGGAATTGTATTGAAGGTGAGTTTTATGGTCATGTCACCTGTATTAAATAAAAAAATGGTCATGCCCTTGTTAATAAATAATTTTAATTAAGTATGAACTACATGTTGGCTCGTATTAAAGCCATTGATTACTTATCCCTATTATGATGATGGGCACAATAACCCATATGCTTTATGTTATATGGGAACAACGTCCCTTTTTCAATTGTTATATGTGGGCCTGGAATCCCTTCAGCTAATGTGATATATGGGTATGGTAACCCTACAGATATGATCTAAGCATGGCATCCCTATAATTATGATAGGTTTATGGCAACCCTATAATTATGATACTAGCATGGAAACCCTATAATTTTGGTATGGTCATGGTGACCCTAATGATATGATACTTGGCATGGCATCCCTTAAGAATATGATATACGAGCATGACGACCCTTACTGTTCTGATTCTAGCATGTTGACAATACTATCATGATATTGGGCATGGCGTCTCTTATACTGTGATACTGGGAATGACGTCCCTTAACACTTCTATGACTCATGCTACAGCCCATGGGCACCTGAATTATGCCTCGGGTCCAGGCTAGTAGCAGTAGTCATATATCAGGTTGTACACATCGCTATGTATACATACCATATATATGTATACATATACATACTTGTTTATGGATAATCTGGATTAGGCTGAAGCAAGTATTGTCATCTTGTTTTCTTTCTGGAATAAAACTTTCATTATTGCTTATCGTCTATTATATCTGCACATTGTCCATAGTATATGCACTGAATGAGTATTTATACACTGTTGATGGTGACCTGGTGAGTTTATCTCACAACTTATTCATACCGCTAATAGTACTCAGACAAATTATGTCGATACAGGTATGGATAAGGGCAAGCTCCCAATGGTTGATACTTGATTTTGTTATATCAAGGGATGAGGGAAGTACATGACCTAGTTGTGGCTCGTGATTCTATTAGAGATATACTTTTTAGTCTTTTATTATTTGATGTGTGTACTTTATTTCATGTATGATACCATGTTTTCCTATTTACATTTGGTAGATACATGAAATTAAATCACTTTGTATATGATTATGGATATGGTTGTTGGTTATTTATTGAATTTGTAAGTTTTACCTTCAACCATCAGTTATTTATGATGGTTCTTCTATTTATCTGTTCTTTTGACTGTCGTGTTTATCTGATCAAGAGGATATAGTTTCCTCAATGTACCACCTTGTACTTTCGCTGCTAGTCGGAAACCTCTGACGTATGGGGAGACATGTTTGAGGATATGTGACCCGCCGGATCAAGACACAGTTTATTGAAATCCAGGTTGGGATGTCACAATTATTAATTCCCACTTCCACCCTTTATATCCAACTCTTTATATTCCAACATTTCAATGTATTATATTAATTGGGTGATAAATATGATCATGAGATTTTTACATGGAAGATGAAGATTAATTTGTGTGTATGTGTGATAATGTGATGATGATAGAAGAATTTTAGGTGATATAATTTATCCACGTCTATTGTCTATTTATTTTTCTTGGTAATGTCATGTTATGCTCGTTTGTCATCGTTCGTCAACATTTAACATTATGATTCATATTTTATCAAGATTGTAATTCATTTACAATCAACAATGACGTCCTGATTCAAAAATATGATGTGGATTTAATCAATGCATGATCTCGTTTCATTCCATGAATAATGTTTATATAAATGTACATAACAGTTTAACATTTATAGGATTTAAGTTATTTGTTTTTGAATGATAATAATGTCCATAAAAATTATCCATTTATAAATTTCATGCTCATAGATAATTTTTAACATATTATATATATATATATAATTTTGTAATAAATACTCATGGAAACATGAATCATTTGACTACATTTGAATTTTAAGGTGGAATCTGATGCAATCCCTGGGAACAAATTATCATCACCAATTACTCTGGTGAACTGGATGGTCCAGTCCACTGGAACCAGGAAAAAATCCGACTGGAACATTTCTCTGTTCACTGGAACAGTGAATGTTCCACTGGAACTTTTTTACTAATCCGGTGAATAGTGAAAGGTCTAGTCAGAGTCTTTCCTCGTTCCCGTGGACGGGACCGTCCAGTTAATCAGAGTAATTGGAGATGATTCTAGTCCATCCCCAGGACGATATTCGTTGAAAGGAGGCGATTAAAATGTGAGGGGGAGGAGCACGTGCACCCACAGTAGATGGTGCCAACGCATTCACTTCACCAACTTTCCCCTCTGCACATGATCTGCACATTCACCCAACCCATCTTTGTCACGTCTCTATATACCGAAGAATGAATACAAACTTCAAAAGAATCATATTTTTTATTTAGTATATATTTATCTCTTTTACATTATTTCATTGCATTTTTTCATGCATATATCAAATAAACAAATGGCCAACAAATATCTCCCTCATTATCTTTTAATTTTCTTTTATATTTCTAACATAAATATTTCATGGGTTGTTAGGGTTCAAAAAGTGAGTCTATGATTTCATGGGTTTTAATTAAAATATTTATAACATACCCCCAAAATTATATACACACACTAGTAATTTTCTTGTGCAATTATACGAGACTATAAAAAATTGGGTAAAACTGCGAAAGTGTCAGACATGCAAGGAAGAAATTCACATGTAAATCGCAAGCATGTGGACTTCACCCCGCGACCTATCCCTCACCCCACCAAACCCTTACCACCCCACCACCAATGGTGGGGTGATTATATGAGACAATACATCAGTGTCTTTTCTTCAAAAAGAAAGATAATTTTGAATGTTGTTAATTAATATGGATATTGAGGAAATTTAAATCATAAATAAATGGTTTTTTATAATGGAATACAGGTGAATTTTTTTTGATAATTCATAAATAGAATTTTAGGAAGTCATATATTAATTAAAATGAGGATAGTCCATCATGAAAAAAATTGCATTTGAATTGCACTATCAATTCTTTTCCCAAAGGTTGTAGTGTAATATCAACCACTAATTTGAGTGTAGAATGAAATATTAATTTGATACAAAAATTATTAATATTTCATGAGCTTATACCAATGAATAAGTACATGATAATACTCAACACCCATGTTTCTGATAAAATGCATCATTAACACTCCATGAAATGAATCTGTTGAGAAATCTTCCGCCACATTCCCCACATAAAAAGAAAAACATAAAACACTCCGAAAATAAATGCATGAAAATGATGGTCCCATGACGTGCAATCCCCTTTGAATGCAATTATTTCCTATAAGGGGGTGGAAGGGGTGTGGAAGGTTTAGAATCTAGATTTAGGTATTTTCATTGATCGTTCCATTGGGTTGGTCCCAAACCTTACTAAATCGGTGTCTTCTCTAGAACTGAGAGTGGTAGGGTTGATATGAAAAATTTATTGGTTGGTTTGGACATGAAGGAATGAATGAATTTTCCAAATGAAGGAGACCCCTGAACAACTATTGATTGATAGAGCTTTGGAGTGGATGAATGGTTGGATGAAAAATGATGCGGTGTATTATTTGGGCCACACATGGCGAGCCACTCCTTTTTGGTCTCCCCCCTGATGGTTTCATCAAGATTAATAAAGATGTTGTTGTCTCTGCTCATTCAAGGGTCGGTAATGGGATCATTTCTCATAACAATTTTTTCCAGATTGTGGAAACTCAGTGTAGTCCTATGGCTAACTCATGGTGCCCTGTGGTGGCAGAGGCCTCAGCCATCCTCCAGGGGATTCTTTTTTCCCATTCAAAATGTTGGCCCAAGATTCTCGTGGAATCTGACTGCCTCGATTTGGTGAATCATCTCTCAACAAATGATGTGGATTCCCAACCTTATGGCCTCAACATGAGGAAGATCTGGTCCTTGAACGATGGATTCGATGCATGAAAATTTTCTTCTATCAAAATAGATGGTAATTTGAAAGCCCATTGTTTGGCACATTTTTTGAAATTTTGGGGTTATCAATGTTGGGTGAACTCTTTCCGTGATTGGCTTCATAATCCTGGTTTCCTAGATTATTAATGTATGATTTCATTTAAAAAATGTAACCTCAACCGAAAAAAATAATATTTTAAGAATCAGATGAAAAAAATTAGTTTTTCCGATATTATATTGTTTATTGTATTTACATTATCTTCTAAGGTGGACCTAAATTCTTGTATGATTATATGTTTCCTGCCATCATGTTGGTCTAGATTACCATCTACAAAAAAGTAACGACAATCAATTATTTTAATAACCAAAAGGATCAATTTTAGCGTTTAAAATCATGAAGCTTCAAATAATATCATGAAAATTATGTATTGAAGATCTCCATTACTTCAATGGGACCAAATCAAATACTCTTAAAACCTTTTATTCCATGACATAACCCCTAAAAATATGTTTGAAAACATATTTGAAATTAAAAAATAAACACTTGAAAAATATCTCCAACCACCATTATGTTGGTACTGTAAAAGATTGACCCAAAAAGTGGTATCGGTGGGAAGGTTCTGGCCTGATGGTATTCACGTTTTCGAGTATTAATAATTCTTGTAATGTTGAGTATGCTCTATGATTGCAACCACAGTTGATCTTTCACATCAAAAGAATTTACTGATATTATTAAATAAATAATTTTAAAATAGTGGGGGTTTTGTACCGACGACGTGTTCAAATGATAGTGAAATTCGAGATCGAAAATTCTACGAGAATAATTTTCTGTTGTGGAAAATGGTGATTTATTTAGTGGTGCAGAAAGATAATTTTCTACTCACAATTGACGAAATACCGACAAATGTGATGATGAAGCATGGTTTCAGTGGGAGATAGAATCCTGACAAGTATATAAATGTGGCAAGTATTTCTGAAATTGGAGATATACATGGAAGTGAAGAGACGGCGACTACTGGAAGTAGCCAGCATCTCAACGATGTAAGAATAATCAACTCATGAGCAACATGGCACATGACATCTCAAAAAGAATGATTTGTTCAGTATAAAATCATACAAGAAGGACTTGGTTACATGAATAATGATCAAACACTAATGATCATTGGAGTCGGTACCATTAAATTTAAGATGCATGATAGTATTGTTCGAACCATACAAGGAGTACACCATGTGAATGGCTTAATAAACAATATAATGTCCTTGAAACAATTTCATGACATCAGATACAAAAGTCACACCAAGAATGGAGTGATGAGAATTGTGAATGGTACACTTGAGGTAATTAATGCAGAGAAGTTTCAAATAACCTATATGTGATTATGGGTAAAGCGTACAAGGAGGCGGTGATAGTTTCCACATCAACTACCTCAATGAAAGAGTTGATGAAGTTATGACATCAGAAGCTTGAACATATGTCAGAATGAGTCCTCGATATTACTGAGGATTAGAAGTTGATTTCTAGACTAACAAAGGCATCAATATTGTTTTGTGAGCATTGAATTTTCATCAAGCAACACAGATTAATGTTCGGGACATCAACAACATGAAGCAAAGAGACCATAGATTTCATCTATTCTGATGTTTTTCAAGTACCGGCTATATCCCTAGGAGGAGAAAAGTACTTTTTATCCTTCATTGATGATTATTCCAGGATATATTGGGTGTAACCAATCAAGAGGAGGACATATGTTTTTGAAGTCTTTAAAACATTCAATGTGTAGAAGGAGCATGAATCTGGAATGAAGATCAAGTGTTTCATGACTGATAATGATGGATAATATACAAGCAAGGAGTTTGATACGTTTTTTCAATATAAAAGACTCATGTGATAGTTAAAAATGGAATACACTCCTATATAGAATATAGTGGTAGAGCAGATAAATATAACATTG
This sequence comes from Viscum album, assembly GCA_963277665.1. NCBI lineage: Eukaryota > Viridiplantae > Streptophyta > Magnoliopsida > Santalales > Viscaceae > Viscum > Viscum album. Next base: position 175,188,043 of record OY728143.1, on the reverse strand, counting down.
TTGGATAGAAAAAAAATGTTAAGCACTACAAAAATTGTCATAATATTTTGAGCAGAAGTAGTGAATACTGTCAGTCATGTGATTAACAGATCTAATTCACTGGTGATTGATCTAAATACACCGATGGAGATGTGGTTTGGTAAACTTGCTAATTATACTCATTTACATACTTTTGGAATTCCTGTATATGCATTGATTAATGAACAAGAAAAATCAATGATGGATTCAAGTTTCAGAAAATGTATCTTCTTAGGGTACGCTAATGGTGTGGAGGGGTGTTGTTTGTGGAATCTCACTGCATTCAAACTTATCATCAATAGATATGCCATTTTTGTAGAAGACAAGGTAAAAATTACAATTGATAGAGACATGAAAAAAGTTAATACATAAAATAAAACCATTAAGGTGGGGGAAAAATCCATGGAAGAACAGGTTTCCATCGAGGCATTACCAGAGCATGATGATCAAGTACTGATTGAGTCTGGACCACGATGGTCAACTCCGGAGAAAAGAGCACCAATATGGAACTCACATTATGTCACTAAGAGAAATATTGTGTACTACATATTGATGGAGGATGATGAACCATATTATTTTGTGGAGGAAACCCAGAGTCCAGATATATGCTCATGGATAATGGCGATGCATGAGGAACTTGAAATCCCTACACAGAAATAATATTTGTGATCTTATTCCATTACCTCATGGATGGAAGCTATTAGAAAAAATTGGTCTTTAAGATCAAGAGGGATGGAAAAGACCTGGTGGAAAGATATTGTGAAAGACTGGTGGTCAATGGATATTCTCAGATGGAAGGTATTAATTTCAATGAAAGATTTTCTCCTATTGTTAGACTGATGACTGTTTGAATAGTTCTGGTAATGTGTGCTACATATAGTTTCTATCTAGAGTAGCTGGATGTGAAAACAACTTTTTTCCATGGTTATATTAATGATGTGATCTATATTATCCAACTAAAAGGTTTTATAGAATAAGGAAAAGGGAACATGGTTTGTAGGTTAAAAAATCATTTTACGGACTCAAATAGACGTTGATGTTTTGATAAAAGATATTTGATTCCCATATCACGAGCCTGGGATATGACAGACTACATTTAGATAATTTTTCATATTTCAAGTGTTTGAATGGTAATGATTTCATCATTCATCTATTATATGTTGATGACATGTTGGTTGCATGCCCCAACAAAGATTAGATCTAGGAGATGAAAACATAGTTGTCTTGAGAGTTTGATGTGAAGGAATTGAGACCAGCAAACAAGATTCTTGAAATACAGATTTACCGAGACAGAAATAATGTAATGTTATGGATATCATGGAAGAATTAATTAAGGAATGTCTTGAAATTCATCAACATGAAAGATTGTAAGCCAATCTCCACCCCACAGTCCATTAATTTCATGTTATCCTCGACAATGATTCATACTAGTGAAGTGGAGTGGATGAATAGGTCTCAAGTACCATATGTATCAGTAGTGGGTAGTCTGATATTCACTATGATTTGTACTGGACAAAAAACTAAACATGTAGTGAGTGCACTTAGTCTGTAAATGGAAAATTCAGAATGGGAGCATTGGAGAACAGTTAGGAGGATCCTGAGATATATCAACAAGATCTCATATGATTCATTATGTCACAGAGGATCACATTTCACTATCATAGGATATCTAGATTCATATTTTGAAGGTGATTTTAATTAGAATAAACCCACTACTTGTTATGTGTTTTATCTTGCAGGAGGAGCTGTGAGAGTATTTTGAAGTTACATTTAACTGTGGATTTATCCACAATAGAGGTAGAGTACATAGTAGCTACATGGGCTTGAAAAGAGGCGATTTGGATGATAATGTTGCTAGAGGATCTCAGACATAGATAGAGATAGATTCGATTATTTTGTGATATTCATGGCGCTTTGCACATTCCAAGGAATACATCTTTTCTTTCTAGTATGAAGAACATTTAGGTACAATATCACTTTGTCTAAGATGTGGTAGAGGAAGGAAGTGTGTACCTACAGAAAATTCACACTAATGAAAATCTAACAGATTTCTTAATGAATGTTGTTGATTCTGATAAGTTCAGATGATACAGATTCTTAAGAGATCTCACAGATACATGAGCATCATGGTTTGGCATATTGAAAAGATGTGTGGAGATGTGATTAGTTATCAATCAAAGCTCTAAGTGGGAGATTAGGTGGAGTTTTTTAATGAAGGATAGTGGTCACCCCCATTTTTCAAGGGAGGTGGGCATGGATAGCAGATGTGGTGGGTGACTAACCCCACCAACCATTTAGCGAAGGGATGAAGCATGGGGAAGGATTTCCTTTAAAAGGTAGTGTATTCCACTAGGGTTTTCCATCAACTTCACCATCTCATCATTACTTTATCCCTTGTGTGTGGTATTTTGTGAGGTGGTTTACCCACTTATTCAAGATAGATATTACGTGGGTTTTATTGTTGTAAAAGTGAGAGAGTTTGTGCCCATTTTTACATCTGATGTTATTTATTTCCACATTTTACACATTATTTTGTCTCATGATTCTCACCGCACCAGTGGGCAATTAATTTGTGGTCCCAAAATGCTGCTTCGATGATGGAACAATGGTGAAGGAGAGGGGTATAAATATGTCATTATTTGGGAGGTGTAGGTTTTGATTCCTGGGAATCCTCTATTGGGTGAATTTATCCTTCCCCCAGGATCCACTCCTATTATCAGGTCACCCAGTTTCTGATCAGGCAGTTGAAATGAGGCACAACCCACATGTGATGACAAATTGATGTGTCAAACCATTACTAATTAGGTCGTCACCCTTCGGGATGCTCTTCCATTTGGATGGAAACCCCTACTTCCTAGTTATTGATCTTTTTGTATTGATCCCTTCATGGGAAGGTGGTTCCTAGTGTGGAGGGTTCAAAAAGGCCACACATGGGGATTTACATTGGGAGGAAAAAAAGAATTTATGGTCACACCCATACCAATATAAGTAGTAATACATTATTAAATTAAAAATAAATATGATATTGATGTTGCTATATGAAACCATATAATCCACCATGATATATGTGGAAAAATAAAATATCCACTCTATATGAAACATTATACAATACTATAAAATAATTGCATCAAAGAGGAAATTGTTTTCCTACTTAGTACTGATCATATATAGCTAGAAAATCTCTTTTACAAGAGATACCATGATTAATTTTCACACACATTGACGAACCTATTAAATCTGATAATGATGAATTAATAATAATAATAATAATAATAATAATAATAATACCCCTATGTGATCTACATAGTGTTCTTGAGAGGTGAGTGTTCTCAATGTTTATACCAAGTAGTGGTGATGACAAAACACCAATAATGCATTCATAGAAATGTTGTAGTGATAGTAATGAAAAATTTTCAAGATACAAAGGATAGTCATGACCACAAGAAACATATTTGAAAACATACCATGATGATATATCGGTATTGATTCAATATATTATAGGTCAACATGTTAATTTTATTGAAGTTACATAAATATGTCATTGTAAAAGGAAATGAAGTAGTTGGTAGGTAAATAACTTTTAATTAAATTGAAATATGAAAATTTAGTTCAATTATGTGAGATGGGACTTTCATGATTGGGTGATCACTTAAATATAGAATCACGAAACCTTGTTTTTTATGTTTACTAATAAAAATTAAAACAAAAAATATAGCCATATAAAAAAATTTATAATACAAACTCCCATGATTTTGTTATAACCCATAAAATATAGACCAAACCTAGAGGTCCATATAGTTTCCCACTCATATTTCTCCATCAATACCGATGAAAATTAAAAATTTCCTGGTAAATCTATATCAAATTAGGAATCAAACCATTTCGCCAAAAAAAGAATTTATAAATTATAGTAAAAGTATAATTGATCAAACTCGATAAGAGTCATTAAAATGGAAAGGATCTCAATATGGATTCATCAATCAAAGCAATTATAATTGAAATGAGTATAGTGTTTGGAACATCCATCTCTATGAAAACATTGAGTGGGAACATGTATACTGATTTTATTAATATAATAATATAATAACATGATTGATTATATAGGGTAACTTTTATTTTTATGCTTCATTGGAGAACACATTGAAAACTACTTATAGAACTTATCATTTAATATAATCTCATTATAAAAAATGTTTGTATTTACATTTTAAAATAAACCATGCACTAAATGGAATACATCAATTTCACAATATGTAGTATGAAAATAAATTTTTATAATTACTTATCATATTTGATAATTTCTATAAGAAATGATATCAAACAAAGTATTAACACATTAGTACATGGGAATACCATTTTTAGTGATCATGTCTAAAGAAATTTCCATCTAAATATTTTTTTGATATGAAGATCATAAAAATAGGAAAAAAAATTAGAGAAACTGGCATATAAGATATATACATGTTTTGTATATGCAGAACATATATATATATATAGAAAGTACGTATGTTTTGGATAAATTTCCAAAAAAGTTGGTATAGATATGATTAGTATCTATATATATATATAGGAAACCCACATATATACATATATATGAATATATATATTTCAGAATATATAGATATACATAGAATATATCATTTTACAGAGCGCACACACAAACATATATATAAGAACATATATTTAAAATTTTAGGAGAATGTAACTGTAACAGCCCAAGATTTTATGAAAAATATTCTTTTTAATTTCACTAATGTCTTGTGTTGTACACTACACCAAAAGGAGCTTAAACAACACGCATCCTTGACTTGCCTTGCATTACACGGAATCACGACCTTCCTCGATAGCGTGTGTAATACGCAATACCGAGTTTCACTAAACAACGATATGCTATTAAAATATTATTAAAACTAGCAGTTATGAATAGTAATAACCACTTTTTGAAATATTGTAAATCTTATTTTTCAAAATGGACTTCATTTTTGGATTCGGAATATCGAAATTAGCTTAGGGTGAAATTTTGGTAATTTTCGGATAACTTTCATATTTTGATGAATAGTTAAAATTACTAAATTTTAGTTAAAAACAACTTTTTCAATCGAAATAATTAATAGTGATAAATTATTAATTTTAGTGGTTTTAAAGTATATTTAGAATATATTTTTACAATTTAATACAATGTTGTTCATTGAATGTAATTTCACATTTAAACCAGACATAATCAAGTGTCAATCTTTTGATATATATTGTTTCTTAATAACACGCTATTTGTTTTAAAAGCGGGATTTAATTATAAAATTAATTAATGAAACTTATATGTTATGAATTTGGTAAAATAGACTTCATTTTTGAATTCGGAATATGAAATATAGCTTAGGATGAAATTTTGGCATTGTTCTGAAAAACATCAATTTTTGATGAATAGTGAAACTACTAAATGGTAGTTAAAAAACTGAATTTTTCATAAAACGTAGTTTTACCGCTTCTGTGAATGAAATTTCAAAAATCCGAGAGACACGGTTGATGTCAGTAAGTAAAATGTGCTTCAATGAGATGAAAATAATTTTTGGTGAATAGTAACTTTTTTACTTTTATTTACCACGGTTAAAAGTAAATAGGGTAATTAAGGGTATGAATGATATTAATATTACCCTAACACATGTCCTAATTCTATTGGACAAGTGTATCTCGACCAAAAACAACCTTAAGTGTAAAATATTATCATTTAGGCCCACTTGGATTAGATTAGGACATTTATTATTATTTAATTCAAAGAAGAGTTAAAAGAGTTAAAATCAAAGTATATTTACAAAAACATTTTTAATATAGGGTTGTACATAAGATAAATTTGATTTTAAATATTCATTATAAAGACAAAAATATTTCCTACATAATGGTATTTTATTTGTAATTTTTAGACATCAAATAATTTAATTTATTCATGTCACAAAGATGATGCAGTAATTATCTTATTAATTAAATTTTGACATAATTGATGTTATAAACACCCAAATAAATGTAATTTGAGACTTTTTATGAATTATACTAATTTTATAGGTTACTATGATATATTAGTGTTGATTTAATCAACTTTGTTCGAACATATAATTCTGTTACGACTTTCACAAAAATCATATATCAAATAGTGTCAAAATTGACACAAAATAGTTTTTAAATCTAATATTATATTATTAATTGTTATTTTATTCCTAAAAATCTAAGGTTCGGCCAAATGACTTAGATAAGGATATATATATATTAATAATAAACATTTTGGGGTTCTTTTGGCATGTTATAGTAAGTGTATTAACCATATAGTGAAAGAAAACAAAAAGACACGGTAAAAGTTAAATTATTTAACTTAGAGTTAAATCTAATTGATAAGGTTAAAATAATACCCTAAACATTTCTAAATCCTATTGGATGATACGATTTCGACCCATCCCCACTTTAGCTTCGAAATAAGACCCTTTGGAACCATTATAAACCGATTTTGACTTTAATATAAAATAATATTTTGAGATATTCCTAAGGTGCCCCTCTCCTCCCTTATAAAAGGACACCTCCTCCCCCTCCTCCTCACACCAATTTGAGCACTCAAGCTCGGCCAACCCCTTCCAAAATCCCTTCTCCACTTCCCTAGAATAATCCTATAGGTCCTGGTCTTCTTCAAAGACCAATCTTAGTTCCCTAAGTGGAGGATTCAAAGAGGCGTTCCAAAGAAGAGGTAATATCCATTACCGATCTTTTCAATTTCTTTCTTCTTCAACTTCTTATTATTTAGTTGTTTCATTATAAAGTAATAACATCAGTATTAATTACATACTGATATGTTATTATAAATATGAAAAAACTCTAATTAACCTTCTATCCATCCTACGGAGAAAGGAAATCACCGCGCGTGCGTACGTACGGAATACCGTCTCCACGCCGTGGTGTAATCTATTTTCCGTCACCACATTAATTGTATGGGTATAATGGTGTAATGAGTAACTATATATGATTATTATAAAGTGATATTGATACTGAAATAGTATACATACACTTCAACCCAATTCCACAACCATGAGAACGATATCATCGCTCGTGCGTACGTACGGACTACCGTCTCCACGACGCGATGAGATTCATTCTCAATGATTAACCATTCATGAATGATTATAAAGTATATATAATAAGTACTAATGAAATATATGACATAATAATGATACTGTATTTATGTATATTTATATGTATGTCATCTACTTAGTTCTATTCAATTCAATAAGGAAACGAAAACAGCGTTCATGCGTACGTACGGACTACCGTCTCCATGAATGGTGTATTTCATTCCATTTATCAATATATTACATATATGTATATTCTGAATATATATGATATATAAATCATGTTTTATATTCTTGATATAAGTAATCATGATCCAAGTAATCATATTAATAATTACAAGTTAAAAACACCTACGATAAATGAAACGATTTTACCCAAAACACTTCTTTAACATGAATTTACAAAAGAACGGGTAATATAAAGTCATAAGTGGACCATATATGATATAATAAAAATGAATATGATTCTGGAATAAGTAAATAACATGATTTAAATCATTATACAGGAGGTTCGGACACGTACAAAGCAAGTCGGACCTAAGGTAAGGGAAATATCACAATCTCGTTTTTATCCGAGATTGTTTATACTTTGGTATTTACTGGGGTGTATTTTATCATCCACATCCATGTTTCCTCAATATGTAATATTATCCACCTACAAATGTTTAAATCCAATTTTACCCTTCGGTTTGTTTTTAGTAAAAGATACAAAAAGAATCTTTTGTCGTTTTTCGTACGAGGTACTTTTTGACTTTTCCGACAAAAGTACGAAGAATGTTTTTTTTATACGGCCTGAATGGATTTTTAAAAAAAGTTATTTCAAAGATGTTTCCTTTACAAGTTTTCAAGTTTATTTTTAATCAACTTCTTTTAGTTATAATTTTATGACATGTTAAGAAAGGAAAAGTGTTTTTGAAGAAGAAATTATATTTTCCTCAAGAATGAAGTTCAAGTGTTTTATCAAAATTATTTTCCATCTAAGATAATAAAAGGTTCTGTTTTTATCCCTATTATTACATTGATTTGATTATGTTGTGATGGAAATATTTTTATGAATTCCTTTATCTTCTATGAATAGTTTTATGATGTCATGTTGTTTAAGAATCCCATTTTTATTACATGGGTTATGCAATGATGTATGATTTATGAATTTGTGGCACACATAAGAATGGTATCATTATGAGATGGGTGGGACCTATATCTCCCTCCAATGCATTGGGTAATGATTTTATATCTCATGAGATAGACATGGCTGAAATGGTAGGTTATACCGGTTCAGTGAAACAGGACTGAAACGAGGGTTACTCGATTCAGAAAGGGACTTTGTCCACTAAGATAGTCTTGGAAATGAGTCTTGACTAACAAGAAATGATTCTCTATGATTATGTGTGTATGCCACAAAGTTTCATTTTTTATGTTATGATTATTGGGATTTCATTTCACTACTATTATTTATCCCATGTTATGAAATTATGCTCTCTTTTGCAGGTTAAGATTTCCAAAAGTTATGTTCTTATGAATATGATGTGATTGATTTTTATTTTGTATACCCTTACTGAGCATTTGAGCTCACCCTTTTATGTTTTCTTTTCCCCAGGATATAAAAAAGGTTTTAGGTAAAAAAAATGGAAGATCTTTATGGGAGATATTGAAGATCTTTCACCACGATTAGAAGATTACGTTCTGAGTTTCCAAAGACACTAAACTATTACGATACTTGTGTGTGTGTTTTTGTTATGTACTAAGTATTCCGCAAATGTAATGTAATGTCCATGTACGATAAGCTTCGGGTCGCTACATTTGGTATCAGAGGAAAGGTTTAGTCAACCTTTGGAAACTAGGATGCGAGAACTTTAGTGAGATCCCTAGAGATATTTATAAGGTTTGTCTAGGGATGTCCCTAAGGATAAGTATACATATAGGATACAGTCCTATAACTACGGTAAAGATCTTAGAATTTAACCTAAGAAGTTAGATATTGAGGATACTCCCCCTTTATAATGTTGTTTTCCCTAGAATGATTTTTGCCTCTCACAATATTCTTTTTTTTTGGTTTTAGAAAATGGATGGAAACAAGATGATTCACGATAATGGAGGATATGATGGACAATGGAATGATATTATTCATAATGAAATGGGATTTGGAAGTCCAAACATCATTATTATGCCGAATCAGCAATCTCATAATATGATCAATAAAGTAAATTTGGTAAGTTTCCTGACTCAGCTAATAAGAGAAAGATGGAGTTTCATGATGATCATAGAGGAAAGAAAGTTCAATTTCCCCTATGTAAATCATGTGGGAAGAGGCATCAAGGAGAATGTTTCAAAGGAACTGGATATTGCTTTGGGTGTGGAAAAGAAGGACACAAATCAAGTAAGTGCAAAGGAAAAGGTTCAGTTAACACCATGGATGAGGATAATGGTATTGATACGACATCAACAATGGTTAAATGTTTTAAATGTGGAATGTACGGGCATTATGCAAACCAATGCCCTAAGGGAAAGTCTCATGAAGATAATAAGTATGGTCGAATGGGTAGTATTTATGTTGATGATGATGAAGAGACTACAAATGATATGTGAGATGAAAGAATTGTTGAAGCTCGGACAATGGTTTAAGAAGGTAGTGGAATGATTACATGTTTATCAAAGTGTAATGTTGTATAAAGAATCTCATGGTACTATGGAAGAAAGAGACATCTAAGGATTGTTACATTGTTGTCTTTCATTGAGTTTTGAAAGTGTGTGATTAATGCTACAAATATCTATGAAAGGTTATTCAGATATTTTTGGAATGAAGATGATATGCGCATAATGAAGGGATAATGAGAAAATTAGATGTTTGATAGTATTCATGAGCTCATGACTGATATAAGGAGAAGGTTATATCATGGTTTGAGTATATATAATTTTTGGATTTTGGTATGTGGAAAGAGTTAACTTTTTACTGCATTCATGTTTTCACTAAGGTTCAATGGGTATTCAAGAGAATACATGATTAAGGCCTTTGAATGTTTGGAATGTGACCAACAAGACATATCTTATGATATATGAGGATTAACGACAATATTAAATCTCCGGTAATCGTTTTCACTATATTATGAGAGTGGCCTGTAGTATTATGGATAAGCCTAAAGATTAGAATGGATTACGTTGGACATAAGTTAGTATTGTTTAAGGATAGAAGGTTTTAGATATTATTGATGGGATGTTATAGTAATGTAGTTTTAGAAAAAGGACAACCTGCAGGACGGGCGACAACCCATCGCTTCGGACAAGGCTGTGGGAATCGAACCCACAACCGAAGTGCGACTGGCCTTTATCGCCTACCACTGGCCTACAGGAAGTCCCTATTTAGTAGAAACTAGTTTTTTTATATTAAGCAGTATGGTATATGAAGTATAAGTCCATTTTAGGAACCATATATGATTACTAACTTTTGCTAACATTTTATTTGAGACAGATGGAATGACCTGTCATTCTATGATCTGCTAGCACTTCACGAATAAAAAATTCAACATAATTTATTTAAGAGATGAAGTGTAGATTGTTCAAGGCACGAACAACAGTGAGATTGTACCAAAATAAAGTAAGTATTTATTCTAATTCAAATTCATCAACTTTAGGGAAACGATCTTGAAAACCAAAAATGTTGTCCTAGTGATCTTATATCTGATGAATCAGATGGTACCTTAGATCTTCACAAATTTATGGCTTTATGATTGCTGTCTTTTCCATAGCCATGTTCTCTACCACTCCCCATCAGAACATGATGGTTAGATTTCTCTTCCATGTCCATATTTTCACCTATGTGGAAACCCAGTGATTAGTTTATTTGGGTAACCGTTACGTTTCATACTTTTGTTTTTAAAGATTGGTTTTGATATTCCTTTTTACGATGTGGGTTTCTATCAAAGAAACTTTCAAATAGTAAACCATTTATAACCCCGACGAATTTCAAGGGCGAAATTCATTTTAAGGGGGGTAGAATGTAACAGCCCAAGATTTTATGAAAAATATTCTTTTTAATTTCACTAATGTCTTGTGTTGTATGCTACACCAAAAGGAGCTTGCATAACACGCATCCTTGACTTGCCTTGCATTACACGCAATCACGACCTTCCTCGATAGCGTGTGTAATACGCAATACCGAGTTTCACTAAACAAAGATATGCTATTAAAATATTATTAAAACTAGCAGTTATGAATAGTAATAACCACTTTTTGAAATTTTGTAAATATTTTTTTTTCAAAATGGACTTCATTTTTGGATTCGGAATATCCAAATTAGCTTAGGGTGAAATTTTGGTAATTTTCGGATAACTTTCATATTTTGATGAATAGTGAAAATTACTAAATTTTAGTTAAAAACAACTTTTTCAATCGAAATAATTAATAGTGATAAATTATTAATTTTAGTGGTTTTAAAGTATATTTAGAATATATTTTTACAATTTAATACAATGTTGGTCATTGAATGTTATTTCACATTTAAACCAGACATAATCAAGTGTCAATCTTTTGATAGATATTGTTTCTTAAAAACACGCTATTTGTTTTAACAGCGGGATTTAATTATAAAATTAATTAATGCAACTTATATGTTATGAATTTGGTAACATAGACTTCATTTTTGAATTCGGAATATGAAATATAGCTTATGATGAGATTTTGGCATTGTTCTGAAAAACATCAATTTTTGATGAATAGTGAAACTACTAAGTGGTAGTTAAAAAACTGAATTTTTCATAAAATTTAATTTTACCGCTTCTGTGAATGGAATTTCAAAAATCCGAGAGACACGGTTGATGTCAGTAAGTAAAATGTGGTTCAATGAGATGAAAATAATTTTTGGTGAATAGTAATTTTTTACTTTTATTTACCACGGTTAAAAGTAAATAGGGTAATTAAGGGTAAGAATGATATTAATATTACCCTAACACATGTCCTAATCCTATTGGACAAGTTTATCTCGACCAAAAACAACCTTAAGTGTTAAATATTATCATTTAGGCCCACTTTTATTAGATTAGGACATTTATTATTATTTAATTCAAAGAAGAGTTAAAAGAGTTAAAATCAAAGTATATTTACTAAAACATTTTTAATATAGGGTTTTACATAATATAAATTAGATTGTAAATCTTAATTAGAAAGATAAAATGATTTCCTACCTAATGGTATTTTATTTGTAATTTTTAGACATCAAATAATTTAATTTATTCATGTCACAAAGATGATGCAGTAATTATCTTATTAATGAAATATTGACATAATTGATGTTATAAACACCAAAATAAATGTAATTTGAGACTTTTTATGAATTCCAATAATTTTCATGGTTACTATGATATATTAGTGTTTATTTAATCAACTTTGTTCGAACATATAATTCTGTTATGACTTTCACAAAAATCATATATCAAATAGTGTCAAAATTGACACAAAATAGTTTTTAAATCTAATATTATATTATTAATTTTATTTTATTCCTAAAAATCTAAGGTTAGATCAAATGACTTAGATAAGGATATATATATTAATAATAAACAAGTTGGGGTTCGTTTGGCATGTTATATTAAGTGAATTAACCATATACTAAAAGAAAACAAAAAGACACGGTAAAAGTTAAATTATTTAACTTAGAGTTAAATCTAATTGATAAGGTTAAAATAATACCCTAAACATGTCTAAATCCTATTGTATGATAGGATTTCGACCCATCCCCACTTTAGCTTCGAAATAAGACCCTTTGGAACCATTATAAACCGATTTTGACTTTAATATAAAATAATATTTTGAGATATTCCTAAGGTGCCCCTCTCCTCCCTTATAAAAGGACACCTCCTCCCCCTCCTCCTCACACCAATTTGAGCACTCAAGTTCGGCCAACACCTGCCAAAATTTCTTCTCCACTTCCATAGAATAATCCTAGAGGTCTTGGTCTTCTTCAAAGACCAATCTTAGTTCCCTAAGTGGAGGATTCAAAGAGGCGTTCCAAAGAAGAGGTAATATCCATTACCGATCTTTTCAATTTCATTCTTCTTCAACTTCTTCTTCTTTAGTTTTTTCATTATAAAGTAATAACATAAGTATTAATTACATAATGATATGTTATTATAAATATGAAACAACTCTAATTAACCTTCTATCCATCCTACGGAGAAAGGAAATCACCGCGCGTGCGTACGTACGGAATACCGTCTCCACGCCGTGGTGTAATCTATTTTCCGTCACCACCTTAATTGGATGGGTATAATGGTGTAATGAGTAACTATATATGATTATTATAAAGTGATATTGATAATGAAATAGTATACATACACTTCAACACAATTGCACAACCATGAGAACGATATCATCGCTCGTGCGTACGTACGGACTACCGTCTCCATGACGCGATGAGATTCATTCTCAATGATTAACCATTCATGAATGAATATAAAGTATATATAATAAGTACTAATGAAATATATGACATAATAATGATACTGTATTTATGTATATTTATATGTATGTCATCTACTTAGTTCTATTAAATTCAATAAGGAAACGAAAACAGCGTTCATGCGTACGTACGGACTACCGTCTCCATGAATGGTGTATTTCATTCCATTTATCAATATATTACATATATGTATATTCTGAATATATATGATATATAAATCATGTTTTACATTCTGGATATAAGTAATCATGATCCAAGTAATCAAATTAATAATTACAAGTTAAAAACACCTACGATAAATGAAACGATTTTACCCAAAACGTTTCTTTAACATGAATTTACAAAAGAACGGGTAATATAAAGTCATAAGTGGACCATATATGATATAATAAAAATGAATATGATTCTGGAATAAGTCAATAACATGATTTAAATCATTATACAGGAGGTTCGGACTTGTACAAAGAAAGTCGGACCTAAGGTAAGGGAAATATCACAATCTCATTTTTATCCGAGATTGTTTATACTTTGGTATTTACTGGGGTGTATTTTATCATCCACATCCATGTTTCCTAAATATGTAATATTATCCACCTACAAATGTTTAAATCCAATTTTACCCTTCGGTGTGTTTTTAGTAAAAGATACAAAAAGAATCTTTTGTCGTTTTTCGTACGAGTTACTTTTTGACTTTTCCGACAAAAGTACGAAGAATGTTTTTTTATACGGCCTGAATGGATTTTAAAAAAAAAGTTATTTCAAATAAGTTTCCTTTACAAGTTTTCAAGTTTATTTTTAATCAACTTCTTTCAGTTATAATTTTATGACATGTTAAGAAAGGAAAAGTGTTTTTGAAGAAGAAATTATATTTTCCTCAAGAATGAAGTTCAAGTGTTTTATCAAAATTATTTTCCATCTAAGATAATAAAGGGTTCTGTTTTTATCCCTATTATTACATTGATTTGATTATGTTGTGATGGAAATATTTTTATGAATTCCTTTATCTTCTATGAATAGTTTAATGATGTCATGTTGTTTAAGAATCCCATTTTTATTACATGGGTTATGAAATGATGTATGATTTATGAATTTGTGGCACACATAAGAATGGTATCATTATGAGATGGTTGGGACCTATATCTCCCTCCAATTCATTGGGTAAAGATTTTATATCTCATGAGATAGACATGGCTGAAATGGTAGGTTATACCGGTTCAGTGAAACAGGACTGAAACGAGGGTTACTCGATTCAGAAATGGACTTTGTCCACTAAGATAGTCTTGGCAATGAGACTTGACTAACAAAAAATGATTCTCTATGATTATGTGTGTATGCCACAAAGTTTCATTTTTTAAGTTATGATTATTGGGATTTCATTTCACTACTATGATTTATCCCATGTTATGAAATTATGCTCTCTTTTGCAGGTTAAGATTTCCAAAAGTTATGTTCTTATGAATATGATATGATTGATTTTTCTTTTGTATACCCTTAATGAGAATTTGAGCACACCCTTTTATGTTTTCTTTTCCACAGGATATAAAGAAAGGTTTTAGGTAAAAAAAATGGAAGATCTTTATGGGAGATATTGAAGATCTTTCACCACGATTAGAAGATTACGTTCCGAGTTTCCAAAGACACTAAACTATTACGATCCTTGTGTGTGTGTTTTTGTTATGTACTAAGTATTCCGCAAATGTAATGTAATTTCCATGTACGATAATCTTCGGGTCGCTACAGTAACCATACCTGCAAATCATTATTTGTGAGTATCCCAAACCATGAGGAAAATTAATGGAGGCAACACAAGGATATCATGGATCAGAAATTAGAGATATCAAAATATAATGAGAATAAAATTCTACATAATGCATGTATTTATATATTTCATATAAATTATATATATAATGCATAATGCATGAATGTAGATTACATAATCCCAAAATGAATATTTAAATAAACAGATCTATGATTTTAAAATAAATAATAAATATTCATATGTAATGAGTGACTATTATGTAATTATTTTATTCATATAAAAAATATAGCACTTAAATTCAGGGTATAATACATTTATTCATATTGTCGAAACCGAACAGTACATAATATATAATGAATAATGAATATTCATATATTTGGAAATACTATGGCATAATTATAGAATATGTAATGCATATATTTCATGAAGATAAATATAGAATGGTCAGAGTTTTAAACTTCGATTAATATAGTAATCATAATAAAAATAATTTATCATTGAAATTTTAAACCTTGAAACATGTAAAGTCACTTACAAAATATAAGAGACAAAATAATAAAGAAAATTAGAGAATCCATGATTACCAATTGTAAGCAGCTTATGGTATCGACACTAAATCCCGAAAAATGAAAAGGAATGTCAAAATTAGAAAATTAACTTAAAAAAATTATATATAGCTAATTACGAATGTTATTTATAAAATGTAAAGGACATGGAAAATAAATCAATTTCCTACAATAATGAAAAAATTTGGCAATATAAACATGTGTACCACATGCTCACTACATAGAGACTATAATACCTCAAACTCTTAATGTTTAAAATATACTTTATTATCCCCTTATTATTACTTATGTATGCGTAAATATCATGAAATGTGCATGGTAAACTCCTTGCAAATGGTTTGTTCATCATTATATGACACCGTTCTCCAAAATTATTTCCACAGATATTAAATAATATATCATCACAATTCGTTCAAATTCTTTGATCCTTATGTGGATATGATTACTTTAAAATATGTTTTCATCAATTCATGAAAACAGAATACCATGGACAGTTCTATTTGAAAATTGAAATGATACCCTGTTGGAAACTAACAAAAAACTCCAATCAAGTACTTCCTTTATATCTACAAGCTAAAACTGGAAGTTTGACATATGGAAGGGTAAATATATTTGAATATATAGAATGAAATTGTGAAATAAAATGTTATACAACAAATGAATTATTTAGAATTATTTGTACCTATTATAGATCTATAATATATTATTCTGTATATGGATTAATATTTAGTTTTTGGTTCTAGTCTCAAAATATTATTTGATAGGGAAATCTGAAAATATGGTTCTGAAAATTTAAAACAGAATTGTTCCTCGAGCAACTATGTAACATATTAAAAATGAATAAATTCCACTTCTATGAATATAAAAAGTGTTAGAATATTATAATTGTAACAACAAAAAGAAAAAAATTAATAATATATAGCATTCATGATATAGATAAAATAAATAATTTATTCTTTATAACATCAATTATAATATAAAAATTCCATAGTATAATACATTATATTAAATATTTCTCTTAAATTTATTTGTAAAAAAATCATAATAAATTATATTAAACACTATTCATAATTATTTGAAATATAAACATTCCTAAATATGTATTTCTAATATAACCAATTTAAATATAAAAAACCCAATAAAAATTGAACATGCATAATTTTATATATATAGAATAACATATCTAAAATAGATAATAGGTTTTGAAACATAGAATAATTATTAGCAGCTTTAGAAAAAAAACTAAAATCATTCAAAATAATGGATCAAAATAAAGAACAAGTCATATAATTTTTTAGTATAATGGTAATATTTTATAATATATATGACAATCATCTGACATTTACAACCTCCATAGTTTTCTTTTGAATTTAGCATGATTACATGTATATTGGTGGTTGGAATCAAAGAGTGTTATATATGAGATTATGCTAAAATTAAAATTAAAATTTATGACTAGGATAAAAAATGTAAATTAAATTCATTAAATAGTGTACAGGGAGTATACATATGTAGAGATAATATATATTGTGAATATAAAGATAATATAATCATTAGATGGAAATTTTTGAAATGGAATGCACTTATTAGCAAGAGATCAATGTGTTCTTGAATTTTTTATGGAAGAGATTGAGTAAGGTTTTTACCTTCAAAGTAGGAGAAGATGACTCATACAAAATTAAATAGACTGATATGAATAAAATAAGGAATGAAAAAAAATAACATCATCAACATAATTTATATTATAATTTTTGAACTTTAGAAACCGGATTTTTTATGAAACTAGATTTATTTTGAATAAAATGGTGGAAAATATGTGAGATAGAAAAAATAATGATTTTACAATATTTTCTAGAAATATTGTGTTATAGTATAAGAAAATAGATAATATGAGGGGGTAATTGATAAATAGTCAATGCAAAATATGAAATTAGAATAGCACAATAGAAACATCAGGTGAGGATATTTGTAGATGTCAAATTTGATTAAAAAATAAAATAACATTAAAAAATACATTACATCAGAAGTTTAGAAGTAATATACACTTATAAAAAGGGTTTTGTCAGAAATAAAGGGTTTTTAAAATCATTCACTAAAGAAGGTGAGTCATGAAGGAGAGACGACCTCTGAGTAATGTATAAATTTCTGGATGGAGTGCTAGCTATTTGGATCTTGGATGGAAGGTAACCGATTTCTATTCCCTTAAATTTTCTTCTAAAATAATAAGTTTAAAGGGAGGAAGTGATACCAGGAGGTAAAGGAGGTGATGGGAAATAGGATTTGGGGAGGATTGGTGGACCAGTAGTGGGAATAAATGATAAATGAAAATTATGTTTTTGGTTGATAAGATGTGAGGTGAAAGAAGAAATGAATGTTGGGAGATATTTATTGATCAAGAATTAGAATAAGGGTTTGGGGGAGAGTAGGGGGAAGATACTAACAATATATTTGGTGATATTTTAGTAAAATAAAAGAAATTATTTGATATTAAATAAAAAAATAAAATAAAATAAATTATTGTGATTTTTCTCATTGTGTTTGGATCAATAACATAGTAAAATAAAAGAAATGATTTGGATTTATATCTATCTTATTTGGTGAATCTTTTTAAAATAAAATAAACGAAATTATTTTATGATATATGTAGAAAATATGGATAAAATTGTAATTTTAAAAAATTAATAACCTCTTCTTTCATTTTATTCCAAATCATCCCAATTTTGTGATGATTAAAAATAATAGCTAGAGAGAAATCTATTTCTCTCCATTTATACCATTATCATTTCTTCCCTCTTAAAAATAACTCACCAAACTATAGAAATGTATTTCTCCCATCAATATAATTTATTATATGTCCATATCACCCATGAAAAACTACCCCTAAGGTGACTTGATGATGGAATAAATGGATCTGATTTAAGTGGAATCAATGAAGATGAGTTAATTATAGAACCTGAATGGAAGAACCGTGGGGAGGTAGTGGCAGAGGAGAACTAAGAGGTGGCAGAGAAAGAGGATGATATGAAGGTGGGGAGATGGGTAGAGGGGAGATGGATAAGATGGATGGGAGGTAGAGTAGGGAAAGTTGGTGGCAGAAAACACCAGATTCAGGATAAGAGTAGAGGACGAGTAAGGAGGAGTAACTGTGGTGGGAGGGAGAGTCGGGGAGAGAGGGTAGTGAAATCGTGGGTAAATTTTTTTCGAGGGAAATCATGATATGATGGATTATCACATGTGAAAAGAACTTCCAAAAATAATAAGACATTGTTTAAGAAAAAATTAATTTAATGTATTTTTGTTTTTTAATAAAATCTACATGATTTATTTTATAAATTCCACTAATTTATTTATTTTTTGTTTGTATTACATGAACACACTTAGATTCAATGTTTTTATTATTATTATTATTTTATAAAAATTGTTATTAATAATTCAAATATAAAACCATAGGTTTATATGGTACCAAATTCGAGATATATTAACATGATCCCAATCTAAATTAAGTAATAAAATCCAAACATACATCTATTACGAGACTAAGATATTTCATGGGTGATGAGATAAAAAAATAAAAAAATCATGTGATCTATTTTAATTATATTAATATTTTAAAATTTATTATTAAAATTATTAATATATATATATATATATATCTCTAATTATAAATTTAAAGTATTAATTTATTGTTTTAAGTTACTATTCCATCATTATTTAAATTTGTTTAAACAATATATGAACTTTATTGAATCTAATAAGTTATTATCCGATATTCATTACATTTATATGATTTATTTTCTTAGTTTTGGATTAGTTTATAATATTACATTTAAAAAAATTACCCCAATTAAAAAATGATCTCTTTTGAAATTCTCATATATTCCATTTAAATCGCATTTTTTTAGTTAAAATCATCCAATCATTCCAATGGGATCATATATCTGAATAAAAATATTTTATAGTGAAACATTTCACAATAAGACTAAATATAGATGTTTTAATTTTTTTTTATGAAAATTCTATCGAAAAAATTTCACTCAAATATCAATGGTGTGATTTTCATAAAAATTGAATTAATAAACACTACTAGACCCTCCATTACTTTTTTATAGTGTAAAATATTTTTTCCATGAATCTTTTTAATTTTGTTAATTTCATCTCGTGATTGCAGATTAATTTCAATACCATTTTTATGAAAACTCAAGTATGGTATATTTTAAATCTAAGTATCCAACAATCCAAAAAAATTTGAGAATAACTTGATGTTTTTACTGTGGAAGACTTCCTCATCATATGATAATACAAAATTCATAGATCGAATAATTATTCAAGTATTTAATGAGGCTCCTAGTCATCATAGTGTGATTAATAAAAGAAATTGGGTCATCAAAACTAAACTTTACCCAATATGAAATAGGTAGAACCAATATGGATTATGGTCAATAATTGAAAATATCAACACGATATGACAATAAAGTGAGTGATTATAGAGAATGTGAGAATGTGTATTTTCTCAAACCCCTCCCTCCAATGGTACCCCTACTAGTATGGTAATTAAGGAAGAAAAATAATGAATCATGAGTCCCACCTCTAGTAGGCCCTGGGCTGGTTACTAGAACTATGGGTATAAATAAACTCACACATAAAGGGGATATTACCATCAATATAAAAGTATGATCAAGTGATCGGATACCAACCACCAGAAAAATCCATAACATAAATAATAGTAAAAAATATCGAATACCTCACAATGTATGTGATATCATACGAATACAACTAATAGTCTCCATCTAATGTACTTTAAGATAACCACATGAAAACAACTCAATAAATACAATCTCCAAGATAGAAATGTCTAGCTCAGTCTCTAACTACATCCTGATAAGCTGAAAAATAATATATATATGTATATATCAGGGTGAGCATAACATGTATACTTAGTAGGATCATAGCCAAAGAATCTGGTCCAAATTTGTGAAGAGCACACTAATTCCCTAGTGAACAAATAATGGAATCAATAAGCACCTATTACTTCAACTAGTTATTGTCCTCACCAATGATCAATAAACGAATATTGAATCCATATATTGTAATAAAATAAGAAGCATACCAAACAAGTTACCCTATAATGATAACTCACTAATTCTTCTATCTCGCACCCCAATGTTGTATGACATGGCGTTCTCATCCCTTCCATATATACTATCACTAAAAAAACACTGGTTATTGGAAATTTATTAGTGGAGGTTCTATTATCTATCATGTAATAAATCTAGTTTTAAAAAATAATAATATAGTGGTGGATTAGTCAAATTGCTGTAATTTTTTTTATTTTAATAATTAGCAGCGATATCCATTAAACCACCATGAAATGTTTAAAAAAACCCATTTCTTCCCCCCCGCTACCTCTACATGACCCCAACCCATATCCTCCCCTCCACTGAACTCCTCCTCTCCCCTACCCTACATGAACCTAACCTCATGACCCCCCCCCCCCCTCTGACCTCCCTCTCCCTAATGGTGACGCGAAACCCCCCTCCCCTACGACCTCCCTCCTCTGCCCTCAACGGTGACCCCAACCCCTACGACACGCCTCAAACCTTTCTCTTCCCAGTGGTGAAGAAGAACCCCCCCCCCCCTACAACCTCCTTCTCACAGGCTCAGTTCCCCTCCTCCTATCCTCTCAAGTCTTCATTGGCCTTTTTCGGGTGATTTAGTGTCACGCATTGTGGAATTGACAGATCCGAGGTTGGTTTTCTCTATTTCATAGTTCATTAAATTAATAAACACCATTTTCTGACCACTTTAAACTTGGTTTTAGATTCCTAATGAAATTATTATATGTTTATATAAAAATATTTTAATGTGAAAACATGTTTCACTTGTTTTCCATTGAATGAGAGGAGTTTTTATATGAAAACATGTATTTTAAATTTATTTTCCAACTACTATGCACACCTTACATTTGATAAAATTGTAGAATATATATTATTACATGATTTAAAGACATTAAAATTAATTTTGGTCCTACAAATATTTTTTAATGGATACTCATGAATTCCAGTGGTGTGCATGGATTTTCAAGAACTGATGTTGGGTAATATTGTGTATATTTTCATTATGATGATTATGTATTTGAGTTTTCAATGGAAATTTCATAAAGAGGTTTCTCAAAGTGTATTCGGCATTATGGTTTGAAAATTTAAAAATTATTCTTAAAATTTAACCATAGACCATGACCCTTGATATATTTCATAAATTTAAATACTATGTTTTGTTGATATCCCATTGGGGGTTTTCATATTGACTATTGTTCCCAATTAAAGAGAAGAGTTTGTTTCTGAAAGTGAATATCGTGGTGGGGGTAAGCTCATATGTTGAATGGTTAACTATATTCTTGTATGATAATTGATTTTTGGCCACTATTATATAACATGGAAAGCAATGGAATGTTTTGTAGGAAATTTATGTGCACATATAAAATGAACTTAAATGGTAGAATAATGTATAATCATGTATAACAACCCAAATATTCTATGTTTATCAGTTTTATCCATCCAATAGTGTTTGATATCCAAGTAAAGTATACATTGCAATCATATTTTTGATGGGGTATTATTGTTCTTTGTTAAACCATGGGAAATGGTTTAGGCATTGATCAATGTAGGTAATTTTTTAATGGAATAAACCCTCCTTTGTTACAACACTAGGGTAGAATAGACCGTAAT
This sequence comes from Viscum album, assembly GCA_963277665.1. NCBI lineage: Eukaryota > Viridiplantae > Streptophyta > Magnoliopsida > Santalales > Viscaceae > Viscum > Viscum album. The sequence goes on along the minus strand of OY728143.1, from coordinate 175,165,418 downwards.
GTTTTTCTCCCATAAAAATAATATTATCTACATATAAAATCTAAAAAATTGATACGTCTTTATCATATAAAATTTAGAGGATGTTTTTCACACTTCCATCATTAAATATTATTTGTTTCAAGCATTTATCTAACTTCAAATACCATGCTCTTGAGTATTATTTAAACCTGTATAGATTCTTCGTTAATTTTGATTATACCTATTTGTTTAAACATTTATATATTTATATTTGAATGTATACACACATCGATATTCCATGGGATTGGAATAATTTTTAGATTATGGAATTGATAATTCATCAATGGATGGTAACATAAAATTTTTGTTTCCAAATTGGAAATTCAAGTGGTGGTGGAATAGAAACGAAGTATATAATCAATTGATATGGAAACAATTTTCTGATTTATATATATGTTGGATCTAGCATGGTGAATCAAATATTATGGAAAGTAAAAATATTGAAATTACTGCCAATGAAATACAATGTGACCCGTTGAAGGAGAATTCGGTTTGAAATTTTTTTTTAAATGAAGTGTCTGGTTTTCCAGAATAAAATGTACAAGGTATTAATATATCAACAGAACCATCAGTTGATCCTGATCCGATTAATCTTCCTCATAACTTCAGTGAACAAAATATTTTTATGAATTAGTTAAAGATGGAAAACATAAACTCTATTAAGGGTGTTCTTATTATTAAAATTTGCCTTTTTTACTGAAGTTTTATCATATCAACTGTCTTTTAGGAATTACTAAAAAATAAATTTCCATGATTTTAGTGTTTCTTTATGATGTATTTATTGATGATAATAATCTTAAATCATTCTATGAGATGAAGAAAGTCATTGAAAAGAATGTATTGTATTATATAAAGATACATGTGTGAGCTAATGATTACATTCTTTACTGGGGAGAAGAATTTGATAAAGAAGAATACACAAGATGTCATAAAAGAAGATGAAAGTTGATAAACAAAAATGAGAGTATAATTCAGTGAAACCCCAGTAAGAAACAGATGAAAAAAACTCTTGAAAAGGTGTTACATTATTTTCCTCTAAAATTGGTCTTTCAAATATTATTCATTTCATCTAAGACTGCATACGACTTGAAGTGTGGAGTACTCAAGATAGTAATGATGTATTCATGAGACATCCAAAAGATTCAACATCATGGAAGATGTTTGATTCTCTATATCTATATTTTTCTATGGATCATAAAAATGTATGTTTTGGATTGGATTCTGATGCTTTTTACACTTTTGGCACATTAATTACTATTTATAGAAATTTGCTAGTTATTTTGATCCCCTATAATACACCTCCAAGGATGTGTATGAAGAATAATTATTTCATTATTTCGATGATTATTCCTAGAAATAAAATGCCTGGAAATGACATTGATGTATACCTTCAACCTATGATCAAAGAATTACAAGAATTAAGGGATGATGGAATGTAAACATATTATGATTCAACAAGACAACTATTCAAAATTCATGCTTCTTTTAATGTGGAAAATTAGTGAATTTACTAGACAAGGAAATTTATCTGGCTCAAACACTCATACTGTTTTGTTTTTTCATGTTTGTATTTTTGATTTTGAACATCAATGAGTACCTCATTATAGCAAATGACATGTTATGTGTCATCGTCAATTTGCTGATGCTTCTCATAAATTCAGGTATAACAAGATATGTTTCAATGGAGATATTGCAATGAGAAAGTCACAATATATGTTATCTATTTCATAAATTTTGGATCAATTAATGACTGTCACACCTGAATTTGGGAAAGGTCATCAGGTTAAATAAGGGTGAAAGGGTATGAGGTACAATATCTAAAGAAGATGGAACACAACAATATAATAAAAAGAGCATATTTTTTAAAATTCCTTACTAAGAGTTTAACTTGATACATTATAATCTTGATGTAATGCATTTTGAGAATAATATTTATGACAATGAAAGTTTTACAGTGCTTAATGATTAGGGAATATCAAAGGATCAACTAAATGTTCTTAAGGATTTGGAGTTAACAAATATAATCAACGATTTATTAGAAAATGAGAATGAAAAGTATCCTTCAACTATTTTACAATGAAAAATCATGAGAAAGAAATATTCCTTCAAAACATAAAATAATTTAAAATTTCCAGATGGATATTCAAGTAATATATTAAATTTAATTGACTTAAAACATCAAAAGTTACATGGATTGAAAATTCATGACTCACATATTTTTATGGAGTTGTTGTTTGTTTTGTGTAATAATTTACTTGAAAAATTAAATGCGGTTATAGTTTAGATTTGTACCTTTTTCAGTGAGCTTTATAGAAAAAATCTAAATACATCTATGATTGATAAACTTCATGAATGAATTGTTTTGACACTATGTCATTTTGAGATGTTATCTCCCCCTCAATTATTCATAGTAATAATTATTTTGACTGTTCATTTAGTTGAATACAATAAACATGGTGGGATAGTACACTTTTTATGGATGTATCCAATTGAGAGGTACATTGATATTTTTTTCATTAGTGAATTGTATTTTATCAAATCATTTCATGATTTTTTTAATATGTTTATTAGTTTCTTCCATTATGTACTTAGGTAATTTGAAATCATATGTAAGGAATAAAGCTCAACCAGAAGGCTCTATTGATGAAGTTTACATAGACAAAGAGTTCTTGACCTTATGTTATAAGTATTTGGATGGGATTGAGGACATTCTGAAGACATATCCACTAATTCTCATTCTGAAAATCATTCATCATAATTTTCAACTATTTAATGACCAATTAGAATGATGTCAAATTTTACACTGACTGAATTAGAGTTTCTACAAGCACATAGATATGTGATACTCAATAGTGTTATTTAAGAACAATTCATTGTAGAATTGATTATGAAAAAAATTAGGTGACTAAGGGGTTGGGATCAAAATGAGATGTAATTAACAAAATATGTTAATAAGGAGCTTGTTGAATGTTTCACTCGTCATGTAAGTATATACTCATATTCATATTATTGACCTGTAGTTATTTTTTCTGTATTAAAAGAAACACCTTATATTTTTTTTCTATATAATGAATATTGAAAAACAATATAAAACAACAAATGATTTCATGTTTTTGGATTCAATTTCTCTAAGGAAGGATAAATAATTTGATGCCTAAAATATTCAAGGCTTCAAGTTTCATACAATTTAGTATGAAAGACACATGAAAAATTAGAATAGTGGTTTATTTACATTTATAGAGGTGGGATAGAATGGGAAGATTAATGATATAATTGAATTAAAATATCATGGATAGTTTTGAGTTATCTTATTCAAAGGCAAGTGGGTCAACATTGATAGGGTTATAATGAAATATTTGTTACATTTTACTTATGTAAAATCATCTAATTTTATGTATATCGGTGACTGTACAAAACATGATTCATTTTTATTAGATTCAAAAGTGAAGATGGTTTATTATGTGGATGATGAAATACTTGAAGGATGGAGTGTTATTGTAAAGATAAAGAATATATACTTATATGATATGGGACAGGTAGATCAATTGTTTCATTATGATAGTGAACCACATAAACTACAAAACATTGAACAATTTTTACCTGAAAATATCAAAAAATTTGAACTTGCAAGAGAGGGTGAAAATAAAGGAATCATTGCAATGGAGGTTGATAACAATGATGAAAATGAAGATAAAGATAATTGAATGTATAAATTTGTAATGAAAATATATAACAATTTCTCATTAATAAGTGTTTTGTACAAATATACATTGTTCTATATTATATTTTTTCTATTTGTGAAAAACATTTATTTTTTCATTTTTTATACATTTAATATACCATAACCATTTGAAATAGATGAATTTCGAGAATAAAAAAAATCAGGATCCTAACTGATCATCATCTCAGAGAATGCTACCACTACCCTCATCTTTTATGGATCCTAGTCATTCTGGTTTACCCGAGACTGCTAGAAAGACGGGGACACATGCAAAATCTATGGGCAGATTATTGGGCAGCTAGCTTGTTAGATAACTAGCTTTCCCATTAACTTCCCCCATGTTATTTTTTGTAGTCTTTTGTTAATAAAATTGTCACCAAATGAATAAAAACTCTCCAATGGGTACCCAAAAAAACACATATACAAACTATCACTCAACTATAAAAATCACCTATAAATTATTCTTAGCCATGAAATATATATTAGTTTACTAAATAACCACTATATAATGTATTGGAAGTTTAAACCACCAACAGTATTAAAAAAACCATTGCATAGACCAGATTTATTTTTAGTGAACCTCTTGTAATAGGTTCGAGGACCTAGTTCCATTGAGAAGAGAATGTGGTGTAGGTGTGAGGTGAACTGAGCATGGGGTGTGGTTTGACTGGACATAACAAGATGGGTGGTGTGACTATATAGGGTTTGAAATAGTACACCACTAGGTATGGTGTGATAAATTATTAATTTTATTAATAATATATTAATTGCAAAATTATAATTTTTTTAAAAATATTTAATGACTACAAATTTTGTCATAGGAAAACAACAACATATTGATTTGTGAAATGTAGGAATCGACTCCACGTCAATCTAAGTCATAGTTTTCCTATGATGCCTATAAATACATTTGTAGTGTTTTAAAATACTAATCATGCTTGGTTAACAATCAGAAAATGAAAAATGATCTCTAATTAAGGTGAAATCATGGGATAACCACCATTTAATTATTTGTGACATGTACAAGAAAACAACATGTTTATTCAATGTGATGTTTTCTCGGAATGACACAATAATAAATTTTAAAAGATATCCATGTTTTAGAAGCATGTGTTAGGGGTTCAAAACCAAAAAAAACATTATATTTCCCTAAAATCATGGGATAAAAACTATAGATTTAATTGTAAAATGTAGGAACAGATGACACATAATTTCGAATTATGTTTCACTTGTTATGGTTTTAAACACATTTTTTGTGTTTTCAAACACATAAATGTGTGTGGAATGGTCAAAACCATAAACCAACATTATATTGACATGAAATAATTCTAAAAGAACCACTAAATTATTTTTGATGTGTAGGCATAGACAACATGTCAATCTGACATCTATTGTGGTTGTAATGACTCAGTAACCACTTCTTAAAGGTACACAAACATTTAAAAATAATTGATGGGGATTCAAAACCACAAAAAATATCATATTACAATTAAATTAGGGTAAAATGACTGTATATTTAATTGTAAAATATATTAACTGACAACATGACATTCTGAATGAAGGTTTTCCCAATATGGCTGTAAAAATGTTTTTAGTGTTTTAAAACATTAAAACGCGCATGGAATGGTACAAACCCTATAAACTACCAAATATTCATGTAAAATCATTAAAAAACTACCATCAGTTATTTGTGACATGTAAACATAGAAAACACGTCAATCCGACATACAGTGTGGTATGAATGACTCAGTAACCACTTTTAAAGGTATAAAAACCTTTAAAAACAGGTATGGGGGGTCAAAACATAGTAAATGATGTCATATTAACCAAAAATCCGGGGCAATTGAATGTATATTTAATTATGAAATTTAGGAACCAATGACATGTCATTCCGAATGAATATTTTCATGATTTGGTTGTAAAACCATTTTTACTATTCTAAAACAAAAAAATGCTCGTTGAATGGTCAAAATCATAGAAAAAAGCCTCATATTAACATGAAATCATTAAAAAACCATTGATGACTTATTTTTTACATGTACGCACATTCAAAATGTCAAACTGGCATGAATTTTGGTTGTAGTGACTAAGTAACCACTTCATTAAGATACAAAAACCATTTAAAACAAGTGTTGGGGGTCAAAACATGGAAAAATAAATCTGATTTCCATAAAATTTGGGGAAAATAACCATATCTCTAATTTTGAAATGTAGGAACAGATAACATTTAATTCTAAATGACAATGTTCCTGTTATGGTCATAAATGCATTTTTAGTGTTTTAAATCTCTAAAACATGCATGGAATGGTAAAAACAATATAAAATGACCATATATTGAAATAAAATAATCGGAAAACCACCAATATGTTATTTTTGACATGTACACATAGAAAAATGTCAATCAGATGTATGGTGTGGTCAAAATGACTTCGTAACCACTTCTTAAAAGTACAAAAAACTTTTAAAACAAATGTCAGGGGGTCAAAAGCAATGAACAATTTCATATTTCCTTGAAATCATGGGAAAATTGTACTATATTTAATTTTTAAATGTAGGAACTGATGACACGTCATTCTAAATCATGGATTTTCCATTATGGTGGTAAACATGTTTTTTGTGTTTTAAAACACTAAAATATGTGTGTAATGGTCAAATCACTAGAAAAAGACCATGGATTGATTTCAAATCATCAGAAAACCACCAATGAGTTATTTTTTTTTGTGTACACACAAAAAACATGTTAATCTGATGTGCGGTGTGGTCAAAACGACTCAATAACCACTTCTTACAGGTATAAAAACCTTTTAAAACAAGTGTCAGTGGATCAATACCTAGAAAAATAAGTTTCATTGACCTAAAATTGAATGAAAATTACTGTATATACATCTTTGAAATGTAGGAACTGACGACACATCATTTTGAATGATTGTTTTATCGTTATGTCTATAAACATGTTTTTTGTGTTTTAAAACAATAAAACATTAATAGAAGGGTAAAACCAATAGAAAATGACCACAAATTGATATAAATTCATTGAAAAATGACCGATATGTTATTTCTAACATGTTCATGTAGACAACACAATAATCCAACGTGCGGTGTGGTTGGAATGACTGAGTAACTACTTTTTAAAGGTACAAAAACCATTAAAAACAACTATTAGGGGGTCAAAACCAAGAAAAAATGTTTGATTGACCTAAAATAAGGGGAAAATGACCAGATATTTAATTTTAAAATTTAGTAACTGATGGAATGCCATTTCTAATGACGGTTTTCATGTTATGGATGAAAATGCGTTTTTGTGTTTTAAAACACTAAAACATTCCTAGATCGGTCAAAACCATAGAAAAAACCAAATATTGATATCAAAACATTAGAAACCCAGTACTATGTAATTTTTTGTGTGTGTGCATAGAAAATATGTCAATTATACATGCGGTGTTGTTGGGATGTCTTAGTAACCACTTTTTTAACGTACAAAAACCTTTAAAAACAAGTTTTAGGGCGGCGGGTCAAAACATGGAAAAATATTTGATTTCCCTAAAATCAGAGGAAAATGACCATATATTAAATTTTGAAATGTAGGATCCAACGACACATTATTCTGAATTACAGTTTTCCCATTCTATCTATAAATGCGTTTTTAATGTTTTAAAACACTAAAACAATGTGGAACGGTCAAAACCACAGAAAATGACAACATATTGACATAAAATAATTAAAAAACCACTTATATATTATTTTTTATGTGTACACAAAAACAAAATGTTAGTTCGACATGCAGTGTGGTCTGAATGACTCAATAAACACTTCTTAAAGGTATAAAAACATTTAAAAAAAGTGTCAGGGGGTCAAAATGAGGAAAAAAATGACATATTGGCATGAAATTAGGGGAAACAATCATATATTAAAATGTGAAATGTAGGATCTGACGAATCATCAATTCAATGGATGGTTTTTCTATTTTGTTTGTAAACATATTTTTAGTGTTTTAAGACACTTAAACATGCGTGGAATGGTCTAAACCATAGAAAAATACCATAGAATGATGTGAAAACTTTTGAAACCACTACTAAGTTATTTATGAAATATAGGACATGATGTGATATCAAAGTCTTCAAAAATTGTTTGTTATGTAAATTTAATGCACAACACACTTTGATTTAAAAATAAACTAGAATATTTAATTATTCCTTTTTAGTTTCATGTTTTTAATCTGATCTTAAATAGGTGTGTTTATGTTTTCGAAGTGTTTTTTATTATATATTATTTGTTTTATGATAAAATTTATTCCATTTAATTAACAAAATAACATATTTTATGTGAAACATTCTGAATATATTCCTTGTTTTTATTTTTCGTATTTATTTTCTTAAATATTTTGGTTTACATTATTGATTGAAGATGATATCAGTAGGTAGGTAGTTTACCCATCTGATCCATGACATTCATCATAAGTTAGTCATGATGGTTTTTAGTTTCTTTGAGATATTAAAAATGTATCAATTATTCTAATGTAATTATGATTTATTATTTTTATGCTTATTTTATGTTTTTTGATACATTTGACGAGATGAGATGGTCAGTTTCTGTTAATGAGATGCAGTATAGGTCATGATGTGGATGTATATTGGTTGTGATATGGATGCAGTGAAGGCATAAAGATGTATTGGCTGATAGATGTATGGGTTTACTGAGAACGAGGTTATGATTACTGTGGATGTTCGTATATTTGTTATGGATGTATGATGTATGTATAATGGTTTATCATTTATTCATGTTTTAGGTTACTTCATGTCACTTTCATTATATTTAACGTTTTTTATTAATTTTTTTTAAAATATGATTTAGTGTGGTTTGTAGAAACTGCCACTAAATATATAAAATAAAATATGTTTAGCGGTAGTTAGGATTAACCACTGATAAAAAAACCACCACTGACCATATTAGGGGTGGTTCTTTACATTATTAAAATATTTCTCTGGGATATTGTTTTTATAACAAACCACTGCTAAATAAAAATGAATGTGCCTCTAAATACTCCAAAAATGAAACATAGTAACAGTACTATGAAATAATTGAAACCACCACTAAATGACTATAGACAATGTAATACACAACAATTTCTGAAACCACTGTGATACTAATAGGTGGAAATTTGAACCACCACTAGTCCACAAAAAAACTACCACTACTACCTTTTTTTAGTGTAGCCTCATATCAGCACATGATTCATAGTAATAGGCATGTCCCAACTCTCTACCCATGCTAATCACTAAACCACAACCGCATCATTCCATAACCACTTCCATGTAACCATAATAGAAGGGTATCATGAACTTGAATGACATTAACCTTGTACCATCCTCTTACTATGAATTAACCCCACCATGAACCATCTTATCCACTCATCAATCATCACCTCAAGTGAACTATATCGACAAGCCATCACAGACCATACATAATAACCTTACTTAAAATAGATAGTGGGGAAAAGTGGGTAGCCATCTATCTATCCTTTGCAACCTTGATGTTTTGGGAAAGCACCCATAACCCACAACAATTGGGAATCGGTGTAAATACATTTCTAGGGTGCGGTGTGTATAGAAATCATAAGAAAAATAAAATCTATTATAGTTACACACATATCGAACCTAGGGGTTAACACAACTAAAAAACCCAACTACCACAACCTCCACATCACCACCATCACATGTCAACCTCATTTCTATAATACCAACCACTAATTTAATCTCAATTACCAAACACACAACCACAAATTAGCTTCATTGTTCCCATTTAACAACTATAGTTACATACCACTTTCTAATGTCATTATTCATAAAAACCATTCCTTATTGTTTTTTATAGGTCTAGAGGCGACATGGGGGTGATTGGGGTTTTATTTTCCCAAAAATTATCAAATTATTTCTTGGTATTATAGTAGTAGGTTTTATCAAAGTAGTAGTCATGATAGCAGGTTGGCTGATTATAATAGTCACAGTAGTAGGTCGGATCAAAGTAGTAGTCATGGTAGTGGGATGGATTTTGGTAGTAGTAATGTTAGAAGGTTGGCTCATGGTAGTAGGTTGGATCATGGTATCAGTCAATGTAATAGGTTGGATCACAATATCCATCATGGTAGTAGGTTGTCTCATGATAACAGTCACAATAGCATGTTGACTCATAGTAGTATTCATTGTTACTGGTTGTCTCATGGTAGCAGTCACTATAGTTGGTAGATCTCATGGTAGCATGTTGGTATCATGGTAGAAATCATAATATCAGTCATGGTAGAAATCATAGAAAATTTTTAGTAACACATTCAGGTTTTTTTCTTCTTAAAAATTTAGTGCCTTTCCTAGAATGTTATAAATATGCATTGTTATCATAAATATGGTTTTAGATCCTTAAATAAGGTAAATCAAGGCCCATTCTAATGATTATAATTATATCATTAGTTTTATAAATAACGAAATATTTTAATATAGATATTTTCATGTGAAATAATTGAGATCCACATTAATGAGTAATTAATGTTTGACCTGCAAGAAATAATGATGGTCTCATGTCCTTGATTATAAAATGAATATCATTCAATCATTTGAATATTTACTAATTTTATTTGAGACCAGACAAATCAAAATCTTGTTTTTAGAACTATTATAGTCATATGAATTTTTTGGGAGCCACTCCGTTTACATTCCTAGATGTGTTCAATAGTTTAGTTCGGTCCCTATTTTTCTACAACAGCGAGGTAGGATTTTATTTCATTTTTTTTCTTCCTTCTCTAATTTTTTGGAAGGTTTTTAAATACCATATATTGGAGGAATCATTGTGGTGACATAATCATCTTCTCTTTCCCCTATTTTTAATGCATAATGTTTAAGAGATTCCTAGAAAGGCATAAGATTCATTTTATTTCATATTTGATTTGAAATCATAATGTTATCATGCCTTATCTCTTTGGGTGAAGGTTAAATTAACCTTATTAAATATTTAATAAAATTAAATAATGAACCATTGTTTTGGTAATAACGATCACATGAGTTTTCAACCATGATGACATAATTCCTCCTATTTTTCATGATAGTGTGCAATCCATGATTATTTTATGATTTAGAATGTTGTTATTATTGAAAATGGATAAGGAAAATAAATATAGAAATTATTTTTTTTGAAATATTAATGAATTTTCTATTTCTAATTGGCTAATTAATAGAGTGGTATGTTAATTGATTTTTCAACTAAAGCTTGTTGAAACTGAAAGTGATGCTTGAAATCATGTTTAAATAATCCGTGTAGCTATTGATAACTAATGTGTTAGGTTTCTTATAGTTTTATCATGTGATAAATTAATCATTTAATTCAATGTAATAATTAATCATTATTTTAAAAAGGACAAATGTTTTCGGTGAAGTAGGAACATTGACATATTAAGACTGGAAGCCTTTGTTTTAGGGCCTAGATAACCTGTTGACTTATTTTTTTACATGATACATTGTGTGATTTCTCATCGATGTGGAGAATTTCTATTTAACGTGATGTGAGCATGGGATGAATAATGGTTTGGAAAGATATGGTTCAAGGAACTCAAGTTGTGACAGTAATCAGTGCCAATGATAGTGTGATGCATAGTGATATGCATGGAAGTTTCGTGGATGTCATCGAGACTAATGGAATGAGTTAAAGCTAGGATTTCCCACTGTTTTTATGCTGAAAACTAGGATTCTTTCTTTTTAATGAATCTACTTAACGGCTAGATAGTCATGTTTATTGTTAATTCATTTATTTCCACACTGCTTGACATAGCCTGTTATTCTTGGATTACACATCTTCTATTATGGTTGATTTGGAAGATTCCTAGAAAACCTATAATTATATAATTATACTTTTTAATAAATGTTATAACCCATGAGGTAAGTGGGTTAATATAATAATAATTGTAATTCTTGAGGAACTGTGGAATGGATGGTTTATGCCTAGGGGGCATGGAAATTGGTTAATAATAATATAAATATAATTTTTTAATGTAATTTTAAATGATTAATAGTAAATAAATAGTTGAAATTATTCATTAATGTTTATGAATTTATAGGGCATATTGTCACAACCCGACCTCGGGACATGTGTCGTGACTACCCCAAGCCCACCTCCCATAGGCCAGGGGGCTGGCGACTAGAACCAAAGGCGTAAATCCTAATATAAGGGAAGGCATTGACTGTAAATAAAATAACAAACACCATAGAGTATGAAAGCAGAAGTAAAAACTATGTAAACTGTGTACAAAGGTATGTGCTGGAAATTAAATGGGCCAGAATACAAACCCAATAGAAAATAAAGTACAACTAAAATTACAGTACAACAACAGTAAAGTAAAACAGCCACACCAAGACATCCTCTGGAAATCTCACCTGAAGGGTGGGTATAGATGTTCTCCTCTACTGCTCGGCTCCAGCCATCCGCTCTGTGTACATCCTGTCCAGTGATCCACCTCCAGGTAACGTCCAGCGATCCACCTCCAGGTACCATCCAGCTCCACGAACTCCTACCTCGGTCAGCGCTGTCTGTCGTCTGCATCCAACACAATGTAGTGCAGGCACAACCTGTGCAGTGGTGAGTATAGGCTACTCAGTAAGGACCCCGAGACCACCGAAGGTCTCCCATAATTCACTAAGGATAATCCACAAATGAAAGATACAATCACGAAGTAACAACCAACTATACTCAGTTATATGCCAATAAATATACCTAATTCATCAATTCCAGTTCGGTTCCAACATCCGAGCCCAAGTTCGATATAGTCCAAATAGGATAGCACAATCAAATCCACATTGGATAACACAACCCAATCCACACAAGATATAAAAACAATCATATCAAGGATAGTGATTGAATGTCAAGACTCAACTCACACAGGTATACTTCTTCGTAAGACGATAGAGATGATCAGATATAGCCACTGATTCATCTAAGATGTCGGACCCACATAGGATACAAGATCAGCTAATCTGTCGGACCCACAAAAGATACAAGACTGGCTACTCTGCCAGACCCACGTAAGATACAAGTACAGAGTCAAATACTACAGGACCCAAATAGGATACAAGAACAGTGTCAAATACTACCAGAACCACATAGGATACAAGAACAGTAGTACTGCAGGACCCACACCGGATACAAGAACAGTATCCATCACCATCAAACAAATGGAGGATTTCAGTACGGTCGTCATCCCTACCGAACCCATGGAGAATCCATGTACAGTCGTCATCGTCGTCGCAGTCGCAGCCAACTCTAGGGTTCCCGCACACAACATGCCTGATTCTAGGAGGGTCCGCTCCACGAGCCAAGGGGGTCGATACATCAAATGACATGTATTCTAGAGTTGATGTATCCCAATGTTCCATATTGACAAAAGGAACCCCACATGACAGACGGCTCGTCAATCGCACGCCCGGTCTATGAGTTATTGGCCTTTTCGTCCTAGGGGTACGGTTGTTTTTTAAGTAAAAACCGACCCGACCGTACTCCAACTGCATCCAAATCTTGGGTGGAGTAATCTAAAATAACATTATCACTAATAGGAATCCAACAAAGTTGAAGACAACTCATTCGGACGTCCGGAGCTCAAGTTATAAGTGTTTCTGCTTCGAAGGCCCGGTTGGCTCCGTGTTCGAACCAACCCTACACTACCCAATTTTCTCCGAAACATTGAGTGTAATATACCGAAATGACCGTCTCGATACAAGGATCACTACGAAACTGATTGTGAATCGATCAGAGTTCTGTAGCGCATGTAATGGTAATTTTAACAGATCTATCTGAAAACAGGGGGTTTGGGCCTGGTCCAACCCAGCCCAACACCCCCTAGGTCGGCCTGAACCGGGTCTACCTGACCCGGGTCCGAGTCCTGCCCAGTTGGGCGTGGCCCGGGCTGGCTAGCATGGCCTGGCCTAGCACAGGGTTCCATCCCTTCGCGGGCGGCCCGACCCGACGCTGGCAGTCCGGCCCGGCCCGGCCGGTTCGGCCCGATCCGGGTGCCCGCATGTCGAGCGGACACAAAAGGGGGGGAGCTTCCGCCACCTTCAAACTGAACGGCAGACCCATGGGGGAGAGTCCTCCCTGCGGTTCTGGACGGGGGTACAAACCCCTGGTTTACCTAGATCCGGTCGGCCGTAACAGTCTTCCAGTTGTGCTGCGCGGGACCCGTTGTTCCCCCCCAAGTGACGGTGGCCGGTGGTTCCGACCGCCATCCCCCGCACCGCCACGACCCACCCTGTCCGCTGCCCTCCATGGTTCTCCGGAGCGGTGGGACTACTCTATGCCCCTCCGCCATGGCCAGACTCCGGTTGCGTCTTCTTTCGGCCTCAATGGCGCGGCGCAACGGTGTCGTGCTCCTTCGCCGCGTTTTTCCTCGATCTCGCGCGGTGTCATTGCACTGCACCACCATCATTCCAGACCCCGATGGTGAACATCAACAAATGGGAGGAGGATCGGCCGTGTTTGTGCGGTCCGACCTTTTCCTGATAACTTGATAACAGGCGGCTAAGAAAATTAACAATGAACGCCAAAAAGTCACGAACATTAAAACAATCCCTTACATCGAAGTAATTTTTGAATAACGATTGTCATGGGAAACGACGTCGCGAGGTAAAGCTCCATATGTGTTTGAAGGAGACCGTCCGAGGTGGAGCGACGTCTCGCACCGGCTGTGAAGAGGATAATAAAGGCATGACGATCAATCCTTATGGTCATGGAATTCTTCTTCAAGGTCTTGACGTTCATCACGTTCTTCAAGACTTAGCGTAAACTCTCCCAAAATCTCAACACAACGAAACCACCCAAAATACAATAATGTAGATCCTTATTTTATTAACTCATGTCAAGAATTCAAGAATTCAAAATTCAAACTCTTTATTAAATAAATTGAATAGCTTTAATCAATCTATTTAATGTAAGAGTTGACATGTAATTAAAGTGGGGGAGTTACAAAATTAATTTCTAGAGGGGGGTCTAATGGGGTGTTAGGGAAATTGAAGGTGGTGGGGGCTCATGTGGGCCCCACCCCAACTTTCTCACAACATCCTTTCCTATAACACTTAAACCACCAGTGGTGTAACAAAAGTATAATTGTAAAACAATTATATTATTATTCTTCACCATTATGTTTAACAACTCCTTCCGAGCAAACGCACCTTCGGAAAATGTGTTCCTAAGCAAATACCGGTGTTGCGGGTTCGTTCAATGAACGTACCCAAGATAAATTTCGGAAAATTATTCCAGGCACACCGGGCCTCGGAATCAGGTGATGTTAGAAACTACATACTCGTAAATTCCCAAATAAATTAAGAAAAAAAAATTCATTGAAATTTACGGGACTTTACATTACTCCCACCTCAAGGCTTTACGTCCCCATAATGATTCATCACAAACTAGGGAACAAATGAGGGCACTATGCACACATCTGAGCCTCCCGCTCCCAAGCGATCTCCTGGAGGTTCCCATGCGGCCACCAGATGTGCACTAGAGTAATCGACCACCCACGTAGGACCCTCTCCTGTCGATCATCGATCTCCACTGGGACCTCCGCAGAAGTCTCCCCAGCATCAATGTCCTGCTCCCCATGGTCGATGATATGAGTTGGGTCGTGCACGTATCTCCTCGTCTGAGATACGGGGAAGACGTCATGCACCCGGTGCAACTGAGGTGGTAGAGCCAGGCCATAAGCCACCTCGCCTATCCTGCTTTGAACTTGGAATGGTCCACTGAAGCGTAGAGATAACTTGTCGCCCCAGCCAAACCTCTGCAATCCACATCGAGGTGAGACCCATAAGAAAACATGGTCACCATCCTCGAACCCTATTGGTAACCGACTCCTGTCAGCATAAGACTTCTGTCGGCTCTGAGCTATCCTTATCTGCTCCTGGATGACCTGGAACTTCTCTGCCGTGGCCTGGACCATCTGTGGTCCCACAAGTGTTGACTCCCCAGGGTCTGTCTATCACAGAGGTGACCTGCAAGGTCGGACGTAAAATGACTAGAATGGTGCCATCCCGATGGTGGTGTGGTATCTGATGTTGTACACAAACTCCACCAGGGGTAGGTGATCCTCCCAGCTGCGACCAAAGTCGAGGACACATGCACGGAGCATGTCCTCGAGAGTCTGAATGTTCCTCTTTTTCTGAAAATCTGTGTGAGGGTGGAAGGAGGTACTCAGACGTAGATTTGTCCCGAATGCCTCTTGCAACCCCTTATAGAGCCGGGAAAGAAAGATAGCATCTCGATCGGAGACATTAGATGATATCATACCATGAAGTCGTACAATCTCCTGAACGTAGAGGCATCCCAAGCACTCCACTGAGCCCTGCTCTCTAATGGGTACGAAGTGGGCCGAGCTGGTGAGTCGGTCGACAATCACCCAAATGGAGTCGTGACCTCTGGAAGTGCATTGATTTCCTATCACAAAATCCATAGATATCCCATCCCACTTCCACTTCGGGACATTTAAGGGTTGTACCAAGCCTGCTGGTACCTGGTGATCCGCCTTCACCTGCTGATAGGTAAGGCATCGAGAAATGAAATATTCCACAGCCTTCTTCATACCCAGCCAACAGTGCTGTCATCTGAGATCCTGGTACATATTCGCCACTCCTGGATGTACCACTAAAGGGGAAGTTTGAAACTCCCTCAGCACCTCCTCCTATAAAGAAGCTTGTAACATGGTACGTCCCCTGAAAAGGATGACGTCCTCCCCTCCTAAAGAGAAACCATCAGGTGCCTATCATGTGGAAATCTGCGCATGCCACATCTCACTGTCGAAGTCCCCACGTTCTGTCTCTCTAACTCGCTGTAGAAGTGGAGGAGTTACTGTGAGTGACTAAGGAAAGGATAGCCCATCTCTATCCACAATGGATATCTGCAAAGCGGCTAACTTCTCTGTCGTCTCTCGAAGAAGCTGAATGTCCATCCTCCTGCTGAGAGAATCGGCTACTATGTTCCCCTTTTAATGAGTATATACTATCTCAATGTCATATTCCTAGAGGAACTCAATCCATCAGCACTCAGGTTCGGGTCCTTCTACAAGAAGATGTACCTGAAACTCTGGTGGTCATAGTAGACTGTAAAGCGCTCCCCCATCAGATAGTGTCGCCACATCTTCAGAGAAAAGACCACTGGTGCTAACTACAGGACATGGGTAGTTTAGTTCTTCTCATGCTACTTCAAATGTCGTGATACATAGGCGATCACTGCCCTCTCCTCCATTAGGACACACCCATATCTGGTCCCTGATGCATCGCAGTAGACGACGTACCCTACTCCCTCCTCTAGTAGCCTCAAGATGGGTGTGCTGGTCAATCTCTATCTCAGTTCCTGGATGCTCTACTGACATCTATCTAACCACATAAAGGGTTTCCCCTTTTCGTTAAAGTTGAAATTGGTGATACAACTCTGGAGAAGTCTGGCACAAATCTCTGGTAGTACCCAGCCAGACCTAAGATTCTCCGCACCTCTGTCACGCTCCTAGGTGGCTCCCAAGCTAACACTGCCTCGATCTTCACAGGATCCACTGCAACTCCCGCCTTAGAGATAACGTGTCCCAAGAAGTGGACCTCACGTATCCATAACTGACACTCTGAGATCTTATTATAAATCTGGGGCTCTCAGAGTGTGCCCATTACAACCCACGAGTGGTAGGCATGCTATTCCTCAGTAGTCGAGTATATCAATATGTCGTCGATGAAGACCACAGTAAATCGATCGAGGTTAGGCTGGAAGATTCTGTTCACGAAACTCATGAACACTGCTGGAGCATTGGTTACGCCGAAGGGCATTTCCAAGAACTCATATTGTCCATACCGACATCTGATGGTCGTCTTCTGCACATCCTCGTCTCGAACTCTTAGCTGATGATAGCCTGACCTGAGGTCTATCTTCGAGAACCACCGTGCTCCCTTGAGCTGATCAAAGATGTATTCAATCCATTGTATCAGATACTTGTTCCTCACGGTCACCTTGTTTGGGTGACGGTAATCGACACACAGTTACAATCTCCCGTCTGTCTTCTTGGCGAACAAAATCGGGGAAGCCCAGGGTGAAACACTGGGTCGGATGAATCCCTTTCCCTGCAAGTCCTCCAGTTGTACCCATAGCTCTCGAATCTCGGTGGGTGCTATCTGATATTATGGAGTAGATATCGGGGTTGTCCCAAGGTACATGTCAATGTAGATTTCTACCTCTCTGCGAGGAGGTAGTCCTGGAATGTCATCAGGGAAAATGTCTGCATACTGTTCCACCACTACAAGAAAACTCGGACTCTGCACGTCAACTGCTCCTAGGATGAGGCGAGTAAACTGATGAGTGATCGGTTGTCCTATCCTCTGTCTGAGTCCATCATGCACTGCAAAGGATCCCTTCTCACCGGTGAAGGTGAACCTGCTCCCATCAGTGCGGGCACACCGCACCTTGCACCTAATACAGTCAATCTGAGCCTGGACTGTAGATAACCAATCCATTCCCAAGATAAAGTCGTAAGGCATCAACACCACTACAAGAAGATCCCAGCCCATGGTCTCCCCTCCTAGAGTAATCTCACACTGTCGGCACCAGTGCGTACTCATCGAGTCTGCTCCCGTAGTAGTCTCTAGCCGTAAAGATCAAGCCAACGGCTCCGTCGGAATCTCTGAGTTCCGAACAAGGGCAACAGCAATGAATGAATGACTCACTCCTATGTCTATAAGAACTGCATAAATGGTGGAGTAGACACAGATAGTACCTCGAATCATCTCTGGTGCACTGTGGTCGTAGGCCTCCGCTGCCAGAAGCTGAGCCTGCCTCTGCCCACCAGCTCACTATAGTCGGGGTGGACCTCCTTTTGGTGGTGGTGGTAAAGCCTCAAAGTGTCTCCAACCACCTACTGCTCGGCCAGCTCCTCTGCTTCATTCACCTGCTCCCTACGGACCGCCACAGTCGACCCTCTGCCTCTGCATAGGTGGTTCCTCAACCATCTACTGGTCCTCAGCATGGCGGGTCGGGCAGTCATGAGCCATGTGGCCATGCCAACCGCATGCATATAACTGTCTGCTCCTTGAAAGGTTGGCTCTACTTCATACACCCCACACCTCTGAGCCAGTATCCTAGGGTCGTCCGCCTGATGGTCTGGTCTGCCTGGACCCCTATGACATCCGTCCACTGCTAGCTATAGAAGACTCTGTTACATGCCGCCCTGTGGTAGGTCTCACTGCTGGTGTAGGCTCAGCAAGAAATCCCTCTATGAGAAGGGCTCTCTCTAGTACTCTTGCCTACATCGGAATACTGAAGGAGATCATCGAAGCCCTAATCTCATGCCTGAGTCCTTGCTCTAAGGTCCAGGCCTGGAAGAATGGGTCTCTTACCATGTCCATGGAATATCACAAGAGATCGGTAAATGTCGCCGAGTACTGGGCTACCATCATGATGCCCTGCCTCAGCTGTAGTAGCTCTTGAATGCGCACTGCACATAGGGTGGTTGGGATGAAATCTGAGTTAATGCGGCTCATGAAGTCCGACCAAAGGAGAGATTCCTTGTCGTGCACCTGGAACATCAGGCTCCACCATCTGCCTGCTACCACGTGTAGGAGGCTCGCTGCAAGGATCGCCATGAGGTCAGCTAGTGACCCTAATAACCTGAAAACTCGAACAACAGCCTCCAGCCAATCCTCGGTTGCCTGTGGGTTTGTCTCCTCGAGGAACCTGGGTGGTCTCTGATGCTAAAACTCACGCAGTTCACTAAGGCGATGCGCACTCTCAGCAGTTGGGGCTGGTGGCATCGATGGCTCGGCGGGTAGAGGTACTGCCGGTGAATCCGTTGAAAAATTTCCCTACATCGAGGCCTCATCGCTCGGTGGGCTGTCATCTCGCACAAAGCTCGTAACCCTAGCTGGCATCCGTCATGGGTCCATCCTGAAAATAGACAGGTGAGCGATGGTCAAAACAGTATAGCTGGTGAGCTGACACAAAGTAATGACAGAGAAAATTTTTGAAACACACAATCAATCAATTTCTTCGTGTATTGAGTCGGAAATCAGAAGTCAGGGTCCTGGTATATTGATACGTCGGCCGCTGCACCAACACTGGACTCCCTGGACTGATAACCACAATCAATACCCTTAACATTATTACTTCACATTGAAGATGATCAGAGTCCTGAGTTCTACGGCAGCACCGAACTCCATTGATACCAATTTGTCACGACCCGACCTCGGGACCCATGTCGTTACTACCCCAAGCCCCCCTATAATAGGTCAGGGGATAGCTACTAGCACCAAAGGCATAAATCCAGATATAAGGGAAGGAATTTCCTTTAGGTAAGATAACAAATAGCATAGAGTATGCAAGCATAAGTAAACACTATGTAAACTGTGTACAAAGGTATGTGCTGGAATGTAAAAGGGCCAGAATAAAAACCCAACTGAAAATAAAGTAAAACGGAAATAAAAGTACAACAACAGAATAGTAAACCAGCCACACCAAGCCGTCCTCTAGAAATCCCACCTGAATGGTGGGTACAGATGGTCTCCTCTGCTGCTCGGCTCCAGTCGTCCGCTCCGTGTACGTCCCGTCCAGTGATCCGCCTCCAGGTACTGTCCATCGATCCTCCCCCAGGTAATGTCCAGCTCCACGAACTCCTACCTCAGTCGGCGATGTTTGTCTTCTGCATCCAACACAACGTAGTTCGGGCATAGACTGTGCAGGGGTGAGTATACGCTACTTAGTAGGGACCCCGAGACCCCCGAATGTCTCCTAGAATCCATGAAGGATAATCCACAATGGAAAGATACAAACACGAAGTAACAACAACTCTACTTAGGTATATTCCCATACATATACCTAAGTCATCAATTCCAGTTCGGCTCCAACATCTGAGCCCATGTTCGATATAGTTTACTCAATATAGAACAATCAAATCCACACAGAATAACACAACCCAATCCACACAGGATAGCAAAACAATCATATCATATATAGTGATTGAATGTCAAGACTCAGCTCACACAGGTATACATTTTCATAAGACGATAGTGATGATCATATGTAGCCACAGATTCATCTAAGGTGTTGGACCCACATATGATACAAGATCAGCTAAGCAGTCAGACCCACAAAGGATACAAGACCAGCTACTCTGCCAGACCCATGTAGGATACAAGTACTGAGTCAAATACTGCCGGACCCACATAGGATACAAGTACAGTAGTACTGCCAGACCCACACAGGATACAAGAAAAGTATTCATCGTTGTTGAATCCATGGAGGATTTCAGTGCGGTCGTCATCGCTGCCGAACCCACAGAGGATCCCAGTACAGTCGTCATCATCGTCACAGGCGCAGCCAGCTCTAGGGTTCCCGCACACAGTATGCTCGATTCTGGGAGGGTCCGCTCCACGAGCCATGGGGGTCGATACATCATCTGACACGTAGTCCGGAGTTTATGTATCCCAATGTTTCAACTTGACAAAAAGAACTCAACATTACAGACGGTGTGTCAATCAGACGCCTGGTCTATGAGTAATTGGCTTTTTCGTCCTAGGGGCCCGGTTGGTTTTTATGTAAAAACAAACCTGGCCATACTCCAACTACATCCAAACCTCAAGTAGAGTAATCCAAAAGAACTGACTCACTAAGAGGAATCCAACAAAGTCAACGACACGTCATTCGGACGTCCGAAGCTCATGTTATAAGTGTTTCTATTGTGAAGTCCCGGTTGATTTTGTGTTTGAACCAACCTTGTTGTACCCTACGTTCTATGAAACGTTGAGTGTAATATACTGAAACGTCTGCCTCGATCCGAGGATCGCTACGCAACTGACGGTTTGTCAATTGGAGGTCTATATCCCATGTTATGGGAATTTTAACAGATCTATCCGAAAACATGGGGTTTGGGCCCGGTCCAACCCGACCCAATACCCCCTAGGTCGGCCCGAACCGGGTCAACCTGACCCGGGTCCGAATCCGACCCAGTTGGGTGTGGCCCGGCTCGGCTGCCGCGGCCGGGCCTAGCTGGTGTGGCCCAGCCAGGCGCGGGGGTCCGGCCCGGCGCGGGCGGCCCGACCCTGCCCGGTCCGGGCGCCCGCGTACTGAGCGGACAGGGAAGGGGGGGGGAGCTTCCACCCCCTTCGAACGGAATGGCGGACCCGCGGGGTGGTCTTCCCTGCTGCGCTTTCCGGGGATACAAACACCCATTTTTCCCGAATCCGGCTTCCCATAATGGTCGACCAGTTGTGTCGCACGGGACCCGTTCCCCCCCCCCCCCCCCCGAGCGCCTGCAGCCGGTGGTTCCGCCCGTCCTCCCGTGCAACGCCGAGGCCAAATGCCGCAGACCTTGTCCGACCGGCGCGACACGACGGCGTCGCACCCCTCCACCGTGGCCCTCCCTAGTCACGACCCTCCATCGTTCTCTGGCGCCGCACCCCTCCGTCGTGGACCGACTCCAGCCACGGCTTCTTTTGGCCTCAATGGTGTGGCGCGACGGCGATGCACTCTTTCGCCGTGTTTTTCATCGATCTCGTGCGGTGCCATTGCACCGTGCCTCCTTCGTTCCAAACCCCGATGGTGAACATCAACAAATGGGAGGAGGATCAGTCGTGTTTGTGTAGTCTGACCTTCTCCCATTAATTTGATAAAAAGAGGATATGAAAATTAACAATGAACGCAAAAAAGTAACAAACATAAAAACATTCCCCTACCTCGAAGTAGTTGTCGAATGAAGATTGTCGCTGGAAACGGAATCCCGAGGTAAAGCTCCGTATGTGTTTGACGGAGAATGTCTGAGGTGGAGCAGCATCTCACACCGGCTGAAGAGAGGAGAATAAAGTCACAACGATCACTCCTTGCGGTCAGGGCATTCTTCATCGAGGTCTTGACGTTTTCGCGTTCTTCAAGAGTTATCATAAACTCTCCCAAAATCTCCACACAATGAAACCACCCAAAATAAAATAAGTTATGTCCTTATTTTATTAACTCATTTCAATAATTCAATCACTTTATTAAATAAATTGAATAGCTTTAATCAGTCTATTTAATGTCATAATTGACATGTAATTATAGTGGGGGAGAGGGTGTGTTACAAAATTAATTTCTATAGGGCGGTTTAATGGAGTGTTAGGGAAATTGAAGGAGGTGGGGGTTTGTTTGGGCCCCACCCCAGCTTCCTCACAACTTCCATTCACATAACACTTAAACCATCAGTGGTGTAACACAAATATAATTATAATACCACTATATTTTTATTCTTCACCTTTTTTTAACAACTCCTCCTGAGCAAACGCAGCTTCAGAAAAGGTCTTCCTAAGAAATTATCGGCACTGCGGTTTCATCGGTGCCCTTGAATTTCAATTCCGAGCACAGGTTCAAATGTTAGAAAAACCTGATCGTTCGTTCACTGAACATACCTGAGAAAAAATTTGAAAATTGATTTCGGGCACACCAGGCATCAGAATCTGGTGCCGTTAGAAACTTCGTACTCATATATTACAAAAGAAACTAAGAAAAAAAATTCCTTGAAATTTACTGGTGTTTACACATATAGTCCTTAGTGGTGGTATCTAGGTGTCTGAGTAATGATATCTATGGTTGAGCCTAATACTTGGCTATTTCTCATAGTGTTTTTGTTATCTATATATCATGTATGTTATGTTATTTAATATGCTCCCACACCCCTGTTTGCAGGGATAATAAAACCCGATGGAATCTGGTAGGATGTTTTTCCCAATATCTAGGTTGGAAAAGAACGGATGGTTGACTACCCCCTCTTTCCCTACCTTCTTCACATTGCAATATTGTGTGTCAGTATGCATAGTTGTTACCTTTCCCATATATACGTGTAATGGGATGTAATGGATTGTGGTTATTTCACACACATGCATATCTAGATATAGTATCCTATGGAGTATTATATGTATGAAGTGTATGGCCTATTAATTCTTGAGGTATAATACTCAACATATGGGATGTGGTAGCTCCAAAAAACTACAAGACTAATATATAGAGAAACGATATGAGATGATGTGATGCATGATATGTATGGAATGTAATTATGAGATGATGTGATTCATAGAGTACATGATAAGATACTATATCCTAGGTGTCTTTGGGTGGGCCTATTTTTGGAGAGAAATGGCTCAGGATGTGCGATGTTGCGGAAACATGGAAATCCTATGGGGTAGTGTTAGTGTGGTATCTCCATTTGATATTATATTAGATATTATAATATTATTTGTATGAACTAGTTGGAGAGAAATATTTTGTGAGGCTGTGGAATTAGAATATCTACATATGTGATGATTTTGTTTCACTTGTTATTCAATGGGATTTAGTACTAATTATTTATTTTTTATACAATAGGCTCGTGGGAGGATCCTACTGAGTATACATGTCATGATCACCTGATGTATATATAAATGGACTTCAGGAGAAGGTTATTGATTAGTCTGGACATTACTTGCTTGTGGTGTTGTCCGGGAGTTATTTTTGCTTCCTGGTCACTATAGAGGATTTACTTTTGGTACATATAGTTTTGTAGATGCATTTGGGAACTATTATTCTATCTTGAATATGATTTTTGTGGTGTTTTTATCTTATCCCTATTTCATCATGTTTTTCAAATAGGGTAATAACTCTAATATATTTGTTTGATATAGCTTTAGGGCTTGTCACCAACCCATGACCTATTGCAAGAAATATTTGGGAATCATTATCTACCTTCTATCTCCATCATCCTAGGAAGGGTACCTTTGAGGGGAGGGGGTCATGATAGTGTGGTATCAAAGGTAGGTTGAAGGAAATGATGAATTATAGTGGTAGGAATAGGTAAGAAATACATGATTTGTTAGGGAAATGTTTTTAGACGAACTTATTTAGTGAGGAAAAATGTAGAGAAGCTTGGACACATGTATATTAGACCCCGTATGATCTGATACAAGGACCTTATGTTTATTTAGACTAATAAGAAAAGTGATACTAGTTGTAGGGTATATACCTCCTAATTTATCAGGAATTATTATTACGTTCTCCTATGTTTGAACTGGGTAGAACTTGGAAATAGGTTAAACCGTAATTAATTATTAAATCATAAATATTATATATTCCTATTTTATGATTCCCTAACTATTATTTACATTGTATGTATGGATAAAAGTCAAAGTCATCATCATGTTTTTGTTGAATAAGTTCAATAGTATATACTAGAAGATCGTCGTAGAGTTCAGCTCAATGATAATGACACTTAAAATAAGAAACTTTTAAAGTCTCAGTTTTATAGTTTTTATAAGTAAGAGGGCTCCATTTCAGACTCAGTGATAGATAAATTATTGGATGAGGTAGATATAACCTTCAGTTTTATTTGTGCTTGGAATGACAATTGTGTTTTTTTTAGTATTGATGATGCCGCATGTATTATCCAGAAAATTGTAGTTTTTATTCCATGGGGACTTTGAGGAGTCGAATGTATTTTGGAGTAAGTTTCAAGACTAATTCTGAGATGATTTTATTTTTTTGATCTCCATGGTGGAAAATATCCAAGAGATTTTTACCATTAGATATAGTTTAAATAGCATGTGGGAGTTTGGGATCCATTTAGGACCCTTATAAAATATTATATATACATATTTCCAAATTATGAGGTCAATGAGAGGCTTTTAAGGTAGCTTTGCATCCAAAAATCCAGCACCAGGTTTCCCTATTTATGTTGCTGACATATTTTGATGTACTGGAGAGAGTAAAGGTTTTTGAGAGGATACTGGCTAGGAAAATATAATCATGATTGGGGATCCATAAATATTCTACATGTAGATGAGATGTGGTATGAGGTTCTCAAATTCATTGAATGATGGATTTTCAGATGATCAAGGGTTGGTCTCACCGATCTTCATCTAATTTCATTGAGGGTTGAATATCTCAACCCCTATCCGGAGATATGAGGTTTTTTTCATATGGAGAGCTTGTTCACCAGTAGAGAGAGTTCCAATACTTTATTATTAGGCATCGTACAATATGTTTTCTTTTTTTAGGTTCCATCAATGGGGTAGTTTTTGTTGAAGAAGTTATAACAAGGAGATTCAACAATGGATCAGTAGAGGGAAGATAGAGTCTAGGGACGCTATTTTTTTACATTAGTTTTACATCATTTTAATGATAAAAACATAAAAACAATTCATAAATAGGATCAAAAGGTTTAGTGCCCTGGGAAAACTAGGACCATACATAACATTTACAATATAAATCATAAACATTTATTTAATTCTTTCTTCTCTAGATTAATATATGCTCCTGAATTCTCCCTAGCACAAGTAGTCACCTGAGGTTATACATAAAAAAGGGGTGATATAAAATCCCCTTAAGAGGATAGATATGAATATGAAACAATGTGACCTGGGGTGATCATAACATCATCATCATAAAAATCACGAGAGGGATCATTAGGTAAAGGCATGGATTGTGGCAATGCATAAAAATGAAACATCATGTATTAGTGGTCAACTGCCTCGCATAATAGTGAAAAAAATGAGAATCATGTTCAAACATCATTTAAATTTAACTCATAAGATTCATCACTTTACACAATTCATTGTATTGTTGAATAATTTCAGGTGTACCCATCACATTCAAACATTCATATTGATCTATATAATTCTGGGCACACCTGTCACATTATAAAATTTTAATTATCATTCATGACACATAGAAGATATATTAATCATAAACATAAATAAAACATGGAAGGTAATTATTTTCATCTCATATTAACACATTTATAAACTCTGGGTCCCCAAAAATAAAGAGGGAATACCATACATGATACAAGAACCATCAACCATGAGTGAGAAGTAAAGGGTGTATTTTTTAAAGAAGAGTTCATTTGCAAAAAATTGTGTTTGACAGAAACTCCAGAGGAAAAAATTTATATCACCGAAAATGTAATTTAATTATGGAAAAATTATTATAAGGAGTAACCATAACTAAAATGTAGTTAAAGATGATGGACCATAAGAAATAAAGTTGGGTTCGAGAATTTCTCCTTACCTTGTATCCGAACTCTTTATTCACTATAAAGTCCTATATAATGAAATAATATTCATTAATTAGAAATTATAAAACCTATTATAAATTAATATGGTTCACTATGGTTTCATTATGTCCTTTTATGGGCCTTTGGATGAGCTATGGTTTTTAAATCCATTGTTCAGGAGTTTTCTTTTTCTTAGTTTTCATGAACGGTTCACTTGTACACATGAATGAATGTTCATGTAGAACATGGATAATTATAAATAAATGATACTACATGTTATTAATGATCTTACAGATGTTTAAATGGTCATTTAATGACTTATTTTATATACAATGATAATGGATCGTCAGTTAAAAATCAATGATGATCGTTTTAGGTTAATTTGTGCGGTTTTGGATCACAACGAACATGTTTTGATTTATCAATTAGTATTATGAAAAAAAGTGGATTAAAATAATAAAAGGAGTTGATAAATAAATATTAAAATATTTTTTCAACCAATTAATGTTTTCATTAAAATATTTTAATTAGTTGAAGGAAAATGGATGTGCATCGCCCATGATGTAGGTAAATTAACACATCACCTGAAACAATTTCTTTTTAAAAAAATAAAGAGAGAGTGGGAGGAGTATAATGAATAATATCCCATTAACATTATACAATACTATTATATCAATCATAATGGTTTTTTAATGACATTTGTACAAGATAAGAAGAAATGAAATGAAATTTGGATGGGAATTGAAAGAATTGAGAGAGAAATTACCTCTTGAATATATCTTCTTTGAGAGCCTCTTTAGGAACAAGGTTTTGGTCTTTTAATCAGATCAAGGGATTATGGAAGTGGGTAAGGATCTTGGTAAGAGATTTGAGCATATGTTTGAAATGGATTTTAGGTTTATAGGTGTGAAGAAATGAGGGTGTGAGGGGTGGTATTTATAGTGGAGGGGAGAGGGGTTTTCACAATACTATATTCACCAATTTTTTATTTCTCCATAAGACAAGAAATACCGATGATTCCATGAATAAATATTGTAACTTGATAATTTGAGTTTGAACGGATTTGGATTACATCAGTAGAACATTATCAATGACACCATAATTAATGTATTTAGCTTATTTTGTAAATTATAGTATTTAACTATTCATAAAAATTCAAGAATTTCAGAAAAATCTAAAAAATTATTTCTAGCCATTTTTAGATGAGTATAATCCAAAAATAATCTCCTTTTTTTCAAAAATAATTTTCTAAATTTTATTGATTTAATTTCTAATTAAAATCATGATTTCATTGAAAAAAAAATTAAATTAAAACTGCTTTTCTAACACTTTTGAAAAATAATTAAATATGTCATCAAATTATATTAAAATCAAAAGATATCAAAATATTAATTTATGAAAACATTTTTCGAAAAAATATTTTCTCATAAATTATTATATTAATCATAAAATATTAAAAAAAATATTTATGAATAATAAAAATATCAACATTTTTACTATGGTTTTATTGTCACTTATAAGTTGCATAAATTTTATTTATACATTCATGGGTGAGGATACTATTCTTTTGGACATTTTACCATTAATAAGGGTCATATTTCTATTCATAAGGGTAGGTTTCTATTCACAATGGTATGTTACTATTCAAAAAAAATTTGTTTTTCCTATCAGACTTCAAACAACTTACTAATCACAACCGTGTATAATAGATTTTTGAAATTGAAAACATAGATGTGGTAAATTATTGTTTAATGTTCAAATGTTAGTTCATTTAAGCATGATGCGGCATTGTGTTTCTTGATTTGATTTTATATGATTATGAAATTACTATAAATATGATCAAATTTCATTGATAAAAGTACGGGTCGTTACATAGAGCTAGTAGAGTACATCCCAATGATGATCCTCATTTATTGATGCTAGAAAAAAACCATAGAGGGGGTTTCCATTAGTGGAAAAGAGGCTATGAAGTAGGTTCTAGCTAGTTTCATGCTCTACTGTTTCCAGTGAAAGGTGATCTAGACATCATTTGAGGGACCTTATGATTTTTTACCTTGTTTGATTTAGAAGCTACACACTCATTCAAATCACCTACCCTAGTCGACCATTTGGGGCTTGTGGTGGAGATGACTTAGTTTCCTTGGTGTTGACTATACTTTTCAGATTTCAATATTATTTATATGAACTATATACTTATAGTGAGATAGTTTTGGGGTAGCACTGCTCTTGGAGAGACTTCCAATATTTGATTATATAATCATAATACATCATCCTTGGCATGGACTTGCTATATTGGCTGTAGGAAATCTTGTATTTATTTATGAGATAGATTGTGTTCTATAATGATGACAGAGATTATTCCATGTTCATTGGTGAGAGAGAGCCTTATATGGATTAGAGGCATATTCTGTCCATATCCTCCTTGATGTATGAGTTGATACTGATTTCATCATAGTTTCAATCAGTGATGTATCATTGGGTTTTGGAACATTACCCTAATGTTTTTTCCTAGGAGGTTGTGATGTTACCCCTTAAATCGAGATCTAATTTAGAATATATCTTAAACCAGATGATTATCAGATCTCGATGTCTCTATATAGGATGGAACATTTTGAATTTCAGGATATATTGGTATAGATCAATGATATTTTATAGTGAGGTTTTCTTTAGCCAAACTAGTCACCTTGGGGTGCATCGGTTCTATTTATAAGGAAGGTCATTAGTAGTATGCAAATATTTATTTATTATAATTTTTTGAATCAAGTGAAAATGAAGAACCACTAACCAATTATATATATATATATATAGGATCTATTCAATCATCTAAAATTATCTAGTTGGTTCTCAATATTGATTTGTGACTGAGATATCACTAAATGTTAGTGAAGGATGAGGATATTCTACAGAATGTTTTT
Organism: Viscum album; assembly: GCA_963277665.1. Lineage (NCBI taxonomy): Eukaryota > Viridiplantae > Streptophyta > Magnoliopsida > Santalales > Viscaceae > Viscum > Viscum album. The sequence goes on along the minus strand of OY728143.1, from coordinate 175,135,720 downwards.
TTGATGTCATTATATGAATTATAATAATTTTTTTTTCATTTACTATGATGAAATATTTATTATTTTTTATGGTTTTGAGGAATGTATTTTTCTGAGAGTTACCATATCTATTCGTGGTGGTTTTCATTGACGAAATCCATGTACACTCCGCGTCTAAGGAGGAGTACATAGAGTATCTACTTGAAATTTTGGATGTTCTTAATCATTATCATCTTTTTAGGTAGTTATCAAATTGTGTGTTTTTGGCTTATGAAGTTCACCTTTTGGGTCATGTCATGTCATGTTTTTCTGTAGTCATGCATCATATGAAGAATAATGATGTTGTTTCTTAAGCAACCACATGATTTTTTCAGAGGTATGGATTTTCCATGGACTTCTAGGATACAATATGAGGTTCATACCAAAATTATATTTGATTTAGACTCCCATGATAGCCTCCAATAGTAAGGGTTAAGAATTATTATAGATTGAAATGTGTCAGATAACTTTCAAGTACCTGAAGTAGGAGCTGGCCACCACTCATGTTATTCATTTTCCAAAAGAGGGAGTTTAGTATGAAGGTTTATATGATGTTTCACATCTTGTAATAGATTGTGTCCAGATATATTAGAAATGAATTATTTTTTATGAAAATAATGAATTTTCCCCTTTTATTTTTACCATTCCACCCATGATCTTGAGTTGGAAGTAGTCATGTTTTCCATGAAGTTGTGACACTACCTCATAAATGGGAATTTTGTGATTTTCACCAACCATAAAAGGTTAAGGAATTTCTTCTCCCAATATGAACTAAAATTAAAACATCGACTGTGGATAAAATTATTATAGGAGTATGAATTCAAAATTTCATATACACTGGGAACGTGTGATGTTTTAGACGATGTGTTGAGTAAGAAGTCACACAATGATGCTATATATCAATCTAGATATTCTTGCAGAGTGATGGAAGTTTTCTTAGAAATTAATCTCAATGAAGCAAAAAAATTTATATATTTTATTATGTAATTCAATGTTTATAATCCAACCATAGTTTTATTTATTTTTCAATTTTCACATTTTTATATTTTTGAAGTATTTTATTCTTAAATGAAAAAATATAGTAATTTTTGAATTTTAACTATTTTCAATAGATTATGTATTTTATGTATATATTTTTATATATTTATCCAAATCGAGTTATTATTATTTTTATAATACCTATTTTTTTGGCTACATATTTTTTAACCGGTCTAAGTCTTCATTCAAGCATCTGGTGGCCCAAATAAATTAGTCTTTGTGGAATGTTGTTTTGGTCTGTAGTGTGGACCGCACCTAATTTATTGGAGAATAACACCAGATAAAAGACAATAAATTATATTATTCCACCTGATTATGTAATATGAATGAAAATTAGATATTTTTATTAGTTTCAAGTAATGTTTCACTCATTACGGCAATATTTGGGTGTTTAAAACTAGTAGAATATGAAAGGTCTCTTCGGGCAGAAGCAATTTCATTTTGTAATTAAATCATATATTTTACATCAAGTTTCCATATAAAATAAAATGTAGAGCATATAAATATATTTTTTATAAAAACAATATATAATTAACCATTGAATGATTCTATTATTTTCAAGGTCATTATGGCATGAGAAGTTGAATGTGGGGAATACGAAGAGTCACCTGGCCAGATTAAATGTCTTGGAGTAAAACAATAATAACTCCTTATTAATATATCCAATGATTCAGAAATTTTTAGGTTGAATGTAAGAGAAATTATTTAACAACTTTAATGAATACACAAATTATATATTCTTCCGTTTAACAATACATCCACACAGAAACATTTGGAGGACACTTTTGGAGTGAATTCTTTCACCCCCTCTCCCTATAAATGTTTATCCAATATTCACTTCAAGGTTTGGAAACATGGGGGTATCCTTTGATGGAGATTTAATTATCATTTTAGTATTTTAGTATTTTTAATATTAGTTTAACTTTAAGATAATAGTATTATTCTTCATATGTCACTTCTTCCATTTCATTTATTTCATGTGTTCTCCCATCATGTTCCCTTCTCAACTATATTAAAAATGAATAACTAACCTCAAAACATGTTTGAGGGAGGGAATGGTGCTTTGATTGAGTTTTATTATGATTAATTATATATCTTTTTATTCAATTTTTACTATTTTTGTGAAGGTTAAATTGATTATGGTGAGTGTTCCCCCCATTTTATTTGTGGTCTGAATTCATCTTCTCTTTTATCAATCATCCTTCCCTTCACTATTGAAATCATGCATATGGTAGAGTATGGATTAGGTAGTTATGGTCGGTGAATAGGAATGCTACCTAATAATAGTAATAGTGTTATCTTTTATGCATAGGTCTTAGTATGTGGTAATAATAATTAAAATTAGTGGGTGTAGTGTGACGGGTCTTGATCACTACATTGAGTTGAATATTGAGATCCATTTTGAATAATGATTTCAATCACCACAACCTCTTAAGAACATTTCCTTATTTATTCCTTATAACATCATTCCATATTGAATTTTAATTTATATATTTATAATATTAATATTTCAAACATTTCAAATCCCCTATATATAGTAGTCAAGTTAGTTTTATATTATATAGATAATAATAGTGAAAATAGAAAGATGGTGTGTTCTAAGTGGCCTCCACAAGAGATCGAACCTAGTGTGCATGCTATATTACATACAAAGATAAATAAAATATTTACTAGGGTAAAATGATTAAAATCCTTATCATCACAACTAGATATGGAAGATGTTGGTGGTGGAGGATTCATTTTCAAGTGACAGTGCATTCATATTTGGTGTAATAGGTAGGGGATTCCCTATTGGGGGATTCTGAGGGAGACGTTTGGTGGGATCAAAATATCTATGGTGATGAACCTAATAGATTGTTTGAGGATGATAAATACCTATTGTTGTTTCATGGGAGTATTTTTATTCTTTTTGTGATGTGTAAGGTGGTTCTCTGTGAGTTCTATAGCACACCCTTAAAAGTACATCCTGGAGTGAAAAAGATGAATCATTCTTTGATAGGACAGTTTTGGTGGTCTGGGATGAATATTTCAGCTATTGAGTTTGTGTCTAGATGTTTATTCTTCCATAATTCAAAGTATGAACATTGTTTTTCTAGTGGTTTTCTCTAACCATTAGATGTTCTTCAGTATAAGTGGGAGGGAATTTTTATAAGCTTAATTACCGAATTACCTACAGTTCTAGTAGGCTTTGATGCTACCTGGGTCATAGTGGATGGTTTTAAAAATTCATAAAACATCATAATGATCAAAGGGTCAATATCATTAGAGGTTTTTTCAAGTTAGTATCTTGATAAGGTTGTGAGGATCCATAGATTCTTGAGGACGAACATCTCTAATCATGATTCTCATTTCACCTCCATTGTGTGGAGATTTCTTAAACATATTTTTCGATCATAGTTGTTCCTTAAGAATAATTTATATCTCTAGATGGATGAATAAATAGAGTGCACCATCCTGAACCTTGAAGTCATGTTTGATGACCAGGTCTTGAATTTTGGAGGTTCATGGATGAAGTATCTATATTTAGTCCAATTTTCATATAATAATATATTTTCATTCACCGTTGGTATGTCACCATTTGAATATTTTAATGGATAACCTTTTCATTATCCATATTTGTTATAAAGTTATTAATTATCAGTAAAAAAATTGTAAATCATGGAAAATATTGTTTAGGTGATTCATGAGAGGATACAAGAATTGAAAGATCATCCTAAGTCATACACTAAACATAGGAAGATACATATCAAATTTGAAATTAAAGATCATGTGTTATTAAGGGTTTCTACTCATAATGTAAAATAAAGGTTTGGATGTGGGAGAAATATTTATCCGTAGTTTTGTTTTGTCATTTCGTGGTGTTGGCTTCTGTTAGATCTGTCACGTATTAGATAACTCTTCCCTTATATATGTGATAGATTCATGATGTATTTTATGTGTCATAGCTTCACCAATATATTCACAATGAATCTATCTTTATTGAATTGGGAAATATAGAAATTGATGATGATTTTACCTTAGAGGAGTAGAATGTATAGATCAAAGACTTCCATGAGTAGGTGCTTCATGGATATATTATTCCATTAGTTTATATTCTCTCCCAACATAGTGGTGTAGAGTAGAGACCTATGAACATGAGTTTTAGATACAAACACATAATATTTTGAATTTTTATTACATGGTCATATTTTTTAATGATGCTTTGTTATTTTTTTAACTTTTTATAGATTATGAGATGAATCTATCTTTCTTGAGGATTGTTTGTGTATTTTCACCCTTTGAGAGATATGTCCCCCTAGTAGGTAGATTCATGGTTATGTTCCTTGTTTCTCTACATGGTATGGTTATGCTCTAGTGATCGTAAGATGGACTCTTTTTCCTAGATGCCTATTCTTCCTAGATATCTAATTTGTCCCTTCCATGAGTGGACACTTACATGATATAGTGAGATCCTAGAGAGGTATCTCATGATTGATTGTTCAAAAATTATTTACCTTTTCTTTCTGATTTTTTTATTTGTCAACATTATGAATTGTTTTATAGGTATATAATGTAATTCCCATATTATCAAAAATATTTACTATGTATTTTCCCTAGGTCTAGAGGTGATGAGGGGGTGTTTGGGGTCTTATTTTCCCTAAAATTACCATGTTTTTCCTTGGTCTCACTATAGATGGTTAGATCATGTTAGTATTCATAATAATATACTAGCTCACAGAAGTAGTTAAAGCATCTGGTTGGCTCAAAATATCGGTCAGGGAAGTAGGTTGGCTAACAGTAGTAGTCATGGTAGCAGGTTGACTCACAATAGCAATTATGACAGTAGGTTGGATCATGGAAGTAGTTGGTGTAGTTGGTTGGATCATGGTCTAAGTTATTGTTTTAATTTGTCTCATGGTAGAAGTCATAATAGTTGGTAGCTCTCATAGTAGAAGGTTTGTATCACATTAACAGTCACGGTAAAAGTCACAATTATAGGTTGGTCTCCTGGTCTGTTTTTTTTTTAATTTCCACTTTTTTCCTAAAATGTCTTAAATAATTATTTTTATCATAAATATGGTTTATAGATGTAAATAATAGAAATCAATGTCCATTTAAAAATTGTTATTTATATCCTTGGTTTCATAAAACAGCAAATCTTTTAACATGGCTATTTTAATGTGAATTAATTGGGATCTATATTAATGTTTAATTAATGTTTTAACTATATGAAATCTTTATTATCTTATTTACATAACTATAAAATAAATATCTTTACTCAATTAAATCATTTTATTATTTTCATCAAGTTTGGATGAATCAAAATATTATTCATGGACCTCAAGATTCATCTTCATATACCGAGAGCCACCTTATTCATGGTTATGGTTGTTTCCAATAGTTTGGTTTAGACCATATTTTTCTATATTAGTTTTTCACATTTGAGGTAGGAAATTTTTTCACTTTAATTTTACTCATTATATGTAAAAGTTAAAAGTTTTTTAATCCCTTATCTCCAGGACATACAAATAGAAATTTCATCATCTTCTCTTTCCCATATTTTTAGTGTAACATGCTTAGGAGCTACCAGGAAAGGTTGGGGATTCATTGTTTCACCCATTTTATGTGAAATCGTAATGTTACCATAATTTTTCTATTTGGGTGATGGTGAAATTAGCCTTAATTAATATTTAACCAGATTAAAGAATAACCATTGGTTCTGGTTATAATGATCACATGAGTTTTCCATTGGGATAACAATAAATCTACTATTTTTATAGATAGTGTGATATATATGTTGATGTTAGGCTTTAGCATGTTTATATACTTGAAAATAGATAAAGAACAAAAAAATGGTAATTCTTTTTGGTAAATATCAATGTATTCGATAATTCATGTTTCCTAATTAATAATGATGCATGTTAATTGTGTTTTTTCTCCCATGTTGTTTTTTGAAATGTGATGTAATTATTTAAATAATGTTTAATTAATTATTTTAGTTGTTTATAGTTGATTCCTTATATTGAATATGGTTGTAACCTATGATAAAAGAATCAGTTTTTTGATATAAATAAATGTTTGGGGCCTAGTGAGAATATTTTCTTATGAAGGTTAGAAGACTTGGTTCTAGGGCCAAGATTCCCTATCTACTTTTTTATTTTAATTATAATTTGTGTGATTTATTAGGATGATGATCTTTTCTATGAATTATGATGTGATCTTTGGATGTTTGATGGTTTAGAAAGATATGGGTGGGGATGCCTGAGTTGTGGATGTAGATGGTGCCTATTATATAGGGACGCATGGTTATATGCATGGGGTTGTCGAGGATGGCACCAAGATTGATGGAATGTTTTAATGTTGATATTTTCCATTGTTTTTTATTGAAACCTGGGATACATACTTATTCATTAATATAATTAAAGGTTGGGTGGTTGTGTTTCATGTTTTCCTAATCCTCTCCCCACTACCTGGTGCAACTGGTTGTGTTTGGTTTTGGCATATTCTTCTTTTTGATAGATTAGGAATTCCAAGAGTACTAGTAATTATGGAATTATAATGATTAATAAATGTTTTAACCCATATGGTTGGTGGTTTAATGTAATTAAAATGATAATTATTGAGGAACCATGGAATGGATGGTTTGTGCCTGAAAGTAATGGAAATCAATTGATGATCATGTAAATGTAAATATTTAATATAATGGGAAATTTTTAATAGAAAAAAATAATTGAAATTATTCTTGAATGTTTTTGTGTTTATAAGATATCTAATCCTTGGCGGTGGCAGGTATGTGTTTTAGTAATGATGGATATAGTTTATCCTAAGACTAGGTTGATTCCTATAGTGTGGTTGTGAGCTATATGTCATGTATGTTATGTGATTTTATATTCTAAAACATCCATGTAGGTAGGGTTCCTGACACCCAGGGGAATCTATGAGGGTATATTACCCAATATATTGGTTAGTAGGGAATGAATGGATAACTACCCCTTCATTTCATACTCTATTCTCTCGGTAGTATTATATAATGGTATGAAAAATATCTAACAGTACCATATATATGTATAGAGGTATGTAATGGATTTCACACATGTATCTCCTAATATAGTATCCCATAGATTTCGTGTATGTGTTTTTATGGATTGAGGTATAATACCCAACATATGGGTTGTTGTGGCTCTCAGAAAATACTCAGTTATAATATGGAGATGTGGCATGGTATAATGAGATGACGTGATTCAACTGGTGCATAGTATGTGATGGTGAGATGATGATATTCACAGGGTGAATGGTATGATATAGTATCACATGTTTCTTTGTTATATCCTACATTTTGAGAGAGATAACTCAGGACATGTGATGTTAGGTAATAATAGAAAACCAATGGTGACGTGGTTGTGGGGTAACTCCGTTTGATATTATATTGGATGTTATGTTATTAATTGTATGAATTACATAGTGAGAGATCTATTTTTAGGCTGATAACATAGCATAACTACTTCAATTAAAATTTTGTATAAAAATAAACACATTATTGAAAAAATTTATAAATTTTTATATAATTTATTGATTAATAATAAACAAGGACTCAATTTTCAAATAAGTCGTTTTATACTTCAAAAAAATGTTTTCTTCAAAACATGTTTTTTATTTCATTTTGTAAGAAACAAATTATAATTAATTTCCACCATTTTTATAATTTTTTAGGATATGAATATATTTTTTAAAACCAAATATCAATATTATATTAGGCTTAATTTGTTGTATTTTTTTGAAAAAGTTTATTTTTTAGTGAATAGTGAAAAATTCAGATTTTTTTAAAACTGTCATTTCATTTTATTAAATAAAGTAATTTAAAATTACAATAATTTTTTTAATTTGATAATTAATTAATTTAAGTCTCCTTTAAATATATTTAATCTAATTAATTACATAATAATTAATATTACACTTGATCATGGTATAAAAATACTTTTAAACTTAAAAATACGTTTATTAGAAAACTATTTTTTTCATGATTAATGACATTATTAAAAATCAAATTTATAAAACATATATAGATTGAAATTATTAAAATAAAATCCATATTTTGGATCATACTAATTAATATTATTAAATAATTTTAGCTAAAATTTTGGTCATACTGAATAACAAAAATAGTAAAAATGTGTCACCGCCATAAAAGGATAAATCCATTTAACCTACGATAAAAATAAACTATAAGGCCACCATTTGTATCATAATTATTATTTTTTGAATTTTTTTGACCAATATCATGTTATGAGGGATATTTTATTTTTTATGGGATAATTTCCCATGATTATTACCTATATAATGTTTTAAGTAAATAAAAATATAGAATGTCATGCTCTAGGATTGAAATTAATCTTATATATTCATATGGGTATAAAATTAACTTTTGAATGACTATTAAAGGTTATTTATAGGAAAATAAAATCATATTCATTATTTTAATTTATTTATAATTTTTAGTGATTATATAATTTCTTTAAACACTTATACAACTCCAACACAGTTCTTGTGCAAGTCGCGGAAAAATAGAAGTAAATAATTTTAACAGTATTAAAAGTTATTTATTTGGGATGACTTATTATTCAAAAAGAATTTTATAGCTAATAATAATGTATAATTAATGGTGAAATGGATTTTATTATAATTCTTTTAATATGTTTGTATTATTAAAAGTCAAATTAAATGAATATTGTCAAAAATAGCATTAATGGTATTTTATATTAAATAATATTTTATTAAATTATTTAAAAAACATAAAAATATTGAAATAGGACAAGTATGATGATACATGGTATATTATGTCATCACTTTCCCATTTTTTATTCAATTTTCAGCTTATAGGTAAAATTAAAACCCTTTAATATTGTAAAGGTCATTACATCAGTTAACGTTAAAATTGTTTAACCAAGGGGTTAAACCAAAATAAAAGTTTTAAAAATATATCTAAACATTTAAAAATTTGATATAATTATTATATTAAGATAATATTTTACTTATCTTCCAATCCATGTAATTATGGAACTTTTTTTCATGAGTTAGAAATATATTATATTATAATATTTATTGAGTTTCCAAAAGTTCCCCTTCTATAACTTATAAAAGGATTCCCACCACCAAATAAATATTTTATTTTTTAAAATCATAATATCAATAACAAGTGAGAAGAAATTCTAATGTGAAAAACCACAAACATGGGGGGGTCTATAGTAGTGAAAACTAAGGGCACCCCTCTCCTCTCTTCATTACACCATATTGTGCCACTTAGATCGAAAAAACCTACAAAATTATCATTTCAATATCCATATAATATCAGTAAATTTTCTTGTATTATTAAAATATCATTCCATGGGTCCTTATGAAGGGATCTAAAGGAGGTCTACTGAAGAAGATGTGATCATTTTTACGACTCTTTGAGATTTATTTCTTTTTATAATTTCTCAAAATCTACTATACATATAGTAAAATAATAAATATATAATAATATATATAATAAGATTATAATAATTATTATTATTATGGAAAAAACATTTCTATCCCTTTTCCATTCTATAAAAAAATGAAAACATTTCTCATGTGTAGGTACAACTTACTGTCTCCATGCGGCGACGTGATTCATTTCTCATTATCACATTACTTATATGGTTATAAAAATAAATACAATAAATATATATGATATTTATGATGTAAAAATTTTTATTTTAAAATAATATCTCATTTACCTTCTTACCCTTCCACTTGTTATAAAATTATAACACTACTCATGCATATGTGTGGAATATCACGTCCACGATGTGATGTGGTTCATTTTTCATATTATCATTTGAAGGATGATTATAAATATGTATATAATGAATAAATATGATATTTATATAATTATTAAAAATTTTGAGATGATGTAACCATGATTAATATGCAAGGTCCAAAATTATCAAACTGAAACATACATGAAAAATGAAACAGTTAACACTCTAAAACTATGATTTTAATAAAGGATTATTAATAAATGGGTATAGAAATGTTATGATTGGATAATTTATGATATTATAAATATGTATATGGTTTCATTATATAAATTCAATAAATTAAAATTTATTATACTGGATGGTAAAATCACTTACAAATAATGTCGATCATGGGGTAAGAGTTTATTTTACAATCTCATCATTATTTAGGATTGTTTATATTTATGTATATTATAGAAGAATTATATAGTATTTTGTTCTTAAAACCAATTCAATTTACTCTACACAACTCATTTATATGATTCCCACGTATTTGTTCCATTTTTAAATTCATGGTCACTCAAAAAGACCAATAAAATGTTTTTATAGAAAACTGTATTTATTTTTCTATTATGTCACAAATATTTTTCTTCCATCTATATATTTTATCTAAAATATTTTGAAGAATATTTTTAATATTATTTAATTTTTTATTAAATACAGTTTTACCCATTTTGAATTTTTATAAATGGTTTAAAAGGAATATTCTTATTATTTTTCCAATGAGGCACTTTTTTATCGATGGTGTGAATAAAATCTTTATTTTAATGTACACCTCATGAAAAAAGTTTACAATTATCATTAATAATCTTAAATTATAAGATTCGTTTATAAGTTTCCATGGTTAATTTGAAGGAATTTTTTTTCCTAATAATATAGATTTTTTAAGATTTTTATATAAGTGATTTCAAAACAAAAAGGGCATTTTCCTCAATAAATATTTCGGTGATCTTTTGAAAATATTTTTACCGAAGTCAACATTATTTAGTGAATATTATGCTTTACTATGGATATAATATTTTTATACCATCCTCTATATGACTTTGTATGTATTTTTATCATGTTATATTTATTTATTGGGGAAAATATTAACATTTCAAATTCTATTTTTGCAATATGAATGTTTATGTTGACTGTGTATTGAATTATTGTTCACCCCTTTCATATAATAAATGCAGTAGACTTAATAAATGGTGTGAGGGGTCTCTTATATACCCTTGATGCATCAGTAGGTCTCATGAGACAATGTATTTTGGGTTTTGGGTGTACTCCTTATCAGTTTACGTATGTTGTCTTGGTTCAAGGCCTTGATTGTAATATTATGATGTTCGAAATTGTGCATTCTATCATTATGAAACTAGTTATTATTATAACTGTGATTATTTTTTTATTTTATACATGGATTTATTATCATTTTATGGTATTAGATATATGGGATATCTTATTATTGATTATCTTAGTCATATTATTAATGTTTCATTTATTTTATGATAGATTTAGTTGTACACATTCCATTAACTAGCATCTGATCTTAACCTTTATTATGTTTTCCTTTCCATATAATACCATGATGAGATCTATTAAAAGATTAATAGATTTTCATGATGAAATAATAAAGTTATCATAATAATTATTATATTTTATTTCATTTGTTTAGATATAATATGAGAATCATCTATGTATCTAGTCTCTCAATACTATTAAACTATTTGATCCGTTAGGATGTGATCCATTATATTTTGTACCAATGTAGTAAAATAAACACTATCTTAGGGCTATTGTAGTTCGGGAGTAAAATATAGCATGAGATAAATTTTAGTGGAATCCTTGGGAACTATATTTCAGAAAACATATATTAGAGAACATAAACTTATAGAAAACCCTGAGGATATGACTAATTATATAATAATATAATAACTTTTTTAGTAAGGTAGATATTATGTGGTTTCCCCAAAAAAAATCTATGTCAGGATACAATAAGTATATTTGGTTTTCGAATTGATGCATCTAGATGTAGTAACCCTAAAAAGAGTTTTTTGAGTATATCTCATCCATTATTAGGGTCAATGGTGAACGAGACCTTATTTAGAACATCTTTTTAAACTCCTAAGGTATAGTCTTGGATTAATTAACATTTTCTTCAAAAACTAGTTTTAGATAATATTTTTATGAATTGAGAATATTCCCAATGATACTATGCTTATGATTATAAAATTAACTATGAATAAATTATCAAGTCATGTGAAGTGTTTCAAATGTTTAGGAATTATACATTACAATTCATAATGTTATGATCTAATATAGTGCATGAAGTTATTTATAAATGTAACCTAGTGGAAGGAATTGAAAACATCTCAACACCCTTAATCAATATAGGAATTTCTCTCGTAAATAAGTTAACATGAATAGTATTGGAGTTAAGTAGATTATGACTATGCTAAAATATTTAACTCATGTTATAACCAGTAAAATTTACAATATATAATAAATAAGTGCTTGAAAAAAAGATTAAATGATTTTAGAATGATTGATGTGGTAGAAACCTCAATCCTTTGATGGAACTAAAAATCCATTGATTATTAAATAGTGGATCGGGTCCATGGAAAAGATATTTTTCTCATTGAGAAGTAATGAAAATGATAAGGTTATTCTCAGAGTGTATTATTTAAAGGAATATGTTGATCAATTGTGTTTATTGATTCAAAATACAAAGGGGAGGAGGAGATAGATAGAATTGAATGGAATATTTTTTAGGATTTTTTAATGAAAAAATATATTCCTTCTGAAAATCAAGATGATATTGAAAGGAAATTCCTCAATCTATTATAGAAGGAAGTGGAATGTGTCACTAATTATGAGGTAAAATTTACAATATTAGAAATAAAATCAATGGACTAAATACATAATTCAAAATATAATATTGATCATTTCATTAATGGAATTAAACCATGACTGTAAATAAAACCTATCTCTAAAACATTTTCATGATATGATTATTTTGTATAAAGTTCCATTATGAAAGAGAATACTTCTTCAATTCATATATTTTAAAAGTAAATCAATTGAAGAATAAACGAATGATCACCAAGAAAAAATAAACGAAGTGAATGAAAATATGGGAAGGATGGAACTTCCCACATGTGATAATTGTGGAAAAAATTACCTTTGTACTTTCTTGAATGGAATGTGGGTTTGTTTAAAGTGTGGATGGAAGGTCAATCAGGTGTGTGAATGCAAGGGTTAAAAAAAGACTCTAAGGTTTTATTTTTTAACCGCATATATATGGGATACTACAAAAATGGATTACATAGGCATCAGAAGAATATATATTAAAAAAGGCTAAGGATGAAAGTTAAAATTTATGCAATTAATACAACTGAAGTTGAAATCCCATAAGTTGTGATGATATGTTTTTTGATAAAAAAACTCATGCTTTATTAGAATATATATATATATAATATTTTATAATTTTCATGGATATAAAATAATACCTTAACATTATAAATAAATAATTATTAATTAAGACACATTGTAGAAATTCGGTTAGGATATAGCAGTTTTGATTAAACAAACGTTCGCTAGTTGTAATCATTGTTCCTATAATTGTGTTTGGATTTGAAATAATCCTGAGTTTTGGGTTTTATTTTAGATTTATGGATTTGTTAATTAGTATATTTTGTATAAAATAATATAAGAAAAGTATCCTGGAATAAAAATTGGATACATTTATTTTTAATTAATGGATGGTCTTTTATCCTATCACTAATTTATGGATTTGTGGTCATTCACTTTATCATGACCATTTTCTCTATCACTATATATCAGTCCTTGGATTTTAGTTTGCTCCCTCATGTATATATATTTACTTCCTACAAATGTTCTCCATATTTTTGGACAGTATTACATGCGATTCCAGGTAACCTTTATGTTTCCCACATCCCCTTTTCAAAAGAACTTTTATTATCCCTTTATACGATGTGGGTTTTCTACATATGTATTCTCAAATATTGAACAATTGATATAGGAGATGAAATTTATAGGTTAAAATTTATTTAGGGGGGATATATCACTATATAAATTTAGTGTGAATATAATAATAAACTTGATAGCTTTCTTAACATGAAACACTGAGCTTTAAGCGAAATGGGATAGAACACTGGGACCATAGAGGGGATCATCACATATTATTTATAATCAATTTAATTAATTAAAAATTACCATGTTGGAATTATTTATTCATGGATGGACCTGAAAAAAGATCTAAATTGAACCATTATTTTGTTGTAGAAATCCAGAGAACATTCCCTCTAGTAGTGATCTACATGTGTTCCAAAAATCTCTGAACATCACCATAATAATCTTATGGTGGTAGCACAATAGATGGCATTGCTTACATTATGCACCTTTGATCACATCGAGAACTGCTTCCAAAAATGTTATCCTAGATCACTCTTAACATGAAAATGAAAATCGGAGGAAGATCCTTATCCATTCATGGGAGCGTTCTTAGAGAAGATAGATCTCTATTTCATAAGAGGATTCTCCAAATCTATTGCGCACAACCAAAAAAATGTAATGGATCTTTAAGAAAATAATATATTTTGGTTTATATAATACTAGGGTTAAAATAAAATAATTGCACAAGTGACCTTTATTATTTATTTAATCGCTACAAAACCCCATGTCAAATAATAACAATAACAATAATATTATTTCCCAAAATGCACTTATCTTGTGAATTAAATTTAAAATTATTTTATAAAATAACATTAAATATTTATTATTTCTCACCAGACTATTAAACACAGTCTACCATTCCTTAACATTATTTAATGAGATTTAAATAATTACTATTTATTTATTAAATAAATACCACTACATTATTTACCAATAAATAAATAAATATTATATTCACTAAATAGAAAATAAATATTTATTAAATATTCCGCTCACATTATATTCTCTTGAATAACTTGTGATGTAATAATTGTGTTCAAGAAAAAATGAATAATTATTAAACCACATATGGGAATAATATTTATTTAACCTGTTAAATAAATAATAATAATCTTCTTATTTAACTAAGATTCTAGATACACATAGTGTGTGAACCTCTAGTCCTGTTTCTTAATGGAATAAGGTGAAGCAGCATAAAGTCCAAGCATAGTGTCTATCAACACACAAAGACACCCATAGAAAAAGAAGTTAATGTTGCAATGACATAATACATGGAACAGATTCATACTGTGTAATATAATACCTTTATCATGATATCTATAATCGTACAGGTTGTATGCCAGTTTCATCAACCGATGTGCTCGATGTCTCTTTCTTTTACTTTTTAAAAATTTCAAATTCCTATAGATCACCATGGGCGTGAATTTATTTACGATATAAAATTTCCATAAAAGGGATTTAGATATTAGCTTCATTTAATGAACAGTATGGACAAATCTTTTGTTGCATTATTCCATAATGTAATATTACTAGTGATGCACTCAACATATAATACCTCACCGTGAAGATTTATCATCGCAGGTTTTATCAATACATCAATGTACCCGACTCATAATACCCATTAATAATAATATTAATCTCTAAGGATCAATTAAATCATCCACAGATAGGAACATCGAATAAAACATATAAATATGGATTTCCTACTAGTGGGTATCATTCTCATAATACCTTACGTTTTATATTACCAAGGGTGTACAACATGAGAAGGCACATTAGAGTCTTATGAGTGTCTAACCGTGATAGAATGTATCAATTATGTCCCTCAAATGATATAATCCAACTATAGAACGTATATTTAAGAATATTGTCATAGCACTTTTGGGTCATCATCATACCGTAAAACTATTGTGACCTTTTAGTGTGACAACTACTCTTAGGACATTATCACATACTATGTTATACAGAAAAACTATCTTGAAGTGAAAAATAGTTTATTTATATTCAAAAATATAAACACAATTTATCATAATGTATTAAAAAATTGGTTCTAGGTCACCAACTCCAAAATAATCCCACTTGTACAAGAGCCAACTAATAACATCCTTTAGTTCACTATCTGTCATACGATACTCATTATTCTACTAAGATAGGCCTTTAGTCATGTGGCCTACCAAGTTCTTTTATTTCATTAATATGGTTACTAAAACATTACCCCTTTGATAAAAATCATTCAAGCGGTGATACTTTTAGAGTATATGCTTTGTTCGTTGGTGTGACTTTGGCTTTTTTACAAGAGACACCAATTCTGTGTTATCACACTGAAATGTGATAGGGTATTTACATCTATGTACCACATCAAGATCCTGGAAAAAGTTCCATATCAAAATGGATTCCTTTGCTGCATCAAAAGCCTCAATATACTTGGACACCACTGAATAATCAGTTATAACTGACTACTTTGAAGTCATCCATCTCAAAAATCATCTATTGAGATTGAAAACTTATCCTAATTACGACATTATAATATTTGGATCTATCAAAAATCTAGCATCATTATAACCCCTGATGAACATCTCCTCATCTCCTCCATACACTAGGAATATATCCTTAGTTATTCTTAAATACTTAAGGATTACCCCAAAAATAGACCAATTATCTTCTCTTAGATAAATTTGATATATTCCTACCAAATTCAATGTGTAAGCAACATCAAGTCTAGTACATAACATGGAAAACCTGATCAATCCTACCACTGAAGCATATGGGATCTTACTGATTCTCTATTTCTCCTGTTGTTTCTGAGGAATCATTTTCTTAGAATGATGTAATCCATGTGACAGTGAACCAATCCCCTATAGGATTATTCAATACTAAATCTATTTTGTATATGGTCAATATATATACTTTAACATAGTCTAATAAGCCTATTGGATCTATCATGAATGATCTTGATCCCTAAAATATAAGTTGCTTCACCTATGTCCTTCGAGATGAAACATTTGTTTAACTCGTCCTCAACAGATTGTAAAAATGATATTTCATTTACAATATGTAATATGTCATCAACATATACTACTAGGATAATGACTATATTTACACTAAACCTATTTTAAACACATGGATCACATATTTTTTATGAAACCATATTCTTTTATCGATTCAATGAATCAAATGTTCCATGACCGGAATTCTTGCTTCAATCCATAAATGGATCAATAAAACTTGAAAATACATTTGGCATCACCTTGAGCCAAAAACCCTTATGTTTTTGTCATATATATATCTACTTTATGGTTCCCATTAAGGAATACAATATTTACATTCATCTACCAAATCTTATTGTCATGGTAAGCTTTTATAGCAAGTAGAAATAGGGTATATTTAAACATGGAAACTGTTGAAAATGATTCATTGTATTCAATTCCATGATGATGTTTAAAAAAATTATCCACTAGCCTTAATTTAATGGTATTTACTTTACCTTTCATGTGCAGCTTCCTCTTGAATACCAATTTACATACAATGTGATTTACGCCAACTGGTGCGTCAACAAGAACCCAAATTTGGTTCTGATACATGTAGTCTATTTTGAAATTCATGGATTCATTGCATCTAAAAGCTTCTGAGCTCTCTAATGTCTCTTTGTAGGAGAGAGGATCGAAATTTTCAATAAATAATGAGTCAACATATCACACCCCGACTTGACTAATTTATTATTTTTAATTACATTAATTTTTATTTTGGGATTCAGACGTTTTTTTCCACAATTGCATGGTTAGGAGTAACAACGTGGTGCCCACATGGATTCTCGGGTGTGAAAATGTTATGGTGCATGACTCATGCGCAGTTTATAGAAAAGCACAGCAAGTACACGACTTGACCCTGCAAGCGGGTAGTACCAGGTGGCACAGTTTGGGTGTGGTTTTCACAACCATGTGTCGGACTACAGATGAGCAATGCAAATTCCCCCGTTTTCAAAATAAAAAAAATGATTTAATTTAAATGGTAAAGGAAAAAAAATACATAAAACAAAATAGGTTAAATTAAATTAACTGAATTTTATAAAATTTTTAGTAATAATAATAACAATAATATGATTTTTTAATAATAATATTGTTGTTATTATTATTGTTATTAATATAACTATTTTTATTATTATAACTTAATTTGAAAAAAGAGAGAAAACCCTAATTCTACCCGGCTAGCCCCCCCAGCCCCTTTCCCGATCGCGAGCCACCCACCTCTCCTCCCCTTCGTTCACCTACGCGCACCTGAATCTTGCCCATCCTGGCCTTCTCCTACTCTGGCCACACCGTGCCTCTGGCCAGCCACCTCACCTCACCTCATGCACCTGGCTCCAGGCTCCCTACTCACCCCTTCATGTTATCCATGGACCCCACACCCCCATACCATATCGGGTCCTCCCCACCCAGCCAACCCAACTGGATACACCCTCACCGAGCCCCCCCCCCCCCTTTAGCACGTCCTCACCCTCTTGGTTCGGCGTGACCTCCCTCTTCTAATCAGCTTCTGACCACCGCACTCCCCTCACTGCCTCGTGCTTCGTACATGCCCCTCCGATGTCCCTCATGACTGACCAACACAAACCTCTCCTTCACCAGAAGCATATTCTCCAGCCACTGCCCCCAACAGGTGGCAAGGTTCTCCCTCTGGTAAGGATTCCTCCATCATGGAGTTTTTAGCACTTAGGATTCATTTTATGGTAAAACCCTAATTATTATGGTTGATGTGAATCTTTGTTTTATTGGACTTTAGGTTGTGTGAATGGACTACAAGGCTCAACTAATCCTTCCGTTGAAGTTTTCATCGCATTCACACATGTTTAAGTTAGGTGTTTCCTTGTTTTCCCTTTCCGAGGAAATTTAGTTAAAGATTGGGCATTTTAATAAATTTTTATATATGGTCTACACACTGGTAATGCATATCATTTGATTGTTATGGTGTTTTTATGGTAGTTGGATTTTCTAAAGATAGTTTTGAATCAATTTTTTATTAATGAATATACACATTCACATGTTTTAATAAATTTATGGAAATGTTTGACACATTTTATAAAACATAATGTTTTTACTAAAATTTGAAAATGATCGTTTGACAAAATCATAGGAAACAATGAATATACACATTATATACCCCTGATGCATCAGTAGGTCTCATGAGACAATGTATTTTGGGTTTTGGGTGTACTCCTTACCAGTTTACGTATGTTGTCTTGGTTCAAGGCCTTGATTGTAATATTATGATGTTCGAAATTGTGCATTCTATCATTATGAAACTAGTTATTATTATAAATGTGATTATTTTTTTATTTTATACATGGATTTATTATCTTTTTATGGTATTAGTTATATGGGATATCTTATTATTGATTATCTTAGTCATATTATAAATGTTTCATTTATTTTATGATAGATTTAGTTGTACACATTCCCTTAACGAGCATTTGATATTGACCTTTATTATGTTTTCCTTTCCATATAATACCATGATGAGATCTATAAAAAGATTAATAGATTTTCATGATGAAATAATAAAGTTATCATAATAATTATTGTATTTTATTTCATTTGTTTAGATATAATATGAGAATCATCTATGTATCTAGTCTCTCAATACTACTAAACTATTTTATCCTTTAGGATGTGATCCATTATATTTTGTACCAATGTAGTAAAATAAACACTATCTTAGGGCTATTGTAGTTCGGGAGTAAAATATAGTATGAGATAAATTTT
The DNA here is from genome assembly GCA_963277665.1 of Viscum album. Lineage (NCBI taxonomy): Eukaryota > Viridiplantae > Streptophyta > Magnoliopsida > Santalales > Viscaceae > Viscum > Viscum album. The sequence goes on along the minus strand of OY728143.1, from coordinate 175,116,150 downwards.
ATTGGAATCCTTGGGAACTATATTTAGGAAAACATATATTAGAGAACATAAACTTATAGAAAACCCTGAGGATTTGTCTAATTATATAATAATATCATAATTTTTTTGTAAGGTAGATATTATGTGGTTTCCCCATAAAAAATCTATGTCAGGATACAATAAGTATATTTGGTTTTCGAATTGATGCATCTAGATGTAGTAACCCTAAAAAGAGTTTTTTGAGTATATCTCATCCATTATTAGGGTTAATGGTGAATGAGACCTTATTTAGAACATCTTTTTAAACTCCTAAGGTATAGTCTTGGTTTAATTAACATTCTCTTCAAAAACTATTTTTAGAGAATATTTTTATGAATTGAGAGTATTCCCAATGATACTATGCTTATGATTATAAAATTATCTACGAATAAATTATCAAGTCATGTGAAGTGTTTCAAATGTTTAGTAATTATACATTACAATTCATAATGTTATGATCTAATATAGTGCATGAAGTTATTTATAAATGTAACCTAGTGGAAGGAATTGAAAACATCTCTACACCCCTAATCAATATAGGAATTTCTCTCATAAATAAGTTAACATGAATAGTATTGGAGTTATGTAGATTATGACTATGTTAAGATATTTAACTCATGTTATAACCAGTAAAATTTCCAATATATAATAAATAAGTGCTTGAAAACAAGATTAAATGATTTTAGAATGATTGATGTGGTAGAAACCTCAATCCTTTGATGGAACTAAAAATCCATTGATTATTAAATAGTGGATCGAGTCCATGGAAAATATATTTTTCTCATTGAGAAGTAATGAAAATGATAAGGTTATTCTCATAGTGTATTATTTAAAGGAATATGTTGATAAATTGTGTTTATTGATTCAAAATACAAAGGGGGAGTAGGAGATAGATTGAATTGAATAGAATATTTTTTAGGATTTTTTAATGAAAAAATATATTCCTTCTAAAAAACAAGATGATATTGAAAGGAAATTCCTCAATCTATGATAGAAGTAAGTGGAATGTGTCACTAATTATGAGGTAAAATTTACAATATTAGAAATAAAATCAATGGAATAAATACATAATTCAAAATATAATATTGATCATTTCATTAATGGAATTAAACCATGACTGTAAATACAACCTGTCTCTAAAACATTTTCATGATATGATTATATTGTATAAAGATCCATTATGAAAGGGAATACTTCTTCAATTCATATATTTTACAAGTAAATCAATTGAAGAATAAACGAATGATCACCAAGAAAAAATAAACGAGGTGAAGGAAAATAAGGGAAGGATGGAACTTCCCACATGTGATAATTGTGGAAAAAATTACCTTTTTACTTTCTTGAATGGAATGTGGGTTTGTTTAAAGTGTGGATGGAAGGTCCATCAGGTGTGTGAATGCAAGGGTTAAAAAAAAGACTCTAATATTTTATTTTTTAACCGCATATATATTTGGTTCTACAAAAATGGATTACATAGGCATCAAGAGAATATATATTAAAAAAGGCTAAGGATGAAAGTTAAAATTTATGCAATTAATACAACTGAAGTTGAAATCACATAAGTTGTGATGATATGTTTTTTGATAAAAAACTCATGCTTTATTAGATTATATATATATATAATATTTTATAATTTTCATGGATATAAAATCATACCTTAACATTATAAATAAATAATTATTAATTAAGACACATTGTAGAAATTTGGTTAGGATATAGCAGTTTTGATTAAACAAATGTTCGCTAGTTGTAATCATTGTTCCAATAATTGTGTTTGGATTTGAAATAATCCTGAGTTTTGGGGTTTATTTTAGATTTATGGATTTGGTAATTAGTATATTTTTTATAAAATAATATAAGAAAAGTATCCTGGAAAAAAAATTGGATACATTTATTTTTAATTAATGAATGGTCTTTTGTCCTATCACTAATTTCTGGATTTGTGGTCATTCACTTTATCATGACCATTTTCTCTATCACTATATATCAGTCCTTGGATGTTATTTTTCTCCCTCATGTATATATATTTACTTCCTACCAATGTTCTCCATATTTTTGGACAGTATTACATGTGATTCCAGGTAACCTTTATGTTTCCCACATCCTCTTTTCAAAAGAAATTTTATTATCCCTTTATATGATGTGGGTTTTCTACATATGTATTCTCAAATATTGAACAATTGATATAGGAGATGAAATTTATAGGTTAAAATTTATTTAGGGGGGATATATCACTATATAAATTTAGTTTGAATATAATAATAAACTTGATAGCTTTCTTAACATGAAACACTGAGCTTTAAGCGAAATGTGATATGCGATAAAAATATTAGTATTTAAATAATACTTTTATAACATAACCGTTAAATTATAGGTGTGAATAGGAATAACCAAATTATAAAAAATATTTATAAATCTTTTATATAATTTATTTATTAATAATAAATAAGTACTTAATTTTCAGGTAATCATTTTATGCTTCAAAAATAAATTTTCTTCAAAAAATGGTTTTTATTGACTTTTGTGCACATAATTTATAATTAATATCTTCAATTATTGTAATGTTTATTTTATTAAATGAATATAATCATTTAAATCATAATTTAAATATTTTTTTTGGTAAATTTATAGGAATTTTTTAATAATATTTATTTTTTAGGGAATTGTGTAAAATTCAAATAATAGTAAAACTATCATTTATTTTTATTAGATAAAGTAATTTTAAAGTACCATTATGTTTTTAATATTATATTTAAGTAAAATAAATTTCATTTAATTAGATATAATCTAAATAATTATATATTATATAACATTATACTTGATCTTGGAATAAAAATACTTTTAAACATTGAAGACATTTTCTCAGAAAACCGTTTTTCATCGTGCATTGTGAGATTATTAAAAATTAAATTTATGGAAATTATAAAGATATAATTTATTAATATGTATTAAATATTTTTAATTATATTAATTGATATTGTTTCACAAGTTCAACTAAATATTTTGTCATAATGAATAGTAGAAATAGTAAACAAGTTCACCATGGTAAAAGGATAAATCGTGTTAACCTAGCTTAAAACTAAGTGATAAGACTATAATTTTTCATATTAATTATTATTTGATGAATTTATTTTACATATTATCACCTTACTATTGAGATTTAATTATTTATGGAACACCTTTTCTTGAAAATGACCTATACAATATTTTATATAAAAAGAAATACTAAATGTCACTCTCTTGCTTTCTAATTAATATTATATATTCATTTTTGGATAAACAAATGATTTGAATGAATAAAAAATATTATTTTTTGAATAATGAAATTATTTTCATGATGGTAATTTATTTATAATTTTTAGTGATTATTTAATTTTCTTAAACGTTATACAATGCTAACATAATACATGTGAAAGTAGTGGAACAATCAAAGTAAATAATTTAAAAACATTAAAGTAATGTAATTGGGATGAGTTATGATTCAAAAATAATTTTATATTTAATAATAATTTATTTTTTATTTTGAAATGGGTTATATTTTAATTTAATTAATACATTCTTGTATTTAAGTCAAATTAAATGAACAATTTTAAAAATTATAGTAATGATATATTATGTTAAATAATATTTTATTAAATTATTTAGAAATCATAAAAATATTAAAACTGGATAGGTAGGATGATAGATGGTCTAAAATTTAATCCATTTACAATTATTGAGCCAATTATCACCTTATAAGTAAAATTATAACCCTTTATTATTGAAAAATTAATTACAATAGTCAAGATTAAAATTGGTTTACTAAGGGGTTAAATAAAAAATAATGATTGAAATAAAATATAAACATTTAAAAAATTTATTTTATGATTATTTTAAGATAATAACTTCTTTATATAATAGTAATATTCATTTTTGTACCCTTTTACATGATTTATATGCACATTATGTTATAATATTTCATAAATTTCCAAAAGTGTTCCTCCCCACACTTATAAAAGGACACCCCTCCCCTCTATACTTTACACCACCTTGAGCCACCAATATCAACCAAAATCTACCCAATTTTCTTATAAAATTACCTATAATCTAATTTAATTATATTTATTCTTAAAATACCATTCCAAAGGTCCTTAATAAAAGATCTGAAGGATGTCTATCAATGAAGAGGTAATCATTTTTAGTACTCTTTCAAATATACCTATTTTTATAATTCCTATAAAATTTTTGTAACCATACTAAAATAATAACTATAGTATCATAAATATACTTATATGTTATTATAATTATTATATAAACATTTTCCATCTTTCTTCCATCCCAATAAAAGTGAACACATTGGTCATGCGTACGTACGACTTACCTTCTCTACGTAGTGGTGTATATATTTTTTCATCACCACAATAATTTGATTGTTATAAATATGTAAATAATTAATATATATTATATTCATGATATAATTATGATTATGTCAATATAATACACCATTTACCTTCTTACCCTTCCACTCCTTAAAAAATGATAACATCGCTTGTGCGTACCTGTGAACTACCACCTCCATGAAGCATTGTGATTCAATTTTAATTTATAAATTTAAAGGATGATTATAAATATGTATATAATGAATAAATATGATATTTATATCATGATTAAAATTATTGAGATAATGGAACCATGCTAGATATGCAAGGACAAAAACTACCAAACTGAAACATATATGATAAACGAAATAGTTAACACTCGAAAACAACGATTTTAATAAATAATTTTTAATAAATGGGTTTTGAAATGTTATAATTATATCATATATGATATCATAATGATTCATATGGTTCTAGTATATAATTATAAGAAATTTAAATTTATTATACAAGATCCTAAAATCACTTATAAAGCTATTAGGCTTGAGGTCAGGTTTTATTTTACACTCATCCTTCTTATGGATTGTTATGTTTATGTTTTTGTTAGAATAATTATATAATATCTATATATTAAATACCATAAAAATTATTCTCATATATTTATATCTATGTTTTTTAAGTATTATATCTATTTTTATCTTTTTAGGCACTCAAAAATTCCAAAAGAACATTTTTAAGGAAATATGACTTTATTTTCTTATTCGGTGGTGAATCTTTTTTTTCACATGTAAAAATTTTCTTTAAAATGTTTTCAAGAATTTTTTTTACTACTATATAATGATTTATTAAGTAAATGTTTACCAATTTTTAATTTTTATAAATCTTTTACAAGGAATCTTCATGTTATTTTATTAATAAGGAACCTTTTTACTGAAGGTGGGAACAAAATCATTGTTATAAAATATACCGCACAAAAAAAAACCTGACACCATGCATAATTTTTTACTTTGAATATTACTTTGAAACATTCCATGTTAAATTTCAAGAAAAAGTTTCCCTAATATTCTATAAGTTTTTATATTTTAATATTATTGATTTCAAAATAAAAATGGTATTTTACTCAATAAATACTCCATGGGTAGTTTTAAAATATTTTCATCTATGTCAAAATTATTTAGTGAATATTATGATTTAATGGGGTTATGTTATCTTGATACCATCTTCCATAATAATCTGTATGGATTATGATTATTTCATATTTATTGATTAGAGAAAATATTATATTTCATATTCAAGTTTTTTAATATGAGTTGTTAGGTTTATTATGTAATGGATTATTATTAGCTAAATTCATATAATAAATTTATTAGCTTTATTAATTGATAAGAAGAGTTTTTTGATAGACACTTAATGCATTTATAGGTCTCATGCATAGTTTCCAAGTGTAGTAGAAGTATGCAATGGGTTGTTCCGAAATTTTCTTTTTCCCATTACTGATGATCAATCTGATATTTACACAATGATAAACATCATGATCTATAGAATTGAATCCAAGAAAACAGATAAGGGATAGAACACTGGGACCATAGAGGGGATCATCACATATTATTTATAATCAATTTAATTAATTAAAAATTACCATGTTGGAATTATTTATTCATGGATGGACCTGAAAAAAGATCTAAATTGAACCATTATTTTTTTATAGGAATCCAGAGAACATTCCCTCTAGTAGTGATCTACATGTGTTCCAAAAATCTCTGAACATCACCATAGTAATCTTATGGTGGTAGCACAATAGATGGCATTGATTACATTATCCACCTTTGGTCACAACGAGAACTGCTTCCAAAATGTAATCCTAGATCACTCTTAACATGAAAATGAAAGGCAGAGGAAGATCCTTATCCATTCATGGGAGAGTTCTTAGAGAAGATAGATCTCTATTTCATAAGAGGATTCTCCAAATCTATTGTGCACAACCAAAAAAATGAATTGGATCTTTAAGAAAATAATATATTTTGGTTTATATACTACTTGGGTTAAAATAAAACAATTTCACAAGTGACATTTATTATATATTTAATCTCTACAAAACCCCATGTCAAATTATAACAATAACAATAATATTATTTCCCAACAGGCACTTATCTTGTGAATTAAATTTAAAATTATTTAATAAAATAACATTAAATATTTATTATTTCTCACCAGACTATTAAACACAGTCTACCATTCCTTAACATTATTTAATGAGATTTAAATAATTACTATTTATTTATTAAATAAATATCACTACATTATTTACCAACAAATAAATAAATATTATATTCACTAAATAGAAAATAAATATTTATTAAATATTCCGATCACATTATATTCTCTCGAATAACTTGTGATGTAATAATTGAGTTCAAGAAAAAATGAATAATTATTAAACCACTTATGGGAATAATATTTATTTAACCTGTTAAATAAATAATAATAATCTTCTTATTTAACTAAGATTCTAGATACACATAGTGTGTAAACCTCTAGTCCTGTTTCTTAATAGAATAAGGTGAAGCAGCATAAAGTCCAAGGTTAGAGTCTATCAACACACAAAGACACCCATATAAAAAGAAGTTAATGTTGCAATGACATAATACATGGTACAGATTCATACTGTGTAATATAATACCTTTATCATGATATCTATAATCGTACAGGTTTTATGCCAGTTTCATCAACCTATGTGCTTGACGTCTCTTTCATTTACTTTTTAAAAATTTCAAATTCCTATAGAACACCATGGGCAAGAATTTATTTAGGATATATCATTTCCATAAAAGGGATTTAGATATTAGCTTCATTTAATGAACAGTATGGACAAATCTTTTGTTGCATTATTCCCTAATGTAATATTACTAGTGATGCACTCAACATATCATACCTCACCGTGAAGATTTATCATCACAGGTTTTATCAATACATCAAAGTACCCGACACATAATACCGATTAATAATAATATTAATCTCTAAGGATCAATTAAATCATCCACAGATAGGAACATCCAATAACACATATAAATATGGATTTCTTACTAGTGGGTCTCATTCTCATAATACCTTACGTTTTATATTACCAAGGGTGTACACCATGAGAAGGCACATCAGAGTCTTATGAGTGTCTAACCATGATAGAATGTATCAATTATGTCCCTCAAATGATATCATCCAACTATATAATGTATATTTAAGAATAGTGTCATAGCACTTTTGGGTCATCATCATAGCGTAAAACTATTGTGACCTTTTAGTGTGACAACTACTCTTAGGACATTATCACATACTATGTTATACAGAATAACTATCTTGAAGTGAAAAATAGTTTATTAATATTCAAATATATAAACACAATTTATCATAATGTATTCAAAAATAGGTTCTAGGTCACCAACTCCAAAAGAATCCAACTTGTACAAGAGCCAACTAATAACAACCTTTATTTCACTATCTCTCATACGATACTCATTATTCTACAATGATAGGCCTTTAGTCATGTGGCCTACCAAGTTCTTTTATGTCATTAATATGCTTACTAAAACATTACCCCTTTGATAAAAATCATTCAAGCGGTGATACTTTTAGAGTATATGCTTTGTTCGTTGGTCTGACATTGGCTTTTTTACAAGAGACACCAATTCAGTGTTATCACACTGAAATGTGATAGGGTATTTACATCTATGTACCACATCAAGATCCTGGAAAATGTTCCATATCAAAATGGATTCCTTTGCTGCATCAAAAGCCTCAATATACATGGACAACACTGAATAATCAGTTTTAATTGACTACTTTGAAGTCATCCATCTCAAAAATCATATATTGAGATTGAAAACATATCCTAATTACGACATTATATTATTTGGATCTACCAAAAATCTAGCATCATTATAACCCCTGATGAACATCTCCTCATCTCCTCCATACACTAGGAATATATCCTTAGTTATTCTTAAATACTTAAGGATTACCCCAAAAATAGACCAATTATCTTCTCTTAGATAAATTTGATATATTCCTACCAAATTCAATGTGTAAGCAACATCAAGTCTAGTACATAACATGGAAAACCTGATCCATCCTACCACTGAAGCATATGGGATCTTACTAATTCTCTATTTCTCCTGTTGTTTCTGAGGAATCATTTTCTTAGAATGATGTAATCCATGTGACAGTGAACCAATCCCCTATAGGATTATTCAATACTAAATCTATTTTGTATATGGTCAATATATATACTTTAACATTGTCAAATAAGCCTATTGGATCTATCATGAATGATCTTGATCCCTAAAATATAAGTTGCTTCACCTATGTCCATCGAGATGAAACCTTTGTTTAACTCGTCCTCAACAGATTGTAAAAATGATATTTCATTTACAATATGTAATATGTCATCAACATATACTAGAAGGATAATGACTATATTTACACTAAACCTATTTTAAACACATGGATCACATATTTTTTATGAAACCATATTCTTTTATCAATTCAATGAATCAAATGTTCCATGACCGGAATGCTTGCTTCAATCCATAAATGGATCAATAAAACTTGAAAATACTTTTGGCATCACCTTGATCGAAAAACCCTTATGTTTTTGTCATATATATATCTACTTTATGGTTCCCATTAAGGAATACAATATTTACATTCATCTACCAAATCTTATTGTCATGGTAAGCTTTTATAGCAAGTAGAATTAGGGTATATTTAAACATGGAAACTGTTGAAAATGATTCATTGTATTCAATTCCATGATGATGTTTAAAAAATTTATCCACTAGCCTTAATTTAATGGTTTTTACTTTACCTTCCATGTGTAGTTTCCTCTTGAATACCAATTTATATACAATGTGATTTACGTCAACTGGTGCATCAACAAGAACCCAAATTTGGTTCTGATACATGTAGTCTATTTTGAAATTCATGGATTCATTGCATCTAAAAGCTTCTGAGCTCTCTAATGTCTCTTTGTAGGAGAGAGGATCAAAATTTTCAATAAATAATGAGTCAACATATCACACCCCGACCTGACTAATTTATTATTTTTAATTACATTAATTTTTATTTTGGGATTCAGACATTTTTTTCCACAATTGCATGGTTAGGAGTAACAACGTGGTGCCAACATGGATTCTCGGGTGTGACAATGTTATGGTGCATGACTCATGCGCCGTTTATAGAACAGCACAGCAAGCACGCGACTTGACCCTGCAAGCGGGTAGTACCAGGTGGCACAGTTTGGGTGCGGTTTTCACAACCATGTGTCGGAATACAGATGAGCAATGCAACTGCCCCCATTTTCAAAATAAATAAATGATTTAATTTAAATGGTAAATGAAAAAAATACATAAAAAATAGGTTAAATTAAATTAACTGAATTTTATAAAATTTTTAGTAATAATAATAACAATAATATGATTTTTTAATAATAATATTGTTGTTATTATTATTGTTATTAATATAACTATTTTTATTATTATAACTTAATTTTAAAAAAGAGAGCAAAACCTAATTCTACCCGGCTAGCCCCCCAGCCCCTTTCCCGATCGCGAGCCACCCACCTCTCCTCCCCTTTGTTCGCCTACGCGCACCTGAAGCTTGCCCATCCTGGCCTTCTCCTACTCTGGCCACACCGTGCCTCCGGCCAGCCACCTCACCTCACCTCATGCACCTGGCTCCAGGCTCCCTGCTCACCCCTTCGTGTTCTCCATGGACCCCACAACCCCATACCATCTCGGGTCCTCGCCGCCCAGCCAACCCAACTGGCTACACCCTCTCCGAGCCCCCCCCCCCCCCTCTAGCACGTCCTCACCCTCTTGGTTCGGCGTGACCTCCCTCTTCTAATCGGCTTCCGACCACCGCACTCCCCTCACTGGCGCGTGCTTCGTACATGCCCCTCTGATGTCCCTCATGACTGAACAACACAAACCTCTCCTTCACCAGAAGCATCTTCTCCAGCCACTGCCCCCAACAGGTGGCAAGGTTCTCCCTCTGGTAAGGATTCCTCCATCATGGAGTTTTTAGCACTTAGGATTCATTTTATGGTAAAACCCTTATTATTATGGTTGATGTGAATCTTTGTTTTATTGGACTTTAGGTTGTGTGAATGGACTACAAGGCTCGATTAATCCTTCCGTTGAAGTTTTCATCGCATTCATACATGTTTAAGGTAGGTGTTTCCTTGTTTTCCCTTTCCGGGGAAATTTAGTTAAAGATTGGGCATTTTAATAAATTTTTATATATGGTCTAGACACTGGTAATGCATATCATTTGATTTTTGTGGTGTTTTTATGGTATTTGGATTTTCTAAAGATAGTTTTGAATCAATTTTTTATTAATGAATATACACATTCACTTGTTTAAATAAATTTATGGAAATTTTTGATTCATGCATGGGAGGTCCTTCCTACTTACACAGTATTATTGTAACCACCGTGGGTTACTGAGCATGTTTTAGATGATCCAGTTATGGTAGCTGATAAACCCTGATTACCCAGGTTGGTACCCCTTGGATTTTTTGTTCAGATATGCAGGTTTTTCCACTGGATTGGTCAGTTATAGGGCAACCAGTTGGTTATAGACTTAGGAGCTACCATACGCCGGCATGTGGTTCTAAAACCGAGTACATCTAGGGGTATTCTAAAGATTTTTAAAAACACCCATGGTTACTGGATTATTTACATTTCTTGTTTACATTCCATTGTACTAGTTTATTTTTAGTTTTCAACTTTTACTTGGTTTACTCTAGCCCAACTTTGGTATTTTCTGTTTTTGATTTTATTTATAACATGAAAAATGATTTTGGAAATGGTATGTAGCATGTGTGGGGTTTTGAAATGGGAAAAACATGTTTCTTAATATAAAATTTGAAAAACCTACTTTTATATTGGTATTTCCAACTTGTTTGATTGGATTTTTTGGGAAATAGAATAATTGATTTATGAAGTTATATTTGGAATCCCTACGGATCATCTCGGTGCTCACACCTATCATATTATTTCAGTTGTAGGTTCAATTCTTATTCAGGTTCCTAGTTCAGCTTCTCAGTGTTGGCGCATACCAGAGTCTGAGTTGGGTGGTGACCTAGAAGTTCACAAGGAGGTATGTTTGGTATTACTTTCTTTTTCACTTATAGTATTTATTTTTATCATTATTTTTGTTTATCTTCTTAACATTTGATCATGGTCCAAATCGTTCCCAATGGTTAATTTCTAATGCATGGCTCTAGTTGCTAGCCCATGGGGATTGGGAACACCGTTCAGGCCATGTCATGAACCGGCTCAGATGACACATTTAGGGTCGATCCAACTGGGTTCATGAAAAAATGGTATCAAAGGAGGCCCTTGTTATTTGGGGTGTCTAGTAGATGGATATTAGGACAATCGGGACTTGAGAAGTAGGTACGGGAAGGACATTATGAACCCTCTCCCATTCTGAACCTTGAGTTACTAGGGGTAGTCCGAGTTTTGAGTCTTCTACTTTTGTTTTCGAATTGAGGAATGACAATGGAGGTAGACCAGTGTCATGTCGTGACCTCGCATAGAGTAGTGGCCCAGGTGGAGTCCTATTTCACGGTTGATCTTCTCATAGTTTTTTATGCATTCTTGGGGTGTGGCTCACTACCATGTCACCATGTTAAGGGTAACTTCTAGTTCCCTATCCCGATGGTTTGTTGTAAGATGGAATTTTTTTTGGTTTTGATTTATCTAAGTGTGTTTTTGAAAATGAAAAGGGAAAATGTTTTTTGGAAAATGGAATTTGGTTTTAAAAGTGGGGTTGGTATTTGGATGGTGTCCTTGAAAGAAGTTGGGTTTCAAATATAAAATGGAAATGGAATTCTGTAAGAGGAATTTTTGAGTTGTGTTTATTTGTACTTGTTTCTTTTGAGCTTGTTGTTTTGGATGAAGGCAATTTCATTGATTTTGCTTCGGCATGACATCATTTTTGGAAATATGTTTTATATGTTGTTAAGAAAATGCCACCTAAAAATGTCATCAAGGTTTCTGATAATTCATTCGCTATTTTTGGTCATTCTCAGACATTAACTATCCTTCACATTGGTCGAGGTCCGTTAGTGGTAGTAGATTGGCTTGAAGAGGTCGAGTGTGTCTTCAGGGTATTGGGAACTCTAGAAGCTATCAGAGTGCATACTATTTTGGGTCTTTTTGAAGGTACAGATTCGGACGAATGAGAATTGTTCGCCCCACTGTCACTAAAAGTTGGGATAATGTCGGATGTATTTAAATCAGTCTTTTTCCGATGGTTTATACCTAAAGAGGTGAAGATGACGAAAAGGGAATAAATAATGTGTATTCAATAAGTACAACATACAATGAAGAATTATTATGATTATTTCAAGGTGATTGTGTCATTTTCTCTGGAATTTGTGTCACATTAATCGATAAAGGCTTGCCTCCTTATTGGGGGTCATCATCTAGAGATAAAGGAGTGGGACCTCCTTTCTAAGGACCATCATTTCGAGAAGCTCGTGGATGAGTTTCTCCTAGCTGATCTGTTCTCCGGAGCGCAGGTGCTTGGAAATCCAGCAAATCCAGATGCTCGTGAAGGTTCCCCATCTGGAGAGTAGGGTGTTCCAGAGGGACCTTTTCTAAAGAGTCTTCTATAATGGTTCTAGATTCCACTTCATCAGACCATTCAGTGGTGTACCACCTGTCTGGTTGGTTCAGGCACATGAATCTGTCATGTCACATACCTCTAATGATGTGTCATTGTTGCGGCTGTCTAGGTCACATGGAGAAGTTTTGTAAGATGAGTTTCTTGAAAAAGATTCTATGAATGGAGAAATTCCAATGCCTTACTGTGAGGCAGGGGATGATTCATCCATCAAAGCCCCTGCCACAGGTCTTGGGGGAAAGCTTTCACACAGTCAAGAGATGTCGGGGGTGTGAATCCTTGGTTTAGGTTTTGAGTTCCACGTTGGCAGTGTAACATTTAATGAATTATTGTTCATACTTTCATTTGTAAAAGTTTTGATGTGGTTGTGAGTTATTTGTTTTTTCATGAAGTTATGATGGACTTGTTCTATTGTAATCAAAATAGTTTTGTTTCTCTGATCATTGTTTTCTGAAACATGTATTTTTCTTAAAAGTGTGTTTGGCCCCTGTATGGTTTGATTTCGGTTATGTTGGGTTCCTTTGGATGAGTAAGATACTTCGAAGGAGTCAAGGCTTGTTGTTATGCTCAGATTCACTATTTTGGACTATGTAATTCATTGAGGTTTTTCTCCTAGTGTTGGGAGTTTCTGGTCCGTGTCTAGATTTCTATGTTTCAACTGAGGTGTTGTTCACTCATACTATAGAAGCTAGTTTTGATCAGTTTGAAGTTTTTGTGTTTCCCCCCTTCTTGGGGTGGTATGTTTGGGTGTTAAATTTAATCCCTAGTTGAGTTCATGTGGTGGATAGAACCCCATCGTGTTCTCCCCCCATCCTCGGGCTTCAGTTTTCTAATGAATCAGTAGGGTGTGACCTGTGTAGAGTAAGGTCATCCAGTGATTCTCAGTTTTCTTCGGTTCTTCTGGTTCTGTTCAGGCATGGACTCATTTCTTGACCAACGTATGACTTTGTGACTTTCTGGGGGCAGAACGTTTCTGTGGTGGGGATAATTGTCACACCTCGATCTAACTTATACCTTGACCTAACTTATTTATTATTTTTAATTACTTTAATTATTATTTTGGATTTCATGCATTTTTTTTCCATTGTTGCATGGTCATTTTGCACGGTTTGTAGTAGCAGCACGGTGCCCGCACGGACGGCTGGGTGTGTGAGAGATACGACGCACGTCTTGCTTGTAGTTTATAGAACCGTGCGGTAAGCACGCGACTTGAACCTACAAGTGGGTTGTAATAGGTGGCACGGTTCGAGCACAGTTTTATCAACAGTGCGTCACACTGCATGTGATAAATGAAACTTCCCCGGTTTTCTAAATAAATAAATTAATTAATTTAAATTTTAAATGAAATAAATAAACAAATAAAACAATGTAGGATAAAATAATTAAACGTAATTTTATAAAAAATTTAATAATAACAATAACAATAACCTAATTTTTTTTAATAATAACATTGTTGTTATTATTATTATTATTATTATTATTTTATCATAAATTGAAAATTAGATAAAAACATAATTCTACCAGGCCAGACCTTTCTTCCCTTTTCCCCATCACGATCTGCCCCCATCTCCTCCCCTTCGTCCGCCTGTGCACACCCGAAGCCCTCCCCTCCTAGCCATCTCCCGCTCTGGCCACACCACGCCGCTGGCTGCCCGCCTTTCCCCACCGCACGCACCCGGATCCTGCCTCTATGCTCTCCTCTTTGCACTCGCCCCAGACCCCTCACCCCCTCCGTCTCATATCCCTGTCGCCCAGTCGACCCAACAGACTCTGCCCTCAATGAGCCCCCTTCGTTCAGTACGTCCTCCCCCTATTGGTCCAGCATGGCCTCCCCCATCCGGTCAGCTTCTGATAACTGCCCTCCCCTCGGTGTACCACACTACAACCAATCCCCTCTACCCTCCTGCTTGACCGACCAGCGTGAACCTCTCTTTCGCCGGTAGCATCTCCTCTAGCCGTTGCCCCCACCGTGTGGCTAGGTTTTCACTCTGTTAAGGATTCCTCCATCACGTAGGTGTTTTCACTTATGTTTGATTGTTTGGTAGAACCCTAATTATTAGGTATGATGTGCATCTTGGATTTCATGGAATTTATGTTTTGTGAAGGGTCCACGAGGCTCGACTCATCCTTCCGTTAAAGGTTTCTTTGAATTCACATGTATTTTAGGTAGGTGTTTCCTTGTTCTCAATTTCTAAATAAATTTAGTTTATTCTTAGGAGTTTTAATAAATTATTATATATGGTTTTCACACTAGTAATTCATTTCATTTGATAGTTATGGTGTCTTTATGGTAGTTGGATTTTATAAAGATAGTTTTTAATCAATTATTTATTTGTGCATACACACGTTCACTTGTTTTAAAACATTTATGGACATGGTTGACTTGTTTTACTAGACAAAACATTTTTTAAAAGAGTTTGAAAATGCTCGCTAGAGAAAATCCTGGGAAAGTAGAGTTTCACATGACTTTAAGAACATTTTTGAATTGTATTCGGTATGTGTATTTTGGGTGAAATTGATTTAGTGCGTGGACCTTAAGGAACGAGTGTTTGGTTGGTTGTTTGAAAATGTTTTTTGGGTGTGGGTTTGGTATATAGTGTTTTTGGCACATTTTATAGAGTGACATGCTTTACTCAATTATGGAATGGAAAAAATGTTTTAAAGGGGATTGTCGTCCGAAACATTGAAATGTTTTGAATGGTGAGAATGTAATTTTTAATGGTTTGAGTATGAAATTGGTTTTAAAGTGGGATCCACATGTGAAAATGTTGAAATTGTGGTCAAATACTTTGAATTATTCTTTTACAATATTTTATTGGTTGGGTAAATGATTTATTAAATGATTCTTGGAATGTGAATCAGTGGTGAAAGGTGTTTTGGTGTATGTTTAGGTATGTTTTGAAAGTGAATGGTAACTTTGTGAAAATGGTCCTTGTTTTATAAATGATATTTGGGTCCATTTGTATGATTTATTGAAATGGGTTTAATGTGACTGTTAAAACATTGTTTTTGGGATTTAAAACATGTTTTTGTGTAATTTTGAGAAAGTTAAAGGCTTATTTGATATATTATAGTTGGAAATGGTTTTAGAAATTATTTGAATCTAATTTGGTAAATGTATTAGGGTGTGTAAACTTGAAGGCCCGTGTGTCATTGCACTTCTAAACATGATTTTTAGGTAATTTTTGAAAAGAATGTGATTAGGAAAATGATAATTCCTGGTTGGAATCATATAGTGTTTTAAAAGATGGTTTGAATTATTATGTGATGTGATGAAATAGTTGGAACTTTGTTAATATGAAATAATTGAATGTTAATTTGGGTGGTTCTTCTATCTAGGGTAACCCTTTACGGGTGAACATAAATGAAGCATCCATTTTTAGGGAAGGAAATTGTGATGAGATATGTCATGCATGAGAGGGACTTCTAACTTACATGGTATTATTGTAACCACCATAGGTTCCTGGACGTCTATTAGATGATCAAGTGATAGATGCTGATCAAACCTGATTAGATGGGATGATACCCCCTGGATTGGTTGTTAAGCTTGGTGGGCTTTTCCACTAGATTGGTCAGTTATAGAGAGGTTAGTTGTTTATAGACATAGGAGATACCAGACGCCGACAGGTGGTTCCAAAAACGACTATGTACTAGGGTCTTTCTGAGATGTTTAGGATCACCCATGGTTACTGTATTATTTACATTGCTTGTTTACATTCGGTTGCACTTGTTTATTTTTAGTTTGTACCTTTTACTTGTTTTACTCTAGCCGAGCATTGGTATATTCTATTTTGGATATTATTTATAAAATGAAAAATTATTTTTGAAATGATATGTAGCATGTGTTGGGTTTTGAAATGGGAAAAACATGTTGCTTATTTTAAAATGTGAAAACACTACTTTTATATTGTCTATTTCAAACTTGTGTCATTGGATTGTTTTGGGAAATGGAATACTTGGATTATGTGGTTATATTTGGCATCCCTATTGAGTATCTCAGTGTTCACACCTATCATATTATTTCAATTGTAGATTCAGTTATTATTCAAGTTCCTAGTTCAACAGCTCAGTGTTGGAGTAGGCTTGAATCTTAGTTGGGTGGTGACCTAGAAGGTCACAAGGAGGTATGTTCAGTTTTACTTTGTTTCCACTACTAGTTTTCAATTTCTTTTTATGTTTTTTTCTAATTACCTTTTTTTCACGGTCTAAATAATTCCCAACAGTTATGTTATAGTTCCCAACACAGGTTGCCAACCCATGGAGATTGGGAATGCCCTTCGGGCCATGTCGCGAACCGGCTCGAGTGACCTGTTCAAGGTTGATTTAGGATGGTTCATGACACACCATCTACAGTAACTAGAAAACTATATCTCCCTAACTATCTTACCTCTCTTATGATCATGTTTAGTACATTTGTTTCAGGAACTACTTCTTCCACAAGGACCTATGGAATCTGTTCCTATACGTACTCTTGTATTTATCGAGCAACAACTTCATAGAATTCAATCCTTCTCCCACAATAATTTTTTATTATGTGATCCCTCATAATGAATATAGATTGTCTTTAAATAGTCACTTTCATTTATGAGGGTATGTATAGGTAGTATCCCTTTGTTTCCTTAGGATACCCTATAATGATACACTTTTTACCCAGGGGTTATAGATTGTTTCCTGAAAAGTCATTAAGAAATTCCTTACAAACCCATACACGTGTATGTGACAAGAAAAGTTTCATCCCTCTCAATAACTCTAACAGAATTCCATTTATCACTTTAGTTAGTACATGGTTTAATGTGTATTAAAGAGTTTTTAATGCATGTCTCTAAAAAGATAATGTATAATCTTCATGACCCATCATTGATCTTACCATTTCTATTTAGGTACAATTACTCCTTTCACTAGCACCATTCCACTGATGTGTATAAGGTGGAGTGAGTTGAGATAGAATCCCAAACTCTAATAGAAAGTCTATTAACTCTTGGGTAATATATCCACCACCTTGATCAGATCAAATATTCTTTATCTTCATTCCATGTTGATTCTATACTTCATTCTTGAATTCCAAACATTTCTAAAAGTACTCGAAATTATACCTCATCAAGTATCCATACCAATATCTACCCAATTGATCAATAAAAGTAATGCAGTAAGAATATCCACCTCTATATGCTACTGGAAATGGTCCACACACAACAGTGTGTACCAATCTTAGAAGCTATGTGGGTCGTTCACCCTATCCACTGAATGGAGGTTTGGTCGCGTTTCGTTATAAAAAAGAATGACATATTTCAAGTGGTTTTATCTCAAATGATTCTAAATATCCATCTTGGAATAGATTTATCAAAACCTTCTCATTTACATGACCACGATGGTTATTCCATAGCAGGGTGCTATATGAGTCATGTGAACATGATTTCTTATCGATTTCCAAAATTTTGTTTTTATAATTTAATACATAAATACCATTATTTAAATGTTCCATACCATAACATATGTTGTCCTTGTAAAGGAAACAAATTTTATTTTCAGAATTGAAAATAATCCCATCTACATCAGGACATGATAAAAAATTATGTTCTTGGTATGCATAGGTACATAACAACAATATTTTAAAACCAAAATCATTCTCCTTGGTAATGAATGGTGGTAGTCACCAATGGATTGGGAAACCAGCCTTGCATCATTAATATATCTCAGATCCACCTCTCCTATAGAAACCTATTAAAATCTACTTGGTTCCTATATTTGGATACAAATATGAGCACCAAAATTTGTATCTAATACTCAATGTTTAGATATTGAATGATTATAATTGATAATGAACCAACCTTTAGCCTCCCTTTTTTTCTGGGTGCAGTTCCTCTTCCAATGGCCTAACTCACCACATGAAGAACATACTTTCACCTTTGCCTTTCCCTGCCTTTAGATCTTCCTCTTCGTGGAAGGATAATGCTCAGGAGTTGTAGACATTTTATGAGTCTTGGGCCCCTTTTCCTTGTTCTTCATTATATTTTTAACCATAAAGACTATGGGTTTATCAATCCCCATATATTTATCCACATGGAAAATCTATGTATGAAGTTCCAAAATAATCATCTCATTATTTATCATATTTTAATTAATAATTATTCTATATAAGGTATTAGATAGAGATGAAAGTATGAGATCTGTATGAAACTCGTTTGGGAATTTAATCCCTATGATGTCTACAAATTTAATGTAACCAATAATCAAAACTATATGAGGGCCAAATATTACAGACCCACCAAGCTTAGTTGTAAACAAATAACTAGAGATCACATTCCTATATTGGCTCACCTTCTCTTGATAGAGATCCCAAACGTGACACATCATGCCATGTGCATCCATGTACTCATATTGCTTCAATATATCATTGGTCATGAATGATAGCATGAAACACTGAACATATCTATAATAATTCTTATTTTTCTCCTAGAGATATATGTCTCTACCACTTACCTCATTTCTAGGAGAATTCGGAATATGTTCTTCTATCACATAAAATTTCCTTTTATGGTTAAGGATAATACGTAATTTTTTTTTCCAACAATGAAATTTTTTTCCTTTGATAAGGTTTTCCTTATCATGTATAGATCAAAATGTATTTTTTCAATTCAATTTAATGCTTTTTCTTTAGATAAGATGACAATAATTTTAGATCTTTTTATGATAAAATTTGACAAATAAATAAATTAATAATTCATTAGCCTCCTACTATTTTACCAAAACCCAATATCCCACACCATTGTATTTGGAATATCTAGTTTCTTGAATATTATAGTGGAAAGGATCCATATTAACCTTATCATTACCCAAAATTTGGTTGTTCAAGAAAATTGAATGAATTTATATAGGAATTCCAAATACCAACTACATTAACTTAGAGTTCCATGATCTGTTGAGTGGACTCCCCAATCTTGAAATCCTTTAATTAGATTTCCTCAACCCTTACCTATCAGTTACACCATGTCCTACTTTGAAATTCAACCCTTGACGTAAAATAAGTTATGTCAACCCAAAACTAGAATTTATAATTCCTTGATAATTGAATGCACTCCAAATTTTACTGATCAAGAACTTTGAACAATGGTTCCATTTTATCTAAAGTAGTGAATGTCTATACTGATTTAATATATGTAATTGATGAATTTTATCATTTATATGTAAATTACTAGTTAATATCTTTATCACATGCTTGTTAATATTAAGTGGATTTACTTAATTTTTAACCATGTCATGGAAAATAATTACACATAACAAAATTTATTTTAGTTATATCATACATGCTTTTTAATTTGATTAATTCATGTGATCGCGAAAAAACAACCATAATTAAATAACCATAAAATAAGACATAAATAAAATAAAAAAGTCATCTGATCATGAGCTTTTAATAATGGTTGGTTTATCTAGTGGTTGAATAACTAACCATTTAACTAGGATAAAAAACATTAATCTAATTAATGATCCTGTTTTATCTTTCCACCAATCCACCTTTGTATCACTCTTTGATTGGTTTTTCCGTACATCAAAAATTGAACTACCTCTACAAGCTTGGGATATCCATTAATTACATATGCTTATACTCACACATAGGTTAGGGGAAAGGGGTTTACATAAGTGAAACCAACGTAATATTGGCCCTTATATAATAAGATAAGGGAAGGCAAGAAGGCCAACAATTTAATTTAATAATAAATTAAATGAAACCAATCCCATACAAAGGTTCGGTATATGATCATGATCATCCACATCAATGAAATGAATTAAGCATTTAATGAAACTAGCCTTAAATTATTAATCATTATTATTTACGATAAATCACACTCAAATCAATAAATTATCATCGTTAATTAATCAATTCTTTTATACTAATTCTCATTTGAATTTCCATGAGAATATCATCCATTATAAATTTAATGAAATTAAATAAATT
This sequence comes from Viscum album, assembly GCA_963277665.1. NCBI lineage: Eukaryota > Viridiplantae > Streptophyta > Magnoliopsida > Santalales > Viscaceae > Viscum > Viscum album. Next base: position 175,095,129 of record OY728143.1, on the reverse strand, counting down.
TATTTAAAATTATCAATGAAAATAAATGTAACTTGGAGGAAGAATGGTGAATACCAACCCAAATCTACCCAACATGTATTATACTTGTATACAATTTACTCTTCTAACATATGGGATACATGACTTATCACGTACATTCATGAGCTATACTATCAACTTAATGATTACATGAATTACATGATTTTTTGGTAATGTGTTATGATTCAATGAACATAGAGTAATAACTATTAATATGACTCAACAGGATATGTAGATATGAACATTATGTAGATATTAATTAAACATATATATATATATATATATATATATATTAAAACCAATCATGGAACGTCCTATCAACTTAATTACCACATGAAAGCACATGTCGATAAGGTTTACATAGTAAAATAAATAAATTTTAAATCTACATAATTTGGTATAATTACATTGTGTGTATAGGTGAGCTACATGATGTGTACATCTCCCAACATGTATCTGAGGCACATTCCTAGAGATATAGTGTGTAAACCATTCCATTAAAAATTTTAGTACATAGTGTGTATAAGTGAGTTCACGGTGTGTGGTCACCGAGTTACACAATCACCAGTCAGGTAGGCCATGTATGGTGATACACAACCTGTCTTTGAATCGAAGGTACTACATGTCATTTATGTGGGATATATAGTGTGTACTCCACGGACTGTGCACCATCCTAGCCTGGTAAACACCTGGGGTAAGAAATAAATCCACCACATGTCATCAATGCGCACAGTTTGATTAATGTCAAAATTAACTCCTGATTCATTGAACACAAGTGCATGATGTGTAACTCCGGTAACATGGAGAGTACCCTTGTATTATCTATCTAGAAATATTGGCACATTCAAATGAGTATTTCGATTTTATCTCATTCATTAAAATAATTGTACTAATTAGATCTATGAGAAATGAAGGAGGAATATAAAAATCTATCAATTTAGATTAAAAATGATTAAACATGAATTGAAAACTAAATCAAAAATATGTGTAAATCAATCAATGATCCATAAATAATTATAAATAATTATATGACCGCACTGATACCGCTTGTAGGTTCCAAGCGCAGTAGAAGCGAGCATGGTGTCATGCCCAACATTTTCTTCCATGATTGATGATAAATCCAACATTTAAAAAATGATAAAAATCCTAATATAATGAATTGAATCAAAGTAAATAGAGAATTTATAGAATACCAAAACCAATGGGATGATCACCACATATTTTTAATAATCAATTTAATTAATTAAGAATTGAATTGTTAGAATTATTTATTCATTGATTGATCCAAAAACAAAAATATGTTTATCCATCTTTGAATTTTATAAATAAATAGAAAATTACCTCTAGTGGTAATCCGCACGTGTTCCAAAAATCTCAGAACTTCACTGTAGGAATCTACAGGTGCTAGAATGACGGCTCCTATAGCTTGTGTAATCCACCTTTGAGAGTCTCAAGAAACGCTTCCAAAGTGATCTCCAAGATCTCTTTCGACTTGAGAGTGGGAGGTGGATGAAGATCACTCTCTATTCATAGGAGCATTCTTAGAGAAGATATACTCTAGGTCTCAAGAGGATTATCTAAATCCATTGTGCACAAACAAAACCAATGAATTGGCTCTTTTATAAAATAATATAATTGGGATTATATATTGATAGGGTTAAAATAAAATAAATGCACATGTTCCCTTTATTATTTATTTAATCCACGTATTACCCCATGTCAAATAATAATATTATTATTTCCCTACATGTTCTTATCTTGAAAAATAAATTAAATATTATTTAATTGAATAATATTAAATATTTATTATTTCTCATCAGACTGTTAAACTCGGTCAGCCATTCCTTCACAATATTTATCAGGCCTTGAATAATGACTATATATTTATTAAATAAATATCACCACATTATTTATTAATAAATAAATAAATATTATATCCACTAAATAGAAAAAAAAGTTTATTAAATATTACACTCAATGTATATTCTCTTGAATAACTGATGAAAAAATAATTGCGATCAAGAAAACATGAATAAATTTTAAACCACATGGAGGAATAATGTTTATTAAACTGGTTAAATAATAAATAGTATTATTATTACTTAACATAGATTCGGGATACCCTTACTGTGTGATCCTCTAGGCCTCTTTCTCAGTGTAATTAGGCAAAGAAACATAAAGTAAAATTTTAGCATATAGAAACAAACCAAGGCACCTATAGAGAAATAAGTTAATGTCGTAATGAAATAATACATCATACAGATGCATACTATGTAATATAATCATTTCATCATGATATCTCTAATCAAGAAGGTTGCATGCTAGTTCCATTAATCTATGTGCTCTATGTATCTTTAATTTACTTTCTAGAAATTAAACTTTCCTATAGAAAACAATGACCATGGATTTTTTAGACTATATTATTTACATCAAAGGGTTTGAGTTATGAACTTCTGTTACAGAATAGAAGGGAAAAAATATTTTGTCTCATTATTCATTAATGAAATATTAACGATGATTTATGATAGAGATAATATTTTCATAATTATTCATCTGATTATCAATTATTTAATCACTTACAATTAATCAATTTGAGCTTATTTTCATCTTTTTAGTATTTTTGGTGAATTTTTGGATTCATTGTGGAAATTTCATAGTTATGTATATAAATAGTTTTATAGAGCTTATGTTTTTCTGGAATAATTTTTACAATTTGGATCCAATTTATGAAATTATTTTTTGTAAACATCATTTGTTTATGGGATTCTAGTTTTTATTATAAAACTGGATCCAATTCGAGACACACTGGCATTGAAAACTCAATCAGTTAGAGAAATTTTGTTATCCAATAGTATGGACCCTATGTAAGTAATTGAGGCATATATCACACTAGAGACATAAAAAATAAGTGATTACTACTAGATTATAAAATTTACTCCTTGAAATATGTACAAATTAAATTTAATGAAAAAATTAGGACATTCATTCATCCATATAATTCTCCATAGTGGGGGGAGTAGAGAAATATCCTCGGGTAAAAAGGTAGTCTTCAAAAATTCAATAATAACCTATTTTACACTTCTCCAAATAAGCTTATATTTTCTAGGTGCATGAATAATAGATATAGGAACAACTTTTATGAAAAAAATCCCTATATTAAGCCATTTATTATTCTAAATATACTCAATCTTCCAGAGGAATGAATCCAGTGGAAAAAATTTCCACCCATAAATCCTATAAATAAGAGTGATTACTTTTATTAAAGGTGTGAAAGAAGGTGAAAGAGGGGCTTTGCTGGAGGATTTTAATCATTAATATATTTTTATTTTCTATTTTTTATTCGATTATTTATTATTATGCTCTCATCATCCACCTTCAACTCTATTACCATTTATATGGAGGGGTAAATCTTTTGAGTGATTGGGGATGGGGGAGTATTACTTGGGTAATGTAAGAGTCTTGTTCTTTAATGTAAAACTCTATTTTTATATTGAATTATTTCTATTTTCAATGGTGACCAATTATATTAACGTGATAATTTTGGGTTTTGGTTTCATTCATTGTTTATATATTTGGATGAATATCTTTTGACCCCATCTTCCTAGTGTATTTTGTCTCAATCGACTATATTGTGTTAGGTGGTGAGTGTCAAGAAATCGTTAGAACGTGTTTAGAATAAGTGAATTTATTTATATTTATAAGGAGAAACATTTACTAATCAGTAATTACCATAGTTGTTTGGAAATTATTTATGAACATTCATTGTTGTAGGAGTGGTTTCCATTGCTTCCTTCAACTAAGGGTGATTGAAAATTCGATGGAGGAGTCTTTCATTTATCATTTAATAGGAAAAGGTGTGAATTATTTTTATGAAAATGATGGCATTTCAAAATGTGATCCTACCCCAACCCCATAACCCAATTAATCAAATTTTACCCAAAGTACATTTTAATTGAATATTTTTTTTTCAATATCAAACAATTTAAAAAAAACATCCACTTTCTTAAATTTCAAGTGACAATCATGATTTTTGTACAGTCATCTCTAGATACAACATAGGTTGAACTATTTACAACATATTAACTTAGGAAATATTTTTTTTGTCACCCCCCATGATAGGATCATGGAGAAACTTGGCGTCATTTCTAAGGAGGTGTTGTAAAAAATATTTTTTATATTCTTATTTCTTTCTTTTATCTTCAAAATTGCATGAACAAAACCTCAAACACTGACCCTTTCACCCTAGATATTGAAATTGAAATAACCTTGTTTAAATGAATTATAAAAATTATCCTTATATATTAATTTTATGAAATTTATCTTGAATAATCGAGTGAAACATCAAGTGTTCAGTCTGAGCCTATCACCATAGATGGAAATTAGAACCAAAACCTTAGAGACCCCTATGCACCACAATTCCTTAATCCAAACAATCAACTTGTAATGAAAAGTTAAAAAATGATTTTTAGATTAAACATAAAATGATTCCATTACTTCCAAAATATAAATTCTTGGGAGGTGAAGACCAAAAAAACATACTAAAGAGTTCACATATGTTTGGTATACTTTCATACCCAAATAGTAGTTAAAGAGCATGTAAAGTGGAAGAAATTACCATTTTCATTGGATATAGCTACTAAGGAATGGTAGTATTGACTAAAAAAGGAGATTCACATGATTGTAATGACATAGTGAGATGCTTCCAGAAAATATTCTCCCCAAAATCAAGAATCACAACCATTAGAAATGCAATCTATGACATCAGATAGTCGTATAGAGAAACCCTTTATGAGTACTGGGAATGATTCAAAAATATACGTGCTAGCTTCCCACATCATGCAATTTAGAAGCATAAATTTTTTGTATTCTTTTATCAAGGACTAATGTAAAATGAAATAAAACTTTTATATGTATCATATATAAATTCATTGATTGAAAATTCACCAGAATAATATAATAGCCTACTTGAGACGATTTCCCAAAACTCACAACAGTTTGGTCTAGAGGTACTGGTACAAGAGGTATGCATAAGTTAAGAACGTCATATCCATTACCTTTATGGGAAACTAATATTAATGATATAACCATTATGGTGAGACAAATTTACAGGATACAAGTTGGTTACCTAAAAGAACCAGCTAATGTATGTCTTTTATGCTCCTCACCTAGTCATTTCACTGACTAGTGTGCCAAAATACAATAAATGTAAACTTGTGTGGTATCCTTTCAACCAAGATGGTTCCAAAAAAATTAAGTATGAAGAAATCCTAATGATGTGAAATATTTATTTATAAATTTTTAGAATCATGATACATCCCCACAACAAAAATAGTCCCAAAACCAACCCCCATTCCAACAAAAAATTCAAAACCAACAACAATTTCAACAAAATCAATCTTATAACCAACCTTTATACCACAAACCACAAAAATTAAAAATACCATATGATCAACCAGCCACCAACACACAACCTTCTATGGAATATCTACAATACACGTATGAGGGCATAGAGGATAAGGTTGATAAGCAATAAAACACAGTTGGAAGTCTTGTTGAAATAATGTCAAAAAACCGAGGAATAATTCCTTCCGAGATAATCCTAAAAAAGACATTTTCAACATCATAACAATAACAATTGGTAAATAACTCTCACGACAAGTAGCCCATGAACCTAAAACAGGACCACCTAAGTTAAGGGATAATGACACTGGAAATTCTAAAAATAATGTGAAAATGCATCAAGATGAAGAAAGGAATTATGAGGATGAGAAGGATAGGATGATGGGGGAAGAGATACGAAACACCATTTAAAATTAAAAAAAGTAAGAATAATGAATTATACCCACCATTTCCATCAGTTATGATTGAATCAAAGAGATTTTAGGAAGATTCCCTTCAAAAAGAAATTCTGAAAACCTTCCAGAAAGTGGAAATTAATATCCCCCTTCAGGAAGCACTAAAAAAATCTAAATTATGCTAATTTTTTAACGTATCTTATTGTGCACTGTGTTGCATTTGTTTTCAATAAGTTGTCAAGGTTTTAACTGATGACAAGGAGTGTCAATATGTGAATGATAAAGGAATTGATAGTGATGGTGATGTTGTCAACAAGATGTCAAGGATTGAATGGATATGTGAATGACAAAGGAAGTGATGGTGATGGTTATGATTAGAGAATGACCATGGTATTAAGAGGCATGTCACGTAGGATAATCACTAAGTGGAATAGGAGGTAATGGTTGAAACACACTCCATATAAAATCAGACGATTGTAGAACTGATCTTGAAGTTCCAAGACATGTATCAAAGAGATACAATGTCACAACATTGTTAGAAGTCCATGAATTGACTTCACAATGCATGAGGAGATAAAGAAGTTCCATCCAATATCACTAAGTGGATGCGGAATGAGGAAATGAACCATCCACAGCTACTAAGTGGATGATTTGGTTTGAAGAAGACCATGCACTATCTCTTAATGCATGTGGATTTGAAGATGATCCAACCTCATCTATGATTGGATTGAAGAAGAACATTAAATGTTAAGTGATTTATGATTAATGGTTGATGAAGATACCGAGAGATCCTTGGGAATTCCATTCTTTAATAGAAGAAGAATAAGAGATGTTGAAGAAGATATATGGAGTTCTTAAGAAGCTGAAGAGGAGAGGAAGTATGGTTTGGCATTTTTGTACTTGGTTACTTTGCTTCTATACAAAGTACCAACGATGTACATTAAAAAGAAATAAGCCAACCAAGGAGGCCAGCTGAGGTCCCTAACCTCAAGCACTTGCGGGACCCGAGGGTCAACTGCGCTCAAGGGAAGTCCTCAAGGACAAGGCCTCCCCGAGGCATGGTGCGGTCCGTGTGTAAGCACGTGAGTGCCACTCGGTGATGAATCCGTGCAGTGTGGGTGCCAAGGGCGCGCCCGTGAAGAGGCAGAGTGGGCGCTAGAGCATGCCCAGAGGTCCAGAGTGGGTGCTAGAGCGCGCCCGTAGAGAACCGGTGTAGGGCAGCACCAGATGGGGGAGAGGAGTATTTTAGGACGGTAGCGGCGGAGCATGTTTGTTAAACCACACAAAAATCGCGGTGCGATTCGATGTGGGACGAGTTTTAAAAACACGGATCTAATCTGCGCCGTCCATTTGATCTCGTATCTGATCTAAGCCGCACGATCCATCCACAGTGCCACGATATAATCCAGGCTGCCCACGTTCATTAAACACGGATCCAACGGCGCTGCTGTCATCCTCAACCTCCCGCCAGCTGAAGCTACCCCGCGACGCCTCCCACGAACCAGAGGCACCCGAGCGAGGGAGATGGAGCTCCCAGCCACCTCCGAAGAACATGAAGCCTCCATGATGATCGTTTTGGCGAACCGAATACATGCATGAATTAAAAGTTTCATGCATGGAAAGAAATGAAGAAATTTGAATTAGCCCGAGGCAAACAAAGTTGTCGAGGGTGCACTTCCCGTTCAATGTACAAGTAAAGGCTTCGCATGCATTTGTAAATTCCTGCATGTGATTCGCACACCAAGAACAAAAGATCTTGTGGTTGAAAAAGAAAAAGGAAATAACCGAGAAATCCGGGATATCTCATCCGCGTTTGAAGATCTCAAAACGCCGCAGATCTTGGGTCTTCATAGATTTGATCCCCGTGGCTTCGATCGAACTCTTTGCCTATAAAAGGAGAATCCAAAACCGAGAAGATGCATGCTGATCATCTGAAAGAAGTCCCGCGAAGCTCTGAGAAACGCGAAGAAAAACTCCGCGCACAACCTGTGCGGCAGAGCAGCCCGGAGCCACCCGAGGCTCCGAGGGATCCTTTCGTGTAACCCCTGTGCGAAATTAGTTAGGAGGAGGCCTCCCTGTGCATTCCCCTTACACAACAGGGAAAAATCCGAGCCGTGAATTTGCACGCCAGCTGCCCGCATACTTGCATGGTAGAAAGTGACCGCACATGCGCTCCCTCTGTGCCCGCGAACTCTCATGGTAGGAGGAAGACACTGCGCCACCTGTGCAGTTGGAGGATGATGATGCACCTGCGCGGTATAAGGAGTTGTCATGCCACATGCGAGGTAGAAGTTTCTCCCACACCTTTCACGCTTAAAAAATGGAGTTGGCCGCATCACTTGAGCGCCCTCCTTTGAAGTGGGTTCGGTTGAAGTAGATCCCACACACTTGGTGTGTGTGTGTGTGAAAAGAAACAAGAAGTGCACACCTACGGGTTGTGTGTGCACGGATTGAAGAAGGAGTGTGTGCACAAGTGAAGTGTACACACTTTGAAGAAGAATAAATAAAGAATCATTTGTGTGTGTGAAAAAGGAGAAGAATACCACACCATCATTGAGTGTGTGTGTGCAAAGAAACAAGAAGGCCGAAGCCTTACTGTGTGCCCAAGTGAAGGAGGTCATACCTCTTGTGTGTGCCCAAGTTAAGGAAAAAGACACATGAATGTCCATGCATGTATTAACAAGTGAGAAATGAGTGAACACCTTGACAAGAAAGAGAGAATGGGAAATCGACACTAAAGGACAACACACAATTTGGTGTGTCACGAACCAGCCCGGGTCGACCCTGAACCGGTCACCCTAGCCGGTCCGCGGCATGTCCCGAGGGGCGTTCCCGAGCTGGTTCATGATAAAATGTTATCAAAGGTGGTTCTTGTTATTTGGGTTGTCTGGTAGGTGGAGATTAGGACCGTCAGGACTCGAGAGGTAGGTACGGGAAGGACGTCATGAACCCTCGCCCGTCCCGCACCTCGAGTCGCCAGGGGTAGTCCGGGAATTGTGTTTTTTTCTCTTTCTAGTCTGTCTTGGATTGAGAGATGACAACAGAGGCAAGCCGACATTACATCGTGATTTCACATGGAGTAGTGACCCATGTGGGGTCTGAGTACACGGTTTGAATTTTTCCTAGTGGTCGACGCTGACTTGGGACATGGCCCACTACCAAGTCGCCAGGTTGAGCGTGACTACTAGTCCCTCACTCTAGTGGTTGATGCAAATTTGGATGCTGCTTTTGTTTTGGTCTGTGTAAGTACGTTGTTGGAAAAGCAAAAGGTTTTCGAAAAAAAAAATTTGGACTGGTTTCTTTTAGAGGGATTTAAATATATGAAATGTGTTTTAAAAATGAAATCTCTTGATTTGGAAAATCTGTTGTTTGCTTGGTATTGGTTAAGAATGATTTGGGGTGAAACCTCAGGTCCTCTTTATGAACGTTTTCGCATGTGTGAGAATGCATGGGAAAAAATGTGTGTTGGTGCGAGAATTATTTGACAGTGGATAAAGACATGTGCAACGGGTCATGAGATTACCTAGGTGTGTATTTGAAATTAAAGGCTTGACCTTGTTTTCTAAATTGGTTTTAAAGGAGAAATGGTTTTGGAATGTTTTTGGTTTGAAAGTGATTGGTTTTTGGAAAGTGGTCTTGAAAAAGGATGGTTTTAATGTTTAAAATAAAAAGGAGGCTTTATTTTTGGTTGTGTTTGTGTTTGTTTGGTCTTGTGCTGACTGTTTTGATGAAGGTTCTTTTTTTGAGGTTGCTTTGGGTTGATATTGGTTTTGGCTTTGTGTTTTATATGTCGCTCAGGAAATGCCGCCCAGAAAGGTCTCTAAGGATTCTGATAGGTCATGCCCAGTTTTTGGTCCTCCTCAGAGTTTGCCTATTCTCCATGGTGATCAGGGTCCGTTGGAAGTAGTGAGATGGCTCGAGGAAGTGGAGTGTGTCTTTAGAACATTGGGAACTTCCGATAGTGTTAAGGTTCGTGCAATTATGGAGTTGTTTGAGGGTCTAGCCCTGGACCAGTGGAAGATGGTTACCCCACCGTCAATGCAAGTTGAAATGACGTGGGATGTCTTTAAATTTGTTTTCATCCAATGGTTTGTACCTAAGGAAGTGAAACTGGGGAAAAAGAGAGGGCTTGTGCATATTCAACAAGGCCAACGGACGATGAAGGCATATTTTGACCATTTCAAGGAACTGATTTCCTTTTCTCCAGAGGTGGCACCTCATGAACTCATGAAGGCCTCTCTTTTTACCGGGGGTCTACGTCCAGAGATCAAGGAGCGAGTCCTCCCTTATGAAGATCTTTACTTCGAGAAGCTGGTGGAGGAAGCATTTTTGGCTGAGTTGGTTTCCGGAACACAACTAGTTAGTACTCCAGCATCCCCGGTGGTTCGTAAGAGTTCCCCCTCTGGTGTGGAAAATACACCAGAGATACCTGTTCCTCAGGAGTTATCCCCCTTGGTCCCAGCTTCCAGTTCATCAGATTGTTTAGTGGTGTGCTATCAGTGTGGTGGTTTCGGGCATTTCAAGCCGTCTTGTCGCAACCCTCCAAATACGTGTCATCGCTGCGACTGTCTAAGTCACCTGGAGAAGTTTTGCAGGAAGCGTCGCTTGAAGAGGACGCTGTGATGGGAGAATGTCAGTACCTGACTGTGAGGCAGAAGATGCTTCAGCCATCAGAGCCCCAGCCACAAGTCTCGGGCTGAAGCTCGCGCACAGCCAGGAGTTCCCAGGGTTGTGAAGCCTTGGTCTAGGTTCTGTCTTCCATATTGACGATGGAGAAATTAACAAACTTTTTCATATTTGTTTTCCTACTATTAAAGTTTCAACAGCGTTGTAAATGCGTTGTTTTGCTATGAAGTAATGATGGACTTGTTCAATTATAGTCCAAGAAATTTTTGTCTGTGTGGATTTGATCTTGTAAATCGTGTCTTTCGTAAAGTGTGTTAGACCTTCTGTGGGTTTACCTTGGTTGAGTTACGCTTGTCGGATGTGGTTATGATTCATGGAATTCAATGGATCATGTCTCCAATATGATGTAGGTTAAATGTTTTTCTGTGGGTTCTCCCTGGTGTTGAAGTTGCTGACTCTAGTCGTGGGTTCAATGTTTCGACGGAGGTGTAAATCTGATCGTGTTATAGGAGTCGGTTTGGATCGGTTATGAGTTCCCTTACTGGACCCACCTCCGTGTGGTAGTATGTGTTGGTTGTTAAATTTTCAATCTAGTTGAGTTCTTGTGGTGGGGAGAACACCTTCGTGTTCTCCCCTCAGCCTCGTACTCCAGTTTCTCTTGGATGGGTCAGGTGTGACCTGTGTGGAGTAAGGTCATCCTGAGAATCTCAGTTCTCTTCAGTTCTTTCAGTTCTGTTTGGGCATAGACTTGAATTTTGGCTGACTTGTGGGTTGGTGACTTTCTGGGGGCAGAAAGTGTCTGTGGTGGGGAGAATTGTCACACCCCGACCGCAGATATCATTATTTTACTTCTTTCTTGGTCCCGATTTAAATTCTTTTTTTTCGAGGGTTAACTGTGTTGGCGGTTTCGCATCGGTGCGTGGTTACCACATCGATGCGGTGACCATGCGTTCGGTCCGGCGTTTTTAAATATTAAACTTTTATGTAGATATATTATTATTATTACCTTTAAAATTGTTGTTGTTATTTTTGATGTTAATTTTGTTTATTGTATATGTATACATACATGTATATATATATGCATATATATATATATATATATATATGTATATATGTATGTGTGTATATGTATATGTATATATATATATATGTTTATATGCGTTTGTAAGGAAGTGTTCATGTTTATATGTGTATAGATATATATATATATATGTTTGTATATGTTTAAATATATGTGTATATGTCTATATCTATATATGCGGGTGGTTGCGCATGCGCACGCACGCACACATTTATTTTTAAATGGTTTTAATATTTTAAATTTTTGATTAAAGATAATTATTATTATGAATTTTCTAATTATTATTATTATTATTATATGGTTTTATTATTATTATAAAGTTTTATTATTTTTATAAAGCGTTGTTATTTTTAGGATTGTTTTATTTACTTACTTATGTTCAATATTACTATTCGTATATTATTATGATTATTGTATTTTATTATTATCATTATATATTATTATTAATATTATTCTCATATTATTATTTATATTTTTGTTGTATTATTGTTATTATTATTATAATTATTATTATTGTTGTTGTTTATGTATATATATATATATATAGTTTTTTTTACAGCCTAACCCTAATCCTACCCCCCTCCCATAGCCGCCTCACCTCTCTCTCTCTCCCTCTCCTTCTCTCCCGTTTTTCTTTCTCCCCTCCTGGTGCGGCCGACCGCGCCCTCCCTGTCCCGGCCTCCTCCGTGCGCCCCGGCGTCGCCCTCGCCGTCGTCCGGACCTCCCTGTCCCGGCATCCTCCGCGCACCCCGGCGACGCCCTCACCCTCGTCCGGTGCTCCCCCGCACTGTCCCTCTCATCCTACGCCCACCGACCCTCCCTGGCTCCACCTCTACCTCGTCAGGCGACTCCGGCGTCCGGCCTCCGCCGCATCCCCCGTTTCCGGCCGCCTCTCATGCGCGCTCTCCTCGACTGGCCTTCCGGCCTCCGCGCAGGCGCGCCTGTCGCCACGCCCTGCTACCGTCCCGGCGGTCCCGAACACCACGCCGCCCTCCTTGCTCCCGGCCGCCGCCGTCCCGGCTTCCTCTTCCCCCTGTCCCGGCACCCCGGCCTGCCTGCACTCATCCCGACGACCCCCGCCCCGACGCGCTCCCTCTCCGGCAGCCCGCACCCCTTCCCTTCTTCCTTCCCGCCGGCTCGCCGCTCCGGCCAGCCCGCTCCGGCCATCGCCCTCTGCCCGGCGACCTCCCTTCCGGCGGACTCCCCTGTCCAGCGGTCTTCGGCGCAACCCAAACCCCCTCCGCTCCTTGTGAGTTGTTTTCTGTTTTTTTTTTATTATTATTTTTTATTATGTTAGTGTTATTATATTAATATTATTATCATATTCTAATTATTGTTATTGTTATTATTATTATTATTATTATTATCATATTATTATTATTATTATTATTATGTTGTATTATTACTACATTATTATTATTATTATTATTATGTTATTATTATTATATTATTATCATTATATTATTATTATTATCATATTACTATCGTTATTATTATTATACTATTATTTTTTTAATATTATTAATATATTATTATTATCATCATTATTGTTATATTATTATTATGCTTACTATATTAATAATAATATTATTATATTATATTTTTATTATCAATATATTATTAATAGAATTATTATTATTATTATTATGTTGTTATTATTATTATTGAAATGAACTGTGTTGCATTTGTTGTCAATGAGGCATGATGTTGTCATGGAATGAATGGATGTCAATGAATGTCAAGATGTGTATGACAAAGGATGTGATGGTGATGGTGATGAAGGAGAATGGCCATGGTACTAAGATGCATGTCACTTAGGAGATTCACTAAGTGACATTGGATGTTGTGGTTGAAACATTCTCTATGCATATCAGAAGATTGTAGAACTGATCTTAATGTTTCAATACTTGTATCGAGATGATACTAAGTTACACCACTTGAAGAATGGATGATGATGGAGCATCATCATTGTATCAGACGATTGTAGAACTGATCTTAATGTTTCAATACTTGTATCAAGATGATACTAAGTGACAACACTTGAAGAAAGAATGATGATGGAGCATCAGTACATCTGACGATTGATGAGCTGATCTTAAAGTTCCAAGAACTTGTATCAACTGGATACAATGTCAAAACAATATCAGAAGACCATGCATTGTCTTAACAATGCATGAGGCGATGAGGAGAACCATCCACAACTCCTAAGTGGATGAACTGGTACTAATGAAGTCCATGCACTATCACTTAGTGCATGTGAATTTGAAGAAGATCCAACTTGATCTCTGATTGGATCAATGAAGAACATTGAAGAAATAATTGATCAATGTGATTCGGTTGAAGGAAGAACCTTCTATATTTCCCTCCTAAGTGAAGATTAAATGTTTAAGAGTAATGGAGGAATTCTTAAGAAGAAGAGAAGAGAAGAAATGAAGAAGAAGAGTTGTGTAATTTGGCATTTGAACTTGGTCACTTTTTTTTTACACAAATGACTTGTTCTATACTTAAGAAAAAATAAGCCACCAAGGGACAGCCTTACGGGTTCAACCCAAGGCACATATGGGACTCGGTCACCACACCCAAGGGGATCCCATGGGGCCATCCCGAGAGGCCGGGGCCGTGTATAAGCCCCGGGACACGCAGGGAATCAGGCCTGCGCAGTAGGGGCACGAGGGGCGCGCCCGTGACAAGCATAGTGGGCGCCAGTGGCGCGCCCGAGTGGCAGGGGTGGGCGCAAGAAAGCGCCCGCAGAGAGAACATGGTGCGGGGCGGCACCGTGGAGGGAGAAGTCCAATTGCGGTGAAGGGGGGAGCGGATGTTTGATAAACTGCAGAAAAACCGGCCTCCGTTTCGATGTGGGATGCGGGATTTTTCCGCGGAGCGGATCCTGGCCGCACGATTGATCGCGCGCCAGATCTCGGCCGCACATCTAATCCGTCGCGGCCCATTCTGATCGCAGCAGTCCAAATCGTCGATCCGATGGCTCCCCGTCCATCCTCTACCTCGAGCTCGGCCGAGGCACCTCCCGCGACGCCGCCTGAACCAGTGGCCATCCGAAGACGGATTTCGAGTTCCCGGCCACCTCTGAAGGAGCTAAGGCATCCATGGTGATCGTCTGGACACACTGAACACAATCATGCAATAAAATATGCATGCACACGTTGAATGGAGAGAATTGGAGTTCGGCCGAGGTAAACAACGTTGCCGAGGCTATGAGGCTTATTCGTTGCATGGAGTATCCTTAACCGAAGGTCGTGAATGCGTTCTAGGTCGCATGCATGTAGAGGAAATTAAAAATGAGTTAAGCCGCGTGAAACAGAGGAGAAACAAGATTTTGGAAAATCGTGAAAACCTGAGATATTCGGGAGTTTGAATTTATAACCACGCAGATGTTTTGAGGCGTTTCTCTGCCTATATAAAGGGATCCCGAAGCACAAAGATTGCTTGTTGATCCTTTGTTGAAAACCTGACATCCCGTGAGTGCTTCAAAGCCTCGCGAAGAATCCCCTGCGCGCCTCCCTTGCGCAACAGGAAGAACCCCAGCCGCATCTACTTGCGCGCTCGAGGTTGGCAGCCTCACTGCCCGTGAACCTGCGCGGAAAGAGGAAGTTCACGCGGGTGTTGCACTTGCGAGCCACGCGGCCAGTACACACTTGCGCGCCCTTGTGGCCTTGTGCACTTGCGCGGCCAGTGACACCCACACCCAACGTGGTGTTTAAAGTGAGGAGAAGGTTGCACCACTTGCGCGCCTCTTTGGGTTGGTGTTCGGGTGTGAGCAAGAGAAGGTCGAGACCTTATTTTTGGTTGTTCCTAATTGAAGAACACACTTTGTGTGTGAATTTAAAGAAGAGGCCGTAGCCTTCGGGTGTGTGCAAGAAGAAGCCAAGAAGGACGTAGCCACATTTCTCCTTGTGTGTGTGCTAAGTGCAAGGAAGGATTTCACCTTGTGTGTGTGCCACTTTGGATAACACCCTATGGGCAGTGGGTGTGCAAAGGAGGAAGGCTGTAGCATTGTGGGTGCACACTTTGAAGAACAAATAAAAGAACATATTTTGTGTGTGTGCAAAACAAGAAGAGGAACAAGGCCGAAGCCTATGTGTGTGCACCAAGTGAAGACCACAAATTTTGTGTGTGTGCAAAGTGAAGGAGGAAGGCTAAAGACTGACCTTAGTGGTGTGTGTGCAGAGGAATAAAAAAGGCCGAACCTAGTGGGTGCACTAAGTGAAGTGTATACACTTAGAAGAAGTGGAAGACTTTCACACTAAAGTATAACACACAATATAAGTGTGTAGACAAATAGAATAAAGTGTGTGAAGTTTGAGAAGTTGGTGTGTGCTTAAAGTGTTACACCCTTTGTGGGTCTACTGCACCAAGAAGAGGAAAGGGGAAGTGCATGCATGCATGCGTGCACATGCGCACGTAATCAAAGTTCAAATCAGTGAGTGTGCATTTGAGTTGACCAAGACCAGAGGATCTTGAAGAAATTGAGAAGGCCATGCAGTCAGTGCATGAGGATTCAGAGTTGCCATGCATTCAGTGCATGAAGTTGTTTTGAAGTGAGACTGCACCAGACTGAAGTTAAAGATATCAGTTGTCTGAGTATTCAGTAGTTGGAGAGAGGCCAGGTCATCCTGAGAAGAAGGAGATAAATCATGAGCAAGACGAGAAGACCTGATCAACTCAAGTGATCAGAGGTACATAGCAAGGCCAGCAGTCTTTATCCCAGACATCTGAGGATACTTGAATAACTTAAAGAGACGAAGAGCTACTCATGTGACTCGAGGAGCCAGGAGAAGCCCCCTGTGAGACTCAGGGTGGAAGAAGTCTTCAGTGGGATTCTGGAGCAGGCCAGTGGGACTCTGGTAACACTGTGGGACGTAGTATAAAGACCCTCCTGTGGGACTCAAGAGAGATACATTGGGATGATGTATCGACCATTGTAATACTAACAGATTATAATGGGAGAAACCATGTTGGGGAGTATAACCAACATGGCAAGGACGTAGGCCTTTGGTGATGAACCTTGTAAATCCTTGTGTCTTGTGCCTTTATATTTACTGCATTATTCGAGGAAAGGTGAGAGATACAAGAAGAGTGGATCGAGGCTTTAACCAGCCATAGAGGTTTAATTGATTAAGAATCAATTAGTAAATGTTTTAAAGGATCACTGATTCACCCCCTCCCCCTCTCAGTGATTCACACTGATCTAGGAACTTCAATTGGTATCAGAGGGAGGTTACCTATAAAAGATCCAAGGGAGTCTTTATGAAGTGCAGATTTGAGGAAGTGAGTGAATACCCTCAAATGGAGATATCTGCCAAGGCTCAGAAAAACAGGATGAAGAAACAGGCCAAGAAGATGAAGAAGAAGATTTTTGCTGATAGAGAAACACCTGACAATTCCTTCTATCGCTCTTCTGGTGAAGCATGTCCTAGCTGTGATGATGATGGAAGAATCAATGATCTTCTAAATGCAATCGAATATCTTCGGAAGACAGTCCCCAGGGAAGTAGCAATGTGTATTACTACAGGCATCCTTGATCTTCAAGAAGAAAAATTACAGCTAGAAGAAGAATCAAATACAATGGAAGATCAGTTGGCTAAAAGGGTTGGCATAACCAACACTCTCAGAAAGCTGGTGAAGGCTAAAGATGAAACCGTTTCTCTTTACAATGAAAGATATGAAGACACTGCTGAAGAATTGCAGAGAATCCTTTCTGAGAAAGAATTCTTTAAAGTAATAATCAAATATGTTTACCATGCACTGGAGAAGAGGCATAGAGTATCAATGGTTGTTAAAGATGCTCAACTTGAAGACAAAGTAAAAAGGGTGAAGGATCTTGACAACTCATTGCATGAAATGAATAAGGTGCATGAAGACCAGATAAAGCAGCTGGAAGAGAAATGGGAAGGAAGGATAAGAACTATTGAGGATGAGAAGAAATCCCTCAACATGAAATGCTTAGAACTGGAGGTGATATTGAACAATCAGCAATCACCCAAAGCCAAAGCCTCTCAGTCAGCTGAAAGGAGAAATGATGCTACTCAAGTATGCTTTGAGAAGGATGATTCTAAAAGAAAGACATCCTCTAATGAAAGGGCAACATATTCTAAAAAGAAGATACCATCCATACCAACTTGTACTCATGCTTCTAAAAGTGTTTCTACTAAAAGTGCAGGATGGAAGAATGAATCCAAACAAGTATGGATGAAGACAGTGAAGAAATAATGCTCTCCTTAAACAACACAGCAAGTCAAGAAAAGTACCCAACAATCAGAAGTACTGAAGAGGTCAAGATTTTTGGGTCGGTGTTGGTGTTGTAACAAGTATGGGCATTGTGCAAATGATTGTTGGTACAATCATCTCAATGTGAAAGCACAAAGGAAGCCCATGCCAAGGGGGAGCAAGCCAGAGGAAAAGAAGCAACATCCACAGGTCCAAAGACATCTGTTTACTGCTAACAGATTTGGATTGCTTGATAACATCTGGGATGTGTGCAAAAGTGGTCAAATAGATACATGTCAATCTCCAACTGTATTCAGAGCTCAAAATAAGAAATGATCACAGAACCTGGCTCAGAAAGAATCCTTGGAAAGCAAGAAGAAAGTTGAAGATGCTCCCAAGAAGGTTTTGAGAAAGGAAAAGAAGTCCTTGGAGTATAAATCCAAGAAGGGTGATACATCCAAAAGGACCACCATGAAAACATGCTTCTACTGTGGAAAGAAAGGACACACCATGGATCTTTGTGAACAATCCATGGAACTAAATAGAAGCAGACTGGACACAAAAAGACAATAAATCCAGAAGAAGTAGAAGGGATTTATTGAAAATAAGTTTCCTAAGAAAGGTAGCTTAACAGCATCAAAAGAACCATGTGGAACTTCCAGAACTGAGGCCACACTTCCAAGTGACTTACTTGTCATATGGACAAATCAGTTGCAACTTGCTAAAGATCTGCAGAGAGCTGAAGATGAAGTTCTGGCAATTTCTAAGGCAAAAGGGAAGAAGAAGATTTCACATGAAGATGTGTTGAGATCCACACCAGCACAATCATCATTCAAAATCAGATGTGCAAGTGTGAAGAATGGTGAAAATGGGGCATCTCGGTTGAGAGAATCTTCTCAACATTGTTGTTCACATTGATGCACCAAGGAGGTTCCATCTTATTCCCTTATTCATCTGGTATTTACATGTGCTAAAATTTCAGGGAATTGAAGATGATGATCATTCTCAATTGGAGATTGGTTTGGGTAGAATGGAGAGCACCCCTTGAGGGGGAGCCAATCTGTAGAAGATGGGATTCTGAGATTTAATACCATCTTGAGAAAAGTGAAGGTAATCCAATAATACTTTCATCCCTTGTTTATTAATTGAGTTTATCTTGTCAATTAAGGGGGAGTATGGATTGAAGACAAATGGATGAAAGGGGGAGCTTTATCTTTGCACCTGAACTTTCTAATGAGTTTTGTGAAGTTGTGCAGGATTTAGAAAATTCATTGTTATATCTGAAAAATTTCAAACCCCTAAGCATGATCTCACATGTGTAGAGAATTATGGACAGCTTTGAATTCCTTGGTCATATCACTCTTTTTTTCTACACCGGGTTAGCCCAAGTAGACTTAGAGCTGATTTACTAAAGGTTCATTGCTCAAGTGAACATGTGACATCATCCCTCTCTTGTGATTTTCAAGACAATTCTTTTCAAAGGGAGGAAGTGATTTTTTTTTGAAGAGAACCACACCACACCTTTGCATTTGATTGCCAATAAGGGGGAGAAAATATTGGCACACATATTAACCCATTCATATGT
The DNA here is from genome assembly GCA_963277665.1 of Viscum album. Taxonomy (NCBI): domain Eukaryota; kingdom Viridiplantae; phylum Streptophyta; class Magnoliopsida; order Santalales; family Viscaceae; genus Viscum; species Viscum album. The sequence continues at coordinate 175,075,799 of OY728143.1, read as the reverse complement.
GCAGAAGTAGTGTATTGACAACAAATACAAAGGGGGAGATTGAAATGCACTGTGTTGCATTTGTTGTCAATGAGGCATGATGTTGTCATGGAATGAATGGATGTCATGGAATGTCAAGATGTGAATGACAAAGGATGTGATGGTGATGGTGATGAAGGAGAATGGCCATGGTACTAAGATGCATGTCACTTATGAGATTCACTAAGTGACATAGGATGTTGTGGTTGAAACATTCTCTATGCATATCAGATGATTGTATAACTGATCTTAATGTTTCAATACATGTATCGAGATGATACTAAGTTACACCACTTGAAGAATGGATGATGATGGAGCATCATCATTGTATCAGACGATTGTAGAACTGATCTTAATGTTTCAATACTTGTATCAAGATGATACTAAGTGACAACACTTGAAGAATGAATGATGATGGAGCATCAGTACATCTGACGATTGATGAGATGATATTAAAGTTCCAAGAACTTGTATCAACTGGATACAATGTCACAACAATATGAGAAGACCATGCATTGCCTTAACAATGCATGAGGTGATGAGGAGAACCATCCACAACTCCTAAGTGGATGAAGTGGTACTAATGAAGTCCATGCACTATCACTTAGTGCATGTGAATTTGAAGAAGATCCAACTTGATCTCTGATTGGATCAATGAAGAACATTGAAGAAATAATTGATCCAAGTGATTCGGTTGAAGGAAGAACCTTCTACATTTCCCTCCTAAGTGAAGATTAAATGTTTAAGAGGAATGGAGGAATTATTAAGAAGAAGAGAAGAGAAGAAATGAAGAAGAAGAGTTGTGGCATTTGGCATTTGAACATGGTCACTTTGTTTTTACACAAAGGACTTGTTCTATACATAAGCAAAAATAAGCCACCAAGGGCCAGCCTTAAGGGTTCAACCCAAGGCACATGTGGGACTAGGTCACCACGCCCAAGGGGATCCCATGGGGCCAGCCTGAGAGGCCGGGGCCGTGTATAAGCCCCAGGCCACGCAGGGGATCAGGCCTGCGCAGCAGGGGCGTGAGGAGCGCACCCGTGACAAGCATAGTGGGCACCAGTGGCGCGCCCGAGTGGCAGGGGTGGGCGTTAGAGCGCACCCGCAGAGAGAACACGTGCGGGGCGACACCGTGGAGGGAGAAGTTCAATTACGGTGAAGGGGGGAGCGGATGTTTGATAAACCGCGGAAACATTGGCCTCCGTTTCGATGTGGGACGCGGGATTTTGCCGCGGAGCGGATCCTGGCCGCACGATTGATCGCGCGACAGATCTCGGCCGCACATCTAATCCGCCACAGCCCATTCTGATCGCAGCCGTCGAAATCGTCGATCCGATGGCTCCCCGTCCATACTCTACCTCGAACTCGGTCGAGGCACCTCCCGCGATGCCGCCTGAACCAGTGGCCCTCCGAAGACGGATTTCGAGTTCCCGGACACCACTGAAGGAGCTAAAGCGTCCATGGTGATCATCTGGCCACACTGAACACAATCATGCAATAAAATATGCATGCACACGTTGAATGGAGAAAATTGGAGTTCGGCCGAGGCAAACAACATTGCTGAGGCTATGAGGTTTATTCGTTGCATGGAGTATCCTTAACCGAAGTTCGTGCATGCGTTCTAAGTCGCATGCACGTAGAGGAAATTAAAAATGAGTTAAGCCGTGTGAAACAGAGGAGAAACAAGATTTTGGAAAATCTTGAAAACCCGAGATATTCGGGAGTTTGAATTTATAACCACGCGGATGTTTTGAGGCATTTCTCTGCCTATATAAAGAGAGCCCGAAGCACAGAGATTTCTTGTTGATCCTTTGTTGAAAACCTGACGTCCCGTGAGTGCTTCAAAGCCTCGCGAATAATCCCATGCGCGCCTCCCTTGCACGACAGGAAGAACCCCAGCCGCATCTACTTGCGCGCTCGGGGTTGGCACCCTCACTGCCCGTGAACCTGCGTGGCAGGAAGATGTGCACGCGGGTGTTGCACTTGCGAGCCCCGTGGCCAGTACACACTTGCGCGCCCTTGTGGCCTTGTGAACTTGCGTGGCCAGTGACACCCACACCCAACGTGGTGTTTAAAGTGAGGAGAAGGCCGCACCACTTGCACGCCTCTTTGGGTTGGTGTTCGGGTGTGAGTAAGAGAAGGCCAGGACCTTAGTTTTGGTTGTGCCTAATTGAAGAACACACTTTGTGTGTGAATTTGAAGAAGAGGTCGTAGACTTCGGGTGTGTGCAAGAAGAATCCGAGAAGGCCATAACCACATTTTCCCTTGTGTGTGTGCTAAGTGCAAGGAAGGATTGCACCTTGTGTGTGTGCCACTTGGGAGAACACCCTACGGGCAGTGGGTGTGCAAAGGAGGAAGGTCGTAGCCTTGTGGGTGAACACTTTGAAGAACAAATAAAAGAACATATTTTGTGTGTGTGGAAAACAAGAAGAGGAACAAGGCCGAAGCCTATGTGTGTGCACCATGTGAAGACCACACATTTTGTGTGTGTTCAAAGTGAAGGAGGAAGGCTAAAGACTTACCATAGTGGTGTGTGTGCATAGGAATAAAAATTCTGAACCTAGTGGGTGCACTAAGTGAAGTGTATACACTTAGAAGAAGTGGAAGACTTCCACACTAAATTATAACACACAATCTAAGTGTGTAGACAAATTGAATAAACTGTGTGAATTTTGAGAAGTTGGTGTGTACTTAAAGTGTTACACCCTTTGTGGGTCTACTGCACCAAGAAGAGGAAAGGGGATGTGCATGCATGCATGCATGCACATGCGCACGTAATCAAAGTTCAAATCAGTGAGTGTGCATTTTATTTGACCTAGACGAGAGGATCTTGAAGAAATTGAGAAGGCCATGCAGTCAGTGCAAGAGGATTCAGAGTTGCCATGCATTCAGTGCATGAAGTTGTTTTGAAGTGAGACTGGACCAAACTGAAGTTAAAGATATCAGTTGTCTGATTATTCAGTAGTTGGAGAGAGGCCAGGTCATCCTGAGAAGAAGGAGATAAATCCTGAGCAAGACGAGAAGACCTGATCAACTCAAGTGATCATAGGTACAGAGCAAGGCTAGCAGTCTTTATCCCAGATTGCTGAGGATACTTGAAGAACTTAAAGAGAAGAAGAGCTACTCGTGTGACTCGAGGAGCCAGGAGAAGCCCCCTGTGAGACTCAGGGTGGAAGAAGTCTTCAGTGGGATTCTGGAGCAGGCCAGTGGGACTCTGGTAACACTGTGGGATGCAGTATAAAGACCCTCCTGTGGGACTCAGGAGAGATACAGTGGGATGCTGTATCAACCATTGTAATACTAACAGATTATAATGGGAGAAACCATGTTGGGGCGTATAACCAACATGGCAAGGACGTAGGACTTTGGTGCCGAACCATGTAAATCCTTGTGTCTTGTGCCTTCATATTTACTGCATCATTCGAGGAAAGGTGAGAGATACAAGAAGAGTGGATCGAGGCATTAACCATCCATAGAGGTTTAATTGATTAAGAATCAATTAGTAAAAGTTTTAAAGGATCACTGATTCACCCCCTCCCCCTCTCAGTGAATCACACTGATCTAGGCACTTCAATTATTACATTATTATTGTTATTATTATTACTATATTATTGTAACTATGCCATATTATTATTGTTATTATTATTATTATATCATTATTTTTATTATTATGGTGTTATTGTTATCACCATGATTATTTTCACATTTATTATTATTATTATTATTATGTTATTAATATCTTTGAACCCGTTTAACGGTCTATTGTTTTTGGATCGGTTTGATGGCGCAGTACGGTGCACCCTTTTACGTAACGGGAGTTTTGTGTCGTGTCATCCTTCGTTCTGATTCGAGGTAGGTCTCCCATTGCACTCGCCTTATAATTTAGAATTTATTTATTTCTTGTCTTTTATTGGGTTTCGGTAAATTTAAAAGTATTATTAAGTAGTAATTTATAATGTGGTGGTCTGCTCTGCTTATCTCTAACATTTTAGTGGAAGTATATTTATTGGTCTAATGGTGTGTGCTTTCCAGGTGATAGTGCTAAATGAGTTCTTTCTGAAATGTGAAGATCACGTTGAATTGGGTTTTGAAACGGTTTTGGTGTGTGTAAAATGGAAGGTGAATTGTTTATGGAAAATGGTGTTTTCTTAGAACCTTGATTAGAGGAAGTTTCGTGTGACTTTTAACATAATTTGTGGAAACATTTAGTGTGGTTCTTGGTTGTTAATAAAAAATTGTATTCCTTTGACGCGTGATTACAAGTTTGGATTTCATTTGAGAAATATTATTCTTTCAAAAAGTGATTAAAGGCCTGTTTGGATCTTGATAAAAGTGGGGTGCGTTTGGAAATTGGAAAATGACTTTTACTTGTGATACCAACGTCTTTCAGGCTTAATATGCTGATTTGAGTGTCTCAACTGATGTTCTAAGTGTGTTCCTAGTTTTCAACGAAATGACGTGTGTCATATACTTTAGAAATGCTTTGATATTAAATAGTTTATATGTAAATGATGTGGCGGCCCGGTTGGCACATTGTTAATTGTGAACTGACTACTTATATATATATACGCACTTAGGGGGCATCTCTATAGAGGGACTTCCCTTCGAGGGTTGTCGTGTAGCGGTGTCCGTGTAAGGGGTGGGCAAGTGCGGTGAGATGAGTCATGCATGCGAGGGCCTCCCACTTACACAGTATCATTAAAACTACCTTGGGTTCCTTGGAGTCTTTTAGAGAATCGAGTGACGGTTGCTGGCTAACCCCGATTAGACGGGTTAGTCCCCCCATGGTAGGTAAGGCCTTGTGGGGCGTGCCACTGGTTGGATGTTAGGGCGGCCAGTTGGTTATTGACTATAGAGTACCATGCCGGTAGGTAGTCTGAACCCGAGTACGTCCAGGGGTTTTCTAGGGATGTTTAGGATCGCCCATGGATATTGCTGATAACTTCTGGTTTATTTTTACTTGCACTTGGTCTTCCTTTCTTGTTTACCTCTACTTGCACTTGTTTTCCCTGCTTGTTTACTTTCAGTCATCCTTCACAGCCTATACTGTTAGACTTTGGAAAAATGGTTTTCAAATGAAAATACTTTATTCTCTTTGTGTAAGAATTGAAAATGTAACGCTTTTCTTTTTAGAATGAGTTTAAAACTAATAAAGGGGAACCAGTTTTCGAAAAAGAATAAGGGGAATGTCTCGTGTTTGATTTTCAAGTAAAGAATTATGAATGCTTACTTTTATACATTGTTGTTCAACCTTGGAATATGTAGATTCTTTATTTACTAGCAGTGCTTTGGGATTTGTTGTGGGGCTCACCTACTGAGTACTTTTTTGTGCTCACGCCTATCTTTTACCATTTCAGTTGCAGTTTCCTTGTGTTCAGGTTTTCCTGGCTTGAGTCGCTCAGTGAGAGAGCGACGTTGGTTGTAGTCGGGGGTGACCCGCGAGGTCACGTGGAGGTATGTCGTGGTGTAGTTTTGTTTTTTGTCATTAGTGTTTTTCTGTTTGTTCAGTTTATATTCTTTCATTTGATCCTGTTTTTAGTTTGGGCTGAAATCGTTCCCAACGATTTAAGTTTTAAATGCCCGACACTTGTTTCCATCCCGGGGGGATCGGGAACGCCCCTCGGGACTTGACGCGGATCGGATCGGGTGACCGGTTCAGGGTCGACCCGGGATGGTTCGTGACATGGTGTGTGTCAGAAATAATAAAAGAGTGTGAATCTATGAAAACGGTGTGTGTGCTAAAAGATATTACACCCTTTAAGGGTTTATGAAAGAACGCTGTCGTGGGCGCCCTCAAATGATTAGTATGATTTTGGGGTACTTAGGTGCAGCAGAGTGGCTGACCAATGTCGTCTCTCAAAGGAGGAAGTGAGTTTAACTACTTATTAGAGGTATTCTAAAAATAAAATAAAAGAGAATAAAATAACTACTTTAAAGTATGGGGGTGGTTTTTTTATAGTTTATGAACCTAGAATAAGTTTGCTGGAAGAAGATTGCATTTTTTTTGTTTTTAGTTTTGAAATGAAGTTTGATTAAAATGACACAACAAAAAGATGTTTGTTTAGACAATATTTAAAAGACGTAATCGATCTAACTCTACCTCTTCTATCATTTATTAATCATTATCATTTAAATTAATATTCACTTAATTATGATCCCTTAATTTGTTAAATCTCGAACCCTACGAGAATTAACTTTACCACGAAGATTGAAGTGAATTTAACCTTAGGCTAACTTCGGAACATGCAATCGCAACACCCTGCTTTGATTGATGTTCTAAAATTAGCTTATGGTCAGTGGTAAATTAAGGAACATAACCACTCTGGAAATGAGGATTAATTGAGTTTAGGGATTATATTTTAACTCTACAAATTGATCCCATGTGGTTTTGAATTACCGGTTAAGGTTGCGCTCTCATAGTTCACACAATTCCCGACCTCGCGTGTTTTGTGTTAACTATTAAATTTCTTACTTAGTTTCATTTAAATTAAAAACTCAATTAATAGATCATAATATGTGAATTACAGTATCTCATTTATTCAAAATAAATGAATGATGAAGGATAGAGGTCGATCGATTACTAAAAAGAACTACTCTTCTATGGGTGGTGTAGTCATCGTGGAGACGTTTTGCATAAGCAACAGATTGAAATGGTGAAACCCAATCTTGTCCCCACTCTTGATTCCAACCCAATTAAGAAGATTAAGATAAGAAGAAGAGGGATGAACACATAATATTATTTGAAGAAAAATTCAAGAAACAAACATGAAAGAAAAGAAATACAAAGAAGAGGTGAGAGAGGAGAGCCTTTTTGGAAGAGAGGTTTGCACAAAGGCTTACTTCTTCCAAGAGTTGTTAGGGGCTCCCAAGAGACACCCTTTCGGCCAAACCTTCCCAAAGCCTCTACCAGCCCTCTCAAAGAGTTAAAATCCCCTTTAAATAGAGTTTTTGAGGTCTAGGGATACATAACTTTTTAACTGTGAAATGAAAAACTCGGTCAAATATTTTATTCAACTTGCACTGCCCATTTGACGTCCAAAACGCGTGAATTTACCGGCCTTCCAGAAGGATGATTTGTTCCAAATAATGTCTCCGAGATTTCCTCAATAGTTGGGCTCAATCCAAGCCCGTATGTAGACGATATGGCCCAAATACGATAACCCATGTCTATTCTGCCAAGTCCAGCCCACCATTGGATTAATTTATCATTTACTCCATCCAAATGCACTCTTTAGCTATAGTCTCATGAATGAAAGTTGTATAAAATTAGGTTAGGAACACTGTTACAAAATTTCAAATTCACATAATAAATATAAAAATATTTATCTTCGAAATACTACAATGAACTATTAAGGGTAAAACTGGAATTTTCACCAAATTTTCAAAAGAATGATCAAATCCCAAATATTTTATAAATAAACATATTTAACACAATGTGAGGAAATTGTTTCATTTATTATCAATAAAATATTCAATAAAATAGTGTTTTATCAACTCCCCCACACTTACCCTTTTGCACACTTGGGAAAAACCTCATATCAAGTAAACATCAATATCAAATCAAAACCAATTTTAAAACACATATCCTTAAGATCAATCAATTTCACACCAAGAATCAAAAGATATCATGCCTCATAAAAAACCTTATTTCAAGTTCTCCGTTTATATCATTCAATATATTTCCACTTCATTTATCCACCCATGCACAAAACACTTACCTCGCTTGAATTTTCTCTCATCACTCAAATATCAATTTTTTTTTGCAATGTCTTTCTCATCCAAACACATACCAGGGTCACCATAGGCTTGATAGATTCCTACATCGCTACCCGATGTGAGTCAAGGACATATGTTTATCATGAGGACTTTTCAGGGTTGTTATGTGGCTTTCGGTTGGTAGGATTAAGATGTGAAAAACTCTGAGGCTGAATGAGGGGGGCTTGACTCTTTTGAAGCAAAATTGCATTAATCTAATTTTCACTTAAATATGGTCTTCTCTTCAATCCACATAGTATCAATTCAGCTCCATAATCATGAAAAGTCATGAATGGTTTACACCATTCATCATTTCAGCATAAAAAATTTCAATCTTCTCAAACATGATTTTCTTGAAAGCTCCAGATGGGCACAGCTTTCCACCTCAATTAGAAGCTCCAGAAAACGCACAGCTTAACTTGTCATGAAAGCTCCAGAAAAGGCATAGCTTTCAATATAATGACTTTGTTTAGAAGCAAACACATCTCTTCAGAATTTAATTTTCCACCCAAAGTATCACATAATGTTGTGGCACAACACAAGACTGCTTCCCCCACACTTAAGCTCAACTAGATTATGAAATTTCACTTCAAGAGTTGATTGGATAGGGAAAATTGTCTTGTAATGTGGCTTAACCTAACAGGTTGTGCATGGATTCTAAGGGCTACAAGGATTAAATATTCAAGGTAGGCCATTATAAAAAAGGATTCTTTGAAATAGGAGTTTTAATACCAAACAAATGCCTCAATAATTTAAACACAAGTACCTCAAACCCTCAAGTTTTGACAGGAATAAATCAAATTCTGGTTAAATCATGCATGGTTTGGTTCTCGCAAGAAGTGAGGTGAATGTAAAGAATATGAAAATAATGGTTTAGAAGCCTCACAGGAAAGTGATTTCAAATATAAAGACAGTGAGATTGGCATGGGATTCAAAATTCAGCGTACTTTTCATGAAATTACTAAATATTTGAACTTGAAACAAAGTCATTTCAGCATTCATTTAAGCTTAGTTTCAAGGGGTAAATTGTTTCACTAATTGATATGGATTTAAAAATGGTGATGAGAATCATTTCAGCTCAATAGTTTCAAAAACACACAGAAAATTGTAAAATAAACACACAAATTTTGAAAAACATACAATGTTTTTTTGAACAGGAAAGCAATTGAAATTACTAAACTAAATGGTTCCCTCCCCCACACTTAAAATATTTCATTGTCCTCAATGTGAAACTATGAGATGATATATGCACATGAAATGCAGAATTTTTAAATAGGACAAATAATATAAAAGTGAAAGGGTTAGGAACAGCCTGATGTGATCAAGTGATGATGGGGTCATGCAGTGTGATAAAATCCACTGCATCAGTAGGATGTCCCTCAATGTATCTCTTCAAATGTTTCCCATTGACTGTAAAGCTCCTTCCAGTGTCCTCTTGTGTGATCCCCACTGCACCATAAGGAAAAACATTAGACACAGTATAAGGACCTAACCATCTGGAATGCAACTTACCAGGCATCAACTTCAGTCGTGAAATATAGAGAAGGACTTTCTCTCCAACATGAAACTCCCTTTGTTGGATCATTTTGTCGTGATCTTCTATTGATCTTTCCTTGTAGAGCCTTGAGTTCTCATATGATGACGGTCGAATCTCCTCATGCTCTTGAATTTGCAACTTCCTTTGAATTCCAGCTTGGGCCAAATCCATGTTACATTTCTTTATAGCCCAATATGCCCGATGCTCGACTTCCACGGGGAGATGACACGCTTTCCCAAAAACAATCCGAAATGGGGACATACCAATGGGGGTCTTGTATGCTGTCCTATAAGCCCATAATGAATCATCCAAGCGCTTGCTCCAATCCTTCCTATTTGGCTGCACGGTTTTCTCCAAGATTTGTTTCAACTCACGATTTGAAACCTCAGCGAAGACATTTGTTTGGGGGTGGTATGGTGTTGATGTTTTGTGTGTCACCCCATACTTTCGAAGGAGGGAAGAAAAATTCTTATTGCAAAAGTGTGTCCCTTGGTCACTGATGATGGCCTTTGGTACTCCAACCTGCAAAAAATCTGTGCTGGGACAAAGTCCATAAAAACATGAGAATCGTCAGTCCTGGTGGCCTTGGCCTCCACCCATTTACTCACATAATCAACAGAAACCAAAATATACAAAAATACAAATGAACTAGGAAAAGGACTCATAAAGTCGATGCCCCATACATCAAAAATCTCACAAAATAGTATGGGTTGTTGGGGCATCTCATGTCTCCTAGAAATGTTCCCAGTGTGTTGGCAACGACAGCATGACTTACAAAACAAATGGGCATCATGGAACAAGCTAGGCCAATATAATCCAGAGTCTAAAACCTTCCTAGCTGTCCGTTGGGGTCCAAAGTGTCCACCACATGCAAGTGTATGACAGAATTGCAAAACAGACTCAAACTCATGATCAGGAATACACCTCCTAATAACTTGGTCACTACACATGCGCCAGAGGTAAGGGTCATCCCACACATAAAACCTAGACTCACTTTTTAATTTTTGGACTTGATGTTTCTTTAAATTTGCAGGGATTTCAAAAGCAACAAGGTAGTTAACTAAATCAGCATACCAAGGATGCGTACCTGAGATGGTATAGAGATGCTCATCAGGGAAAGTGTCCCGAAGTGGTACCTGATCCAAGGTGTCATCCTCTAGTGTGTGAGTAAACCTACTCATGTGGTCCGCCACCATGTTTTCTGACCCCTTTTTGTCCTTTATCTCTATGTCAAACTCTTGAAGAAGGAGCTTCCAACAGATAAGTCGTGGCTTTGCATCTGGCTTCTTTTGGAGGTACCTCAAAGCTGCATGGTCAGAAAAAACAACTACATTAGAGCCCAATAAATATGAACGGAATTTATCTAAAGCAAATATGACAGAAAGAAAATCCTTTTATGTGGTAGTGTAGTTTGATTGGGCTGAATCTAGCATCCTCGATGCATAGGCGATCACATGTGAACGTCCCTCCACCCTCTGAGATAAGACAGCTCCAACTGCGAAGTTAGAGGCGTCACACATAAGCTCAAATGGAAGGTCCCACCGTGGGGGCTGTATGATTGGTGGAGTGGTCAGAAACTTATTCAGCTCATCAAATGATACCTTGCATGAATCATCAAAATTGAAGTCAATATCTTTTTGAAGCAATCGAGATAAGGGTAGAGCGATCTTACTAAAATCTCTGATGAAGCATCGATAAAATCCAGCATGCCCGAGGAATGATCGAACATCACGCATACATGTAGGTTATGGGAGGGATGAAATAATGTCTCCCTTATATTTATCAACTTCAATTCCATGTTGTGAGACTATATGACCTAAGAAAATTCCCTTTTCGACCATGAAATGACATTTTTCAAAATTTAAGACCAGATTCTTCTCAATAAAACGATGCAACACATCACCCAAACTAGAGAGACATTCATCAAATGAGGACCCATAAACTGTAAAATCATCCATAAATACCTCCATGCAGGTCTCAATGAAATCTGAGAAAATACTCACCATGCATCTCTGGAAGGTACCTGGGGCATTGTAAAGTCCAAATGGAATCCTTCGGTAAGCAAAGGTACCGAATGGGCAGGTGAATGTTGTCTTCTCCTGGTCCTCTGCTGCAATGGGAACCTGAAAATAGCCAGAAAATCCATCCAATAAACAATAGTGTGTCTTCCCAGCTAGTCTCTCAATAATCTGGTCAATGAATGGAAGTGGGAAATGGTCCTTACGAGTGGATTGATTTAGTTTCCTATAATCGATACACACTCGCCAACTGTTTTGTACTCTCACAGGAACTAACTCATCATTTTCATTTTTTATAACAGTGAAACCAGTTTTCTTTGGTACAACCTGAACAGGGCTAACCCATTGTGAATCAGAAATAGGGTAAATGATACCCGCCTCAAGTAATTTTTCAACTTCGTTCTTAACAACTTCTAGGAGGGTGGGATTAAGTCTCCTTTGTGGCTGTCTCACCGGTTTAGCCCCATCCTCCAAGAGAATCCTATGCATACAAATGGAGGGGCTAATACCTGATATGTCTGCCAATGTCCAACCAATTTCCCTAATGTTATCTCTCAAAAGATTCAAAAGTTTTTCTTCATGTTCAAAAGAGAGATTGTTAGCAATTATGACAGGTAGTCTATCACCACTGAGCAAGTATGCATATTTTAGATTTGGGGGCAATGGATTGAGTTCCAATGTAGTTGGGTGATGTATGGATGGAGAAATTGATACAACAGACATATCTGCACAATGAACATCAGTATCAGAATAAAAATCACCACAATCAGAGAATAAAGCACCAAATCCATCAACATACTCAATAGCCATGTCATAATCAGAGTTCACATGATCAAAATCAGAATATGATACCATTTCAAAATCAAATCTTAGAGATTCTTGTTCCTTAAAAATGGGTGTACAAGTATTCTTAGACATCAAACTAGAACCAATACTCATAATCTCCCAAAGCATAGGACAATCCAATTCCATGATGTTTTTACATGGTGGGTCAAAATGGGAGATAACAAAAGCAGAATGGTCCTCTGAGGGGTACTTCATGGAATCCATAACATTAAATATCACATCTTCATCTCCAAACTCCATGGAAAGTGTACCCTCATTGACATTTATGATAGTTTTGGCAGTTTTGAGGAAGGGTCTACCTAAGATAATGGGGGAATGAGAACTTACCTGATCATCCTCCATGTTAAGCACATAGAAGTCTGCTGGAAAGATCATGTCTCTTACCCGAACAAGTACATCCTCAAGAACTCCCGCTGGATATGTCGTAGCTCTATTCGCCAATTGCACCACTACTCTTGTTGGCTTCAACTCACCAACCTGTAAGGAAAAGAATACAGAGTGAGGCATCACATTTATTGAAGCTCCTAAATCACAAAGAGCATCAGAGAAGTGCAACTCCCCTATGGTACATGGGATGGTGAATGTCCCGGGATCCTTGCACTTTGTTGGAATTGCTAGAGTTGGTGTAATGAGTGCCGAGACATTCCTTCCAAGGTTGATCCTCTCATTCCCCTTGAGCCCTCTTCGATTGGTACAATGTTCTTTTAATAATTTCGCATACCTTGGAATTTGCTTAATGGCTTCAAGTAGAGGAATGTTGATCTCCACACGCTTGAATGTGTCCAAAACCTCCTTTTGTATTGCTTCTTCAGCCATCCTCTTGGTTTGAACAACCCTATTTGGAAAGGGAAGGGGTTTAGGAGGTACATAATCAATCTTTTTCTTACCTTTATCTTTCTCCTTGGATTGCTCATCAGTTGGTATGGAATGCAAATTCTCTGGAGTTGAGGTGAATCCCGGTGGAATAGTAGGTGAAGATGTATCGTTCATTTGATTCCCACTTCTCAATGTGATGGCATTAACATTCCCCTTTGGATTTGGAGTGGGTTGGGAAGGTAGATTTCTAGAATTCTTACTCAAAAGTTCATGGAGGGCGGTGGCAATCTGGCTCATTTGAGTCTTCAACTCCCTCAGCTCCGAACTTTGACTCTTCAGCCCATTCTGTTGATTAAGAACAATTTGCTTCAAAAGATCATCAGTATTAGAATCTACCTTTGGTGGATGACTCCCTTGTTGCTGACTTGTTGATGTTTGGGCTTCAAATCTCCTTTGGGGTTGTTGGAAACCCTGCTGGTAAGGCGGAGGCTGCTGGAAGTTTTATTGAAAGGGTGGCCTTTGTTGTTGTCCAGAGCCATACCTCATGTCCGACTGATCTTTCCACCCTTGGTTGTATGTTGGATCAAACTTCTTTGGGGGATATGGTTGTTGTTGTTTCTGCTGAAATGGTCTCCCTGGGAACACTGCTGCACAATCTTCTGTTTCTTGGAGTTGTGGGCAACAATCAGTTGGGTGGCTTGTCTCAGTGCAAATACCACAAGGCCTTGAAGGAGGGGGTAGAGATGTCTTTTGTGCCAAAGCACTTTGCCTCACCATAGTGGTCAATTCATTTAACTTAGTATCAATCAAATGACTTTCAAGAGAAGAAGGACTTACCTGATGTACTCCCCTGACATGTGGTGTACCTCTATCACCAAATTGTTGGGAGTTTTGGACCATCTTGTCGATCAACGCACGTGCAGCTACTGGTGTCTTGTCCACCAATGCTCCTCCATCTGCAGCATCCCCCATGTTTCTCTCCATAGGCGTGAGTCCTTCATAGAAGTACTGGATGAGTAATTGCTCACTGATTTGGTGATGTGGGAAGCTTGCATACAACTTCTTGAATCGCTCCCAGTACTCATACATTGACTCCCCTTGGGCTTGCTTGATCCCCGATATCTCCTTTCGAATGGATGTTGTCCTTGATGCTGGAAAAAATCATTGCAAGAAAAGACGTTTCAAATCATTCCAACATGTTACATCTTCAGGTTGCAAATAATACATCCAATCTATTGCAGCTCCATCAAGTGAGAATGGGAATGCTCTTAATTTAATTTGATCTTCAGAAACATTTCTTGGTTTTAAAGTTGATCAAACCACATTAAATTCCTTAAGGTGTTTGTTGGGATCCTCACCAGATAAGCCATGAATCTTTGGAAGAAGTTGAATTAATCCAGATTTCAATTCAATGTCCGATTCAAGATTTGGGTATGCAATACAATTTGGTTGATAGTTAATATCAGGTGCAGCGAATTCTCGAATGGTTCTATTAAGTTCCATTCCATTTTTTTTTTCAGACATTGGTTCTTCTTTTATGTTTGAATTTGAATAGCTACCAATTTCAATGTTTCCAGAAGAGAGGAATTCACCAAGTGGTTGAATATTGAAACCTCCCGTAGATTGAGAATGTCTGATTCGTGCCCTAAGGCTACGTTCAATCTCAGGGTCAAGATCTAAGAGATCTTCGGGATTAGTTCGTGTCATAGATCAAATAAAAATGAAAATAAAGAAAGTGGACCATAGTAAAATAAAAATGAGAAGTTTGAGTTGATGGTCCAAAAAGAAGTAGAAGAAAATAAAAGAAGAAGAAGAAAAATAAGATTGGGTAAAGAAGGAAGAAAGAAGAGAGGAAGAGAATAAAATGTAAAATAAAATAAATACCTCTAATTGGTTGAAATAATTACTTGCCTCCCCGGAAACGATGCCAATTTGAAAGAGCGCTGTCGTGGGCGCCCTCAAATGATTAGTATGGTTTTGGGGTACTTAGGTGCAGCAGAGTGGCTGACCAAGGTCGTCTCTCAAAGGAGGAAGTGAATTTAACTACTTATTAAAGGTATTATAAAAATAAAATAAAAGAGAATAAAATAACTACTTTAAAGGATGGGGTGGTTTTTTTATAGTTTATGAACCTAGAAGAAGTTTGCTGGAAGAAGATTGCATTTTTTTTGTTTTTAGTTTTGAAATGAAGTTTGATTAAAATGACACAACAGAAAGATGTTTGTTTAGACAATATTTAAAAGACGTAATCGATCTAACTCTACCTCTTCAATCATTTATTAATCATTATCATTTAAATTAATATTCACTTAATTATGATCCCTTAATTTGTTAAATCCCGAACCCTACGAGAATTAACTTTACCACGAAGATTGAAGTGAATTTAACCTTAGGCTAACTTCGGAACATGCAATCGCAACACCCTGCTTTGATTGATGTTCTAAAATTAGCTTATGGTCAGTGGTAAATTAAGGCACATAACCACTCTGGAAATGAGGATTAATTGAGTTTAGGGATTATATTTGAACTCTACAAATTGATCCTGTGTGGTTTTGAATTACCGGTTATGGTTGCGCTCTCACAGTTCACACAATTCCCGACTTCTTGTGTTTTGTGTTAACTATTCAATTGCTTTCTTAGTTTCATTTAAATTAAAAACTAAATTAATAGATCATAATATGTGAATTACAGTATCTCATTGATTCAAAATAAATGAATGAAGAAGGATAGAGGTCGATCGATTACTAAAAAGAACTACTCTTCCATGGGTGGTGTAGTCATCGTGGAGACGTTTTGCATAAGCAACGGGTTGAAAGGGTAGAACCCAATCTTGTCTCCACTCTTGATTCCAACCCAATTACGAAGATTAAGATAAGAAGAAGAGGGATGAACACAGAATATTATTTGAAGAAAAATTCAAGAAACAAACATGAAAGAAAAGAAATACAAAGAAGAGGTGAGAGAGGAGAGCCTTTTTGGAAGAGAGGTTTGCACAAAGGCTTACTTCTTCCAAGAGTTGTGAGGGGCTCCCAAGAGACACCCTTTCGGCCACACCTTCCCAAATCCTCTACCAGACCTCTCAAAGAGTTAAAACCCCCTTTAAATAGAGTTTGTGAGGGCTAGGGATACATAACTTTTTAAGTGTGAAATGAAAAACTCGGCCAAATATTTTATTCCAACTTGCACCGCCCATTTGACCTCAAACGTGTGAATTGACCGGCCTTCATGAAGGATGATTTGTGCCAAATCATCACCCCGAGATTTCCTCAAATGTTGGGCTCAATCCAAGCCCGTATGTAGACGATATGGCCCAAATACAGAACCCATGTCTATTCTGCCGAGTCCAGCCCACCATTGGATTAATTGATCATTTACTCCATCCAAATGCACACTTTAGCTCTAGTGTCCTGACTGAAAGTTGTATAAAATGAAGTTAGGAACACTGTGAAAAAATTTCAAATACAAATAATAAATATAAAAATATTTATCTTTGAAATACTACAATGCACTATTAAGGGTAAAACTGGAATTTTCACCGAATTTTCAAATGAATGATAAAATCCCAAATATTTTATAAATAAACATATTTAACACAATGTGAGGAAATTATTTCATTTATTATCAATAAAATATTCAATAAAATAGTGTTTTATCAGTTTATCACACCATGAAGAAACAGGGAGATCATGCTTGCATGCATGCACATGCACATGTAAACAAAGTTCAAATCAGTTTGTGTGCATTTGAGAAGTCCGAGAAAAAAG
This sequence comes from Viscum album, assembly GCA_963277665.1. Lineage (NCBI taxonomy): Eukaryota > Viridiplantae > Streptophyta > Magnoliopsida > Santalales > Viscaceae > Viscum > Viscum album. The sequence continues at coordinate 175,059,045 of OY728143.1, read as the reverse complement.
GTTCTTGAAGACATTTGAGATTCCATGAAAGTCATGCATGAAGATTCAGAGATGCCATGTACTTAGTGCATGAAGTTGAATTGAAGAGAGACTGAAGCCAGACTGAAGTTAAAGACATCATTCGTCTGAGTTTTCAGTAGTTGAGAAGACCAAGAAGATTGAGTGGGCATACTCAGTTCAGGAACATATTTGCCAATCAAGATTATTGAAGACAGTGGCTGGGTCATCCTTAGAATAAGGAGACAAAGCCCGAGCAATGAAGAGAAGTCCTGGTCACCAACAGTGATTATAAGAAGTGATCAAGGATAGCAGACCTTATCCAAGGCTGTTGAAGACTCTTTAAGAGCTTCAAAAGAAGAAGAGCTACTCGTGTGACTCGAGGAGCCTGGAGAAGACCCCCTGTGAGACTCAGGGTGGAGAAGTGTTTGGTTGAAGCTGAAGGAGGCCAGTGGGACTCTGGTAACACTATGGAATGCAGTATAAAGAACCTCCTGTGGGACTCAGGAGAGATATAGTGTGACTTTGTATCGACCATTGTAATTACTAACTGAATTATAATGGAGAAACCATGTTGGTGCGTTTAACCAACATGGCAAGGACGTAGGCCTTTGGAGCCGAACCTTGTAAATCCTTGTGTCCTGTGCCTTTACATTTACAGCATCACCCGACGAAAGGCTATGAGATACAAGAAGATTGTATCGAGGCCTTAACAAGCCATAGAGATTTAATTGTTAAATAATCAATTGGTAAAAAGATTTAAAGGATCACTGATTCACCCCCTCCCCCTCTCAGTGATCACACTGATCTAGACACTTCAATTGGTATCAGAGGGAGGTTTCCTCTAAAAGATCTAAGGCAGTCTTTATGAAGTGCAGATTTGAGGAAATGAGAGAACACCCTCAAATAAAGATATCTACCAAGACTCAGAGAAATATAAAGAAGAAATAGGTCAAGAAGATGAAGAAGCAGGTTTCTACTAATAGAGAAACACCTTCCACTGAAGGTAATGTGAAAGTCACAACAGATGAAAATTCATTTTATCACTCTTCTGATGAAGCCTGCTCTAGATGTGATGATGATGTAACTATCAATGATCTTCTAAATGAACTCAACTATCTTCAAAAGACAGTCCCCAAGGATATGGAAATGTGTATTGCTACAAGTATCCATGATCTTCAAGAAGAAAAATTACAGCTAGAAGAAGAAGCCAATTCTATGGAAGATCAATTGTCAAGAAGGGTTGGCATAACCATCACTCTCACAAAGCTGGTGAAGGCTAAAGATGAAACCATTTCCCTTTGCAGTGAATGAATTGATGATGTCACTGAAGAACTACAAAGAAGCATTTGTGAGAAACAATTCTTTGAGATAGTGTTTAAAGAAGTTTTCCATGCACTGCAAAAGAGGCATAGAGTGTCAATGATTGTCAAATATGCTCAACTAGAAGACAACGTAAAAAGAGTAAAGGATCTTGAAAATTAATTGCAAGAAATGAAGAAGGTGCATGAAGACCACATGAAACAACAGGAAGAGAATTGGGAAGGAAGGCTAAGATTTGTTGAGGATGAGAATAACTCTCTCAACATGAAATGCTTAGAGCTATAGGTGATATTGAAAAACCAGAAATCACCCAAAACTGAAGCCTCTCAATCAGCTGAAAGAAGAAATGTTTCCACTCAAGTGTGCATTGAGAAGAATGATTCCAAAAGGAGTAAATCCTCTAATGAAAGGGAAACATCTTCTAAGAATAAGGTACCATCAATACCGTCTTTTACTAAGTATTCTAAACGTGTTTCCACAAAAAGTGTAGGATGGAAGAATGACTCTAAACAAGTATGGATGAAGAAGATGAAGAAAGAGATCTCTCCTGAAAAAACACAGCAATTCAAGAGAAAGACACAATAATCAAAGAAGTCAAGAAGACAAGATTTGTGGGTCAATGTTGGTGTTGCAACAGGTATGGGCATTGTGCAACAGATTGTTGGTACAATCCTCTAAATGAAAAAGCAAAAAGAAAGCCCACGCCAAGGGGGAGAAAGCCAGAGAAAAAGAATCAACATCCACAGGTCCATAAACATCTATTTACTACAAACAGATTTGGAATGTTTGATAACATCTGGGATGAATGCAAAAGTGGTCAAAATAATGACACATACCAATCTCCAAATGTTTTCAATGATGAAAAGAAGAGAAGATCACAAAACCTAGCTAAGAATGAAGACGTATTCTTGGGAATCCAGCCGAAGAATGTCAAAAGTGCTCCCAAGAAAATCTTGAAAAATAAAGAGAATTCCTTGGATTTCAAATCCAAGAAGGGTGATGAATCCAGAAGGACCACCAAGAAAAAATGCTTCTACTGTGGAAAGATAGGTCATACCATGGATCTTTGTAAACAAGAAATGGAACTAAATAGAAGGAAACTGCACTCAATAGGACAATCAATCCAGAAGAAGAAGAAGGGATTGATTGAAAATAATCCGCCTAAGAAAGGTAACTTAAATGAATAAAAGTAACCATATGGAACATCCAAATCTGAAGCCTCACTTCCAAATGACATATTAATCATCTGGCCAGAAGATTTGGAAAGAATGGGAAAGGAAGAAAATAAACATGCCAAATCTAGTGCAAAAGAAAACCAAAAAATTTCACATGAACATGAAGTTCTGTGTGTGAGCTGTAATAAAGTTGGTCATATCAGTAATAAATGCATGGCACTCATTCCATCTCAAAAAAGAATTCTTCAAGAGAGTGAATATTTCACCAAGAGATTCTAGTGCTCAGAAGACACTTAGAAAGATTGGAGTCAGACACAATGATGTTGAAGAGGTGTTAAGATCCACACCAGCACAAACATCATTGAAGATCAAATGTGCAAGTGTAAAGAATGGAGTAAGTGGAACATCTCGGTTGAGAGAATCTTCTCAACCATGTTGTTCAAACTGATGAACACAAGAGGTTACATCTTCTTCCCTAATCACTAGTATATACATGTGCTTACATTTCAGGGGATTGAAGATGATGATCATTCTCAAATTGAGAATGGTATGGATATAATGGAGTTCACCCTTTGGGGGGGGAGCCAATCTGTAGAAGATGATCTTTTGAGATTCATATCATCTTGTGAAGAATGAAGGTATTCCAATCACACTTTCAGCCCTTGTTTCCTGATTGTATTTAATATGTCAATTAAGGGGGAGTAATATATTGAAGGAAAATGGACGAAAGGGGGAGCATTATCTTTGCACTTGAACTTTCTAATGTGTTTGGTGAAGTGTGTGCAGGATTTTGCAATTCATTGATATATCTGACAAATTTCAACCCCTTGAAGCCTAAGCATGATCTCACATGTATAGTGAATTGTGGAAAACATTGAATTCTTTGGTTACATCACTCTTGTTTTCTACATTGGGTTAGCCCAAGTAGACTTAGATATGCTTTACTAAAGGCTCTTTGCTAAAGTGAACATGTGACATCATCCCACTCATAGTGATTTTCAAGAAGATGCTATTTGAAGGGAGGAAGTTATATTTTGAAGAGAACCACACCACACCTTTGCATTTGGTTGCCAATAAGGGGGAGAAATGCTTGGAACACATATTGACCCATACATATGCGCTCTAGTGATATTGTCAACAAATACAAAGGGGGAGATTGTTGAGCACTGTGTTGAATTTGTTGTCAATAAGGTGTCAAGGATTGAATGGATGACAAGGTGTTTCAATATGTGAATGAAAAATGAAGTGATGGTGATGGTGATGTTGTCAATATGATGTCAAGGATTGAATGGATATGTGAATGAAAACGGAAGTGATGGTGATGGTGATTATTTGAGAATGTCCATTGTACTAAGAAGCATGTCACTTAGGAGAGTCACTAAGTGGCGTAGGAGGTGGTGGTTGAAACACACTCCATATAAAATCAGACGATTGTATAACTGATAATGAAGTTACAAGACATGTATCAAGGAGATACAATGTCACAACATTGTTAGAAGACCATGCATTGTCTACACAATGCATGAGGAGATAAAGAAGTGCCATCCACTATCACTAAGTAGATGTGGAATGAAGAAATGAACCATCCACAGCTACTAAGTGGATGAAGTGGTTTGAAGAAGACCAGTGCATGTGGATTTGAAGATGATCCAACCTAATCTATGATTGGATTGAAGAAGAACATTAAAGATTAAGTGATTTATGATTAATGGTTGATGAAGATACTAAGAGATCCTTGGGAATTCCATTCTTTAATAGAAGAAGAATAAGAGATGTTGAAGAAGATATATGGAGTTCTTAAGAAGATGAAGAGGAGAAGAAGTATGGTTTGGAATTTTTGTACTTGGTTACTTTGCTTCTATACAATGTACCAACTATGCACATTAACAAAAAATAAGCCATCCAAGGAGGCCAGTCGAGGTCCCTCAACTCAAGCACTTGCGGGACCAGAGGGTCAGCCGCGCTCAAGGGAAGTCCTCAAGTCCAAGGCCTCCCCGAGGCATGGTGTGGGCCATGTGTAAGCCCGCGAGTGCCACACGATGATGAACCAGTGCAGCGTGGGTGCCAAGGGCGCGCCCATGAAGAGGAAGAGTGGGCGCTAGAGCGCGCCCAGAGGAGAAGAGTGGGCGCTAGAGCGCGCTCGCACAGAACCAGTGTGGAGCGGCACCAGAGGGGAGAGAAAAGTATTCTGGGACCGTAGCGGCGGAGCATGTTTGTTAAACCACGCAAAAATCGCTGCGCGATTCGATGTGGGATGAGTTTTAAAAACACGGATCTAATCATCACCGTCCATCTGATCTCGCATCTGATCTAAGCTGCACGATCCATCCGCAGCGCCACGATATAATCCTGGTCGTCCGCGTTCATTAAACACGGATCCAACGGCGCAGAAGTCGTCCTCAACCTTCCGCCAGCTGATGCTACCCCGTGACGCCTCCCATGATCCAGAGGCACCCGAGCGAGGGAGATGGAGCTCCTGGCCACCTCGGAAGAACATGAAGCCTACATGATGACTGTTTTGACGGACCGAATACATGAATGCATTAATATTTTCATGTATGCAACGAAATGAAGAAATTCGAATTAGACTGAGGCAAATGAAGTTGCCGAGGGTGCACTACCCGTTCAATGTACAAGGAAAGGATTCAAATTCATTTTTAAATTCATGCATGTGATTCGCACACCAAGAACGAATGATCTCATGGTTGAAAAAGAAAAATAAAATAACCAAGATTTCATGGATATCTCATTCGCATTTGAAGATCAAAAAACACCGCAGATCTCGGGCCTTCAAAGATTTGATCACCGTGGATTCGATTGAACTCTTTGATTAAAAAAGGAGAAGACCAAAATGAGAAGATGCTTGATGATCATATTAAAGAAGTCCCGTGAAGCTCTGAGTAACGCGAAGAAAAACTCCGCGCACAACCTGTGCGGTAGAGCAGCTCGGAGCCACCCGAGGTTCCAAGGGATCCTTTCGTGTAACCCTTGCGCGAAAGAAGTTAGGAGGAGGCCTCCATGGCCATTCTCCTTGCACAACATGGATGAAGTTGAGCTGCGAATTTGCACGCCCACTGCCCGTATACTTGCACTGTAGAAAGTGGCCACACTTGCATGCCCTCTGTGCCCGCGAACTCGTGTGGCAGGAGGAAGCCACCGCACCACCTGCGCAGTTAGAGGAAGCTTCCGCACCTGCGCGGAAGAAGTAGTTTCCATGCCAACTATGCGGTAGAAGTATCTCCCACACCTTGCGCGCTTAAAGGCTGGAGTTGTCCGCATCACTTGCGCGCCCTCCTTTGAAGTGGGTTCGGGTGAAGTAGATCCCACACACTTGTTGTGTGTGTGTGAGAAAAGAAACAAGAAGTGAACACCTACGGGTTGTGTGTTTACGGGTTGAAGAAGGAGTGTGTGCACAAGTGAATTGTGCACACTTTGAAGAAGAAGAAATACAGAATCATTTGTGTGTGTGCAAAAGGAGACGAATACCACACCATCATTGAGTGTGTGTGTGTGTTCAATGAAACAAGAAGCCTGAATCCATAGTGTGTGCACAAGTGAAGGAGTTCATACCTCTTGTGTGTTCCCATGTTAAGTAAGAAGACACATGCATGTCCATGCATGTATGGACAAGTGACCAAGTGGGTGAACACCTTGAGAAGAAAGAGAGAAGGGGAAATCCAAACTAAATAACAACACACAATTTGGTGTGTGTGAGAAAGAATAAAAGAGTGTGACTCCAAGAAAAAGGTGTGTGTGATAAAAGAAATTAAACCCTTTAAGGGTTTATCACACCATGAAGAAACATGGAGAGTATGCTTGCATGCATGCCCATGCACACATAAACAATGTTCAAATCAGCGTGTGTGCATTTGAGAAGTCCGAGAACAAAGGTTCTTGAAGACATTTGAGGTGCATGAAGTTGAATTGAAGAGATACTGAAGCCAGACTGAAGTTAAAGACATCATTCATCTGATTTTTTAGTCGTTGAGAAGACCAAGAAGATTGAGTGGGCATACTCAGTGCAGGAACATATTTTCCAATCATGATTCTTGAAGACAGTGGTCGGGTCATCCTTAGAAGAAGGAGACAAAGCCCGAGCAAAGAAGAGAAGTCATGGTCAACACCAGTGATCAGAAGAAGTGATCAAGGCCAGCAGACCTTATCCAAGGCTGTTGAAGACTCTTGAAGAGCTTCAAAAGAAGAAGAGCTACTCGTGTGACTCGAGGAGCCAGGATAAGACCCCCTGTGAGTCTCAGGGTGGAGAAGTATTTGGTTGAAGCTGAAGCAGGCCAGTGGGACTCTGGTAACACTATGGGATGCAGTATAAAGAACCTCCTGTGGGACTCAGGAGAGATACAGTGTGACTCTGTATCGACTATTGGAATTACTAACCGAATTATAGTGGAGAAACCATGTTGGGGCGTTTAACCGACATGGTATGGACGTAGGCCTTTGGAGCCGAACCTTTTAAATTCTTATGTCCTGTGCCTTTACATTTACTGCATCACTCGAGGAAAGACTGAGAGATACAAGAAGAGTGGATCGAGGCCTTAACAATCCATAAAGGTTTAATTGATAATGAATCAATTAGTAAAAAGATTTAAAGGATCACTAATTCACCCCCTCCCCCTCTCAGTAATCACACTGATCCGGGAACTTCATATCTTTTCACAAATAAGAGAATAATTCAAGGGAATGATATGATAAACTTGGGATGAAGTGTCTGATCCCTTGTCAAACGACAGTTTCCAACCAAATGTTATGATCCATGGATGTTTTCCATTCCATGCATCATTTTTTATGTAAATTTATATAATGATTCGGGTGATCTAGGTGATTCAATTAATGTATTTCATCACTAATTATACACTTATTTGTTGATTAGAGACATTAATCCAACATGAGTGGTGGTCCATCTTGAAAACAAATCCACAATCTTCCCATTAGGTGTTCTGGAGGATGTCCTTGTGAAATTCAAATATATATTATTCCTATCTGAATTCTTTGTGCTAAATATAGAAGAAAATATTAGACCATAAAACTACCCCATCATTTTAGGGAGACCTTTCTCGAATTTGGCTAAATCCATCATCAATGTCCATGAAGGGACACTAACCATGATTTTTGGAGATAACACTTTCCACTTCAATATTTTCGAATCCATGAGGCACCCATCAGATGATCACTCACTCTTTTTACTCTCCCATAATGTTTTTACTAAGAATAATGAATAATCAGGTATATTAAATTAATTTTTAGCCTTAGTATATAATTTTTCCCTTGAAAATATTACTGAATATGTGGATGCACAAAATGTTGAAGATTCAGATTTCATGTGGGAAGAAGAGTTAAAATGTTATTTCATTGATAATTTTTCAAATGATGAGGAAGATGATATAGTTTCTTATGTGTAACAGGTCAAACCTTTTGAAGTGGGTATATGTGAATTTAATTTCATCCCTTGAGAATTCCACAGATTTGGAATTAAAACCACCCCCACAAGTTTAAAATATGTGTACCTTAGGGGGGGAGAAATTACAAATGATAATTGATAATAATGTGTCTGAAACCCATGAAAAAAATATTTTATTGAGATTTGGAGAGATAATGTCCTAGAAATAGGGTGGATATTTGCTGACATCCCAAGAACAAACAAAAAAAATACTCATATAGAATTATTATTGAGAGATATTCCTAACCTATCAAACAACCCTAAAGGAGGTTGAATCCCACCTTGATGGAGGCTATGAAGAAAGAGATTAAGAATATATTGGAAACTAGGATCATCTATCCAATTTTATATTCACAATGGCCCAGCCCCATTCACGTAGTTCAAAAAAATGACTCACCACTGTGAGGAATTAAAATAATGAATTAATCCCTGTGAGAAATTAGAATAGTTGGAAAGTGTGCAATGATTTTATGAAGATTAATATGGTCACATGGAAATATCATTTATCTATACCCTTCATTTTCTAGATGTTAGATATATTGGTAGGTAGAAACTAATTATTTCTTTTTTCATAGATTTTCAGGGTATTTTTTGGTACCTGTTTCTCCCAAGGATCAAGAGAAGACAAACATTACTTGTCCCTTCAAAAAAATTCACATAAAAGGATTCCCTTTGTATTATGTAATGCTCTAGGTACATTTCAGAGGTGCATGGTGAGTATTTTTTGTGATCACATTGATGATTTCTTTTAGGTCTTCTTTGATGATTTCATAATTTTTTGAAATTTATTTGACCATTTTTTGAAAAATATAGAAAAAAATTTGAAAAAATTTATTGAAAATAATCATGTTTCATATTTTGAAAAGTTTAATTTAATTGGTGAGAGAGAAATTTCCCATCGGAATGTAATTTCAAAAAGTGAATTGTAGTGGATAAATTAAAAATTGAGGTGATAGATTCATTTCCTTACCCAACTTGTGAGAAACACGTTAGATCGTTATTAGGTCATACAGGAATCTTCAAGAGGTTTTTAAAAGCTTTTAGTAAGATTTACCTCCCTCACACTAGGATTATTTTAAAAGATGATGGTTTTGATATCAATGGTGCATGTAGGAATTCCTTTGATTTGATGGAGAAGAGATTATTACACCACCAGTGATGCAACCACCAAATTGTGAAGAACCATTTGAGATAATTTGTGATGCTCTCAACCACGTAGTTGGAGTAGTCATTTCTCATGGAATTAAGGGTTGTACAAAAGTCATTACATATTCCATAAGAACCTTGGATGAGGATCAATTTAATTACACTACCAAAGAAAAAAAATCATAGATGTTTTTTCTTTAGAAATATTTTTACCGTATCTACTTGGAATAAAAGCCATTGTGTTTTATGATCATATACCTCTTAGGTACTTCATGAAGAAGGATAGAGCTAACATATGGCTAGTGAGATGGATGTTAAAACTATAAGAGATTGAAATTGAAATCATGGATAAAAGGGTGGTTTAGAACCAAATGGTTGGTCATTTAAGTAGACTACCCCACATTGCTAAAGCTTAAATTCCTGACAAAGAACCACTAAATGATAACCTCCATGCAGAGCAGTTGTACTTGATTGAAAGATATGTTTCATATTATATTGACATAATCAATGTTATGGAAACATATCAGGTCACATATCATTTTAATTTTCACCAAATTCAAAATCTTAAAGCTAAATCTAGATATTATATTTGGGACGATCCATTTATTTGGAAAATTTTCAATGAAAATATGATAAGAAGATATTTTCCTGAGAGTGAAATGGTTTCCATATTTGTGTTTCTTCACACTTTAGCTTGTAGAGTCAAATTTGGACCTCAAAGGACAACAAGTAATATTTTAGAATCTAGGCTCTATATTCCCACCCTGTTTAATATTCTCATGATTTTTGAAAAAGAGTGAAAAATGTTAGTTTTCTAGAAATATTTCAATGAGATAGGAAATACAGAAAAATCCAATTAATTTATGTGATATTTTTGAGGTTTGGGGATATATTTCATGGGTCCTTTTCAATATTCATTCATAAATTAATATATATTTCTTGTAATTGATTATGTTTATAAATTGGTGGAAGAAAAGGTCCCCATAACTGAAAATGCTATTTTTGTTTGCACTTTTGTCAGGGCTAACATGTTTTTTAGGTTTAGAGTGCCCAAAGGCATCATAAGTGATCCGGGGAATCAATTTTTCCACAGGATAATGGATAATTTTCTTAGGATGTATGGGGTGTATCATAAAACATCAACTCCATATCATCCATAGAATAATGGTCAAGTTTAAGTGTCCAAGAGGGAAATCAAATAACGATTTTAAAATACTATTAAACCAAATAGGAGGGATTAGAGCCAAATGATGGAAGAAACATTATGGTCTTATAAGACATCCTACAAAACTCTGATTATAATGAGTCCATATAGTCTTATTTATGGGAAATTATGTCATCTACTTATGGAATTGGAGCATAAGGAATATTTGGATGTGGGGAAGATGAATTTGGTTATTGAAAGTTTCAGGACATAGAGAATATTTCATTCATAGGATATAGAAGAAATTAGATGGGATGATTAGTAAAATTTTAGGATTTACAAATAGAGAACAAGAGTGGCTCATAATACGATTATCCAATTGAAAAACTTCCATCCTAGAGACAAAGTGTATTAATTCAACTCAAAACACAAGCTGATGCTAGGTAAACTTCATTTAAGATGGGAATGTCCATTTATAGTTACTAATATATATATCCCTTTGATTATGTGAAAATTGTGAAGTACGGAGAGTAGTATCCATTAAATATTAATGGAAATATGATGAAGAAGTTCTATAGGACCATTCCATCAGATGTAGTGGAAGAGATCACACTCCTTCAACTTTTTCATCAATAAAATCCATTTGGTTGTTCCTCTCTTTTACACTTTCTTACTTTTAGTGATTCATTTTAAAATATACTCACATGTTAAAATATATTTTAATGTATTTGATACACTATATCATTTAATTGTGGGGTAGGGATGCTTTTTAGTTGAGCATTTTCAATGGGTTTTTTTGTTTTTCTTTTTGAAAAATAGTATTTGTATTTTCAAATTTTTGTGCATTTATTTTTCATTTTATTTTTATTTTTGATACTTTTGAGCTGTAATGATTGTAATTTCCATTTTTGAAACCCATTTCAATTAATGAAATAATTTATTCCATGAAACCGAGCTTAAATTAATGCTAAAAATGAATATGTTTTAAGTTTAAATCCTTACCGGTTTCCTGAAAATTACTCTTAATTTTGAGTCCCATACCACATCTCAATGTATTAATCTTTGAAATCACATTCATATGAGGCTTTGAAACCATTTTTTCCCTATTATTCACATTGAACTCACTTCATGAGAGAACCAAACCATGTTTGATTTAAAATTAATTTTATTTATTCTTGTCAAGACTTGAGGGTCTGAAGTACTTGTGTTTTAAATTATCAAGGAATTTCTATGGTTTTAAAGCTCCATTTTAAAATAATGCATTTCATTATGTCCTCACTTTTCCATTTTTTTCCTTTTATCCCTTAGAATCCATTGATATGATATCAGTTCAGATACATTAAAAGCCAATTTTCCCTATCCAACCTACCGTTGAAGTGAAATTTCATGATCTAGTTAACTTATGTGTAGGAGGAAGTTGTCATGTGATGTTCTACATCATTTGGTGATACTTTCGGTGGAAATTAAAATACTTAAGAGATGTGTTTGATGTGGAAAAAAATCATTCTATTGAAATTTGATCTTTTTTTAGAGATTTTATGATAATATAACATGTGCCTTTCTGGGTTTCTAATAGAGAAAGAATGTTATGCCCTTTCTGGAGCATTAAAGTAAAATAATGTTTGAGATGATTGAAATTTTTTCTACTGAAATTATAAATTGTGTTAATTTTACTTGAATTTTCATAATTATGGAGATGATTTGACACTATGGGGAGTGATGAGTATACCATAATTGAGTGAATATTATAATCTTGCAATTTTACTTCCAAAATAGACAGACCCTCCAATTTCACCCTCATATTTTTTCATATCAAAATCCCAAAAACTAGAATCCATAAAACAACCATGAAAACTAATCATGTAACACAATGATCCTTGAATCACATATAGTGGATATTTAGGAATTTAACATGCCTATGGTGACCCTTTCATTGGTGTGGATGAGAAAATCCTTGTTGAAAATTGACATTTGTGAGATGCGAGAAAATTCATGTGAGATCGGTGTCTTCTGTGCATGGGAGGAGAAATGAATAGGAATTATATTGAATGATCTGAATTTAGAACATCATTTCTTTGATGAGTCATTATATATTTTTTTATTGGTGTGGAATTGGTGGAACTCAGGGGCATGTGTTTTGAATTATCTTTTATTTTGTTTTGATTCTTACTTTTCTAGGAGTCCAAGTGATAAGTGTGAGGGAATTAATAGATATAATATTTCCAAAATTATTTTTATTATTTCAATGATTTAATCTTTTCCAATAAATATATTTTAGGTTATTTTCACCATTTTAGTATTTTTGGTGAAGTTTGGGAATAATCGTGGAAATTTCTTAATTCTGGAAATTTAGCAGTTTTCAAAAGATTATAGTTTTCAAGAAAAAATGTTATAATTTTTATCTAATTGAAGTGAATAATTTTTTTTGGATTTTTTTGTTCATGGGATTCAGATTTTTTTATACAGTAAAATCAAATTTGAAACACATTGGTCCAAAAAAAATAAGTTGAGAAATTTTGGTGGTCGACAGATTGGACCCCACACCAATAATTGAGGAATATATCAGTCTAGAGACATACAAATGAATTTATTATAGATAGATTAAAAATACTACTATATGAAGCATCTATATATTAAATTAAATGAATAAATTCTGTCTATAATTCATCCATTTAGTGTTTCAATGTGGAGGGATATGAGGAGTCTCCTAGGGTAGAAAAATTCTTATTTACTAATTCAAGAATAATTTTTTTTCCACATGACCAAATAATCTGAGATTTGGTGGGAGAATGAATAAGATAACATTGAAAACTTTTATTAATACAATTACACAATATTAATCCATTTATTATGTGAAATAGACTCAAAATTTTAGAGGAATGAATATAGAGGGAAAATTTTCCACCCCTCATGACTATAAATATGAGTAGTCTCTTCCATTTAAAGGGGTTGAAGAATGTGATAGAGGGGATGTGAGAAGGGATTTTAATCATTAAGAGGTTATTATTTTCTTTTATTTCTTTTCTTGTTTTTATAATGATCTCATCTTCCTCCTTCAACTCTATCACCATTATCATAGAGTGGTAAATCTTTTGAGTGATCGGGGAAGGGGAAATTATCCTTTAGTAATGTAAGAGTCTTGTGATTTAATGTAAAAATATATTTTTTATTGAATGATTTATATTTTTATTGGTGTCCAATTATATTAATGTGAATTTTTTTTCATTAATTGTGTATAGATTTAGTTGAATATCTTCAAACTCCATCTACCTAGTGCAATTTGTCTTAATCAAGCAGATTCTGATAGGTGGTGAGTGTCTAGCAATCATTGGCACCTATATGAAATAAGTGAATTATTTTTGGATTTCTATTGTGAAATAAATCTTTATTGTAAATTTTAATTGTTTTTTGGAAATTATCTACTAAAATTTGGTCACATATGAGTAGTTTCCATTACTTCCTTCAAATAAGGGTGATTTGAAAATCGATTGAGGAGTCTTTCATTTATTATTCAATTGGACTATAAAAATAATGATATTGAAAATGGTGATACTACCCTGGCCTCCTTTCTCTCTTCATCAAATTTATTCTAGACTTTATTTTAATTGACTGCTTTGTTTTCAAAACAAAAAAAATTAACAAACTAAAAGCATTAATTTCTCATATTTCAAGTGACAAACACAATTGTTGTAAACTCCTCTCTAGAGACAGCCTAGGTTGACCAATTTACTTCATTTTAACTTATGAAATTTATTTTTTCACACCCCATGACCGGAACGTGTCAATGCACCCAACATATCCTACCTTTCCACGAACATTTGTCATCACAATTTTTATTAATAAATCCAAGTGTGTGACTCATAATAATCATTAATAATAATCTTAAAGCCCAAGTATCAATAAAAATATCCGTATATTGGAACATATAATGACATATATTATTCTGGATTTCTTATTTTCGGGTCTTGTTCTTATATTATCTTACACTGGATATTACCAAGGAAAAACACCATGAGAAGGTACCTCAAAGACCTATGAGTATCCACCCATGATAGCCTATATCATTTGTGTCCCTTAAATGATATCATCCACAAATAGAACATATATTTAAGAATAGTGTCATAGCACATTCATGTTCTCATCCTAGCAGGAAAATACTATTTTCTTTTAGTGAGACTACTAATCTTAGGGTATTATTACATACTATGTTATGAAGAAGAACAATAATGATGTGATAACGAGTTTATTAATATTCAAAGTCATAATAATGTACAAAAAAGATTTTTTAGGGATCAAAATCCAACATTAAGAGACAAACTATTTTTGTTATTTAGAATTCGAATTATCCTTTTATGTATGTTTAGTTGTTATAAGGCCTTCATATTAAGTTTATGATGTCCTACATTTTGCATTCTATCATTATGAAACTTTTTGTTGTTATCCATGGGATTATTTATGTTCTTATGTTATCCACCGATTTATCAATTTTTATGGTATTAGTTATATATAATATTTTATTATTATTTATCTCATCCATATTATTTATGTTTTATTTATTTTATGATAGATTCAATTGTACACTTTCGCATAATGAGCATATAATCACACCCTTTATTATGTTTTTCATTCCCAAGATTCGAAGAAGTTATATATGAATAAATTTAGGGATTTAATAAAAGAAATAATAATGTGACTAGAATAATTATTATATTATATTTCATGTATTCATATGTAATGTTATAATAATGTATGTATCTATTCCACCACAACTAATAAACTATTTGATCCATTGGGATGCAATCCCTTGTATTTTTAGCAATGTAGAAGAATAATCACAATCTCTAGGATAGTGAAGTCATGGTTTCACAATATACATGTACAATATACCCTCAGTGATTATTTCCAACATGTTTCGTATTGGAGGTGGGATCCAGACATCATTATATTGTTTCCCTAACTATAGTACCAAGAAAGGTACCTTTTGGGGGAGGGGGTCATGAAACACTAACCTGTACTTTGAAGAGTTTCCATATTTAATGATAATACGTTATCTATACAATGCATAATTTTGTTCCCATATATAGCCATTCAAATTAAACATCATTATCTGTTTTACCACCCATTTTTCATTTGTTTACATCCCATAATCATTTAATCCAACGCATTTTCATTTTGTAGAATTTATCATTTTGGATATTCCACATCTATTGGAAACCTACCAAGACAACACACAACAACATCACCATCCCATTAATCAAAAATATAATTCCACAACACACGTCATCACTAAAAATCCAAGATAATATTATTAATAAATCACACAAATAAGTCCAACCATTACACAAACCACCACATCAATCGACTTCCCAAGAAATGGAGCAAAAAAAAATACTTTATTTACACACAAATGGTTCAATTACCATCTTTAAGTGCCCTAAAATTTTAATGTGAACTGATTTCAACATATATATTTAAGAAAACAACAACATATTCATAGTAGAAAACACATTTCATAACCAACAACATCTAGCATACAATAATAGAAAAGAAACATCATGAAATTAATCAGTGTACATGCAATTTATCCCCCTTCTAATTAAATTTAATTATTTATTATTAATTATATTCATTAAGA
The DNA here is from genome assembly GCA_963277665.1 of Viscum album. Taxonomy (NCBI): domain Eukaryota; kingdom Viridiplantae; phylum Streptophyta; class Magnoliopsida; order Santalales; family Viscaceae; genus Viscum; species Viscum album. The sequence continues at coordinate 175,043,173 of OY728143.1, read as the reverse complement.
CAACTCGTACCATCATCCCAAGTGTGAAAAATAATGATAAATATAATATATGCACAAAATAATGATATAGATCAAATCATCTACATCAATCATCACTTCAACGAGAACAACACTATTTATAAAAGGCTCAAGGGTTCAAAATTCACTAATATTGAAGGTAAAACCCTAGAAACCTATCCATATTATGCTTTTACCAAATCATACTCATAAATTATCCTAATATTGGGAATTTTAAAAAGAAAAATAGATAATAATGAAGGAAGAACAAAAGGAAAAAACGGGGAGAATAATGAACATCGGATCTAGGGCACTTGATCCTCCATAATTCAAAAGGCTGGAACCCTCAATGAAATTTTTAAAGGGTGTAAAGGGGGTCTAGAATTGCATAAATCCCATAAAAGAATATAGGATATCCAAATAAGGGATTTTAAACACTCTATTTACAGGGAAATGTAGAATGGTATTTACATAACATGGAGGTAGCCCAATATGATATGGTCTCTCTTGGTCAATGTGTATATTAATCTCTCATGAACGTTTCCCTATTTTTCATGTGTTTTAGAACCTATTTGACTATCACCATGACCTAAACCATAGTGTGGTCCAATCCACGTTGGATCCACTAATTCCCTCCAGGACTAGTCACTATGACATAGAATTAACGGATTGGTTGTTTTCTCCTCTCCACACCCAGGAACACGACGCGGTGAGATCTAAATCACTATATTAAAAAGTTTTTCCCCTAAAACACAATGCCTAACACCATTCCATTCACTAATAATTTCTAAGCCACCCATGTTACAAAAAGATACCATATATGTAACATTCCCAACAACATGACCAACCAGAAAATTTCACTCATTGTGGAACACCCCAACACCACATGGACAACATTGTGATTATCCTCTAAGAACCAAAGACCAAAATGGCCAGAACCATGCCCACCACCATGACATGGTGACCCTATTAATGGATTAAATATTTACCTTTACTCTTAAATATATAATATAAATAATGATGTAGATGCTCAATTACAAGAGGGGGTGAATTATAAGTGTAAAAACATTCATTTTTATCCTTGAGGAAAACTATGTTTAACAAAGTTAAATAAGGTAAATTCACAAGAACTCTTTTAGTTCTATTAGAAAACATGCTAGGTTATCAAAATATGATTCCAAAAATGAATCTTAATGAATTTTTACAATGGAAATATTCTACCTTAAACTATATACAATCATACTTATCAGAGTATAAAAAAGTGATAAGAAAGTATAAGAAGGTTATACTTTATTCCTTTACCAAATAGAAGTGTATAAAACCACATTAGATAAAGCTCCCTTGATTTATAATTTCATGAAAGTCTGTATTATCCACACCAGAGTAATCCCTCGATAGAAATATTCGAATTTATCATGATATCCCCGCAAGCCTTCGATTTTTAATGTAGTTGGAACCTCTATCTTTTTATCCTTGGAAGTCCACGAACATTAAGGTAGTTGGCGCCTCTGTATTCCTATACCTGTAAGTCCTTGATTGTACTCAACAACAATCGGAGTCACACTAAGAAATCTGAATAAGAAGTTTAGACCTTCACAATGCATGAGAGTCTCTCTATATAGAAATCACTTCAGTAGCATGCAATCTCTAGAGTGATGGAAAAGTATTTTGGATCATTCAAATTAGATCCTATTTTTGGAACTTCTCCAACAGTCAGATCCCTCCTTCAATAGTCATATTTTTCTTTGAATTTCAGAGGGACCTATACACATTTCACTCAAACAACTATTAGTAAGAAATAGATTGTACGACATCATTTCATAACAAGTATATGGAAGATTAAATTACTTAAACAAATCTATTTTTCACAGTCTAAGGAAAAATGAAATTCAGAGTCTAACCAAATAAAAATTATGAGTATATATGATACGGAAATTCAAATTCTATTTTACACATAATTCAGAATCTGAATTAAATAGATTTTGGAGTCTAGATTCCAATGAATTCGGAATCTGAATCCTGAGAAATTGAGAGTCCGAATTCTGAAGAATTCAGAGTCGGAATTATGAGTAATTCAGAGTCGGAATTATGAGTAATTCAAAGTCTAAATTCTGAAGCATTTAGAGTTGTAATTTCATAGAATTTAGAGTACGAATTTTAGAATACTCTATATCCAAGTTTTTATAGGATTCAGAGGTTTTAGATGTGAAACTGAATTTTAAACATAGGAATAAAATTAGTTATATTTAGAGAGATGATGAAATAAACAATGAAAACAATGATAAGGAAAAAATTTCCTTAAGGAAGGGAATTTTTCATTTTAAAAATAATCCTTAGGGAAAAATATAATTAATCTTAATATAATATTTTGGTGATTTTAAAAACTCAAAGGAATGGAAAATTAATAAAGAAAACTTATTGACTCAATAATCTCCCCCTTTTGGAAAGCAAAAACATCCTTACGAAAATGGATATAATTACTAAGAATTTTTCTTTATGAACATAAAAGAAAAACTTATATCCTATTACTTATGGATCATGATGAATACGAATAACTCCCCCTTAGGTTATGAAATCCCTAAGGATAATTTTATTGACATCCTTGAAGAAAATTTTCTTTTTCTTGCTTAAGGAAATCTTCTTTGATAAATCTCTTCCTTATATAGACACCCCTTACTTATGGAATTCTCTTCTTTACATAGTATTCTTTTAATCATTCCTTTATCCCCCTTTTTGATTTTCAAAAATGAATAAAGGGAATGGAAAAAATATTGTACCTGAAATATTATTACTATATAACAAAACACATGAAGAAAATCCTAAATATTCATTATTATTGGAAATGTTTGTATAATAAAGGTAATAAAACAAAAGATCGGTGTTAAGAAAAATAAACACATCCTTATCTTTCCTTCAACATATGCTTCTTATCAATGGTCTTTATTTTTTTAAGCTCTTTATGATCTTATTCAAAATATTTGACCAGTTCTTCCTGATCTTCATTTTTCCTCTCCAATGATTTTTTATTTTCTTCTTAAGCCTTAATAATTTATCCCTGAGTCTTCAAAAGTAATTCTTGGTTACTGAGATTTTGTTCGAACTCAATTTTTAGATGTATATCCCTCTTCATATTCAAAGAAACTGAATTAAGTTTTCCATTCAGATCCTTGTCTTCCTACTTCTAAGAAGTTAGTTCCAGATTGAGCTTCTCTTTAAAACTATTAGTATGATATTTGATCTTGATATCTTCAGTATGAAAAGCATTATTCACATTATCTTTAAATTCATCAAATATTCTCATCTCTTCAATTTTTTTCTTAGACAACTTAGTGATTTCCTTGCACGACCTCCTGTGAGCATTATACCCAATGAAGAATGATTTAAAATCGACCTAATGCTTGTTGAATTTGTCCATAAGCATGGAAACATAATCTGATTTATGATTAAATGAATTTAGAAGCATCTAACATCTTGAATCAATACATGGAAATAAAGGAATTGTATCGAAAAATTTCTTGAGGGGTTGTCTCAAAAAATCATGACCCATAGAAGACGATTCTGAATTAGATTATCTTGTTGTTGAGGACCCTTTCTCTATATCATAATTCTTTATTTTAGAAGACCCACCGACATCTTTCTTAGCCAGCATGATCTTCTTAGGTGTATCAACTAACACCTATTTTCCTTTATTATCTCTCTGTATGATCTCAGTATCCTTTTGTGATTCATGTTCACTATTTGATAGTTATACTATCTTACCTTTCTCATCCTTTTCATTTCCATCATCTGTCACTAGATCCCCTAGTTAAAGCAGTTCGTGGTTTCCGCTATCTTCTTCTAATTTTTTGTTTACTTCTTCTTAACCCACTTCTTCTTTTCATTGTGTTTCAGGTTTAGAAGATTCATCTTGGGAAGCTCTGATTGGAAATGTCTCAGAAGTAATCTCCATGTCAAGATATTCATCAACTTGCCATATCATATCATCAATATTGTCACTTCCTTCCTCTTCTTATACTTCCACTTCCTCTTCCTGCATGATCTCTTCCTCTTCATCAGGTTCCCAAATAAATGATTTTTTCCAAGAGTTACTGTATGTGATTCTTGTAGAAAAAATAATAGTATTTGGATTTGTTCAAAAGCATTCTCAGTATCATTTAGAATATATTGAACTATTTCAGCCTCGGTCATGTTCTTCTTTGGATTCTTTTTATTTTATTTCTTCTCATATTCATTAGCAGCCTTAGTCTTTAAGGCCTTTTCCACAGTAGGGTATAAGAAAAATATATACTCTATTTCCTTCTTATTCGTTTTATCTTCTCTCCACATGGAAATAACTTCATCTAGATTAGTCTTTTACTTCTTAGATTTTGGAGGTTCTAATTGGGTTATCTTAACTATATGAGTTTTTATGGATTCTGTTTCATTCAGCTTTCTCTTCCTCTGAACATTCTTAAAAGTCTCAGCTACTTCCGACTTATTGGATGAGGGTTTGATATTTCTTTCAGATAAGTCATAAAATTCTTCGGACTTGATATTAAATCCAACCTTAATCATTATGAGTGTATCATCACTCAACAACATAACCTTGAAATTCCATAGCTTAGAACTGCCAATGATTATGAACAAGTCTATATAAAGGACCATGATATTTGGAAGAATAGTTGGATACATAATAATCTGAGATTTGAGTGTTCCACTCTTTATATTCATAATTGTAAACAAGACATACTTCACAAAATTAATCTTTATAAGGTTCACCAGAAAATCCAGAATGTATATATCACTTTTATTCAAGGAATCCTTATCACCTTTTCTCAAAATTAGAAATCCATGAACCCATATCTCTAGAATATGGAAATTTGTAGAGATATGAATAATATTTAGTGTCTTTACCACTGATAAACCTAGGCACTCTATAGCATTATCATTAACAAAGATTCATGATATATCTGTTATATTGTGATTGCAAAAATCTGCTTCCCCCTCATATGGAATTGCAATTATGTTTCCTTCCATTCTACAGGAAAGAGAGGGGGTTTTACCATAACTCACATAAGAAAACTTATCTATTCCTCCTTCAACAAGAAAACTTATGGTATCATAAAATTCTACCAGTAACACTTGATACACAAGATCTTGTCCCTTTGGATTCGCTACACATGTATTTTCATATCCATTCAACTTAATATTCTTGAAGATAAGAGAATAATACTTAGAGAAAAACTTCATATCTACTATCTTCTACCTTTAGATCTTCCATTCAAATATTTCATTAACTAATGACATTTATTTATTAGGGGATTCTTCCAAAGACATTTTTATTTATGAAAACCAGAAAATTTGGAATGACCCTTAAGTATAGTGGTAGATATTCAACATGAAAGAGAATGAAAATCAATATGGGAAAACCATTAACGGGTCCATTATATATGTTTTTATGCGATAATTCGTATTCCCAGATTGATCCAATGGTTAAAACAAATGACAATTAAGGGGTCTATTATATAGGTTTTTATGCGATAATTTATATTCCCAGATTGATCCAATGGTTGAAACAAATGAAAATTGATCTGACGGTTGAGATGAAACTTGAAGAAAGATTTTGGTAGGTTCCAATCTTTTGAGGTTTTAAGGTAAAAAATTCAGATTTAAGGAAAGTGAATCTGAAACATTTTCTTAAAGCAAGATAAAAAATACTAACAAAAAAATAAATTTCAAAAACCTAAGGAAAAATACATTCCATATTGAATAAAAAAGTTTCAGTAATGAGGATGTTTCTTCTTGAAGAACTTTAGACTCTAGAAAACTTTCTTAAAGAAAGGGAAATTGTAGATTCCGGAATTTTGGGTTCTGAAAAAATATTTGATGACAAAAAAAATTGAATATGAACTTTTTTTATTATGAAACATTTTAAATACGAAAATTTTTTATTATGAAAAATTTTTGAATATGAAAAGTATTGATTATGAAAAAACATCATTATGAATAATTATGAATACATAATTTTTTTTAAACGAGAAAATGTACTCCCCTATGAAATGGAGTTTCTTAATGAAAGGAGATTGGTTTAAAAAAAAGATAATATGAAGGATTAGCTTATGGTTATCATTCCTAAAAAATTTTAATCCATTCAAATCTATTGGATTGTAAATATTTTTTAAAAATAATGACAAGTTGATCTTACATTCTAATAAACTGAAGAATTATATCTCATTTGACTGTGTGATCCCTAAGAATTTGATGCCTAATATCTATGTGTTTTCCATGAGAGTGATGTGAATGTTATTTACTTAGGGAAATGGCACTACTATTATCAAATAATATCTATGTTTTGGTAAAATTAATGTCATAGTCTGTGAGTGTGTGTTTCATCAACAACACTTGAGCACAAAAACCTACATCTACTACTTGTTTAGCTTTAGAAGTGGAGAGTGCCACTGAGTGTTTATTTTTTCATGGTCAGGAAACTAATGAATCTCCAAATAAATAAAAATTTCCGAATGTACTTTTTTTATTCATTCTATATCCACCAAAATCAACATCCAAAAAACGTTTTGAAACCAAACAATATCCAAATGTATAAAAGTGTCATAAATACAAGGTTCCCTTTAAATAGAGAATAATTATTGTCACTTCTTTTAAATGAAATTCCTTAGGATTGTATTTATATCTTTCACATAAGAATTATGAAAACATTATGTCTATATGACCAGATGTCAAGTGTAGTAAACTTCATATCATACATCTAAATGATTTTTGATCTACAGATTTCACAGCTTCATCAAGATCAAGAGAATTTGAGGTACCGATGGAAATAATTATACTTTTAGTGTTTTCATATACAAACTTTTTAAGAATATATTTAATATACTTATGTTGATATATGTATGTTCCTTTTGGTTTTTGAGAAATTTTAAAACCTAGTAAATATGTTAACTCACCCATCATACTCATTTCACTAAAATTTCATTAGATTTACAAAAAAATTAGTTAATGATTAATGAGTTGAACCAAATATAATGTTATGAACATAAATTTGAACAATAAAAACATTTTTATTATCATTATTTATAAAAAGAGTTGGATCAAAATTTCCCTTAATGTAATTGTTTTGTAGAAAAAATCCTATAAGTCTATCATACTAGGCCTTAGGGGCTTGTTTATGCCAATATAAATATTTAGGAAGTTTTAAAACATGTTTAGAATGTTATGTGTCTTCAAAACCAGGAGGTTGTTCAGCATAAAATTTCTCTTCAACATATCCAATAAGGAAATCACATTTTACATCCATTTGAAAAATTTTGAAAATAAAGAATGGTTCAAAGGCAAGTAAAATACGAATAGATTCAAGTCTAGATACCAGAGCATAGATTTATTCATACTCTATTACTTCTTGTTGATTATAAAATTTACCAACTAATCTAGATTTATTTCTTAAAATGATTCCATTTTCATCCCACCTATTTCTGAAGACCCATTTTACTCGAATAACAGAAGTTTCCTAAGGATTTTCAACCATGGTTCAGACATTGTTCCTTTCAAATTTATTTAGCTCTTCTTTCATGGATTTTATCCAATCTTCATAACCTAAATCTTAATCAGTTATTTTTTGTTCTAATTGTGAAATGAATTATATATATTGTACTTCATTTCTAAAGGATCTTCTAGTCCTTATATGTTTATTTACATCACCAATGATACCATCACTATGATTATTCTTAAGAAACAACTGATTTGGGTTTTGTAAAGCATGTTCATCAACATATAGTAGGAAATATTATTGGGTAAATGGTTCTAAAATATTTTCCTGATCATTTTCTTTATCATAGGGGTCTTCTATGAAGGGTTGAAAATCAGTTTCTAAAAACACATCCGAAGATGTATGATGGGGTTGTTTAAAATCGGAAGGATCAGTATCATCAAATTTAACATGAATTGTTTCTTAAACATTAAAAGTATTTTTTTTAAAAATTCTATAATCCTTAGAATTTGTGGAGTAGCCTAAGAAAATTTCTTCATCGTATTTGGGTGGAAATTTATCTAAATTTTCTTTAATATTCATAATGAAACCTTTTCAACCAAATACCTTGAAGTAGGAAAGTCTAGATTTTCTACCATTCCAAAATTCTCAAGGGGTTTTTTCAACAATAGGTCTAATCAGAACTCAATCTATAGTATAAAAGGAAGTACTTATAGCTTCATCCCAAAAGAGTTTAGCTATAGAATATTCACTCAACATTATTCTAGTTATCTCTTGAAGAATCTGATTTATTCTTTCAACAACACCATTCTGTTGAGGAGTTTTTAGAGCTGAGAAATTATGAGTAATTTCATTTTTACTACAAAAGTTTCAAAATTAGAATTTTGAAATTACACTCCCTGATCACTATAAATAGTTTTTACTTGAAGGTTTTTCTCATTTTTAACACGGCCTCTAAAAATTTAAAAATAAGTAAAAGCTTCAGACATTAATAAAAAATAGACCAACATAAATCTAGTTTAATTATCAAATAAGGAAAATATATAATATTTTCCTCAAATAATTCTGATTCATGTGGGATCAAAAAGATCCATATGCACAAAATGTAATACATCTGATTTTGTGACGTCACCAATTGATTTAAAACATGATTTATGTTTCTTTCCATATTTAAAAGGATCAAAAACTTTTTAATAGACTATTCTATGCTCTGGTAGATCCTTAAAAATTCTTTTCTTTGAGAGTTTCCATAGGTTACTATGGTTATAGTGTCATATCAATATATGTTATAACCAAGATTGATCTTCTATTGCAATAAGGCAAGGTAGATCTTGGCTCTTAAGGTCTTCTATTTTTAGTATGTATACATTCTATTGCCTGTGGGAAGAACTTATAAACTCTTCCATAGAATTGTGTACTAAGAATTTATCATTCCTAAAACTCACAAGGTAAACTTTATCAAATAATATTCTTATGCTAATGAGTTTGTTCTTAAGACCCCTAACAAATAAAACATTTGATTTTTTTTTTTCAAAATGAACAATGTTACCTATACTAATGATTTCTCCCTAAGCATTATCTCTAAGAGTTACTTTTCCACCTTAAATATTGATAATCTTTTCAAAGAAGTTTTTGTTACCAGTCATATGTTGGGAACATCCACTATCCATGCACAATATATTGATGTTGGTACTATCATTACTTTCCAAAAAATAGAAGAGTAAGTCTTTCAGAATCCGAAATATCTTGGATCTGGAAATTTTAAGAAATAGTTTTTTAGTTATATATATTTTCAATGAAAAATAAACTTTAGGAAAACCTAAGTATTGTGTTTTATTTAAAGATCAATTTTTCACCAAATGTCCACCACACTTACATTTAGTACAAAATGGAGCACTTTGGGGAAAAAATAGTTATTACTGAAAACTGGTTTGGAATAGGTATAACCAAACCCAGAACTATTCATTAATGGAAAAATTTTGGAATACATCTTGTCAATATTTTCCTTACCAGAGGTAATGTTTGACAGGAATTTATTTAAGGAAAATATTTCAGACTTTAGATTAATAACAATATTTTTATCCTAAAAAACATTAGTTTTTGAACTAGATTTAGTCTCTAAAATATTTGTCTTAGAAAATAAACCATCAAGATCCTTAGAGAGTTTATCATTTTTAGAATGAACTTTCTAAATGTTTTTTGAAATATTTCAAAATCATTTTTTAAGGAAGATCATTAGAATGATCTGTTACTTCTTTAGTTAAAATAAATATTTCAGAATTTTCTTTTTCTAAAATATTTTTTATTTTTCAATTTTCATTCTCAAGAAGATTATAAATCCTTGAAACTTCTTAAAATGAAGGTAAGGTATTATCTACTGATGAGGATGATTCATCATATGAAGATTCATAATAATCAGTATTAGAAAAATTTTCATTTAAATATATCTTGGTTAGAGATTAAGGATTCTGTACCATAGCCATTAGATAATGATTGTAAATGGGGAGCTTGGATATTAGACCATGATTATTCTATTCAGATGATTCATTCACTGAGGATTCATCTGAAGAGTCACCACCACTGGCACTCTAGGTTTCATTGGATTTCAAGGCGTTTGTCATTCTATACTTATAATATTTCTTCCTACTTTTCTCATAATGATTTTCCTTTCTATCCTTTTTATTAAGAATAGGAAAATATGGCCTTATATGCCTTTCTCTTTTGCATTCATGGAAAGTGAATTCTGAGTCTTTATTTTCCTTTCTATCTATCTTATTATATATATACTGAAAGTATTTCATTCCAACTATCTTATTCATCTTTTGAGTGAGATTAGATAGTTCATTCTGAGAATGTTCAATTTCACCTGATTCAGATAAGAAAGTAACTTTCTTAGACGTAGATCTTTTAACCCCTTCTAGAGTCTTGGCATTTGTAGTAGTGATGGTTACACATATATTTCCATTCTTCTGCTTATTCATATTGACATATCTTTTCATTATTGATTCATGTTGAAGAAGAGTTCCAAAAATATCATCAAGAGTAATTTGAGATTCTTTGATAATATCATCAATAGATTTTATCTTAGATTCCCACTCATTAGGCATAATATCAATAATCTTTTCTACAAGATCTTCATCATCTAATCCTTTTCCTCTCATATATTTTAGACTGTTGAAAATGGTTATAAATATTTGTTGTACTTTGCAAAATGGTTCTCCTTAGGGAAGTAGAAACACATGAAATTTATCTCTTAGCATTGCTCTTCTGGTTCCTATTACATTGGAAGTACCAAAATGAGTAGCTTCAAGTTTCTTCCAGATGCAGTTAGCAGATTCATAAGAAGAAATTTTACTACATATATTTGTAGTTATAGAACATAACAATGTATTTAATACCTTGTATTTTAGTTGATATTATGATTTTTCTTGGATGGTAAAGGTTTTTACTTCCTTGTTAAGAATCTCGTAATCTCCAGTAAGTATGACACAATTGTCCACTATAGTATTAATAATAAATGTCTTCATTCTATCTATTCAGTACTCATAATCATTACCATAAAAAATAGGTGGTCTGGTAGGATTTAGATTTTCAATCAAACCAAAATTCAGTCTTGCCATTCTATAAGAATAATACTATTCCACAAAAAAAACATGTTAAAATAAAAGGTTTGTAATCAAAGATAAAAATATCTAAGAAAAACGTAAGCAAGAAAAGTTAATCAATAAAATTGAGAACACGGGAAAAAATGAGCATGAATACTTATAAATTAATATAAGTATTTTAGATTCCTCCTTTTATACCAATTGTTGGATCTAAAAATGACATAGATTCTAAATTACAAGAGGTGGGGGTGAATTGTAAGTTCAAAAACATTCATTTTTAACCTTAAGGAAAACTATGTTTTAGAAAGTTAAACTTGGTATATTCACAAGACCTATTTTTGTTATATTAAATAAACTTGAATGTTTCCAGAAATATGATTCTAGAAATAGAAGTTAAGGAATGTGTACAAGGAAAATATTATACCTTAAAGAATATAGATTCTTACTTATCAGATTATAAAAAATTGATAATAAATTATAAGAAGGTTATAATTTCTTTCTTTATCAAAATATAGTAGAAATAAACTTGAAACAAAACAAGTAACAAGTAGAAAATATTTTAACCCAAAGTGTAGGGTATCCAAAAACCTTGGATAAAGGTACCTTGAATTATAATTTCAAAAAAGTCTTCATTACCCACACCAGGTTAAGCCCTCAATAGGAATATCAGAATATATCATACTATCCCCTTAAGCCATCAATCATTAAGGTAGTTGGAACCTCTATCTTCCTATCCTTAGAAGTCCTCAAACATTAAGGTATTCATCACCTCCTTCATCATATCCATAGATGTCTTTGACTGTTCTGAGCAACAATTAGAGTCACACTCTGAAATCTGAACAAGAATTTCAGAACTTCACAATGAAAGAGAGTCTCTCTCTATTGAAATCAATTTATTAGAATGAAATCTCTAGAGTGATAGAATGGCCTTTTGGATCATTCAAATGAGATCTTATTTATAGGAACTTCTCCAATGATCGACTCCCTCCCCTGACAATCATATTTTTTCTTTAATATTGAAAGGACCTATACATGTGTAACTCAAAAAATGGTTAGTTAGAAATAGATTGTATGACATCATTTCATAAAAATATTAAGGAAAATGAAATTATAGAATCAAATCTATTTTTTGGAGTCGAAGGAAAAATAGAATTCAAAGTCTAATAAAATAAATATTCAGAGTCTATAAGATATTGAAATTTGGATTCTATTTTACAAAGAATTAAGAATCTATTTTATAAAGAATTCATAATCTTAATTAAATAGATTTTGGAGTATGAATTATGAGGAATTTGGAATCTAAATTATGAGGAATTATGAGTTGGAAGTATGGAGAATTTAGATTCCGAATTCTGAGGAATTTGGAGTCGGAATTCTGAAGAATTTTCTGTCCGAATTCATAGGAATTGGGGGTCAAAATTATGAGGAATTCAAAGTCTGAATTCTGAGGAATTGGGAATCTGAATTATGAGAAATTCATATTCTGGATTATAAGGAATTCAGAGTCTGAATTATGAGGAATTTGGATTTAGAATTATGTGGAATTCAGAGTCTAAATTCTAAAGATTTCAGAGTCCGAATTCTGAAGAATTTTGAGTTTGAATTCTTATGAATTTGGAGTCGGAGTTTCAAATAATTCAGAGTCAGAATTTCATAGAATTCAGAGTCCAAAATTCAGAATACTCTATATCCAAGGATTTATATAATTCTGAGGTTTAATATGTGTATCTAAATTTTAAACATAGGAACAAAATCTATTAGATTTAGACAGATTATGAAATGAATAATGAAAACAATGATAAGGAAAAAATTTACTTCGAGAAGGGAAATTTTTCTTTATGAAAATAATACATAGGGATAAATATTAATTTTCATATGATAAAGTGTTTGTTAGTTTCAAAATACAGAGGAATAGAAAATTAATAAGGAAACCTTATTGACTCAACATAAAATACCTCTAAACCACTCCTCAATATCACTGAACCCTAGGAAAACATAAAGGGTGATGTTGTTATATTTCTAGGTCCTCACATCACATACCACTCAAACAATTCCCACACGTGAGAATGAAACTAAACCCAAAAAAATAGGAGAAAGAGAAACGTATGAATAACCATCCCATGAGATACCTTTCAAGGATTTAGTTATAGACCAAACACAACCATCAACTAAGCATAATCAACAAAAGGAAAATGCACATTCAATAAACCAACCAAAAACTATGTTTCACATCACCCAAGGAGATACAAAACAAAACAAAAGATCTAAAAACTATAGATACTAAGAACACATATTTGAATAATTTTCCTAGGTAATCCACTCCTTACATACATTCCTCTATGAAACATGAACCAAACAGATGGCACACCCACATGACGCTTTATACCATCAGTCCTAAATCTCTACCGACCATTCCATGAATGTGGTGTTGTACTTGATATCAAAATATACCTAGTGAGTAACATGAGATACACAATGATGATACTGAAAGATCTATGATACATGGATGTCATTTTGGACCATATGCATTTTTGTAAGAATAACTAATTGATAAGACACCTCAGCAACATGCTCCAACAGCTCAAAAGGTCTGAGGAATTGGGATGGAAACTTGATTCACTACCAAAACCTACAATTTCCTTGAATAGGATAATCCTTCAGGACACATGGTCTATAACCTAGAACTATAAGGGAGTCCTTATTACATCATTATAATACTTATGGAAATCTTGAGTCGCCTATATTCTCTCACAAATTATTTGGAACTTCTTAATCATACTCTATACCACATCGAGACCGAAAATAGATGACTGTCTAACTTCCATCCATCACAAAAGGGATAATTATTGCCTCCAAAATAATAAATAAAATGTATCCATGCAGATAAAACATTGGTACCTATTTCTATAGGAGAAATAAACACAAGAAAATTGATTAACCAAAGATTTTTTGAAATCATTGATCCACACCCACAACATGTCCTATCACATATAGATGGTCTGCTCTATTTGTCTATTTATATGAGGGTAGAAATTTGTCCTAATGAATAACCAAGTTCCAATAGAATAATAAAATCCTTTACATATTCATAATGTAAAATGAGAATACTAGTCAAAGATTGTTGATATTGGAACTCTATATAGCTGCATAACATTATCTATATACCTCATAGACAAAACATCCATGACGCTCGACTCCCTTATTGCTATGAAGTGGGTTGAATTCATTATTCGATACATGATTACCCATATATAATCAAATCCTTCCTAATATTTGGGTAATAATGTAATAGAATCTATCAATATGACCTCCCAATTACACTTGGGGACATATAAATGCAATAAAAACCCACTAGGAACATGATGGTTTACCTCACCTACTAGAAAACTAAAATCCGCATGACAAACTTTTCCACTAACAATTTCATAGTGGGATACCAAAACAAAATCCTTAGAATATGATACATTTTGGATACTCTTTAGTGCAATTCTAAAGGGGTTCTATAAAATTTATGAAATAATCTCTCACACATCACCATTGGGATGCACTCCCTCCTTTAAAACATCAATCAATTTTGGTCACCTTTTCACCATCCTTTAGGGGCATCACCCCAATTACTCAATAACACATCACTTTAGACTCAAGGTATTCCCAATGATACTCATCCACCTAATTCATCATAGAAGACTATACTATCATTTTTAAAGGTTGATTTCCACCATTAACCACCCCTATGTATAGGTGCCTGGCTGCTAACTCCTCTATCACCCTCCAATCATCCTCAGAATCTTGAACAATATACATTCATGAATTCCAACAAGGTGTTTCATCCATGAAATTTCCCTTACTTGAGGTGTATGATATCTCAATGTCTTATACCTATAGAAGCTCCACCCACCACCATTTTCCTAGATTCAGTTCATGTATAGAAAAAATGCACCTCAAACTCTTGTGATTTGTAAAGAATAAATAGAATTATATGATAAATTAATATCATCCCATATTCATGGTGAACACCACTAATACCAATTATAGATCACGAGTGTAATAGTTATTCTTGCGGGGGTATAACTATTTGGACCCATAAGAATCACCACCCATTTTTTACATCAAAGACGCAACCCATACACAAATACAAATCACCACATAACATTTCAAATATCACCCATATTATGGAAACTAGAGAATTTTGGTGTTGAGTAAATTCTCATTAAAGTAGTCTAAATCCACATCACATTGATTTCTACAAAAAAAGGTATGATCCTTCCTAGTCATAGTAGTCAACAAGGCCACTATCTGATAGAAGATGGTCATAAACTTCCAATAATAGCTAGTGGAACCAAGAAAGCTATGCATACCCACTATATTATTGAGTGTTGACCAAGAAAATACCACATCAACCTCCAAAATATCCAACAATACACCCTATTAAGATACCACATGTCCATGTATATTAACCATCCACAAAAAGAACATAAATTTAGACAAATTCCCATAGATTTCGTGGTTTCAAATAGTCTATAAAATGATCCTTAGATGATTAATGTGCCCTTCATTACACCAAACGTTTATAAGAATGTATTTTATGAACATGGCATTGAACCGGCCCAAAAAACTCATGAAATATAGAGTTCATGTTCCCCATGAATACTTTTGGAATATTGAAGACACTGAGAGACACATCCAGGAAATCAAAGTTTTCATATCAGCACTGGAAGACAAAATTTTGGAATATGTTTTTTCTTTTAACCTAAATTGATGATATCATGAACGTATATTGAACATAGAGAACTAGATAAATCCCCTTAAATAGAAAAAAAAGATCACCAATTCATTAAATATAGTAATTATTCTTTATTATATTCGGATTCAACCTTTTGTAGTCTATACACACCCTCATACTAACATCTCTATTCTAGGTTAATCACACTGGGTGCCCCATAGTGATACAATAGTATTGGTGAAACCCTCCCATGTTTGATTATCCATTTTAATCCTCATCTCCCTTATCTTAGAAGGTTCCATCCAATAGTGAACCATTGAAATTAGAGAGACACCTAATTGTAATTCTATCACAAACATGATGACACTTCGAGGGGCCCATGTTACAACCTCCTCATTAAAAACATCCAAAAACATCTTCAAGACTTTGGGAAACTCCACCATCTCAGTTACCAATGAATTCACTAAAAATTATTCCCTAATGAAAATATGGGGATCCACACACAAATTTCCTTTACTATAACGTCAGTCATTGATGAAATATGCTTGTTGACCATCCTCATTGGAGAGTTGGAATCTCATCTTAAAGAAATCAATAACCACACATACATAATACAACAACTTAATGATGGGGATAACATAGTATTACAATATTTATATTATGAATAGATCCTGATGTGATTGATACTATCCCATCATCAGTCTACACCCTATCACACATCAAACAAGTAGGCCTGGCCCCTAACTGGAGTAGTCAACTGCAGGGGAATGTGAATCTTCTCTACATATATTCCCAAATAATGAACTATGTCAGCCACACACAAATGGGTTTGAAGCACCTAAATCAAACAAATAATCCAAAGAGTGTATGATAAACTAATCATACCTACTAAAATCTTATGACCCAATGGTTCTAACATCTTTATGATGTGAAACTGTCCACATAGAACTTTTCTTCCCCATTGTTGTCAAACACCTCCATGAACATGATTAGATTGGGTTCCATAATGATATAGAACATCTGATGGTTGGCCCCTACCTATTCCATCTCCTCTCAGCAGATCATAAGCATTATACCCGTATTTCTGATATAGCCTCCCTGGCACATACTAATAAGGCTATTGCCAAACGTGAATACCACCACCATGCTGAGCTTTCAAGAACATTGAGAACTGATACTGGTGATGAACATGTCCCCCATAGACATAGTGTACTAGCCTTAAGTCCCCCAGAAAAGCACAAGATCTACTGGCATGGAAGGTTTGGAAATGGAACTTTTGAGGTTGAAACCCCTCTAGTCAAAACATCAAACGCCCTATCATATGATATCTAAAAATCTAGTTTACTCATAAAGTAACCATACTGGATCCCCTGTCCTAATATCCCTCCTTGTAAGTTCATACTCTCAATCACCTCCATCGTCTTATACACCTTCCAATACATCTCCAACATAATCAATTTTACTGCATACTGGATATATGGGTTGAGAACTTCCTCAATATATTTCACATGAGACTCTCCACGAATAAAAAATATTGGGGTGGAACACAAAATGTCATTAAAAATTATTCCAAACTCTCGGACAATCATAATCCCTAGCTAAAGAGAAATCAAATCCCACCTCTTTACTATCTTCGTCATCGATGATAATAATTTCTCTCAAAACTCCTTTTAGAAATATTCCCATGAAATATCTTCCTCTTTCTGATCCATGAGATACAATGCACTAAACTAACATGTTTCACCCATCATATGACTAAATGCTATAGGAGCTAAGTACTGTATCCAAGATCGAATCAAACTGAAGGTGATATGAAGATCCTCCAACCAGATCACTTTCTCTATATTAGAGTTACTACCCTTATACTACACTAAATTATTCCACTGAAAGGTATGCAACATCCTCTACCACAGATCATTTTCAACAACTAGGTCGATTGTTAGATAATCAACCGGGTCAGCTGACAGAACTTCACCAACCCAAACAACCCCCAATCAATCTCTATGATCTATAACTAAAAGGAAAACAAGTATTTCTTAATCCCGGTAGTATGGGATACATTGTTTCATTTAATCAAACTGAATTTAAATTCCCAAATTTACCTCATTCATTAACAAGTGAAATGAGTATGAGGCATATAACTTTCATAGGTATATAATATAAAACTATCAACACATCTCCTAGGTTGTTCGAAAATCTTAAGGTCCTTGCATCAGATCACCAGGGGGACTAAAATCCCATTTCCTTTTTTTTCACTTTCTTTATTCACATGCTAGGTTCGATGACACTATTTATATTCCCACTTATTCAATATTCAGAGTTCCAAGCCCCATGAATCATTATATCTACTAACATAAGTCTCAAATACAACCATAGAAAAAGCCCCTCCATCCGAAGGTACCCCTCCTTAGATGAAAATGAACAAGATAGATAATGAACCCCCCCTGAGTCCTTCCTTCATTAAGCCCCGAGTTGAAAACTAACATTGAATGTATAATGAAATTCACACATATAGTAGGTATAACCTTTAATAGAGAATTATGATTGGGAGGTTGGATATAAACCTCCAAAAACCTCCATAACCAAATGAAAAGTGAAAACCCACAAATATCACATAATGAATGTAATTTCATGTGAATAGAAATAAAATCCTCCAATTTAAGTACCAATATATAACCCTATGGTAGTATCTCAATAACACAAAGATTCAAGAAAGAAATATATAGCTCAGTTTCCAACTCCCTCTTAATAACCTGAAAAATGTTATGTATATATACAAACCCACATATATATATATATATCATGGTGAGCATAATATGTTTTCTCATTAGGATCACAACCAATGAATCTCATGAAAATTTGAGAAGTGCATTCTAATCACCCAGTAAATAAATAATCGAATTAACACACACCCATTTGGGTAACTATTGAGAGTCTTCAGTAAGGCTCAATCACCAAATATCACAGCTTTGTATAGCAATATATAAAGAATCATTTCAAAAAATGTTACCCCGCACCACTTACAAACTTATTTTATACTATCAAACCCAAACATCTTATATCTTGGGTGCTCCAATCCCGTTTATATTCATTGAACTCGTATCACCATAAGCCTCATCATAATGGGAAAGATCTAACTCTTAACTCATGTTAATCACCACCCCATAGCCTAATCATTCCATAACCACTACCGTGTAACTAGAATAGTAGGGTATCATAAACATGATGGATTAAACCTCATTACCCCTCTTACCATGCATAACCCCCACCATAAACCACCTCATCCACTCATCAATCGTCTCCTCAAGTGCGTTATATCTGCGAGCCATCATTGTACATACACAGTAACTATGTTTGTAAGAGAGAGTGGGGAATAAGCGGTAGCAATCTACCCATCCGAAATTACCAGGATGTTTGTGGAAAGTAATTATAACCCAAAAAATTTGGGGATTAGTTCAAAAAAATGATATGAGTGGGGTATATATATATATCGCAATGAAAATAAAATTTATAATAGTTACACAAAAGCTGAACCAATGGTTTCATGCAACCAAAACCACTAATCTACCACAACCGCCATATCACCACCATCACACATTAACCATTATTCCATAATACTAAGCACCCATTTAGTCCCACATACTAAACACATAACCACACATCTATTTCATACTACTATTTAACCACATCAGTTACCATCCACATACATGTTTTTTTACCATCTTTGTATATTTAATGATTATACATTCTATGGACAAGTCATGCTATTAGTTCCACATATTTCCATTAAAATGAAGCATAATTATCTCATTTACCACCAACTATTCATTTATTTCCCACCAAAACCATTTAATCCAACCAAAGTTCATTTAATAGAATTTACCATTTTGGGTATTCTATAACTATTAGGAAACCACCATGCCAACAAATAACCCCATAAAAATCCAATTAATAAACCCTACACATTCCACATTACACATCATCCCCACAACACCATGATGGAATCAATAAACAATCACACCCATATGTCCAATCATCATGAAAACTATGATATTAATTGACTTCTTAAGAAAAGGGGAAACACAATAATTCCAAATTTACACACAACTAGTTCTATTACTATATTTAAGGGATTTAACATTTTCATGTGAGGATATTTTCACTCATATATTTAAGAAACAAAACAACTTCACAATAATAAGCACATTTCATAACCAACAACATCCAACATAAAATCATGGAAAACCACATAATGAAATCTAGAAAAGTACGTGTGATGTCTCCCACTTCCCCTTAAATTTCATTATGTATGATTTATTATCTCCATATATAAATACTCTTAACATCCACCCAATAGAAAAAAACAATAATTCAAATATTACATATGCAAAAATTAAAGGGAGAAACTGAATCCCCTACCATGATCATATCTTCAAAGAGGACCCTGATATTGATGAAATAATCAAGGGATCCAAGTTCACAATGATTAAATAGAAACCCATCAGAACCTATTCATATTATTATTTTATCAATCCATGCTTATAACTCATCCCAAAAGTATAGGGGTTCCCCGTAATGAATTTGGTGACAAGAGGGAAGAACAAAATGGATAAAAAGATGAGAAGAAGGTACCTTGGATCAAGGGAAATTGATCCTACATAATTCATAATTTTACAACCCTAAAAGAAATGAATAAAGGAATTAATGGGTTTTTAGAGATAGACAACATTTATATTAGAGTAAATAAGATTGAAATAAAAGAGTTTAGACCCTCTATTTTTGGGGGAATCCTGAATTCCCCCCCCCAATGTGGAGATGTCCTACTACGTTGTGGTCTCATATGGTCAAAGGAGATCTGAATCTACAATAGTTGCATCTCCCCTTTTCATGTGTTTTGAAAACCAATTTTACCATCACTACTACCTCATCTAGGACATGTTCCAAGCCATGTTGGCTCTTCCGATTCTTACAATAACCAGAAACTACAACATAGCACAAAGGTATTGGCCATTTCCCCTCACTATTTATAGAAGCACGATGTGGGGAGATCTAGATACTTATTTTACGTAGGTGGACCCCCAAAACACCCTAAACAATGTCATTACCTTCAACAAGTGTTTCCAATACACATGTGTTGCACAAGATAACCATCTAAGCATCAATCCCAATAACATGGACAACCATACCATTACATCTCTATGAAACATCCTAGAACAAAAAGACAAGCCCCATGGAAAATATCCAAGCACCCAAGGAAAAAAAATCCAAAACCATGACTACCACTATGGTGTGGTGACCCTCTAAATAGGATGGACACATCCTTATCCATTGAAACATCTCCAAATTAGTCGTCAACAATACTATACCCTAGGAAAATGTAAAGGGTTTTTTTTGTTTTTGGGACCTCATATGTATTTATTATGCGAAAGTAGTTTTGTTCATGATAAGAGTTAAAAAAGAGGATAAATTATTCATTTTTTAAAATATCATTTTATAATAAATAAAAAATCTGAGAAAAAAATGAACAATTTCATAATTTTTATTGATTTGAATTAATTTACGCATTTAATTATAATAAAATATAGAAAATAAAGGGAATAAGAATTTTAATGGTTAGGTACATTGATTTAAAACCCATGTCCCACTTTTACAACATAATATGAGCCTTTATATTTTCAATATAATATATTATGGAACCTTAATGATTCAAAAAACCAAGTAAATTTTTTTAAAACTACCATGTAATTAGAAATTAAATAATTTATTTATAAATAGCAAGTATTTGATAATATTTACTTTTTATCTTTGAATGAAATAGTGAAAAATAAATTAATTTTGTGAATGAATGGGTGTCAAATCATTTATTGTAGGATTATGACAAAATAAAAAAATATATAAGGGTTTAAAAAAAGAATTTATTTAGTGTGAAATTATAGATACATTCTGCTCTGAAGATGACCCAAGATATTCTGAGGATGTTTTCGTTAATATAAAATCATAAAAAATAGAAAAAAAATCGGAGAAGGATTTCCTAGATTGAAAAAAAATTCTATTCATGTTTTTATGATTCATAGAAATTTTTTCTTTTATGATATCTTATATAGATTATTTTATAGAGTTTTTCTTGGAGTGAAAATTGAAAATAAATTTTTTTATGTTTGAAGCAGTGATTTATAATGTGATACCCAAGGTCCCTTATGGTTGGAGGGGATCAGGGTGATGCTCAAATTAATCATTTTTTTCATCACTCGTTTCCATATCTTACTTTTTTAATACATTTCAATCTATAATTCTATGAAATGTATTCACAACAAGTTTATACACAATATACATAAATATAATAATAAAAAAATTAATTTTTTTGGTTCAGAAGTACTGATATATTCCAAGGGATCATATAGAATATAATGTGTTGATGTACCAAAAATTAAAAAATAATGAATTATTTTAATGAATATGATGATATAGGTGGTGATTACTCCACAAAAAGACATAATGAACTAATACTATTTTTAATAATCTCCCAGAACTCACCCAAGGGTCACTATCCCTTTTTGTACTCCAAACACTTCTTCCTAGAATGATAAAATTAGTTTATAGATACACATGCCTCTTTAAGACCATTCATGAGAAATTTGACATGATTTGCATAATGAAACCCTAAATGTGATTTATCAATGTAATAAATATTTTTTCTTCTTCAATTATATGTTAGAAGTGATAAAATATTTGTTGTGTTAGTTCACATTTTTTCCTCTAATAAAAACATCACATTAATGAAAACATATTTCAATAATAACAGATTGAGATCAATTTTTTGTTAAGATAATTTTATTCGGCATTGAATTCCTTCTTCTCTTATAATTAACTACATTCTTTAATTTATGATCATGGATTAAGAGTCTCTCTATATTTTATAATAATATTCCACACTGATTTTTCTCTCTTCTTTTCTATCTATTTTTCTCATATTTTTCTCTTCCCATTATGTCAGAATAAAATAATAAGAACATCCTCTATCTCTAAGATCTCAATCAATGGTTAGTATTTATTTTATATGTTATGATCCTCCATAATCATTTCAAGTTTAACACACACTGAAGTTTTTTCCATAAATTTGTAGACATTTTGATTTAAATTCTTAAAACCCAAACCATATCCTTACAAATCATTAGCATATAAAAATCTAAAAAATATGTAGATTTATTCTAGATTATATTATAATGGAGTATACTAAAATATTTTGGAAAATAAAAACATGCAAATTGTGATAGGGTTTTTAGTGTCATTTAATGATAAAACTAGGTAGTGAAAGTAATTAATAATCCAAATACATGATCTATATGAAAGATAAATAAAACCTTTAGTAAACCATAAAATGATATATCATTTACCGGTCACCATATAGCTACTACTACATTATGTTTATCTTTATTTGTGATTGATAAAGATCATATAATATGTATTTAATGAAACACTCATATTAATGATATCTAATGGAAGACAGTACAAATGTTAATGTTTAACATTCATTTGTGGAGTCATTGATACGATATCACATTCATTTCCAAGTATTATCCCTTTCAAAAGCATTCATTATGCCTTTTTCCATCCATGTCATATAATAAAAAATATTCCTATTATACACAAAAAAATTGGATTTAGGGAATATATCCTTCAATATCCAAATTACATTAAACCCTTACAGATTTTATGCCATTTCACCCTCTATTTCACCATATACAAGAACTTTTAAAACAATATCCAATAATATTTTTTTATATCTTCAAAAAATCATTTTGTATATCTATCATTAACATCAACTTATATCAAATCATATGAAATACCTTAAAATACCCATTCAAGACACATTTTTTATAGAAATATAAGGAATTTTAGAGCATCTCTTTTGGTCAAACTCAATACCCATTCAGTCAACCACAAATTGTGACCTAAAAGACCTTTATACTATTGATAAAAAATATTAATAACTAGATCCATAAATATAAAAAAATATTAACCTTAAGAAACTCATAAATGATACTCATGTTACCCAGGGATATGTCATGATCTCCATCAAACACATATATCTCCATACCCATGTGCCTCAACTACATTATATACAAGCATAAATTTTTATATGATCGCTTTATCTATGACCTTAAGAAACCATGAGATATATAGTATATTAATCCCATATATAAAACTCATGCGTTCTCTATTCTATGAGTATAGACTGACTAGGTATCTGAATACCTCAGATATTATTTATCATTATAGATGATCCCCTCACATGTCCCTCACCTGAATAGATAAGAACATCACATATACTATCTACGTATGTCCATATAATTCCCCATTCTATCTCAATCAAGGGACTAGATGTCATACTTTTTATATGAGAGAAAAAATATCCTCATTTTTAATCTCCAATAGAAGGAATGATAAAAAAACATACACGACCACCATCCAATTAGTTGAGCCTCAAAGATATCATTTGAAAGGTATAAGAGTATGAAGGTTTTCATGTTAGGAACCTTAAAACCTTAGGAAATTTGGAATCTAAATATGAACCATGAACCCCAAATATACCAAAAACATATTGTATAACATTCTATGTGGCTTACATCATGGGTCATTTAGTGAAAAAAAATCACATTTTATGCCTCATGATCATATTCCATATCTAAATAAAAGAATAATACTCATACCAAACATATCATGTTTTCATAACCTATAATATTCCATGATAAAAATAATTTAGGGATACTCAAAGTCATACTTTGAGAGGTCAATTATCATCACACATCATGAAATGTTTATTTATATATACATGTAGCTAATGTGAATGAATGATAATGTATAGATTGAATTTTATATAATCATAATACATTTTATATTATTGAACTTATTTAGTAATACTTAATAATGTAACACCGTGATCCAAATATACTGGTCCAGGCTGGAGAGATATATAACCTCATGCGTGCCACCTAATACACAATTTGTATTCAACTAGTAGTGAGGGTTAGAATAGTGCAGTGGGTAGACTATACCCTTAGTATCAAAAATACAATCATCATGATAATATCATAGATATAATTATAATATAAAAAGAAAAACCATAACTAAATGTTAATAATTCTATAACAGGTGACATGTCAGGAATCTCATAATTACATAGGTGATAACCAAGGAGCCCCGATGTGGTAGCTCAAACTATTGTATAAGAAGAGAAACACAAAAATAAATAAAGAAATCACAAAATCAATTCAATGTCTATAATGGTACCTGTTTTGAACAATATACTCCACCACCTCATCTTCCTATCATTGGGCACTTTCTCTTTCTCGGACCCCAGATCATAAATTTTTCCCACACATTAATATTCTCATGCAAGGTGTGAGTATAAAACCTAGTTGGAAACCACAAATATGTACTTAACAAAAGTTCATATATATATATATATAAATGTAGAGTATGAAAATACATGATAGTAGTACATAAGGAAATAATCAACCACACATGTTCTAAGTCATCATGCACTAACCGAGCTTCCATAAACCCTGACCCCACATATTTCAGTAATATATTGGTATAGATTCCAATCTCTGCCATAATATGTCTCAAAAAATTCCACAAGGTCTATGCGCTAGTTCAACACCCTATTCCCATTAGTCTTATTTCTACATTACACCTTTAGAGAACATGTCGTGCCCCACCTTAGGGTGGTTTACTATCCTCAAATTATGGTATACCCATTTGACATAGACAACAAATTATATCACAATGAAACCAGGTTGGTATTTCTCCCATTTCAACAATATGATATGTTGGATACACATCACCTATACATGGTCTACTCCGACATCAACTAAACATGTTAGTGATAAGTGATTAGTATCACCAAGAAATTACACTTCATTGTCCTTAGTTTTAACACCCATGATCTTCCATAAATGAATATTATAGACAATTATGAGAAGCCCGACTATATTTATACTTTAATTAAAGTTATATAGGATAAAAAACATCCTCATGTAATTAATATAATATAAAAACAAATATTAATATAAATCAAGGTTGTCATAAGGCTACACACATTCAACTATACGAAACACCCATTAAGTATGGGTCTGACTTCACATAATCACACAACATCATATCATTTCTACAACTATATTCAAGGTCCCTACATGGCGAGGATATTCTTATCTCAAGTGCATTGATGCCAATTTATAGGTTCTGACATGGGGGATCATCACTCATATCACATCCACACACCAACCAGAATAAGTCCACATGCAAAGGATTTTATAGAACAAATTAAAATTCATCATAAAAATTGTTATAAAATTATATTCAAGAAGGGAATATAGAAAATAAGTTTGAACCACAAAAACATAACCAATGAGATCCATCGTTAATAATAAATATTTATTTTCTCATGTAAAAAGTTTCCAACTCTGTAGATTTGATGTCGATATACTAATGAATCAAGAATCCTTCATTAAACTATAAAAAATACATATATATATATATAGCTATAATAAAATAGATATATGTACAATTAAATAAGAATAATATGATTATGGTTACAATGTATTAATCTTGGAACATGGAATCCAACTGATCGATCAAGGCCTTGAGCACTGAGGAGAGAAGAAGGAGGGCTCCAAAATATAAAAAATTAAGATACAAGGGCCATTCTAGATATGTGAGGGAAAAACATAAGGAGGTAAATATTCAAAATAAATTTTATATAAAAATTACATATACACCCTTCTAAATCTAATTTCATGTGTGTCCCTCCCCTCACTTATAAAAGGCCAGTTATTCTTCCCCCTTATTCTCACAATTTGAGCCTTCTATCTTAGCCAATACCTACCAAAAAGAATTCTTATATTCCTTAATTTCATTATTTATCTCCTGGTCTTTCCCAAAGATCATACTATGAATGATTAAGGTGTAATAAATTTTATAAATTTTAATGAATAGGTAGTCCTCATACTCGACGCTTTTAATGTGTATTTATTTGTCTACTTCTAATAAATCTATTATATCCACCATAACATAATGACACATGTAAAATAAATATAATAATATGTTATTATGATAATTTTATAACAATTTTCTACATCCATACCATCAATTTGAAAATGATGGCATAACTTTTTCATATCTGGGGATTACCACCTCCATTAAGTGACGTGATTCATTTTTCATTTAATCTTTGCAGATATGGTCAAAAAGATAAATTTAAACAATATATATGATATTTTTGATATAATTATAATTATTCAATGATAATTTATTTACTAAATTTTTTTTATTACATATATTAAAATGTGAAAACATCATCTGATGTGGATGAACATGGTGATTTGCATACCCGCCTTTGTAAACCCCTTGTAATGTTTCTCTTGCTACCTTTATTTTTCTGATACTTTTTTTGGGGCACGTTTGCCTGCCTCCTGGACCTTTTTATTATAATTATTATTATAAAAGTTTATATAATTAATAAATATGATACTTATTGTATGTTTAAGATTCAATAGATGATAAAATCATGAATAAGTCAAAAGTATTGGAACCTTCGAATCGAAACATGCATGGAAAAAAATCAGTTTTCACCAGAATGTTAATTTTAATAAAGCAATTTTTATTAAAAGGATAATTGGAAATTATAAAGGAATTATAAATCATATTTTATGTATGAATATAGTTCTAGAATAAATTTATAATAAATATATATATTTATTATATGGGTGATTTTATTGTGAATGAACCAAGACGTGACTTGAGGTAAGGGTTTATGTATCAATCATATTTAATTTGGAAATTATGTATGCTAAACTTCTATTGGGAGAAATTATATGTATATGATCCATTAAAACACATATATTTTATTTTCCTCTAGTAATTACTATAATTTTTACGTATTGTTACAATCCTCCACTCTTCGTTACTTAATAAATTGATAAATTGCTTTCAATAAAAAACATCCTCATTTCCTCATTGGTTGAATTTTTTTTCTTCCAAATCAATGTATATTAATTTTTTTTAGAAATATAATTTTATATGGTGAAATGATTATTTATTTTCATTTCAACAAAATTTTAATTTTCATTAAATAAATATTAATTTTAATTTGTAAAATGTTTTTTAAATAGGTTATTGATGATTTTTTTACAAAAAGAGTGAAAGGAATATTTATTTTAATGTTTACCACACAAATATATTTTCTAACCATCATGAGTATTCTTTAATTTAAAGCTTAATTTACATGTTTGTGTGGTTATTTTCAATGACAATATTTTCCTCAATATTCTAGTAATTTATATTTTCAAATGTAATGAAAAGAAAAGTGATATGTTCTATTTATTTTAAAAGACTATTTTAAATACTTTTATAAAAGATATATATCATTTTTGTCAATATCCTTTAAGGATTTTTATGATTATTTAGGGTTATTATCTTATTATTCCATCTATTTTTCTATATGAATTATGATGATGATGTTTTTATGATGATTACATGAAACCCATTTCTTTCCCATGTGTTAATTAATCTATAATGAGATAATGAATTCTATTATGATACCTTCAAATTCCTTTCTCTTAGTGGTTTATAATTATGTGATAATGAGATTTTGTAAAACCCATTTATTTTCCTTTAGATATTCTATGATGATATTATGAATGTTTTATAATATCATGGCACACATATATATGGTTTTCATTATGTAATGGAAAGGCCAAAAATTACATCACCCTCTAAATAATTGGGTAAAGAATGATATCTCATGAGATAATAAGTCTATAATGGCGAGTGAACCCAAATTAGATATAGACTCTATCCACTATTATAGTCTTGGGTGTGAAACTTT
This sequence comes from Viscum album, assembly GCA_963277665.1. Classification (NCBI taxonomy): domain Eukaryota; kingdom Viridiplantae; phylum Streptophyta; class Magnoliopsida; order Santalales; family Viscaceae; genus Viscum; species Viscum album. Next base: position 175,014,479 of record OY728143.1, on the reverse strand, counting down.
ACTAATCAAATAATGGAATATAGAGTGATCCAAATCCACTATGATGGCCTTGGGATTGATTCAAGATTATAAAAAGGATTTTATATGATTATGTGTATGAAAAAAACATATTTCTTATGATTTTGATTCATTCTCATAGATCATGATTGATTATTAATGACTCAACATTGTTGTTAATTATTTCATTTTTATGATAAAAATCGTATGTAATGATTCATGATTAAGGATATGTGACTAATTGGGTATGACTTTCTTATGTTCTGATTATGTTCTAATACCGTTAATGTATAATAACATATAATTATCGATATATTTTTCATATGTTACACTTATCCATCATCTAATCTCACCCCTTACTATTTTTTCATTTCCCTAGTTTGTTAAGAATGGTTTAAAGAAGGGAATTTCTAAGAAGTCTAATATGAGAAATGAACATTGTGAGATGTATTGAATATTCATATAAAAAGATGTTATATTTATGTATATTATGATTAGTTCACCTCACAAGAACATAAAATCATATCATTCTAAAAACTATATACACAAGATCTATAATATAAAAATATTTCTACCTCAAACATGTTGAGGCCAATTTCCATGTTCCACTAAGGGGTATCATCAACCTATAACATCCACGCAACGAAAATAAAAATATTATATTCTAATATTTTCCAATAAATGATTCATATCCATCATAAAAACGGTTATATAATGACATTAAAGAATGGAATCATTCCATGTGGATAGAACCAGATCGAATTACCCAATGAGATCCACCATCAATGATAGATTTAGATTTACTCAAGGAAAAGGTCACCAACTCTCTTGATTTCTATATATCATCTTATTGGTAAAACTTCATTATATCGTGATGTAATCCATACATATTTTTAAAATAAATTAGATATACGGAATTTTTTTAATAATAAGAATATTCAGGTTAGAATAGATGATTCTTACCTCGTGGAAGCTAATGGATTTATCAAAGCCTTGAGTACCATGGAGAGAAGAATGAGGGGTAGATAGTTGCCAAAAAAGATTTATAAGGGTTTTTCTGGTCGAGTTAGTGTCAAACATTGGTAGGAGAATATCAAAAATAAGTGTTAGAGTGAAATTATAGAGACACCCTCACTTATCAAGCCATGTAGGCACCATTGGCTTACTGATGTTTGGATTATATCCAGTCGTAGTTCCTGGAAGAGGTGAAACCCTTCTACCATTTCCACCAATTAGCTGATGGGACCTATATAGATAAAGTTACTCTTCCTTCCCCACTGTCTATTAGATGGACGTATATTAAATATCTAATGGAACACCAGTTGGTCCAAGATTCTAGTTAGTGCCTCCAACCCTTTTGGCTCAAATTACTGGCCACAATCACATATAACATGTTTGAAGAACACTATTAATTTATGATAAAACATAAAATAATGCAGATTGAAATTTTAATGGAAACTATACATAATCACATGTTAAAACTATTATATAAAATATACTTCCAGATCAAGATTATGTTTAGTGTACTTTTAGAGGATTTGTTAAACTCAATATATATATATGTAATTCTTACCACATCCTTATGGGACCACCCAATAAAACCATCCGAATAAAATATTTAGTGTGTGAAATATATTAATTAATCCCATTTGAATAATGGTGATATTTAGGAATCATATTCCTAATGTTCAATTCCCTAAACAGATTCAAACTCCTTGAATTCACAACAAAAAATGTTATGATGGTAATGAATTTTTATTTCTATATAAAATAATTTATATGTATTTCCTCATCATGTCCCTTTGGAACCAATTCCATTAATTTTTTTCCTTCAAATATAATGTTACTATTTACATTATATCCTAAAATCCATTAAAATATAGTGACATCCACTTTTTTATTTTAACTAGAATAATCTTTTATTTATTAAAATTTAACTTTTCAAAGTCCAAAAATACACCCACTAGTCACTTAGTCACTATATTATCTTTTAAGTATCTTTCTATGATACTAAAACTCGGTTGTGTTAATAAAACAACTATTTTTTTATTTAGTTTGTTTTTTAAAAAACTATTATCTCCATATCATATATTGTATTCCATGTTTTTGGAGAGCCTCTAGGAAAATAAGACTTTATTCATTAAAAAATTCCACTATTGTTGTTGGAATCCCAAATCCTCATATTTTAACAAACATCAGGATAAACTATTTTATCTTGAATAATTTTATTATCCATATATTATTCTCAAAACATATAATTGAATATGATAAATCATAAACCATGTTTGTTGAATCAATCATCTCATATTTCTCATAATAACCCTTTTTTAGTAAAAGAACATCTCTTATCATATTATAGAAATGATATTAGGATACACATCCTTTACTTAGGTCCATACGATCTTGATATATTCCATTATATTCAATTTTTTATATAATAACTATGTGGTTCATCACTTAAATGAAAACTAATATATATATTAATTATTATCTTGATTTTTAACTCTATAATGATTATAATATCTATAAAATATACATTTGGTATCACATTCCCTTTAAAATCATTGTATTTATTTTTTTATTATCACTACCTGGAATGGATATTTCATGGATTTTCTAAAAAAAATGAGGTATTATGAACAATTAAATCCTATGTAATTCTTATTCATCCTTCCCAACAACACATTTAGATTTCAATGAACTAGGTTGGTTATTTTAAGACAAAACTTTAGAATTTCCAACTAAATATACTTTTCGTGTTTAAAATGTTACCGACTTTTTCTAAGAATAAAGCACTAGAACCTGGAAATCACATGTACTAGTTACATAATTATCAACACTGTGATAAAATTCAGTAAATTTTTCTTTAACCCACATAACATGTTTTAACATTTCTCAAAGAATTAATTTTACAACTATGAAATCCCTAAATGATATTTTCCAGTCTATCCAAGTCATCAACAGAATCAATCATACTGAGTATATGAGAATATGCTTAATGCTCCTTTGACTATTTTATATATAATTCCTTTGAAACTTCATGTAAATCATTCAATTATTTTCATATGTTTCTAAATTCATCTATTGAATATCATCAACACATGGTTACTAAGGAAAGTGTTTATCTAAAACATATAATTTCTCATACATATGAACATTTTTTAAGTTACTAGCCTTTGGAGTTTCCAACATTAATATTTTATTTTGAATAATATTTATTTCAATGTTAATATTTACTACTATGATGTTATCCATCTATAAGAAGAAAAAAAATTTGATGAGTATAACTATTTATAAATTTTATTAACATTTAGGAAGGATTTTTATTAAATAGTATGTTACTAAAAATATTGGTTCTTCACTAAAATATACATGAATATGATAAATTTACATTGAATACATTTATATGATATATGTATTATTTATATATATGTAATGAACATATTATACATTCATACGATACATTTATTCATATAGACAATTGCATGTATTCATAAATATATTTTCATGTAGTATACATACAATGAATACTAAACATGAAATAATAGGGAACTTTTATTTCTTATATAAAATTTTTTATTCCCAGATGGTTTCATTTGGATTAATAGTCTTTCATAATTCTCATTAATGGGTTCAATAGATTCACCAACAAAGAATTAATTAGGGGTGTCATTTTATGACACTCGAAACATCCTACATATTTATCATTCATGAAAGAGATTCAGTATTTACCTATAAAAATGGAATATGATCATATTCATGTGAGTTTATTACTTTTTCATGTTTGATGCTATTTGTGATCAAATTTTTTGTATAATTCCATATATAATTTATTTCTTTCCAAATACTTGTTCTTCTCTCCCGAGAAGGTGTTATAACCCCTTATTGAGATCAGAGTACCCTAAAATAGATAACCAAATACAATGGTGGGTGTACCTACCTCATAGGAAGGATGTATTTATCTATATCTCTCATAATATTCCTCTATCTAACTCCTCACAACAACAAAGAAGGTTGTTGTTCTGTACAACCATATATTCTTTGTTTTTGTGTTTTTTATTTATCATGCATATTTAATTACTATGGTATAGATTATAACTACATTTTGTGTGGATTATACTTAAAAGTATCATATAATGATCAAATAATTACCATAAGTTGTATAAAATATAGTTTCCCTATTAGATCAATGTGAATTTGTCAGTGCTTTTGAAAAGCACAGTATATGTTAAATTACATGTACATTTTTTAACAGTATTTATTTATATGACAAGGAAATTATACAAGTTTTACTCCATCAAATAGCATTATTTTATTATATTAATATTATTTGGAAGGCTAATGGTGTGTGTGTGTTATATGATGACACTACATCAAATGAAAGTAGTAGAATAATAGAGCATCAGTTTTTTCTCTTTACATTATGGAGTGTCAATATTGAATCAAGATTGGATAATATCATGTAATAAATGTAGGGGATATATGAGTGTTTCATATAGATGATATGAATATTTCATTTCCATCTTATATATGATCAAACAGAACATAAAAATGTTGTGTATCAAATAGGAATACAAGCTCAACATTTGGATATTGGACATGGAGTGCAATATGAATATTTAAAGTGTTGTATATGGATGCATTACAAATTAAGGTATGCTAAAAATGAGTGAGGCCAAGGGAATATGAAATAATATTCCCCATGGAGTATCCATAGTGGATATAAAATTCATATATCTGTCTCATCATGGTGTAACAGGTAAATTGTTAGCGAGGGATTCCACGGGAAGAGGGGATGACCACTAACCATCAATAATTAATCCCACATTTTAAAATTAAATGGTATAGGGAATGTTAATTACATGTGATGCTACATCAATTATCTATAATATAAAAACTCGATTCGGGGCTCTTTTACGACCTCCTGTGTCGACCTATACATGTAAGCCAAATCACCCCCGCCTTGTCTTCCGCATGTGCTACCTCACACACTAGTCTACACCCACTCACACCTTGTCCATGCTTGGATGGATTTTCCTTGAACCTGGATGACCTACCCTAAGAGGGATGGATACTTGAGAATGTAGTATAGGTGTTGGAAATAGTTTTTAGAATATATAATAAAAAATTAATAAAATGAATATACAAAAAAGTGTATGTTTATTATAAGTATATAATATATTTACAAAACATAAATTAATGTTTCAATAAAATTATTTTTATTATCTTATTTATATTTTCTAAATATGAATTGTTCATATTTATTTTACATGATAAATAAGCGATTTTTTATTAAGAAATTTAAAAAATGAATTGAATTAGACTGTTTATAAGTGGTTTGTAAATGATTGAAACGATATTCTTGAAATGTTTATAAAATTTATAGAAGTTGTTTTATAAATAACTATAAAATGTTTATGGTGTATTTATTTGATGTGTTTACAAAATTTATTATTAATATTATATTAATATTAAAAGTGTTAATATTATATCTTTTCATTGAGATATCATTTATAAAATGTTTGTAAATCATATCAACAAGTTATTTCATATGGAATAATTATTAGCATTAAATAAATTGTTTAATTAAAATTTATTGTGATAATAAATTTGTTTTAAAGAATGTATATAAATTACATTAATAATGAAAAAATATATAAGATTTTATATTTATAATTATTAATTATTCAAATTTATTTAATTTAAGATTTTTCAAAGTAATAAAAGGAATTATTTAAGACATTATCATAATATTTAACAATATTATGTATATGGTATTAAACCATATAAAATCTTTGCATAATAAATATCGAATTATAAAATTGTTTATATTTATTTTAAAAATTCTATATATTTAATTAAAATTTCATATAATAATAATAATATTCAAGTGTTCATATTTTATGTGGATATAAATTTTTTATATTCAAGATCATGAATTATTTATAATAATTATCTTATTTTTAAAATTATTTATAATACTACTTTATTTATAAATAGTTTGTGAAATTTTTATCTAATGATTAAATTCATTAAATTTTAATTTATTTAATGTTATTACATTCTTTATTCATAGGTTTAATTTTTTTTTTATATTTTGAATATTATGTATGCTTAATTTATTTGATAAATTGATTCAAGAAGATAAATACTTTCATAACATTCTGGGTATGAATCTAAAATTTAGTTTTTCTTAAACCTTTACCCCGGTTTATCATTTGGAGTTATTAGGTTGAAATTAATAGTTGGGAATAGTTTGCGTATATTATATTTCATAGTTATCCTGAATTGTATTATATATTGAGAAAAGTCTCCCCCAAGTGAGGGACTTGGTGTCAGTCCACCTACTAGACTAGAGGCTTATGCCTTGCTTTAAAAAGATGAGGGGTTACTAATTATTTATTATAGATTACCCATGTATAGATTTTTAATATCATACAACTCTATTCCTTTTTATGAAAAGTTTATGTACCTTGTTTTTTAAGATTCTTTTGTATATATGTGAATATACAAGGATTCAATTTTTTTGTTAGTAACACAAAATTTTGGGTTGTCTGAAAAGATAGACACTAATGAGTTGTTAATCCATTAATTTGTTGTATGTAATAAGGATTATAAAAAATAAATTATTTAAATTATATATACACAAAGGAATAAAACATGAGAATATAAATATTTTGATTCGATTCAAATAGTTATAAATTCTATACACATTATATATAAATTAATTGGTGAGACTTTTATGAAAACCCTTATATACTAAGTGTGAGATTCCTTCAGTAATGGAACTTATCAAGAACATGATCATATGACCAAGTAGTTTAATACCATATTAGGGTGACCCTAGATTATTTTGAGTAAAGAAATAAAGTAATGAATAACCCTAAGTTATTCAACCAGGTAGTTTCATTCCAAAGTGAGGTGCTGTTGAATTATCATTTTTTAGATTTTTTTATATTTTATTTACGTTACACATAGATGGGAACACCCAAGATTTGGGATATGAGAGGAATAAAGTTGAATATTATCTATATGATGGATGTGGAAAAAGAGTTTTCCACTCAACTATCCATGAACCACAACTACCCTGATTGATTATATAACCTACCTAAAAAACTAAAGTGATGAGTTTCATGCTAAATTGGGGTTATTTATTTGTAAAATATGGATATTTTCTTGCTAAATGGATATGATGTAAATGGAAATTATTTTTAGTTGGATTAATTTCATTAAAAATCCTTGTTGAAAAGATGTAAATCATGATACTCATCTCATAAAATAATCTGCTATAAATATATCATATCATCATCTTCAGACTTAACTAAAATATTAATACTGAGAAAGAAGAAACATAATGTTAATAACTCCAATGATCAATAACATATGAAATGTTCTTTAGTTGATTAGATTCTATATTTTATATTGATTAGGGGTAGTGATTTCATAAGATAATATTATTCAAAAAAACATGAATGAGATTATGAAACTCTATCGAATGATATTATTTTGAATGGAAGTTAATTATTTTGTTTATAAGGATACGTGGTATCAAGTTTATATTTTAAAAGTGTTATGAATATATTAGAGTTCAAAATAAAGGTAGGAAATGATTAAGATTTTATTTTTCATTCCTGTGATGAATCAAACTATTGATACATCATATACATGTAAATATAAATTTCAAGATTAGGTGAATCTAAAAAACATATTTGTATCTTTATGTTATTTATATTTTCTAATAAGGTATGTTTTTTGTTAACAAATAGTTGTTTTAAAAAAGTAGATTATTAATTTAAAACACATTATTAATGATTCATCATATTCATTAACATTTTCAAAAATAATTCAAGGATAAAATTATTTATCTAGTTATTTATCAAAATATAAGGGAGTTTTCTCCCTACCCTAATAGATGATATTTCCATGAAGAATAAATATAATTTTCAAAATAAATACAATATACACACAGAATACCATATGAGATATAAAAAATAGTTTATTTGTTAAATATTCATAATAAAAGGAAATAAGATTCATTTCTTAACATAAAGAAGTCCTTATTTTATCTTAGAATGATATTCTAAAAAGAGCGTAGTACCTAAAAATCCATTGGTGTATGTCTGGGATTAGAAAAGTTCAAATTTAACAAATGACACATTATTCTAGTTTATGGTCAAACTATGTTTCAGGATTATTAATGTTAAATTGAATGTGACTTTATCTTAAATAAGAAAAGAATTTTCTGGAAAAAAACAATGTAAATATTTACATTGGTTTCAATGAAAAAGTTTTATTAAATAAGATTCAAATTATGATGATGATAAACTTTGAATGAGTTCTATGTAAGCAATAGAAGTTGAAATCATAGTATGTAAATGTTATCAAGATAAGGAGTATGAATTTTTTCAAAGAGTTAAAAATTAGGAATATGATTCCTACATATCACCATTATTCAAACTAAATTACTTCATAGATGTTAATCACTATATAAATTTATTAGTATATACTTATCAAATCTGAATATAGATATGTTACAATAAATTACCTATAGATGTAATGAATGAAGAAAATCATTACAGAAAAAATAACATGAGATTCATTTAGAATCTCTATGTGTTAAACACTTGAGAGATTGATTATGATGCTTTTAAATATATATTTTTTCTATAAAGGCAATCTCCATTTATCATTATTTCATGTATACTGAAATTTACATTACAATAGTGATATAATGATTACAAATCCTCAAAGTATAAACATTGAATTTATTATAACATTTAATAATCACAATGTTAAATGGGATATGATGATATATAATGATTATCTTGAATAGATTTTTGTATTCATTACAATTGTTTGTAAAATAGATAAAAATAATGGAATCGCGAGGTAATAAGTAGAGACTTATTACTTTGAATGACACACAAATGTATATCTCATGAAACATCATATGAACATTGATATACTTAGGGGTGCGTGATTATTATTAATCCTTCTTGATAAGGTTGATCAGATACATAGAATGTGAACCTTTATAATTTGATACCCTACATAAAAAATTCACTATAAAAACATAACTAATACAGGGGTGGTTGGTAATGTTTCTGATCATGTCATTACATGGAGTGAAACCATAATGGGATCTATTTACTTGGACGAAAGTAAAGGTATATGAACCTTGATCGAAATATATTGATAAAATTCATGACTATACTTATTTGACTCATATAATGATGTGTTCACCTATTTAGATGAAGTGTATCTGATTTACACGTTTGTTAGATAAATAAAACGTGATGTATATATCTACCTGGTTAGAATTTTTTGGATAATCAGGAACAAATGAGTATGAATATAAAATATTGATATATTCCATGTTTAGTAGTCACTCAACATCATGGAAAAGGATATTATAAAGGTATATATATTATTTATATGATACATCTAGTGGTATAAATGTTCATATAGAGATATGAGTTTGTTTTATGGATATCACACTAGACCCCTCAATATCTTGAGTAGCACAGATTTTTTTCTTGAGCCCACTAATTATTTACATATATGAAATATGGATTTTATATTTGGTTTGAATGATACCAAGGACCATAGGGTCACATAGTTAGTCCAATAGATAAAGATAAAATTTTGAAAAAAGTATTTATTCAAAATGAATACAGTATTATGAAACTATATATATAAGAGTTTTGATGAATTCATAAAGGGTTTAGATGTTTGATACTAAGTCTCAATGATATTTTAGTGCAAGTGTGATATTTTTTTGTACACTAAAATATAGATGCATATGATGCATGTACATTGATCACATGTATATAATACATGTATTATTTATGCGTGTGTGTGCATATATATATATAATACTAATATTATACATTCATATGATGTATATATAATCATGAAAATGATAAATATATTTGTACCAATAGTTTCCTAAAAAATACATGTATAAGGTGTGTGTATACAAGAAATGAAAAACGAAAATGCATCCTTACAACACTTTATTTTTTTGTATGTAAATTGATACTCCTCAATTGGTTTCATCTAAATTAATGTCTTTACATAATGATCATTTAATGTGTTAAATGGAATCATCAATGATGCATCAATGTGTGGTGTCATTGTAAAACCTGATACATTCTTCATTTAGTAAGTAGTATAGGAATTTGACTATATAATGATAATATTATTATCTTTATATTGGTAGATTATAGTTTGTATTTGATATTATTAGTGATCAGGGATTTCATGAAAATATTTCTACAAGAATAATCTTATAAAAGTGTCATTGATCTCTCCCAAGAAGCCACTAATAACCCTTAGAGAGCTTTATGTGTCCTCCAATTGATATAGGATCTAGTGTAAAGTGTACCAACCTCTAGGATATGAGATATTTTTTCTGATCCTTGTGATATTACTCAAGATAAATCATCACAAAAAGGAAGGGGAAGGTGTTTGTTCAGCCAAACTAGGTATACTATGTTTTTTTTATGTTTTTTCATTTATCATGAAAATTAATTCACATAGGAATATATTCTTCACATATTTGGTTCATCTTATTCTACAAAAAGATCATATGATGATCAACTAACACCCCTAAAAAATATGACTACATTTAAAATGATAATATCGATTAGTGGGGAAAATACATATTTCACAAAGAAATGAACCCTATTTGGCATTAAACTCAACATTTATCTATTTATGTATTCCATTGTCTATTCATATAATATATGACTAATACTCCCAAAACCACACTCTCAGATCTGGTGATAATACATAAACATTACATTTTTAGCTATGACATCGATGAAGGTGCCATCGAAAACTTACCACACTAGAAGGTAAATATTCGATCACTTATATTCTCAAGGTACTTTTAGGTTAATATTTTTATAGAATTAGGATAATATCTTACATAAAAAATACCCCTAAAATCAAGGGAGTATATTTCACATTATAACCATCTTTTAATATTCCATCTTAGGTCATTGATATCATCCATATGAAACCCTTATATACATAATTCATTCATCATAATTCCTGATAACCTGGGGAAAAAGAAACAAAACATGTATTATCTAAAATGATCATTAAAGGTAAAAATAATAATTAACTAATAAATTTCATCAATGAGTAAAATTGGAGAATATGAGTATGATGACATAATCAAAGTTCGTGATCATAACATAAAAATATTAATAAACACCAATACCTGGACCATCAAACATGAAAACGTGAAATAATGCATTAATAAATGAAAAATTATTCACTATAAAAAATTAGTATTCATGTGATATTAGTCTTGTCCAAAGAAACATTTATAACTAATACAAAGAATAACTAAAACATTTTAGTATTTTGGGAAAACTGCTTTATAAAACAATTACATAACCCTTACAAATTGAATAACAATATGGTCAACAACCACACCCAATTCATTTGAACGTTATTTGGGTGCACCCATCATATAATATATATTGGGATCACCTTGTTCTATCTATGGGAACGAATCATAAAACACTATCTAAGAACCATAAATAAAGTAAATAGAGCATACATTTCATCATAAAAAACATTAAAAATTCATTATTCTTTTTATAACTTGATTAAGCCATATAAAAGAAATGGGTTCCATGAAAATATATTTGAAACATGATTAACCCATGAAAAAGAAAAGGGGTACATAAAAATATATTTAAAACATGATTGTTCGATAACAATATTTTTGATATATAATTAACCCATGGAAATGAAATGGGTTCCATAAAAATATCATTAAAAAAAGATTAAACCATGTAAAAGAAACATCTTCAATGAAAAACTCTTTGAAACATATTAATTAATAAACCCAAAAAATATAAAGGGGTTCTATACCGATATCATTGAAACATGATTAAACCATGGTAAATAAATGGATTATATAAAAATATCAGAGAAACATTATTAATTTGCAGAAAAGAAATGGGTTCCATAGAAATGTATCTATAAAGTAATTAACCCATGGAAAAGAAATGGGTTCCATAACAATATAATTAAAACATGAATATCTTATGGAAAATAAATGTGTCCTATAAAAATATCTTTGAAACATGATTAACCAGTGGAAAAGAAGCATGTTCCATAACGATATATTTGAAACAATTATTATCCATCCAAAAAAATAATGAGAATGGTATAACTAAAAAATATCCCCATTAGACAATATTTAAAAACATGTTTTGTTGATTTTTATAAATGGATATACCTTTAAAATATCATTAAAAATATTTTTTAGGTAAATAAACTTTTAATTTTAAAAATCACTTTTAATAAATAAAAATTCACAAAACATTTAGAAAATAAATTTAATTCAATATACTTGAAAAAATATAAAGGAAATTTCACTGAAAATAAAGGATATGATGGTGACAAAATATATTCATGTCATTAGTGTTAAAAAATAATCATTCTTTTAAAAAAATTAAAAAAGGGAATCAAAAGTAACTTATTTTTTAAATGTTAAGAAATTTAGTTTTAAAACCCTTGAGTAGAAGGTAAAATATCATGTAAAATGGATTTAAAAAATAATTTATTTACATAAAATTAATGTTTTGAAAACATAATAGAAAACATTTATATGGAAGAGAAAGATATCCGATCTAAAATTGAAATTTAAGATCTGTATCCCTTATAAATGACATTATTGATGTTTCATCAATAAATAAGGGATAAAATTGAAATTAAATAAGTGAACCAGATTCATAAACATATTATAATAAAATAGATGTGGTTCATGAAAATAATATCACTTTATTTCCTCTACAATAAACATGAACATAAACTACCATGAATGAAAGAAGATGGTAATATAAAGCCTTTTCTATTTTATTAACTCCACAATTGTAATCCAAATGATATAATAACATCAAATGATACTTTAAATATCATTAAAATAATTAAAATAATGATATAATATTTAAAATGGTAGTATATAAAACACATAAAATAAATTAGGTTCATGACAATAAAATATACCTCAATGATAGTAAATTGGGACAAAATCCCTTACGACATTGGTAATCTCTAGGTCAAAACCACATGAAAGAGAGAACCACATAAGGATTTTTAAATCCAAATTAATTTCATGAAATAAATAAAAAAAAGTCACGAGGTTTATATACAATACACAACAAAAATAAGTTGTGAATATTGTATATGTCTAATAAAAAATAAAAAAGAGATGAGAAACCCCTACCCCTGACTAGACTTTCTTCGTATGGGTTCAAACCTACTGTATAATGAACTTATATTAATTATTTTATTTCATAATAATGTTTTATATGATTAATATATTCTACATATATAATAATATTTAATTTCATTCTAATGACAATTTTAAATACTTAATCAGTTAATTCAATGTCGGGTGTTTTGAGGACGTTCGGTTCATTGTTTTAAAATGGCTTTGGTGTGTTGATTGGGGTCAAAGTGGTCATTGTTTCAACATATAAAAAATAATAATCATGAAATATTTATAAAATTTATACATAAATTATACTTTTAATATTAATAATGAAATTGTTTTTTAAAAAATGAACTATGTCACAATCATGGAGATGTTAGACCGTATGTACACACGAGTAACGTTTCCATTTTTCAATGATCGTTATGGAATTAAGGAAAGTAATATTTTATCTTTACAGAGTGATAATAATTTAAAAATTAACATATTATTTAATTTAATATACTTAAATATATATCAACATTTTTTGTGGTTGTGGAAAAATAATCACATCACTTTATGGAGGTAGTAGTCCACACCTACGCATGAACATTGTTATCACTTTTCAACGTAAGAAAGAAAATGATATATTATTTTATAGAATGATTAATATTTCATGAATATATAAAATATTTCATTTATATAACATATATTCATTAACATTATCCTTATTATCTTCTATATAATGTTATAGTGAAAAATGAATCACATCGCATTGCATGGTGGTAGTCTGCCCCACACATGAGTGACCTTATCATTTCCCAAAAGAATGTAATGTAAAAAGGTATATATGATATAAAAATTTTAAAATTTTAAATACCTTAAAAATATAATATATATAATTTCAATCAATCATTATATAATTCTATGAGATGTGATGATGGGAAACTAATGACAATAGTTTGTGAGGCATTTGTCCACCATACACTCGAAAATGATTTCATATACAATTTTATGGAAGAGGAGATAAATTTAGCTTATGAAATTAACATAATAAAATCTCATTATATGGTATATAATGGTTTTAATATATAATAATAATGTAATAATATTTTAAGTAGGTGGAATAAGAAATAAAATAAAAATACATGGTTAAGAACGATATCACTTCTTTGGATAACCTCCTTAAGTAAGCATGTAAATCCATAATATGATTGATTTGTGATATAAAAAAAATTATAAGATGTGTTTAGGGATGTTATAAATTCAATTTTATTTTAATTTTACATGAAAAAGGTAATTTAAGGTGTAGACATGATAAGAGAGTGGGTGGCCTTTTATAAGTGAGGTGAGTGGCACACTTGTAACTTTTGATAAAAAAAGGTGTTCCCACATTTTTCACAATCCAGAAGGATCCAAAATTGACTATTATTGATCCTTATACATGATAAGATATAAAAACATACAAAAAATAGTTTTTAGATAATAATTTGGTCTTTTTTATTCTTATCGTTTAAGTTTAGCCCCCAATAAAATTATTTTCACCTTAACCGCGATAATTAATTTTTTACTATTTTCATTATTCGTTATGGTTATATGTTATATTAAACATATTAGATACTAATTTTTTTTATTATTGAAAATATTTAATCCAATTTTCCAAATTAAATTTACATAATATAAAAACTTTAATTTAAAATTAAACTAGAAGATGTGATAAAAAGTGGGTTTTCAAGAAGTGTATTTTTAAGCGAAAGATGAATTTATATTATCTATATGAATAAGATGAATAATAATTGTATGAATATAAATTTATAATTATTGATATATAACCTATAAATATCTTTTGAAAAATTCTTAGTTATGGGTTTTTTTAATTAGTTTAAATGAGGAATCATTATGCACTTTAAAATAATTTAAAAAAGCCGGTTTAATCCAAAAAATTTACTTATAATAAAATATTAATAAATATGATCAAAATGTAATTAAGTGGATTAAATATAATTAAATAATGATTATATAATTTTAAATCATATTAAAAAAATAATGTTTCTTTTAATTTTAATTAATTTATTGAAAATAAATGACATTTTTGACAAAAATCAGTATTGTTCACTATTCACTGAAAAATAAATATTTTACAAAAAATCCAAAAAATTCTCCTAAAATAAATTTTTATATGAATATTTATGAAATTATGTTAATTTTATCAAATAAAATTTCCATAAATTTCTAAAAATTATTTATAATATTTTTTCTTGAAAAGTAATAAAAACATTTTTGATGAAAACATATTTTTGAAGAATAAATATTCTTTACTAAAAACTGATTTATTTTTATTAAAAATTTGAAAATAATTTATATTTATTAGTACATTTATATATATATGTATATAATTAATAAATTCGTTAATAATATTCACCCCCACCAATTTAATGGCAAGGTTATAATGGTGATCCATTTCATAGGTCATCTGAGCACAATGTTTCTTGTAGAAAATGCTATCAAACATACTTTTCTTTTCTAATAGCTTTTGGTGTTACATAATTCCTCATTTAATAAATATCATCCGTGAAATTTGAAAATTATCTTATTTATAAAATTTTGTAAAATTTGAAATATCTTTTTTCGGAAACCCACATCAAAAAAGGGTTAATAAAACATCCCCTTGATAAGAGAGAAAAAGAAGTATGAGGGTCATCTAGAATAACATGTACTAGATTTATGAATAAGAGACATAGGTGTGAAGTGAATATTGGGACATGGATGAAATTCCTAATGACCAAATAATGATATAGAGTGAAAGAAATCATCGATCATAAGAATTTTAATAATCAATAGAAAGTCAATACCCACAAATCTATAAACCAGAGAGGTATAAAAAAGGTCAATGATATCATCAGAATTGATGTTAATGGGATTTTTTAAAAATCATATTTCCTAGAGTTTATGAATTATTTTTCCATATAGACTAGGATAATAATGAAATATACATGAAAGTTTAATTTTATCTTTTAATCAATTTCCAGCACAATCTCATCATTTTCAAAAAATGATGAGTATTAAAGATGAATTGTTTTCATGCCTAAATTACTGAAATCAACATTTAAAGGGAAAAATAAACATAAAAGGGATATTAAATAAATTAAAAAATTCTTATTATGTTAACTGAAACAAAAATAATTATAACATGGTTAGTTAATTCCCAAAATGAATAAACCTTGATATGATTAAATAATACATTAATATCTAAAATTTAATACCAATATCGACGTTATAATTAAATCATTCGATATATAAATGAACCTATATAGAAAATAAATTTAATAACCTCAATATTAAAGTGATTTTTAACCTGAAATTTCATATCATTCCTTTCATCTTACAATCCTAAAAATGTAGTGATATTATTATAAAATAACAACAATTTCTTTTTCACAAAATAACATTAAAGTCCCATTGCTATCTATATTCTAAAACATTTGTTCCCAAAATTACATCAATATCCAAGATCAAATAAATTATAATAATTATAGATAACTTAAAACTTATGTCCAAAAAATGTAAAGGGATACTTCATATAAAATAGAAGCATTATATATACTTAAACCCAATAAAACATCTCCTTAAGTATCATTAATCACTTTAAGATCTAATCACATAAAACCATTAAAGGGGTCTTTAGGACTTTTATCTTATGATAAAACTTAATATTATAGACCCATGATGGAATCCATAGCTCTTAATATAACCTCACATGAAAAAATCATATCTCCAAATTTATCTAAACCCTCTTTTGATACCAAATATAATATCTTTGAACCCACACTCTCAGATCGAGTGCTTAAAGCATAAACATTATATTTACGGATTTAATACTGATGATGGTGATCCAATTTTTTCATTTAAATTTTACAATATAAAGAGGTATATATTGGGTCACTTATATTCTCAAGGACCATTTTCTTTATATTTTTAGAGGTTTCATAATGAATATTAAATAAATAATACCCTAGTATTCATGATAGTATCTTTCCCACTATAACTCGATTTTCATATTCCATATTAGGTTATTAAAATCATCTATATAAAAACCATATAGAAATAATTCATTCCAAATAATTCTTGATAACTCAAGGAAATGGAATCATAAGAAGGATTATCTCAAATGTTCTTGGGTAAACATAAGCATTAACAGTTAAATATCATCTATGAGTATAAGAGGAGCATAAGGGTATGATGACAAAATCATTGTGAGTGATCATAACTTAATAATATCCATACCCATCAATACCTGAATTATCAAACATACAGACATGGAAAAAGGATTTTATAAAGTCAAGAGTCATCAGAATTAATAATCATAATCCATGTGGTATCAATCTTGATTAAATGAAACTTTTATAACCCATAGAAAAAATAATAAAAACGTGTTGGTATCTTTATAAATAATCTTCATAGTACAATTACATAACCCTTAAATATTAATAACCATACGGTCAGATTCCATACCAAATGCATTGGAGCTATCTCGGGGTGCACCCATTATGTAATCTTTATCAATATCACCCGATGCAATCTTGGAACACTTGTCATATTAAAATGTCCAGGAACCATAAATAAAATACAAAGAGATTATATTTCATCGTAAACCTCGTAAAAACAATCACTATTCCTTTTATAACTTGATTATACTATCAAAAAAATGGGTTCCATGAAAATCTATTTGAATCTTGATTAACCCGTGTAAAAGAAAGGGGTTCCATAACAATATCTTTGAAACATGATTAACATATAAAAAGGAAGTGGGTTCCATAAAAATATATTTGAATCATGATTAACCCATGGAAAAAAATTGGTTCTATAAAAATCTTTTTGGAACATATTTAACCTGTGGAAAAGAAATGTTTTCCATAAAAATCTCTTTGAAACATTAATACCTCTTGGAACTGAAAAGGCTTCCACTCTATTAAATATGATTAACTCATGGAAAAGAAAAGGGTTACCTAAAAATATCATTGAAACAATCATAATTCATACAGAGAGATAATGAGGATGGTATAATTATAAAATATAACCATTATAGAATAAATAAATGTTAGGGTTTTTGATGTTGATGAATGGTTATACCATTAAAATATCAATAAAACCATTTTTTTACAAAAATAAACTTTTCATTTTGAAAATCACTTTTAAAAACTAAAAATCCATAGTATATTGTGAAAATATATTTATTTGAATACAATATTGGAAACATGTAAGGGAAAAATTAATTAAAATATTATAGATGACGGTGGGAAAATATATTCATGTCGTAAGGGTTAAAAATAATCATTATTTTCAAAATATTGTGATAATGGGAGTCAAAAGTTACCAATTTGTAAAAAATTAAGAAATTAAATTTTAAAAATGTTTACAATAAGGAAAAATATCATGTATAATGGATTTAGGATATCATTTATTTTTATAATATTTTTTTGAGTTTTTTGAAAACATTGTTATAAAAGAGAGATACCCTATCTAGAAGAAAGATAAAAGACTTGTATCACTTTCTCAAATGATTCTTGGTGTTTATTGAATAAATAAGAGAGGAAATGGAAATTAAACATGTGATCCAAATTCATAACCATATTATAATAAAATAAATTTTATTTAAGAATATAATATCACATTATTTCCTCTAATATAATTTTGAACTTAAACAATCTCAAAATATAGATGATTATAACATAAATCTTTTGAACTTTGGTAACTATTTATTCGTAATCCCCATACAAGGATAACATAAAATGATACTTTAAATATCATGAAAATAATCAGTATTCATTATTTTATATTTAAAAGGATATATGCACCATATAAAATAAATTACGTGAATAATAATAAAATATGCGATAATGAAAGAAAAAAAGATATGAAATCCCTTATGACTTCAGTAATATATGGATCAAAACCCCATGACAGATAAAACCTCCTATATATTTATAAATAAAGAAAATGTCAGGAAAAAAATTATAAAATAAGTTCATGGTACATAAATATCCCACAAAACAAAAATAAGTGGTGAATATGACATATGTCTCATTGAAATAAAAGGGAGACAATAAACCCTTACCTTATGTCCAATTTTCTCCGTATTTGTATGAATCTACTATATAATGAGCGAGCGAAGCAGGGACTTAGGGTTTGGGAGCACTGAGGATCAGGCGGCTCGCCCATTCGGGCGGTGGCGATGGCCACTGCACCCGCCATTCTCTAGCAACGCCGGTTAGCTACGACATCCTTATCACCATTCTCTGATCCATCCATCCTACCTGACATCCCCCGGATTCAACTATTCTATAAAGTCCCAACTCTTCAACGAGGGGATCCTTCACTTCCACTGTCCCTATAGGAGTTCTACGAAGCATCTAATCTCCATGGGATATATCTAATAGATTGTTTCAGCTGACAGTGCCCATCCCTGGATAGTTTTCCCCATTTCTCTAATGAATCTTTTCCCCTACAAGATCGCATCATCTTCAGTATCATTGATCCTTGTCACTCCACTCTGCGGTTCTCTAATAATGAAAATTTTGTCACGTTTTGGTCCAAAGGTCTTTATTGCTATGGAGGGCACCATTTCATTCTACATCATTGGAGCTACGATTTCCATTGGAAGAGGGATTCCCCCTCTACGGTGATCTGGGTGAGCTTTACAGATCTCCCCCTTCCCATCCAAAATACTACTATTCTACAATTGTTAGGCACTATGGTTGGAAGGTTTTTGGCTTTTGATGATTTGTCGAGGACTTTTATCCATCATATAGAACCCTGAATCTACGTGGAAGTTGACGTCTCCAAACCCCCTGTTGAATAATTATGGATCAAGTTTGATAACGAGCTTCGATGCCAAAAATCAGTGGCTTTTGAGAACTGGTATGATTTCTGCACTTCCTGTTGTCGATTGGGTCATCATCAATGGGACTGTCATACATTATTTTGGAAATCTTAAAATTTGGTTCATAGAGGAATTGTTCCCCCTGAGAAACAATCGGTGGGAACCTCAGATCCCAATGGTACTAGTGTCTCTTTACAGAAGGGTGATGCAGATGCGTCCCCTATTGACAGTGGTATGAGCCTGATTGCTAAAGATATGGCTCCTCCTGCAAAGCAGGATGTTTCAATGCCTAATCGGATCACCCAAAATGAAGATTCTTTGAAGTCAGTACCTTTATTTCCTGAGCCCAAGGTCAAGGATGTTTTCAACATGTTGATCGTAGATTTTAATGGTATGAAACACCAAATGGTAGTGAATTCTCAGAGCAATGAAACGGGTGTTGGCACTGATTCCGGTTTAAATAGTACCTATTCTGAGATGGAAAGGTTTATGATGAAACTCATGAGAGAGTTCCCATGACTCCTGGAGTTGGTTCTTATGTATATGTAGTCTGGTCACCTTTTGGAGGACAAGTTTCTGTCACTAAGAGTCCAACCAGATCAGGTACTAGAAAGGAAGTGGAGGATATTGAGCTCGACAAACATTTTGATGGTATGTCTAATGAATATCTGGTGCAGGAGGTTCAATCCTTTCATAGCAGATACACTATTGATGAGCAGCAGGCCCAGGGGAGCATTACTAGTGTAGGGGGCATGAAGGGAATCCCTAAAGAGCACAAATATTACTCATATTTTCCACCTTCTATGGAGACACATTCATATAAAAAGTTAAACTCCAATTAGATAGACGATGATGCTCTCAATCACCCATTAGATATACTATTTAGTTTGGATGAAGAAATGGTTAAACATGTTTTGTTTCATAACGCTACTGAATATGAAGTTACTAAAGTGACAGGATGGTCATTGAGGATGAATATTAATGAGGAACAATATACCTGGATCGACAGGCATGACTTGATTTTAGTTGGGGGTTTCAACAATGGGAAGATAAGCCTTGAGGAGTACGTTCATACTTGGTATAAATTGGAATTAAGATGTGAAGATCTCATAATGGATGAACCAGAAATTCAGGTAAAAAATAGCCCATGGAAACTATTTAGGGAGCCAATTTCTAGTAGTCTTAAATTTTCCTTTAATGGTTTGGTTATGTCCTTTTGTGTCTGAACCATGGTTTCTCACATTTTCCCAAAATGTGTTTGGAAATAAAAAATTTAATTTTCAGTCTACTATATAATGAATTTATATTAATTATATGGTTTTATAAGAAAATTTTATAGGTTTAATACCTTATTATGAAATAATTTATTTAATTTATTTATATTGTCATATCTAAATAAAAAATCATTTATGTCCACATCATATATTTTGATGACGTTCGATTCATTATTTCAAAACAGATTTGTCTTATTGATTCGGGTCAAATAGGTAATTGTTTCAATATATAAAAAATAATAATAATGACACTTTTATAATATTTATACATCAATTATACGTTTAAAACCAGTCAGGAAATTTGGTTATGAAAAATTAACTATGTTAAAATCATAGAGCCGATAGGCCGTACATACCCATGAGTAACATTTTCATTTTTCAACGATCATTATGTAAAGAAGGTATGTAATATTTTACCATTAAATATTTAAAATAATATCATTAATAACATATTATTTAATTAAATATACTTATATTTATCAACCATTTTTGTAGTGATGAAAATAAGAATCACCTTTCTTTGCTTCATGGAGACGGTAGTTCGCACATATGCATGAATGATGTTATCATTTTTTAGTGTATGAAATAAAATGTTATATTATTTTTAGTAATGATTAATATGTAATTAAAATAACATTTATTTAATTTATATTTAAAATATTCATTAAATTTATCCTTTTTACATTTCATGTAAAATGTTAGTGAAAAATGAATCAGATCGCATTGCGAGACAATAGTCCACCACATAAAATAATGATGTAATCATATCTCCAATAGAATGGAAAGAAAAAATTTATATATGATATAATATTAAAATAAGAATAAATATGTTAAAATTATAATAAATATACTTTTAATCGGTTATTATATCAATACATCATAGACGATTATGGAAAATAAATAACATCGGTTCATGAGGCAGTAGTTCGCTATACACACGAATGATGATTCAATATCGATTTTAATGGAAGTGTATTTTAATTTAGGTTACGAAATTAAAAAAATAATATATATATATATATATGGAATATAATGGTTTTATTATATAATATTAATTTAATAATATTTTAAGAAGAACGAACAATAAATAAAACAACAATGCACAATTAAGCATGATATCACTTCTTGAGAAAACTTTTTTAAGCACCCAAATCCACACTAGGAAGGATTTATAATAATAAAAACTATTCTTGGATGTTTATAATGAAGTTATTAAGGTATTGGTTTAGGTATTTTCGCATAAAAATGGATTTGAATGTGTTAAGATGAGAGGAGATGCAGTGGCCTATTATAAGGGAGGTGAGTGACAAATTTGTAATTTTTGAAAAGAAAAATGTGTACCCATTTTTTTCACATAAAAAAGGGAAAAATAGACAATTATGTATAATTAGATATTATAAGGTCAAACTATGTCCATTAAATAGTTTTTATTCAATTATTTTTACATTTTGAACTTTATATTTTATATTTAACCCTAGTAAAACTGTTCTCACCTTAACGACAATAATTAAATTTTTTTTGATTTATCTTTTAATTATTGTAAGAAATTAAATATGTCCTTATTATATCATATAAATAATTATTATTATATATATGGAATCACTTTTACCTAATTAAATTCACAAATATGGAAAATTTTATTTTAATAATAAACCCGTAGATGCGATGAAAAAGTGGGGTTCCAAGAAGTACATTTTTTAATAGAAATATGATTTTATATTAAATATATGACATATATTATTAATTTAATTCATATAAATTAATAATTATATATATATAATATATAAATTTCATCTGAAACATTCATTATTTGGTGATTTTTTAATTAATAAAAATGAGGAAATATTATTCACTTTAAAAAAAATTTAAGAAAAATTAATTTTAAACTCATAATTTTACTTATACTAAAATTCAATATAAATGTGATTAAATTATAATTAAATGAATTAAATATTAATAAAGAATAATTATTTAATTTTAAAATTTATTCAAAACATAATGTGACTTTTAAATTTACATACGTTTTTTCAAAATAGATGACACTATTTTAAAATCTGTATTTTCACTGTTCACTAAAAAATCAAATTTTTTTAAAAAAATCAAAATATTTCACCCAATTATAATTTAGACATTAAAATTTAGAAAATGAAGTTCATTTTATGAAAAAAAAATGTTCTAAAAAAATCCAAAAATTATTTATAATAACCTATTAATAAAAGCATTAAAAATAATTTTTCAAGAATACTTATTTTTAAAGAGTAAAAATAATTTACTAAGAATTAATTAAATATTTAATAAAAAAATATCAATAATTTATATTGAGTACTAAATTTATATATATATATATAAATAATAAATATTCTAGTTATTACTATTTATACATGCTAATTTAATAGCTAGCTTATAATGAATATATATTTCAGGGGTCATTTTAACCCAGTGTTACTTGTCAAATAATACATAAAACATAGTTTCATTTTATAAAATATCAGGTTGTGATAATATTCCTCTTGGATTATAGAGTTGAAAACTATTTTTCCAATCCGACATGTGGATACTCTCAACACCATTCCTCTAGTATCTTAACTCTTAGGGGGTTTTCTGCAATGTGTAACTAAAAAAAACACCACGAATGAGGAACCTAACTTTAGCGTCACCCATTACTTGATTTCCTTTTATAGAATAATCTAGAGAAATCCTAATTTAGATTGAAACTAACTGGTTGGATGATCCATCTCTTAAAAAGTGTTCACTTTGGAAGGAGTCTAATGGTTAGTATTTTGAAAGGGATTTAATCTTAAAACCTTTTCTAATGTTATTACCTTATATGTATGAATGCCTCTAGTGATTTAGTTTTGAAACTTATTCCTTCCACAAAATCAACACTTTCAAACCATATTGATGAGTAAGTATTTACAATCCTCATATCTTTTGTTACTAACCCGAATTATAAGATATATATATTTCCACATATAAAAATGAAAACATTCTATAAGGTACATAAATCCCCTTCATGTAAAGGATTTGAGTTTTATAAATTAGTGACCCACATATGAGTATATCTAAAGACAAAAATAAACAACCGTTATTTTTCTATACAAGACATAGGCATCTGGGAAAATGATTAGTCCAATACAAGGTCCATTTACCCAGGGATACTTTACTCTAAAGAAACTATAATTCCAATATAATTATAAAATATAATTTTTATAAAAGAAAATTTACTACCTAATTCAATATCATATCTCAATAAATTCCAAAGTCAATGTAGAAGAAAAGTAAATCCATTATCATACCTATTATGTAACTACTTATATGAATGTATGATAATATCTAGAAGCAATTTAACCATTTAAACTAAAGTATACATCCATTCATAATTTAAAAATAATAATTATGAATAATATAGGGAATTAATAAAAAAGTGAAAATTCAATAATTAATAGATAAGATAAACATTTATGAAAAAATAATAAATTAAGATAATTTAAAAAGTGTTATATTTTTAACTGATCTTATGTAACATCTATAATATTGAATATAAACATTGTAGATTCAATTACTAAAATTAAATCATTCATATTATTTGTTATATGAAATTTACATGAAATATATAATATATAATTAAATACAAACATTATATATTCCAATTTACATTATTTAAACTATTTACATAATCTAAATATTATACATTTAATTGCTATTTAAACCCTGACCAAATAAACCATCAAAACTCATTTCAAGAGTGTTTACAAATTTCTAAAATAATGCTCTAAATTGAAAATTTCAAATTAAGTTATTAAAAACAATTCATAATATAAGTATAAACTCTTTTATATTTTTTATTTATTTTTTATTTTATAATCATTTTATAAATTATTATTATTATTTCTAAATAAAAACATTATTTTTAAGTCATATGGAATGCCAAATAATTTGGAAATTTCATTTCAATAATAACAATTGATATTTATAGACATTTATGTATTAAAAATTCCATAAAAATTAAATTAATTATTTAGAAATATTTTATAAAAAATCAATTCATAAAAAACTTTGTAAATAAAAAATTTATAAAAAATACTAATTTCTTTAATGTATAACCAATTTATAAATTATATAACTTAATTCAAAATTTAATTTTAATGAAATGGGTTCCCCATAATTCTTAACCTTACACAGAATTAAAATAGTTGGTTATACATAGGAATAAAAAAGTTACTCTATATTGGATTAATAAAAATTGAGTAGGATTAATACCATGTGTATGGACCTGGACAAGGTGATATAGGCACTTGGGTGGAGTGGGGTTGGGGGCTTGAATACCATTAAAATAGGCACCATGTGACATTAACTCTGTGGGTGTGAGCAATTAATTTCATGTGGAATACACTATCTAAGATTAATCTTGGCTCCTACATAGGATTAAACCCACAACATCTGATTCAATGGGTATCACGTATAAGGTAATTCAAGAAACAAACTCATAATAACCTAATAACCATAGAGTCTATGTAATATTTAATGAGTATAACATGATATTAAAATATTGGGGAATACCTTCTATACGATTAACTTCTTGTTTCCTATTTATAACTCAACGTGTGGTTCTAACATCACTTATAATGGATGTATATAGAAATAACACCTTGTCAGACCATGTAAGGACAACTTGTACTCAGTGACCCTTTGTAAGGTGTAAGAATTACAGTATTAGGCATATGGGATATTAAATATGGAACACTGTATGATTAATCTACCATATAGGAGTCTTCATTGGATGAGATATCAGACCTCATTTCATTAATTTAGCTATCTTTGAGTTGTAATAAACACATATACCTTATGATATCACCTATATCATAATGATGTTACGATAATATATTTTCGTAGTAGTATAAACCAATTAATTTTAGCATGATTTCATGATTCAATTGTTTATTTCTTTCTCTGATACCATTGATAGGTTTGTTAGGGTAGTTTAATAATTTAAATAGAAAGTATAAGAAACTAATAAACTAAATATAGGATATCTGTATAGGATTACTGAAACAATTCATATACTATTAAATAAATATATCATGTATATTTCACTATGGAGGTATTATTTAATCAGATTTGATTTATCATCTGTGGTAGAATAATTTCACATAAGAGGAAATAAAAGAATTTACCTCCTCCATTGTGTATCCATATGCTTGTTGAATCAACCACTACAAGGGAGAAAATCCTCTTTATCTCATGACATACTACTGCCACTGACAAGAAAGGTCATAGGAGGAAAAATGCTAAGGGTTTGAGGGAATTATATGGTCTCAAATGATCACCATATCATGGAAATCATTTCACCATATAGGCTCTCAGGATGTCACTCAATTTTGAATGTATCGAATCTTATGTTATGAGTTATGAATGCGATTACAAGTCAAATATAAATCTCACACATCAAATTATACCTAAATTTTAGTTAATGAAAAACTCATATTATTGATAGATATTGGAAGATAAAATAAATTTTGACATTTACCATTTGGTTTCATAGGAAGTGATGGGATATCACATACCAATCCATACAATATCACTTTATAAAGGCATACATCATGCCATTTTTTATGCATTTTGTATCATACAACATGTGCCTATAATACACTATGATACAAGATTCATGTAATATTCCATTAATCCATCAATTTCACTAAAGCCTCATATATGTTTTTCCCTTTCACTTATATCATATCATATATAAAATCATATGAAACCAAATACAAAAATCTTTTTTGATATCTTCAAATTTTATTTAAAAATATATCATTAACATCACATTTTATCTTATAATAGGTAATAACTTGTGAATAACCACACAAAACTACTTTTAGATAAAAATCTAATTTTTTTTAGCATCACTCTGAGTTAAAATCAATCCCCATCAAGGTAACCATAAAATATAACCCCATGGGTATTTGGAGGACTAAAAACAAATATGAAGTTTCATATTCATAAACATAGGTAAAGGGAAGGCTCTAGTAAATCATTAGTGCTACTCAATATACAAATGGATCTAGCATGAAATACATAAAAAATATATCTCTATATGTGTTTCTAATAGATATATCATATGAAAGAATGAATATTCATATTATCCATATCTCAAAAATATTGAGTGTCCATGAGACATAGAGTATGTCAATCCCATATATCCAATTCAAACATTCATGATTTTCTAAGTATATAATGACCAGTTTGATTAATTCATGACATGTGATTCTTATTTATGGATGATAATATCACATTTACCTCACCCAAATAGATAATAACATCATATATAATTTTCAAGTAAGAGTGTACACTTCTTTAGTTTATCTCAATTGGGGGAATATATGCTATACTTGTCTTATGATATGTAAAATCACATCTTGTTGAATCTCTAAATTATGACATGATCAACAACATAACCATCCATACCAAGATTAGATAATATTAAAATCTTTCATTATAGTGATAACAAATTATGTTGGTTATCATGTAAGGTATATCACCAATATCGGGTAATGGGGAATCAAAATATATATAATTCACCCCCACTAAACCATCATACTTTGATAAAAACCTTATACTAAAATCATTTATGAGAATCTATTAAGTAATACAGTTTTAATAATGCATCTATTTAAGAGTCATATTCGTAATATTAAATCCTTGAACATATTAAAACTCCTTCAATTTATAAATTCAAAGGTCACAATGTTAATAAAATCTTTTTCCTAATTAGAAATATTTATAATAACACCGTCATCATCATCCTTTAGATCCAATTCCATCAATTTTTTAATGAAATCTAATGAAACTTTTATTATTAAATCTTAAGGTCATTTAGGATATAGTTACATACAATTTCAATTTTGACTAATAAAATCCTTTATTTTTTAACATCAAAAATTTTAATGTCCATATATATTCTCACTAGTCTCTTAGTCACTATATTCTATTCATAATATATTTCTAAGATACTCAAACTATTTTATTTTGTGAAAATAATTTTTTTTTCTTTAGTGGGAATTTATAAAAAAAACTATTATTTTCATATAAAATATGGTATTCTATATATTTGTGGTGATTAGAATAAAATAAGACATTATTATTTAAAATATTCCACCGATGTTGGTGGAATCCAAATTCCTTATTTTTTTAAAAGACACGGATAACATCTATTATCCTAGATAAATAATTTTATCCTTATCTTCATCTAAAAATAGGTTGTATAATATAATTAATCATAGACAATGTTTATTTAATCCAGCATCACATATTTTCTACAACTATTTTTAAAAATAAAATTCTCTTATCATATAATAGAAATGATATGAATGTAAAATCCATTACTCAGATCCATCCTAGCTTAATACTTTCTTTTAATTTAAAATACATTATGAAGAATACCAATGTTTTTTCACTTTATTAAAAACTACAAGCATTGTAAATTATTATGTTGATTTTTAAATCGTGTGTATTTAAAATATTTATTAAATAAAAATTAACATCACATAACCTTAAAAATAAAATTAAATATTTCTATAACTGTGATACCAGACATGAATAGTCAATGGGGTTTCCCAATCCCATATATATATTCCATAAAGTAACATAATATGTAATTTTAACTAAACCTTCCTGATAATTCCTTTATTTATCAATGACCTGGGTTGGCTATTAGAAGAAGCATTATTAGAATTTCCATCTAACTTTTCTTATTATTGTTTAAACTTTTTCCACTTGTACTGACAATAAATCATTAGAATCTAGAAATCACATATCCTAGTAAAACTCTCATTAAAAAATTAAAAATATAAGGTAAAATTATATTGAACTCAATAATCTTGTTTTAATATGTCTAACAATAATAATTTGACAACCAGAAAAAGATTTTGTGGATATTTTTCAATCTCTTAAAGACATTAGTACACTCAATGACACAGATTATATGAGCATAAATTAATTGTTCTTTCATCCATTTTGAATCTAATTCCTTTCAATCCTTAATTGAAAAATTATATATTTTTCCATGAGTATCTAGATTCACTTTTTGGATAACATTAATACTAGGTTAACCAGGAAGGTGTTTTGCTAATCCAAATAATTTTTTTTAAAAACATTTCTTATGTTATCAATCTTCAGAGTTTCTTACATTAAGATTATCCTTTGTATTAATTTTTTTTAATTTTATCTATGATTATAATGATTTTTACTAACTACAACACAAACTATTATCAAATGAGTAACATGT
Organism: Viscum album; assembly: GCA_963277665.1. Taxonomy (NCBI): domain Eukaryota; kingdom Viridiplantae; phylum Streptophyta; class Magnoliopsida; order Santalales; family Viscaceae; genus Viscum; species Viscum album. Next base: position 174,984,828 of record OY728143.1, on the reverse strand, counting down.
TTTATAAAAATTTAAGGACTTTTATGGAATGTGCTCCCCCTAAAATGATGACACCTACTAAACACATCATATCCATTAGTGTTCCAGGATCCATATTTTACTAATAAATGACCAGTAATTGGAATAAAACACGCTAAAGAGATATTTATTTAAGACATTATGATAGTAATATCATATATGAATCTTATATATTGTTCAATAGATAACTTATTTTCCATCCTAATATGTGGATTAACTCAACATTATTCCATTAATATCATATCTCTTAGGGTTTCCCAGATATGTGTAATCTAGGTAAAATAATAAGTACAAGGAACCAAAATTATAGGTTCATATTATTACTTTATTTCCTTACATAAGATATTACATGGGAACCCAATTTTTTTAAACCTACTTGCTAGAATGGATATGGTTTTAAAAAGTGTGTAATTTAGATAGAATATAACACATAGAATTTTTAAGGGTATTTAATATCAACATATTATCTCATATTATTCTATTTATGTATGAATTGTTTCAGTGGTTTAGTTTGGAATCACATTTCTTCCAAAAAAATGATATTTTCAAAACTTATTGATGAGTAACTCTTTATACAAGTCACAATGTTTACTGATACCACAAATTAAAATACAACTATATTTAAAAATATCAAATCAAATCCCATGGATAGTTTATATTAATCCCGTTAATGTAAAGGATTATAATTATATAAAATAAATAACCCCCGCATGTGGAAGCATAGTGCAATAGAAAGTCAATCTTCACTTTTATATACAATGCATAAGCTTCCATTTTAGTCACCAGTCCAACCCAAAGTCCCTCTATCCCTAGATACATTACTCGAGAGATAATTCAGTTCAATTATAATTCAAACACATAATATGTACAAACCATAATTAACTACTTAATTCAATATCATTACTCATTAAAATCCCAAGGTAATTCTAAAGAAATATAAATCCATTATCTTAACTAGCATCACGTAGATGTATTAATGATAATATCTAGAATAAGTTTAACACCTTAAAATAATGTATACATCCATTTATAGTATAATAATTATAACTATGAATTAATCTGGGAATAAATTAATAAATAATCAATTCAATAATTTAAACATGAGATAAACATTTATGTACAATTTATAAATAAAGACAATTTTAAACAATTTATAATATTATCTAATACTATAAACATTCCATAATTTTTATTATAAAATCTTTATATTCATTTCCGAATATGAACTCCCTCATATTATTCATTATATTAAATTTACTTTAAATTCATAACATTAAATGAAATATAAAAATTTCATATTCCAATTATTATTATGTAAGCTATTTACATAATCTAAATATGATATATTTAATTATTATTTAATCCCTGAAAAAATCAATCCTTAAACCTCAATTTTATGGGTTTTAAAAAATTTATCATCTACGGATTTAATTTGAACAATTCAAATTAATTAATTATGAAAATTTTATAATTTAAATATTAACTAAATTATTTTTTTCATATTTTCTAAATTAATAAAGATTTTATAAATTTCCCTTTTTATTTCTAAATAAAAACTTCATTTATAAGTCATAAGGAATGTTATATAAGTTATAAAAAGTATTTAAATATTAACCACTAATATTTTTGGATATTTATCTATTATATGTTTCAATAAAATTTTATTAAATAATTATAATAATTATATAATCAACCTATTTGTAAACATTTTTATAATAAAATAAATATATAAAAATATCATTTTCTACAATTTATAGATAATTTATATATTATAAAACTCAATTTATAATTGAATTGGAAGGAAAATCTTTTCCATAAATTTTAACCATACACTAGATTAAATTAGGCGGTGCTATGTATGAATAATCATGCGATGTTATGTAAGATTAAAAAATCTTGTATTTGATTAATAAAACAACCTATGTATGGTGAACCTGGTACTAGTGGGGGGGGGGGGAGGGGGGCTCACGTACGATTAAAGTAGGCACTTCATGACATTAAATGAGTGGTTTGATGATATTAACATCATGCGAAAGACTCTACATAAGATGAATATCATCTTCCACATAAGATTCAACCCATGAAATCTCGCATTGTAACTATCATTCGCATGGTAGGACTAAAACCCAAATCATAATAACCCAAACACTATAGGGTCAAAGTAATACTAAATAAGAATGGATAGATATTAAACAACTTGAGAATTCCCTATGTGGGATTAACATGATGATTCATAACAGTAACTTAGTCCATGGTGCTTTCACATATTTCAATAGACCAGTATTGGAATAATAACACATTTCACAACTTAAGGATAACTTTCAATGGGAAACACTACATAAGGTGCACAACTTATGATAGAAGGCTTATGTTATATTGAACAAGGTGTAGAGTAAGATTAGTCTTCCACAAAGGGTCATGCATAGGGTGAGCGAGTGGACCATGTGAGATTAATTTAATTATCCTTGCATCCGAATAAACCCATATCACATATAACATAACCTATATCACAATTAATCTATGATACCCTATTTTTATAGAAGTATGAAATTAACTATTTCATTCATGATTTTGAGATTTAAGAATCCTGATCTTACTCTAATACCAATGATATTCTTTTTAGGGTAGTTTAATGATTAAAATTTACAACCTAAGAAACTAATAATCCAAAAATCGAAGCACTATGCAAGATAATCGAAACCATGAATACAATATAACATAATTATAATACATTCCTTCAACTATAGTGTTGTTGCTACATCTCGTTCTTTATAATTTTTGGTTGATGAAAATTACATAAGATGCAGATAACGGATTTCCCTCTTTTATTGTGTATCAATATGCCAAAAAAACACCCACCACATGGAGAGAACCCCTCTCCATGCCACAACATTCTAGTACCTATTTAAAAATAGGGAGGAAGAAATATATGGGTATGAGATAATTATAAGGTATTGATTTATCAACATATCATGGTGATCATTTCATTATGTAGTCTCCCATGATTCTAATCATGTGTGTATCTCTCGACTCATACATTAAATGTTTTTCATGTAGTCACAAACTATAAGTAACTGCTAGTCATCTAATTATACCAATCATTTTATTTAATGAAACAAACAGATTAAGGATTCAAATTGGAATAAAAGATGGATATAAACATTTAACATTCATTTGTGTTGGCAAAGAGCTGATATCATATACTATGCGATACAATAGCCCTTTATAAAGCAATACATTGTGAATTTTTTCATACATGTTTTCACATGCTACATGTGACTATCATACACTATGATAGGGGATTTAAAGAATATCAACTTTAAACTATTTTATATCCTAAATATTATATCCTATAAATTCTCATAAAATATCAATATATATTAATTATGATGTAATGAATATCATGATAGTGTAATGATTCATATTTTATTACATTCTAACCATTAATTATGGCATGATTCCTATATCACAATAACCATCTCACAACATTTATTTTTGACTACCACATTGATTTTAAAACACAACATCACATTTTTGGATGATTTAAAAGCTCCAAATCATTACCTTTTTTGTGAATAAGTACACTACTCATAATTAATTACCTTTCCACCAATCATATTATTTGAGTATTATAGTCTGATTATAGACCATAACACACAATTTAACTATTAATTCATATTGTAGATTGAACATTGACCAAAATTCACTCATTTATCATTCTATCTTCACATTAAAAATTGAATACTGAAACAAAAGAGAAAAAATTACAAGTTATATTTAATTTTCAATCATATAAAATAAGAATATAAAATATAGTAATTATAGTGTGATATTTACCACATAAACCATCCAAATTCTCTAGATAAAATGAAAATTTAATATAATAATTATGGCATGATTTGTGTTCCCATCACCAAACTAGTTCCCAACTTCCCTAAACTTCTGTAAAGCTTTTTTTGCTTCACATAATGTAAAAATAGACTTGAATAATATTATTTATCCAATAAAACGTTCCATAAAAACTTTATTTTTAATCTCCACTCTTCATATCTTTCATCAACATTATATAGTTTTAAATCCTTGATTTAATCACCTATGTGACTCTAATTCAAGATCTATTGAATGTCTAGATGACAATATAATGTATCTCCTCAGTCTTCCTTCTTTACCGTAGATGATATAGCTTTATGTTCACTAAATTATATATAAGTACTCCAATTGTTTATAATGTATGGTTTATTAACTTCCAACACACCACCTCTGAATCACACAACTTTAGGTTCCAAATTTCCACTCTTTTAAACATTAGTAACAAGACAAGGATTAATTTATAAAAAATTAATATACACAATTTGGTGTTAATATCCCCCATTTATTATCATTTTAAATATTCCATAAATCAAATTCTATAATTATAATTCTCCCCCTTTAGCACTAAATCCAATTCTCTAATGAAATTTCTGATTTTAGGAATAGTATCTTTTCACCCATTGAAAATAAAATTCAGATATTTATAACTCTCATTTTTTTTAATTTAGAAGGGGTGAATTTGAATTATGTTCATGGTTATTATTATTTTACCACATTTGAAAAATAATATTTTATTTATATATATAGTGGTCAAGGTCCCCCTTTGACATATAATTCAATGATATACTTTATCCTTTGTTTACATTCATCCTTGATCCCTATAAACTATTTGTCTTAATGCTTTATTATATCATATCTACAATTTTTCTTTGTTTCTACCGTGAACCTTAAGAACTACTTCTAATTGGGAAAACATCAATATGAAAAACTTTATCTCCACCATTTATCCATTTTAGGAAACACTTTTAATTTTTGGTCTAATACAAATTGGTGATGATATATTACCAATTTCACTTGTTGAAATCTGTCATATTTCATAATTTATCTTATATACCTTTTTATACATTACCTTAGCCTTTAGCACCAAATACATAAAAACCAGATTTAACCAAGTATCCCATTAACCTAAAATCTCGCTAAAATTATTAGAGATTTTAAGTGAGTGGACTAGTAAATTAACATAGAGATATCAAAAAAACCTCTAGACATACATGATTAAAATATTAGTGTAGAAAATGAGAAGATAAGTTGATAACATTAATGTTTCATGTTACAATCCTTAACATCCATAATATTTTATAACTTGATACTTTATTTAATTAATGAATCATTACATTATCTCAATCATACTTTCATAATAATTTCAATAAGAAAACTTGAAATCACCATGTGTGTGATTCATACCACTTGTCAAAAGAAACTTCCTACATTACTAGGTAGATTTCTTCTACTGAATAGTGATATCGTTCATTGAATCATCTACTAATATTCCCTATTATTTCCAATATCAAATTGATAATTTTCAATAATAATTTTTTATGGGGGTTTATATTTTTTATTAGCCTAGATAATCCCTTTAAAAAATTAAGTTATTTTTCAAAAGGATCATATTCTCTCCATAGTTTTCCATATTTTATAATTGATGATACAATTAAATACATAGGAAGAGGGGTACTTCCAGATCATAATAATGTTTAGGAATGTGGTTGGTCTTTGTGAACCTACCATTTTCTTAAAACATCCATTAAAACCTTACTCATAATTTTACATTGAGTGATACCCACTTATAAAAAATATTCTAAGATATTTGATTTTTTATCCTCCTTGTTTTCTATATTTTCATCCAACTCAATCATGTTATTTATCTCACTAACACAAGATTCACCCATTTATGCATAATTAACATACGCTTCTTCATTATTATACTTCCATGTGAGATAAATTCTACTATCATCCCCTCTTTCCTTTTAGTGGTATTTAAAAATCCATATAGGCATGCATCATGCTTCTCCTATTTTTAATATATTCATAGTAACTCTTATTTATTTATCTTTGGTTTCATGATCCAGATCTATTAGAATCACTTATATTCTTTTAGTTAATATAGGAGTGACATTTAAATACTTTCTTTAATAGGACACAAGTTAGTGTCTAGTGTGGAAGGTATATTATGCGGAATATAGGATTAATTACCGTCAATAATCCAAGGAATAATAAAAATATCAGCCAATTCACTTCAAATAAAATAAATAAAACCACCATAATCCCAATTAAAAACATGTAATATCAAATATAAAAAAGTAATCATATCTAAAATAAAGACCAAAATAAGATAATAAGGTATCGTATCTGAACATAGGAAATCATTGCACCAAAAGATAGTGATATTTATCCTAATCACCCTGTCCATCCTAAAATTATATAAAATTAGGATATACCAGATATGGGAGAGCATACAAATATAGTTAGGAGGTTACTATTGAGAAACCCTCATGCCAATGTGGAAGAATAATAATAAATCTTCAGTGAATAAGAACCAAAATAAATTCACTACATATGTCCATGATTCAAATTCCTTTCCTTTACACATACCAAAACCTCTTACTATAATAATTTTATATAACCAAATACAACACCTTTATAACAAAAAAACTTAACCACATCAGTACTTCATAACTACACTACATCTAGAATGAAGAGTGGGAGAGGTAGAGAAGTTAACCATCCATATCACCAATATCCATAATATTGGGGGAACATTCAGAAACCATGAACATATATGGGAAATAGAATAGTTACCTGATTTTAGTGGTGGTGTGAAAAAAATTGAAAAAAATATATATAATATCACATAATCCCAACCCAGGGTCAACTTCATATCCAAACACCCCTATCGTTATAACCCATTGTTACACTATCATTTCTACTCAATAATAACAACTGTTTCCACCTATAAACCCTCCAAAACCAAAAACACAACTATATGAAAACTAAAAAATAACAAAATATTCTTATTCCTATTCATATTGAATTAACAATTTCAATTCGTGATTTAATTTCAAATTTATTTCATTAGCCACATTAATTCCAACAATGACTCTCTCTAAATAAACCCATAGCCATTTAACTAATATTTATTCATTCACATTTCATTTACCAAATATTATTTCTATTATTTCATCAAAAGTTAGTTAGTTTAAAAATCCAACACAATCCATTACCATTCTATTAATTCAATTTGTTTCAATTTTCTTAACATGCTTTTATACCATTATTCTGTTATCTATACATCCATAAATACAACCACACAGTAACAGCATAAACTAAACCAAAATTTTATAAAAACAGAACACACCACCACCTCTTTATTTTATGATAATATAAAACCACATAAAATCATCTAATACTACCAAAAACTTCATAAAAAATAGAAATAAAAAAATTATATGATTTCCTTATATTTTCATTATCAAATTTTTATTTGATGGATAAAAAAATAATATCAAACAAAAAATAAATTTTTTTCTATTTTTAAATAATGTTACGTTATTTCAATTATCTAACTAATATTAAAAATCTCATCTCAAAAAAGTAGTAACAACATTTAATCATAATTTCATGGTATTAAAAAATTATACCAAAAAAACATAACTAAAATAATTGAAAACTTAAAAATATTATTCATTTCACTTCCCTTACTAATTCAATTATTATCTTAAATTAGGTTAATTCCATTTTTTTCCATAAGAAAACTAAATCATGATTATTATATTTTAGCATAGTAAATGTGAACAAAGAATCTGAATCACTAACCTTGAATGAATATTGAATCAAGATAACACCAAGAAGGGAAATAATATAATGATAAAACACCAACAAAATAATAAGGATCTCTCAATAAACCAATAACACATAAGTTCCTCCAAAACACACACCCAAATTATGATTTAGGTACCTCAAAAGAACATCAAAGAAGAATAAAAAGAAGATAGAAGGTGTAATTACCTCATTCAACATAAATAAGAACTATTAAAAATGGAATAATAAATTACCAATGAAACTGTGTTATAGGGTGTTAAAAACACATAGGGATACCAATACCCAAGAGGAAGCTGGAGAAATTGAGTGGAATTAATTAACCACTCATATTTATAAATAAAAATTTAATATAAATAATTAAAAATTAATTCTAGGAATTACTATTTAATATAGGTTAGTAAACCTAACCTTTTAAAAAAATTCAATCAACATATCATTATACTATAAATTATAGTAAACAATTATTCAATGTTGATATCACTAAATAACATTAAGGTGAAATTATCCTCATTAATATATAATGTATTAACTCCAAACTTTAATGGTGTAATATTTTCCTCCCCTTCAATTCTATAACTGAATTTCATTTTAAATATGACATATTCTCAAATATATAATGGTGAAATAATAAAACATGAAAAATTACCAAATCATTCGACCCTCGAATGTTATTATGTAATATAATCCATCATGCCACAATGATATAAGTCATGGTGCATGGAATAAACCATAATATCTAGAAGGTAGACCAACTTTTTTACACAAGAGAGAAATAAATGATAGCCTCTTGGAAACCAATTACGGTTTGAATTTTTTTTGTAGTTGAAAATTTTAACATAAATTAAACCTCGTTTATTAAATCTAACTATAAACTCATTCTCAACATCAGAAACTTCTAAATAAATATAAAGGTTAAAGAAAATATAAGATTCTACATTAAGTGCCTACAAAATTATTATTCTCCTAGAGATTAAAAATTAAACTAAAGATCAATTAAATAGTTACAAAATATAAAACCCCATGAGATTTGTCTTAAATAATAATCTCATCATAAAAAAATCACAATATAGAATAGTGAGAGGGAAAAAAATCAACCTTATAAAAACAAAACAAGGTCTCAACAATGCAACAATAAATGAAACTCAAGAAAAATACTAGAAATTGAGATTGAAGCTATGAATATCACTCCCACACACATTCCACTAAGAAACCACACCTCTATAATACAGAAATAAAAAGACTGATTAACCCTCGCATCACCATATCCCGTTGATCCTAAATCCCAAAAGGATACTCCATGAATATGGAATCCATCTTGATATCCAATACACAAAACATTAAGACATAGTATTCATATTATATATATTTTTTAATCCATAAAACATGAAAAATTACATGAATTAAAACCATCCATGGAGAAAAGATATACTAATTCATTACATTACCACTCATTACACCTCCTCAAAAGGTCTAAAAAAAGTAATAAAACATAATAACATTACTAAAACTCTACTTCCCTTGACTAAAATAATATTTAAAAAACTCATGATCACTGAACTCAAATTATAACGGTCTCCTCTTCTGATATGCATAAAATCATTGATGATCCTAAGAAACATTCATCCACTAAAGAATCAACTACACATTCTCTATTATGCTCCATACAAAATATATTCTAAAATTAACAATATATCTAACCTTGGTCCAACCAAACAAATATATATAAGGTCAACCATAAAATTCCTTGAATAAATACATACCAATGGATGAGTGATAACTATAATTATAGGAAAACATAACCATACTTAAATGATATTATCACAAACAAAAAAAAATAAAAAAACATATAAATACTATATCCTATAGTGTATGTTACATCCATTCTTTCAAACTATCCATTTGAGGATGAACAAAAGTGTAAAGGACTAATTGAGATCTGAAATAACATTGAAGATTATTCCACACTCTCAAGGAAAAAATGGAATTTTTATCATATATGACCGTCTTTATAAACTCATTAAGGCTCACTATCTCATCCACATTAAGAACCAAATTGAATCTATCATACATAATAACTTAGTCACTATGAAATAATCGTATTCCATCAATCGATCCAAACTACCAATATTAATTCACACACACTCAATAATCAAGGTTAACTAGTAAAAAATTCCATCATTATGTCTGGAAAATCTGCCCTAGAACATTTAATGGATGAAACAAACCAAATATAAATCTATTCTTGAACTTAACCAATTTATATAATAAACATTTATACACAAAATCAACCATCAAACCCTTCATACCCTAACATAAGAATTGATCTATTAGAGGATGATACATCTTGGATATACCAGGATGTACAACCAAAGGTGTGCTATAGAACTCATAAAAAACTTCCTCTCATGTTGCTAATAGGACATTCAACTTACCTCAAAATAACACTCATTACTAATCATCCTATGAACACCCTTTAGCGTTATCTCCAAAAAATGTGATCTATGCACACCTCAATCTCAGTATCTCCAAGATGTGATTATTACACTTGATTGAACATGAAGGAATGAACCATCATCTGATATAGGTAAACTACACTACTGACTTCTTCTATATCTAGATGATAATATTCAATCTATATTATCATCTTCCACTCATCTCCAACTTCCTTAGAAACATCCCCTCACATACCTATACTTAGTTTATCATTTAATATAATTCCTTTCCTTAGAGTGTTAGAGATCTAAAATTCATAAACATGAAATAAATCCATTCACATCCACTAATGCGAATCAAAATCCCATTGATAGAGAATATATTATAGAATATTGTGAAATTTTAAGACTAAAAATCAATCAATTATAAGGTAATTAGACCTAAAATTTAAGGAAAATACAACTACCTCAAGATCAAGATATGGGTAACATAATTGAAATCATGAGGGTTTAACATCCAAGGTCAATAATATATAACCTCTCACTGTTACATTAGGAAATAACCTAGATCAATAGGAGGTTAATATAAAAAGTCCTTTTATATAATTTTATCCATTGGAAAACAAAGAAACTATTCACTACTCAGCTTCGCAACTAGGTACTCAATCACATCTTGACACTAATATAACCACAAGAAATCCTATCCCTTATCGGTAAAATATCTCAAAGGAGTTATAATATGAGAGAAATTTAACCTGAATATCATATAATATCCTATAATACAATGGAAAATAAACACCTATTCAACATTATTGGTTGTTACCCATGAAAAAATACCTCAATCTTGAAAAGATTAACTACAACGACCTAATGATAAATAAAATGCATATGGAAATGCACCTCACATGTCCAAATCTTAGACCTAGATGACTTTACATATAGATTATTTCATTACAAGAACTCAAAGATAACCGTAAAATGATCATATAATCCTCTAATGACCATGGATACCCTACGATATCATTGATAAACGCAACTACAAATTGATTTTTTGACTCATGAAACATTGATTTTATCATTCCCATGAAAATAGGTAGGGTTTTCATGAATATAAATGGTATCACTATGGACTCAATATCCCCATAGAGAAACTTAAAAGAGTACTTTGAGACATCATCCTCATTCAACCTCATCCAATGATAAAAAAATCACTAATAATTCTCTGAGACCCAACTTACTCATTTCAACAGATTAAAATATTCATCAATAATCGTGCTAGGATAATGGTTCTTCATAATATCCTAATATAGCTGATGAAAAACGATTTAGATCGATAAAAATACATTTAAATTTGTCACAAGCAAAATTAGGGCACCTTGGGAGAAACTATGTGCAGAATGAAGCCTTTTTAAAAAATACCATTGATCAAAATCCATAACTTATATACCTTTAAAGTTCTTATCCTATAAGGATATATAAATATTATAGGGACACCGAACTAAAAACATATTCTAATCTTCATTTTACATTGATGAGGTATAATTTGATCATATTTAATAAATTCATCTATAAAATATTACCAATATATTTAAAATTACTCCACATTTACATACAATGAACTCTATATATACTTTTCTAAATGAGATAAAAGAGGCTCCAAACATATGGAATCAATATGGTAATCTTTTTCACTAGCTGACATCACATGTTTCCTTATATATTAATTAAAACTAGACGTATTTTATAGAAATAAACAATATCCCATAAAAATAAAACCAATCTCTGACATGGATGACATCATATGATTTTATTTAAACAAAAAAAACTATTCCATAATCTGATGATGACCTATTGTCTACTAAAAACCCGAAAATAACTAATATAACCTCGAATTTCTTCTAAATTGCATGGATAATTTCTTGGGAACTAGATTTATATTTTAATTAATTATAAATTTTTATATTAGGGTAGGTATAATAAATGATTAAAAATATTCCAAGTTAGTCAAACTATAAACTATGGTCGAATATTGAAAAATGGAACCTCAAATAGTCTATGGATTTCCTTGAAATATAAAATCCATAGAATTTCATTGGTTGTGAACTGATCATCTACCTCACTATGATTATTGATTTATAGAACCTCATCCATACTCTAGATTAGGTTCATAATGATGGGAAATGTCCTAGACATGTCTTTTTTCCAACTCCATCCCCCATATATATTCTAAGATCCTCAGGACTCTGCTATTGGTGATAAGACCTTTGATGCGATTATTAGATAGGATGAATCAAAAACTAGTTATTATCTCGACACGGACCACTATAAAAGGATAGTAACTAAAACAGTTAATATTTACCCCCAACAAAGTAAAATAAAACTATATCAGAGATCTTGGTGAAATATAGAGAAATGATTGTTCTATAGAAATGAAAATAATAAGGATGAGACTAACTCCTCACTGACTGAAACCTCTACTACCTTGATAACCTAGATATCATCTTCATAGAACAACTCATTAAAGACTTCGCACTCATGATGAACCCATCCATCCCAATTCCCTCTTAATAAACTATGACTTTAATTTTATATCAATATATAATTGAAACATAAAAGAGTAATCTACAACTAGATTTCTACATACAGTGTCTCCTCAAAATGACTCACATTGGACTCATTATCTAGTATATGATTAGAAGAATAGTGGATAAGGTTTGTTAACCAAATACAAAATCCGTAACACTCAATCTATCCTACTAAAGAATGGTAAACTATTTCCTTCATACCATATTCTATTTTGATGATAGATATTTATATGAGATATAAAAGAAAAATATCTCCCATACAACATTAGACAAATCTCGATCCCCAAGATAAGAAAGCTACGATTATTGAGTTTTAACCTATAATAATATTACAAATAATGGAATCTTATGCTCCAATCAAATCACTCAAAATAAAATATCATAATAGCTTCATAATTAAAATCTCTACTTGATACACATGGAACACCCTATCTATTTATCTCTATTGAATACAATTCATGATAAATTCATTGTAGTATACAATATCTAATATATATTATCTTTCCAACTTCCTATTATTTAAATTTACGATGTCTAAATAATAATATTAAAAAATTAAAGAACAGAAAATAAACAATTTAACAACACCTTATTTAATCACATACACCTTCTTGTTATCTAGAAAACCAAATTAATCTGTTCACCCATAATATCTAAATCATGATAAATCCTCATAAAGTAATTAAAAAAAGTGATGGATTTTTAATCACTTAGCTCATAAATGTTTTCAAAACTCATTTAGTATTCATAAATATCATACTAAAATCCTTAATTACTTATCCATGATAAATAATCCCAATGTTCAATTATGTACACATCCAATACTCCTATAAAAAAATTTAAATAAGGATACACTTCGACACCACAATAAAATATTAATAATTCCACTTACTATCAGATACTCTATGAAATTCATTAAATAAAGCTCAAAATCCTAAAAAAGACCTCACACATTTCCAAAAATAATGTCCCAAGGTTGAAGAGATGTTATAAGATAAATAATAAAGGTATATGACTGTTTACAAAAATTTTAGTATGACCTATCAAAGGCCAAAACATGTCTACTAAAAGCATTTTGTGATTTCACATGTTAATGTAAAATCCCAAAATTATCACATGTTATAATTTATTTAAATGAATTTACAAACACATTATATATTAAATTAAAAAATATAAGATAATTAACATAAAATATTTACAAAAACCATAACATGATTAATTTACTTTCTAAAACACATGAAAGAGAATAATAATATGCCTCTTTTACCACATTTCTCAGTAAAAACCCTAATATTTCAACAAAAATAACCTTGAAATATTAAAAAATAAAATATCGTATTCTTATCTTACCCAAAAATTCTATTAATTTACCCAAATTTCCTTTCAATTCATTCCCATTATCTATGAAGTTTCCAAAAAACCATTATATATTCAAACAATTATGTGTTTCCTATGTCACGTTTTATTATATCTCCACTATTCTACATCTCTTCTAATCAAAAAAAACTTCAATATGATCATTTTTTTTGAAACTAACCATGATGTGTTAAATATCTAACACGAAATGGTTTTCATTTTAGATTAATTTTCTCTCCAAAATCAACTATTTCATTTTCCCTCTTCTCATAAAACTACCATAAAACTCATAAATTAAATAATAATAAAATTTAATGAATCTACAATAAACAACTCCCAAATGGTCTTTATCCTAAAAAATATGGAACATGAAACCTAAAAACAAATGATATAATTACCAAAAAAACTAGAACCATCACATACGATATCATTGGTACCCTTTTCATTCATGAAGAGAAAAACAATATCATCACAATCAAAATAATAAAAATAAATTGTATTTAAATTAAATTTTAAATGTTCTCTCTATGTTATGAGAAAATGTATAAAAAATATAAGGAATTTAAATTTCATCTATGACTCCTATAACCATTTATTTTATTCTATATCACTATTCCCCAATAGATTATAAACTAAATGAATTACTTCTATATGAAAACAATTCACTCCATAATCTTAAATTTACACCTGATTCTACAAAATCATCATTTTCACATCAAAATATATCTCATCATTGTCAATTACATGAGAGGTGTCATAAAGGTAATTCTATAAGAATATAATAAGGAATATGTCTATATAGTGTTATAATTTTTTCAATCAATGATAATATCTTCTTTTTTGGATTTTGTGTCATGATGATGATATTTGAGTTGGTTCAATTATTTTTTATAATCTTTGAGGTAATGATGAAACATTGGTTTTAGAGTTTTATATAAAGTGTTGTTTCTTCTGAAAAATAAATTTATTGATACAGTTTTACCAAAGTATCTTATATGATATAAAAGTGGACTATGTAATATTATTGTGAAGTTTAGTGGAAGTTGACTATGTTTTGTCTTGATGGAGAAAATTTACAATGCAGTGAAATATGGATAAAACCATGATTATTTGTCAAAATTTTTTAGTATGTGGTTGGATTATTACACTGTGGTGGCATGATATTAAAATTTTATTACTATATAATAATAATTATTTTTATTGTGTGGATTTCAATAAAGGATTCATGCCACAATGATAGGTGTTACACTGTAATGGAATGTCTTTTCATCATAAGGAGGACCCCATGTGAAATTTGGTTTGAGCATCACTTAATAATAATTTATTTCATATTGAAGTAATTTTTTAGTCTAGATATGCCTAAAAATTTTCATGACTCAATATATGATCACCAAATTTTAGTGTTTATTTAGTAGGTTCCATTACACACAGAAAGGATGGTTTCTCTATGATGTGTTGATTAATGATATTTTTATAAGATCTATTATAACATGAATTATGGAGTATAAATCGGTCGTACCCATCATTTTAATAAATTTAGGACATTTATTGCAATGATCATAGTTATTTCATGTGTCAAACCGAAAATGTAATTTTTTTCCATTATTGTTTTTTATTATTTACTTTTATCCTTATTTCATAGTTTTGGGATGGCTTTTCTTGAAATTTGGGGGAAAAGGGAAGTTGTTGTTTTTGTACAGTTATTACATAGTTAGTAGTAACTGTTTGGATTAATCTTATATAGGGTGACCCAATGGTTGTGTGAGGTGAACAATTAATAGAAATTTTAAAAATTAATCTTCTATAACTATGGGAAAACATGTGATTTTGGTAATGAGTTTTATACCTATTTGACTGGTTGTTGAATGGTTTACAAAACTATGAAAAAAATTATGAATTTTGAAATTACTATTCTATCTTTGCTCACATTTGACCCATTTTTATCCTCTCTACCCCATTCAAACTCTCTATATCTATAACCTCCTCATCCAATTTTCTCCTCCCATTAATCTTGATCCAAAGAGGATTATCCATCTATATTGAACAATAATCCTCATGAAAGTGATTCTCCTCTTTCTCTATGGTCTATTTATTTCCATTTTCTCATCATTCTTCTTTACATATGTTTACGGTGGACTAAGGTTCATTTTTTTAAAATTTAAGGTGGATGTTTTTATTTGAGAGGGTTCTATTTTGGCTTCTTGGGATCCATCATTTATTATTTTAGTATTAAATATCATGTTAAATATGATTTGATCACATTTTTAGTATGTGACTTCTAGTCACTTCTTGTGACTTCCAATAATTGAAAACCCATGACTTTTTGGTGATTTAATTTTTAAGTGTATGAATTAGTTATTTGATTTTCATGAGTTACATTAATAATTTTTATGTTATAATTATAAGATTTTTCATGGGTTTTCATAACTAAATTGTATAAAGAAAACATAATAGCATTTGTTTCTTCTGTTTCAAACAAGCCATTTGATGAAAAGTTTCAATAAGTTTTATTTCAAATAATTAAATCTTATTTATTAAAGTGGTTATCCTTGAGTTATTATAAAATATTAAATTGGTTTATGGGTAATTTTGTTTTTGTCTTATGTGAACATAGTTTCCCACTCGAATTAAAATTCCTAATAGTTGTACTAATTTTAAAAAGTTTTCATGAATCATGGTAGATTTTAGATATAACATATATCCAAATAGAAAGCTTTTGGTACTTATGATGGGATTAAGACTCGTAGCACACTTGGTTTATGGGATGAACCTTTCTATTATATATCTTTAGTTTTTACTAATATGAGAGAATTCAAGTTATTGTTAATACATGGATAGTGAATAAATTTATTTTCATTATTAATCCTACCAGATATGGGGTCATTCAATGTCATGATTTGTCTCTTCCTTTTGGATATTGGGTTCTTATATATATTTACTTACAATGACTCTAGGCCGATCTAACTTAGTTACCTAGGGACCCCCCATGAAATTTAATGGATGCTTTATATTTTCTTTTTAACTTCACACCTTTAAATATATTTTTCATTAATAATATTTTCAAAAATTAATTACATCTAGATATTAATTTTATATATAATAGTTTGAACTTTCTAGGTATGAATTATTTATTTTGGGTTACCTATCGTGTACTTAGTGGTATCTTATAGGGATAGTTATTCTCATAACATATATACACAGTATGAGTGTATATATTCCTTGTTTTTACTAAAATAGTTAAAGATTATTCACTACTTGGAGGTTATGGAAATGCACGTTAGCCATGCTTGGGTTTGGTGTAGGTGACATGGTGAGAGTTAGAACATGTGTCACACAGTGATGGGTATCGACTGTTTTGGTTTATTTTTTGACTCAGTTTTTTAGTAGACTCATTATCTTATATTTACATGTCACATTAAAATATTCATTACATTGATATTACATTTTGAACCTTTATATATATATTATGGACCTCACGATCATGTTTTGGTGATATAGATAATTATATTGTTATATTAATTTATTATGTTTTATTATGATATCTATTTTATAACATGAAATATTTTGTTTTATTCATGCTTCCCTTACTTTTTACGTAGTTTCATAGCTTAAAAATCTATGATGTAGTCATGTCGGGTTCCTAAGATGGACCCTTAGTGGTTTATTATTTTAGGAGAAACCAACCCCAAATGTGTGTCCTTGATTCTCAAGCACTGGTTTCTATCTTGGGGGGTCTAGAATACCCTTCGGCCCTTTTTATGGGGTTAATTAGTTACTAAGAAAGGGTATATTGGTTTTTCTCAGGAAAAAACGGTATCAAATTCAATTTTTTTATTTTTTTTTATTTTGTGAAGTTAAGGTACACATGATATTGGATTTTCAGGACATGAGGAGTAAGTTACGAGTGAGTATGTAGAAAACACACATTATAATGAGCCTTAATTCACCATTGGTTTTTATTTAAAGATCATTTGATATTTATTTTGACTTAATTATGGATTTTATGAAATTATTGTATGAGGAATAAATTATTGGAAGGAATTTTAAGGGCCTATGGTTTTGGTACACATGCCACAAACCGTGCTAAACATTCAGGGAAGAGTTATAGTGTGTCGCAGATGTTTGGTGCATGATCCATAAAATTATATGGCCAAAACATGTAGTTAAATCATAGCCATATTGTGAGACTCACATAGATAGAATGTGATTTTGTAAACCATAGACGCTAACCACATATAGTTGGGTATTCAGTGATTTTTGTGTTTTTATTTTTTGAAATGTTTTTTCATGATTTACATAGTTGATAAATGGATTATCATTGATTTAATTAGAGTTATTTACTTGTCATTAAAGGTATAATTCTTCTTCATTTTATTTATTATAGTACCATCCGCCCACAAATATCCTCATTGAATCCAACATAGGGAGTTGTAGATAAAGTTTCTCCATATAATCCTCCAATTAATTAGAATTTAATTGGAAATATAGTGTGAATTATTCAATATATTGATATATGATTATTCATTGTCCTAGATTTGGATAAGGAAGAATTTTTTAGTTCAGTTCAAAATTAGGATTGTACTCAAGAATTTATTGGCCTTAATCGTCCCCTTTTGAGGAAATAATGACCCTCAATTGGAAGAGGATTTGTTAAACAATATTAAGTGAATATTTTAATTCCTCAAGATTCATGAATACTTTAAGGTCAATTATGTGAAATCCATACATGAGGTTTCTAACTAATAATGGTGGTATTTCATATTTCAAGATAATACGCATGAGAATCTAGAATAGATGTATTTCAAGGTTAATTTCACCCTACTCTTCTACCCTGATACGATGGCATTGGTGAAGTCTATGGAATTTATATGCCTCTAGAAAGGAAATCAAATGGTTATGGTGTATGAAAAGTAGTATTATGATCTTTTTTACTTTTCACTCAATATTATTTTTATTGATAATTTAAAAACCTAATTGATTGAAATAATAATTTTACATAGCATTTGGTCATAGATTTTTCAATTGAAGCACCCTACCTATGAGGAAGTAGTGTATTGAGCCCTAATAGTAGAAATTGACCTAGCTCGGATAATATGGATGATTAAAACCCCTTTTATTCTATTTTGATATTAATATGGATTTCCTAAAGAGAAGAGTAGTTATAGCGAGTCTTGAAGATGAAGTGACATTGGATTTAGGTTCATATCCCAATCTACTTCATTGGCAACCATGTGAATTAGATATATTATCTACCAACAATGTGGAAAGGTTGGGAATGAAAAAACTTCTTGTCGTAAATCAACCAAAGTGTATCATAATTATGATTATATGTTTTATTTATTAAGGTTCTAAAGTGTAGATCTCCTATAAAAGAGTGGTGTAGGATAATCAGTTCTAATGGGATTCATGATATAGTTTTATTTCTATAAGGTGAAAAGACCTCAATCTTAGGGGTATGGTGGCTGGTATGGTTCATCTTATAGATATAGCTAACTTAGGATGAAGTCTTGTCTTATGTGAGGCCTTATAATCACTCAAATTCTAATAATTTACATTCTATATAGAAGGATACAATGGAATTAGTTGAATGACCAAAAAAATGAAAGAGGTACCATTCTTATTGCATTATCTATGGAAATTATTTTATATAATAAATGTTCCTCTCATTCATTTATATTTACCCATATTTTGAATCTATTGAACACACTTTATAAGCCAATTATATATATTATAGAAATATATACATCTCTTGGGATGAAGAACGAATATGGATCCTAATGTCCTCTATTAATTATCTTCATATTTAAAGTAGAGATGGCATGAGAATTTCTTATTATCAAGATAAAACCCTTCGATACCATTCCTAAAATAAATTGAATGATCATGTATAACTTTTATATTGATTGATAATATCAATGTGATACCTTTAAATCTCTTGATAGAGACCCATGGTTTTTCCTTGTAGTATGAGACTGATTGTTTAGTCAAGCATGACCTCTTATTCTTGAGGTTAAAAGTTAAATATATAAAATATCATCTTTTTTAGTAGAGGTTTATGGACAATATATTGTGAACGAGCTTCCTCCCATGTACATGAATTTTTCTAAAGTGTTAATGGATGAATTATTGAGAGAAATGTTGTTTTATCCATTGATTTAGTTTCTTGGATATAGCCAATTTAATTTCCTTTACATCATATGTCACCTACAGAATTAAATGAACCAATGTTTTAATTGGGTGACTCTGAAGCCAAAGGCTTTAATTGAAACAGTGTCTATCCATGGGCCATAACTATACTATTTACTAAGAAATTATATGTAACTATATGATTGTGTATAAATCAAAAGAAGTTAAACCAAGAAAAAATGTAGAATAAATACCCCTTTCCTTGAATTAATGAACTATTTGATGAAATGAAATGGGAATGGTGTTTTTAAAAGATAGATCTCTATTTTCGATATAATTATCTTAAGGTATAAGTTTATCAAAGTACCAAGACTATATTTAGAAGTATATGTGTTCACATTGAGTATATTGTGATACCCTTCAACCTAACTAATGCTCTATTGGTATTCATGGATCTAATGAACAATAAATTCTATAGATACCTCAAATCCATTGTCATGGTATTCTAGATAATATCTTGATTTATTTTAAAACCATAGAAGAGTATGAGAACCACTTGAGGACTGTCTTGTGAACTCTCTATAGTCATTGACATTATGAAATGTAATAAAAGTGTATCTTTTAGATCTATGAAGTAAAATTCTCAGGATATGTGGTGTTGGAATCTGAAATTTAAGATGATCCTCAAAAGATGAAATTTTTTATTCCATGGAAATAACCAAAGAATGACTTTGAGGTATATAGATTTTTGGCTCTAGTGGATCACTATTGGTGATTTTTAAGGACTTATTTAGGATTTCATTACCTTCTATCACTATTACATTAAATGGGTGAAATTTATTTAGATATTTGAGTTTCATTCCTTATTAAATGAGTTGAAGTTGTGATTTAAATATTCCCTTATTTTGGTTCTAACTATGGTTGAATAGTTATATGTTGTGTATTGTGATGCATCAGGCATGGGTTTAGTTTGTGTGCTTATACAGGGTGATCACAAAGTGGTGTATACTATTTTTCAACATTGACCACATGGAAGTATATATTCAATGGATGAACTTGAGCTAGCTACGATTATGAATTCTATCTTGTTTTGATGATACTATCACTTTTGGGAGAAATTCATCGTTCATACTGATCATAAATGAATTATTTATATTTTCAGTTATAAATATTTCAGGATCATATAGATATGATGGGGGGAGCACCTTCAAATATTTGATTTAAACCTTACTTATATATTTGGAATAAGAAATGTTATTGTTGATTCCCTTAGTATGAAATTAGTATCATAGTCCACGAAGGAATTCAGTGATGAATATAAACTGATAAGGATTTTCTAAAAAATTAACTTAGAGTCTATGTAAGAGAAGGAGGGGATGTTTCTATATAATGTTCAATTAACACCCAATCACTCTGAGATTATTTATCAGGAAAATCCCAGGGATGAAGAGCGTCATCAAATTGGGAGAACAATATATGGCAGATAGATCACTGATGAGTGGTCTTGTTCTCTAAAGGGAGTTTTCTATTTTAGTAACAATTATGTATATCCTATATCCATGAATAAATGTGTGATAAATGATCATTATCACAATTATTGGAAATTCTATTGAATATATCCCAATATAAATTATGATCTGAGACAATGATATTGGTGTCCTCATATAGGATGTGATATATATAATTTCATATCATGATGCTATACTTTAAGCTGGTTAATGTAGAGAATCCAAATCTATTTGGATTATTTCAGATTCTCTCTATTCCCACTTGTAAATAAGTTCATATATCAATGTATTTTTTCATTGTGTTACCCATACCCCTTTGTAAAAAACTCTATCATGGTTTTCATTTATCAAATGACTAAATTAGTTTAATTAATACCAATGAAAGATCAATAGATAGTGGTGGATTTAAAAAAAATTATTCATACAAGGTATCCTGAAACATCATGGTGTGAATTCTAATATAATCTCTAATAGTGATCATAGGATAAAATCCTAATTATAGAAATGACTTCAATAGGATTTGAGATACCATGTTATGTTTATTATGATTTATCATCCACATGTATATAAAGATAGATTTTGTGATCTATATTATGGAATAAAAGCCTCATAATTGTATTGTAGAATTCAGAGGCACATTAGATACATATATATTATTGATTGATATTTCTTATAATATTAGCTACCAATCAACCATTTGGATTGATTTTTTTTAATGATTTATATATTTGGCCATGTTGGTCTCAACTATGATGGCGAGACATCACTGGTGGGACAAAGCATCATTCATAAGATGACTAAAAATATCCCAATAATCTGAAAGTGACTACTGAAATCTCAAATACTCCATAAATATTACCCGGATAGTCATTGTCGGCCCATTGAGTTTTTTTATGACTATATTTTTTTAGTAATGTAACCTCATTTGAGTCATCAATGGCTCAATAATCTAGGAATGTTGACATTAAGGTATGTGGGTCCCTTTGAGACATTAAGAGGATCAGGAAGGTTTCATATCAGTTTTATTTACCTTCTCATATGATGTTGACCCATAGCATCATCTACAAGACTTAGTTAAATAAATACCATCATGATCCATCCCATGAAACGAAATCAAAATAATAGGATGTAGAGTAAGATACTATGATGATGGAGAAACTTCTTTGTATTTTTTATACCTAGAGTAATGTACTCTACAAAAAATTCATCCCCTTAGTTTGGTTATAATGACACTATGATATTGATTCTCATTAGATAATGAAACACAGATATTTCATGAGGGAGTAATAGCATAATCTCTTTATGGGTCATATTTATACACATTGACTTTATTATGGATATAAAGTGATATAGTGGGGAGAATTTTCACACCAACTATGTAATTTTTATGTATAGATGATATTTTTTAATTTATTTTTATCCTTATTTCATAGTTTTCGGGTAATTTTTCTATAAAATTTGGGAAAGGGGGAAGTATTGGGATTTTGGATGTTATCACATGGTTTGTAAGAACCATGTGGATTAATTTTATATAGGGTGATCCTATGGTAGTGTGAGGTACACAATTGGATCATGGTTAGTAGAAACCATGTGAATTAATTGAAAATACCATGGGAAAACTATGAAATACTAAATATGGGTTCCCAAACCATTCAAAGAGTTGAAACACAATTTACTAAACTACATAATGACACAACTCAACCTTCTAAGGTGATACCTATGTTAATGGGAAGTTAACAGTTCCACCATAAGACGAACTTTAATATACCAAGGGCTAGTGAATATCATTGAGAAGGAAAATCATAAAATATGGGGGGAATTATCCAATATGAACCTACACAATAAACGTACCTCCAATGCATGATAAAAACCAACAACACCAATATATATATATATATAATAGAGTTATTTATAACATAAAAATGAAAAAACAACTAGTAAAATTCCATGCAGGAAAAACCAAATAACTAGATAGCCTAAAAGCCTTTGAATCTGAAAAATATAAGACATTAGAAGGATCATCTCCATTGTTCATACTCATAGAATGATCTCATTCTACAATGGTTATCAACACCATAAATTAACACCATGTGCAACTATATTTTCCCAAGCATTATCAGGATTCATCTCTAGGAAAGGCACACTATTTCCATATCTATCAAGACCATCTTTGAACCTATGAATCATTTGTATAAGCACATTATGTGTGGGTACATGGCCTTTGAATGGGTGAGTATACATATACTTAGTAGGATGTTCTAAAACCCACCAAGGAAATACTAAATCAAAATTTTAGATCAAACCCCTTATATTATAGAGATTAACTAGATTGTAGATATGTAAAAA
Source organism: Viscum album (assembly GCA_963277665.1). Taxonomy (NCBI): domain Eukaryota; kingdom Viridiplantae; phylum Streptophyta; class Magnoliopsida; order Santalales; family Viscaceae; genus Viscum; species Viscum album. The sequence continues at coordinate 174,960,768 of OY728143.1, read as the reverse complement.
TATTATTGATATACACAACACTAGATCTCCCAAGAACACAAATAGCTTCCAATCATCTCAACTCTAACCCACAAGGGTATGAATCTCTTGAGAAACTAGGTATTCTCAATGGAATGAAAGGACTAGTTAGTATAAAGTCAGTATCTAGCCATATAATTCATTTGGAAGGAAACCAATTGTGTTATTGAGTTGTGAAAATTATTAAAATATCCAATTTGAATCAACCATTAAACTCCAAAATCACCATTAGGAATTACTAAAGGTGGTACCCACTCGTCATCGAGGTCATCATATCAATCGAAGAAATACCACACTATAACACACACAATCTCCATGAAACTGTTTTAGATTCCCATATGGGAAAATATTAATTTCCGTAAAATTAATCTCATTTAATGTAATACTAATCTATTTTACCATCTGCACCCACATATGAGAAAACCACACCACCAAACCAAAACCATAGAAGTGTAATCCATGAATCACTGGAAGACGCCATAGTCAAGGGATTTGAACCCACATATAGAGGATCCCAAACCCTAGGTAAGTAGGGGTAATACATGACCCTATATATAGGATGAGATTAAGGATATCATTCCCCAAGTATATAAGGGAAATGCCTGACCTTTTCTATGAATTGAATATAAGATAGAGGATCATGCACCCTATTTAAATGTGTGGAATACCTAAATGTAACTGTAGGATGATATAGATGATCATGAAACCAAGGTATAATGGAGGAACACCTAACCCTACAATTAGGACAGGAACACTCTGATCATCATGAAAAAACCTTATCATTGGTCTTATGGAGCCAATTTAAAAATATGCCAATATTACCTAGAAAATGGCCATAGATGGTTGAAAACTATTCCACTATGATATATGAAAAACATACTAAGGATACGATACTTATTTTTCCAAATTAGACACCCAATGAAAAAATTGTGAAATACACCAGTTAAGTGAATATCAGGAATTTTGTGACCTATGGGATTACCACATGGAACCCCAGTAGGGGGTGTTGTACCAAGAATTCCCATCCATCCCATACATGCAGCGGTTCATAGTAACTTCACTTGAAGGGGACTGGTCACCCATCATTATAAGCTCTCCCTACCACAGTTCATGATGTGTATTGTAGTTCTGTAGGTTATGGACCACTAGGCTTGACGTATTATGCTGGGTCAACACAGATTTTCCCATTGGGCCTAACACAGCATGATAACCTAGTTAACAAGACAGAAAAATTACCCGTCCAATGGGGATCAGGATGTTCATTCACTATTGGTGTTCCAACCCCCATCAGTGGATCTCACCATGATATCTATAAGTATATCACTCTCCATGAACTATAATACCATGAGCGGGCCTATATTAAATTATAGTTTTAGCTGATACCGAAAACCAGTTGTCTAAACATTTTACATGCCACTTTAGTCTCGACACCTTATATTACCGCCTACATCACCTACTTTATCATTGATCACCAACCATATATGTAACATCCCAAGTAAGTAATGAATAATAGATATTTTTATCTATTTTTATTAATGATTAAGATAGTGTTATAGAGGCTTAAAATGAAAATAAATACAATCTTATGCATGTAATACACTAATATTCTTAAAAGATTGTTTTACTGCCTTTTGATGGAAAACCATTTTGAATCTATATTTTGACAATTTTATAAACTATGTTTGTCAATATAAACTCATCCTTTATGATTGGGACATCAAAATTTACCTTGTGTGAATTTTTGGCATTTTTCTGACAATGTTCATTTTTAATGAATAGTGAAAAATACTGCATTTTACATCAAAACTGCTTTTTAATCTAATTTATTTATATGACTAGATTATGTTTTGAATTGGTTTTGAAGTGAAATTAGAATATATTTTTACCATTTAATCCAATGGTGGTCATTGGAGTCAATTTCACTTTGAAATTAGACTTAAACTGGTGTCAATCTTTTGATACTTATTGTTTTGTAAAAACACGCTTTTTGCTCTGGCAGCGGGAATTAATTATTAAATTAATTAATGTGACTTATATGATTTGAATTTTGTAAAATAGACTTCATTTTTTAATTCGGAATATCAAATATATCTTAGGGTGAATTTTTGGTAATTTTCTGAAAAACTTCAATTTTTGATGAATAGTGAAACCACTAAGTGGTAATCAAGCAGACTGATTTTTCAGTTAAATGAAAGTTTACCACTAATGTGTATTGAATTTTGAAAATCCGACATACATGGTTATCATTAAGAAGTAAAATGTGGTTCAATGAGATTAAAATTATTTTTTGGTGAATAGTAACTTATTAAGTTCTTAATCGCGATTAGTGGTAATTAGGGTAGTTTAAGGTATAATTAATGATTTAATAATAGGAAATGGCCTAGACACATGTCCCAACCTTATTGGTTGTGTCATGGCCGACCAAGAAAAGCCATGGGTCAACTTGGGGACCCCATGGAGACACTTTGGTTTGGAAATGACATAAATAACTTTTTATTAAATGTTAAAGTAAAAATGACACAAACAAGAGATGTTTTACGAAAACAATTTTTACATGGGGTTATAAAGATCAGAATTTTGATTATAAATATTAATTGGAAAGATAAAAAGATTTCCTACATCATAGTATTTTTTTTATGATTTTTAGACATTAAATAAATTAAATTATTTATGAAATAATAATGATGCAACGATGACATCATTATTTGACGATTTAAATAAAATGGAAAGATAATGTAAAATATATGAACTAAACATGGCAAAAACCAATTGGATGAGTGTATTTAGAACCCATATCACCTTATCCACGAATTATATAAATGTGGGACCTTTTGAAACCGAAAAACATTTTCAAATAAAGTAATATTTCTTTACTTTCCAACAGTGCCCCTCCTCTCCTCTTATAAAAGGCCCCCACCTCTACCTCATTTAACACACACCTCAAGCCTTTGGCTCGGCAAAACCCTGCCCATTTACTCTCTCCACATCCCTATACTCATCCTAGATGATTTCCTTTGGGAAGAATCCTTTCAAAGGAAGCCTTTAGGCTCAAATCAATAGGAGTTACACTTTTAAAGGTAATTCATTCTCTCATGTTCATTTGTTTTATTTTGCTTCTCCAACCCCCTAAACTGTTTTTATTTACATATTTTGTAACAACACCAGTATCTTCAATATACAAGGATGTTGTTATAAAATTTATTTGAGCTACACTCTCACACAACTACATCAAATGGTTAAAGAACATACGGTTTCCGTGGATGGCGAATTTTTGCCTCCCGAAACGATGATTGTTCAACACTCATTTAACACATTCAAAGGTGGCCATTATGATGTAACTATTTTTATATATGATATATGATATGTTTATGTTTTCCTTAAGCTTCAGTTGTTTTCATTTTTGGCATACCTTTATGGTTTCCATTATCGGTAAACACGATATCTTCATTTTAGGAAGTGCGGACTACCGCCCCATGAAAGTGATTTGATTCGTTAATATCATATGTGGGATGTGTAAAGGATAAAGTTAATGATATTATATATGTTATTATACTGGAATTATAATATACTCTTATATCATTATGATTCCATTCCGGAAAATATGAAATAGAAATGGAAGTAGCATTTATTCGTACGTACGGCTTACCGTCTCCATGAACGGTGCATTTCATTTCTTACCTCTAAATGATTATGTAATATTATAAATGCATGTATGTACTGGATATATATGACATATATGATATCTACATCATGAATACCATTCTGGATATAATGAACCTTTTACCAAATTAACAACATGTAAGTGTAAGAAGTCTATTTTTGACTTAAGAACCAAATACCGACAAAATGAACATTATTAACTTAACTGATTACATGATGTTCATAACATGGTATAAAAGGAATAATGAACTTGAAAAAGATTCATAAGAAATTAGAGATTAACTCAAGTTTATTATTCAGGAGATTAAAGAACGGTCGGGTCAAGTCGGATTCGAGGTATGGGACTTCGTCTCAATCTCCTTTCATTGAGGCATATTTAATTTTATACACAACTTTATTTTATACGGTGTATAAACCCCTTTGACTTTTACGTTTATTCAAATGGAATCTTTCTTATATGAAGCGTTTACTAAACGACAAAAGGGAATGTTTTTGTCTTACGTATGCGGCGACAATGACTTCTCCGCCGTCGTGACCGTTATTTGAGTTTCAGCTTCCTCTACAAGCCATACATTCTTTTTAAAAGAAAAATAAATACCATGTTTTACTTTGGTATTGAAAATGGTTTTCATAATGTTTTTATTATATCAATGTGTTTTATTGATATCTCGTGATTGAAATGTGGAAATGTTATGTTTCCTTTATGCATGTTTTATGTGATATGATTATGTTATGGTTCCTGGGCATTATTATGAAGACGGGTGGTTCCGTGATAAACTAAGGGCGGGTGAGCCCGTTATAGCTCTCCAATGCATTGGGTAACGCGAAGGAGTGAAACGTTAAGGTTTCTCAGAAAATATTTTAGGGAATATACTCTGATGGGTATTCCAAACGTAACCAAGAGGGTTACTCCCTACGTAAGAATGTTATGAATTCCACAAGTTACCTTTATGTCTTATGATTTCTATTATTTATTGATGATTTTATGAGGTATGTTAAAGTTCCAATGTTTTATGGGTAAAGTATGATTTCATTCGTATGTATATATGAACTCATGTTTCCTTTCCATGTTTTTTTTATAACCCATACTGAGTTTTTATGCTCATCCCATGTTTTTGAAATGTTTTTCACAGGTCAAGGGAAAGGTACATGATAAGATGATAGAGTCAAGGATGTGTCAAGAAATAATCCATGTTTTATTTTAAATGTGTTTCCATTGATGGGAATGAAGAATACTATCTTTATGTAACCACTTTGTTTATATGTGGAATGTAATGCAATTTTTATGATCTAATTCTCTAAAACTCTAAACCCGAAAAGATCCTCAATGTGTAATCTTGTAATAACTCAAGATTAAGTATGGTTTAAGGTTCGGGCCTTATAGTTGGTATCAAAGGTCGGTTTAGATAACTTTAGGAGTTAGAATTCTATTAAATGATTATCCAAAAATATTTTTTTTGAAATGATATAGCATTTAAAGATTACCATGTTGCTTCATCTAAGACATGTTTGTTCAGAATGGTTTTCCGCAGAGGAAACAGAGAAGCAGTGCTAGGAAGGCATACAGAAGGAAATAACCTTCCGAATCAGCATCTAGAAATGGTCGGAATTGGAACTGAACAGTTTGTTGCAGTAATGGCGCAGTTGACTCAAGCGATAAATGGCGGTGGTATCCATACACGAGATCAGCCAGACCAACCGCATAGGAACATGTCAGTGGTGGAAAATTTCATGAGGCAACATCCACCATCATTCAGAGGATCATCTGACCCTGTACTAGCTGAAGGGTGGATTAAAGCACTGGAGAAGATTTTTGATGTCATGGGGTGTTCAGACAATCAAAAGGTTAGTCTTGCTATTTACCGTTTGGAGGGTGAAGCAGATCAGTGATGGTCTATGGTTAAAAATATCAGGGATGCCGATGAGATTGATGCTTTTGACTGGGATGAATTCAAAGGTATGTTTCTTGAGAAGTATTTTCCTAAGGCTGTTCGACTTAGGATGGAAAATCAATTCTTGGAATTGAGGCAAGAGGAAGACTCAGTGGCTGCTTATGAAGAAAGGTTCACTCGATTGGCAAGGTATGCTCCAAATTTTATTCGAGACCTTGATAGTAAAATCAATCGTTTTTACTCAGGATTAAAGCCAAAATATCGAAGGGCATTAGCTTCTCGTGAGATTAAAAGTTATGAAAAGCTTGTTCGATGTGCTGAGAAGGTGGAAATGGAGTTTGCCGATGACCAAGTGTTCTATAACAACCAGCAGAAGAAGAGACCGAGGTGGCAGGAGAAAGGTAAGAATTCTTCAAAAAAGTCTGATGGTAAGAGAACTAAGTTTCCAGTTTGTGATAAATGTGGAAAAAGGCATGCTGGGGAATGTCTTCTGAATTCTGGGAAGTGCTACCGATGTGGTAAGATGGGACATAAGGCTCGTGATTGCACTGAAAAGGATCAAGGTGAAGGTAAGAACAAATTTTATTTACATTTAGTGAAATGTTATAAGTGCAATGAGATGGGTCACTATGCAAACGAGTGTCCGACAAGGAGCTTGAGTGATGGGAAGCAGTTAGACTACAAGCAGAAAGGGGTGGTGAAATACTTTGCAACTACTTCAGCAGATGTCGGGCCATCAAATGATGTTGTATCAGGTACTTTGTTTGTTTTTTCAGATTATGCCAGTGTGTTGTTTGATTCGGGGTCTACACATTCTTTCATCTCTGAAACCTTTTCTAGTAAAATGGGAATACCATCTCAAGAAATGACTCCTGAACTTTTGGTAAAAACACCTGGGGGAAGTGTCGAGGCAAAAAGAATTTATAAGAATCTTCCTATCCTTATCTGTGGAAAGAACCTACTTGAAAACCTTATTGTTCTACCTCTAGTAGAGTTTGATGTTATCCTGGGTATGGATTGGCTCTCTATTTACCATGCTAAGATTGACTGTAGAGCTAAAGAAGTTTCTTTTCAGAAAGACTTTCAGTTTGTTTACAAGAATGATCCCTTACTTTTGATAACATATCAAGAGGCCGAGAAACATGTAAAAGATGGAAATGAATGTTACCTTTCACACGTCGTTGAAAATAAACGAACTGTTCAGATTAATGATGTGCCAGTGGTAAATGAGTATCCTGATGTTTTTCCTGATGAGTTGCCTGGAATAATACCAGATCGGGAAGTTGAGTTTACTGTTGACTTAGTTCCTGATGCTAAGCCAATTTCAAAATCCCCTTATCGAATGGCACAAATTGAACTTTTAGAGTTGAAGGAGCAATTGCAAGATTTATTAGAGAAAGGTTTCATTAGACCTAGCACATCACCATGGGGTGCTCCTGTTTTATTTGTTAAAAAGAAAGATGGTTCGATGAGACTTTGCATTGATTACAGAGCCTTGAATAATATCACTGTTAAGAACAAATATCCTTTGCCTCATATCGATGATTTGTTTGATCAGCTCTAGGGAGCTCAGTTTTTTTCAAAGATTGACTTGAGATCGGGGTTCCATCAGCTGAAGGTAAAGGAGGCAGATATTCCGAAGACCGCGTTCCGTTCGAGATATGGCCATTATGAATTTGTAGTAATGCCTTTTGGGCTAACCAATGCACCTGCTGTATTCATGGACTTAATGAATAGAATTTTCCATGAGTTCTTGGATAAGTTTGTAGTGGTTTTCATTGATGATATTTTGGTGTTTTCTAAAAGTAAAGAGGAGCATGAAAAACATTTAAGGGTTATCTTGCAAACCTTAAAAGAAAAGAAACTGTATGGGAAATTCAGTAAGTGTGAGTTTTGGTTGCAACAAATTTCTTTCCTTGGTCACATTGTTTCTAAAGATGGAATAACTGTTGATCCTGCAAAAACAAAAGTTGTGGAAGAATGGCCAAGACCCACAAATGTAACCGAGATTCGTAGCTTCTTTGGTTTGGCGGGATATTACCGAAGGTTTGTTAGAAATTTTTCACGGTTATCTAGTCCAATGACTAAGCTAACTCGGAAGGGCGTTAAGTTTATCTGGACAAAAGAATGTGATTATTGTTTTCAGGAATTGAAAAGAAGATTGGTGAATGCTCCAGTTTTGGCACTACCTTCCAGGAATGGTTAGTTTGTTATATACAGTGATGCTTCATTGAAAGGACTTGGTTGCGTCCTAATGCAGAATGATTAGGTAATTGCTTATGCTTCACGACAGTTGAAAACTCATGAGGTAAATTACCCTACACATGATTTGGAATTAACTGCTGTTGTTTTTGCATTAAAAATTTGGAGGCATCCTTTGTATGGAATAAAGTGTGAAATATATACCGATCACAAATGTTTAAAGTATATATTCACTCAGAAAGAGTTAAACATGAGACAAAGGAGATGGCTGGAATTAATCAAGGATTATGATTGTACAATTCATTACCATCCGGGAAAAGAAAATAAAGTGGTTGATGCTTTGAGTCGAAAAACTAATGCTTCATTAACAATGTTGCGTTTGGAACGTGATCCTTTGGTTAAGGATTTGATGAACTTTGGCATAGAAGTTGTTGGTGCAGGAAGTCCTTCTGTTTTGTTTCAGGTATCAGTGAGATCTTCTCTATCAGATAGAATCAAGCAGGCACAGAAGCAAGACAGTGAGTTGCAGAAAAGGGTAGAGCTGGTTCAGAAAGGTAAGTTGCCTGAATTCAACATTGATAATGATTGCGTTTTGAGATTTGGGAAGAGATTGTGTGTGCCTTGTGATTCACAGTTGAAGAGAGAGTTGTTATGTGAAGCTCATAGTTCTCTGTTTTCAGTTCATTCGGGCAGTACTAAGATGTATAGAGATATGCGAGAGTATTACTGGTGGGATGGAAGGAAAAGAGACATTGCTGATTTTACTGTGAAGTGTTTGACTTGTCAGCAGGTTAAAGCAGAGCGGCAGTTACCGAAAGGGATGCATCAGCCTTTACCAGTGCCAGAGTGGAAATGGGAGAATATATTCATGGACTTTGTTGTTGGATTACCAAAGACATCTTGAGGTAGTAATGCAATCTGGGTTATTGTTGATCGCTTGACCAAATCTGCTCATTTCCTTGCTATACGAGATACTTTCTATGTTGATCAACTTTCCCGTTTGTATCTTAAAGAGATAGTCAGGTTACATGGAGTTCCTCTATCCATTGTATCGGATCGTGATCTCAGGTTTACTTTTAACTTTTGGAAAGGCCTTCAAGAGTCTTTGGGTACTGAGTTAAATTTTAGTACAGCTTTTCATACTCAATCAGATGGGCAGTCAGAACGAACAATTCAGACATTGGAGGATATGCTACGAGTTTGTTCTATGGATTATCAGGGAAGTTGGGACCAACATCTTTCTGGGATGAAGTGGGTGAAAGGAAGTTGATGGGACCAGAATTGGTAGAAGAGATGGCAGAAAAAGTTCAGCTGATTCAGAAACACATGAGAACAGCTCAGAGCAGGAAGAAAAGTTATGCGGATAACCGGAGGAAGGATCTATCTTTCGAGGTAGGTGATCATGTTTTTCTCAAGGTTTCTCCTTGGAAAAGTGTGATGAGATTTGGTAAGAAAGGAAAGTTGAGTCCAAGGTTTGTTGGACCATACGAAATTCTGAAGAGAGTTGGATCAGTTGCATACCGAGTGGCTTTACCTCCGAGTTTATCTCAGGTACACAATGTTTTTCACATTTCGATGTTGAGAAAGTATATGCCCGATCCATCTCATGTTTTGAGTCCAGAGGTAGTTCAGCTGGAAGAGAACCTATCTTATGAGGAACAACCGGTCCAGATTCTTGACCACAGGGAGCATGTGTTACGGAATAAGGTGATTAAGCAGGTAAAGGTTTTGTGGAAAAACCATGTGATTGAAGAGGCAACATGGGAATCTGAAAATGCAATGAGGGATAAGTACCCCCATTTATTCGATAAGTAAATAAATTGCGGGGACGCAATTTTCTAAAGGGGGGAAGGATGTAACATCCCAAGTAAGTAATGAATAATATATATTTTTATCTATGTTTATTAATGATTAAGATAGTGTTATAGAGGCTTAAAATGAAAATAAATACAATCTTATGCATGGAATACACTAATATTCTTAAAAGATTGTTTTACTGCCTTTTGATGGAAAACAATTTTGAATCTATTTTTTGACAATTTTATAAACTATGTTTGTCAAAATAAACTTATCCTTTATGATTGGGACATCAAAATTTACCTTGTGTGAATTTTTGGCATTTTTCTGACAATGTTCATTTTTTAATGAATAGTGAAAAATAATGCATTTTACATCAAAACTGCTTTTTAATATAATTTATTTATATGATTAGATTATGTTTTGAATTGTTTTTGAAGTGAAATTAGAATATATTTTTACCATTTAATCCAATGGTGGTCATTGGAGTCAATTTCACTTTGAAATTAGACTTAAACTGGTGTCAATCTTTTGATACTTATTGTTTTGTAAAAACACGCTTTTTGCTCTGGCAGTGGGAATTAATTATTAAATTAATTAATGTGACTTATATGATTTTCATTTTGTAAAATATTCTTCATTTTTTAATTCGGAATATCAAATATATCTTAGGCTGAATTTTTGGTAATTTTCTGAAAAACTTCAATTTTTGATGAATAGTGAAACCACTAAGTGGTAATCAAGCAAACTGATTTTTCAGTTAAATGAAAGTTTACCACTAATGTGTATTGAATTTTGAAAATCTGACATACATGGTTGTCATTAAGAAGTAAAATGTGGTTCAATGGGATTAAAATTATTTTTTGGTGAATAGTAACTTATTAAGTTCTTAATCGCGATTAGTGGTAATTAGGGTAGTTGAAGGTATAAATAATGATTTAATAATAGGAAATGTCCTAGACACATGTCCCAACCTTATTGGTTGTGTCATGGCCGACCAAGAAAATCCATGGGTCAACTTGGGGACCCCATGGAGACACTTTGGTTTGGAAATGACATAAATAACTTTTTATTAAATGTTAAAGTAAAAATGACACAAACAAGAGATGTTTTACGAAAACAATTTTTACTTGGGGTTATAAAGATCAGAATTTTTATTATAAATAGTCATTGGAAAGCTAAAAAGATTTCCTACATCATAGTATTTTTTTATGATTTTTAGACATTAATTAAATTAAATTACTTATGACATAATAATGATGCAGCGATGACATCATTATTTGACGATTTAAATAAAATGGAACGATAATGTACAATATATGAACTACACATGGCCAAAACCAATTGGATGAGTGTATTTCGAACCCTTATCACCTTATCCACGAATTATATCAATGTGGGACCTTTTGAAAAGGAAAAACATTTTCAAATAAAGTAATATTTCTTTATTTTCCAAAAGTGCCCCTCCTCTCCTCTTATAAAAGGCCCCCACCTCTACCTCATTTAACACACACCTCAAGCCTTTGGCTCGGCCAACCCCTGCCCATTTACTCTCTCCACATCCCTATCCTCATCCTAGAGGATTACTATTGGGAAGAATCCTTTAAAAGGAAGCCTTTAGGCTCAAATCAAAAGGAGTTACACTTTTAAAGATAATTCATTCTCTCATGTTCATTTGTTTTATTTTGCTTCTCCAACCCCCTAAACTCTTTTTATTTACTTATTTTGTAACAACACCAGTATCTTCAATATACAATGATGTTGTTATAATATTTATTTGAGCTACACTCTCACACAACTACATCAAATGGTTAAAGAACATACGGTTTCCGTGGATGGCGAAATTCTGCCTCCCGAAACGATGATTGTTCAACACTCATTTAACACCTTCAAAGGTGGCCATTATGATGTCACTATTTTTATATATGATATATGATATGTTTATGTTTTCCTTAAGCTTCTGTTTTTTTCATTTTTTGCATACCTTTATGGTTTCCATTATGGGTAAACACGATATCTTCATTTTAGGATGTGCAGACTACCGCCCCCTGAAAGTGATTTGATTCGTTAATATCATATGTGGGATGTGTAAAGGATAAAGTTATTGATATTATATATATTATTATACTGGAATTATAATATAATCTTATATCATTATGATTCCATTCCGGAAAATATGAAATAGAAATGGAAGTAGCGTTCATGCGTACGTACGGCTTACCGTCTCCATGAACGGTGCATTTCATTTCTTACCTCTAAAGGATTATGTAATATTATAAATGCATGTATGTACTGGATATATATGACATATATGATATCTACATCATGAATACCATTCTGGATATAATGAACCATTGACCAAATTAACAACATGTAAGTGTAAGAAGTCTATTTTTGACATAAGAACCAAATACCGACAAAATGAACATTATTAACATAACTGATTACATGATGTTCATAACATGGTATAAAAGGAATAATGAACTTGAAAAATATTCATAAGCAAGTAGAGATTAACTCAAGTTTATTATTCAGGAGATTAAAGAATGGTCGGGTCAAGTCGGATACGAGGTATGGGACTTCGTCTCAATCTCCTTTCATTGAGGCATATTTTATTTTATACACTACTTTCTTTTATACGGTGTATAAACCCCTTTGACTTTTACGTTTATTCAAAAGGAATCTTTTTTATACGAAGCGTTTACTAAACGACAAAAGGGAATGTTTTTGTCTTACGTATGCAGCGGCAATGACTTCTCCGCCGTCGTGACCGTTATTTGAGTTTCAGCTTCCTCTACAAGCCAAACCTTCTTTTTAAAAGAAAAATAAATACCATGTTTTACTTTGGTATTGAAAATGGTTTTCATAATGTTTTTATTATATCAATGTGTTTTATTGATATCTCGTGATTGAAATGTGGAAATGTTATGTTTCCTTTATGCATGTTTTATGTGATATGATTATGTTATGGTTCTTGGGCATTATTATGAAGATGGGTGGTTCCGTGATAAACTAAGGGCGGGTGAGCCCGTTATAGCTCTCCAATGCATTGGGTAACGCGAAGGAGTGAAACGTTAAGGTTTATCCAAAGATATTTTAGGGAATATACTGTGATGGGTATTCCAAACGTAACCAAGAGGGTTACTCCCTACGTAAGAATGTTATGAATGCCTCAAGTTACCTTTATGTCTTATGATTTCTATGATTTATTCATGATTTTATGAGGTATGTTAAAGTGCCAATGTTTTATGGGTAAAGTATGATTTCATTCTTATGTATATATGAACTCATGTTTCCTTTCCATGTTTTTTTTATAACCCATACTGAGTTTTTATGCTTATCCCAAGTTTTCGAAATGTTTTTCACAGGTCAAGGGAAAGGTACATGATAAGATGATAGAGTCAAGGATGTGTCAAGAAAAAATCCATGTTTTATTTTAAATGTGTTTCCATTGATGGGAATGAAGAATACTATCTTTATATAACCACTTTGTTTATATGTGGAATGTAATGCAAGTTTTATGATCAAATTCTCTAAAACTCTAAACCCGAAAAGATCCTCAATGTGTAATCTTGTAATAACTCAAGATTAAGTAAGGTTTAAGGTTGGGGCCTTATAATATACGCTATCCACAGAACATTGAGTATCCATCACCACCCCATCATTTCCATTTCACTAATGTGAAAATTTGTGAACAACCCTTTTACCATGTAACTACCCACATCATTAACTAGATTCATTTCATCATATTGTTGAAGATTAATTCCAATGCTGATAGGATTACAACATTTCATCCAAATTGGCATTGAAAACCAATTACCACACTATCGAGCCTCTTTGAGGACCTCTTCGATACCCATAATTGATTCCATTGGGTATAGGTAGGGTCATAGGACCTTCATCCCTACATGAGAAAGATCAGATCTAAAACAAAGTAGAGAGAGTTAAATATAGAGATACAGAGAGGGAGGAAGGGAGGAAGAGGGAGAGTGGGTGACAGAGAAGAGAATAATTTTAGGACCATATCCTTCTTCAAACTAACACCAAAAACACATTATGACAATGAAAAAAGATAGTAATTAATTTTTACCAAAAAAATCAATATATGGAACAAGTTTAGGAGATTAAAGAATGGATCTTAGATAATAAAATAGAATAAAGCACTATTCCATCTGACACAATCATGAAGATCCATGAAATCCACTTCCATAAACCGGAACATAAAAATATGTTATTAATGGGTTTTAAATTTATAATTATAAATATTATAATTATTAGTAATATGGTAAAATAAAAAATAAAGAACCACATTTAAAACGGATAGAGAATTGACAAAGTTTTCATTTTCATCAATTGTCATCATTTCTCCAATGAGGAGTTCTTCGATACCTATCCAAAATCGTTCCTCTATAGGCACTCTCAAATCCCAATGTTCATGCAGCCAACCCTAGGATTTAGAGATAAATATTTTCTTAAAGTATCAATTTCTAGGGTTTTTAATTTTATCCCCCATAAATTATTTAATTATTCATTATAAAATTATCCCTTATAAATATATTTTATCAGTACTCCCATGAAATCTAAACCACATGGTCCCTTAAATGAACAAAAGTTATACTACTCCTATAGTAAGACCACTATTCTAGAACCACAAACTATGTCAGTTTTCCTATATTATGATCTGTTTAAGAGATATAAGCGTTTCATCAATAATAATCTCCAATGGAATAAAAGATAATTTATTTTCCTTTAATATATTATTATCGAGGCCCCACAATACTTTAAACTCCACATTGGATTAACACAAGGTAAAAACCACAACTAAAAATATATCAAACTATGAGATAAATTTATCATTCTTTTTTATAGGATAATTTTATCTTTTTACCCTTGGGGAGTTTCTAGTACTTTGAATCTCAAAATCAGGTTATGTGTCGACTGAGAAAAATCTGTCTTAGTACATTTTCCCAAAATCAGGACCATTTTCATCCCTGAAAAGGAAAAAATTGGGGTTTATCAAAAAATTAATATTATAAAACAAAAAATGTAGAAAAAATCCCACCATTATATGATCTAACTTCATCTTTAGAGGTTAGAAATTTCAAAGAACTCAGTACACCACCTACTAGGAATGGAACATCCTCCTCCATCGTTGATGTCATTAAATCTAGATCATATCAGATAAATACATTTCCTAAAACATTCTTCGACACTATGAAATTCTTTCCAAGGCCCTACAACCAAAACCCTTACTCATTTAATAGCAATTATTACACATAGAATTAAATTAAATCATAAAACATTTTCATCTATCTCTAAATAGTTCACTGCCAATGTTGATCACAGTGGGAGAACCTTCTTCCCCATCTTAAAGGGCATACAAAATTATTTTTTTATGAGAAAAAAACCAAACTATTCTCCACAATTTATCACTTCAAAAGTATTTCACTCTAATAATATAATATTTTTAAGCAAAAATATTCCTCTAAAACCATTTTAGATTCTCATTCCATTCCTTCCAAAATGGAACTAACTGTAACGTCATTACCACATTACTCAAGATCAACTTTGGACTTCATCCTTGACCTCCATACAAAATATCTACGATAATCCCCCCATCCACATCTCAACCTCTTAGTGTCTCATACCCATTTTCAATGATAACTAATTTGTTTATTCTATGGACTTGTGATAATCCATTGATGAACACATAAGAAAAAAAATAACCTCATTATACTGATCAACAACAAACCACTTCCCTTCAAGTGGCCCAATTCGCCACAATTTGAAGTGGAATATCTTGACCATTCAAAGAACACTTCTGTGTTAGATCTATACCCCTTGATGACACATGGACAATGACCAAAATCCATAAATTCTTTATAAAAATTATTCACCCATGACATAAAAATATTTTCTACTTGATCTGTACACCCATAAAGATCCAATGGATATACCACACCGATTATATCACTCTACTAGGTTGGAATCTAAATAGGATGTAAATATGGTTATTTAATATTGGAACTTATGGAAAAAACAATCCACCTTGGGATGTAGTGGATGTTCTCACAAAATTTATCAAAAAAGCACTATGTTTATTGCTTGAGAACATCCTTCCACACTAGACCACTAATACAATATCACAATAATTAGTTAATCACATACCTGAGAAGAGTTTGGGTCCACCACTATCAATAAAAGATGAGAAACATATCACTATCCACATAGAAATAAACTAATCTATAGATATCCAGTCATTCATATCCACTCACATCTATACAAACATTTTTTTACTAGAATCATCAAATACCAAACCATTTCTATTCCATCAAAATATAGAGAATAAAATTTTCATTAAAAATCAAGAAGACCTATTCCAATCTATGAATCCAAATCCCATAATAGTAGAGTTATCCGAGTAGTAGATAATCTCACGGTAAGATGAATAAAAATTCCTCAAACACCCATTGGGATCCTCTATCAACTAATATCGAGAAGGCTTCGATCTACAAACCGTATAAACACCATATGGGTGATTTTAATTCCACTCAAAAACAATTGAACATCATATAAAAAATGAACTATGATACATATATTGGTCTCTCATTGAGGGAAAAAATTGTGTCATACTTTAAAACCATTCATTCACTCCTCTATATCCAAAATGACTGAATTCATAAAGAAAACTTTTGTGACTACATCACAAACATGAACATGAATATATCTATGATTTGATCAAATTAGGTATTTAAAACATTAATAAAAATAAACTTTCTAACACCATCCCTAAATTTGATGACCTGAATTCACTAATAGGGATGAGTGAAAGATATTTACCTTCATTAAAAACTCTCTAGATGATGTGGGTCTATCTAGTGAAATTCTCTAGATGAAAATTTCTAACACCATCATTAAATTTGATGACCTGAATTCACTAGTATAGATGAGTGAATGATATTTACCATTATTAGAAACTCTATAGATGACTTGGGTTTATCTAGGGGTCCCATAAAAATATAGAAATCTAGAATATATGGCATGGAAATAATAAATTTCACCAGATACATCCAATATAAGGGTACCTATAGACAATAAAAAATCACTCTAAACCACATTTATTGATTCTTATTCATAGTAATCTATTATGTGTATCATTATAAAGCTCTAAAAATTAATACCCAATTATTAATAGGGACTAACCAAGGATTATAATTATATTATAAAATCATAGTTTCATCCATATCCATATTATTCTATACCACTCACTTCCAAACTAAAACAGTTCACTTCTCGGCCTCTATCCCAGATAGTAAAAATATATGATTTCTGTGCCATCCTCCATGTGTTGGTCAATCCATGACAATACTATAGCTATATTCTGGTTAGATTATAACCAACCCCAATAACATGGTACATCTTTCTAAAGAATAATCAACCACTAAAGCTTTATTATGGTATCTTGTATATGTGGTGTTGTGTGAAAACACTGTCACAACTCAATAAATATTCCTTCATGATTCTTCTCCCAATCTACTGAGCTCAATAAATTACACTGTGAAAACATGTACTTGGAAAATAGCACGATTTTTGTAGCACTTTATGAATACATGAATATGACCGCTCTACCTAGTATATGGACCCACAACCTCAAATAAAATTCCATATTGAATAACTATTTAAACTCCAAATATGGTAGATTACTCATCCCAAGAGTAATATAATAATATCATCCACTAATAGTTCACTATTCCATGTAGTATGTTTAATATAAGAATAAAAATTTGGTCAGTAAAATCTAGATATATATGGTAATAATAGAATTAGATTCTATCTAATCCTTTATTTCCTGTGTTTCAAAATCACCATATAAATCCAGAAGGTATCTATCATCACAAATCATGAATCATATTTGGACTACATGTATTCTTGTATCAATATGTGGGAACTACCATATTCTATACAAGAAATATCTTCACTAAGAAAAAAGGAGATATAAAATTCCTTAGATCACCTAGTAATAATACCTATGAACTGAGTCTTGTGAAAATAATGTTTATTTGGTCACTAATCAGTAGTGAGAGGTCCATCCATAGACATGGAATCTTCATGACCCTACATATTCATAAAAGTTGTATATCAGTTGGTGGAACCACTCATTTTATAGGATGGACCCACAATGATTTGGAAATATCTATATGAGATAAAATATAATGGATATAAAAGAACATAACTAAACACAATATGCTACATGTACCAAATTTCAGGTAACCCAAAATGATGTCTCAGAGTCTTGGGTAAACCAATGTGTTATTAGAGTACTAGTGAAATGATACATTAGTTTCCATACAAACACTCGTATCCCAAATTTGATATTAAATTTAAATACCTCATTAACATCATTCCACTAAATTTCAAATGGAGTCCTCACATGACTACAATCTTTAATAACTTCCCTAGGACAAACCTGCTTTGATACCACTATCACATGACCCGACCTATCAAGGGCCCATCCATGAAATAACTAATATGATATTTCCACGTTAATATTTTATCCAATAGGATAAGGTATGGGGACTAGAACCATATAGGATTAACACACAATATGGGAGGCCTTAACCAATATTAACCTACAACTGAAACATATCTATATAATATGATTGTAACTAATAACACCAATGAAATATATATAAATAACCCAACTATATATAACAAGAACATGTTACAACAAATACAAGTAAAATGCTATGTAAGAAAATAAAAAAGAAATATATATTTGAAAATCCTCTGAATCAGATAGATATATGACACAGAATGTCTTATACTCACTATATATACTCTTGGGATTATCAACATCCATAATAGTCACCACCACCATCAAGGAACACCATGAACCATAAATCATCTCTAAGAATCACCAAGTGATTGCTCCAAACAAGCTAGACTAGATCCAAGTCTACAAAGACCATATCTTACCTATGAATTAATTATATAGATACAATAAATGTGGGTATAAGGCCAATGTATGGGTGAGTATAAACTTACTTAATAGGATGATCCCAAAACCATAAATGAAGAAACTAAAACTGAAGAAAACCCTCTTTTCAAATCTTTGTTAGAGAGAGTTACTATGAGGAAGATAATAAAAGATTATCCAAATTGATATACAATAATAAATATTAAGAATAAAGAGTGTTACCAATGATCCATCTTCAAAACATAAGGCTCTGAATATCACAAATAAATAGGTGTATCGAGATCATCAAATGTACAACACAGTATTGAGTCGACATCCAACAATAAATTATATTTCATAGAAAACTAAGGGTTGCCTGAGGAGTCACAAGTCTCTATGTATACAATAATCACCACTTATATAACTCCGATATCACTGTTAGGAATCACAAAAGGGGATACCAACTCCTCACTGAGGTAATCTCACTAGTTGAGGAAATATTGCACCATAATACCCACAATATTAGTGTCATCGATTTTGAAACCAATATTAGAAACAATTACTTACTTTATAATGGTTATCAGATAAGGGGATATTGATACCTACAATAATAACCACCCAAGTATTTAAAAACCATGTTATACCACCATAACCATATAAGGGGAATTGACACCTCACTGTAAGACACCATAGTCAAGGGTTCACGACATGAAGATAGAGGATCCCAAAACCTTTAAGAATAGGTGGAACAAATGACCCTACCTATTTGATGAGATTGAGGATCATATTCCCTGGTCATATGGGGGAATAAAAAACTATATATACAAAATGAATGGTATATAGAGGATCTCTCACCTCAAGTAATCAATGTAGGTACCAGACCCTACTGGTAGGGTAAGATAAAGGATCCTATGCCCTAGGTATATAGACTGAATACAAAACCCTATATATAAAATTCCTTATCAATAGAGAATCACATTCCATGATTATATGAGGTCAGTACCTAACCCTGTATGTAGGATGAGAACATTTAAATCCTTACACATGAACCCCAGCATCATCACAACATATCAGATTTATAAATTTACCGATATAACATTCAAAACATAGATGAACAATTCAACCGCACCACTGTGATATACCAAAAAATGTACCTTGTATATGATATTTATTTTCCTAAAATAGAAACTCAGTGAAAATGGTATAAAATATTCTACTTATGTAAAAAACTAGACATTTAGTGATCTCTAGGTTCATCACATGGAACACCGGTGGTGCACACATTCACTTCCAATTCATAGAGAAACATCCCCCAATAGGTCAATCTCAAGATGTACCTAAAATAAAATGCCTACCCTACCTCAATCCAGGTTTGGATGCTTAATCCAGGAGGCTTGGATCAGATGGGCCAATCCTTCCAGCATGATCCAAAAAATACTTACCTGTTAAGCTCTACACACTTGGCTGGAACAACTGGTTAGGCCTGATCACTAACCAAACCAAGGGGATCGACCAGTGGGTCAAAATACACTAGTGGAGAAAACTAAAATAGATATAATGTCATTACCCTCCCAAAATCGTGGCACCCAAAGCAAGCCTCCATTCCAACACAACTATGGCCTCTTCTGTTAACTAGGTTTCCATGCCTTTAAAATACCAACATGGCCCTGTATCCCACTATTTCATCTGGAATCACCTCATTCCTTATCAAATTCCAACCATTTGAACCATCCCCGATCCTATGAGTATCAATTATTTCCCACTATTCACATGCCACCAATTCACTTTGCACAAATCACCACAGTTCCATATTTCAACACATTACCTCACATGGATCCATGTTTCCATCCTCTTGGAGCTGCCCAACTATGCCAAAAACCTTGCAATGTCACCACCCAAGCTGTAATTTACACCTATATACCACACTACTAGGCTTTCATGACAACCTCACCAACTCCCCTCCTCATTGCCATTTGTCATATGTAGGTTTAGTGGTCATTAAACTACATGTGATAAGGAGAGGGTTCATGAGAGAGTGGATAGAGAGAGATAAAGATAGGGAGAGATAAATAGATAAGTAAAAAATATCGGGTCCATATTTTTCATGGACATACCATTAAAATTAAATTTTCGTAATCGATGATGTTGGGGTTTAAAATTTACCCTAAAATATTATCAAGTAACACGGTTAGGAGATTACAGAATGAGGTTTAGGGAATAAAATACATTATCCATTTTCCAACCCCACAAAATCATAAATAATTGGTGAAACTAATTCAATTAAATCAAACATAAAATTCCAAAAATAATAGGGTTTTAATACATTAAATCCAATATTGAAATTACAAGGAAAAGAGAAATGTAAAGAAAAAATCCCAACAATGAAATAGAATTACTCATTGATGAATATTTTATCATCATACATTTTAATCATTGATCGAATGAGGATTTATTCAATTCCTCCCAAAATCTCCACTCATTAGGCATTATAACATCCCATGGTTCATGAATCCAATCCTAGTATTTAGAAATAAATTTGTTCTTATGGGAATAATATCTAATTTAGAATTTTAATCCCTTATATATTATTTAATTATCTATTATATGAATTTAATTTTTGAAAAATATATAATTAATCCACCAATGACACACACACCCCAAGGACTATAATGTAAACATGATTTATTCCAATCATATTATAAACCCACTATTGTTGAACTATCTTATGTACCTATTTTCCCATTCTATGATCCATTTAAGAGTTATAGCTATTTAAGGACAAATATATGAACATTTTATAAAATATAATATATTTTCCCTTAATATATTATCATTGAGGGAATTAAATGCTCACAACTCCACACCATCTCATTCCAATGGTAAAAATAATGCCTCAAAATAAAAAAAACCATAATTTGTTTTTTGTTGTCTTCTAGGATAAATTTATTATTTTACCATTGGAAATGTTTTTAGTATTTGAAACTCAAAATCGCGTTACTACATGAAAACTACATATAAAATCAAAAATATGAAATTATAATTTAACCTATAATCAAATTTCACCCTAATATCTCTCTAACGCCCACCATTAAAACTATCCAAATCTATAGCAACCTCCTTTAATGATCTCCTCCCACCCATATTTATTCTTGGTAAATTATTCATTAATATTGTATTGACCTCAACTCTAATAACCAATAGTTGGAGTATTATTTTATTACATTTTCATAAGAAATAAGGAATCACATCTCAAAGGACCAAATAGTTTAATAGTCCATGTAAACTATATTCATTCATGATTCCAATATTATAGTTGAAAACAAAAATTACATCATTTTTTTTGTGGATATCATTATTACCTATAGTATGTATTTTCATATCACTCTTATTACAATTCCCAGATTCATAGGAATGGAATCAAACAATAGGTGAGATCAGGTTCTCCAAAAGGGTTATGTATAGTGGAATACATCAAAAATAAATATGAATAATCCTAGTAAGTCCAAAAATTGGACAAACATACCATTTAAATAATTTTACTTGAATAAAAAATATGGAAAGGTAAATAACTAAAAATAAATTTCATTTATTC
Organism: Viscum album; assembly: GCA_963277665.1. Classification (NCBI taxonomy): domain Eukaryota; kingdom Viridiplantae; phylum Streptophyta; class Magnoliopsida; order Santalales; family Viscaceae; genus Viscum; species Viscum album. Next base: position 174,938,651 of record OY728143.1, on the reverse strand, counting down.
TATAAATTGACTATTATAACTAGATAATGCACAATGAATTTTCAATGTTAAATAATTTAAACCACATTACATTTCATCAATAATATAACTGACAGAACTAGATAATGTATAATCAATATGGTTTAGTAAATAACTGAAAACCCATGTCATTTAATTAAAAATCTAAGAATAAAATGCATCTAAAGATTATATATTTTAAAAATGTCATGAATAATAATAAATAACTTCTTAATGAAGTAAATTATTAATTATTGGATGTCATGATCGTAGGAATTGCGATACCTCTACTTCAAATACCTTTCACAATTCAGTTTAAAACATATGGGTAGGTATACACTAGGAACCAATTTAACTAAGGATACCAAATTGAGTCATCTCATGAGGCTACCAATTCATAAATGGCATATCTATACTAGGCCCCATCTATGTCTTCATGTCCAAATCAGTCCTCATATATTGAAAAATCAATTTAATTCATGAACAATATACCTTATCAAAACATATTTGTATTGTGTAAATAATATGATTTATCAATATTTCCCCAGTCTATCAAATAAATTTCAATGTAAAACACCATATGTAAAAATGGTAAATGTTTTAAGAAATAATGATATCAATGATAAATAATATAGATATTCAGGGTAAATTTATTTTCCAGTGATCATAATAAAGTGAATATTTTAAAGGAAAGTTAATTACTACAAAAATGAATCAATAAAGAGAATGTGAATACTTTCATCGCTAAAAATGATCATAAACCATTCAGATAAAGAATAAGGTTACTATAAATACAACATATTCCTATTGTGGTATAATTAAAATAAATGGTTGTTGTCTCTGATTAATAGAAATTCCATAAAAATATATTTAAAAACATATTTTAGGAAAAAATTCTTTTATCTTTGAAAATATTTTTAAAAATAAAAGATCAGAAAATATTTTTAAAATAAATTTCTTTGAAATTAAAAATTAAAAATTAAAAATTATTATTTAAAAAATTGAGTGGACATGGTGGTTATAAATTTTTTATTTTGTGTATATATTAATAAAGTTTTCCTTTCACATTTTTGGTAAAAACCAAACGGGTCTTATTCGGAAAACAACATGAATATTTATTTTAATTTTTTTATAAAATGTAAAACATGGGTAAAAATAAATTTAATATATCAATTGGATAATTTTAAAAACCTTTTTTAAAACATCTTTAGAGAACACAGTTTTTAAAGAAAAATCATTTTTGACCAAAAATTTAAATGAAATAGTATTTTATTAAAAACCTTTTATCAATCATTTTAATTACCAAATAGAGGAATATGATACTATTACATGAAAAAATAAATAATAAACAAAGAATAATAAATTTAAATTAATTTATTAGATAAAAACCAAATTATTTCCTTCTATTAAATTCAGGAATAAATAATCCCGATTAAAATCATATTGTGAAATGAACCCTCACAAAGTTCATAATGTTGTAGTGAGAATTAACTGATGAATAAATTATGTGTCTAAAATTTAAATAAAAATAAAAAACAATATTTGAAAATAAGATATTAAAAATTAATTAAATACATAATATAATATCACCAGATGCAATAAATAATTTATATAACATAATGATACAAAATGGAGTTATGAAATTCTTTACCCCGTTGTAATTTTTAAGTCAAAACCCATTGTATGAAATAATTAAAATTGAAACTTAAAATACCATGAATTATGAATGATTAATAAATATACACATAAAAGGGGAATTATATACACCATATAAAATAAATTAGGTGTATAAAATTCGAATATTCCTCGATGAAGGGAAATTGAGATGAAGTCCCTTACATCTAGATCACTTTTGTTTAAACATTCCTTAACATAATTTATTATGATTTTAATCATGTTGTTAATTTATATAAAATACATTTTAATATTTATTCTATAATATATTATCTTATTATAACATTTTACCAACTACTTTCTAATAATATTTTATTATTTTCATTATTTTGTGTTTTAATTACCTTGTTTTCTCATTCATGATTTTTCCTAAGAGTTATGGTTTTTGGGTATATTATATTGATCCATCATTTAAAAAATTATATTAATGTTATAAATATAATACATAATCATCATATATATTTTTTGAATCATTCTTTATGGTTGTACATGGAAAATTAATTGAATCGCTTCATGAAGATAGTATTCCATATGTACACATGAATGATGATATCATTCCCTTAATGAGTGAAAGGGTTAGGATATAAGAGATATATTAATATTAAATAATAAATATAATATCATACATATCAAATATATTCATTAAATTTATCCTTATTACCTTCCATAAAAATTGTAATTAAAAAATGAATCACATCTCTTAGCGAGGTGGTAGTCCTCTATACACAAGAACAACTTTATCATATTTTAGAAAAATGGAAAGTAAGTAGTTATTTGTTATATTATAAATAACAAATTATAATCATTTAATAAATATTATATAAAATTTTTAAATCTATAATTATATCCCTCCTTAAATGGTGGTAATGGAAAACCAATTATATCAGTTCTCGAGGTAATAACCTGTCATGCACACAATCTACAATTTCCTTTCCCATTTGATTGATAAGGGAATATATATCGGTCATGCACATAAAATAATAACATATAAATATATATAATAGAATAATATTATTATATAATCATGGTTTAATAACCTTTTAAATAGGTGGTAGAAGAAACAAAATAAAAATGCTCATTCAAGAAGGTTACCTGTTATTCCGATGACCTCTTTAGATTCTCACCAAAAGCATTCCTATGATATATTTCTGATCAAAAATTATATATTTTATATTGGTATGGAATTAAGATATTTATCTAGTGGGGTATAGTCCAAAAAAATTTATTTTGAAGTGTGTACAAGGGAGGCTAGGGGTTTTCTTATATATGTGGGGGATAGGACACACATGGAATTTTTTAAAATATTCAATTACACAAACATTTTTGTCATTCCTCGAGCCTAAAAAATGGGTCATTGTTGACCATTAATTTTGATGAGGTAAAAATATACCCACCTACTAGTTTTTTTTACAATGTTTTTACTTCGTTTTAACCCTTATCATTTTACTTTAACCCTGCTGTAAATCTATTCCTACCTTAACCAAATAATTAAGTCTTATTACTTTTACTATTAAAAATTGTTAAAAATTAAGTTAACCATATTTGATAGAAAAACTTATTATGATTCAAAATATTTAATCCATATTTTCAAATTCAATTCACATAATTGGAATAATCTAATATATAATTATACCCATTGATGCGATGAAAAAGTGGGGTTTCCAACATAAAATTCTAATAAGTATAGAAGGTATTAATATTAAAGTTAATTTTAAAATTGATTCAAGATTAATAAAATAGTTAACTTGTAATATAATTGGAATAATTTTAATTTAAAACTAATTTGAAATGTAATTTGGTGTTAATTATATAAATTAAAATGCACTTTTCAATAAAAATGAATATTTTTAACTATTCATCAAAAAATGAAACATTTCAAAAAAAATACAAAAAATAACCCTAAGATAATTCTGATATAATGATTTCAAGAATAAATATATGTTTTTCAAATACATCTTATATTTGTTGAAAAAATAATGTTAAACTATGTGTTCAAATCATAACTAAACTATCTTTTAGAAAAAATACAGTTTTCCAAAAAACATTTCTTTTCATTTAAAGGATTCCTATTTTTTAAATAATAAATAGATAATAATAATTTTCAGAATTTAGTTAGTTATATTCATTCCCAGAAATTTACGGACTATGTTATAATGATATACTATATTATGGTGCATTTAGAATTGGTGTTGCATGTTCTATAAGCTATAGAATAGATTAAATTTAAATAAATATATTTTGTGGGTTTTTTATGATATATGATGTGTGTAACATATTATATCAAATAAAATTTTATTATTTTATAATTTTGGGGTGTTAAATTATCCCCAAGTTAAATAACTTTCATCCACACAATTTGATATTTCACACAGAAATAAAGTGCTTGATATTTAAAAATTCCTATGTTGAAGACCCACATTATAAAAAATCGTTAATAAAACATACTCTTAATAAGAGTGTAAAGGAATTAAATAGGTCATATGAAATAAAACGTAGGTTTGTTTCTATGTAGAATAAAATTGGATGAATGTGATGATTTAGACATGAATGAAAATCCTAAATAATTATAGGGAGGAACATAGGTTACTAATCATAAGATAGTTAATGATCAATAGAATGTTAAGGACCTCAAAACCATAAATACATGATGATTTAATAAACTATTTTATTAATCATATATGAATGTAAAAAGATAAAAATATTTTTTAAGATCCTTTTTATAATGTTAAGTAATTACTTTACAATCTATGAATATTTTCAAATTTACTTAATTGATACATTTCTATTTGTTAAGTGCAATTTCAACTTATGGTTATGCTTTGATCAATTTCCGCTTAGTCTCTTACTCTAATAAATGAATATCCAAAATTATTTTTTATTAATAAATAACTAAAATTAAATTTTAATGGATTGTAATATTCATAAAATATCTACAATTCTTTCTTTCTATTTATAAATATTTTCCAAATCCAATATTGTTTTCACAAGTTATAAAATATAATACATTAGTCTCTAAACCTCAACAATAACACCAATGGTTAATCAATAATATTTATTCATCAAATCATTTAAAGAAAAACAATGACATATTAACCAGGATATTACATAGTCCAGTGAAAGGTTCCATTATTTTCCTTCAGTTTTGAGTTCGAGCCTCCAAGCCATATGAGATGTGATGTGTTGTCACCCGGTACACTGATTGTCCTTTTTATAAGCAACACATTATTATAATTCTTATACCTTTCCCAAAGTGTAATAACTTGTAATTACTTAAATATTAATGACAAGATAAACCATAAATGTTATTGATACCTTTAAAATTATTCCCATATAATGTAAGAAGATTCCTCCTTATATAACTCTTTTACTAAAACATATACTAAAACAATGGATTTTATATCCATAAATATCTCCCAAAATTTCATTAATCATGGTGTACTCTCATCAAATGAAACCTAAAAAGGGGTTTTTAGGACTTTGAACTTATGATCAATCCTCAAATCATCAACCAATGATTGTATCCATAATACTTAAATTAATGAATAAATATCTAGATTAGAAATTTTACACAATCCTTAGATGATCTATAATTTTTATAACCAAAATATCACTGGTAAAAAAACTTTTACAATTTAATTATTAAATCCCAATACATAAATACATCCACCATTTTATTTCCAAATAAGTCATATATTATTATTGGGGTTATCATTTATAATAGGAAATTGACTAGAGTATTCCTAGTTTCCCTACATTTAAGACATCAAACTATAAGTAAACCTATAAAATGATACTTATTTCCTTCCATTATACACTTTATTTTTCCTCAAAAACTCATTAATTTATTCCCTTTTTTTCTACACATAAAACATTTTCATAACCCATTCAAGAACATTATTGGATGTCACTTTTAACATTTCTAACATGAAGAAATTGAACCATTCTTTCTTCCATGGTCTCCATTACATGATCTCTTAGTCAAATCCACCAATATATTATTTATTGAGTTTGAGAGTTGGTTAAGGTATAGGTTTTTGATCATATTTTATGATAACTGCTTAGGAATAATCACTATATCATTCACTATTTTCATCATCCCATTTGGTTACTCATAATCACCACATTTCCATTCATTTTCATTATTAACACGATTCCTTCGGGTTATAGCCATTGACTAAAACAATATGCATTATGTGAGAAATAATAATCATAGTTGGAAAACCATATAATAATTTATAGGATGTCCAAATTATAATACCATATTCTCAATCTATGATACCTTAGATTTAACACGGGTCATTCATTTTCATCATATATTTAAATTCTTCAAAAAGTTATGTAATGAAAATGTGAATCATCATAAGAATATTGCCTAGAAGTATGAAAATAAGTGCGCAGAAAGATACATTTTCACGCATTGGGTAATGATCATGTCAATAAAAATTCACCAATTTCATAGTTATTACTGCTAGTTACATATGTTCTAGGACTAGATTGACTTTTAGTATCATTATAGGGATGTATTTCTAGGGAAAACCGCATATTAACTTCCTTACAAAAATTATTGGATGTTCTTCTATACTTATCCTCAAAGTTTACCATCAGTTTATGTTAAAAATATATGATTTCCTAAATCTAGTTCCTATGATTTATTCTAAAATTATTGTAATACCAACTATAGATATCACAAATCTAATAACTCAGTATAAGTGTATTACATTATTATATTGTTATAAGATACATGGAAACAAATCCCAAAAGACTTAATAGGATAGTGGTCTTGGTAAACTAGATACATACATGATTACAATATTAAATTCAAAAACACAAATTATACATATTTTTTCAAGAATATCATTTTCCGTCTTGAATATCCTTAAAAATTATTCTTAGTACATTTCTTGTATTCATAGGAAAGGAAGTAAAATAAGAATGAGCTGAGGTGCTCAATAAGGGTTATGTATAGATGAAGATATCATAAATAATGAAATATAATCACGGAAAGGTAAATAACTAAAAAACATTCCATTTAAATAATTTTACTTGAAAAATAAATATGGAAAGGAAAATAATTGAAAACATTCCATTTAATCAATAAAATAACTATCATAACTAGATAAGATATAATAAATATGTAAAAGTGAATAAAAGAAAACACATTCCATTTAATTAATAACATAGCCATCATAACTGGATAAGGAATAATAAATATGTAAATGTAAATAACTAAAAAACATTCCATTTAACTAATAAAATAATAATTAATTTCAACTATAGATAACATTATTTAAAAAATCTCATGGATAACAATAACTAAATCCTTGATGAATGAAATTCTTAATTATGGGATGTCATTATCACGGGTATTATGATACTTCTAATGTTAAGACCTTTAACAATATAGTTTAAAACTAATTGGTAGATATACATAATAAACCCAATTTATTAAGGATAAATATTTAATTCATCTCATGAGGGAAGTATGAATAATTGTCTCCAATAAACCATTCAATTTTTTGGTTCTCTGCTATTGTGTATATTGGCACTTTGGTCAAATCCTCTGTGATGATAATAGTTTTTCGGAGTCAATTTTTTTATTAATTTGTATTTTGAATTGGAAGTTTTTTAGAGGTTAATTAAATTGATTTATGGATGATTCTTGATTTAAAAAGATGATAAATATTTCTGTGTATTAATTATTTGGGATTTAAGCTTATTATATCCTTGATATTTTCTATATATTTCATTATAATAACTACCACTTCACAAGATGATTTTGATCATAATTCCCTTGTGTTGAGGATTTAATCCAAGACCTAACACAACTAAGGTTATAATATCAATCAATAATTGTTTAAGGTAGTGCTTTTATGTTTCAAATAATACATGGAATCTATATTTTAAACAAAAAAAATCATTTATCGATGAAATTTGATGTATAACATACACAATGGTAACCTAAAGAATATTCAACAAGTAATAGATCTCAATAAAAAACATTCCCATATTATGAATGACCCTAATGAATTATTTGCTCAGCATTGAGATGGATTTTAAATATGGTTTATGAAGTTATGATTATTAGTTAAAAATAGATTAAAAATGACGGTACAAAATAAGAGTAGTGCACCAAACACACACACGTAACATGATAAGAAGTAAAACACAAGCTTTTGATTGAAAAAGTGAAATAACGGAATGGTTATCAACTTTATTTAAAATATTTTAAAAAACATTAATATTAAAATATACATAATTTAGGAGTATAAGAGTTAATGAATAAGAAATATGCATTAAAAAAATTACAACACAAATATTGACGAGATTACAAATAAAGAAGAATGAAAAAGTAAATCAAATGAAAGCATGGAGGAAAGGTATATAAAGTATTAATTTATGTTTATAAGATCCTACCAATCCATTTTCATGGACATGGTAAGTATAATATATCCTCTTAAAATTTAAAATTCCAACCCCTATGCAAGGAGAACAGGGGGATGTATTTATAGGGCAAGGTGGAATTTTTACATTCTAAAACCGCCCCTCAACTTGGATCACCAATTTGACCATTTACACAGAATAATTGTAAGATATATTCTTCTTAAAATTTTATATATATGGATTTTTATATTTCAACATCCAAATTTTGTGTTCAATGGACTTTTGGATCCAAATTTATGTCTATTTTAGTAAACCATGTGTTGTTGTCCATTTTTCTATCAAAATTATCCCTAGTCTAAATATGAATGCATTTTAGGATATGAATATTCCATAAAATCCAAACCATTTTTTATAATAACATGATATAATAAATATTTTATTTCTCACTATAAAATATCATCTCATACTGTTAATTTTATTTGGAGGAAGATCGATAAATATGGGTTGTTTTTAATTCCTAATCAAAATTGTTGAATGGAAATGAAACCATCGAATGGGCCCCTTTTTGGTATTTTTTGGATTTAAATTTTTTATCTGTGTTATGTTTAGTTTATCAAATACATATTATGGATTTTTATCAAATCATGGATTCTAGATTGAGCCCATAAAATCAATCTTCCTTCCTAGTCCATTTTTCATTATAAATATGATTTACCGTCTCGTGTGGTCGATATATTTCTTTAAATGACCAAATTAGGATAATATACAGTAGAATCAATTATATGAAATTGAATTAAGAACCCAAAAAAATAATAAAACAATTTGGATAATGAGGGTAACATTTATAATTCAAATAGTAAACTAGCTCAAATAAGGATTAATTTAAATAAATCTCAAAATTTTTATTTAGTATTTAAACATGGGTATTTCACAATAATTATGAACTTTTCATTGAAAACATTAAAGGAATTAGAAAAAAAGTTATGATTAAATTAATAACATTAACCCCCCCCCACAAACATAGGATTGTTCAAGTCCTCATTTATAATATAAAAAAATCATTTTCACTCCCTAAAATTTTTTTTTTTAACAAATCAAGGGGGTCTAGAATAGTTCACTCATCCATAAATAATTCCACCACAATTTGTTATATAAATAAAGTGTTAAAAAAATTTATTTTTCCTTTTTAAAATTTTAATTAGAAAATGTGTGAACTCAGAACTCACCCCTCTGAAGATGATACAAATATATTTATGGAGTTTCAATCATTCAACATCCAAAATTGAAAATATTAGTGTTTGAAAGATCTCCCAACCTCCATTAACTATCCTAATGTGCATAGAAATGAATAGGTATTTTTATTGGTTTTTCAGTGGCGATGGGATGGTAGGAATATAATGTACAAATGAGAGGAAAATAGGGGTAAAATACCTACATTGAAAAAGAAATGCACATATTTCTCAAATGAGACATGGAAGGAAATGGAAAAAAATATTTACAAAGGCATGAATGTTTTAAGGATTAAAAGATATTTATATAATTTGAAGGGTGTGAAATTGTTAAATATGTACAGAACAAAAAACTTCTCTCAACAACATAAGAAAAGTTGATTCAAGTATACTCTTTTGCAACAGTTTTACTTGAAAATAATCTCACACCGATTTACCAACCCTTTTTTTTATCTACCCCTGACACTAATTTTAGTTTTTATAATAATATCAAAGGCTTAAGAAGAGTGATTTTTTAACCACCCATGTCAAAGCCCATACTTTTTTTCATTTTTCTTGATTTTTTCAATTTTTAACGATTTTCAATATCATTTGAAAAAGTTGTCATAAAAATAAATAAATTCCCAAAACTCACTGAAATACAACCTATACCCTCTTATTAAATAGATTTTTTCCCTTAAGAATATGATTACATATTTAAAATCATGGAAATGGTACCCAATATGAAATAGATGCCACCACACATAAATTATAATAAAATATTCAATAAAATTCAATGATGATATTGGGTGTGACAAGGTTCTGGGATTGAAATATTATAATAATAAAGATTTTTCATAGGCTCAAAGGGGCTTTCCAATGGAGGGTAAATATAAGTATAATGGGAGGATATTTTGATATTATAATTCTGTGGTCATTCAAAAAATTCCTCTATCATATTAATGTACACTAAATTAGTAAATTTTTCTTGAAGGTCTAAAAACTCAAGACTCACAATCAGGGGTGAGAATTTTTTTTTTGAAAAGATGGACATAGGTGTACTTGGAATGAAATATTACATTTTTCCTAATGATAGGGAACAATACATTTTCTAAATATAAAATTCAGCATTCAGAATTTACTGATCCTGACAAAAAATTATTTATTGAAATTTATGATAAAAATAAAAAAAATTTAATATGAAAAAAATTCTTTTGACTTTTTAAAATGGTTAGACAAAAAATTAAAAAACATAATGGTGAGTAGTTATGTTTTTTTTTTGTTTTTTAGTTTTTTTAAATTATTTTGTTTTTTTGAAAATATAAACACCCACAAAAAAACAGAAATATGGAAAAAGGGTTTGATGAAGAAACTAGTTAAATAAAGTAAACGAGACATGAAAAAGAGAGAGAGATATATAGATAAAGATATATAATAACAAATAATAGAGAAATAAGTAGTTTAAGGGAAGGTGGTTCCCCTAGTTTGGAATTTTAGGTCACTATTTCCAACCATTAGTTGTACGATTGAAGTAGATATGGTTCATGGGGCATGTGTCCTCTCTGATGATGCTGGGAAAATTTCCATTACCTATAAAATAATAATCATTATTGATTTATTGAAAAAATAAAAAAATCATAAAAATAAAAAATATTATATGGGTTTTCACCCAAGAAGCACTGCATTTACATTGTCTATAACTTGAATGTTGCAGTAGACTACCCACATTATGATGGTGGCCACTGTATTGTCACAACTCGAGTGTGTTTCCAAAAAAAAAACAAGTCCTTTTTGAGGGTAGATTGTTCATTATATAATTTATTCTCTTCATTATTGTTGTGACTATAATTCAATGGGAATGGAATAAGAATATGGGTATCCTCACTTTGGTCTTCTACTTGCGGATTGATGTAGTCTCTCGAGGGTTGTTTTTCTATACGTGGATGTTCATGAAGATGTTTCAATTATGATGGTCCATTTATGTGTGTTTCAGACAATATGAAATGCGATTATGAGATCTGATTTGTTTTTAGCTCATTTATTTCATCACATTACAATGTGGAGTAATTAGGATCAAAGGGGACATGAGAGTCAATATATTTTTTAGTATCATTTATATCATTAATTTTTTAAAATAATGGTAAATTTCATCCACACCAGTGATCACATTATTAAATAGGGAAAAAATCTCACAAACGTCAATGCCATTGGGAAAAAATAAACAAATTGGTTCAGGGGTTACTTTGCTTATAAAAGGATTTTTAAAATCATGGATTGGAAATTATGATTGTAGGAAAATCTAATTATAATCATAAAACGAGCATGCTAGTTCGTTTTCATCATTACCATCCAAATATAGATCAGTGGTGAGACAGAATACCCCATATTTTCAAGGTCCTTTAGATTTATGGTGTTTACATGTAAAAGGTCTACATCAAATCCCCCATTTATGATTTCCCTAATGAGGATCAAAAATTGACAGGCTCTTATTTCATTTGAACAAGAAGAAACTGATGGTTTAGGGTAAAACACACTTTCCAAGAGACAATTAGAATCATATATAGAGAATATATAATAATTCTCTAATATATATCTCATGTAAAGAATAATATTTAAATTGACCAGTTGGTCACCAAATTCCATGGTTAAGATGCCATCATGGACATCAATTTTGGTTCGAGATGTCATGAGGAATGGAATTTTAAAAATTAGAGGATATTGGAAATAAGTTGTATCACTTTCCTTGTCCAGGATTTAAAAATTATTTAGGAAGATAAGATCGTTAACATGGATCAAGATATACTCAATTATTCCCTCTGAATTGGGTATGATTTGATTAGATAATTGGCTGAAAATTCTTATTGGGTGCAAGGGAGATAGACCAAGGTTGGATAATATGGATTTTGGAAAGAAATTTATTGAGGATCCTAGTTCTAGGAGTGCATCATAAAAGTATTAACTCACTTTTTGAATGTAATAGTAAATTTAAATGGATATTTTCACTTCATGGGAATGCATTTTTAGGTTGAAATATTTTCAATGGTCCTAAGTTTTCCCTTATGAGTGCACAATTCCTGAAAAAACCTTCCATACTTGAGGATTTTTTGATGGAATCTAAGTGGGGAATGTTCACTTCAACTCATCTAAGCATGTTAAGAATTTAAAAATTAAACTCAAAGGTGTTATTTGTTTTAGATCCAAATTAAGGAAAAGGAATTGGGTTTGTAGAGGAATAGAAAGAGTGAAAGAGTGTGTTCATGTTATTTTTCAGGATTGTGGGTCTTTTTTTCTAGGTCAACATTTAAGGTGTATTTTGTGGAATTATTCATGAGTCATGTTGATTTTATTTCTTATGTATGTAAAAATTCACTTACATTAGCCTTGGGTTTGGGAAATAGTTTATCTAGTATTTGTAAATAATTATATTATTAATGATGTATGAGGTGCGATGACAGTTAACCAATTTGGTTTTCAATGTTTTTGAGGTTATAATGAGTAAAAGAGGCATGATCTTCCCCAAAACATTCACATGGATTCTTGGAAGAAGAGGCATGTCATCATTTGGTATTTACTTGATTTTTGTTCTTGTTAAATTGTTTTCATTAACTTCAAAATTGAGAAGGATTACTAAGATGGTGGATAAAAGGAGGAGCGGGAGGATGATTTCTCCTTTGATGTTGAGGAATAAAAGAATAATATTATTAGAAGTTACTGCAACCTTTTCTATATTGGAATTGGTTTGGATTTTGAGGAGGGAACCAAAGGTAACGACATATGGGATTATCATACCTCAAACTATGGTTACAGGTAGAAGAGATGAGATCAGAGTTGGTTTGGGTAGATTTTATAATGAAATGACCCGATTTTTTAGGGATGCTATTATGCTGAACATATGCTTTGTTGAGTTCTATTGGACTAAAAGAATTTTATGGAAAATATTTTAATTGTTTACATGTGTCATTTGGATGAGATAGTAATCTATAGATTCAAAAAAATTTGATAGTTATAGGGAATAGAGATTTTAGAGAAATGAGGTTGTGGATTTGGTATCCACAACTAGTTTCCACACAATACCGATAATTTCACTCATACACTTTGTCAAATTTTTGGGCTCTATGGAGTGATTCTATTACAATTGTTTAACATGAGAATGTTCTTGAGTATATAATTGATTCATGTTTGTGTCCATGTTTCTTATGAGATCTCATTCACTTGCAAGTGTATTTTTAACAATAGCCCCACCACTTATGGCATGAATGATAATTATCTCCATATCCCTCATAAAAGTCTTCGATCAAGAGTTCATCATGGATTTGGTGGTGTGGGAATGTTTCCACAAGACTTTTTAACTTATCCAAGTACTTATGGAGTGATTCATTGGTGAATTGATGGATACCACTTATTTTCTTTAAGATATAAGCAGTTCAACAAGTAGGGAATGATTTTCTTAAAAAAATCAATTCATTTCATTCTATGTGTTTATGGAACTAAGAATAATGTTGTAGCTCCCTAACTTGGTAGTGTCGTATAGAGAGAAAGGTAATTCTCTATGTTTGATTTTTTCCTTGAGAAACCCCTTGAGGCTTCATGGTAGATCACAACACTTGAAACTATTTGAGGTGAATATGTAGATCCTCAATAAATAGCTTGTTAAAATGATGTAGAAGATGAAACAAACACAATTTATGTTTGAAATCATCCTTAATATTTGTATTTTGAATAGCAAGGGATTTATAATTAATACCAGGGGAAGCATGTTTCTAAATGGTTTGTTCCCCAGTCTTGGACATATCTAGTTTAATTTGATGGATAATGAATGTATCTTGGGTGATTTGACTATCCCTTATGTTCCCCCTAAGTCAGTGAAGGGTTGAATCAATTTATAGTCTAAACAAATCTGATGGATTGTTTGGGAGGATATGAAGAATTCAAATTTGATTATAAAGGAGGAAAATTATAGGTTTTTTTTAGTTTTTTCTGTTTTTTTATGGTAATCCGGCATTGCTTTGTGTTTTTTCATATTTTTTGGTTTATTTTTTTTTATTTTTTAAAAAAAAATACAAAACTACAGACTATGAACTACAAAATTTACAAAAATGATTCAATTTTAATCATGTTCTATTGTATCCTATCGACCATTCAATGTTTTGATGCTATAATAATATGTATAGTAACACATGGGTTGAATCCTCAAGGCTGATACTATTTTTTGGAGTCAATTATTTTTGTTTGATTTGTATTTTGAATAAAGAGTTTAGTTTTCACAAATTGATTAAATTTATTGATGGATGATGTTTTATTTAACAACTTAATAAATATTGGGTAAAGTTAATTATTGGGGATTTAATATTATTATTTCCTTAATATTTCCTTATATTTCATTAATTTAACACCCACTTCACAAGATGATTTTGATTTAAATTCTCAAGTGTTGAGGATTCAATCCAAGCCTTAACAAAACTAGATATATAATCTAAATGAATATTTTTTATGGTATTTTATTTATGGTTACAATAATCTATGGAATGCAAACATTAAAAAACATGTCATTAATCCGTGAAATTTTATGTTTAAAATACAAAATGTGAACCTAGAGAATATTCAACGAGAAAAATATCTCAATCACATAACATTCACAAATTATGGCTTAAGATAATAGATGATTTAATAATAAATTTTTATGGTTATTAATATGGTTTATTATGTTTATGGTGGTGATTGAAAAATACATGAAAAATAACCATATAAGATAATAATACTCCGTGGAACACACACACAAAACATAAAGATAATTAAAATTCACACTTTTGATTGAATATGAAAGAGAAATAAAGGAATGGTTTGAAAATTTAATTTAAATTTTTTAAAAAATTAATAATAAACAACATATTTTTTATAATGATAAAGATACTGAATAAAAAAATTCATTAAAACAAAATTATAATACAATCAATTACAGGATTACAAATGAAGAAGAACACAAAAGTAAATCAAAATAAAGCCTGAAGGAAATGCATCTCAAGTCAAAACTTGAGTTTGGTAAATCCTACCAGGACTTATTAAGGGACTTATTCATTCCAATATATCATTTTATTCTTTAAAATACAATCCCCTTTCAAGGAGAATAGGGGGTTGTACTTATAGCCGAAGTTGGTGGAATATTTTCATTCCAAAACTGGCCCTCAACTTGGCTCATAGATTTATCTATTTATAAAGAATAATATAGAGATATATTCTTCTTCAATGTTTTAGATACATATGTAGAAATTTAACCTTCCAAATTTGGTATCCAATGGACTTTTATATTTGATGTTATTGATGTTTTAGTAGACCATGTGATGCTATCCATTTTTGTGTCAAATATTTCTCTGGTCTAAATGTGAATGCATTTTAGGCTAGGAATATGCCCTATATTGCAGAACATTTATTATAAAAAATGGAATACTAAATATTTTATTTTACATAATAAAATATTACCTCATATTTTCAAAAATATGTTGAGAAAATTCAATAAATCTGGGTTATTCTTAATTCCTAGACAATAATTGATTCAAAGCATCAATTGGGCCCATTTTTGGTGGATTTGGGCCTTAATTTGTTTTCCCAAGTATTTTTCTTAATATTCGAGAACATATTATGCAGTTTAATTAAATTTGGGCTTCTATGTTTATCCCATAAATTCTATTTACATGGCTTGTCTGTTTCCATCACAGATTCGATGAGCCTTCTTGTGTGGTCCATATGTCCATTTATATAGTTGAATTATCCAAATATCCAGTAGAATTAGTTATATGAAATTGAATTAGGAAGCATAAAATAAAAATAATCATACAATTTTGATAATTAGGGTAATATTTATAATTAAAATATTAAACTGACTCAGATCTAGATTAATTCAAATAATTTTCTTAAATAATATTTAGTATTTAAAAATGGGTATTTTATAATAGTTATGAACTTTTACATGAAAACTAATAAATGGATTAGAAGAAAAGTTATGAATAAATGGATAGCATCAATGAGACTATTAATACATATAGTGGATTTCTATAACTGATCCCCACCTGCATCATCATGTCCCAATCATTCCTCATATATAATATAATCAATTTAATTCATTAAAAGTATTCGTTGTCAACAAAAAACCATACTGAATAATGAATATATATTTTTGAATATTTCCCCAGTTAATAAAATAAAATTTAATACAATAATCCATATTTAGAAATGATATATGGTTTAATAAATAAGTATATACATGATAAAAAATATGGACATTTTGGGGAAACTTAATGTACAATGATCATAAGAAAGTGAATATTTCAAGGAAATGATTATGACCAAAAAATTGAATTAAGAATTTTAATGTTAGTACTTTACTTGGTCAAAAGTTTCATAAAACATCCTTATTACGAATAAGGATAGTATAAATACAACATATATATATAGTGTTTTATAATTCAAATAATGTTATATTATTATTTATGAATAGAAATAACATAAAAATATCTTTAAGAAATTCTAAGAGAAAATATAATTTTAACATTGAAAATATTTATTTAAAAAAAAATTCATAAAATATATAAAAAATAAATTTCATTGAGAATAACATTTGAGAATTATAGAGTATGATTTCAAGCATTATGTGATCATGTTTGTGGAAAATTCCATTCATAAAATACATATTAAAACAATGATTTCTTTGACATTTTTTGAATAATCCAATTAGGCCATGTTTGTAAAATAACACAAAGATTACCTTTATTTTTTGGGTAAAAATTAAAACATGTGTAAAAATTTATTTAATAAATAATTTTTATAATATTAAAATTTTTTTTAGGAAATACGGTTTTTGAATAAAAAAAATTTTCGACAAAAGAGAGAAATGAGTTCATATTTTTTAAAAAACATCAATCATTTTAAATACCAAAGAGAGGATTAGGGTACAATTACTTGAAAACATCATGAATTAATATAGGATATGAAAATTAAATTTTTTTATTATAAAATAATTAATTTATTTACCTCCATGGGAGTTCATGTATAAACAATCTCGATGAAAACGATATTCTATAATAAACCCTAAAAATCATAATGTTGTAATGGGAATTAACCACTGAATTGATTATGTGTATCCAATGTAAATCTACATTACTATTTTTTCAGTAAACCATAATATTTTCAATATTCATTACACAAATAATATAAGAATATTAAGGACAAGTAATATGTAATATAACTTAATGGAAATAAATTAAGTTATAAAATAGTTTACCCATTGGTAATTTTCAAGTTAAAACCACTTAGATGAAATAATTAAAAATAAAACCTAAAATACCATGAAGTTTGAATGATTCATGATATAACATATAAAATGGGTATTATATACACCGTATAAAATAAATTTTGTTCATACCATTACAATATGTCATAATGAATGGAAATTGAGATGAAGTACCTTACCTTATGCTTCCTTTGGGTTGAAAATGATTTAACCTCATGTTTAATGGTATTTCGAGTGTTACTAATTTAAAATATAACCATATTTATATTTATAATATAACATATATTCCTCTTATTACATTTTACCACATGTAATCTAATTTTTTTCATTTTTTTCATTGTATTTGGTTTTAATTTCCATGTTTTCTCATTCGTGCTATGTCATGAAAGTTATGATTCATGGTTATAAGATATATACATATAATATTAAGGATATATTAATTTTATAAATATTATATTTAATCCTTATATAAATTTTAATAATCATTGTTTAAGGTTCTACATGAAAAAGAATCATATCTTTTATAGAGATAGCAGGCCATACGTATGCAAAAGAGACGATATCATTCCATTTATGAGTGAAAGGGTAAATAGGTGGGTAATATCTTAAAATAACACAATCAATTTCATATTATATACATATATATTATATATATTCATTAAATTTTTTCTTATTACTTTCTATGTAATGTGTAACTGTAAAATGAATCACATCACTTCGCGTGGTGGTAGTTCACCGTACACACGATCGGCGGTTTCATTTCCCATTTGATGCAATATGGGATGGATATATATAATGAACATAAAATAATAAAATCTATTTTTAATTAGTATACCTAGTTATTATATAATAATAGTTTAATAATATTTTAATGAGGTGGTAGAAGAAACAAATTAAAAACCCTCGTTTAAAAATGTTACCTCTTCTTTAGTTTACCTCTTTAGGTTTTCACCAAATGAATTCCTAGGATTAATATATAATAATAAAATAGATATATTATGGGTATATGAGTAATGAAATTATTTTCATAAGTATTGTTTGAACCAATTAGATTTGTAAGTTCGATGAGTGTTGGAGAGGGGTTTCCTTCTATAAGTGGTAGAGATGACACATAAATATTTTTTGAAAAGACTCAATTACAACCAATATTTTATATATTTCCACACTTTTAAATAATGGGTCATTATATACCCTTAGAGTTGATATGGTCTATATATTTCTTATAAAATTGTTTTTAAATTTTTTTAGTTTTTATTAACACTTATCCTTTAAATTTAACCCCCAATAAATTAGTTTTTAACTTAATCAAAGTAATTAATTTTTACTAATTTTACTATTCAAAATTGTAAAAAAATATAGTTAAAATTATTATATGATAAATATTATTCTTAATCATAATATTTAATCCATTTATAAATGTTTAATTCATATAAATGTAAAAATCAAATTTAAAATTATACTTGATGAAGCACTGAATGATTGGGTTTTGAAAAAGAAAATTCACATAAGTTTAAAATGGTTTAATATAGAAATTCAATAATAAATTGATTCCAATGACCTAAAATAGTTAAATTTTTATATAATTAAACCAATTTTATTTCAAAAGTAATTTTAAATTTAATTCATCCTTGTGAATTATTTAAACAAAAAGGCAGTTTTCCATAAAAAAACAATATTTTTCTCAATCATCAAAAAATGAAACATTTCAGAAAAATATCAAAAATTAAACCCAATATAATTCTGATATGATGATTTTAAAAATAAAGTTCATCTATCTAATAAATATACTAAAAATCGTATAAATTAATTTTAAATTATGTGTGCAAAGCGTGACTAAATCATCTTTTTGAAAAAATACAAATTTTCAGAAAGCATTTATTTTCATTTAAATTAATCTTAATTTAATTATAATAAATAGGTAACCATAATTTTAATAATTTAGTATTTACTATTTATACACATTAATTTAATTTCTATGTTATGATGGTTTAATATATTATAGTTCATTTATACATGGGGTTGCATGTTCCACAAACCGTTAAAGAGATTAAGTTCAAAGAATTGTATTTCATTGATTGTGTAAACCATGTGTTTCATGTCAGATACACTATCAAATACAATTTTCATCTTTTAAATTTTTCAAGTGTTACCAATATTCATGGATAATTTTCAAGTAAGTGATTCTCCTCATCCTCCATGTAAAATTTCTCTCATTTTCTATAGTTTTCTTCCTTCCCTGTGGCCATGGGGGTAGAGTGTCGATGTTTATTAGAATATATGGTGTGGGTTTTCCTTAATGTGGTTCTATTTTGGATTATTGGGATTATTGTATTAATATTTTTGTGGAAAATATAAATAGAAATATTATTTTATCACATTTATTTTAGGTGACTTTTTATTCCATCCCATTATTTATGAGTCATGTTTTTTTGGTGATTTCAACCTTATTTTAAGTATTTAAAATAGTGATTCAATGTTTATAAGGACTATAATTAATTTTTATATTATACCTATACAATTTATTATTGTGTTTGGTAATCAAATTGTATAAATATTAGATAATATCCTCTGTCTCCTATGTTCACTCTAGATGTTTGGTGAAGACATTCAATTAGTTTTTATTGAAAAAATAAAATATGATTAATGAATGTGGTTAGCCTTGAATTAAAATTAATTATCAAATGTATTTTATGGTAAATTAATTTCTATAAAGTGGTTTTTATATAGTGTTAATTAAGTTTCTCACTTGAATAAGAATCGCTTATAATAGAACATAGTCATAATATTTACATGAAACATGGTGGATTTTAGAGATGTCTTAGAGACTCATGGAATCCTTGAGTATACCAGAGGGGTCATAGAATTGTAGAAAATGGTTTAGGGGGTGAAACTTCTTAGTTGATATATTTTATCTCCTATGACATGGGAGTTCACTAGTGTTTTGTAATACATGTCTAGTGGACACATCTTGAATCATTTTTAGTCCTACCCGATATAGGAGCATGACCCTGATGTTACTATACCAAGTGGATGCCGAATGCTTCTCGACGCATCCATAAGCTGTCTCAAGGTCACTATACCTTTGTTACATTTGGAATTACCCCATAAAATTGTATTGATTCCTTAGATTCTCTTATTTAATTTATACCAATACTTTTAAATCTAATTAATGAATTATTTAAAAGGGAATTATCATTGTCAATTATTTTATTTAAAATACAAATATTACTATTGAATATCATAGATTAAACTAAATAGGTATGGATTTTTTTCTCATAGGTTATATATATAGTACTTGGTGGGATCCAACTTGGTTAGTTATGATCACACCATATATAAACTCTATAGGTGTATTTACACCCTATATTGATTGACACAGATAATGACATAGAATCATTTAAAAGTGATTCATATTCATGTTAGCTAAGATCGAGCTTAGTAGAGGAGACATGGTATGAGTTATCCCTCATCCCACATTGTGATGGAAAGTGGTTATTTTGGCCTATTTTTGGATTTTGTTTTTGTAGTATACCAATTTTCTTATATATCCTTATAGGCTTACCATCCTAATTAAATTTATAGATTTTTTTGTACCTTTTTGTATATACATTCTTAATCTTATGATCATGTTTTTCTGTTATGGATAATTATCTTGTTTTTTATGGTTTATTATAAATTTTATTTAATATTATGTCATGTTATGTTATATTAACTCTTCCCTAAATATTTAAATAGGTCATTAACTCATAAATTTATTGAAAAGTTATACCAGGTTTTTGGGATGAACTGGTAGGTCCTGATAGAGTGGTCATGTTGGGGTATAATAGTGAATCCAATCAAATTTCTATCTAATTTTTTTAAATACCATTATTTTGAAAAATCATACTTAACTAGAATAGTAGTATTTTATAATTTGGTATTGTTTAATGGTTTCTCAATGGTATGATCAAAACCTGATTAAAATAATTTGAAACGACTCTATCTTTTGAAACAATTTTACTCACAACAAACATAGTATTTATATTTCAAAATAAATGCAAACACTAAAAGTATAATTTTTCAGAAAAAAAATTTGACCCTTGTTAAAAATTAAAATTTTAAGATATATAATTAAATGAAAAATAATTATAGGTAGTGTAGGAAAAATATAATAATACATAGTGGAATTTAGAAACTATGATATTCAATTCAAAGCTAAAACATTTCCCTCTCCACATTATATTAACACACAAATACAAGGATTATTTATAAAAAAATATAATAATCATTAATATGGGTCTATTTTTATATGATATAAATCCACAAAGGTCGTTGAATTTTATAATGAGGCTCCTCTATACTAATTAATTGGAAAACAAATTCAAAATGATGAAAGAAGGAGTATCAGAGTTCTCATATTTTTTGTATAAGATAAGTGCTCTGTAAATATATAGGAATTGTAAGCACAACTCAAATGTAAAAAAATAGAGAGATAAAAAAGACTGCAGAGATTTTTTATACAACAATATCTCAGATCAGCTTTGGTTGATCAATTGTATTGAAATCTATCCATGTGATTGGATGAAAGGATCCTATGATGATTTCTCATAAATATGGTCATGAATCTCATAAAATAGAGTGTCACATAGAGAAGTAATTAGTATCCTTGTATATTTCAAATTTTTACATCATTGTTTTTGGTTATTCTCTTCATGTGAGGTTTCCCATTAATTTATAAACCTCATATCCATTATGAATAAATATAATTGATTCCTTCTATTGAATATCTTGAAATATTAAATGGTCCAACCTTATCTAAAATATCAAAACTAGTTGTTTTAATAATATAAAATTTTATTCTTAGAAAAAATTTATGGATCATGTCCTCACGTAGATATAGAATGAGTGATCTCATATAATAATAGAAGCACGATCTCCCTGTGGCATATGAGGGACATGGAAAATAAAACAGATAAGGTATAGAAGAATGATACTTCTTATATAGGTATATATACATAATCCAAAATACCATATTCCTTCTAGTAAAGAATATTTTCTTTCCATAGATTCTCATATTATTTCACATTAATGATCTTTCTTTTTCTCGGATGATATTCACCCAGACTATCTAGTATTAATCAATATTTGTGATTATATTCATGAAAGATTGTCTATATAGATGCATTTATAAATAAAATCTTGGTTAGATTTATGGTAGATACTTCATGGAAGGTTTCCACTCATAGTTACATAGGACATATTCACATAATATACAATACTCACATGTAATAACAAAGACACACATAAATTAAAGAATTTATTTACAATAAAGAATATAACAATTAGAGAAGAACCATTTTCTTCTCCTAAATAATGATTTTTCATATGGAAGATGACTTTATACTTATTATAGTTTCATAATTTTTCTAAAAATAGTATTTTAATCCAAATAATATAGAATTAATTTGTTCTAAAATAATAATTAAATGGAATCATTAAAATAAGGAACTATCGGACTAATCCAAAAACATTCTCATTTTGATGATCACAAATCATAATAGCGAAAAATTTAATATAATGTTTACTATTATAAAAATATTTAAACTTATAATGTTGAATAGCATTTCCCATGAATATAAAAAATTGAAAATCATGTAAAGAATAAAGATAAATGAGTTAAAATATTTATAAATTACTTAATTATTCCAATTATGGGATTATAAAAAATATCAGAAATAAGGAAAACATAATTAATAGAATAATGTAAAATAATAAAATATTAAAAAGAAAAAGAATGAATTAATTGAGTTAAAGTTTAAATATAGTTCAATAATTAAAAAAGAAACCATATGAGATGAAAAAATTGAATTAAAATCAGACGTATCTTTGCAAGGGGAATTATGATTAATGGGTTTCTTTTCCTTGGAGGATGAAGGTACTGATAGAGTATAAGTTATATAAGAAGGAGGGTGAAAGATAATACATCTCACAACTAGTTTGAGATTTTAAACAAAATCTACGAGGTTATGTACAAAAGTAACAGTTGGACTAGGAGAGGTAATGCTGTCACAAGTAGAGTTGGAGGGTCTAGAATAGTCGATTTGAAAATATAAAGATATTTCTCTATAATCTGAGTGAAATAACTAAAATCAATTGATCTATGATTTATAATCTATAATTATTTCTCTTTCTCCTTCATAAATATTTCCAGTTGAGGTGATAAATCTTTTAACTTCTCTACTTGAGACGTAAAATATTTAGTTAGTATAGGAATTTAAAGGCCACTAGATAATGATCTAAATATGGTCTTTAAATAATACTATGTGAATACTATATTTAAATAATAATCAATATCCCTTTTGATAAACACCTTTATAACATATTTTTAAAACCATATGTTCAGATTCTATTATAGAGAAAACATGTTCAAATACCACTTTGTTAGGTGATGCTTCAAATCCTTTAAGCATGTTTGAATAAATCCAATGTGTTGCGGCAACCTTCCATTTTCTATACCAAGAGGACCAACCCAAAATAAACACTGGGACTAAATATAATGAACAATGGAATATATAAACATTTTTCAAAGACCCCAATTATAGTTTCCCATAATCAGTAGTTACATTATTATATTGTCAAAATATATAAGTGATCTCATCCCAAAGGACTGAATGGTTTAGTAAACATTGGTAACTATATACATTCTTCAATATTACATTACAGTTGAAAAAATAAAATACAAAACATAGTGAAATTAAATATTCTATATTCTTGAACTTGTTTAAATATTAATTAATCCTATCCAAGGAAAAATAGAAAAATAATAGTGATATCATATTCTTAGTAATTGTAATGTATAATAGATTCTGTCATGTGTATGTAATACATAATCTATATGGTGAGGTAAATGACTAAAAACGCATGCTATTTAATTAATAACTTGAGCATGAAAAATAATAAGAAATGAATAAATGATAAACAAATAATTCCATTTAAATAATCAAATGATATTGAATATAGTCTATTAATATCATAACTAATCCAATAATAACTTGGAAATTAATAACTAATTTAATAATGATGGAATCTATAACCACCGACATCTAAAACATATTATATAGACTATGGTCAAAGATAGTTTATGATATGGTTATATATACATCAAAAACCATTTAAATATGGTTATCCAATTAGTTTGTCTCATGAGACGTACCAATGCATCGATGGGATATCTATTACCGGTAAATAATCATCAATATATTTCCAATTAATTAATCATATATTGAATGATCAATTCAATTAGTAAACAAAATTTATTATCAATAAATATTCCAATTGAGTAAGGAATATAAATTTATCAAAATTTTCCCTAGTCAATCATATGAGTTTCACTGTTAAACACCATATGTAGAAATGATATATGGTTTAATAAATAATAATATCCATGATAAATAATATTGAATATTTATGATAAATTAAATTTCCAATGTTTACAAGAAAGTTAATGATTCAAGAGAAAGTGTATATATACAAAATTAATCAAGAAAGGAATGATGATACATTCCTTGGTCAAACATTTCATAAACCATCCAAATAAATTATAAGGATGGTATCATTAATACTTATCCTCAATGGAGTATAAGTAAAATAATGAGTTTTTTCATTGATAAATAGGAATGCGACCAAAATATCATTAAAAAATTATTTATGAAAAATACCCTCGTAACCTTGAAAATAAATTTTAAAAACTAAAAATTTATAGAATATTATGAATAACATTTTATTTGAAAAGATCCTTGTAAAAAATTAAATTAATCTTCAAATAAATAAGCTACCATGGTAGTTGTAAAATTATGTTCATGCTGGTTATGTTAAAACAATGATTCCTCACATATTTTTGGTAAAATGCCAAAAATTACCTACTTTGGAAAGTGATAGAAGATTCATTTTAAACCATTTTATAAAAATTAAAACATGTTTATAAATGGATTTAAATAATCATCTGATATTATTAAATATAATCATTAAAAATTCATTAGAAAACATGGATATAGAATAAAAACTCATTTTTGACTGAAAGATAAATAAATTTTCTTTTTCTTAAAAATCATTTTATTATACAAAGAGAGGAAAATAGTACTATTACCTGAATAAATATTGAATAAATATAGTATAATAATATTAAATGTTTTTATTATAAAATTATCTTATAATTTCATTAAATATAAATTCATGTATAAACAATCTCGATTAAAAAGAGATTGAAGAAAAAACCATTTCAGTTTTGCTGACTTTTGGATCATAAAACCCATGAAATAAATAACATCAAATGAAATATTAAATACCATGAATAAAAATATATTAATTATATAACATATCAAACTATTATTAGTATAACTCATAAAAATAAATAAGTATATAATACTAAATATATCTCAATGGAGTGGAAATTGAGATGAAATCTCTTATGATGTACATAGTATTGATGCGAGATTTAATAAACAGGTTGATTTTGGGTATAAAATGAAAATAAAAATAAATAATGTTTAAATAAAACATAAATAATAAAATTTATTTAAACTTATAATATCATAATATCAATGACAAAGAAGAAAAAATATAATCCAATGAAAAGTAATAGAGTTATAAAACCCATTACCACTTGAAAAAATTAAATTCAAATCTAATTAGATTAAATAAGATCTATTGAAACTAAAAATTATCATTAATTATGAAAGATTCATGTTATAACATGTAAAATGGAAGTATATACACCATATAAAATAAGTTAGTGTATGACAATACATATTCCTCAATCAAAGGAAATTGGGACCACACCCCTTTCCTTAGGTCTAACTCATCACATACATTCTTTACCTTAATGCATAATAAATTTATGTTTATTATAGAGTTTATTATGATAATTTTTAATTTTAATTTTAATTTATATTTTATCTAATACATTGATATAATTAATTAATTATATAATTATATTTATGTCAGACATTTGGACGACAATATGTTCATATATTGAAAACAAATTTGGTAATTAGACTATGGTAAAATATATCATTATTCCATAATATAAAAAATAATAATATTGACATAATTTTAATTTAATAGTTATATTATATATTTTAAACTAACCATAAAATGTGGTTATGAATAATGAACTTTGTTACAATAATGGAGAGAGTAAGATGTACATATGCATGAGTAACATTTCCATTTTTCAATGACCATGATGGAAAAAACATAAGTTTATATTATTTTACCAAAATTACCATCATAAAATTAATATCATATTATTTAATTCAACATACTAATATATAGAAACTATGTGATGTGGTAAAGAAAAACAAATCGAATAACTTCATGAAGGTTGTAATCCATACGTATGCACGAGCGACATTATCATTTCCAAATGAATGGAAAGGTAATAAATTATATGAAATATTATCATTATATAATGATAAATATTTCATGAATATAAAATATATTTTAAATCCCCAATTAAAACTAGTTTTGAGTGGTGGTGATGGAAAAATAATTATATCGGTTCACGATGCAGTAATCCACAATACATATAAATGATGGTTTCATTTACCATTTGATGGTAGAGTAGATGAATATAGGGTATGAAATTATCATAAAAAATATAATTATACGGGATATATTTATGTTATTATATTATTATGGTTTAAAAACATTTGACGTAGATAGAAGAAGAAATCAAACAAAAAATGCTCTGTTAAGAATGATACTTCTTCTTCATACAAACTCTTTATGATTACACTAAAAGCCTTCCTAAATTGGATTTATGGTAAAATTAAGACCTCTAATATGTTATAATCTAATTAAATAAGGGATTTGGGTAGTTATTAAAAACAATGTTTTCTTTTTTGTTTGAATAGGATAGGATATGGGGTTCCCTTTTATAAGTGAGGAGTGGGGCACTTTTGGAATTTCATAAAGTATTAAATTATAATTAGTTCATAATCATTTAGAATACTTATAAATGGGTATGGATTTGAATTTGGTGTACAATAAGGTATAAATATCACTATAAAGTAAGATTTATACAAATTTAATTAGCTAATTAACCCTTATCTCTTGGTTTAACCCCCAATAAACCCATTTTGACATTTACAACACTAACCTTTTTCAAACTAAAAGTGTTATAGTTTTACATATAAGATAATAATTTTTTTATAAATAGAGAAGTGATAAAATATTATTATATTTATCAGCCTAATTTCCTTACTGAATGAATATTTTTCAATGTAACTTAATAAAATATTATTTAACATAAAATGACATTAATGTCATTTTTGATATTATTCTTTTAATTTGACTATAACGACACAAAGGTAATTATGAATTTAGAATGTAATAAATTTTACCATTAATAACTCTTCATTAAAAACTATAAAATTATTTTGGAACCAAATCTCATTCCAAATACATTACTTTCATTGTTTTTCAAATTATTTACCTTTAATTTTCCACAGTTTTCATAGGTGATGTGTCAGCGTTGGATAAGGGATTATGGTAACTATATAATCATTAAAAAATAAAAAAAATATAATAAATAAAATGATTTATTTTTAATAAAAATGTCTTTTAAAATTAATCCACCACTTATTTTTATCTTTATGTGAACATATAAAATATATTTAACGAAAATAGGGTGGTGTTTTATCATTTTCATTACTTATAATATTATATAAGTCACTTTCTTGGATAACATTCCCAAAATTAATTAAATATCAAGAGTAATATGATATGAGTTTATATTAATTCAATGGATAATAATTAATGTTAAAAATAGCAGCCTTATCATTTAATTTTATCCCTGGTTGAATTGATTTAAATTTTTATCATGGTAAATTTTATTACTTTTTTTATTATTTATTTTGGAAAAAATTAAGTTTAAATTATTTCATAATACTAATTATGATGTGTCCAAATTTAAATAAATTTTTTCAATTTTTTTATAATTATTAGAATTTAATTTATGAATGAACCCGAAAAAGGTGTCAAAAAATGATTTGTTGATAAATGGATTTTTCTGGATAAGATGATCTCACATTAAATCTACGACCTGTAATAATCATTATATGAATTTATAATCATAGTTGTAGATATCGAATCCATACAATTCATTTAAATCATCCCTCAATATGGGTTATTTTAATTAATCAACTTAGAGAAATATTATGCAAAAAATTGATTTTTCAGAAAAATGAAATTTTAAGCCAAAAGATAAACTTATACCAAACTCTAGTATAAAGAATATTAAAATGTTATTAATTACCAAAAATAAAAATAATTAATACTTATGATATTTTAATATAAAACTAAAGTAATTATTTTAATGTTAAATTACTTGATTTATTAAAATTAATTTACAGTTTTACAGAAATTGGTTTTTAAATTATTCACTTAAAAATAAAATTTTTTAGAAAAATAACAAGATTTAACCCATAGATAATTTAGAAATGATTATTTCAAATATGAATTTAATTTTTAAAATAAAATTTATAAAATTGTTATAATTTAATAATATTATTGTCATAGAGAATCAATAAAAACATTTTTGATAAAAAAATATATTTTTGAAGCATATAAAGACATTACTTAAAATTGAGTCCTTATTTAAAAATATATTTTATTCATGTAAAATATTTATCCATAATTTTCAAAAATCATTTAATCTATTCATACTGAATATTTTAATGTCTAGTTTATGATGATCATGTTTTAAAAATATATAGTGGTTCGTTTAGGCTCGGTGTTGTGTGTCATATATGCTACAAAATATATTGTTCTTATTTTAAAATCATAGGTTTCTACTTGTTTAAATAAATTACCCTTTGGTAGATTCAAAACTAGTGCCAAAATACATATGAAATTTCTTCAAAATATTAAAAAAATAATTAGGAACTCATGCACATTATTTTTTGTAATAGAGGAAGTGGATGGATGGGTAGATCCAACTGATCTAGAAGGATACTAATAACCAGATAATTTACATTAAATATTAAAAGGAATTATTGATACATAATAAATTACTTAATCAACAATTATATCATGAGTTTATTATCTTTTATTAAAAGGAAGGAGGTATATAGGCTCTATAATTCATTACATATAAGGACGATATAAACTTAGTTTATGCTATGGAGTAAAATTTAGATGTTAGGTTACATAAATATTGTATTTTCCCTTATACATATCTGATCATGCTTACTCTTATCCGACTTCTTAAAAGGTGAAATAAAACAAATTATGATGCCTTACTATCCCAAAGTCCCCTTTATAAGGATATATATGATATTTTATAATTTTCAAAAGTATCTACTTTCACCATCAAGTTAAATAACATTTATCTTGCTCAAATTATTATATTTAATGAGCTCCTAATTTTTTTTTAATCTCAAATATTTAATTTCCAATAAAATAACAGCTCTAATAATATTATTATACTACTTCATGAGGTAGAATTAAGCATTATTTCACTCTTTCACTGAATATACCAGTTCATCTCTATTCACTTACGTTCACATATAATCTTTATAATTACCCATATCAAACATAGAATTTAAATAAAATTATTTCACTAACTTTCAGTAAAAATATTGATCATTTATTATAAACCATCTAGTATATATTTGTTCTTTAACCACTCTCTATACTATTGATATACATGGAATTAACCACTCAACATATTTCATCTTTTTTGGAAACACTTATTCATCATATAGATGAGGGTTTCTATGAATTTTTAAATTCATCAGGTAAAATTTTGATATTTTTGTTGGAAAAACATCATCCATAGAATTGAAAACTAAATTATGTTTCATTCTCACCATTTAACCAGTGGTTAGTATGGTAGGAAATAATGTTTCTGTATAATGTGAGGAAATAGAGACTTGAGGAGTCCTGAGATGATTTATAGATTTTAAAGGATCTAATTAAAATTTAAATTCGATTGGTTTTAAAATAATTCATGGAAAATAAATAAACAAATCAATAAATATAAATCAAAATAAAAAAACAATGAAATTTTAGATGAATATATATAATTTTAGGGACGTCGGTCCATAAAATATAGAGTATATGGATTTAATTCCCTGAGAGATAATGGCTTCATGAAATCTATTCCTTCATGGAAGTTATTCTTTCATCTAAGCTAAGTATCATACAAGACTAAAACTCATGGATTAGTTTATTGGGGAATATATATAAACTGAATATTTTCTAAAATTCAATTATAAAAACAATAAAAACATATATTGATCATATAAAATATATCTATAAAAAACAGAGTGACATATATTATTTTTCATTACATAAATTATTATGATTGTAATTTCATACATAAGTGTACCATAAATAATTGAATATTAAGAGAAATATGATAAATATTGAAATAAATTCATTCAATAATAATTTATTTTTAAATTTGTGGCCTTATCACCAATGCATAAAATGATTGATAAAAAAAATGCATTTTTAGGCATACAGATAAACATATATAAAAATCAGTTATAAAAAAATAAAATATAATTATTTAGTTTAAATTAAAATAATAAATACTTATGTTACTTTGAAATAATATTCAACTTGTAATGGTAGTTTTAAATTTCTTACTTTATTGAAAATAAATGACAGTTTTATACAAACCAATATTTTTTATTATTCACTGAAAAATCACTCTTTTTAGAAAAATTCAAAAATATTATGAAATAAGTTTATTTTGAAAAGATTATTTGAAATATGATCTTATTTTTTAAATTAAATTTTATGAAAATTAGTATAATTTAATTATATTATTTTCTCACAAAATCAATAATAACATTTTTGATGAAAAATATATTTTTGAAGCATGTAATGAATTTACTAAAAATTGAGTCTTTATTTAACCATATATTTTATTCATCTAAAATATTTATCCATGATTTCAAAAAATCATTTAATCTATTCATACTACCAATTATAATGTCTAGGTTATAATTTTCATGTTTTAATATTTTATCATGGTTTGTTTAGGCTCAGTGTTCTGTATAATATATGTTATCAAATATAATGTTCTTATTTTAAAATATTAGGCTGTTACTTATTGAAAAACCGTACCCTTATGTTGCTTCAAAACTATTGAAAATTTTCAGGGAAAAATTCTTCAAAATATTCAAAAATAATATTTTGACTTCATGGAGATATTTTTTGGTAATATAGGAAGTGGATGTATGTGTAGATCCAACTGATCAAGAAGGATCCTTATAACTAGATAATTCACGTATAATATTTATAATAACTATTTATAGATAATAAATTACTTAATTATTAATTATAGAATGAGTTTATTCTCTATTGTCAATAATAATGAAATATTTATGCTCTATAAATCATTATATATAATGTAGATATAATATTTTGTTACGTTATGGAGTTAAATTTAGATGTTGGGTTACGAAAATCCTATATTTTCATCAATAAAAATCTAACCAAGATTACTTTTATTCCACTCCTGGAAGGATGCGACAAAAAAATGATTATGTCTTACTATACCAATGTCTACTTTCTTAGGATAGATAAGATATTGTATAAACTAAAAAAGTAACCTATATTCACCATCGAGTTAAATAACATTTGGCCTCTACAGATTCTTATCTCCAATGATCTCCTACAGGAACATTTCAATCTGAAATATTTAATGACCAATCAAATAATATCACTAATAATATTATTATACTACTTTATGAGGTAACTTTAAGAATTTTCCTACTATTTCCATTAAAATACCAATTCCTCTCTATTCGCATATGTTCTCATATAATATTTATAATGACCCATCCCAGACGTATAATTTAAATAGAATTATTTCACTAACTTTATGTAAAAAGGTTTATCATTTGTTATAAACCATTAAGTCCATATTTCTTCTTGAATAAATCTCCATACCAGGGATCTACAAGTCATTAACCACACAAAATCTATCATCTTTTTTGGAACCACTTATTGATCATGAATATGACGGTTTCTAACAAATATTAAAGTCATGAGGCCAAATTTCGATCTTTTTATGGGCCCAATATAATCAAGAGATGTGAAAACTAAAGGATGTTTCACTATCACCATTTAAACATAGTTTCATACGGTAATAAATAATGATCTTGTTGCAAGGGAGGAAAGATAGAGTTAAAGAGTCATGAGAGGATTTATCGTTTTTAATGGATCTAATTAAAATTTGAAATTGAGAGGTTTTAAAATAATTTATATAAAATAAATATACAATTCTTCAAAAATTAGTTAAAATAAAAAAATAATGTAATTATAGATGTCAACAATAATGTTAATCGATGTAAATCTATTGAAGGTAGAGTACATGGATTATATTCCAAGGAACATAATGACTTCAGGAAATCTATACGTTTATAGAAGCTCTTCCTTCATATAAGATAAGTTTCATGAATGCCTAAAACTCATGGATTAGTTTATCTGTACATAAGTATAAACCGAATGCAGTCTACAAATTCAATTATGAAAAGTATAAAAACATATATTACAGATTGTTAAAATAAAATTCATTAAAGTAAATTAGATTATTTAATCATTATATAATAATTAAATAAGATAACAAATTATCAAGATAAAATATTAATCCTAATTCATGTATGTTATAACTTAATCTCTCAACACTCAACGGATTTGTGAAAATATCAGCAAGTTGATGTTCTATGCTAATAAAATTAAGAGTAATATAAAATTTTAAAAAATATTCACTCAAAAAGTGATGTATTATATCAATATTCCATATCCCATTGTGTGATATTGGATTTTTTGAATTATTAATAGTTGATATATTGTAACATATATAGGTAATTTTCTAAATTGATATCCATAATGTAGTAAAGTGGCATTCATAAAAATAATTTTCGGAAGATAACTATATGTAGATATGTATTCAACTTCAATAGCAGATAGAAAGAAAATTATAATTTGTAATACACTATGACACTAGTTACTTTCCAAAAAAGGTAACATGTACAATATTTTATTTTTAGATCTAACTTACAACCATAAAGATCAATATCTGAATAACAAACTAATTTAACTTCATCCCCTCTAGAGTAAAAAAATCTAAAATTAATTAGACTTTGAGGTATTTAAAACCCCTTTTAACAACATTAAGATGTGATTCCGTGGGATTTTTATGAAAATGAGAACTCAAATGTATAATGAATATAATGTGAGTTTATCTAGTAGGTAAATATAATAAAATCCCCGCCATACCTTTTTAAATGGTTCTTCAAAATAATTTTCCATTTTCCTCTAAATCTGGTTTAGAGTTAGTACTCAATAGAGTATCACTACCTTTATTTATATCCATGAAAAAAAGATATTTTGTTTATTTAATATAATTTAAAATTATTAAATCCTTTTTTAAAAAAATTTGAAAACTAAGAAATAATTTTAATTATCCCAGCAAACTCATTTCAAATTCATCATGTATATATTTTGAAAACCCAATACATAATGAATTTTCTAATGAACTAAAATGATGTCATTAACATATATATGTAAAACAAAACATATTATGAAATTATTCTGATAAATAGGTTATGATTAGATAAACCATTATAAATTCCATTTTTATTTAAAAAATATAGAGGCCTATAAAACTAAGATCTTAGATCTTGTTTTAAACAAAAAAATTATTTAAAATTTTAAAAAACTAATTTAGAAAATTAGTATTTGAAACTACAGGGTGTTGATAAACATAATCATCAATAATAATATTTCCATTCATGAAATCCCTCTTAACATCCATTTGATAAAGTCTCACATTTATATGAGCCTCATAAGATAACAGTATTTTGATGGCTTCAATTATAGATATTGCCGAAAAGGTATACTCATGAACAATACCTTCCTATTTAATATAACCTTGTGCAACCAGTATGTCATTATATCTAATTACTATAACAGATTCATCGACCCAATTTATGCATATCAATTTATTAGTAATTTTGGGTAGTCTTTGTGTCACTCAACTAGATCAGATACATTATTCATTTCAAATTTATTTAATTCCTCTCACACATCCATTACCCAATTTCCATCATTTATTGATTCATTGGTGTTCTTAGATTAATATTGAGACAAGAAAACTTGATGTTTAACCCTATTTATTAGTTTAGATCAGTTTTTAGTTCCATTTTTCCATATCGCCTATGATAACATCTATAGGGTGATATTAAGGGTTGTAATTATTATAGTAATTGAAGTACTTGGTACTTCCATGTCTTCTTCAGGGTCAAGTAAGTGAATTTGGTATCCACTGAGTGTTTTTTATGTAAGTAATTTTCATGACCATAGAACATAGAGTTATTATTGATATGGAAATTAGACATATAAATCTACAAATTTTATTCAGAAAATTTGGGTTCATATGGATTAGTTTTATCAAAAGGTATGTGAAAGGAATCATCCACAAATTTTGTTGTTTTATTGAAAATCTCTATTGACTTTACTAGTATTTGAATAACTATGGAAAATTCAATCATCACTCTTGGTTTAAAACATTTCTATGGTATAATTTATATTTATATTGAATACTTCACAACCAAAAACTCTGAATTAATTTAATTTATGTTTTAGTCCTTTTCGAAACTAATATAGTATTTTATTTAAAATATTTATTATTATGACTGTTAATTAAATAAAAATATATATTTATATATTTAGAAAAAAATAGATAGTTAGGTCATATTCACTATGGTTATTTTGAAAATTTTCATGAATGTTTCTATTTCATATTTGAATCACTCCATTTTTTATAAGTAATTAGTGGAGAGGAGTTGTGATTATAGCCATAATTTGAGCACAATGTCTCAAAATATTTAATTTTAAACTCATAATCGTGATTATATATCATGTTTTTAATGGTAAGTACACTAATGTTGTCAATATATTTTAAATATTTTGAATAACATTTACAAGATTCAATTTTATGAGCCAAAAAAATATACACATTTGAATCTTGAATAGTTACCAATATTCACATAATCATTATTTTTTTACTAATAAACTAGAAACTCTATAAGGTAAAAATTAATCCTTGTGAAATAACTGTTGGGGTTGAGAAGGAGAAACCACCTTATTTGGTTCTAAATAAACTTTATACTTTTTTACCTTTTGATAAGGATAGAAAACAATATATTTTGGAAATTATAGCTTCGATATATTCTTGAATAGACCGTTTAAAAATATATTATTAAGTGAGAATACATTAATGAAGAATAATTTATTATTCCATGTCCATGATTTTTTATTAAATAAAATTAAAAATGAAACTTTTGTTTGGAATAAATAATTTACATCAATAACATAGTAATTAAATTTATTAAATCGGTAAAAATAAATTTATATTTAGAATCATAAATACTATAGGAATTATTTTCACATTTGATATGGAAACCCTAATTACCCAGTTGAGAAATTCTAAGAATATTATAATTTAATGCATCAACAAATAAAACATTAGAAATAAGAACAATTTCAAAGTTACATATTTGACCAAGGATATTTATTTTTTCGTTTAAATTATTTACAAATGAAATAAACCCACAATCCACATTTATTAAATTATTAAATCTTTATAAATATTCAGATATGTGTATAGAACATCAAATTTCTAAATACCATAATCAATCACTGGATCTTTTCAAATGGGTGTCCTTCTACTACTATGACATGTGGTAATTTTGGAACTCAGATCTTTTTGGGTTCAGACAAGTTAGAAAATAAAACCTTTGGAATCCAAACCTTTTTAAAAGACATATTAATAGTTTTTTAGAGAAACAATAAATTATAATAATATTAATTTTTTGGTCTCGGGAAGACTTATCCATACATATAAGTTCTACCAATGTTACTTGATGAGGTTTTGTTTATATTATTAATACTATGAACAAAATAATTTTTGTACAATTTTTGTAAATACTAGTTGATAAAAAAATCCAATCCTAATATGAGGTTCAACTTGGATACCCAAAAAACTATTGAGAGTTTTAGTCCCTCTAATTAAACCTAAAATAACCTTTTTAAACTGTTCATTAACTAATTTAACATTATTATTTTCTTTTAATAAATTGTTTTTTCTTTTTGAATACTAATATTTATCTTTATATAAATAGTTAAAGCATAGATTTTCTTCAAATTCATGTATTTATCTTTTATTTCATTCTTGTTATCTGGATGTATTGAGTAATAGTCAAATATTTCTTCATTGTCCATATCAAAATCATCATGAAAACCTATTATAGATAAACTATAGGTAGAAGAT
Organism: Viscum album; assembly: GCA_963277665.1. Taxonomy (NCBI): domain Eukaryota; kingdom Viridiplantae; phylum Streptophyta; class Magnoliopsida; order Santalales; family Viscaceae; genus Viscum; species Viscum album. Next base: position 174,901,774 of record OY728143.1, on the reverse strand, counting down.
GTTATCTCGGGCATGGTATCCATAAAAAAATATTATCCATCTTACTGGTTTCTTATTTTCTTGATTTAGAGTTAGTTGATCTATCATCTAAATCACTATAGTTTTCTTTGATGGATTTATTAAATTTTATTTCATCTAAATAAAATTTCATCATATATATCATCTTTAGAATGATTTCCTTAATGCGTCCTTTTCTCTATCAGTCATAACAAGTAACTTAAACAGATGAACCATCATTCTTATATATCCCCTCTCAATAATAAATTCCTTTATAATTTTACTTTTCTAAAATCTTATTCTACCTGTATAATTTCATGAATCATTTTTATACTTGGGAAATCATCTTATGATTTTTAGTGTCCCCATTACATCCATTAGTTATATTATCCTTAAAATATATTTAGATTTTAAATAACATTCTTTAATGGTAATATATTTCTTGAGTTCAACATTATCATCATTAACTTTGAGTTCCACCATGTACATCATCAATTTTCCAATTAATTCCTTCATATTTAGCTTATTTACATCACATTTCATTCAAATAAAGACAACAATGCATCTCCTTCAGTCAGGTAGACATCTAAGGATGCTCACAACTTTTTCTTTATCATCTATAGCCAATCCAAGGTCATTGATAGTGTTGGTAACTTTTTTAAACCAGAGATACAAGTTGGAAAATTATTATATTATATTCATCATCTCCAAATTCATAGTACAAAGTATTTATAACTTTATTTTTATAATCATATACTACTTCAGTAGCACAAATCTTATATTTTTTAGTAGTTTTTAGATTTTTATACCAATATTCAATCATTCCCAAGATGTCAAAACTAATTAACTCAATATGTATTTATTTTTAATTTTATATTTATTATAATTTTTATCATTAATTAAGGGAGGTCTATTTGTGTTAGTTCCTTTCAATTTTGAGGTATTCATTATTATTGAGTGCTTTAATTAACCAGAATGTACATATAATTCCCAAGACTTGATCATAGTCATAAAAATGAAAAATAGATATATATATATATATATATATATATAATCTAATACAAATTGGTACACAACCCATGCATATTCACAACATGATCATTTAATTACAATTTTTTAATAACATGCATAAAAATTGTGGTGATGATCAATGGAATCTGTGTCACTTGTTATGAGAGTGGGAGGAAATTGGAAGAAGAAATAAAGTGAGTGGACTACTCATGAAATGGGGAAATGTAGTGAATGTTGATAGTGACATGTGTAGTTGGAATTATTCTATATAACTATATATGTTCAGTTATGTTCACACATGTATACAAATTAATTAAATGCTCTTATAAAGTATGCATACAGGTTTGTGTGAGTTCAAACAATACTATATGCATAATACCATATAAATATTGTCAATGTAGATGAGAAGGAATACTAAACTGAAATTAAGAGATAAATAAACATAAAAGTAAATAATAGTTAATAGATCAAAGAAAAAGAAATCCAAACTCAACAATAGAAAATAGTCATTATTTTTTTCTTTATATATGATGGGTTGAGGAATGATCTGATTTATATATCATAATAGACATAAATAGTATTTAAATTAAATGCATTTATTTTTCCTAGTTTTTATACATTTTTAAATTATGTTAAAAACATATTTTCAAATTCTTTTGAGAATAAAGAAACAAATCTACTTGAACAAAATTTTTTGGAAACATTAAAAAATAGTTATAAAAGGAAAAAATATGGAAAATAGAAATGAAACCATATTAGTACATCCTTAATGAATATTCTATATATTTACATCAATTTATTACTTATTTTTATTTGTTGAATATAATCATTTTCATATTATTAGAATGTTTCCTCCAAGAAATCATTCACAGGAAGGAATAAATAATTTTTTGATGAGCTATACATTATCCATTTATAAATTTGAATGGGGTCAAGTTTTACCACTATGGAAAAATCATTTGGTATTCAGTAATTATGTTAAAAACTTATGGTTAAAAGGATTGGATGAGGATAAGATGTCAAATATTTTAAATCCTCTAATCACTAAATTCTTTGATGCTGATATTTTTAAGCCTATATGTTATAAGTGGTATTTCTTATATAGTAGATGATTCATTGGATGTGAAATATTTATGATAGAATTTACCATGGGATATTTTTTAGATATTCAACATACAGTTTAATCCCTACATAATAACGTTCGGTAAGGGTCATACATTCATGAATATTCAGTAGGGGAATCAAACATTGATGCAATATTAATTTTATTTTAAGTATTTTATTCCAAAGGAATCTCTATAGGGCCCAAAAAAATTACAAAAAATGAAAGGAAAAAGTTTTAAAAATATCTAGAATCAAATGATATTTAATCAAATATAGAATAAACTAATGTCAGTTTAAACCATCTCATCCAGATCCAACCCCAAGGTTAGATAAAACTTGAGGAATTATATTAATATTCGTATCTATGGGACACAACAAAGCTAATACTCTCACAATAATCTATATAGTCATCCCATGAAATTGAGAGCCTCCAAGGAGAAGAAATATTTAAATTGATGGATTTTAAAATGAACTAGGATTTCAGATCCATACACAATTTTCTCTAATTGTAAAATATAGCAATCTGAGTTTCTAGGATCACTCCCATTATGTTATCTTAATATGAAATTGTGATCCCACAATCCCCAGGGAAGCAATAGATTGTTCCTCATTTTCAATCATTGAAGATACCACCAAATCCAAACATCAAATATATAGATAGTTGGAAAAAAGTTCTTCATAGATGAGTTCATGTCAATGAAATGGATGCCATACCTTCTTTCATTCCTATAACACCATATGATACAACAGGCCTTAGAATCATTTGAAAAACCTTAACAACATTAGAAGAAGATTCCATAATCTTACTTCCTATGGAATTGAATCTAATAAATTAAATTTGTTATATAATAAAACATATATTATATCAAGGGATATTCATTTACAAAAGGGAATTGGATTTCAGATATAGAAACTAAAGAGTACAAGACCTCATTTGGTATGGGGAATTCCTGATAATGGAAAAGGCCAATTCCCATCTCATTTAATATTGTATTTTTGTTTGGTCTAAATTGAGTTCCTAGGGAATTCTAACTAAAAGATTTTATTGAATCGTTGTTCCTTCTCATAGGTGAATGATATTTAATTTATTCTACTGAAAACCATCAAGAATATTAAAATATATGATAAAATAATAATTTTAAGAAGATAAATTAAATCATTCTGGATTTATTTTAAAAATATAAATATTAATTAATACACCATAATCATGGGGAAAATTATTCCAATAGACAATAAAAAGATAAATTTACAGATATGAACTCTTCTCATATTCATTAGTGAGTGTTGGTTTTGGAACTATCAGGAAGAACATAAATACACAAACTAAACCAATCCATGATGGAAGTGCATCAAATTATGAAGAAAGTCACTATAGAAATGGTAAATTGTCATGTACATAATCTCTGTAAATCCCTAAACTGGTCAAAACATCACAGAAAGTGAATTTACACTGATGCATACAAATAGTCCTGTGATATATGATATTAAAAAAAATATATTAATTATATTGATAAAAAGAAAAAAATAATACATGTGAGGGTAATCTATCTAGGATAAAATTAATATAATGAATTATAACACATGTATTCAATTCCTCACTCATACATGCACAAGAATATGAGATGTTGGAGAGCTGATTTTGGCAATTTATCTAAAACAACAAAACACAGCACATTCAACCACTATTTTTTTGAAAAAATCATTTTAATTCGTAGAGAAGTTTTCAATATAGGTATTTACTATCACACTTGGTTTTTTTCATCCATTGTTCCAATGTAACATTTAGATCTTTGTTTTTCTCTCTAGTTCTAGGTGATCGAGATTTAACTATTATGTTTTAGAGGTTTTGGGTTGTTTTTGGACCTATTGTTCATTATAATTAATGGTATATAGAATATATGGCTTGGAAAATGAGTTTTTCACAGTCCATGTAGCACCTTTATATGGGTTTTGTTTGTTTTATTGATTATCCCATTTATTTAGATGAGTTTTTGTGTCAGATGGGTGATTTTTGGGGCCATTTTCAAGGTTGTGTGGTTAAGGCCCTTGTTTAGTTTAATTATACAGGTATGTTTAAATAGGTCACATTGTTTGTGTGTGGTTTAACTAACCATGCATCCAAAGTGTGTAGCCAGTGCTTCACTAGACAGTGGGAAATCGCATTGTTTGCAAACGGTTTGTTAAATAGTGTGAGCTAACCATAAAACCCACTTAGAAAAATGTATTCTGGGATTTTATCCTTATTTTTAATTGGGGTTTCTTCCCATAGCCTCTCCCATTCAAACCCTATAACATAAATTCCTCATATAGTGGTTTTTTGGATCCTTTAAGACCCTCCAAGTGGATTTCAAGGAGGATTCTTGGTTAATATTGGCCCTCTTTGAAAGGATACGACTCCCCTCTCTTTCTCTACTATTTTCACACATTTTACCTCTTCCTATAACCGCTGTTTCCATTATTATCTGATTTTTATACCTTTGGTGGTGTACAATTGGTGGTTTTGTTTGTTTAGAGTTCTAATAGATAGATCATTGCTCTTGAAACCCTAGTGGTGTGTTTTCATTTGTGCGTTGTTGATGCACTTTGAATTTGAGGTTGGTTTCCCATTAAAATTACTTTTTTAAATTTTAAAATTATTGATTTCATGTTTTTTATACATCCCTTATATGCTAAATAATGATGTGTAACCATTGAATTACATTCTTGGTGTGAAAAGTAGAGGTTTATCGCTTGTTAGGAGTTAATTGGTATTGTCCTGGTTAAATACTGCACACCAAGTGTTTGATATACTATATCATGGACTTTGTGAGTGTTTTGTAGTATTTAAAGAATGATTTGGATTTTTTAATAAATATGTGTCTTTCTAAATAATTATTTAGGATTATTATAAGGGTACCAAGTGGTTTTATATTTAAAAGTAACATGTGTTTTTCTCTTTGAAAATGATTTGGAATGTCATGTCAAATAGTGGACCATTTGGAATTTTGATGAAAATTGTTTTATCATGTAAATGTGGTGTGAGTAAATTGATATAATTTTTCACCAAGTGGTTATGAAATGGAAAAGGTTTATTTGTCCCACTTTGAGGGAATGAATTTGGTTTTTTAAAGGGTAATGGTTATGTGAAATGTGATGAGGCCCATTTGGCACTTTTGTGAAAATGGTTGAAATTGTTCTTATCAAAACACTCCTTTGATTTTTATCTTCCATTTTTTAATGTGAATGGGTGGTATTTACTCACTATGGAATCCTCATGACCCATTTAATTGTATGGAATGGGAGATACTCATTAAAGATTCTTTTGTGATCGATTTTTTTAAGGAAAGAGATGAACCATTAGGGTGTCTTTGGGTGATGACTATTGTTTGAATTAATTTTTATATATGCTTGTGATTGGATGATTGGTTGGAATAAGTTAGCACCCACCCTTTATAAATGAGACATGGGAACCTGAAATAGTGATTGAATTTTCAGAGAATAATTGTTGCACTGGCCAGATTACGCACTAGCTGGTGGCCCATAGTAGGTGGATATGTTGGATTAAATTAAATGGGGTTTCCCCCTCTGTCTAGTGTGAGTTAGGGTAGATGGGAGTATATAGGGATGTTTTTATTTCATCATGTGAGGAATAATTCCAGTTATGGGTCTCATGTATTAATATTTTTTAGACTATGTACGATCTCTTAGGTTCACCGATGTCTTTTGGAAGATAGATGTTTGTGGAAAATGATTGAGAAGCATTGTTGGTTGGTTAATCTGGTATGTTTATTTACATTTCCCTTATATTATTATTATTGTGATTATTCCTTGATTGGTATGGTTTTATGATAGAATGATTTTTTTCAAGTGTTAAATGGTTATGGAATTTTTTTTTCACTCTTTATCTCTTTTATAAAGGAAATTACATCTTTCCCTTAAAAAAATACGTTGCTTCCTTCTTGATAATAAAGTGTTGTTTTAATGGTAAAATGGAAAATTTTCTAGAATATAATCTATAAATATTTTATTCCAAATATAAAATTTATGTTTATTTTATTTTAATTTAAGTGTATTGGGAATACATTATTCAAGCCAACCAATTGGGTTTTAATACTCACGCCTATAGTTTCTCATTATTTTTAGCTTGTGGTGGATATCTCAGTTTGGTTTTGATCTCCATGGGTGATTGTTGTACCTGATACCAGAGAGTGGCCCTCAGGGTCACATAGATGTGTTATTATTATTTTAATGTTTTCAGTTGAGTTTTTTTGTATAGTTTTATCGCATTTTAAGATTCTTGTATAATTTTTTTAGTTAGAAACATACGTTTTTGGGATACTTTTTTACCCTTCTTCTATTTGGTTATCAATTTATTATTGGGATAAATTGTTCCCTTTTTATACTCAATTTATCCCTGATACTATTATCCAACCCGTGGGGATCGGGAATTCCCTTTGAGCCATGTCGTGGATCGTCTTCTGTGGACAGTTTAGGGATGAAATCGGTTGGTTCATGACAAAATGGATTCAGAGCAGGTCATATCTTTAGAGTAACTTTATTTTTAAACCAACCTTTATAACTTTGGGATGTCAAGGTAGATGGACTTGGAATGTTGAGAATCAAGAGGTAAGAATTAAAAGGACGTAATGTACCCTTTCTCATTCTAATCCTTAGGTTTCCATCAAAAGTTCAGTTTTGTTGGTTTCTTTAGACTTTATTGATTTTTGGGTTTTTGGTATATGAAAACGGAGTTGGGATTGTGGTCTACATGAGCTCATAGGGCCTAGAAATCCATTTGGTGCTAAGGGAAAGTTCATAGAAGTCTCTCCATGATGGTGGTGTATTTGGCATATGGATTCCAACCATGTGTCCAATTCACCCACCAACACCTGTTTTCCCCTTTTGATTTTCATCCATTATTATTTGATTTCGATTTTTTCAAACCCTTATGGATTACAAAAAACAAGGTTTAAGTGGAAATGGTTGGATTTTGGAAAGTGGGAAAAAGTATTTTGATAATTAACCTTGTGGAATACTTTAGGATAATGAATTTTTATAAAATGAAATCATAGTGTAAAATGGAAAGGATTTAATTAGATTGGAATTTTATAATAAAAAATTGGGGTTTATGGAAAATATGAATTTTAAGGAGGATGTATTTCTGGAATTTTTTTTAATTAAAAGTAATATGTTTTTAATCAATTTTTTTTAGGGAATGATATTTTTTGGGATTCTAGAAAATGTTTTGAATGAAATGAATTGAATTTTTGGATGGAGATTCATGGTATTTTATTTTTGAGCATTGTGAAATGGATTAAAACATAGAATTTGAACATCTTTTTTTGACTTGGTGGTTAGTGATCCGTTGAAAGGATTCATTAATTTATAATTGTGTTGAATGATTTATTTTTGGTAAATGATCATGTTTTTTCCCATTGTTGTATTCCATGAGTAGTCATATGCAAGTATATTTGCGGGAAGTGGTTCGATAATTATATGGGAATGGAGTGCCTTGGATTGGCATGGTTGAACAGTTCCTTCTGTTGAATGAGTTGATATGTTTCCGAATGGGCAAGAAAATGTACAAGTGAGTGAGACTCTAGAGATCACCATTAGTGAGTGTGAAAATCCACAATGTTTATTTTGTTTTTTTGATAGTGTTTTTAATATGATGTTGTAGTGTTTTTTTTGAGCTAATGGTTGTGTGGATTATTTTTCTATTCTTAGGAATGGTTTTTTATTTGGATTGATTTCTTCTGATTTGGGTGTGATGTTTATGTTGCGTTATGAGATTGAAATTATTTTGGTAGTTTGGAGTTAAATTATTGTTTAGTGGGATTCAAGAAAGGTTTTGGGAATATTTGAGATGGTTTACCGTTCTGATGGTGTATGGACTATGTGATTTTTTATTCAATAGATGGTTTTGATAGAGATACTGGTTTTATCATTACGCTATGTTAGCACCCATATAGATTTTATGGATTTTTGTGGTGTATCTACATGTAATTCCCTATTAGAAATCGTTTTAGTTGATCAGCCTAAGAATATCGTTATCTATTTTTGAATGTTAAATCCACCACTTTGAAGGATACCCCAACCCATTTTTTAGAGTATGGAGCAATTTGGGATCGATTTAAAGAGCTTTCATGTTATGATAATTTCCTCAGTTTTATATGTTTATCTTAGCGATGATTGGTGTGTTTAATTAGGTGACTAGTTCATTATAGTCCTTATTTGGAGTGAGAAAGAATGGTGTGTGCATCTTTTAAGTTCTCGTTTAGTTAAAAGTGTGTTTTTTGAGAAAGTGAGTTTTGTGGTTTTCTATGATCTTTTATTTCTACTTTTGCGGCCATGTTGTTTCTTGTGGAACCAAAAGAAGGTGTTTGGATTATGGATTAGCATCTCATAACTACAAGGAATTGGATGCTTCAAACATTAGTGCTCTAACCAATGTCCTCATAGTGATGTCGGTTCATAGTTAATAATCCTTGGTGAGTGGGAAACCAGGGTCTAAATTTTATCTCCAATGTTGGTTGGAGGGTAGTTTAGTTTGTATGTTTTTTTCATCATGTATGGTAGTGGTTGTTGTTTTTTTTAGTTTTTTTTATGTTCATCTATAGGTGGTTGTATCTTATTAAGATAATGAATTTTGGCTTGGATCATTGTTTGGTTTGGAGTTTCTTTAGTTGAATTTTCCCCATATGGTGGGGTTTATTGGCCTGTGTTTTTTGGCCTCTATAGGGAAGTATGGGTTGAACCATGTTGGGTTTCCCATATCAATTTAATCATGTTAGTTTCTAAATGGTGGTGAGACCATCCATTGGTCTCCATTGAGGTTTATTATATTTTAATTAGTGTTAGTCAGTCTCTAAAGATGTGGAGACCATTTGGGCCTCCCATATTGATAATTTGGTATGGTTCCCAGTGATCAGTTGGGATGCATCTGGTTCTATTTGAGGCTATCTAAATTTCGAGTTCCTTGGGCATGGGTAAACATTAGTATTTATAAAGTGTGTCCAACAACTTTTTTTAAGCATGATTGTGGATGTTCTTGCATGAAATTTACTTTTATTTTTTAAGAAATGGTTTGTGTTATCTAATTTATCTCAAGAAATTTGGTTGGGTTTCGTTTGTATATGGTTGCGATTTTCTTTAGTTTGCGAGGTTGTATTATGTGGATGTGGAAATCATTAACCATTGATCGATCAACTGGAATGTCTTGTGGATTTACGGGGGCAGAAAGTGTTATGGTTGGTAGAATTTTCAGACCCAATTATTTGTTTTCAGCTATTTTTATGAAGTACCTACTGGCTCTTGGTATTTGTCCAATGTTCCAGGTGTTTCATATTTAATTTTTTATGTTTTGATGGTTTTAGGTGATTTTTTGACCGCTTTTTGGTTAGAATGAAAGTTATGAGGACGCAATGTGTTGTAAAATCAGTTTGTAACACTCTTACTAAAACCTTTTTATGGGGAATGTTTGTTGGATGGTTTATCCCCTTGAGTTAGATGAGTTTTGGAGTGAAAATGGGGTTTTTTACGTTTTATAGATTGCACGGTTAAGGGAAACATTTAGTTTAATCTTGCAGGTATGTTTGCAGGGGTCACATGGTTTGTACATGGTTTAACTTACCATATGGACGTAGTTTGTAGCCCATGCAACACTATAGTGTGAAATTACACGGTTTGCGCACTATTTATTAAACCCAGCAATCTAACCATGCAACTTACTCGAGGAAGACCATTTTGGGAATTTCTCCATATTTTTTATTTTTTATTCCTTTAGCCTCCCCCATTCAAATCATATGACCAAAATTCCTCCCACAGTGGTTTTTGGCTCCTCCAAGAACCTTCAAGTGGATTTCAAGGTTCTTTCTTGGTGAATCTTCACCTGGTATGAAAAGTTTGGACTCCCATCTCTTTCATCTTTTACCCCCATTTTACCTTTGACCTCTAAACCTAGTGGCCATGTTTAGACAATTGTATAAATAGGGTTGTGGTTAATTGGGGTTTTTTTGTTTAGGGTTTTACTTGATATATCTTGCCTCTTCGAACCCTACTGGTGCATTTTTTGGTATGCATTGTTAATGCACCATGGATTTGAGGTTGTTCTATCCTTATACATTCCTTTTTAATTTATTAATGATTGATTTCATGTTTTTAAAACCTCCATTATATTCTAAATAATGATGTGTGTCCTATTAATTGCTTTTTTTGGTGTGCAATGTAGTGGTTTCTCCCTTTTTATGTGTTAAATAGAATCCTTTAGGTTAATTATTGTACACCAAGTGTTTGATAAAATATATTGTGGACATTTTGATTGTTTTTTAACATATAAAGTGTGATTTGGATTTGATTAAAATTGTGTGACATTCAAAATAATGATTTATGTTTTTTATAAGGGTTACCAAGTTGTCATAGATTTAAAAGGAACATGTGTTTGACTCTTTGGAAATTATTTGGCATGTCTTGTTGGACAATGGTCAGGTTGATGTTTTTATGAAAATGGTTTTATCTTGTAAATGTGGTGTATGTGATTTGATTTATTTCTTTTAAAAATGGTTGTGAAATGGAAAAGGGTGTTTTCCCTCTTCGAGGGAATATATGTGGTTCTCTAAAGGGTGATGGTTATGCGAAATGTGTTCAGGCCTATTTGAAACTTATGTGAAAATGGTGGAAGTGTTTCCTACTAAAACCCTCCATGGATGATTCTCTTTCCTTATTTATTTGAATGGGTGGTATTACCTCTCTCTATAACACTCATGAACCATTTAATAGTCTGAAATTGGAGATCTGTATTATGGATTCATTTACAATCGATGGGGTTTAAGGAACGGGATGGACCGTTGGAGTGGCTCAATGTGAGGCCTATTGTCTGGATTTATTATTATATATGTCTGTGATTGGATGATCAGTTGGCATCAGTTGGATCATCCCCTTTATATATGAGACAAGGGAACCATGCATAGTGAAAAAAAATTCCGAGAATGATTATTTCACTAGTTAGATTAGACACTAGATGGTGGCCCATAGTAGGTTGTTATATTGGGATTATTGCTATGGGATTTTCCCCTTAGGGTATCTTGAGTGATGTTGGCCTAGATTATTTAGGGTGCTTTTGATTTCATCGTGTGAGGAATACTTTTATGGATGGGTCTCATGTATTAGTATGTTCTGGATTATTCACAATCTCCTAGGTTCACCCATGTCTATTGGCACATAGATTTTTGTGGTGAATGACTGAGATTCATTGTTAGTTGGTTAATGTTGTATGTTTATTTCTATTTTCCTTGTCATACTATTATTTTTCTTACTCCTTGAGTGGTATGATTTTATGTTAAAATGGAAAATAGTTTTCACGTTTTTATGGAAAATGTTTATGGAAATTATTGGAACTATTTCTCTATTTCATAAATGAAATTCCATCTTTTCCTTCTAAAAAATCAATTGGATCCTTATTAATAACAAAGTGTGGCTTAAATGGTAAAATGGGAAATAGTCTGTGTTTTCATTTCAATGGAAATAGTACTAAAATCTTAAATTCATATATTTTATTTCAAACCTAAAATTCACGTCTCTTTTATTTTTAATGGAGTTCATTGGTAATAGATTATTCAGGCTAGCCTATTGAGTTCAAATAATCACCCCTATAGCTTCTTATAGTTTTTAGCTTTTGGTGAAGATCTCCGTTTGGTATTGATCACTATGGGAAATTGTTTTTCCTAGTCCAGTGAGTGACCCTCAGGGTCACATTCAGGTGTTGTTATTGTTGTCAGGGTTTTAGTTGAGTTTTCCTGTATTGTTTTGTGGTATTTTATGATTCTTGTGTAAAAGATTTTTAGTTTTAAATATAAGTGTTTTTATCTAATTTCTTATCCTTATGTTGTTTGGATATTTATTTATTATTGGGAAAATTGTTCCCTTTTTAACTCAATTGATACTTGACACTATTTTTCAGCCTGTGGGGATCAGGAATGTTCTTTGGGCCATGTTGCGGATAAGCTCAGGTGACCAGTTCAGGGTTGACCTGGTTGGATGATGACACTTACCTTTGTTAATTTCAACATATTCAAACATAATAATTGGTATATTTATAGCAAGATTTAGTTAAAAAAGATTCCAGTCAACATTGGATTTATTAAAAAATGAATATTCTTACAAAGATACATCAATGAATAAAATCATCATTTTATAAATATTTGAAAAACATTAACCACTTGAGCTACAATATCCATGATCATAGATCCCATGGAATTGATACTAATAAATTAAATATGTTGTATACTAATAATATATAATTTTATGTTATATTAATTCAGCAAAGTGAATTATAGTTTTGATAAAGACACAAACTCATATAAGACATCATTTTATATGGGGAATCCTTGAAGGAAAAGGATAATTCTGATGATTATTTAATATTGTATGTTTTATTGGTCTAAATTGAGTTCTTGGGAATCCTGACTAAAATATATTATGGAATACACATTCCCCATCATAATTGAAATAAATAGGATCTATTCTACTGCAAAAATTTCATAATATTAAACTAAAGTAAATGTTACAATAATGAAAAATATTTGTCTGGAAGTTAAAAAAATAATTATGTTTAAAGTTTTACTTGAAATAATATTTACATCACCTTTAATAATGTTATAATCAAACTAATAGATTATCCTTCCTAGTAAATATTCCATATCTATACCCATCCCAAAAATGTCAAATGACTGATAGTGTGAGAACACGATTGAAAAAACCCACTAATTTGGAAGAATGAATCAATGGTATTATTTTGAATGAATACAATGAATGTTGTAAGGTTGAATAATTTCAATAAATGTAAAAACAATACTGCATGTAGGAAATCCCAATTAATTTCAATAAATAATACCTCCAAAAGTGGTTTTACACCATCAATAAATAAATCTGACCCTATTATGAAAGATTCAAATTGAAGAAATAGAATAAAAATTGGAAAAAGAGGATCAATAATTTTTAGGAAAATCCTGACAAATATGGAAGTTAGGTATTTTTCAAAAAATGTAAAAATAATATATGCAAGTTTGATTATTTAAAATAATATTTATCTCCTCCATAATTCTTTTCACATAACAAAAAAGTTAATATGTCTATCCTATGATATAATTAAAATGGAAAGTAACAGAATAATGGGGAAAATATAAAGAATAGTTTATGGGGGAATTTATAATTGACATAATAAAAGCTAAAAAATATAAGAAAATAGGTCTAATTATGTCAAAATTTTTTTATAAATAAAATTTCAATTAATTTCAATAATATTACCTCAAAATGAAGTTATCACACATCAAAAATAATGACATTCAACCATACTATGACTGATAGTAAACGAACTTGATTGAAATACACCCACTAATTTTGAAGAATGAAGGAATTAGAATACACTATAGAATATGATCCTCTAACCTAATTAGAATACACCATATAAAATACTATACTTTCTACTAATTTCAATATATCATAGAAAAAATATTTAACATAAATTGAATTGAGAGACAAATAATTATTAATCAGTTATTTTAATAGTGAGAAAGACATGGAAGATTATCTTAATGTTTGTAAAAAATTTCAGTATCCTATACAAAATTGGGTATTAATGATAGGAAAACATACAATTTTAAATTCAAAATTGACAAATATAGTTTATTGAATACAATTCCATAAAGGAAGGTCATGTTAGTACATTGAAAATTTGAAATGCTAAATAAATTAATAAAAATAATATATGAAATCCAATAATGCAGTGAAGGAAAAAATTTCATATTTTATATGTTACAATATTCATATGGTTGATGATTAGAAGAAAACATACCTTAGTAGTCCTATTTGTATTTTTCTATGCATTTGAGCCGAAAAACAAATGTGCACTTGAAAAATGAATTTGTAATTGTTCTTGCCGGAGAATGAAAATATGATTTTCTTATAAATTTCCTTAGAATCTCATACATATATGGCTATCTAAAAATGATAATATTTTAAGATTATATAGTAATATTGATAATATAATCATTTTAAAATTCAGAATCAAATAATATCATATATTCAGTTGTTAAGAATTTTTCACACAAATTATATTAACATTGCTCTGAAAAAAATATATATATCTAATCCAAGTAACAATAAAAACTGGGATAACTACATAAGTATATAGGCATCAATATAGAAAACTAAAATATGAGGGAACAAAATAATAAGAATAACCTAATTTTTCCACTAAATGTTTTATTCTAGTGCTTCGATGTGTAGTTACGCACACATAATTCAGTTAAATTACACTTCTTTCACCATATTTTCTAGAAACAATTGATGGTAGTGACTATCTCATAAGCTATAATAAAATGAGAATATTTTACCGGAAATAGTATCATCAACATTAATACAAAGGGTATCCACATAATTTCGACCATGTTCTTGACCTTAAAAATACTTGGGATATGGACTATATTAGTAACATTTCACTGAGATTGACAATGAATCAAGTTATAATAGTTCAAAAAATACCAACGTAATATTTTATACAAAATTTATTAACATGACATATGTTCATAAATGGGTAACAAAAGTAAGAATGATGTTTATGTAAACTCAAAAATATGCATCTACATATGTTTTAAAGTGTATAAGATATCAAAATTCCCTTTGATGGTGTCACCTTTGGTCTAAATAAATTCTAAATATAGTAGGCTAAAAGATGATAAAATGAGTCATGTATTGAAAAAAAAAAATTCAATATGCCCGTGGAATATCACTCCATGTAGTAATTTACTGTGCATAGGGGGGCTAGTCGTTATGATTGGTTTCTTTTTTAATGATAAACCCCTTAAAGGCATCCCCTACCATGAATATAAATTATTCATCATATTTCTATCATTCATGACCAAAACTGTTTCTATAAATATGTGCCTAAAATAATAAATGGGAAGATACAATGAATGAGATGTCAATGGATAGTTGGAGAGGAAAACACTTGAGTGTCATCAAACATAAAAAGGGTGTAAATAATATTTTTTGGGACAACTAATATGAAATTATTTTTGATCCTCTTGTATTATAATGAACTAACGGGAAACTCAATGATTATTATTGAAACCACACATCACAAAATGAAATGAGAGCAGAAAACTAAAAATAAAATATTGTAGAGTATATTGGTTTTAGTAATTGTTGAAAGAAAAATATGTTACAATTCACTAGTTTTGTATATAGATCAATGCCTTTACATCTGATGCTTTAGAAACAATTTCATTTATGCCATAACCCACTAAAAAATATTACCATAACAACTCTAAAACTATAAACTATATGGCATCAAGTGGAATAAGGTGTCTATTGTGAGTGTTTAACAATTGATGGAAATTTTTAATTAACAATAGCTTAATTTAAATACATGATATGTATACTATAGGGTAAAACATGAATAAATAATAAATTACATCACCTTATATAGATAGGTTTCCATGTACTCATCCACATAAAAGGACAAGTCTTCGAGAGAGTTTAAAGAACCAATAAATGATGGAATGTTCACAACCACACTTATACTACTTATTTGATCTAGATCTTCCTATCTTATAGGGTCAAAGAGTTAGAGAATAGAATCATCCAAAATTATTTAATGATAATCATAAAAAAATTAAGTGTTCTTCTTCCAAGGTATATCAACTAAACCTACATTATGAAAATTAGCTTATGAATATGACTACGGTTTGGATGGGAAATTTATAATATGAATATAAAAATACAAAATTAGTAGAATATTTTAGTGAATCAAACTAATTTTTATAATTAAATGAATAACATGATCTAAATGAATCATGAGATTCATAATAAATTGTTTTAGACTATAAAGATAAAAAGATATTAATATTCCTGTAGTTGGATTATAGATTAAGAACTCATAACTCTTAGGGGGAATGAGTCAAGGAGATGTTGAGGAACAATTGACTGAGGTTTCATTCAAACATATAAATGTAAATTATTTAGTTCTTTATATTCATAAGTAAATTTTAGATAGTTAAATAGATTAAACTATAAGGAAAATATGAATAAGATACATACATGGTCCAAAATTTACAGAATGAATGAAATCATACGTTCAAAAAATATATTAATATACAATATAAAAAAGAAACAAATGATATAATACATATTAAATAAATAAAATAAAACATAAAATGTGGAATACAGTTGGTAAAACATAACAACCATTTATGCAATTCAGATGGTTGATAGAAGACTTTTAGGTCATTATGCAGCTGCCGATGTAAATAGATAAAAAATAAAAAAAGTTCTAGAAGATGGAGGTGTTGTAAGAAACATCAGAGCATGAAATTATTGTGAGATGAAACTCCCTTAGTGGAATCAATAGATTACAAGTAAAATTATACTACTATGCCTACCAATTATACCAACGTAAACTAATATTAATCTATTTATCCTAGAGGGTCTATATACAATGGACTGTTTAGTTTGGAGGTTTTGATGGATATCAACCAAAAAGTGAACAATATGATTAATATAGAAAAGAGAATGATAATTGTAAAGTAAATATTAAATATTATTGTAATGGATGATTATTAATATGAATTCATGTTTAACTACATACATAATATTGATTTTTTGAACCTTAAATATATTATAATGTTTTTAATTTGTGCATAAAACATTGGATAAATGATTAATGGTGTAATAAACCATTCATTTTTATAAAATATAAATTGCCCTAGAAGAGGAGTTGAAAAAAATCATGGTAAATATATTGGATATGTTTCTTTAGAAAATATTGCTTCTATAATTATATTTAAGGAGATTCTTCCTGAATCCAACACATTGCTAAAATTTTGAATATGTAGTTAACTACGTAGTTACTATAATAAATAAAAATGATTACTTGACTTAAACATTAAAAATAAAAAAAATTATTTCATTTAACAATATAATAAATACATACATTACATAAAATGGTAAAAAAATACAAATAAAATTAAAATATAAGGGAACTATAAATGAAAATAAATGTTAAGAAAAAAATGTTCTAAACAAGTTTACTTTTTAAATTGGAAATTGGTTTTAAAATTTAAGATTTTTAATCTCAGCATTATGAGTAAGGGATTTTCAAATGTAAATGGTCAAAATAGTAAGAAAAAAGGATAAAAATATATTATTATCACTACCATAGTAGTTAGTATAAAATGGATTGTGTAACTGATCAGCCTTGATCCTTTCCAAAAATCTCGTTCCAACCATCTTTCAAACATAAATAATGGATTCCTCCACAACCTCATAAGTCAAACACATATTATATAGGATCCTTATTAGAAGCGTGGGGGATTAATTATGGAGAAAATATATATAAATAAATTAAAGAACACAATGGTAGAGGTGACAAACCGTTTAAGGAAGTTAAAACATAAAAAATCATTAATCATGTTCTTGTGTTAAAAACTATTCCAATGACTACCCAGTCATTTAGACATGACAAGAGTATATACATATACAATATATATATATATAGATAATAGAGAGAATATATATATAGATATATATATTTATAAAAATACAGAACTCGCATTGCATACAAATTTAGACAATGTATAATATTAAGAACATTTTTTTTGAATTTTTAGGCACTGAAAAATTGTAATCAATTCAATTTGATGGTTAATATAGATGGCTGGAAGATTTTATACTTTCGAGGGTCACCAAGACCATCTACAATGGTTAAGCTTAGTTAGGACTAAATTTTCCTCCAAACAAAGGTGGATGATTTTTACGGGTGGAAATGTATCAATAAATTGAAATTTTCTTCATAATCTATACTGGAAACCATATATTTATTTTGATAATGTAGAAAATGGATGCCGTTAAGATTCCTACTTGATTTGGGGCCTTTTTTATGAAAGAAAGAGTTGCTACATTTTTTTACTCCCAGATCATTTGAAATTTGTTATTTTGATCATCCTTCTACTAATGAATTCGGTGATTCTAAACAAATTTTGGGGTTTATGTTTTAGGAAAGGGTAAATATGCACATGGTTTTTTGTATTTTAGTGGTTCTTATACTTCCTGATTTGAATTTTTAGTCATTAAATATGATTTCATTGCTCCAATAAAATAATTGGTTGCACAAAATCACATGATTCGAGTTCATTAGAGTTAATAATATTATAAATAATACTTTATGTTATATTTTTTTAACTTTCTACACCCTATTTTAGTTATCAATTACATAAAAAAAACTCATATTTATACAAAACACATTAACAGAATGAGAATAAATATCAAAAATCAATAAATATATATATATATATATAAGACATAAAATATATAAATATATATAGAAATAACCCATGTGTGTACAAAAAATTATATATTATATCAAAATATACAAAACATATGTTTAAGAACATCACCATAACCATAGAAGTGAAAAGTGATAAGGAAATTCCCACAAACAATGAAATAATTCCCAAAACTTTGAAATTTTGAAAGAATATTTTAATTTGAATATAGAAGATCTAAATTAGGCCATATAGAAAATGAATCTAAACATTTATGATTTTAAATTTAGTAAACCTAAATAAAAACAATTTTTTTAGAAATTGAAAGTAAATTGTCATACCCGATGTTCAAAATATTTATGAACTAACCGATAATATGTTATCTATATCGCTTTGTTCTTCAAGGTTACCAACCAACCAAATTTCAAATGAAATCAGTTTCCTAAAAATATAAAATTTGGTAATTTATTCTACAAACTATAGTAAGTTTTTTGAAATCATTTTATAATATTTCTTAAAATTGTTATGTTGTAATTCCATAGAATGCTATAGAAACATAATTAATATTTTTTCAACTTACAAATAACATGATTCTATATATATAAGTGGAATTTGTTCTATTTAAAAAAACAAACACATAACGAAACCACGCTAAGGGAAGTGTAGTAAAAAACCCGAAATATTCAAAAAGTGAGTAAAAATATATAGGTAAATGTTGGTGAAAATGTAGTAGAAGAAACTATATATAGGAGGAAATTCAATTAAAAAATGAAAAAAAATACATTTAAATATAGTGAAAAAAATTTATATGTGTGGGGAAATGAAATAAATTATAGGTAAAAATATATTATTAACAAAAAAATTAAAATATTTATCAATATATATAGTATTAATGTATAGATTTTTAGTAATTTAAAAAAATATGAAAATCAAATTAAAATATAAAACAGATTTAGACATAAGTAAAAAAATTAATAAAATAATAATAATTAAATCGAATCATCATCCTTTCTATAATCTAAAACACTGCAATAAGACTTGGAATCAGTGTGAAAATTAGATGAAGTGGGTTCTTAGGCTTTGCACCATCCATAACACTAATAGATTTCACCAAGATTTTCAACCATAGCTCTCACTATATCATCACTAGTAGGTGATGACGAAGAAAACATCATTAAATATGGCCACACATCTGTATTCCACTCTTTACTAGAATAAATCCCCTCAGTTGAAGGATAATTAATCACATCAATGGCAGGAAAAACCCCATTTGAGTCTGATGCAGAAACCCCTCTAGGCCCTAAAGTATCTGCCATTCCTTGAGTATGAAAAATATGGGATGTCATTTTATGAAGATACTATTGAGATTAATGAGTGGATTTATTATTCTCTTCAATAGTCACACTTTAACATTCTATCTCCTTTGTTAACCCAAGTTAGTTTCAACTTTCTAAGGAATCTTGAGTTCTTATGTTATCCATTAATAAAAAGAGGAAGTGATGTTTTCTAATCATTGAAATTTCAAGTAGATTACTAGATTATTTTCATAACATACCTTTTATAAGAAACCATTCTCATCATTCTTGATCCATATTTGATAAGGAGGGGTAAATACATTATATTAAATGAAAATTCATGTGACCAAAGGTATTGAAATGTTTGTAATTGCTGCATCAAGACTCGACCAATCATTGAGCAGGGAAGTCATCAATGTATCAAATCTTATGTGTTCCAAATATGTCTTGAGTGCATCAAGACTTTGAATTACCATATAAAATTTACTAAATAATGAAAATTAAGGACCACACCAAGTCAGGAACATCATATTCTATAAATTCCACTATCAGAATTCCAAGATGCATGGAGATAGCGGAAATTATTCAATCTCCAACTCCATCCAGGCCCCTTCTATCGAAGGATTCAAGGAATTATTGGTAAAGTTATCACCAAGGATCTTAATTAGGGTTTACCATATTTGGAGGATTCTTGAGGGAATATGGAGTGAGAATACTGAGGAAAATTGATTTATAAGAGGCAATAGACATAGAGGTGGAGGTGATGGTTTTAGAGGAGGAGAAGGTCAGTAAATCTGCAAGAAGAGGCGACAAAGTTGAGGAGGAAGATACAGAATGGAATAGGTGGTGATGGTGAAATATAGGGAGGTAGATATGGAGAGACCCCATATTAGGGAGAGATAAGGAGGTGGGGCATTGGAGGTTGGAGGCATATATGTGAATATAAGGGGGGTTGGGAAGAGACATGGAGATGGGGAAATAAGGAATGAGGAGGATCAAAGAGAGAGGGGATTCAGGGAGGGTGAGAGGAATGGAAGGATAAGTTGACACGTGTAGTATGATGGTTGTAGAGATATCACATGGAGTTAAATTTAAAATATTAAATATGAATAATGGATTTTTTGTCTCAGGGTATTCTTCAAGAGGGGGTGAAATTGGGAATCATATAAAATTTCAATTTTAAAACTATTTAAATACAAAATTGTCCTATTTATAAAACAATCTAGTAACTTAATATAGTATTTATATATAATTTGGTATTTTTAAACAGTTTCTCAAGGGAATTATCGAATCCTAGTTAAAAATTTTTAAATCACTCTATCTTTTGATCCAATTATACCCACACTAAACATAGTATATATCAATGATAAAAGTTAACTACCAGAGTATAATTTTGTAAAAAAAATTGTAGATTATTATTGATAAATAAAATTATAATATATATTATAAAATGAATAATGGTTTTAGAAATTGTAAGTAATAAAAAATAATTAACAATGAAATATGAAAAAAATTGTTCAGTTCCAATCTAGAGCCTAGTCCTTTCCACTTTATAGTAACCCACCAACAATCACATTTATTTTAAAATAAATAAACCAATCTACAACTAAGATATTATTTTACATGAAACAACTGCACATAGGATAGTCTGTGATACAAGATTCCTCTTCCACTATTATTCATGTGAGAACATGTGAAAAATAAATAAACAGAGAGTATTAGAGTACTGTTATTTATAGTATAGGTTAATTTCGTAATAAATTTATATTAAACAAAAGTTAAATTAAGTTGTATAGAAAAATAGTTGGAACAAAGGGTGAATAGGTTTTTTTGATGCAGCTCAGTTTCAGATCCAATTTTTTTGATCATTTGTCTTTAGATCTATCCTTAATATCATATGAAATGATCCCACAATTATTTTTCTGAGATTTGGAAGTTAATATTAGAAAAAATAGTATCTCATAGAGTGGAAACTAATAGAGTATTATCAAATATTTTACAGTCAATCTTTACTTTGATCAGTTATGCTCCTTACATGAGGCTTCCCATCAATTTATAAACCTCGTTTCCATTGAGAATAATTTTAAATAATTCATTATACCAACTCTCCAAAAATATTAAATATTCTAGACTTTATTAAATTATCTAAACTATCCGTCATAATAAAATAACATTATATTATTGGATATTCATGGTTTACACTTATATATAAAAGGAGTGCTCTCGTAGAAGAAAAAAATTATAGTCTCACTAAGGCATGAATGGAGTGATGTGGAAGTTCAATATGACAAGGAATGAAATAATGAAACTTCACACCAAAGAATCTAAAATTTTCATGGAATATTTAATTCCTTCTTAGGAATGAAATTTATTTTCCATATATTCTTAGACTCCCTCACATAGATGATCTTTCCTTCTCACAAATGATCCTTTCAAGAGTAATCTAGTACATAAGGGAATTTTATATTATCATCACGTAATTTGGTCTATAATGAAAATTATCTATACAGGTGATTGGTTAATCTTATAATTGATCTTTAACAAAAGGTTTTAACACATAATTTCATGGTTCTCTCTTATAGAAGAAATAATACTTAGGTAGAATATCAAAAACTCAAATAGAATTTTTATTTTCATAACATAGAAGAATAAAAATGATATAGATGAATAAGTTGTTTCTCACAAAAGATAATTTTTCATACATAATATAGTTATAAAAATAGAATGATTTCTATGTTTTTATAGTTTTCTATCAAAAAATATATAATTCATTATCAATGTAATAATCATGATATGATATCCTTAAAAAAATTAATTTCTTAACTAAGAATACATGAGCTCGATTAGTTTCACTTATTTAGAAAAATAATTCAAAAGGGTGTTTCCTTGCTTCCTAATCACTAGTATCTAGAACATAGTACTATAAATAAATATGTTTTTTGTTATTTTTTTAGAGATGTAATAAGGATGAAAAGAGAGAGATCATAGGTCAAAGTGCAGTAAAGTAAAAGGAGAAGAGATTATTTTTACACATTGAAGACATTTATAATGAAGAATAGGGAGTTATTCTATGTAGATATATTAATATTCTTGTTAAGGGAGAAAGATATAATATCTTGGACATAATCAAACTTTTATTTTTTTGGATGATAAATATAAGGAAATTAATGTGATTCCATCTAAAATTTGAGCAACAAAAGTAATAGAGATAATATTATATAATTATATTAGATTATATTCTATATTTTTTCCCTTTTATTGTTAGTGATAATAAGCGGGAAAACCAGAGAGTGACCCTTTAGATGTAGTGTGATATCCCAGAACATTTTTTTAGGGAATGACCCCAATATTCGAATGACCATGACAAAATCCACCACTAAGAGTGATTTAATAGATTTTTTTAAATCAACACATCATCATTGATTTCTCCTTAGACAAGCCCAATGTAGGAAAGCCATGTAAAACATGATTTATTTTTTACATGTTTTACAAAATTTATATAGGTAATAAACTCATGTGAGGGGTAGGTAATCATTTGATAAGTTGGAGTTAAGAAAAGATAACAATCAAATAAATTAGAATAATATTCTGATTTGAGTATAAACAAAATCCTACTAGTAATGATTTTATGTTCATTTTAAGTAGTATGAGTTTATAAGATAAGATTCTTTAAATTGGAATGAGTTTTTCAGGCCTTGATTCACCGCCCCTCTTAGGGAATCTCTCACAAATAATCCTTGTGGGCCTAAAAATTAGCATAAGATCATGATCCCAATTTTTTGGATTCTTTTTACTATGATTTGTTCTGATTTTTTTTTATTTAGGTGAATATACTTGATTTATTTCCCTAATATTCCTTATAATTCAAGGAATACTTGAAGAATATGAAAATAGTGAAAACCCCCATTTATATTTCATATATTAGAAAATATTATGAAGATATTGTGATTCAAATTAAATATTTCAACACCAACCAAGAGGGGAGTATGAATGATTTTAATTTTAAATCATTTAATTCATTTAATGATTCTAGAAAAATGTTAAACCAGTATTTAAAATAATACAATGCTCGATATCCTTCTTAATACGCAACACCGAGATTTAAGAGAGTTTTGATATACTATAAAAGTTTTATTATTTAAATGTGACCATTATAGCATAGCAATAAAATATGAAGGTATTAATAGTGATAAAAAAATTATAAAAAAATATGTATAAAGTTTTAATATAATTAAAATATATATTTTTATTCATAATAAATAAGTAGTCATTTTTTAGAAAAGTGTTTTTATGCTACAAAAATTTGATTTCTTCAAAAATTATTTGTATTGATTTTTATGATGGAATTTTATAATAAATTTCAGTAAATTTTATAAATTTTATCTGATAAAAAGGATGAAATTTTTAAAATTATTATACCAAAATTATCTTAGGGTGAAATATTTTGAATTTTCTGAAAAGATTGATTTTTTCAGTGAATATTGAATAATAATGATTTTTTAAAATGTTATATATTTTAATTAAAAGTATATTTTTTCTTTAAATTTGATGTAAAAGTAAAATAAGACCTATTTAATTATATTTTAATCATCCTTATACCTAATTTTGTTACAAGTTCATATTTTTTCCTAAAAGCTCATTTTTCTAAAAGCTGTTTTTTCACTCCGTTTTTAAAATTTATATTAAAATCGATTTATGTAGCTTCTATAAATTGAATATAGAAAAAAATATTCCATATTTTGAATCATTAGGTTCAAATTTGGTACGTTCTGATGTATATGGATTTTACTAATATTTTTTTTATAATTTTATAATTTATATTTAAATAATTTTCTAACTGGGTCTTGTGTTTTTAGCTTCATTTTATAGTTTTAATATTTTAGTAATTTTCATAGTTTTTAGTTAATTTTATATTAATATTTTATATGTATATTTCTTTTATAGTTTATATTAATTTTTTACTTTAATAACGTATCGTCTTTTATTTTTTAGTTTAATTAATATTAGTTATTATTATTAATAGTTTATTAATTATTTATATTAATTTAATTTTTAAATATAATATATATTTAAATAATTCTCTTTATTATTTTTATTACTAGTTTTATTATTATTAATTATTTTTTTTTAATTTTAATTATTATTCAACATTTTCGATAATTATATTTTTAAGTTTTGAATTTTTATTTTTTATTTTTTATTTTTTATTTTTTCCCTCTCCACACCTACCTAACTTGACTTGTTCCCCATGCCTTCTCCCTATCTCCTAGCCTCACTCCCCTTCCCTTTTACCAAACCCTTCTACATTCTCTCTCCACTCACATACCTCCTCCTATTTCCCCAACCCCATGCCTTCTGTCTTTAATCCCCAACAACCCCCATTATTCCCCTCACCCTACTCCTCTGCTCCCTCTCCCACTTCTCATCCCCCTACCTCCCCCTATTCACCTTGTAACCCATCCTCCTACCCTTACCCTACAAATTACCCCCCCTTCCCCTCTCATTCATGTTATCCCCATCCCCCTCTCCACCCTTACCCAACCACCCCTCCTTATCTCCATCCCTTTCTCCCACCAGCTCCATCTTTTAGCGTACCGGCCCACCTCCAGCAGTGTACCAGCCCACCTCTAGAAGTAGCCCTTCCGTAGATCTAAATCACCACCATAAGGTGTGCCTCCCTCACTCTATCCTTCTCATGACATAGTAAGAGTGTTATAGCCTCCGCTACATCAGCAACATACTCTATTCCTAGTGTACTGGTGGTGCATGACGTCATCTTGTGAAGATGGATAATTTTTTTCATTTGGAGATCGATGGATTTTATGTTTCTTCATGAAAAAAGAGTGCAAACTGAGAAGATTATTTCTTTTTGTAACACTGTTATATTTTACATAAATTATCATCACATTACCGCGTTCATTTTTACAATCATGATTTCAGTGTTACTTTCTTTAGGTAGGGATGTTGATCGAGTAATTAAATTAGTTTTTTAGGACATGTGATGTTTTAATTTTGTGATAAATTTTTAGTTGAATATATTTTAATTGTATTTTTATATGTTTAAATTATTTTTTCAATTGAAATAATCTCTAAAATTGTAACTTTTTTTAAATATTAATTTTATTCAATAGTCCGAGAAGGAAATCTGTGTTGACTGATTTTAGTGCAAAATGGTTGCACAACTTTGTGAGGAACGAGCTGGGTCATTTCACCATTTATTTTGAGACATGAATGAGTTTCTTAATTAATTTATAACACCGGATAAAGATACCATAAAAAATTAAGAGATATAAAACAAGCAACAAAATTTTTTTTATTTACGGTAATGGGGATAATTATGTAGAATAGATAATTAATCAAATAAAGAATATTTTTCATGGCTACCTAGTAATTTATTTAAAATGTTAAAATCCCGAAAAAAATTTGATTCATATTTCATCATAATTTTAATTGAAGTTTACTTTATTTCATTCATATTATCATCTTTTTTGTTTAATTAAAATAACACAAAAACATGAAAATGGAATTCAATCAACTTCTTTCTATATGAACATTATCTAACAAGATATTTTTAGACATCTAGATTTCATGATCCTTGTGGTTTGATCCTTCCCACAACTACTATTTTATCCAGTTTGTAAAACAAATGTGGACATTGGACGTGTTGTGTCACACATACCAAATTTCTAGTGTCATTGTCGGGGATCACGCACACATCTAACATTAAGAAAATTTCAAGTATCCTATTCTTTAAGAACTGTTAACTGAAATAGTGAACACTCGTAATTATGATCGATGGAAAAATGAACCACCCCTTGATCTATAACTTGAACATCAAAGAAAAAGAAAATGCGAAATTGGTACCTCGACTGAAAATTCATTGCATCCACCAGAGGAAATAGTTTATACTCATACTCCAAAACATTCCAGTGGAAAAGTACACCCCTTTTAAAAACCACACTGATAATAGAAGGCCTCGAACTAGTATGATATAAGATTTGAAACAGAACAAAATCAGAGTGTTCTCAGGCATAACAAGACCAAGAATTCAAGAAACACACTTTGAACTGAAGCTGTCCAGAATCATCCTTCTCCAACAACATGCACATTTTCATGAATTAAGTAGCAAGGACCCATATATGCATTTGAAAATATTTCTCGAATTCTTTGACACATTTAAATATATTGGTGTCACTGATGATGCATTGATCCTACAATGATTTCCATTCTCATTTCAAGGGAATGAAATAGGCTGGTTAGATACTCTTAACCCCGAAACAATTTTTACTGTAGAAGTGGTGATACGAAAATTTAATGATCGATTTTACACAATAACTAAATTATTAAAAAACTTGAGTGGCCATGAATCGTTTTGTCAAAGTGAATATAAATCATTATTATAATCTTGGAAAATATTAAATTCTATGTTAAGTGGTTGTCCAAAAAACAGGATGAAGATGGAAAATCAGTTGAAAGATTTCTAATAAAGAATTCAACCTGAGGGTAAGTCTGCAATCAATAAAGCTACTGGAAATGCATTCATGGAAATGGATCTTAAAGATCTATGAAAATTAATTCAAAACATAGTAGAACATAATTTCTAGTGGCCCTAATATTTTTCATGAACAAAAGTAGGAATGCACCAAGTTTATTCTCATACATTCATGGCTTTAAAATTTGATTCCATCAACAAAAGGATTAAAAACATGTTAGTGGTCCCACACAATATAGTCAATGTTGTTCAATATGATCACATCCCACACCGTAGAGGACCTCATGATTTTTCCATGTGCCCATATAATAGATCTGAGAACAATGTGTCTAAAGCTAAATTTGTTATCTACAACAATTGAAATTATGGACACAATTACAAAAAAACTGACAAAGAAGTAACCAAAATCTAGGTTTGAAGGAACCAAAGGCTACTCAGCCAATGAACTAGAACACGGGTCCACCTAGGTTCCCTAGTCAATATTCCTTCAAATCCACCATGCAATCGCAGAATCAAGGATCTCAACAAAAATACCAAACACTATTTCATCAACAACAATAATATAAGGAAAAAAATAAAAAAAAATTGGCCCCTCACGCAAGTAAAGGTCAACATCATTGTGGAGTAACTATAGTAAAATTAATGATGTCAAATAAATGAATGTTTGATTTACAAGTGATGGAAACCCATAACCTGTAGAAAAACACCCAAAAACATGAAAAAACAACCCAAAAGTTCCATAAAACACCAAAAACATTCGAGAATCTATTTTTAACATTGAAAATCAAGCCGATCAGATAGCTGAACATATATATAACTAACAACACAAAGCTCTACCGAGTAGCACAAAAGTTAAACAAATATAAGAGAAAAAATAAATCACATTCTAAAGTGAAACAAGCAACCGGATAACCAAATTCCAGAATCACATCCCACAGATGAGACACATACACATTACACTGAGAATGGGGACTCAACAGACAAATATATCAAACTTTGAAGTGCCCAGATCAGTGTGAACCACTGAGAGGGGGAGGGGGTGAATCAGTGATCCCTTAAAACTTTTTACTAATTGATTATTTATCAATTAAACCTCTATGGCTTGTTAAGGCCTCGATCCACTCTTCTTATGTCTCTCAACCTTTCCCGGATAATGCAGTAATGAAAAGGCACAGGACACAAGGATTTACAAGGTTCGGCACCAAAGGCCTACATCCTTGCCATGCTTTCCCAGCATGGATTCTCCCATTATAATCTGTTAGTATTACAATGGTCGATACAGCTTCCCACTGTATCTCTCCTGAGTCCCACAGGAGGGTCTTTATACTGCTTCACACAGTGTTACCAGAGTCCCACTGGCCTGCTCCAGAATCCCACTGAAGACTTCTTCTCCCTGAGTCCCACATGGTCTTCTCTTGGCTCCTCGAGTCGCATGAGTAGCTCTTCTTCACTTTATGTTCTTCAAGTATCCTCAGCAGTCTGGGATAAAGACTGCTGGCTTTGCTCTGTACCTCTGATCACTTGTGATGATCAGGACTCCTCAACTTGCTCAGGCTTTATCTCCTTCTTCTCAGGATGACCTGGCCTCCCTCTTCAAGAATCTTCAACAGCCTCTGAAAAGGTCTGTTGGTCTTGCTAAGCAATCTTCTGATCACTTCACTTGATCAGGCTCTTCTCAATTACTGAATACTCAGACAACTGATATCTTTAACTTCAGTCTGGTCCAGTCTCACTTCAAAACAACTTCATGCACTGAGTGCATGGCAGCTCTTCATCCTCATGCACTGATAGCATGCCCTTCTCAATTCTTCAAGAACCTCCTGGTCTTGGACAACTCAAATGCACACAAGCAAATTTGACTTGTTTCACATGTGCACGTGCATGCATGCATGCATGCACTCTCCTTCTCTTTCTTCTAGGTGCAATAATCCCACAAAGGGTGTAGTCACTTTAAGCACACACCTTCTTCTCAGACTTCACACACTTTATGCAATTTGTCTACACACATAAATGTGTGTTCTTCTTTGTGTGGATGTCCTCCCTTTTCTTCTTCTAAGTGTATACACACTTCTTAGTGCACACACCTAGGTTCGGCCTTCTTGTCCCTTTGCACACAAAACTTCTTCACTTTGGCACACACTTGAGATTGGCCTTCACACTTCTTGTTGCACACCCTTAAATGGCCGTAGGGTGTTCCTCTTCAATTTTCACACACACACACACTCAAATGAGGTGTGGTCTTTACTTCACCCACACAAGGCTTGCAAGTCTCGGCCTTCACTTGAATTGCACAACCACCAAAGGCTACGGCCTTCACAAAGTTCACACACGAGGCACTGCCTCCGCCTTCCACTTCTTGTGCACACACTGCCCGTAGGGTGTAGTGGCCTTATTGTTTTGCACACAACCAAGGGTGTGGTATACTGCCTCGGGTCATCTTCTCCAACACTGCCGTGTAGGGTGCAAGGTGCATAGGGTGCAACCAGGGGCGCGCAAGTGTCACAGTCGCGCATGCCAAGCGGCCGCGCAAGGTCTTGGTAGCCACTGCAGTGCAAGGGTGCTACTGCCTTGGGTCGCACAAGGGTATCACCCGCGGGCTTCAACCGAGGGCGCGCAAGCTACTCCTGCCGCGCAAGTGTGCGGGAAGAGAGAGCTCTTCCTGATGCGCAAGTGAGGCGCACAGGGGACTCCTCTTCTTGTTGCGCAAAGGTGTTGCACGCAAGGGACTCCATCTGTGCAAGTAAACTTGCACGAGGCTTCTTCTTCGCGAGGCAGAGGATTCTCACGGGACTTCGGATTTTCAACCAAGGATCAGCAAGCTTCTCTGTGCTTCGGGCTCTCCTTTTATAGGCAGAGGAATCCTCAAAACATCCGCGGGATACAATCTTTGGATCCCCGAAGTTTTCGGGTATTTCAAGATTCGGTGAATCTTGTTTTTCTTTTTATTTCACGCGGGTTCTTTCATTTTTCTTTCCTCCTCGTGCATGCGATTTATAACGCATGCACGGCCTCTGTTTAAACCCAATCCATGCAAAGGCATGAACCCACACAAGGCCTCGCACCTTCGGTTTTCTTCGGCCTTCTTCGAAATTTTCCATACGTTTCATGCATTTATATTTTTATACATGAATCTATTCAGTGTGGCCAGACGAACTCCATGGACGTCTTAGATCCTTCAGAGGTGGCTGGGAACTCGAAAACTGGTGCTCGGAGGGCTCTGGTTCAGCGGCTGCTCGCGGGTGGCCTTCGGCCGAGCTCGAGGTAGAGGATGGTGCGGCAGCCGTCGGATTAGGTGATCGAAAGACATCGGACGACTGGATCAGATCGCGGCGCGCGGCAGATGAATCGTGCGGCGCAGATCAAGCGCGCGATGAGACGGACGTCTCAGATCTGTCCCGGGTGAAATTTCCACGTCCCACATCGAAACCTCTCGTGGTTTTCACGTGGCATATCAATATGCCGCTCCCCGAGCCCCCTCAATTGAATGTCTCCCCTCCCGGTGCCGCCCCGCACCGGGTTCTCTCTGCGGGCGCGCTCTGCGCCCACTCTCGCCTCTGCGGGCGCGCACCTAGTGCCCACTATGCACACTCCGGGCGCGCTCTGGCGCCCATGCTGCGCAGGCCTGATCCCCTGCGGGGCCCGGGGCTTACACACGGCCCCCCTGCCTCTCGGGCTGGCCACATGGGATCCCCCATTGGGCGTGGCGCCTTAGGCCCACATGTGCCTTGGGGGTTGAACCCTTAATGTTGGCCCTTGGTGGCATATTTGTTGCCTACTTAAACACTAAGTACTTTGTATAAGGACTAAGTGTAAAATGCCATGTGACACAACTCTTCTTCTCCATTTATTCTCTTCTCCCACATTTCTATTCTTCTTCTTCATTAGAATTCTTCCATTCTTCTTAAACAAATAATCTTCACTTAGGAGGGAATTCCCGAAGGTTCTTCATCAACTAATCTTCACTTAGGAGGGAATTCCCGAAGGTTCTTCATCAACCGACCTCTTGAATCACAAAAAATCTCCAATGTTCTTCATTGATCCAATCAGAGATCAAGTTGGATCAACTTCATGTTCACATGCACTAAGTGTTAGTACATGGATTTCTTTAATCCACTTCACCCACTTAGAAGCTGTGGATGGATCTTCTTTCATCTTCTCATGCATTGTCAATACAATGCATGGTCTTCTAAAGCTTGTTGTGATATTGTATCTAGTTGATACAAGTTCTTGGAACTTTAAGAACAGCTCAACAATCGTCAGATGTCCATGGAGAATGTTTCAACAACAATTTCCAATACCACTTAGTGAATCTCCTAAGTGACATGCATCTTAGTACCATGGCCATTCTCCTTTACCACCAACACCATCACAACATTTGTCATTCACATCTTGACATTCCTTGACTTCCATTCATTCCAAGACAACTTCATGCCTCATTGACAACAAATGCAACACAATGCACTTCAATCTCCCCCTTTGTATTTGTTGTCAATACACTCCTTCAGCACATATGGATGGGTCAATATGTGTGCCACTATTTCTCCCCCTTATTGGCAATAAAATGCAAAGGTGTGGTGTGGTTTTCTTTCACAATATCTCTTCCTCCCTTCGAATAGCATATTCTTGAAAAATACTAGGAGAGGGATGATGTCACATGTTCTTCTTTAGCAAAGAACCTTTAGTTGATCAACTCTAAGTATACTTGGGATAACCCGGTGTAGAAAACAAGAGTGATATAACCAAGGAACTCAATGTTGTCCAACATTCACAATACATGTGAGATCATGCTTAGGGGTTGAATTTTTTTTCAGATATTCAATGAATTGCTAAATCCTGCACATACTCCACAAAACTCATTAGAAAGTTCAGTGCAAAGATAAAGCTCCCCCTTTCATCCATCTGTCTTCAATCCATACTCCCCCTTAATTGACAAGATAAAGTCAATTAAGAAACAAGGGATGAAAGTATAATTGGAATACCTTCACTTTTCTTCAAGATGGTATTAATTCTTAGAATACCATCTTCTTCTGATTGGATCCCCCTCAAGGGGTGCACTCCATTCTTTCCAAACCACTCTCCAGATGAGAATGATCATCATCTTCAATTCCCTGCAATGTTAGAACATGTAAATACAAGTGATTAGGGAATAAGATGGAACCTCCTTGGTTCATCAATGTGAACAACAAGGTTGAGAAGATTCTCTCAACCGAGATGTCCCATTTTCACCATTCTTCACACTTGCACATTTGATCTTCAATGATGTCGGTGCTGGTGTGGATCGCAATACATCTTCATGTGAAATATTCTTCTTCCCTCTTGCCTTAGCAATTGCCAGAACTTCATCTTCAGCTCTTTTCAGATCTTTGGAAAGTTGCAACTGATTTGGCCATATGACTGACGAGTCATTTGGAAGTGTGGCCTCAGTTCTGGAAGTTTCAAATGGTTCCTTTGATGCTGTCAAGCTACCTCTCTTAGGAAACTTGTTTTCAATCAATCCCTTCTGCTTCTTTTGGATTGATTGTCTGTTTGAGTTCAGTTGGCTTCTATTTATTTTCATGGCTTCTTTACAAATATCCATGATATGTCCTTTCTTCCCACAGTAGAAGCATTTCTTGGTGGTCCTTCTGGATGCATCACCCTTCTTGGATTTAGACTCCAAGGTCTTCTCTTCCTTTTTCATAATCTTCTTGGGAGCATCTTTAGCTTTCTTCTGCTTGCTTCCCAAGGATTCTTTCTGAGCCAGGTTCAGTGATCTTCTCTTCTTTTTAGCTCTCGATACAGTTGGAGATTGACATGTATCTTTTTGACCACTTTTGCAATCATCCCAGATGTTGTCAAGTAATCCAAATCTATTTGCAGTAAACATATGTCTCTGGACCTGTGGATGCTGCTTCTTTTCCTCTGGCTTGCTCCCCCTAGGCATGGGATTCCTCTGTGCTTTGGCATTCAGTGGATTGTACCAAAAATCTTTTGCACAGTGCCCATACTTATTACAACACCAACACTGACCC
This sequence comes from Viscum album, assembly GCA_963277665.1. Taxonomy (NCBI): domain Eukaryota; kingdom Viridiplantae; phylum Streptophyta; class Magnoliopsida; order Santalales; family Viscaceae; genus Viscum; species Viscum album. The sequence continues at coordinate 174,868,566 of OY728143.1, read as the reverse complement.
AAAAATCTTGACTTTTTGATTCCTTCTGATTGTAGGGTACTTGTCTTGAATTGTTGTGCTGCTTCAAGAGAGCTTTCTTTCTTCATTGTCTTCATCCATACATGTTTGGAATTAGTCTTCCATCCTGCACTTTTTGTGGAAACACATTTAGAAACATGAGTACAAGATGGTATGGATGGTACCTTCTTTTTAGAAGTTGTTTCCCTTTCATTAGAGGATGTCTTTCTTTTAGAATCATCCTTCTCAAAGCACACTTGAGTAGCAACATTTCTTCTTTCCAGTTGTCTGGGAGGCTTTGGCTTTGGGTGATTGCTGATTTTTCAATATCACCTCTAATTCTAATCATTTCATATTGAGGGAGTTCTTCTCATCCTCAATAGTTATTATCCTTCCTTCCAATTTCTCTTCCAGCTGCTTTATCTGGTCTTCATGCACCTTCTTTAATTCTTGCAATGAATTGTCCAGCTCCTTCACCAATTTGACATTTTCTTCGAGTTGAGCATCTCTGACATTCATTGACACTTTGTGCCTCTTTTCCAGTGCATGGAAAACTTCTTTGATTATTACTTTAAATAATTCTTTCTCAGAAAGGCTTCTCTGCAATTCTTCATCAGTGTCTTCAAAGCTTTCATTGCAAAGGGAAATAGTTTCATCTTTAGCCTTCACCATCTTTCTGAGAGTGTTGGTTATGCCAACCCTTTTTGCCAATTGATCTTCCATTGCATTGGCTTCTTCTTCTAGCTGTTATTTTTCTTCATGAAGATCATGGATGCCTGTAGCTATACACTTTGCCACTTCCATGGGAACTGTCTTCTGAAGATATTTGAGTGCACTCTGAATATCATTCATTGTTTCAACTTCATCACAGCTAGGACAGGCTTTCATCATCTTCTTGGCCTGTTTCTTCATTCTGTTTTTCAGAGTCTTGGCAGATATCTCCATTTGAGGCTGGTCACTCATTTCCTCAAATCTACACTCCATAAAGACTCTCTTGGATCTTTTAGAGGTAACCTCCCTCTGATACCAATTGAAGTGCCCAGATCAGTGTGAATCACTGAGAGGGGGAGGGGGTGAATCAGTGATCCCTTAAAAATTTTTACTAATTGATTATTTATCAATTAAACCTCTATGGCTTGTTAAGGCCTCGATCCACTCTTCTTATGTCTCTCAACCTTTCCCGGATAATGCAGTAATGAAAAGGCACAGGACACAAGGATTTACAAGGTTCGGCACCAAAGGCCTACATCCTTGCCATGATCTCCCAGCATGGATTCTCCCATTATAATCTGTTAGTATTACAATGGTCGATACAGCTTCCCACCGTATCTCTCTTGAGTCCCACAGGAGGGTCTTTATACTGCTTCACACAGTGTTACTAGAGTCCCACTGGCCTGCTCCAGAATCCCACTGAAGACTTCTTCTCCCTGAGTCCCACAGGGTCTTCTCTTGGCTCCTCGAGTCGCACGAGTAGCTCTTCTTCACTTTAAGTTCTTCAAGTATCCTCAGCAGTCTGGGATAAAGACTGCTGGCTTTGCTCTGTACCTCTGATCACTTGTGATGATCAGGACTCCTCAAATTGCTCAGGCTTTATCTCCTTCTTCTCAGGATGACCTGGCCTCTCTCTTCAAGAATCTTCAACAGCCTCTGAAAAGGTCTGTTGGTCTTGCTCAGCAATCTTCTGATCACTTCACTTGATCAGGCTCTTCTCAATTACTGAATACTCAGACAACTGATATCTTTAACTTCAGTCTGGTCCAGTCTCACTTCAAAACAACTTCATGCATTGAGTGCATGGAAGCTCTTCATCCTCATTCACTAATAGCATGCCCTTCTCAATTCTTCAAGAACCTCCTGGTCTTGGACAACTCAAATGCACACAAGCAAATTTGACTTGTTTCACATGTGCACGTGCATGCATGCATGCATGCACTCTCCTTCTCTTTGTTCTAGGTGCAATAATCCCACAAAGGGTGTAGTCACTTTAAGCACACACCTTCTTCTCAGACTTCACACACTTTATGCAATTTGTCTACACACATAAATGTGTGTTCTTATTTGTGTGGATGTGCTCCCTTTTCTTCTTCTAAGTGTATACACACTTCTTAGTGCACACACCTAGGTTCGGCCTTCTTGTCTCTTTGCACACAAAACTTATTCACTTTGGCACACACTTGAGCTTGGCCTTCACACTTCTTGTTGCACACCCTTAAATGGCCGTAGGGTGTTCCTCTTCAATTTTCACACACACACACTCAAATGAGGTGTGGTCTTTACTTCACCCACACAAGGCTTGCAAGTCTCGGCCTTCACTTGAATTGCACAACCACCAAAGGCTACGACCTTCACAAAGTTCACACACGAGGCACTGCCTCGGCCTTCCACTTCTTGTGCACACACTGCCCGTAGGGTGTAGTGGCCTTCTTGTTTTGCACACAACCAAAGGTGTGGTATACTGCCTCGGGTCTTCTTCTCCAACAATGCCGTGTAGGGTGCAAGGTGCGCAGGGTGCAACCAGGGGCGCGCAAGTGTCACAGTCGCGCAAGCCAAGCGGCCGCGCAAGGTCTTGGTAGCCACTGCAGTGCAAGGGTGCTACTGCCTTGGGTCGCACAAGGGTATCACCCGCGGGCTTCAACCGAGGGCGTGCAAGCTACTCCTGCCGCGCAAGTGTGCGGGTAGAGAGAGCTCTTCCTGATGCGCAAGTGAGGCGCACAGGGGACTCCTATTCTTGTCGCGCAAAGGTGTTGCGCGCAAGGGACTCCAGCCGTGCAAGTAAACTTGCACGGGGCTTCTTCTTCGCGAGGCAAAGGCTTCTCACGGGACTTCGGATTTTCAACCAAGGATCAGCAAGCTTCTCTGTGCTTCGGGATCTCCTTTTATAGGCAGAGGAATCCTCAAAACATCCGTGGGATACAATCTTTGAATCCCCGAAGTTTTCGGGTATTTCAAGATTCTGTGAATCTTGTTTTTCTTTTTATTTCACGCGGGTTCTTTCATTTTTCTTTCCTCCTCATGCATGCGATTTATAACGCATGCACGGCCTCTGTTTAAACCCAATCCATGCAAAGGCACGAACCCACACAAGGCCTCGCACCTTCGGTTTTCTTCGGCCTTCTTCGAAATTTTCCATACGTTGCATGTATGTATATTTTTATACATGAATCTGTTCAGTGTGGCCAGACGAACTCCATGGACGTCTTAGATCTTTCAGAGGTGGCCGAGAACTCGAAAACTGGTGCTCGGAGGGCTCTGGTTCAGCGGCTGCTCGCGGGTGGCCTTCGGCCGAGCTCGAGGTAGAGGATGGTGCGGCAGCCGTCGGATCAGGTGATCGAAAGACATCGGACGGCTGGATCAGATCGCGGCGCGCGGCAGATGAATCGTGCGGCGCAGATCAAGCGCGCGATGAGACGGACGGCTCAGATCTGTCCCGGGTGAAATTTCCGCGTCCCACATCGAAACCTCTCGCGGTTTTCACGCGGCTTATCAATATGCCGCTCCCCCAGCCCCCTCAATTTAATTTCTCCCCTCCCAGTGCCACCCCGTACCCGGTTCTCTCTGCGGGCGCGCTCTGCGCCCACTCTCGCCTCTGCGAGCGCGCACCTAGCGCCCACTATGCACACTCCGGGCACGCTCTGGCACCCATGCTGCGCAGGCCTGATCCCCTGCGGGGCCCGGGGCTTACACAGGGCCCCCTGCCTCTCGGGCTGGCCACATGGGACCCCCCCTTGGGCGTGGCGCCTTAGGCCCACATGTTCCTTGGGGGTTGAACCCTTAAGGCTGGCCCTTGGTGGCATATTTTTTGCCTACTTAAACACTAAGTACTTTGTATAAGGACTAAGTGTAAAATGCCATGTGCCACAACTCTTCTTCTCCATTTCTTCTCTTCTCCCACATTTCTATTCTTCTTCTTCATTAGAATTCCTCCATTCTTCTTAAACAAATAATCTTCACTTAGGAGGGAATTCCCGAAGGTTCATCATCAACTAATCTTCACTTAGGAGGGAATTCCCGAAGGTTATTCATCAACCGACCTCTTGAATCACATAAAATCTCCAATGTTCTTCATTGATCCAATCAGAGATCAAGTTGGATCAACTTCATGTTCACATGCACTAAGTGTTAGTACATGGATTTCTTTACTCCACTTCACCCACTTAGAAGCTGTGGATGGATCTTCTTTCATCTCCTCATGCATTGTCAATACAATGCATGGTCTTCTAAAGCTTGTTGTGACATTGTATCCAGTTGATACAAGTTCTTGGAACTTTAAGAACAGCTCAACAATCGTCAGATGTCCATGGAGAATGTTTCAACCACAATTTCCAATACCACTTAGTGAATCTCCTAAGTGACATGCATCTTAGTACCATGGCCATTCTCCTTTACCACCAACACCATCACAACCTTTGTCATTCACATCTTGAAATTCCTTGACTTCCATTCATTCCAAGACAACTTCATGCCTCATTGACAACAAATGCAACCCAATGCACTTCAAACATGAAGCCAAAAAGTAGGAAGATCAAAACAAAAATTAAAAAATTAAAAAGGCATGAGTAGTAGAGGATAATGTTTCACTCAATAAAAGAGTGAAATCTCACGTACCACCTCGTCTATTTCCACAAATATTGATTAAAATTAATTTGGATGCTCAAATTTCAAAATTAACGAAGCTATTTAAAATACTTCACATAAATATACCTTTTGAGGAATCCATTCCACAAATTCCCCAATACGATAAATTTCTCAAGGAAATTCTATCTAGAAGAAGAAAAATATTTGATGTTGGAATAGTCATAATGCACGAGGAATGTTCAGCAGTCATATCTAGATCCATACCTTCTAAACTAAGAGATCCTAGAAGATTCACTATTCTTTGTAATATTGGAGGATGTCAATTTGGAAGAGCATTGTGCTGTCTCAGAGCTGGTGTAAACCTCATAGCCTCTAGATTCCTTGAATAAAAAAGCATCATATAATTAAATCCATTGAGGGTTTCCTAGAAAATGTTGGACCAATCAATGAATCAAACTCGATGAATTTTAGAGGACTTTATCATCATGGTTGATAAATATTACTTCCCTGCTAATTTATTTGACCTCAATATGGATGAAGATAAGGGAGTCCCAATATTTTTTTGAATTAGGGATGAAAACATAACATTTTATGTCCTACAGGCTATGAAAAAACCCTCTAAAGTAGACTGTAATTTCATGGATACGATTGAAGAATGAAATGAGTTTGAATGAGAGGAGTTTAATCTAAAGGATTTATTAAATGAAAGTGAAGAGTTTACTGAATCAATTGAGGTAGTGGAATTAATCAGAAACATAGTTTAGACTTTAGATAAGTAGGATTTCACCTCATTGAATCCATCACTTGAAAAGCCTCCAACACTAGAGCTTAAATGTAACATCCCAAGTAAGTAATGAATAATAGATATTTTTATCTATGTCTATTAATGAACTAGATAGTGTTTTAGAGGCTTAAAATGAAAATAAATCCAATCTTAAGCATAAAATACACTAATATTTTTTAAAGATTGTTTTACTACCTTTTGATCGCAAAACATTTTTGAATATATCTTTTGACAATTTTATAAACTATGTTTGTCAAAATAGACTTATTCTTTATGTTTGGGACATCAAAATTTACTTTGTGTGAATTTTTGGTATTTTTCTGACAATGTTCTTTTTTTTAATGAATAGTGAAAAATACAGCATTTTACATCAAAACTGCTTTTTAATCTAATTTATTTATATGATTAGATTATGTTTTTAATTGGTTTTGAAGTTAAATTAGAATATATTTTCACCATTTAATCCAATTGTGGTCATTGGAATCAATTTCACTTTGAAATTGGACTTAAACTGGTGTCAATCTTTTGATACTTATTATTTCATAAAACACGCTATTTGCTCTTACAACGGGAATTAATTATTAAATTAATTAATGTGAATTATATGTTTTGAATTTTGTACAATAGAATTCGTTTTTGAATTAAGAATATCAAATATAGCTTAGGGTGATGTTTTGGTATTTTTCTGAAAAACTTCAATTTTGATGAATAGTGAAATCACTAAGTGGTAGTTAAAGAAACTGATTTTTCGTTTAAATGAAATTTTGCTTCCTTTGTGTTTTGAATTTAAAAAATCCGACATACATGGTTTTCATTAAGAAGTAAAATGTGGTTCAATGAGATTAAAATAATTTTTTTGGTAAATAGTAACTTATTAAGTTTTTAATCGCGATTAGTGGTAATTAGTGTAGTTTAAGGTAAAAATAATGCTTTAATAATATAAAATGACCTAGACACATGTCCTAACATCATTTTATGTGTCATGTCAGATGAAGACAATCCATGGGTCATCTTGGGGACCCCATGGAGCCACTTTGGTTGGGAAATGACATAAATAACTTTTTATTTAATGTAAAAGTAAAAATGACACAAACATAATATGTTTTACGAAAACAATTTTTACATGGGGTTATAAAGATAAGATTTTTTATTATAAATATTAATTGTAAAGCTAAAAATATTTCCTAAATCATAGTAATTTTTTTATAATTTTTGTGACATTAAATAAATAAATGTATTTATGACATCATAATGATGTAGCGATTACCTCATTAATAAAGGATTTAAATAAAATGAAAAGATAATGTAAAATATATGACCTAAACATGACCAAAACCTATTGGATGGGTGGATATATAACCCTTATCACCTTATCCTCTAATTATATAAATTTGGGACCATTTAAATCCGAAACTCATTTTCAAATAAAGTAATATTTCTTTACTTTCCAAGAGTGCCCCTCCTCTTCTCTTATAAAAGGCACCCACCCCTACCTCTTTTCCCACACTCCCAAAGCCTTTGGCTCGGCCAAACCCAACCCATTTTGTCTCTCCACTTCCCTATCTTACTCCATGAAGCCACACTTTGGGCAGAAGACTTCCCAAGGAAGCCTTTGAGCTCAAACCAAAGGGAGTTACCCGATTTTAAGGTAAAGACTTCACTTGAGTCCTTTTGTTTTATGTTGCTTCTCCAACCCCCTAAACGCTTTTTATTTATTTCTTTTGTAACAAATCCAATATCTTCAATATACTAGGATTTTTTTATAATAAGTATTCAAGATACACTTACACAGACCTACATTTAATGGTTAAGGAACATACGGTTTCTGTGGATGGTGAATTTATGCCTCCCGAAATGATGATTGTTCAACACTCATTTAACAACTTCAAAGGTGGCCATTAAGATGTCACTATATTTATATATGATATACAATATGTTTATGTTTTACTTAAGCTTCTGTATTTTTCATTTTGGTTATACCATTATGGTTTCCATTATGGTTAAACGTGGTATCTTCATTTAAGGAAGTGCGGACTACCACCCCCTCAAAGTGAGTTGATTCATTAAATACCATATGTGGGATGTATAAAGGATGGAACTATGATATTATATATGACATTATACTAGAATTATAATATACCTTTATATAATTATGATTCCATTCTATAAAATATGAAATAGAAATGAAAGTAGCGTTCATGTATACGCACGGCTTACCGTCTCCATGAACGGTGCATTTCATTTCTTACCTCTAAATTATTATGTATTATTATAAATGCACGTATATACTAGATATATATGATATATATGATATATACATCTGGTTTATAATCCTTGATATAATGGATACATGAACAACTTGTAATTATGAAGGACTTATTTTTGACTCAAGTACCAATGATCGTTAAAACGGCCGTTATTAACTTAAATAATTACATAGTGTTCATGACATGGAAAAAAGTGATATAAAAGGAATAATGAACTTTAAAAAGGTTCTTAAACAAGTATAAATTAACTCAAGTTTATTATTCAGGACATTAAAGAACTATCGAGTCAAGTCGGACCCGAGGTATGGGACTTCGTCTCAATCTCCTTTCATTGAGGCATATTTTGTTTTATACACAACCTTCTTTTCTATGGTGTATAATCCCCTTTTAATTTAACGTTTATTCAAAATGAATCTTTTTTATACGAAGCGTTTACTAAACGAAAAAAGGGAATGTTTTTGTCGTATGTATGCGGTGACAACGACTTCTCCGCCGTCGTGACCATTATTTGAGTTTCGGCTTCCTCTACAAGTCATACCTTCTTTTTAAAAGAAAAATAAATACTATGTTTTACTTTTCTTTTATTTTGGTATTGAAAATGGTTTTCATAACGATTTTATATCAATGTGTTGTATTTATATCTTGTGATTGAAAGGTGGGAATGTTATGTTTCCTTTATGCATGTTTTATGTGATACGATTATGTTGAGGTTCGTGGGCATTATTATGAAGACGAGTGGTTCCGTGATAATCTAAGGGCGGGTGAGCCCGATATAGCTCTCCAATGCATTGGGTAACGTGAAGGAGTGAAACGTTAAGGTTTCTCCGAAGAGATTTAGGGAATATACTGTGATGGGTATTCCAAACGTAACCAAGAGGGTTACTCCCTACGTAAAAATGATAAGAATGCCTCAAGTTACCTTTATGTCTTATGATTTCTAGGATTTATTCAAGATTTGATGAGGTATGTTAAAGTGCTTATATTTTATGGGTAATTATGATTTCATTCTTATGTATATATGTACCCATGTTTCCTTTCCATATTTTTATATCCCTTACTGAGCTTTTTATGCTCATTCGAAGTTTTTTTTTGAAATGTTTTTCACAGGTCAAGGGAAAGGTACATGATATGATGATAGTGTCAGGGAAGTGTCAAGAAAGAATCCATGTTTTATTTTAAATATGTTTCCATTGATGGGAAGAAGAATACTATCTTTATGTAACCACTTTTTTTATATGTGGAATGTAATACATGTTTTATGATCTAATTCTCTAAAACTCTAAACCTGAAAAGATCCTCAATGTGTAATCTTGTAATAACTCAAGATTAAGTATAGTTTAAGGCTGGGGCATTATAGTTGGTATCAGAGGTCGGTTTAGATAACTTTAGGAGTTATAATTATTTTAAATGATTATCCAAAAATATTTTTTTTGAAATGATATAGTATTTGAAGATTACCATGTTGCTTCATCTAAGACATGTTTGTTCAGAATGGTTTTCCACAGAGGAAACAGGGAAGCAGTGCTAGGAAGGAATACAGAAAGAAATAAACTTCCGAATCAGCATCCTGAGATGGTCGGAATTAGAACTGAACAGTTTGTTGCAGTAATGGCACAGTTGACTCAAGCGTTAAATGGTGGTGGTATCCATGCACGAGATCCGCCAAATCAACCACAGAGGAACATGTCAGTGGTGGAACATTTCATGAGGCAACATCCCCCATCATTCAGAGGATCATCTGACCCGGTGCTAGCTGAAGGGTGGATTAACGAACTGGAGAAGATTTTCGATGTCATGGGGTGTTCAGACAATCAAAAGGTTAGTCTTTCTATTTACCGTTTGGAGGGTGAGGCAGAGCAGTGGTGGTCGATGGTTAAAAATATCAGGGATGCTGATGAGATTGATGCTCTCGACTGGGATGAATTCAAAGGTATGTTTCTTGAGAAGTATTTTCCTAAGTCTGTTTGACTTAGGATGGAAAAGAAATTCTTGGAATTGAGGCAAGAGGAAGACTCAGTGGCTGCCTATGAAGAAAGGTTCACTCGATTGGCAAGGTATGCTCTAAATTTTATCCAAGACCTTGATAGTAAAATTAATCGTTTTTACTTAGGATTAAAGCCAAAATATCAAAGGGCATTATCTTCTCGTGAGTTTAAAAGTTATGAAAAGCTTGTTCGATGTGATGAGAAGGTGGAAATGGAATTTTCTGATGATCAAGTGTTCTATAAAAACCAGTAGAAGAAGAGAATGAGGTGGCAGGAGAAAGGTAAGAATTATTCAAAAAAGTCTGATGGTAAGAAAACTATGTTTCCAGTTTGTGATAAATGTGGAAAAAGGCATGCGGGGGAATGTCTTCTATATTCTGGAAAGTGCTACCGTTGTGGTAAGATGGGACATAAGGCTCGTGATTGCAATGAAAAGGATCAAGGTGAAGCTAACACCAAATTTGATTTACAGTTAGTGAAATGTTATAAGTGCAATGAGATGGGTCACTATGCAAACGAGTGTCCGACAAAGAGCTTGAGTGATGGGAAGAAGTTAGACTACAAGCAGAAAGGGTTGGTGAAATCTTTTGCAACTACTTCGGCAGACGTCGGGCCATCAAATGAAGTTGTATCAGGTAATTTGTTTGTTTTTTCAGATTATGCCAGTGTGTTGTTTGATTCGGGGTCTACACATTCTTTCATCTCTGAAAACTTTTCTAGTAAAATGGGAATACCATCTCAAGAAGTGACTCCTGAACTTTTGGTAAAAACACCTGGGGGAAATGTTAAGGCAAAAAGAATTTATAAGAATCTTCTTATCCTTATCTATGGAAAGAACCTACTTGCAAGCCTTATTGTTGTACCTCTAGTAGAGTTTGATGTTATCCTGGGTATGGATTGGCTCTCTATTTACCATGCTACGATTGACTGTAGAGCTAAAGAAGTTTCTTTTCAGAAAGTCTTTCAGTTTGTGTATAAGAATGAACCCTTACTATTGATAACTTATCAAGAGGCCAAGAACATGTAAAAGATGGAAATGAATGTTACCTTGCACATATCATTGAAAATAAAGGAAATGTTCAGATTAATGATGTGCCAGTGGTAAATGAGTATCCTGATGTTTTTCCTGATGAGTTGCCTAGAATAATACCAAATCGGGAAGTTGAGTTTACTGTTGACTTAGTTCCTGATGCTTAGCCAATTTCAAAACCCCCTTATCGAATGGCTCAAATTGAACTTTTAGAGTTGAAGGAGCAATTGAAAGATTTATTAGATAAAGGTTTCATTCGACCTGGCACATCACCATAGGGTGATCCTGTCTTGTTTGTTAAAAAGAAATATGTCTCAATGAGACTTTTCATTGATTATAGAGCCTTGAATAATATCACTGTTAAGAACAAATATCCTTTGCCACAAATCGTTGATTTTTTTTATCAGCTCCAGGGAGCTCAGTTTTTTTCAAAGATTGACCTGAGATCGGGGTACCATCAGCTGAAGGTAAAGGAGGCAGATATTCCGAAGACCGCGTTCTGTACGAGATATGGCGATTATGAATTTGTAGTAATGCCTTTTGGGCTAACCAATGCACCAGCTGTATTCATGGACTTAATGAATAGAATTTTCCATGAGTTCTTGGATAAGTTTGTGGTGGTCTTCATTGACGATATTTTGGTGTTTTCTAAAAGTAAATAGGAGCATGAAAGACATTTAAGGGTTATATTGCAAACCTTAAAAGAAAATAAACTGTATGGAAAATTCAGAAAGTGTGAGTTTTGGTTGCAACAAATTTCTTTCCATGGTCATATTGTTTCTAAAGATGGAATAACTGTTGAACCTACAAAAACAAATGTTGTGTAAGAATGGCCAAGGCCCACAAATGTAACCGATATTCCTAGCTTCCTTGGTTTGGAAGGCTATTACCGAAGGTTTGTTAGAACTTTTTCACGGTTATCTAGTCCAATGACTAAGCTAACTCTGAAGGGTGTTAATTTTATCTGGACAAAAGAATGTGATGATTGTTTTCAGGAATTGAAAAAAAGATTGGTGAATGCTCCAGTTTTGGCACTACCTTTCAGGAATGGGGAGATTGTTATATACAGTGATGCTTCATTGAAAGGACTTGGTTGCGTCCTAATGGAGAATGATCAGGTAATTGCATATGCTTCACGACAGTTGAAAACTCATGATGTAAATTACCCTACACATGATTTGGAATTAGCTGCTGTTATTTTTGCTTTAAAAATTTGGAGGCATCATTTGTATGGTGTAAAGTGTGAAATATATACTGATCACAAAAGTTTAATGTATATATTCACTCATAAAGAGATGAACATGAGACAAAGGAGATGGCTAGAATTAATCAAGGATTATGATTGTACAATTCATTACCATCCGGGAAATGCAAATAAAGTGGCTGATGCTTTGAGTCGAAAAAGTAATGTTTCATTAGCAATGTTGTGTTTGGAACGTGATCCTTTGGTTAAGGATTTGATGAACTTTGGCATAGAAGTTGTTGGTGCAAAAAGTTCTTTTGTTTTGTTTCAGGTATCAGTGAGATCATCTCTATCAGATAGAATCAAGCAAGCACAGAAGCAAGACAGTGAGTTGCAGAAAAAGGTAGAGCTGGTTCAGAAAGGTAAGTTGCCTGAATTCAACATTGATAATGATTGTGTTTTGAGATTTGGGGAGAGATTGTGTGTGCCTTGTGATTCACAGTTGAAGAGAGAGTTGTTATGTGAAGATCATAGTTCTCCATTTTCATTTCATCCTGGCAGTACTAAGATTAATAGAGATCTGCGGGAGTATTACTGGTGGGATGGAATGAAAAGAGATATTGCTGATTTTACTATGAAGTGTTTGACTTGTCAGCAGGTTAAAGTAGAGAGGCGGTTACCAAAAGGGATGCTTCAGCCTTTACCAGTGCCAGATTGGAAATGGGTGAATATATCCATGGACTTTGTTGTGGGATTACCGAAGACATCTCGAGGTAATAATGCAATCTGGGTAACTGTTGATCGCTTGACTCAGTCTTCTCATTTCCTTTCTATACGGGATACTTTCTCTCTTGATCAACTTTCCTGTTTGTATATTAATGAGATAGTCAGGTTACATGGAGTTCTTCTCTCCATTGTATCTGATCGTGATCCCAGTTTCACTTCTAACTTTTGGAAAGGCCTTCAGAAGTCGTTGGGTACTGAATTAAATTTTAGTACAGCTTTTCATCCTCAATCAGATGGGATGTCAGAATGAACAATTCAGGACTTGGAGGATATGCTACATTTTTGCTCTATGGATTATCAGGGAAGTTGGGACCAACATATTTCTTTTGTTGAATTTTCGTATAATAACAGTTTTCATTCTAGTATACAGATGGTACCATTTCAGGAATTATATGGGAAGCGGTGTCAAAATCCAGCTTTCTGGGATGATGTGGGTGAAAGGAAGTTGATGGGACCAGAATTGGTAGAAGAGATGGCAGAAAAAGTTCAGCTGATTCAGAAGCACATGAGAACAGCTCAGATTAGGCAGATGAGTTATGCAGACAATAGGAGGAAGGATCTATCTTTTGAGGTAGGTGATCATGTTTTTCTCAAAGTATCACCATGGAAAAGTGTGATGCGATTTGGTAAGAAAGGAAAGCTGAGTCCAAGGTTTATTGGACCATATGAAATTCTGGAGAGAGTTGGATCGGTTGCTTACCGAGTGGCTTTACCTTCAAGTTTATCTTAGGTACACAATGTTTTTCACGTTTCGATGTTGAGAAAGTACATGCTAGATCCATCTCATGTTTTGAGTCCAGAGGTAGTTCAGCTGGAAGAGAAACTATCTTATAAGGAACAACCGGTCCAGATTCTTGACCATAGGGAGCAAGTGTTACGAAATAAGGTGATTCACCAGGTAAAGGTTTTGTGGAAAAACCACATGATGGAAGAGGCAACATGGGAATCTAAAAACGCAATGAGGGATAAGTACCCCCATTTATTTGATAAGTAAATAAATTGCGGGGACTCAATTTTCTAAAGTGGGGAAGGATGTAACATCTCAAGTAAGTAATAAATAATAGATATTTTTATCTATGTCTATTAATGAACTAGATAGTGTTTTAGAGGCTTAAAATGAAAATAAATCCAATCTTAAGCATAAAATACACTAATATTTTTGAAAGATTGTTTTTCTGCCTTTTGATGGAAAACCATTTTTGAATCTATCTTTTGAAAATTTTATAAACTATTTTTGTCAAAATAAACTTATTCTTTATTATTGGGACATCAAAATTTACTTTGTGTGAATTTTTGGTATTTTTCTGACAATGTTCATTTTTCAATGAATAGTGAAAAATACTGCATTTTACATCAAAACCGCTTTTTAATCTAATTTATTTATATGATTATATTATGTTTTGATTTGGTTTTGAAGTGAAATTATAATATATTTTTACCATTTAATCCAATTGTGGTCATTGGAATCAATTACACTTTGAAATTGGACTTAAACGGGTGTCAATCTTTTGATACTTATTGTTTCATAAAACACGCAATTTTCTCTGACAGTGTGAATTAATTATTAAATTAATTAATGTGACTTATATGTTTTGAAATTTTTAGAATAGACTTCATTTTTGAATTCAGAATATCAAATATAGCTTAGGGTGAAGTTTTGGTATTTTTCTGAAAAACTTCAATTTTTGATGAATAGTGAAATCACTAAGTGGTAGTTAAAGAAACAGATTATTCGTTTAAATGAAATTTTTCCACCTTTGTGTTTTGAATTTAAAAAATCCGACATAAATGGTGGTCATTAAGAAGTAAAATGTGGTTCAATGAGATTAAAATAATTTTTTTGGTAAATAGTAACATATTATGTTTTTAATCGCGATTAGTGGTAATTAGTGTAGTTTAAGGTAAAAATAATGCTTTAATAATATAAAATGACCTAGAAAAATGTCCTACCCTAATTGGATGTGTCATGGCCGACCATTACAATCCATGTGTCAACTTGGGGTCCCCATGGAGCCACTTTGGTTGGGAAATGACATAAATAACTTTTTATTTAATGTAAAAGTAAAAATGACACAAACATAATATGTTTTACGAAAACAATTTTTACATGGGGTTATAAAGATCAGATTTTTTATTATAAATATTAATTGGAAAGCTAAAAAGATTTCCTAAATCATAGTAGTTTTTTTATAATATTTGTGAAATTAAATAAATAAATTTATTTATGACATCATAATGATGTTGTGATTACCTCATTAATAAAGGATTTAAATAAAATAAAAAGATAATGTAAAATCTATGACCTAAACATGTCCAAAACCTATTGGATGGGTGGATTTAGAACCCTTATCACCTTATCCTCGAATTATATCAATGTGGGACCATTTAATTCCGACACTCATTTTCAAATAAAGTAATATTTCTTTACTTTCCAAGAGTGCCCTCCTCTCCTCTTATAAAAGGCCCCCACCTCTACCTCTTTTCCCACACTCCAAAAGCCTTTGGCTCGGCCAACCCCTACCCATTTTGTCTCTCCACTTCCCTCTATTACTCCTTGAAGCCTCAAATGGGAAAGAAGACTTCCCAAGGAAGCCTTTGAGATCAAACCAAAGGGAGTTACCCGATTTTAAGGTAAAGTCTTCACTTGAGTCCTTTTGTTTTTTTTTTGCTTCTCCAACCCCCTAAAATCTTTTTATTTATTTCTTTTGTAACAAATCCAGTATCTTCAATATACTAGGATTTTGGTATAATACGGATTCAAGCTACACTTACCCACGCCTACATCTAATGGTTAAAGAACATACAGTTTCTGTGGATGGTGAATTTATGCCTCCCGAAACGATGATTGTTCAACACTCTTTTAACACCTTAAAAGGTGGACATTAAGATGTCACTATATTTATATATGATATATAATATGTTTATGTTTTACTTAAGCTTCTGTATTTTTCATTTTGGGTATACCTTTATGGTTTCCATTATGGGTAAAAGCGATATCTTCATTTAAGGAAGTGCGGACTACCACCCCCTCAAAGTGAGTTGATTCGTTAAATACCATATGTGGGATGTATAAAGGATGGAAATATGAAATTATATATGATATTATACTGTAATTATAATATAACTTTATATAATTATGATTCCATTCTATAAAATATGAAATAGAAATGAAAGTAGCGTTCATGCGTACGTACGGCTTACCGTCTCCATGAACGGTGCATTTCATTTATTACCTCTAAATGATTATGTAATATTATAAATGCACATATATACTGGATATATATGATATATATGATATATAAATCATGATTATAATCCTTGATATAATGGATACATTAACAACTTGTAATTAAAAGAGGCTAATTTTTTACTCAAGTACCAATGATCATTAAAACGACCGTTATTAACTTAAATAATTACATAGTGTTCATGACATGGAAATAAGTGATATAAAAGGAATAATGAACTTGAAAAAGGTTCTTAAACAAGTAGAAATTAACTCAAGTTTATTATTCAGGACATTATAGAACGATCGAGTCAAGTCGGACATGAGGTATGGGACTTCATCTCAATCTCCTTTCATTGAGGCATATTATGTTTTATACACAAACTTCTTTTATACGGTGTATAAACCCCTTTTACTTTGACGTTTATTCAAAAAGAATCTTTTTTATACGAATCGTTTACTAAACGAAAAAAGGGAATGTTTTTGTTGTACGTATGCGGCGACAATGACTTCTCCACCGTCGTGACCATTATTTGAGTTTCGGCTTCCTCTACAAGCCATACCTTCTTTTTAAAAGAAAAATAAATACCATGATTTACTTTTCTTTTATTTTGGTATTGAAAATGGTTTTCATAACGTTTTTATATCAATGTTTTTTATTGATATCTTGTGATTGAAAGGTGGGAATGTTATGTTTCCTTTATGCATGTTTTATGTGATACAATTATGTTGAGGTTCTTGGGCATTATTATGAAGACGGGTGGTTCCGTGATAAACTAAGGGTGGGTGAGCCCGATATAGCTCTCCAATGCATTGGGTAACGCGAAGGAGTGAAACGTTAAGGTTTCTCCGAAGAGATTTAGGGAATATACTGTGATGGGTATTCCAAACGTAACCAAGAGGGTTAATCCCTACGTAAGAATGTTAAGAATGCCTCAAGTTACCTTTATGTCTTATGGTTTCTATGATTTATTCAAGATTTGATGAGGTATTTTAAAGTGATTATATTTTATGGGTAAGTATGATTTCATTCTTATGTATATATGTACCCATGTTTCCATTCTATATTTTTATATCCCTTACTGAGCTTTTTATGTTCATCCCATGTTTTTTTGAAATGTTTTTCACAGGTGAAGGGAAAGGTACATGATATGATGATAGTGTCAAGGAAGTTTCAAGAAAGAATCCATGTTTTATTTTAAATATGATTCCATTGATGGGAAAAAATAATACTATCTTTATGTAACCACTTTGTTTATATGTGGAATGTAATGCAAGTTTTATGATCTAATTTCTCTAAAACTCTAAACCCGAAAAGATCCTCAATGTGTAATCTTGTAATAACTCAAGATTAAGTAAGGTTTAAGGCTGGGGCCTTATATTAAACCTCTTCCACCAAACATGAGATTCAATTTCTTTGGAGATTTAAAAATATTAACAGTCATCATAAATACCAACATTTGAAGTGATCAAGAATGAAAATTTATCAATGTCCAGTTACAAATGAATCCAATAATAGGTTGGACAATTTATAATTTAAAAGGTATAAGTTGTACCATCTGTACTCATAGAATACATATGGACGATTATTTAAAACATTGCAGGAAACCAGAAAGATGCTTAACACCTCAAATAAAATAAGATGTCAAGAAAGAATTCATTAAAACTATTAATTCTAGTTTAATATCTCTGATTTCTAATAGTAAGTGGGTGATCCCATTACAAGTGGTACCTAAAAAGGGTGAACCAGAATAGTTGAGAATGATGAAGGAGATTTAATAACCACAAGAGCAGTGATTAGATGGAGGGTGTGCATCAACTATCAAAAATTCAATGATGCCACGAGAAAGGATTCTTTCCCATTACCTATTATTGATAAAATCCTTGAATTATTGGATGGGATGGATTACTATTATTTTCTAGATGGATACGTAGGATATAATCAAATAGTGGTTACACCAATAGATTAAGAGAAAATAAAATTCACTTGTCCATATTGTATATTCTCTTATCTAAGAATTCCTTTTGGAATGTGCAATGCACCAACCAAATTTTAATGATACATGAAGGAAATATTCCATAACAATGTTGAAGAGTTCTTGGAAAAATTCATGGATGACTTCTCTATGTATGTGGATTGTTTTGATGACTGTCTAGGACATTTAGATCTAGTTTTGGAGATATGTGTAGAAACGAATCTGGTGCACAATTTTGAAAAATCACACTTCATGGTACAATTTGTGATAGTTTTTGGTCATCAAATTAATCCCAATGGAACTGAAGTTGACCGTACCAAGATCAATACAATCACTGAGATACCCATGCCTACTTCAGTTCATTTAATTCGAGGTTTTCTTGGGCATTATGGATTGTACCAACGTTTCCTTAAGGATTTCTCTATTATTGCCTATCCCTTTACCACCCTATTGTGGAAATATTTAACATTCAATGTTGGGCCCAGATTTTAGGAATAATTTAAATTATTAAGGAAACTTTTGGTTGAAGCCCTGATAATTATTTCACCAAACTAAGAGAATCCATTTGAGTTAATGTGTGATTATAGTGACTGGTTAGTTGGTTCTGCATTGGTAAAAAGGAAAGAAAGGATCTTTAGACCAATCTATTTCGTTATTCGCACTCTGATTGAGGCTGAATATAATTAGAAAACAACTTAAAAAGAGCTTATATTAGTTGTCTTCTCTTCTGATAAATTTCAATCTCATATGATATTCCCCAAAGTCATTGTGTATATAGATCACTCTGCATTATGGTATCCGATGACCAAGAAAGATACAAAACCCAGACTCATTTGATGGATATTATTACTTCAATAATTTGAAAATAATGTCATGGAAAAAAGGGCACTGATAATGTCGTTGTTGATAATTTATCTCACCATGACCATGACACAAGTGAAATCAATTTGGAACTAATCAATGAAACATTTACTGATTAACAACTCTATGACATTGAGACAATCACACCCTGGTATGCCGATTTTGTGAATTAATTAGCTTTAGGAGTGGTGCCCCCATATTTCTCAAAGGAACAATGAAAAAGATTATTGAATGAAGCACTCCATTTCTACTAGGATGATTTATTAATTTCAAGGACTGTGTGGTTGGAATGACTAGAATATGCATCCCCGAAGAAGAAGTTGATTGTGTTTTGAGCTTTTTTCCACGCTAGAGAAGCTAGAGGACACCATGTAAATCATCTAACAATCAAAAAAAATTTACAATGTTGTTTGTAATGGCCAACCATGAATCATGATATTCATGAATTCATCATGAATTGTGATAAATACCAATGATATGGGGGTATAATCTAGTAGTGAGAAAGGCAATAACATTCAATCATGGGCATTGAAATTTTTGACATAGAGGGAATATATTTCATATTTATTTTTCCTAAATATTTTAAAAAATTATACATTCTTGTTTGTGTGGAATAAGACTAAAAGTGGTTAGAAGATTAAGTGTTTTATTAAAATAATTCTTGAGTTGTCATTAAATAATTAAGGAAACACATTTTTACCCAGTTCTGAATTCGAAGGCTCAACATCAGTGATCTTGGTACCCACTTCAATAATGCATTGTTTCAGAAGATAATGACTCATAATTGATGGAAAACAACATGAGAACCCAATACCATCCATAAGATAGTGTTCAAGATAAGGTTTAATATAGAGAGATTAATGGCATTTTAGAGAAAAGGCTGAGTACACCTTGAAAATATTGGGCTTCCAAAAATGAAGATGAACTTTGGTCTTACAGAACAACATACAAGAAACCTATTTGAATGTCATTGTATCCCTTTTTCGTTGGTAAAACCTAACACATACCTATAGAAATGTAACATAAATATTGATGGGTTTTGAAGAAGCTGATTTTTTATTTCAAAACCACCAAAGACAAGCATTTTCTACAGGTGAATGAACTAGATGGGATGATGGGAGAAGTCTATGACATTGCATTAATCTATAAAGATAAAACTTGAGCCTGGCATGACAAAAATATCGAGAAAATTAATTTTCCAGTAACCAAAAAATTTTACTCTTTAACTCACAACATCAAATCATGGAAGGAAAACCAAAATCCAATTGGCCAGGTCCTTACATTGTCACAATTGTTTTTCCACATGGTGATATTGAAATTGCAAAGGGGAAGATGCCTCTATTAAAGGTAAATGTTCAATGCCTCAAACATTACCTCACTTCTGAAATAATTGATAACATTGAATAATTCCTATTACAATGAGAAGATATCTATCTGGATGAAGATGTTAAACTTAGCACTGATCAGAAAGCAACTCGACTAATTCTTTATTCCTTTGTCTCTATTTTATTACAGTATCTCTATCTCTCTATATCTTTATGTGGGTACGGCTAAAAACATTTCTAGATATTCTTCATATTACATGGTCATTAATATGCATTTTAGGTCACCATCTGACATCGTATGATGGGTGACTCAGTATCTAGATAATGTTGACTGCCATCATGAGGAGATTTCACTAGAGATACATGCTCAACAACCTTCACCACAATAAAGAGCATAGATTCCATTAATTCTACACCAGATTCAAGTTCAGTACACTCCTTAGGTGGTAAATCCCACAATGATTCCATGTGATCTTGATGATACAACCACCCGTTCTTGAAAGAGGTAGAGGAGTTATGAGAATATTGACCAGGATGATTTACCATTATCCATTCGTATAGATGTAGACATTAAACCTAGCGCATCCGGGGAGCCAACCCAAGTTTTTCCTTTTATTCTTTATCGTTTTGTTTTTTTGTTATAGTTTGTTTTATGAAATAAACCTAGAATGTTTGGAACATTTTTAAATACTCCCAAAATTTATTTGAACTTTTCATTCTCTTGTATATTTACTTCCATTTTTTTGATCTTTAGTGTTATCTTTATGATATGATGAGGGTATATGCTGTCAATGTGTAGATTTTATAGGGACATATTTTTTGGAACTTCGTTGGGTATAGACAGCCTCTACATGCCTATCGTATCTTACTCATGGAATAGTTTTATTTTTTTAATATTTTTTTCTTTCAAAAACACCATGTAATCTAAAGTAATAAAAATTAAAATTTTGAAAAATGTAAAAAATTAAACTAAATTTCCTGACATTGATGACCTCACATGAAAGATACTGAAATTTTGTTATAACATATTCAGGAACATACCACATGTATCCCTTGGTAGTTTTGAACACATTATTCTTGTTTAGAGTGCTTTGATCCTTGATCTCTTAACTTAAAAGATTGCTAATATTATTTCATGGTTCAAAAATGATTTCGTAAACTTGTTTCTTATTTAGACACTATTTGAACTCATTCTTATCAGTGTTATCCAAAAAATTTATTTCCATACCTATGAGGATTCTAACCCCTTTTTCATTATATTCTGTTTCTTTTTTTCTTTAGTGAATCTTTACCAAGTTATGTCTTCTAGAAATTACCATGTTTTCCCATCAAAGAAATAAGAATTTTTAATGTTTCACTAAAATGATCAAGGTATTTGTTTAATATTCATCCTCATTGACTCACTAAGCCACCCATACATTTTCACCATCGTGTAGACCTTATAAGATACATAGAATCTTTTTTGAGGATCAACCCATAGACAATACCCTTACCTACCAATTTCTTGACTAGTGGCGTGATAATTTTAAATCTCTATGTGGGGGAGAGATTTATTTATGGAAAGATTTGTTTGATGGGTATTGAGTATTTTGATGCACATGGATTAACATCATCTCATCCTAATCATATCGTTCATTTTTTCTAGTAGCCACATTCATTACATGTATTTCAATATGGGATTATTGCTTCGTTTTGAATCAAATAATTGGTAAATTTATGGTTATTATGAAATAACCCTCATTTTTATAGATACCTATAATAGTGATGACCCATTACTCATGGGGATAGAATGTTATATATATAACCAATTTTCACTAAAATGGTATAACATACATGATACTTGTGTGACATTCTTGGGATAATGTATTACCATTATTTCTTGGGTTTTGGTTGATAATCCTCATTATTTTATATCCATCCAATTTGATGGTTTTGTGTCCCTTAAAAAAATTGGATTTTCAAATTCTTGGGGCATACAACAATTTAAGTGTGGGGGAGAGAGATTTTGAGGATGAAATTTGGATTGAATGTTATCGTGCAATTATTATAAGATTTAACCGATTTTGTGCTAAAAAATGTAAAAACATTTTTATGTCCCATCGTCCCACAACCTCAAAGGCTTTTCAATATAATGTAAAGTCATCGATATTAGTGATTTATTTTGATTTCCACTAGTTTAGATATAAAAATAATGGAAAACCTATGTTAAACACGCATGTGTATGAGAATTGATCATAGCATTGAAAAAAAATCAGAGAGATAAGAGTGATGGAAAGTTAGGTTACATGATACATGAGTGCACGTATTAGTTTTGGAAAGAATTTGAGTGGAATAAAATTGGTTTTTGATAATTGGTGTTTGAAATGAAGCATGTTATTTTTTGAGTAAAAGATATTGAATAAATTTGATCATTAAATTTTAAGGTTTTTATTTATATATGGGTCCACTTGTGTATTCTTTTTGATTAATTTTCCCATTAGTGAAAATGTTTAAGTCTCTGGGATTTGATGTACCTAAATATTAATAATATTTTTATAATTATTTAATTTAGTTATAATTAATTTTCTAACTGATTCGTATATTTTTAGTTTGTCTTTATTGTTTTTAAGGGTTTTTTAATTTTTTTAGTTTTTAGTTAATTATATTATAATATTACTTATTTATTTCAATTTTTTAGTCTTTATAAATTTTTAGTTTATTAATGTTTCATATTTTATTTTTTAGATTAATTAATGTCAGTTATTGTTATTATTATTAGTTTATTAATTAACAATAAATAATTTTACTTATAAATATAATATATATTTATATAATTCTACTTAATATTTTTATTAATACTTTTATTAAAATATTTTTTTATTTTTATTATTTAATTTTTTTTTATAATTATATTTCTAAAATTAGATTTTTTATTTTTTATTTTTTCCCTCTCCCCGCATACCAACCTTGACCCGTCCCCCATGCATCTTCCCTATCTCTTGGCCACACTCCCCTCTAATTTTCCCCAACCTCATCACTTTCTCTCTCCACACACCATCCACTCCCTATTTCCCCAACCCCATGCATTCTCTCTCCAATCCTCCCTTCACCCCCTATTCCCCCTATAACCCATCCTAAAACCTGCCCCCTCCCCAGCCCCTGTCATGCCCACTATCCCCTCCCCTCCCCATCCTTATCGATCCACCCCTACTCATCTCCCACAATTTCTCCCACCGCCTCCATATTATAGCGCATTGGCCTACATCTTATTATTCACCAGCCCACCACCAGGGTCAGCAATGCCATAGATCTGCATCAGCACCGTAAGGCGCACCTCCCTCGCTCAAGAAGCCTCCTCCTCATGCCACAAAAAGAGCCGACCAACCTATGATGCATCAATAATCTTCTCTATTATGGGTGTGCAAGTGGTGTGCGACATCATCACCTGTAGAGGGTGAGTTTTTTTTTCATTCCTAGATCAATGGATTGTGTGTTTCGTCGTGTAGAAAGAGTGGAAAGTGAGGTGATTATTTTTTTCAGTAATACGGTTTTATTTTACATGACTTATCAACTCATTACCATGTTCATTTTCACATCCATGATGTTATGGTAACTATATTTAATCCATAATGTTTATCGTTTAATTAAATTAGTCATGTATTCCATGTGATGTTTTAATTTCGTGGTTAATTGATAGTGGAATTTATTTAAATTTAATTATTATCTATTTAAATTATTTTTAAAGTGAATTAATTTCTGAAATTGACACTACCCTTTCAATTATAATATCAATTCGGTGGTCCAAAAAGGAAAACTATGTTGGAAAATTGTAGTGTAAATTGGAGACACAACTTTGTGAGAAACGTGATGTGTCATTTCACCATTTAGTTCTACATTTGAACGAGTCTCCAAATTTAATTATAAAACCATTGCATGAGACCATAAAAAATTAAGAGATTCAAAATGTTCATCTAAAAACAATTTATTCGTAAAACTAGTGTAAATTAAGAAAAATACATATTTAATCGCATAAAATTATATTTTCC
Organism: Viscum album; assembly: GCA_963277665.1. Taxonomy (NCBI): domain Eukaryota; kingdom Viridiplantae; phylum Streptophyta; class Magnoliopsida; order Santalales; family Viscaceae; genus Viscum; species Viscum album. The sequence goes on along the minus strand of OY728143.1, from coordinate 174,844,546 downwards.
ATGACTATGTAGTAGTTTAATTACGATATTGGCTTCCCCGACACATTTTATTGACTATGAGTTCATCATACTATTTAATTGAAGTTTAAATTATTTCATTAATGTTCTCATGTTATAGTTTAATTAAAATAAAAATACACAAAATATGAATTTTCTCAACTTCTCTCTGTTTGAACATTGTCCAATTGTATATTTTTAGTGAATTAGACTTCGTGCTCTCTATTGTTCGACGTTTCTCTCCACATTTACAGTATCTATTTGAGTAAAAAAATTCAAATTGGACCTGCTACGATGTATGTACCTATATCTTTTATTTTTTCTCATTATTAATAGTAACCATAGTATTTTTTATGTTACCATGATAAAAACTAAATGGGTTAATTAGGCTTGAAACACATATGATAAGGCAACAAATTTATTTGAAAACGTGAATTTATTTATTTGGATGAGGCTGTTTCATCTATAATCATAATAAAAATTAGAATATTACATATTTATCATTTATCTTGTATTTTTACTTTTATAATATTTTATGTAATTAAATTTAAATAATGTCACACTCCTTTATTTTTTTTATATGTTCACATGGGGATAAAATATGTTTTTCATGAATAATAAAGTTTTTAATGATAATAATGAAATTATTATTATAATGGTAATTTATTTCTAATTTTTAATGATTATATATTTATCTTAAATGCTTACACAATGCTAACATGATCCTTGAGAAACTAGTAGAAAAGTTAATGTAAATTATTTTAAAAGCATAAAAAGTAACATTTTTTGGGATGATTTATGGTTTGAAATGAATGTTTTGGTTAATAATACTTATATTTGATATTTTATTACAATATATTATAATTATATAATTATAATTGTATTTTAATAAAAAATATTTGGATACTTTTTAAGATGACATTAATGATATTTTATGATATATAAATTTTGATTAAGTTATTTTTAAAAAATATAAAACTTTTAAAGAGGAAAATTATGATGGTAGTTTTTTATAAACATCATCAAGTGGCCATTTAGGTTCAAAATTATAACTTATAATAAAATTTATAACCCTTTTATTTTGAAAAAAATGTTATCATGCTTATGTTTAAAAACATTAAATATAAGGGTTAATGAAATTGTTAAAATTCAAAATGATGTCATAATATATTAAACATTGATTGGATGATTATATAAAGACCATATCCACCTTACATTAAAATTAATTTCATTTTTGAACCACTTTACATTATATAGGCCCATATTATATTATAATATTTCATATATTACCAAAAGTGCCCCTCCTCTTACTTATAAAAGGTAACACCCTCTCATCGCTTCCTCACTCATTTTCAGAACCCTATATTAGAAAATAACTACCAAAATACATTCAACGAATCCATAACCATGTCATATAGGTATTATTTTTAGAATAATCCCAACATTATTGGTCTTAGGGTGTAAAATAAAAGGTGTTTCTCGAAGAAGTGGTATAGCTTTTAACCAAATGTTTTAGTTTTCTTTATTCTTCTACCCCCTTGAAATATTTTTCAAAATTGATGAAATAGTATAATTATAATATTTCATATAATTTTATGATATTAATTTAATTCAATAACCTATATATCTCTATTATTCCATCAAATGGGAAATGAAACCATCATTCATGTGTACGACAGGCTACTGCCTGACGAACTGACATAATTCATTTTTCATCACCACCACTCACAAATGGTTATAATGATGGATTTGATATATCTATAAAATATTCATGATATAATTATAATTATGTAATAATAATATATCATATATTTTGTTACCATTCAATCCTATGAAAAATGATAATGTTTTTTGTGTGTACATGTTTATTACTACCTTCACAAAGTAATGTGATTTTTTTCATCACCACCACACGTGGATGAAAAATATAAGTGTATTTAATGATATAATATGACATTTATTATATAATAATAATTATTTAACAATAAATAATAATTTCCTTATTTATATAATGTGCGTTAAAAAATGGAACCATTACATATGCTTACGTATGACTACCATCTCTATGATTGTAACGTAATTCATTTTTCATATGAATCATCATGTTTTTAAAAAAAAATTATAATTAATATATATAAATATTGTTATTTTATTATTATTATTTTATAGATAATGGGACAATTATCTATTTGACCATGGTCAACATATTAGAGTCATATTGAAGTTATGAACTGAACATCCTCAAAACACTCAATGTGGACTTAGCAAATAATGAAACTAATTGTATCGTTAAAATAATTAAAATAAATGGTTCATGTATAATAGATTAATCTATTAAAATTTTATTATGAAATAAAATAATTGGTATAATTTTATTATATAGATGATAAAGGATATACATGGAATGATTAGACTAGAGGTAAGAGATTTCATATCAATTTACTATCATTGAGGCCTTTTTTAATATAATACACATAATTTATTTTATATGGTGTATATAATACCAAGTATCATGTTATATCCTTAATATATCATAAAAAATTGTATTTTAAGCTCAAATTCAAATTTTTTCATACAAAAGTATTTGACCTGAAAGTTACTAAGTGGTAAGGGGTTTTTTAATTCAATTTCAATTAATTTTGTTATACATCTACTTCATTAAATTTAATATGACATGATTATGTATTAATTGATATATAAATATTTTTATAATATATTTTAAAAAATTTATATGGATTTACTTATGTTCACATAATAACTTCATTGATTAATTGTCACTTCAAAAGTTATGATCTATGGAATGGTTTTATTTATCTCAATCTCATTTTCATAAGACATGTCTCATGTAGTGAACCATTATTTCCTTATATGGTGTATGTAATAGTGAAATAATGAATTTTAAAATATTAATCCATGAAATTAATTCATATTATAAATCCATGTACTTCAATTTAATTTTTTAAAAATTTGATACGAAAGATACCAAGGCAGTAAGGTCTTTATATTATAGTATCTTTTCTTTTTGACATTATTTAGGTCAAAGGTTACATTGGGGAAATCATATGCTATTATTTTCTTAAACCACATAATTTTTATTATACTATGATACCTATCTTGAATCTTCTTTTAGAATGGGATTTTTTCTCTTATATATCCATGTTTTCTAAATTTTTTTAATAATGTTCCTTTTGAAATAGAAATGATTTCATAAATTTATTTACCATAATATTTGAATTTTTCTAAAAGGTTTCAAAAAATTATTAACATTTTCCACTTGGGTAATTTTTCTCTCTCTTTAAATGTTTTTTAACAAAACTTTTTGTTTTAAATGATTATGACATTAGTCGAATTACACACTATCAGGACCTGTAAAATAATTGAATCATCCAATACAAATTTAAAATGTTAATTTCAATGAATTTTTTTTCTAATATTCAATAACTTTTTAGTTTGTAAACATTATTTTAATAGGGGAAATATTATTTTCCTCAATTATTCTTTTAATGATATTTTTATAGTATTTCTATTGAATAATGACAATAACCATTTATTTTACTTGTACTCCACTTTTGATTTGTTATAATGACACCAAATATAATCTTTTTCTTGATGGATTATGATTGTTTCAAATATATTTTCATGGAACTGATTTCTTTTCCATTTGTAAATCATGAAATGAAAGAACAACATTTACTCTTTTAGAGAAAATTAAAAACATATAAGCATTTTACCCAATCTATGGTACTTGGAAGATATTTATGAAAGTTGGATTTGGTATTAATAGCAAATCTATATGGGGATTTTTCTTATATAATATTAGTATATGTATTATATCCCTCAAATTCATTGGGTAATAATGAATAATTAGACTATATATAAGTAACTCTTACAAGATGAAGGAGTTTACAAATTAACAGGTTACCTTTAAAGGATTATGGTTATTAACCAGGTATGTTTATCCCATCTATAAGGGTTATTATAAGGGTTATATAAAGATAATGTTGCAAGATACTAACATGTTTAGTTTATTGTTTCTATGAGTTTTAAATGGTTATTATGATAAAAATTATTATCCCATGACTCATGCTTTCGGATTTCCATGAATCTTTCCTTTTATAAAGATTTAATCAATGTCGCATTCTCAATTATACATTTTTTGATGGGTATGAATTTTTTTATGTTGTAATCATGGATTTTGATTATGTCATCATACCCTTATGCTCATGTTATTCCCATTGATGAAATAGAATTTTTAATGTTATGTTAACCCTTACTGAGTGTTTTAGATCACCTTTATTATGTTTTTATTTTCTAAAAGTTAAGATAAATTTTTTTAAGTAAATCTTCTCTAGAAAATATTCATCTGTGGATTATTTTAACGGTGATTTTTATGAATTGTTATGGAATAATAAAGGCTGGGTATAATGGGAAAACACTCATATGAAGATATGGTTATTATTATTCAAGATTTTAGTTTTTCCTAATTCTATAAAACTCTAAACCAAAATGGCCCTTGGGTATATAAGTAATTCAATATTGGATTTTGTTGTTTTTTGTTTTAGATGATTGAAATTATGCCAAATTTATGATTATAAAATCTAAAAATGCCAACATATTTCATAAATAAATACATTTAGGGATTGTGGGATTTGGGGTATTATAGTTGGTAACAGAGAAAAGAATCAAATAACACTATATTTTATGATATTTTAATGCGAGGTTAACTAAATAGTTATGGGTACCATTAATTGTTTATAGTTTAATGTTTTATAATATTTTTAATAATATATATGACCTTTTTAGGTTTTAAGTGATGATATTTTAAAGCGACTAATGATATTTTTGGAGATATTTCATTGTTTTTAGGTTTATGTAATCCTTAGGCATAACATGAATGATTATTGAGGAATAAATATATTACATTTTTGGATATATAAGATAAAGGGCATGAGATAAACTTTATTTAATGTTGAGGATATTGAGGTTATTTGGGATATAGGGTTATTTATTTATGGAATGGTCTAAATTGAACCTTTGGTTTTATTGTTGAATTTTGGAGTGTAATGTATTATTTATTCATATCAATGTCTATAGATTTTGGATATTATCTTAACTTGTGAAATTTTTTTCGCTTTTGGTAAATATATATTGATAGGAGGAATAACTTGTATCCTTTTATAGATTATGGTATATATTTTTTTGTGATTTAGACATGATAAATTCATCTTGAATACTAATTATTTAGAGAAAAATATGATATTGTAATATAAATTTATTAAAGTATAAAATTATACTTTTTAAGTATGTGTATTTTATAATGTTCCTTGTCTAGATGTAAAATGAATTCTTCAACACTAGTAAAAATATCTTGAAATAAAAATTTTTTCCTTTTACATTAATTTCTGACGAATCAATGGTCTTTTTAACACCTCACAAATTTATTTTTTATGGTTATTGAATTTCTCATGATCATTTACTTTCTTTTGAAAAGTGTTTTCTCTCACTCTATGTCAGTACTTAGAAATTAGATTTTTCTTCCATGTGCATATTTTTACTTCCAACTAATTTTATTGTATTTGAAAAAATAGTTATTTTTTATTCTAGATGACCTTCATATTTCCCATTTCCTCTTCCCAATAGAATGTTTTATTAACCCTTTTTAGGATGTGTATTTTCAGAAAATAGTATTTTCAATCGAAAACTCTTGATTACCAAGATCATATTAAAAATGAGAGGATTAAATTTATTAATTGGGAGAAGAGAATGTAACACCTATATTTATTAAATGAATAAATTTTTCGGTAGGCTTCTTAACGTGCAAAATCCAGATTTAAATGAATTGGGATCGGTAATAAAATATTATTATTAAATTGTGACTTTTATAACACAGATTATATATTTAAAGGTATGAAAAGTTATTAAAAATTTATAAACCATTTGTAATTGTTGCACATATATAATTTTTTTATTAATTCCTAATAAAAAAGTACTCAATTTTCAGTAAAATCATTTTATGCTTCAAAAACATGATTTCCTCAAAAAAAAATTATTAATTTTTGTGAGGGAATATTATAAATAATTTCTAGAAAATATATACATTTTATTTTATAAAAATGATATCTTTTTTAAAATAACTATATCAAAATTATCTTTGTGTTAAATTTTGGGATTTTCTCAAAGGATTGATTTTTCAGTGAATGCTAAAAAAACCAAAATTTATAAAACTATCAATTATTTTCATTAAAAAGCATAATTATGATTTGAATATAATATCAAAATAGAATAAGACTTATTTGATTAGATATAATCTAAATAAATACATTTGAATTATTATTATAATATCTTTTGGTATAAATTCAATTTTCTTCTTAAAAACATATTTTGTCTAGAAAAGGTTTTTCCTTAACTTTTAGGCATTAATATTGAAATTGATTTCATCAAATTATAAGAATTAAATATATAAATATGGATCCCATATTTTTAATTAATAAATTAATATTTTGAAAATAAGTTCCCTTTATTTTTTGTCATTTTGAATTGTAAACGTAGTAATATTTTGCTGACACAACAATGGTAGATTGAGTAAATTAGGGTTAAAACTAATATGATAAGGCTTAAAATTAATTCATACACTTGAATTAATTTCATTATAAGAGTATGTTTTATCAATAACCCTTAAAATTTTTAAAATGATACATTTTTTCATTTTGGATTTGATTTTGACTATTATAATATTTTAGGTAAAAAATACAAAATGTCACTCTCTTGCTTTTAAATTTATATTATATGTTCACATAGGGATGAAAATGATTCTTTAACTGATATTAAAGGTTATATTGATCATAATAAAATAATTTTTATAATGTTACATTTTTTTATAAATTTTAGTGATTTCATAATTAAATTAAAGACCACAACACTAACACAATGATAGAGAAATGAGTAGAAAACTAAAGTAATTGATTTTAGAATCATATAAATTAATATTATTCTGGAAGAATTATTGGGTTATATGTATTTTATGGCCATTAATAAAGTATAATTGATTATAAAAGATACTAAATACCATTATTGATGTTTTTAATTTCCAAAATATGTTAGTAGTTAATGAAATGACTACGATGTTATTTCATGTCACTTAATATTTTATGAAATTATATTAAAATCGTAATGTAACATTCCACAAAATAATAGAATAATAATTGTTCATATTTATTAATATTTATTAATTTTAGAGTAATTTTTTCTTAAAATGTATTCTATTTCTAATAGCATACACGACACACAACAATGAGTTTATCTGAATTCTTTTGTTTCATGCAAGACTGAGTTATACTGAAGATTATTATCTTGTTAATAATTTTTTTATATTGAAATCATCACATTGCAATTCTATAGACGATAGAGAATTTAAATTACTATTTTATGTTTAAAAAATTTTATAAATTTTTTTACATTCATCCAAGAAATTTTATATTCATAAGATAATAATAACTCATGTTTTACGCTAAAAAGATATTTTTTCTATCTAAAAAGTAATTTTATTTACTTTTAATGGAACAAATATTTAAAATAAAAATTCTTAAAACTTTTATATCATATAAAAAAATAAATATCAATTTTTAAATAAATATATAAAAAATTAAATATGGGTGTATCTTTGGTATTTTTGAGTACTTTTATATTTTGATAAACAGCGAATAATACAAAATTTTAGTTCAAAACTACATTTTATCCAATTTATTTATGTTGTTGAATTATGTTTTTATTTGTTTTTAAATTATAATTTGCTCAATTTTATATTATTTATTCATATTTATTTCATTGGATAAAAGTTTATATTTAATATATATATATATACTTAGAGAACTTTTGAACATTTTTTCTTTAAAAACAGGTTTTGTCGTCCCATCTACGGGATTAATTTTAAATTAATTTCTCCCAATAATTTAATTATAATTTCGAAAAATGGATATCATTTTTTATATAATAATAATCATAACATATAATAAGGCATAATTATTTTTTGACCAACAATATTAATGAATGTAATTAAAATTAATTATAATGATTACGGTAAAAACATGGTTACTTGGTGATTATGCTTTATTCTTAAGAATCAAAATGACCTTGAAAATTGTTAAAAACTGATTATAAAAACATTATTTCGACATTTCAGCTATTTGATCTAATTGTAACCATTATTAGAGTCACATTATTCAAGAGATACCTCCCAAAAAGTTTTTTCCCTTTTATATTTACGAGAATGCAACTCCACCTCAACTATAAATAAAACCCTCCCATCTCATTTATTGGCAATTATATAGACTATTTGATTAATAAGAAATAGGGAAAAATAACCTAAAAACATCCATACCCTCTCCGTATAGGACTTATATAGGTTATAAATCCAGCCATGGAATCCCATTGGTGCAAACCAAAAGGAGTTACCTGAAAAAGAGGTAACATTCTTTTATGTGCATTTATGTTTTATTTTTATCCATACCCCTTAATTTCTAATAATAATTGATTATATAATAAAAAATATTCCCTAAATATAATTATATGTTTTATGTTAAGGTTTTGAAATATACCTACACAAATTTCCATCAAGTAGGTACGGAACTTACTGTTCATGTATATGGTGAACTACTGCCTCATGAGACGATATAATTTGTTTTTCCTTTACCATCACTAATGGTTGGTAATTATGTACTAAAAACTATTTTTATCTGATATATATTATATTTATTCCGTATTAATACTTCTTAAATTGTTATATAACACATTAATTTATGGCTTCCATTTTATGTAAGTAAGATAACATCGTTTGTGGATGTGTGGACTACCGCCTCCTCAAAGCGATGTGACACATTCAAAAATTAAATGGAATTTATTAAAAATGGATTTAATTAAAAATATTTGGTATACATAAAATTTATATGATATTAATGAAATAATCACCTTTCTGGAAATATAATACATCATATTCATTATTACCCTTTCAAAAATAGAAAAAGTGATAACGTCATTCCTGGTTATATGGACTACCCCTTCCTCAACACGATGTGATTTCTGTTACATCATAATAATTATATATATAAGTATATATTATTTAATAAAATTATATTAATGATATAATTATAATTATTTAAAGGTAAATGTTATTTACCATCTATTTATAATAATCCTTGAAAATGGGAACATTAATCATGCGTGCGTACAACCTACCATCTCCATGATTCTAATATTTGGTCATTTTTCAAAACCATATTTCAAAATTATTTTGAAGAGAATAATTTATGTATAATTATGAGAATAATATCTCAAATTTAATTCTATGTATGTTTATATAATTACCCATTTTACCACAGTTGACCTATGAAGTTGTTTTTGACACATAAACCAAATATGGTAAAAACAAAGGATGTAAACTAAATTTTTTAAGTAGTTGTTTAAAAAAATTAAATAAGTGAAAAAAAGTAATTATAAACTTGAAAATGGTTTTGAATCAAGTTAATAATTGACATAATTTTATTACTCAGGAAGACAAAGACACACATGACAATTCAGATTCATGGTAGGGGATTTCATCTCAATCTCTTTTCATTGATACTTTTCTTGATGATAAACAACTTTATTATTTTATAAATTCTATATAAATACCATTTTAAATTTAATATGAATATTATATATATTCAAATGTTATTTAATATTTTGGTAAATTTTATTCTTTCATAAGGATTATAATTTGAATGTTCAATGTGTTGTGTGACTCTTTGAATGTTTAAAGATTTAATCATTTCCACCAATCAATATTCTTGATTTTATTTTCCATATGTATTTACATGTATATAAAATTATTATAAAATAAATTATGTATATATTGGTATTTTATATCCTCTATAAGACTTCATTTTTATAAATGAAAAATAAACCCATATTTCCCTTTTTTCGTGGTATTTTGTTATTGAAAATGGGTTTTGAAAATGGATTGATTATTTTAATATATTGAAATGTTTTCATGTGATTTAAAATGAAATTTTATGATTTAAATGTTGAAATTTCAATATTTTATTTGTTATGATTTTATAATAGTATATGGGTATTTGACAGGTGGTTTCATTATAAACCAATTATGGTTGGTTCAATGATAAACCAAAGATGGGTGGGTCCAGGATTGCCCTCCATGCATTGGTTATGGAATTAAGCCATATTACTATTCCATTTATAAGAGTGACATGTATAGATGTTTACCACGTGGATATTCCCTTTATAAGAGTGAGAAGTTTAATAATTTCTTGGGATACCTTCATAAATTTTATATGATTTCTATCGGTGTTATCATAATCTTGTGATTATAAAAAAAGTATTCTATGAGATTATATTCAAAGGAAAGTATTACTTATTGATAAATTTTACATGGGTTTTAATGGTTCAAAATAGTTTCTTATTTATATATCCCTGACAGATTTTTTTACTCTAATTCCACATATTTAATTTTTTTCATGATACTAAATGATGTGTAATAGATTTAAATAAGGCATGTTGAAATTAATGAAAATTTTCATAAAATAGATAATTATTTATTTATAGATGTTTTATATGGTGGAATAATGGATATTTACTATAATTTTCCACTGTTTATTTTATTTGTTTTATGTATGAGTCATAGCATCATCATCTTAAACTATTATATTAAAAATACCCACAATGTCAGAGAAAGTTTAATCCTTGACATAACTCAGTATTATGTGATATTTTGAGGCTGAGTCCTTATAGTTTTTATCAAAGGGTCAGTCTAGATAACCTTAGAGGTTACAGTAATATTAATAACTTTCCATTGAAATATTTTACCTTATTACCGTGTAAAAATGTTATAAAATTTGAGGATTACCATATTGATTTGACTAAAATATATATGTCCATAATTTGTTTTGGTAGAGGAAATATGGAATTTGTATTTGAAGGAACTGATAGGAAGATATCCTTCCAAATAAGCTTCACGAGATGTTTTGAATCAAAATGGGGTAGTTTGTTGTAGTGATGGCTTTGTTTACTCAGGAGATAAATAGTGGTGGAATCTATGGTATAGAGGACCTGATACACCCCCATGGAACATGTATTTTTTAGAAACTTTCATGAGGAAATACCCCAATTATTTAGTAGATCGTCTGACCGAGGGATAGATGATGAATATATCAATGCTCTGGAAAAGATATTTGATGTCATGAGATGTTTAGAAAGTCAAAAGGGAACACTTTATATTTATAATTTTGAATGTGAAGATGATTTATGGTGTTATAACCAATGATAAATATGATCTTGATTCCATGTAAAGGGAATTATTCAAGGAAATATTCCTTGGGAAGTATTTTCCTAAGGTTGATTGAATCCGAATGAGAAAAAACAATTCCAATAATTAATGGGAAAATTTGAATATTATGTAGCTTAATATAAAGGAAACTTCACAATATTGGCTAGGAATGTCTTATATTTTATTCTATACATAGATAGAAAAATTAATCTATTTTACTTAGAATTGAAACCAAGTCTACGAAGATCTCTAGGTGTGTGAGAATTTAAAAGCTATGTGAATGTTTTTTATTGTGCTTAAATGGTTGAGATGATGTTTTTAGACACTTTTATTCCTTATGATGATGAAAGTAATATGTAGTCAGGAAAAAAGGAAATGATGAAAAATTCATCAAAGAAGTTTTGAGGTAAAAAAAATAAATTCCCATATTTTGTAAAGTGTGGTAAAAAAACATTATGGATAATTACTTTAAAAAAATAGAAAGAGATTTTGATGTTGTAATTTTGGTCATATGGATCGTGATTATTAAGAAGATGGTCAATAAAGTAATGAAAAGTCAGCGAGATGATGTTTTAGTCGTAGTGAGATAGGTCATTATAAAAATTTGTGTCCCATGTTGATTTCCCAGGGTGAAAACCATCAATATTGAAAGCAAAAGGGTGCGCCCAAATATTTTTCTACTATTGTGGTTAATACTGGTCCATAAAATGAAGTGGTAACAGTTATGTTACTAGTTTATTTAAATTATTCCAATACTCCTTTTGACTCTTTATATTCACATTCTTTAATTTCTAATAAGTTTTCAAGTAAATTCGGAATATCACCTCAAGGAAGTACGATAAAACTTTTTTTTAAAACCCCATGTGGGAGTATTATCATAACAATGTCTTATTAGAATATTCATATTTTCATTTTTGGGATAGTATTTCTTATAAATGTTGTTTAACATACCATATAGGGGTTTGATATCATTTTTGGGTATGCATTGTATTTTAGTTTATCATGATAAAATAAATTTCAAAGCCATGAAATTTTTATTCAATTATTTCAAAAATTTTATTACATATCAAGAAGCTTGGAAATTGATAAATGATGACATTGAAAGTTATCTAGATCATGTTGTTGAAAATAAAGAAAAAATTATGATTAGCGTATTCCCTATAGTGAATGAATTTATCGATTTTTTCTTGATGATTTTCCTAGTGTTTTTCTTGATTAGGAAGTTGAATTTAATTTTGATTTAGTGCAAGATGATATGATTATTTCTAAAACCCCTTATCTAATAGCTTAAGTAGAACATGTGGAACTTAAAAACTAGTTACCTAAATATATTAATAAGGGTTTCATTCAACCTAGCACATCAACATGGGATGATTATATTTATTTTTTGATAAAGAAATCTGGTTCCATGTAACTTTACATTGATTATAGAGACTTTAATAACATAAATTTTAAAAAAGATATATTTTTGGACTCATATTGATGATTTTTAATCTTCTACCAAGAGATCAATGATTTTTAAAGATTAAACTAATGCCCGGGTACCATCGGCTGATGGTGAAGGAGGATGAAATTCTGAAGAAAACATTTTAGACAAGATATTGGCATTATGAGTATATAGTAATTCCCTTTGGGTTATTAAATGCACCTGATGTATTTATAAATCTTATGAATAAAGTCTTCCATTAGTTTTTATATTAGTTTTTGGTTGTGGTTATAGATGATATTTTGGTATGTTCTAAAAAACATGGAGAACATGAGAGAAACATAATGATTTTTTTTAAAAAAATAAAATAAAAGAAACTATATGGAAATTTTTGCAAGACTGAATATTGGTTGCATAAAATTTCATTCCTTGGATATATTTTTTCTTAATATGGAATAATTGTGGATCCTACTAAAAATATTGTTAATGAGTAACCAATACCAATCAATGTTACTCAGATTCATAGTTTTCTTAGATTAGCGGGTTATTACCAATGCTTCGTTGAATTTTGTTTTCAGTTATCTCACCCACTAAATATGTTAACACGAATGTGAGTTAGGTTTATCCGTAAATGAGAATTTGATTTTTCTTCTTAGGATCTAAGAAAGAAGACTACTCAATCATCTTATTTTGTTATTTCCTTCTACAAATGCTGAATCCATCTTCTATAGTGATTTCTTATTAAAAGGTCTTAGTTGTGTCCTAATTCAAAATTAGAAGTTAATTTCTTATGATTCACATTAGTTGAAAACTCACGAGCGGAATTAGCCTACAAATTAGTTGGAGTTAGTTGCTATTGTTTCTGTATTAAGAATATGGAGGCATCATTTTTATTAGAGTGAAATGTGAAATATATAATGATCACAAAAGTTTAAAGTATTTATCCACTTATAAAGTGTTGAACACGAGACAAAGAATATGGATATAACTAATAAAGGATTATGATTGCTTTATTCATTATCATCCAGTAAAAAAAATGTGGCTTATGCTTTGAGTCAAAAATGTAATGCTATATAAACCATGTTACATTACTAATGTTAACCTTTGGTTAATGACTTGATGAATTGTTTCCTATAGGTTTTGGATGTAGGAATATTCTCTATTTTGTTTTAGGTTTTAGTGAAGTTTACATTGTTATAAATAATTATGAGTGATTAGAAGGTGGATCTATCTTTATAAGAAAATTTAGAACCTTTTATTAATGGTAAATTTACTAAATATAATATTGATTATGATGGGTTTTTATTATTTGGAAAAAGATTATATGTTCCTTGTGATTTATATTTTAGGAAAGAGTTGTTGGATGAAGATTTTAGTTCTCCATTTTACATTCGTCTAGGTAGAACTAAGATTTATTAATACATTTAGAAGTATTATTTGTGGGATGTAATGAAAATATATTTTCCTAAATTTATGATGAACTGTTTGATTTATTAGCCGGTTAAAGAAGAATAAAAGTTACAAATGGGGATGATTAAAAAATTTCCATTACCAGAGTGGAAGTGGGGAAATATATCATTGGTATTCATGGTAGGATTTCGAAAGACATGTTAAGGAAATAATTTGATTTGGATTATTTTGGATCTATTCAATAAATCTTCTCATTTTTTCCAATTTGAGATACAATGTATTTGGATCACCATTATCGACTATATTTATAGGATATTTTCATGTTTCATGGATTTAATCTATCTATTTTATCAAACTATGTTCCCAGGTTCAAATATATTCCATTGAAATAATTTAAATGTCATTGGGTACAGAAATAAATTTCATTACATATTTTCATCCTCAGTCTGATGAACATTCGGAATGGAAGATTCAAACATTCGATGATATGCTTCGTTCATACTCAATGGATTACCAAGAAAGTTGGGATAAACATATTTTTTTGGTTTAGTTATCTTATAATAATAGTTTTCATTCTATTATATTGATGGATACTTTGAGGAATTATACAAAAAGTGGTGTCATACACCAGATTTTTGGGATAATGTAAGAGAAAAGATGTTGATAAGACAATAGTTGGTAGAGAAATCGATAGAGAAAGTTCGTTTGATTCAGCATCAAATGAGGATAAATCATAATAAGCGAAAAATTTAAGAAAATAACCAGTGAAAAGATCTTTTTTTATGTAGGTGACCATATATTTCTCAGATTTTATCCATGGAAATGTGTGATGCATTTTGGTAATATGGGGAAGTTGAGTCCATAGTTCAATAGACCATATGAAGTCCTAGAGAAAGTTGGATTAATTTAAAACTGAGGAGATTTA
Organism: Viscum album; assembly: GCA_963277665.1. Classification (NCBI taxonomy): domain Eukaryota; kingdom Viridiplantae; phylum Streptophyta; class Magnoliopsida; order Santalales; family Viscaceae; genus Viscum; species Viscum album. The sequence goes on along the minus strand of OY728143.1, from coordinate 174,829,471 downwards.
ACTCTATGTTTATCTGATTTAGAAAACATATTTCATGGTTCAATGTTAAGGAAGTATGTATCAGATTCATCTCATGTATTGATCCCTAAAGTAGTTCAGATAGAAAATCATCGTTCTTATGATGAATAATTATTTTAGGATCTTGACTTCAGAGATAAAGTGTCATAGAATAGGTTAATTCACTATGTTAAACTATTATAAAAAATCATATGTTTCAATAAGAAAAATGGTAATTAAGAAAATGTTATTATCGAAAAACTATGCTCACTTATTTGATAAGTGAATAAAATTAAGAGGGAATAATTTCCAAAAGGGGGAAAGATGTAACATCACAGGTATTGATAGAATAATTATTTTTCATATTTATTCATATTAATGAATTATATATTAATTTTACCTTAAAACAGATTATATTTCAATTATTATACATGACAAAAAATAATGAGTTTCTCAGAAATCTTTTATTGCACATAATACTGAGTTACACCGAACACTTATATATTGTTAATATTATTTTTAACATGTTTTTTATTTCCCAGAAATTGTATCAGTGGGAGTGAATAAAACTAATTAATTTATTTTTTCACATTTTTTTAACTTCTTTCATTAAACCAATAGATTATATAGGTTTAAGATAAGAATAAATCCAATTTTACACTTTAAATCACTTTTTTCTTCTAAAAATATGTTTTATCACCTATTAATGGAGAGCCTATTTTAAATATATTTTTTGAAACTTTTAGAATATTTATTTTTGAAAATATATATCATTTTTTTAATCTAAATATCAAAATTTACTTTAGATGTATTTTTGTATTTTTCGGAGTACTTTCAAATTTTGATGAATAATGAATAATACTGAATTTTAGTTTAAAACTGCATTTCTGTACAATTTATTTATATAGAAAAATAACTTTTTATTTGGATTAAAATTATAATTAAATAAATTTTATATCATTTAAACAAATTTAGGTTTTGGAAATAATTTCACATTGAATATATATATAAAAACTTTGCAAACATTTGATCATTTTTACATTTAAAACCTGCTTTGTCGCCACATCTGTGGGATTGATTTTAAAATAATTTCTACCACATATGTGATTGGAATTTGAAAAAATGGATTTAATATTTTAATCATAATTATTAATAATTTAATGTAATTTCAACTTAGTTTTTTTACAAAAAATATTAGTCAAAATTAATTAAAATTAATAACAACGATTAAGGTAGAAATGTGGTTACTTAGCCATTAAAAATTAATATTATAAGTCTAAATGACATAGAAACTTATAAAAAACAAATTTTAAATAAATTATTCCACCATATAACCTCTTTTATATATTGTTTTCAATTATAGTAGTCACATTATGTATGGGATACCTTCCAACGTTGATTACATTTTTATATTTACAAGAATGTCGCTCCCCTCCACTATAAAAAGGAATTCAGCACTTTCATTTATTTAAAACTATAAATCCCATTGGGATCATCAAAAACCAGAACAAATAATCTCCCTACATACCTCCCATTACCATAGTTTTATAAATTTGGTTATAAATCAAACCGAGGAATCCTTTTGTGGAAAACCAGATAGAGTTACCTGAAAAAGTGGTAACATTCTTCAATGTGCATTTATGTTTTATTTCTATATCGACCCCTTAATTTATTATTATTCCATTATTATATAATAAAATAAGTTTCCTTGATATAATTATTTTTTTATGTAAATTTTTTATCTATTCCTACACATACTTCCATCAAATGGGTAACAAACTTATCATTTATGTATACGGTGAACTACCGCCTTGCGAAACGTTGTCGTTCATTTTTCATATAACATATCTATTGGTTGGAAATTATGATGGAAATGATATTTTCATATTATATATCTAATATTTATATTTTATTCATACTTTTTAAATTTTTTATATAACACATACCTTTGTGATTTCCATTTTAAGTAAATACGATAACATCGTTTGTGGACATGTGGACTACCGCTTCCTCAAAGTGATTTGATATGTTAAGAAATAACACGGAATGTATTAAGGATGGGTTTAATTAAGAAAATGGTTCTTAAATAAAATATTTATTATATTAATTACATAATTACATTTCTATAAATATAATGGATCATTTTATTTATCAACCTTCACATACTAAAAAAGTGATAACATCGTTCGTGGACGTGTGGACTACCACATCCTCAAAGTGATGTGATTCCCTTTACATAAAAAGGTTTATATATATAATTATATATTATTTAATATATTTTTTATGATATATTGATCTTTTTAAGAATAATATATTTTTTACCTTTGTTCCCTAATAATTGATGAAAAATTGGAACGTAACTCATGTATAGGTTCGACCTACCGTGTCCATGATTGTAACATTGGTTCATATTTCATAACCATATTCCATAATTAGTTTTAAAAGAATAATTGATGTATAAATATTATAATAATTACGTTATTATTATTCTTTATTGGTTTATATAGTGATCTATTTGACCATAGTTGACCTACGAATGTTATTTTTGACATAAAAACCGAATATAGTCAAAACACCCAAGATGAAATTAATTATTTAAGTAGTTTTTTAAAACATTATAATAAGTGAAATTAAATAATAATAAAATTGAATAATTTTATTAATCATGTAAATAATTAACATAATTTTACTATTCCAGAAGATTAAGACACATGTGACATGTCAGACTCAGGGTAAGGGATTTCGTCTCAATCTCCTTTCACTGAGAGATTTCATAATGATATTAATATTTATTCTTTTATAAAGTGTATATATTGATTCATTGAAATTAAATAAACACATTATATTTATTATAATGTTATTTAATGTTTTACTAAACATTATTCTTTCGTTGGGATTAAAAATTAAATGTTCAATGTGGTATGGGAGGCTTTGAATGTTGAAAGATTTAATCAGTTCCCACTTTTCAATATACTTGATATTATTATAAATATTTATTTATATGTATATTAAATGATTATAAATATAATTTTATTTATATTTCGTTATTTGTATTTCTCTATAAAATCTTATTTTTTAAAAGAAAAGGAAACCCCTCTTTCATTTATTTCATGGGATTTTGTTATTGAAAATGTATTTTTAAAATGGAGTGATTATTTCCATATCTTGTAATGTTTTCATTTTATTTAAAATGAAATTTTATTAGTGAAATTTGGAAAATGTCAATGTTTTATTTTTTATGATTATATAATGGCACTTTCACAATTATGTTTTGGTTCTGTGATAAACTAATGACAGTTTATTCCGTGATAAACCTATTATCAGTGGGTTCGTGATATCCATATAATAAAACTAAAATACTGTCGAAATAACTAATGTGAAAGAAAACCTGATTCATCTATTATTCCAACTCAAGGAGACCCAACATGAAAATATCATGTAGTAACAAGTTTATGAAAATAATGTTTCCCAAGGCACTCATTAGAGATAAGTAGCCATACCTTTTGGTTATAATAACATGTTATACTGCTTTATCGAGGAGAAATTCCTTGTCTTTTTATATGTCACTTAAAAAATATTATTCTCATGTTTCTACATATCAAGAAGATATAATAGACTAAGTTGAATAAAATTACTAACTATTTATCCTACTATAAGTTCCCTAGAAACACCAAATAGGAATAATTATACTTCAAGGGTTAACTCCAAAACATGGTAGAACATTGTATAGTAGAGTTGGGTGTTCATTGGTGTATTTAATGTAAATTTATGCCTTAAAAATGACGAAAAGAATATTAAGGATAGAAAGTACCCTTTGAATTTGGGTGTATTAAAGTTTTATTACGGAATTGTCTAGAATCATGACACTTTATCCCATGGAAAAATTTATGTGTGGATAAATCAATTAGCGCCCTACTAGAAAAGTATTTATCTCTAAAGTTGACGAGTTATGATCCATCTATCATTAAGAGGAAGAGTGGAGGAATCAATGATATCTTTTTCTTTTATATTCATTTATTTTTGAAACAACCTTCTCCTCTAGTTAAAGATATTATTCCTTACTGATTATAATCCAAACACACATCCATAGGAACACCGAAATTTATAAGGTTCACTACTCAAAAATATTAGATACGTCATTGGTTTGGTATGGAAATAATCTAATACCACACTATCTACTTGATAATAATACATTCGTGTGGAATAAAATAAGTAGGATATACCCTGAAACTCATGTAATAATATGAAAATTACACAACAGTACATATTCTTCCTCTTTGGACAACCAGGGTAATGAAATTTTTTAGTGCTTCTTAACAGACATTCTAAATTTTGATCTCTCAAAGAAATTTTTCATGATTCAAAGGAAAGTACTGTAACTTCCCAATCTTCTTGAAAAATAATTCTTTCCAGTCAAAATTGAAAATGGTTGGCATCAACATTTCTCCCCCATTCCATGATAATGAATGAATCACAAGTTCTTCAAACAACTTATGACATTTTCTAAATAAAAATCAGTAAACTATAATCATATTCATCAAGTAATTTACAAAGTGAATTTATTATCCTCTTTGAACAAAAAAGTATTTTCTCAAAATCAAACTCTTCATACTTCCTTCTCCATCCAAATTGGTCCCAGAAATATCCTCCTTTGTATTTTTTTTTAAATCACAAAACATTGGAACCTGTTGTAATGGATTACTTATCAAGAATTCTAAGCCCATGTGAGCTAACTCATTATCAGAAACAAGAATTACTGACAGTAAGACCATGATGTCTAAATGTACAGACAATGTAATTTCTTCAACAATTCTTTCTCAAACATCTCCAAAACATAAACATCATTATTATATTGCCTTCTAACTCAAAATAATTCATTATCTTTCTTCACTTCTTGAACATTCCTAGAATATAAAAACAATATTTCCTATAACCACTCCAATAAATAGTTATAATAGTTCACACACATACATGCTGGATTCATTGCTTACCCACAACTCACCATTTATGCATGATTCTATAAGGATAGATTTATGAAACAATTATACCACTTAAAGGTACTATCTAAAGGTCAAATGAGAGAGTGTATAAATACATATACCTCAAAATTGATGACAAGGAGGTTAGACACCCATGTTCGGGCTCAATTTAGAAAATAGTTCCCTCAGTAATGGTTCTGTGAATATGTCAGCAACTTGTTCTAATGTAGGAACATACTACAACATTAAATCATTCTTCTCAACATGATCATTGATGAATTGTTAATTTATTTCAATATGTTTTGAATTATAATGTTTAACTGTATTCCTTTTTAATATTGATTTCACATTTATTGTCACAATCCATGATCAAGGATAAATTTACTTTAACAAGTGAGTCTTCTAAATGAGTTTTCATCCACATCAGTTGGGTAGAATCCTGAGTGGTTGCAACATAATCAGATTCAACAACGCATAGAGTTACTAATTTTTTTTATTTTTAGACCAACTAACAAAACTTTTCACTATAAAAAAACATCACCAGATGTGGATCTTCTATCATCAATATTTTCTACCAATTCAGCATTTGAATACCCAAAAAAGTTAATAGTTTCTATGTTGTCATATCTGATTCCAAAATTTGTTGTACGTTTGATATATCTAACTATTATATTACCAACAATTAAATGTGATTTTTTATGAGCACTATGAAATATTGAGCATAAGGTAACAACATAAACAATTCTGGGTCTTGAGGCAGTTAAAGAAAAAAAACTTCCAATAAACATTCAAAATTTGTTCTGATCAACTTCTTTGACTTCATAATCATTAGTCATTTTAGTTCCCACTAAAATATAAAGTGAAATTATTATTTAATATTCCATGGAAAAATTATTAAGAAGTATCTTAATATACATTTAATGAGAAAGAAAATTTTGTTTCTTCTTTTTAAGAATCATTAACACAAGAAAGTATTTTATTTCTCCCTACATGGACATGTAAAACAACTTCTTCAAATCCTCTACAAATATTTCATAGGATCTTTCATCATGAAATTCATCTTCCTCAAGAAAGTATCCAATATAGAATACCATAACCTCAGATCTTTTGTTAGCCCATAAAAATCATTCTTCAACCTACACACATAACATTTATCTTTACTAATAATAAATCTCCAAAGTTGTTCAATGTAAACGTCATTTTCAAGATCCCTATTCAAGAATGTATATTTAACATCCATTTGAATTATATTGTAACCTCATTGTGTATCAATAATAAGAAATATTTTTATTGTTTCTAAAATTTCAACTAGAGAAAAGTTATCATGAAAATAAATACCATCCATTTTTTAATACCCTTTGTCAACCAATTTTTCATTATTTCTTATCACTTCGCCTTCTTCATTCATATTGTTTTTTTGGAAAACCAATTTTGTACCAATAGAATTTTTTTCATCTATCTTGGGTATTAGTTCCCAAGTATAATTATTTTCTATCTAATAAAGCTATTAATTCATATCTTGAACCCATTTTGGATTCTTGAAATCTCCAGTCACATCATTAGGCTCTACTTTTGAATACTAATAAGTATGTATAACAATATTCGTTGTTCTTCTTGATTGAACCCTTTGATGTTGATCAACAATAATGTTCTATGCCTCCAATTTCTTCCTCATACTTGGGAGAGTTTTTTGAATTTCATCCTCATCACATAAAATTGAAGAGTTTGATTATTTATATTGAGTTGGATTACAACTATTGGTAGCATTATCAAAAATGTTAAATAATGTTTCTTTATCCTTTTCAACATCTATATCAGAAAAATTATGTGTTTCTTCCTCACATTTTTCAAAAACATTAAAATCATAAGAATCAACAATTCTTCTTATTTCAATATGGAAACATCTATATCCTCTTCCTTCTAGAGAATAGCTATGAAAAAATCCATCGTCACCTCTTTTAGCAATCTTTCTAAGGTTTCCAACATTTTTCTTTATGATGCAAGGACTCCCAAATACACTTAAGTGTTTTAAACTTGGTGTTTTACACAAAACATTTCATATGGTGTCTTTTCTATACATTGACTATAGAATCCTGAGTTTTCAATGCTCACAACAATACTCTTGGCTTATCTCCAATAGTAATGAGGGAGGCATGTCTAAGTAAAATAGTTTGACTGATTTTAACTTGACTTCTATAATTTCTTTCAGCAACCCCATTTTATTGAGGTGTGTATGGTGAACTTAACTCATTCTGAATTCCATTTTTCTTAAGATAATTTTCTAAATCTCTATACTTATACTCCCCACCATTATTAGTTATCAACTTCTTCACTAAATAATCACATTCCTATTATGCTTTCCCCTTGACACTCTTAATCATATTCAAATCATCTGACTTATTTCTCATGTACATAACACATGTAATGTCAGTAAATTAATAAATGAATGTGATGAAGTACTTATCTACATTTATTTATTTATTTATCATTATCTCACATATATCAGAATTAATAAGTTTAAAAGGTTGTTTGAATAAATGTCAACTTTATTATACAAAGAATTTTTAATCATCCCTCTTTGATAGATAGTGCAGTACCAATCTCTTATTATCAACATATCAAGAATATATAAGACACTATCTCACTTAGATAAAATTCTCATATTTCTCTGACACAAATTCCCAAACCTTTTATGTCACAACTTATTTTCTTCTAACATACCCATGTTACAGGAATTTTTCATTTCACCAACTTTGAACAAGTTTCCTTTTATGTGTTGGCTTATTGTAACTATCTTTCCAAATTCTTCACTTTTCACAAAAAAACCCATATTTTATATAGATAATTTTGTTACCATTAGTACAATGTTATGAAACACTCATTTTTTTGTGTTTCAGGCCTTCTACATATATGTTTTTCTTGGATTTCCAATTTTGTTTCGCAGTTTTGGCTGATCCAACACCTTTTATCCTCAATGATTCATCATTTCCAAATGTCACCATTCCTTATTTGATGTCATTAAATTTATTTAACAACATTCTGTCTCTTGTCACATGAGAATAACACCAACTATCAAGAATCCATGTTCATTCTCCTTTTATAGCTTTCAAAGTAATTTTAAAAACAAGATATTTTTCTTATTTACATTTTTTTCACTTCTGCCTTCTAAGAATTGTCAAGAAATTTTTTTGTTCTCGTAACAAAACAAAACATCCCCTAGAATGATGTACACGTTGTTCAAATATTTCATAGATAGTTTCCAGTGCCTGGAACCTATTCTCAACTTTCACACCATCCTTTTTTGATTTCCTTTGGACTTCCTTCTCGTACAACATCTATTGAGGGGAATGACTCCCCCTCAAACCTTGTATTCTATGTCATTTAGAATTGTAGTAATGTTGTTGGTTGAACCAAAAAATATTTTTTGTGTGTCCAAATCCACCACAATAGTAGAAATATCCATATAAATAGAATTTTCCTCTGAAAATTTTGTATTGAACGATATTGTGAATATATTTATATGTAACCATACTAATAGAACATTGATGACCATAAAACCTTCTATTTTGAAATGAAACATTCTTATTTTGCATAGATTTCATTATAGGCTTATTAGAATGAGAAGTAATATAAAATTTTCCAGACTCATGGTTTTTTGAAACTTCTAATTTTTCAATATTTAGGAATTTGGAAACATATATAAAATTGATAGCTTTCTTCTTCTCATAGATAACTCAAACATCCATCTCAACCTTTGAAGGTAACTTGTGTTTATCCTTATTTAGTTCATCCTTAAAAGAAATTTCACCAACTTATGAGATAGTTTCTTTGAAACTTATATCCCTCTTTGTAACATTGGAATGTTTTTGTTGGATAAGTTCTAATTCTTATTCTTTAGAATTCATCTTAACTTCCATATGTTTAGTACAATTATTTTTATTTTCAAGAGAACACCTTAGATCATCAATATCTTTTACCAACATTAATTTCTCATCATAAAATCTGTCTTGATTTTTTTATGAATAAATTTTATTTATCAACTTTCTTTTTTCTTTATCAAGCCATCTAATCATTCTCATACATTCATTAAACTCTTCTTTTATATGATATCCAAGTTGATTTTCGTCTTCTTCAGAACTTCTACTCCAGAAATATTCAATGTTCACTACTAAAATAAAGGAATTTTCTCTATCTTTCTCAAAATTTTTGTTTCAGATTTATCTTCAATATCTTTGTCTTATTATTCATTAGACAAAAAAATTTCTTTTGTAATTGAATATATTTTTATCCTTCCCTCACTGAAAATATTTTCCTTTATAACCCTATTTCTTCCAAGACCTTATTTTCTTTCTTGTTTCATCATCAATTTCTTCTTCTCTATTTCCTAGATGGAAATTAGACACAAAGTGTCCAACAGATCAACATTTAAAACACATCAATTGATTTTTCCATTTTTACTTACCTGTACCTATTCTTAAATTTTTAGAAAATAAGGTTAACATTTCATCAAATAATTTACATACCTCATTTTAGGTGTCAGAGTCATCAATATAATCTCCTTGAAGAGCCATCATATAATTTTCTTTTGTTGAAGATTTTAAATATATTTTTCTATCAAATTTTTTAATCTTTATATTTTTATACATTCTTATTTCATAAGTATTTAGAGTAATATGAAAATATTCTGAAGATAATTTTTCAAGGTCTCTATCTTTGAATGAAGAATCTTTTTTATCAAACTTATTGGGAAGAATTATTATTTTCTTTTAAAAAATTATATATTCATCAATCTTTTCACCAAGACAGCTGATTGTGCTAACAATGTCATTTACCCTGTTAAAGAAGTCCCCAACGGATTCATATTCTCCCATTCTAAAATATTCATAATTCAGCCTCTAGATTGGTAGTTTTTCCTTCTTCACTTTTTTATTTCTTTCATATAGGGTTTTCATTTGATCATAGATTACATTATCTATCGATATACCTTTAAATCTTAAAAATTAAATTTTGGAATCTGATGATAGTAATGAGTTTTTATATCTTTCATCATTCTAAGGATTCTTTTCATCGACTAGTGTATGAGGAAACTTTTCATCAATAAAATGAAATCCATCTGTTGTAGCTTCAAGAACATCATACCCCAGAGACATAATATAAGCCGTCATTCTATCTTTCAAAATATGATAATTATTTCCATAAAATCTCATAATCCCCTTACTTTTCATGAAATTCAGATTCTCTTTAAAAACATTTATTCAAAACTTCATAACAGAAAAAAATAAAGGGAACAAGTCACTCTGATACCAATTGAAGTTGCCTAATCAAGATCCATGTATCCCTGAGAGAAGGATGGGTGAATAAGTGATATATTTTTCTTTTATGTTAATTTATTTTTGAAACTACCTTTACCAATGGTTAAATATCTTATTCCCTAATTATCATAATCCAAACACACTTACATATGAAAAAAAAGGAATTTACGTGGTTCAATACTCAAAAAGAGTAGCTACACCCTTGGTGTGGTATGGAAATGTAGCGACCCGAAACTTATCGTACATGGACATTACATTACATTTTCAGAATACTTAGTACATAACAAAAACACAAACACAAGGATCTTAATAGTTTAGTGTCTTTGGAAACTCGGAACGTAATCTTCTAATCGTGGTGAAAGATCTTCAATATCTCCCATAAAGATCTTCCTTTTTTTTACCTAAAACCATTCTTTATATCCTGGGGAAATGAAAACATAAAAGGGTGAGCTCAAATGCTCAGTAAGGGTATACAAAAGAAAAATCAATCACATCATATTCATAAGAACATAACTTTTGGAAATCTTAACCTGCAAAAGAGAGCATAATTTCATAACATGGGATAAATCATAGTAGTGAAATGAAATCCCAATAATCATAACATAAAAAATGAAACTTTGTGGAATACACACATAATCATAGAGAATCATTTCTTATTAGTCAAGACTCATTGCCAAGACTATCTTAGTGGACAAAGTCCCTTTCTGAATCGAGTAACCGTCGTTTCAGTCCTGTTTCACTGAACTGGTATAACCTACCATTTCAGCCATGTCTATCTCATGAGATATAAAATCTTTACCCAATGAATTGGAGGGAGATATAGGTCCCACCCATCTCATAATGATACCATTCTTAAGTGTGCCACAAATTCATAAATCATACATCATTGCATAACCCATGTAATAAAAATGGGATTCTTAAACAACATGACATCATAAAACTATTCATAGAAGATAAAGGAATTCATAAAAATATTTCCATCACAACATAATCAAATCAATGTAATAATAGGGATAAAAATATAACCCTTTATTATCTTAGATGGAAAATAATTTTGATAAAACACTTGAACTTCATTCTTGAGGAAAATATAATTTCTTCTTCAAAAACACTTTTCCTTTCTTAACATGTCATAAAATTATAACTAAAAGAAGTTGATTAAAAATAAACTTGAAAACATGTAAAGGAAACTTCTTTGAAATAAATTTTTTTAAATATCCATTCAGGACGTATAAAAAAACATTTTTTGTACTTTTGTCGGAAAAGTCAAAAAGTACCTCGTACGAAAAACGACAAAAGATTCTTTTTGTATCTTTTACTAAAAACACACCGAAGGGTAAAATTGGATTTAAACATTTGTAGGTGGATAATATTACATATTGAGGAAACATGGATGTGGATGATAAAATACACCCTAGTAAATACCAAAGTATAAACAATCTCGGATAAAAATGAGATTGTGATATTTCCCTTACCTTAGGTCTGACTTGCTTTGTACGTGTCCGAACCTCCTCTTCTTTGGAACGCCTCTTTGAATCCTCCACTTAGGAAACTAAGATTGGTCTTTGAAGAAGACCAGGACCTCTAGGATTATTCTAGGGAAGTGTAGAAGGGATTTTGGCAGGGTTTGGCCGAGCTTGAGTGCTCAAATTGGTGTGAGGAGGAGGGGGAGGAGGTGTCCTTTTATAAGGGAGGAGAGGGGCACCTTAGGAATATCTCAAAATATTATTTTATATTAAAGTAAAAATCGGTTTATAATGGTTCCAAAGGGTCTTATTTTGAAGCTAAAGTGGGTATGGGTCGAAATCCTATCATCCAATAGGATTTAGACAAGTTTAGGGTATTATTCTAACCTTATCAATTAGATTTAACTCTAAGTTAAATAATTTAACTTTTACCGTGTCTTTTTGTTTTTTTACCTATATGGTTAATACACTTACTATAACATACCAAACGAACCCCAAATTGTTTATTATTAATATATATATCCTTATCTAAGTCATTTGGCCGAACCTTAGATTTTTAGGAATAAAATAAAAATTAATAATATAATATTATATTTAAAAACTATTTTGTGTCAATTTTGACACTATTTGATATATGATTTTTGTGAAAGTCATAACAGAATTATATGTTCTAAAAAAGTTTATTAAATCAACACTAATATATCATAGTAACCTAGAAAATTAGTGGAATGCATAAAATGTCTCAAATTACATTTATTTTGGTGTTTATAACATCAATTATGTCAATATTTCATTAATAAGATAATTAATGCATCATCTTTGTGACATGAATAAAATAAATTATTTGATGTCTAAAAATTACAAATAAAATACCATTATGTAGGAAATCTTTTTATCTTTCTAATGAATATTTACAATCGAATTTATCTTATGTAAAACCCTATATTAAAAATGTTTTAATAAATATACTTTGATTTTAACTCTTTTAACTCTTCTTTGAATTAAATAATAATAAATGTCCTAATCTAATCCAAGTGGGCCTAAATGATAATATTTTACACTTAAGGTTGTTTTTGGTCGAGATACACTTGTCCAATAGAATTAGGACATGTGTTAGGGTAATATTAAAATCATTCTTACCCTTAATTACCCTATTTACTTTTAACCGTGGTAAATAAAAGTAAAAAGTTACTATTCACCAAACATTATTTTCATCTCATTGAACCACATTTTACTTACTGACATCAACCGTGTCTCTCGGATTTTTGAAATTCCATTCACAGAAGCGGTAAAATTAAGTTTTATGAAAAATTCAGTTTTTTAACTACCACTTAGTAGTTTCACTATTCATCAAAAATTGATGTTTTTTAGAACAATGCCAAAATTTCATCCTAAGCTATATTTCATATTCCGAATTCAAAAATGAAGTCTATTTTACCAAATTCATAACATAGAAGTTGCATTAATTAATTTTATAATTAAATCCCGCTGTTAAAACAAATAGCGTGTTTTTAAGAAACAATATCTATCAAAAGATTGACACTTGATTATGTCTGGTTTAAATGTGAAATTACATTCAATGACCAACATTGTATTAAATTGTAAAAATATATTCTAAATATACTTTAAAACCACTAAAATTAATAATTTATCACTATTAATTATTTCGATTGAAAAAGTTGTTTTTAACTAAAATTTAGTAATTTTCACTATTCATCAAAATATGAAAGTTATCCGAAAATTACCAAAATTTCACCCTAAGCTAATTACGACATTCCGAATCCAAAAATGAAGTCCATTTTGAAAAATAAGATTTACAAAATTTCAAAAGGTGGTTATTACTATTCATAACTACTAGTTTTAATAACATTTTAATAGCATATCGTTGTTTAGTGAAACTCGGTATTGCATATTACACACGCTATCGAGGAAGGTCGTGATTGCGTGTAATGCAAGGCAAGTCAAGGATGCGTGTTGTGCAAGCTCATTTTGGTGTAGCGTACAACACAAGACATTAGTGAAATTAAAAAGAATATTTTTCATAAAATCCTGGGCTGTTACATTCTACCCCCCTTAAAATGAATTTTGCCCTTGAAATTTGTCGGGGTTATAAATGGTTTACTATTTGAAAGTTTCTTTGATAGAAACCCACATCGTAAAAAGGAATATCAAAACCAATCTTTAAAAAAAAATGTATGAAACGTAACGGTTACCCAAATAAACTAATCACTGGGTTTCCACATAGGTGAAAATATGGACATGGAAGAGAAATCTAACCATCATGTTCTGATGGGGAGTGGTAGAGAACATGGCTATGGAAAATCCAGCAATCATAAAGCCATAAATTTGTGACGATCTAAGGTACCATCTGATTCATCAGATATAAGATCACTAGGACAACATTTTTGGTTTTCAAGATCGTTTCCCTAAAGTTGAAGAATTTGAATTAGAATAAATACTTACTTTATTTTGGTACAATCTCACTATTGTTCATGCCTTGAACAATTTCCACTTCATCTCTTAAATAAATGAAGTTGAATTTGTTATTCGTGAAGTGTTAGCAGATTATAGAATGACGGGTCATTCCATCTGTCTCAAACAAAATGTTAGCAAAAGTTATTAATCATATATGGTTCCTAAAATGGACTTATACTTCATATATCATACTGCTTAATATAAAAAAACTAGTTTCTACTAAACAGGGACTTCCTGTAGGCCAGTGGTAGGCGATAAAGGCCAGTCGCACTTCGGTTGTGGGTTCGATTTCCACAGCCTTGTCCGAAGCGATGGGCTGCCGCCCGTCCTACAAGTTGTCCTTTTTCTAAAACTACATTACTATAACATCCCATCAATAATATCGAAAATCTTCTATCCTTAAACAATACTAACTTATGCCCAATGTAATCCATTCTAATCTTTAGGCTTATCCATAATACTACAGTCCACTCTCATAATATAGTGAAAACGATTACCAGAGATTTAATACTGTCGTTAATCCTCATATATCATAAGATCTGTCTTGTTGGTCACATTCCAAACATTCAAAGGCCTTAATCATGTATTCTCTTGAATACCCATTGAACCTTAGTGAAAACATGAATGCAGTTAAAAGTTAACTCTTTCCACATACCAACATCCAAAAATTCTATATACTCAAACCATGATATAACCTTCTCCTTATATCATTCATGAGCTCATGAATACTATCAAACATTTAATTTTCTCCTTATCCCTTCATTATGCGCATATCATCTTCATTCCAAAAATATCTGAATAACCTTTCATGGATACTGGTAGCATTAATCACACACTTTCAAAACTCAAGGAAAGACAACAATGTAACAATCCTTAGATGTCTCTTTATTCCATAGTACCATGAGATTCTTTATACAACATTACACTTTGATAAACATGTAATCATTCCACTACCTTCTTAAACCATTGACCGAGCTTCAACAATTCTTTCATCTCACATATCATTTGTAGTCTCTTCATCATCATCAACATAAATACTACCCATACGACCATACTGATTATCTTCATGAGACTTTCCCTTAGGGCATTGGTTTGCATAATGCCCGTACATTCCACATTAAAAACATTTAACCATTGTTAATGTCGTAGCAATACCATTATCCTCATCCATGGTGTTAACTGGACCTTTTCCTTTGTACTTACTTGCTTTGTGTCCTTCTTTTCCACACCCAAAGTATCTTCCAGTTCCTTTGAAACATTATCCTTGATGCCTCTTCCCACATGATTTACATAGGGGAAATTGAACTTTCTTTCCTCTATGATCATCATGAAACTCCATCTTTCTCTTATTAGCCGAGTCAGGAAACTTACAAAATTTTACTTTATTGATCATATTATGAGATTGCTGATTCGGCATAATAATGATGTTTGGACTTCCAAATCCCATTTCATTATGAATAATATCATTCCATTGTCCATAATATCCTCCATTGTCGTGAATCATCTTGTTTCCAGCCATTTTCTAAAACCAAAAAAAAGAATAGTGTGAGAGGCAAAAATCATGCTAGGGAAAACAACATTATAAAGGGGGAGTATCCTCAATATCTAACTTCATAGGTTAAATTATAAGATATTTACCGTAGTTATAGGACTGTATCCTATACGTATACTTATCCTTAGGGACATCCCTAGACAAACCTTATAAATATCTCTAGGGATCTCACTAAAGTTCTCGCATCCTAGTTTCCAAAGGTTGACTAAACCTCCCTCTGATACCAACTGTAGCGACCCGAAGCTTATCATACATGGAAATTACATTAGATTTGCGGAATACTTAGTACATAACAAAAGCACACACACATGGATCGTAATACTTTAGTGTCTTTGGAAACTCGGAACGTAATATTCTAATCATGGTGAAAGATCTTCAATATCTCCCATAATGATCTTCTATTTTTTTTACATAAAACCTTTTTTTATATCCTGGGGAAAAGAAAACATAAAAGGGTGAGCTCAAATGCTCAGTAAGGGTATACAAAAGAAAAATCAATCACATCATATTCATAAGAACATAACTTTTGGAAATCTTAACCTGCAAAAGAGAGCATAATTTCATAACATGGGATAAATCATAGTAGTGAAATGAAATCCCAATAATCATAACTTAAAAAATGAAACTTTGTGGCATACACACATAATCATAGAGAATCATTTCTTGTTAGTCAAGACTCATTTCCAAGACTATCTTAGTGGACAAAGTCCCTTTCTGAATCGAGTAACCCTCGTTTCAATCCTGTTTCACTGAACCGGTATAACCTACCATTTCAGCCATGTCTATCTCATGAGATATAAAATCTTTAACCAATGCATTGGAGGGAGATATAGGTCCCAACCATATCATAATGATACCATTCTTATGTGTGCCACAAATTCATAAATCATACATCATTGCATAACCCATGTAATAAAAATGGGATTCTTAAACAACATGACATCATAAAACTATTCATAGAAGATAAAGGAATTCATAAAAATATTTCCATCAAAAATAATCAAATCAATGTAATAATAGGGATAAAAACAGAACCCTTTATTATCTTAGATGGAAAATAATTTTGATAAAACACTTGAACTTCATTCTTGAGGAAAATATAATTTCTTCTTCAAAAACACTTTTCCTTTCTTAATATGTCATAAAATTATAACTAAAAGAAGTTGATTAAAAATAAACTTGAAAACTTGTAAAGGAAACTTCTTTGAAATAACTTTTTTTAAAAATCCATTCAGGCCATATAAAAAAAACATTCTTCGTACTTTTGTCGGAAAAGTCAAAAAGTACCTCGTACGAAAAACGACAAAAGATTATTTTTGTATCTTTTACTAAAAACACACAGAAGGGTAAAATTGGATTTAAAAATTTGTAGGTGGATAATATTACATATTGAGGAAACATGGATGTGGATGATAAAATACACCCCAGTAAATATCAAAGTATAAACAATCTCGGATAAAAATGAGATTGTGATATTTCCCTTACCTTAGGTCCGACATGCTTTGTACGTGTCCGAACCTCCTCTTCTTTGGAACGCCTCTTTGAATCCTCCACTTAGGGAACTAAGATTGGCCTTTGAAGAAGACCAGGACCTCTAGGATTATTCTAGGGAAGTTGAGAAGGGATTTTGGAAGGGTTTGGCCAAGCTTGAGTGCTCAAACTGGTGTGAGGAGGAGGGGGAGGAGGTGTCCTTTTATAAGGGAGGAGAGGGGCATCTTAGGAATATCTCAAAATATTATTTTATATTAAAGTCAAAATCGGTTTATAATGGTTCCAAAGGGTATTATTTCGAAGCTAAAGTGGGGATGGGTCGAAATCCTATCATCCAATAGGATTTAGACATGTTTAGGGTATTATTTTAACCTTATCAATTAGATTCAACTCTAAGTTAAATAATGTAACTTTTACCGTGTCTTTTTGTATTCTTTCACTATATGGTTAATAAACATACTATAACATGCCAAACAAACCCCAAATTGTTTATTATTAATATATATATCCTTATCTAAGTCATGTGTCCGAACCTTAGATTTTTAGGAATAAAATAACAATTAATAATATTATATTATATTTAAAAACTATTTTGTGTCAATTTTGACACTATTTGATATATGATTTTTCTGAAAGTCATAACAGAGTTATATGTTCGAAAAAAGTTGATTAAATCAACACTAATATATCATAGTAAACTAGAAAATTAGTGTAATTTATAAAAAGTATCTAATTACATTTATTTTGGTGTTTATAACATCATCTATGTCAATATTTCATTAATAAGATAATTACTACATCATCTTTGTGACATGAATAAATTAAATTATTTGATGTGTAAAAATTACAAATAAAATACCATTATGTATGAAATCTTTTTATATTTCTAATGAATATTTACAATCGAATTTATCTTATGTACAACCCTATATTAAAAATGTTTTAGTAAATATACTTTGATTTTAACTATTTTAACTCTTCTTTGAATTAAATAATAATAAATGTCCTAATCTAATCCAAGTGGGCCTAAATGATAATATTATACACTTAAGGTTGTTTTTGGTCGAGATACACTTTTCCAATAGAATTAGGACATGTGTTAGGGTAATATTAATACCATTCTTATCCTTAATTACCCTATTTACTTTTAACTGTGGTAAATAAAAGTAAAAAGTTACTATTCACCCAAAATGATTTTCATCTCATTGAACCAAATTTTACTTACTGACATCAACCGTGTCTCTCGGATTTTTGAAATTCCATTCACAGAAGTGGTAAAATTAAGTTTTATGAAAAATTCAGTTTTTTAACTACCACTTAGTAGTTTCACTATTCATCAAAAATTGATGTTTTTCAGAACAATGCCAAAATTTTATCCTAAGCTATATTTCATATTAAGAATTCAAAAATGAAGTCTATTTTACCAAATGCATAACATAGAATTTTCATTAATTAATTTTATAATTAAATCCCACTGTTATAACAAATAGCAACAATATCTATCAAAAGATTGACACTTGATTATGTCTGGTTTAAATGTGAAATTACATTCAACGACCAACATTGTATTAAATTGTAAAAATATATTCTAAATATACTTTAAAACCACTAAAATTAATAATTTATCACTATTAATTATTTCGATTGAAAAAGTTGTTTTTAACTAAAATTTAGTAATTTTCACTATTCATCAAAATATGAAAGTTATCCGAAAATTACCAAAATTTCACCCTAATCTAATTTCGATATTCCGAATCCAAAAATGAAGTCCACTTTGAAAAATAAGATTTACAAAATTTCAAAAAGTGGTTATTACTATTCATAATTGCTAGTTTTAATAATATTTTAATAGCATATCGTTGTTTAGTGAAACTCGGTATTGCGTATTACACACGCTATCGAGGAAGGTCGTGATTGTGTGTAATGCAAAGGAAGTCAAGGATGTGTGTTGTACAAGCTCCTTTGGGTGTAGCGTACAACACAAGAGATTTGTGAAATTAAAAAGAATATTTTTCATAAAATCTTGGGCTGTTACAGGAAATAATCCAATACCACATAATCCAAAAGAAAATAATCCTTTGGATTGGAATAAAATGAGTAGGAAATTCCCTCAAACTCATGTAACACAATGAAATTAATCCAATAGTGTATTTTCTCCATCTTAGATCCAACATGGTAATGCAATGTTTCATTGATTCTTGATAGACATTCACAAATTTGATCTCTCTAGGAAATTCTTCACTTCCTTACCCAAAAGCTAGTAAGATCTAATTTTCACACAACTTACTATGTGGATGTAACTTCTAATATTTCTTACAAACTTTTGAGTGTATTGCACGCAACTTTATTGCCTTGCGCACAACATTTAACTTTTTTCATGGAACACCTCTTTGTCACAACTTATTTATTACGTGCAATCCAATTCTTTCACACAACTCCAATTGATTCATGAAACTACATTTTCATAACATTATTTCATGACTCAGTGCTCTGTATTTCTCTACGTGTAAAACTTTTCAAATTAGAGGGGGTAACCAATTATTTATAGTCATATCAATACCCTTTGCGAAAGATTAGACATGTCACGCAACATCCTCTCTGAGTGTGTAAAACCCAATTTGACATCCCATTAGGCGCATAAGTCTCTTTCATGCATCCTCTTATTTCGTGAACATTCCAAATAAATCCTACAGTTCATTCCTATTTCATATTTTGATATTATAATATAGAATGATTCCTTCCACACAATATTCTAAAACACATTCAATTGTTTGCATAGTTCATTCCTTTTCTTTATTTTGAGGTGTTGACTATAAGACTACAATTATGCACAATATATAGATTCATATATAATCATGAGCGCTAATTCCTTTACCAAAAAAACTTTTCTTCATTATAAAGATTTTACAGGAAAAAAATTTAGCAAACAATGGGAAACAATGCCACCTTTGAAATCTCCTTCCGTAAGAACACCAATATTGCTTCACTATCCTCTAGCTTATTCGACTCTTAGTTGATATAATCACAAACTACTTCTACCATTATATATAACCTTTGATCGATCATATTTAGAATCGTCAGATTTTAAATGGAAATTACTGAAACTATCCGATCTTCTAACAACACCATTCTTTCCAATCAAAACATAATATGATTGGCTTCACATTTTCTCCCCCATTCTTTCATTCGAATTTCATCACATGTTTTTCAAAACACTTATGATATTTATGAAATACAAATCATCCAAGAATCTTCATTTTATACAAGGATTTTAAAAATTGAATTGATTTATCCTCTTTGAAAAAAAGATAACACTTCTCTAAAGAAAACTCTTATTACTTATTTCTCCATCCCACTTGGTCCCAACATTCTCGAGTAACAACGTCAGTATAACACCCTACGATTTTAAAAGAGTAGATTCATATTTGATAGATTATATGACACATAACACTAATATTAGAAGATAATGTAACAAATTTATAATTTTCGATTTATTTATTTGTAAATAGATTAAATATCTATGATTTCTTGTGATGAATGCAATGTTTCATTTTAACAAAACATGATACTCTATTGAAATATTATTATTTAAATATGACAATTATAACCTATCCATGATGTTGGTGGGTATGAATAAGACAAACTTAATTATGAAAATTATATATTTAACACATGTATAAAACAATATCAATGGTTATATACTAATTAAAAATATGATAAGAATCATTTTAAAGAAAAAGAGTTTTTTTATAAAAAATATTATTTTTCTAAAATGTAGTTTATTAGTTCTTTGTTCACATAATTTAATAAATATTTTTACCACCAGTATAAAATTTATTTTTTAAAAAACATTTATTTTTTAAATCAAAATTTCAAAACAATATTTGTAATAAGTTTTAGTATTTTTATTAATATATTATTTATTTTATTAATAGTTAAAAATATTTTCTTTATTTAAAAATACATTGTCGTTTAAATTACTTACAAGATTGAATAATATTATATATTTTTTATAATGTAAAATTACTTAAATTATATATCAATTTAAATATTTTTGTTCCATGAAATGAATTACATATTGAATTCTGAGACAAAATATTTTTAATCTTTTGAATGTTATTCGGAAAAGGTGTTTTTTCAACACATTTGTGGTTTTAATTTTAAATTGAAACATTCAAATTTTGTTAATTGAGTATGAAAAAATGGAGTCATTATTTTTAATAACAATAAAAATTTATATTATATAATATTATCAACATAAGTTTTTACCATTAGGATTATTAAATGAAGTAAAAATTAGTTACCACGGTAATGGTAGACACAGGTTTACTTGGGGTAAAACAAATAAGATAAGGGTAAGAAATTCCTAAAAATGTTCCAAACCCATTGTATAGAAATATGTAGACCTTATAAACTATAAGGGACTATAATGTACCATTTTTTAGTCTTTTTTACATAGAAAAATGTGGTTATCTCTTTATATTTTAAAAAATTCCCTATATGTCCTCTTCACCACTTATAATTGGCCACCCCATCTCATCCCCTCTTCAAACCATTAAAACCTTTTGATTCAGAAAATAACTGAAAAATAACTTCCTTTATCCTATAAAAACACCACATAAGACTTTCTTATTTCATAAAACCAATATTAGATGCCTTTAGGTTAAATATAAAGATGATTCCTAAAGATGGGGTGGTGTTTTTAACTATGAATCTACATTTTACATTAAATTATAAATAATTATAATATTATTAATATATGAGAATATAAGAAAACTAGTATATAACATATAATTATATGTTATTATATTATTTTAATGGCATATATCTGTCCCCTCTTACATCAAATGTACAATGAAACTATCGATCGCATGTACGGTGAACTACCGCATCACAAACAAATGCAATTCAGTTTCCATAAACTCAATTTAAGGATGAATATAATGATGGATTTAACATCTTTATATGATATTTATTATATTTTATATATTTTTAATTAATATTTCACATAAAATAACTTAATTTCCATTCCATGGGGGATACAATAATCTCTTTTGTTTGTACGGAAGACTACCGCCTCACAAAGGGATGTGACTTATTTTTCACATAGGTTTTATCAAGAATGTATTATGATTAAAATAAATGAATATATTTTATATTTCAGAACATACCATATATCTAGAAACTTAGTACCAAATATAACTTCTTAATCATCCAATCCATTGGAAAAAATAACAACGCTTTTGGGTACGTGTGGATTACCTCCTCCATGTAGTGAAGTGAAAAGTATTTCATTTTATTTTTACATGGATAATAATAAGGATATATTTTAATAATATAAATTATATATAATAAATAATTATGACTATGTAAATGAGAATTAATATTTATTTTCTTTTTGTTCTATCCATCATAGAAAAATGGAAATAATATTAATGCATAAGAACGACCCACCCTCTCCATGAATAGTGTAATCCATTTTCTATCTCTAGATTTTGTAGACTACTATAAATAAATATAGAATGATTATATATTATATTTATATAATATATAAAATAATATATATTATGTAACTATGATCAATCTCAAAGGAACAAAATTACTGAACCAAAATATACATGAAAAGTGGAGCAATTATCACTCGAAATAGTGATCTTAACGAAGAATTATTAATAAAAAAGTGATAAAATACTATATCTCAATAAAATTTGGTATAATATATATGATGATGGGTATATAATATTTTTATAACAAATCAATATTTATTTTACAATAATTTCATACAGATATGAAGGAAGTCGAACCTGAGGTAAGGGTTTCTTATCTCACTTTTACTTCCATGAGACATATATCATTTCATCACTTATTCTATTAGATAGTGTATATACAACACATTTGATATTTTATATCATGGTTCTATTTTTATTCATGGTATTTAAATTTTTATTATTTGTTACATCTTTCCTTGGTTTTATGATTCAAATGGTAACAATGTTGTCAGTGTTTATTTCAAAATCTCATCACTATTCGAGGTAATTTAGGTTTATGTATCCCATGAGGTAATTGTTTGATATTTATATATTAAAACTAATCTATTTTATTCTAATTTTTTTATAATAAAATTTTTAAGTAGTATTACTATTTTACCTCTATTTGTTACTTAAAGCGGATGAGTTTTTTTTTGTAGAAAACCCTAATTTAATTACCTTTTGGGTAAAAAATATATTTTTAATAAATTCCATGTTTTCTAAAATTGTTTTCAAAAATTATTCTAATATTATAAAAATGACTTAATAATGAAATATTTACCCATTTTAAATGTTTTTTAATTTTTTTGAAATTAATCTTCATGTGATTTTCCAAATAATGCCTATTTGGCTTTTAAGGAAATTGTAAAAGAAATATTTTTTACTTATATGGAATGTAAATAATTTCCCACTATCATGAAAACAAGTTGATTGAAATAATATTTTAAAAGTTTCCAATGTTAATTTCAAAGAAAATGGGTTTCAATATTTTTTCAACCATTTGTTATAAAATGTTATTTTAAAAATTAAAACAATATTTTTCTCATGAATCTTTTTAATAGAATATTTATTATATTTCTTTTCATCAATGAAAAAATCCATAATTTTTCCTTATGATGTATTTTGAATATGTTTTAGTGATACAATCCTTACTATTTATCTGGATGGTTTAAGATATGTGGTTTGAGATGTAATATTCTGATACCATTTACCATATTAATCTGAATAGTTAATGATTATGTTTATTGATTGGGGAATGCACTAAAAAATTTGTAGTAGTTTTTCAAATGTGAATGTTTATGATTCTTATGTTTTAAGAGATTTATATGAGGAATTAATTAATGTTATCAAGTGATGGGTGGGTTTGTCATAGCCACTCTATACATCAATAGGTGTCATGAGACAGACTACATTGGGTTTTGGCTGAGGCCTTACCCATTTTTGTTAGATGTCTTGTCCTGATGCCTTGAAAGTATGGTTATGATATCTGAAATTATAAAATCCCTCATTATGAGATTATTTATGGATTTTAATATTATTATTCAATTAGTAAAAATATTTATTAACGAGTTTCAATCATATTTGATTATTTATAGGGAATTTTCTTGATCATAAGTTATTCCTTTCATATTATTCCTTATGATCAAGTTGTTGATTAAATGGAATGTATTATAGTTATTTTTCTTGATATATTGATTATTATTCAATTATTCATGAGAGTTTCCACTATACACATACCCTTCTTGAGCATATGGGATCACCCATTTCTTTTGTTTCCTTTCTTTCGGATTCCATGAAATGTCTTATGATTGATATACATGGAAATTATAGAAGGAATAAATATGATCTAAAAAGAAAATAATTTTATATTTTATATTGTCAAAAGTAATTGAAATTAAATTATGTATATAGTTTACCATGACTTCTAAACGATTTGGTCATCTGGGATGTGATTCCTTTTATCTTATACCAATGTAATAAAGTAACCACCAAATCAGTGTTATTGGAATCATGGTCTTTTTTGTTGGTATCTGAGGAAGTTTTTTATAAACCTTTTGAACTATATTTATGAAAACATATATTAAGAAGCATAACCATATAATATAATTTTGGATAATTATATAAGAACACCCTAAAATTTTGGTGTGGAATATACTATGTGGTTTACCTAGAAATTTATCACTCAATGGGTACTAAAAGTGTATGTGGTTATTTTATATATATACCTTGGTGTAAGAACTCATAAAAGGGAATATCGGTCTTGAATCAAGTATTCCAGTGCACACAAAAACGAACCTTACTATGCACCTATTTTGACACTCTTAGGGGATATGCTTTGGTTTGTTGAAATTTTAATAACAAACCATCATTAAGAATTTTAGTTGATAATTACCATGAATAACCTATGTTAAACCCATGGATTCATATTTTGAAAAGATATTGTCCTGATTTATACATCCTATCAATGATTCTTCACGATGATGTATTTTTCTATTATGAGTAGTGTTATCCACTCTATGATTTTGGTTTTATTCAATGGTTGGAACTAGAAGGAATAGGGTTACCAATGAATGTGATAGACAATGTGTTTATGAGAAACTAAATATGAAGATGAATAGAGTTAAGAATATTGTGATTATTCTTAATCATATTTATTATATATGATTAACAATGTGAAACTTAACCAACTCTTAGACTCATAATAGTAAAGGATGATAGAGTATACCAGATCTAGAATAGTGGAGACCATGGAGGAAATAACTATTGATTTCCTTCATTCCAGACATGTGGAATGTGACACCAAAGAGAGCATCTAAAAGGAACATTAAAATGATTAATGTGTGTAAAATAAGGTAAAATTAAAAATAATTACTGAGAAAAAGTGAGGAGTTTAAAGGAGAGACAATTCCTAAGACTAAAAAGAAATTAAGATTAACATGTTTCTACATATGAAGAATACATTACAATGTTATCAAGGAATACTAAGGACTAATCATGTAATCCAAAGACAAATATTGACCATTTATTTGATGGTATTGAGCCATTTATTTGAAGGGATCTAGTCTCCCAAAATCTAGCATCATATTAGTAAATAATATAAAACGGTAAATAGATATAGAAAAAATGCATGTCTTATGGATTCAAAGGGATGTGTGCGAAGAAGAAAATAAGAGAGAAAAATTTAGATAATGGGAAAATGGGAATAAAGGATTTTACTATAGGTGATAATTGTGGAAGTAATCACCCGGGTACTTTCACAGCGGGAATTAGTTTTTTCTATAAGAAACTAATAATGTTCAATAACTCAACTATAAGGATATGTGGCACTACACAAATGAATTCTCGATGAATCAAGGGAACAAACATCAATATAAGTTAAGGGATAAATGTCAAGATTATAATTTTACTATAGATGAAGTGTAATGATTGATGTGTTAGTGTTTGGATTCGATAATTTTATTATAGGACCACATTATCAAATATATACTAGTTATAAGAATTATAAAATGACTAAGGATTATAATATAATAATAATATATAGGGATATGAGAGAATATGTTGAATAGTACTGATGACTACAAAAAAATGATTTAGTGAAAATTTGAAATTCTAAAAAAACATGCTTTAGGAAATATAACCCTTAATATGTTCATAATTTTGAGATAAAAATGATAAATATATGTTTAAAATATATTATTTATGACCTTGAAATTGGTTAGTGATTTTATGTTTTATGTTATTTCTGCCAGAGTTTGCAACCTTCTAGGATTTATGGAATATATTCAACAACCTGAGATTTCATTTTTTAAAGGATTCATGTATTCAATATGGTTTTACAGTGATCATGATATTCACATATTTTGAATGTGATATTAAGAGTTACATTATGTTGCCTATGGAATATAATTTTATGTTGATTAATGACCTCCCTTATAAATTTTTTGACATTGAATTTAATTTAAAATATTTTGGAAAAGTATTAAGTTTAAAACTTTATGCACTGAATGATTTTTATATTTTTTTTGAGAACTCGTTATATACATTTTTGGTTTGTAATATATCAGAGGAAGGAATTTTCATTATTCTATGAACATTATGATCCATTAAAAGTTAATTTAATCAATTCATGCATTAAAATTCAACGTGAATACAATTATTTTTTGGAGAAAATATGTTATTTTTGTGGAAATTGGTTAAAGGATGAAAATGTATTTGTAACTTAAGTATATTTCATAATGTCCTTAGATATGACAATAAAATAGTTCATCAACTCTAGGAAAGTGATATTGAAATACAAATGTTATCATAATACCTTCATGAATGAAAATTCAATGGAATTTTCAACCTTTACAAATTTATGTTTTTATGGTCATTAACATTATATAGATAACCAAATTTCTTTTGATCAATTATCTCTACCACTCTCTATAATTATTAATTCTTTTCGTTAATTTTCCAATATTAAATTACCAATATTGTTCTTCTATTCAGAAACCGAGTTTTGTTCAATTATAGATAAGCCTTGTACCTATATTCCTCTCTTCTCAAGAGGATTTATAATTAACCATCTTTATCATATGGGTTTACAAAAAAGGTATTTTCAAATTTCAAACCCTTACTTTATATGATCAAAATTAAATTTCAATGATGAAATTTATTTATGGGTGGTACAATGTAATTCCATGAGATTTTAAAAGAGGAGCATCATCATTGATAACATATATGAAATGGAATACCAATATTAGAATAGAATGTAACACACCAAGACTTTATGATTAATTTTTTAAAAAATAAATCCAATCTATTCTATAGATTTCGACGCATGGAACATTGAGTGGAAACAAAACATGATACTATAATGAAATAATATATTTTAAACATGACCATTATGACCAAGCTGTTAAGCTGGATTGTATGAATAAGAATAAATAAATTAATAAAATTATATTTTTTACACATGTAAAAAATAAATTCAATTTCTATATATTTATTATAATTAAAATAAAAATCATTTTTCAGAAAAAGAAATGTTTTTTAAAAACACTATTATTCTAATATTTGATTTAGTCGTACATTGGGCACATAATTGAAAATAAATTATCACCTAGTATAGAAAATTTATTTTTAAAAATATAAATCCTTTTCTAAATATACATGGAAAAATTATCTTTGGGTGATGTTTTGTTATTTTTCTGAAAAGATTGGTTTTTTGATGAATAGTGAAAAATAATATTTTTTTATTGAAAACAAGATTTTCGTATTAATTATTTATAAATTATAATTATAATTTAAATTGAAAATAATTATGATTAGTTAAATTATATTAAAATTTCACTAATTAAATTCATTTTAATCCATTTTATATTTAATTACTATATAAAAACATATTAATATTTTGATGGTGTTTCTTTGGAAATCATTTTTTTCGGCAAGTCTTCGTGTTTAATTGTAAATTAAATTTTGCTACATATATGAATTGAATTTGGAAAAATGGATTTTATATTTTTAATCATAATAATATATATTATCTAATAAGTTTAACATTAATTTCTACCATTATGAAGATTAAAATCTATAAAAATTAATTATCACTATAAAGGTAAAAACTGATTTACCAGGGGTTAAACTATGAAGATAAGAGTTACAAATTACCCCAAACCTTCCAAAAACCCATTTTATGAACATATTTATACCTAATAACCTATAAGTGTCTATAATGAACCATTTTGGAGGATTTTGTTTTGTGAGAAAGACATTTGTATCACATTTTCTTTTCAAATATTATGTGTGTCCCCTCTCCACCACTTATAAAAGGACTCCCCCTCTCCTCCACTCTTCTCATTTCAAAAACCCATTATTCAAAAAAAAAAAAATTACTAAAAAAAATTATAAATCCAAGAAACATTCTAAATTCTTTTTTTATACAATAATAATAATCTAGGATGTCATTACATTAAACCTAAGTAGGTTTCCTGAGGAAAGTGGTACAATTTTTAATAATTTGTCTTCATTTTACATCCTCTTATGACACCATAAAATATTTTTAATATATGAAAATATAATAACACAAGTATATCCCAGATAATTAGATTTTATTATGTTAATTTAATTACCTATATCCATGTCCTCTTCTATCAAATTGGAAAGAAAGACGTTGATCGTGTGTATGGTGGACTACCCCCTCACAAACCGATGTAATTCGTTTTCCATGAACACATCTCACGGATGGATATAATGATAGAATTAAAATATTAATATTATATTTATGAAATAATTATACTTAATTAATTATTATTTCACATATAACTACTTAATTTCCATTCCATGGATTATATGATAACATCGGTTGTGCATTTGGTAGACTACCACATCATGAAGTGATATGATTTTCTTTTTTCTCTTACGCTTTTCATGAATGGTAGTAAGATTAAAAATTATTCATATATATGAAATATATGACCAATATATACATTTTAAAATATAATATAATATCTAACTTTTTTTCCATATAATATGTTGAAAAATAATAATGTTTCTCGTGCGTACATGTGGACTACCACATCCCTATAGTGATGTAAAATGTTTTTCATTTTATTTTTACATGAATTGTAATAAGGATGTATTTTTTTAATATAATACTTATAAATAAACTTATTATGTTTCATAAAATTTAAATTAATATTTATTTTCATTTCATTCCTTTTGTTGACAAAAAAATGGAAACAACATTCATGCGTACATATGATCAATCGTCTCCATTAATAATGTAATCCATTTTCTAACTCTGAAATTTATAGATTACTATAAATAAATATATATGGAATATATATTTTATTTATAAGATTATAAAAATTTGGTACATGATGGAACCATGATAAAACTAAATGGAATGAAACTACTAATCCAAAATATACATTAAAAAATAAGAAATTGTCACTCAAAACTAAGATCTTAAAAAAGAATTACTAATAAATTGGTCATAGAAGACTATATGTTAATAATTAATGGTATGAGATATATTATTATGGATATATTATATATTTACAATAAAACCATATTTATTATTCATTATTTTTTGAAACATATTAATCTAGTTAAACCTAATGTAAGGGTTTCTCATGTCACTTTTACTTCAATGGGAAATATTATATATTGACCACTTATTCCATTATGTAGTGCATAGATTTACCCTTTTATATGTTATATAATGAATATATTTAACTTAATGGGTTTTGAATTTATTTATGATATTTTTTCTTTTCTGGGTCTTATGATTCAAGCATTAGGAAAGTGGTACATGTTTATTTCACAATCTCATCATTGAACGATATTGTTTATGTTTATATCTTCCATCGGGGAATTATTTGAAATTTTATCCAAAAATTAATATATTGGTTAAACAATGGTTATTAATTATATTTTAATTTAATATTACCATGTCCCACTCGTTTTTTACTTAGAGTGATTAATAATTTTTTTAAGAAAATTTAAATTTATTTCATTCTTTGTTTAGAAATCCTTTTTCTTCCAAGACAATCACTTAAAAAATATTGTCAAAAATTATTTTTAAAATATAATAATAATTTATTAAATTAATTTTTATATATTTTTTCACTTTTATAAAAGTGTTTTTCATAGGAATATTCATTTTTTCTATATAAAGATTGTTTATCTTTTACCACAAATGTTACAGTTAAACTTTTTTAACATAAAAAACATTTATTGAATTTACAACCATCATGACCCCTAAACGTTTTAATGATTGTGTAACATTTTTTAAATGTTATTTTCAAAGAAAATTATCTTCAATTTTTTTTATCTATCAGTTTAAAAATGTTATTTTTAAATTTAGAAGGTTGTTTTCCTAAAGAATATTTTTAACAGAAATTTTATACAATTTAAATTTATCATTGAAAAACGTTTAGTTTACCTTATAATCCATGTGGAATATGTTTTAGTGAAACAGTAATGACTATTTCTCTTTATGGTTTACGATCAATTAACAGGGATGTACTATTTTGATATCATTTCCCATATTACTCTGAATGGTGTATGATTTTGTTTATTTATTAGAAAAAGTATTAACATTTATTATGATAGTTTTTTAAATATAAATGTTTATTTGGATTATATTTCACTCATTTTATATGAATAATTAACTATAACTAGTATGTTATGGGTGTGGCCTTCAATATCCAATTGATGTATTGGTAGGTCTCATATAACAAACTAGCACGGGTTTTTGGTTTGGGCATTACCAATTTTTGTAAGATTTATTGGAATAAGGCCTTGACCGTAAGGTTATGATATCAGAGATTATACATTTTGTCACTATGAGATTAGGTATTGATTTAAATTTTATTATTTTATTAGACAAAATATTTAAGGATAAGTTTCAATATGATGTGATTATTTATATGATATTTTTTTGAACACCATATATTCTTTCTATATTATTATATATGTTCAGGTTATTAATTAAATGAAAATTGTTTTAGTTAT
The DNA here is from genome assembly GCA_963277665.1 of Viscum album. Classification (NCBI taxonomy): domain Eukaryota; kingdom Viridiplantae; phylum Streptophyta; class Magnoliopsida; order Santalales; family Viscaceae; genus Viscum; species Viscum album. Next base: position 174,798,169 of record OY728143.1, on the reverse strand, counting down.
TTAAATTTCCATGTTTATTATGCTTCATTTATTCATAATATATTCCTCTATACACGTACCCTTACTAATCATTTATGCATACCTCATTCTTATGTTTCCTATCCATAGGTTTATAGGTAATGTTTTTTTATATAAATGAAGGGAAATGATAGAGGGATTATGTATGATATAAAATAAAGTATGTTGTGGTAAATTATGTTTTTAAATTTATGTGAAAATTAAATATGTATATAGTTTATAAATACTATTAAGTTATTCAGTCATTTGAAATGAGATTCCTTGTATCTTTTGATAATGTAATAAAATAACCACCGACTCTGGGCTACCAGAGTTGGGGTCTTTAGAGTTAGCTTCCGAGTCCACAAAATAACAAAGGATCTAGTTTTGGTTAAATAAGGAGGGATATAAGACCCTAATGATAATATATTTAGTTATATCTCTATTTATTTTTTTTCCCTCAATATTATAATGAAATTCTGAGGTCCTCCAAGTGTTATCAAAACCCTCCGACGAAGAATAAAATTATGCCTATATTAATGCCATCTGACTCGTAGAAAACTGTATAGAGCCAAATGATAATTTACACCATATGAATCCTACTAGACAACTCGAAAAATTTTATGTAGACAACGGAAAATTATCCTAATGAAATAAAAATTCCTAAAAAATTAGTCCTAAAAAATGGTCTGTGTTGCTGAGATAAAAAATAAAGCGTTGATTCGAGATTATAGAGAACATCTATCCATGACAGTATCCTCTAGTGTAGCCCCACATTCAATCATATTGGTTGATCACATGGTAAAGTCATAACCATCCAATAATCAACATAATTTGGTAGGTTCCAATAAATAATCTCTACCCCAGTCAGCTGGTTCCTCCACACTTCCTATTAGATACTAATTTCTTAAGAGAAGAAACATGAAAATAATGTTAGTAAAACACATTAAACAACCTAAATGTTATCCCAAACAAACCCTCCATCATTTAAGTAATAAATATATAGAAGGAACTTCCAGAGGATCTCATGTATGACCTTGAAAATCTTAATTATTTTGACACCTAAGTTGCTGTAGATAAATAATTCCTTATAAAATAAGGGGATTATAAAGAATGATAGGCCATTATCTATCTTTCTGGGGATGATGGTGGAATATTCATATAAAGAAAAATATGCCCCTCAAACTAATAGCCAATCTTAATGGGATTTATACGTACTGATTCATGGTGGATAATGGATTTGGGATTAATCATATCCTCACCAGGACCCTCTAACATATAAGATATAAATATGTGTATCAATCCCCATCCAAACTAATTATATAGTGTTAAAAAAGAGAAAATATACTAAAATATACAAAAATATGTTTAGTTTTTAGATTTTACATATAAAGATAATTTTAGGTTAGTCTCATAAGACACTGAATTCAATACCTTACTAGGAAAGCCTTGGTTGTAACTACATGAAACCCTTCCTTAATCATATCATCAGTGCATCAAATACTACCTAAATAGACTAGTAAGATTTCAATTAGGTGATGATTCCCCCTTTGAATTACATGAAACCTCTTACCTTAATGAAATGTATTGTAAAAGGATTGAAAATAATCCTAGGTTGATGGACTCAATTAAATCAATGACCCTAATGACTTGATTAATTGCTCAACAGATCACTGAAATGACATGAAGAGAAATTTTCTTCTATTAATCCACCTTCGGGAAGAGAAAACACCATACTCTAGACTTCACATCATTTACCCATAGTCAAATGTGATTTCTCATATAACCAAATACTCATATGAGGGATAGGTGTGCCTGAAGCTAGGGATACCGTCCCATCCTATGATATAGTGTTTTCGATATGTTCGATAAAAAATTTCTCACCATTATATACTAAATGGAAGGAAAAAATGGTTTTTGAATAAACCATGATGTTTTAATGTCATAGGTGGATTGTGCAGGTGAATATCACAAAGATTGGGATCCCCAAGGGTAGTCAATGTAGTTCCTATGAGACCCAAATTAGAAAAATATGCTTCTAAATATTATCAATCCATATAAGAAAGTGATGCTACCCCACAAACTATTCCCAAGGATTTTTCTAACCTCTCCACCCTTATCACCTATAATTAGAAAGATCTAGATAAATATCCTCCTACCATTAATGGTAGAGTATCTATCCCTCTAGAACATCAGATATAGTTGAAGGTAGGTATAGAGAAAAATTCAAGGATATCATTGATTATTGTTATCACGACACTCTATGAAAAAGAGTAGTACATTAAATTCTTAAATAAAATGCATGATATATTAATCTATAACTACAAGGAGATTATATGGATCAACATATGGGTCATTATCAATAGACTGGGTCACCCCATTTTCTACTATGGAAACAATTAGGCACCTAGAATAATTCATGTCTCTCACAAGTCCATGGTTCGTGATGATGTTGATAAAGTGATTAAATCCAAATTCCTTCAGGATTTTAAATACCCAAATTTTATGTATAAAATTTTCATAGTCAAGAAGAAGAAAGGGAAATAAAAGGTTTTACTAGACTTTTGGGATCCAAAACACCCCTTCCCTAAGGATGAAATCCCCATCCTAGTTATAAATTCATTGATTTATACTATCATTATCTTCCATGACCTATCCTCTATGAATGGATACACCATATACAATAAAACGTAGATGGACCTTAAAGATGAATATTCCATTGTAGTAAGATCACATCTAGTAACATACAACTTCTAGGTGATTCCCTTAGGCTTGAAGAATGACGAAGAAACCCACTAAAAGGCTATAAATTACATATTTGATCCTATATTAGGTAAGATAGTGGAATACTATATGGAAAAATACCTTCATTTGTAGATATATCTCAATTATCCTGAGAAAGAATTTGAATTTATCCATATAAAAAATATAAAGATGAACACCACGATGTTTATTTTCAGGGTAACCAATATGAAATTCCTTAGCTTCATTTTTTGGTATAGAGGCATTTAAATCATCTTAGTGTAGATGAAGGCCATCATTGAGATCCGCCAACTATGGGATATTTGATAGATGATATGATTTCAAGTGTGTTTTTAAAATTATAGAGTTTTATTTCCAAACTATATAGGAAATTATAATTCATTACTGATTTTGAAAAAGAAAAAAATCACCTATTAGTAGGATGTATATTGTCAAGGAACAATAGATGCCATCAATCAAAATAAACGTGATGTTAAATAGGATAATTTTTACTTCCTCAATCACATAATGACAAACAATAAGGTTATATGTTCTCATTTTGATAAGAAAGTTCTTTACATGTCCGTTATGGTTTAGAAGATATACCATTATCTATAACAACATGATGTCATGTTTATCTAATAGATTAATCCCTTGAGTTAAATCCTTAATCCATCCATGAAGACCAGATTATTAGTGTGTTGGGATGAAATTATATTGAAATATAATATAAATATTTTCCCTTTGAAGGATATCCTAGGAAAATAATTGACATATATTATTATTTCACACTTGTACATAGAGGATCTTACCTTGTTCAATGAGTTTCATGATGAGGTAATTTCCTCCATCAATAAAGAAACATTATATAAGAAAATGTACATTGATGGTGTCTACCAATGCATTACTGGGAATATGATGAATAAACCTAAAATCAATATGTTTTGAATTGGAGTTTAATATTTCATATGTTTAGTGTTTCTCATGTCATACATATTCCTCCTTTAGGAGGGGTGCACCAACAAAAAGGTGGAATACCAGACTCTCCTTATGAGTCTCTAAATAGACCTTGAAATTTGAGTCCTTCGAATTCATGTGAACGGAGACATTGATACGGTCATTAATAAAATCATTAGATATAATACTATTAGGAAGTAGGAGATCATCCCCTTTCTCAACCACAATCATGATTTAATGGATATGATTCCCTTGGATCAAAAAATGTGTCATATAATGCGGTCATAGAGTGATCACACATGTTCCCTAGAATACTTGTCCATTTACCATACTGATCCAAACCAAGATGAAATTATTATTCACATGGTGCAATGGAATGTGATTTCCCATACACTTGATATAGAATAATAATGGGTAAATCAAATTAACAACAACACTTCCTTGATCACCAATACGATTGAAGAAAAATACTATTAGATGAATACCTTATCTTAATACCCCCAAGATGGTATAATAACCTGATTATTTCATAAGGTAAAAAAATTTAATTTCCATAAAAATTTACCTTATATTCTTAATTATGGCCTAACATGAATGATAATTGAGGTTATAGAGGTAAAAAGGTTGTTTGAGGCTAATTCAAAGCCTGCAACCCGGATTTTGTAGACAAATAGGAATGTCACACAATTTGTATAAACCATGAATGGAAGGAAACATGGTTGATTATAACTATGTGAGAGTAGATAGTGGGTTGGGTGATCTCACACAATTCTAAAAACCATATGATTTTAGGTTCACCCTCGTGCGGGTACATCTCGAGTTTTTGATAGTGGGCTAGGACACAATTTGCATACAGTTTGTCACATTGTGAACACTAACCATGCGAGGTACCCATTCCAAATTTCATATAACACACAATTGGTGAATGGTTTCGAAAACTATGTGGTAAAATTTTGAATCCCTGTATCTTGGGTGAAATTAAGATTTTTCCTTAATTAATGCTATATTTCAAACTTTTTTTACCCATTCTCTCATGTTAAAAAATGGTCAAATTTTGAGGTCTCTATTTGATGGATAAAAAAGGAATCAAGAGATATCCTCCCTAAGATATTGGAATAAAGATCCTTCATAATTATCATATCCATGTCAATAATATATACATTAATTTTTTCATTCTTCATTCTTCTTGGTATTGGCTACTCTATTTAGGTGCAAGCTAATATTCCATATTTTCAGGGTTCTCCTTAGTTCATCATTTTATTATCAATATATGTTGAATCAAGAGATGATACCATACAATCACTGAAATATTTACCTACGGTTGGTGGTCTCATGATTTGTTCCTTATATTTTCAGTGTTTATATATATATCATTGGGATACACACCCAATTTTTGGAGAAACTCCCTTTAAATAAAGTTAAATCATTGATTAAATTGAATATTCATGTAATATGTAATTATTGACCACATTGATAAAATTTAAAAGAATATTGATCTTGAATTAAAACCACCCATTGGGTGTGTTGTGTAATTTAATGGACCACAATAGGTAGAATATCATTTGGACTACCCCTAAGGTGCGTCATTTACCCCTTACCAAGGGAATTTAAATAATGTATTCTCAATTACAATTGAATTGATTAATGAAAGTGAATAGAATGACCATGTACCTAGTATTATCCATGTAATGGATTGCATAAGCCTGAATTTCCATTTTTTAATGAAATTCTGGTGTGAATAAATTAAGAGGCTATGCCTTCTAAGATTAGCCCATTCCTTGATCCACCTTATGAGGAGAGGATAAAATTAAATTTTCTTGGTTATTACCTTGAAATAATTATATGATATTGATTGAATGATTAAATTTATTTTGAAAAACATGGTTTCATAGATGAACTCCATGGATTAATTCATTTGTATTAGACATTTTTTACACCCGAGTGACACATATTATCCCAAGTGGTTCACCAAATACAAACTTATGAAGGATGACTATTATACGCCCGGGTGATACATGGACTATTTATCGATTTCCATGGATGGAATCATAGGGTTTTCTGTTCAAATTCATCATTAGAGATTATTGGTATCCCTTTAAAAGTCAATCATGTGCAGACTTAGTGAGCGGTGATGCTATACCACACATAGAGCTATACTTGGGTCCCTACGAGGATTGTTATGGATGAGCTTGTATGGTGTATGGTTTATGTTATGCCTAGAGTGATAGCTGGATTCCAAATAAGGAATTCTAAAGAACATAAATGATTATTTTATTAAATAATTAATGAAATTATTTATATGACGCTTCTCTAATTCAATTTACATGATTGGATTTGGTAAGTGTCGGACACATTATTGATTTCCTGGTTTGGCATTTGCTAATCGCATATCTATACGGGGGATATTGGGCTACATGCTAGGTCTGGAGACTTATTTAGTTAATGAAATAGATAAATAAAATGAAACTAATTATAAAATGATATAGGACTTACTGTTATTTTTTCCTCATTTTGATCCAAGGTCAAGGAATAATGAAGAGGATGGGAGTACATAAGAACTCCGACCATTATGGGTTGTTTACTTTTACACACTTCCTTTACATTTTCTATTACTTCCTACATTATTTTTTATTATCTATTCACTAATGGGATGGAATTAGAGCATTTGGTAGTTTCCTACAAGGATTCTATCTCACACCCTATTCGGGATTCTATTGGCTTCTTGAACAAACTATTTGGATGCAATTATGGACAAGGGAATGCACCTTACTACTAGTTTATGATTGATTCTTAGGAGAAGGGTAGAACATGGATGAGCTGAGACTCATGATTCTAGCTAGATACTTCTTAACTTCTTGGTATATTCTTACAATTTTTATCCTACAATGTATACCTATTTTGGCTATTTTTTAGAGACAAAAGATGTTTCATCATCATCTATACATGAGATGAATTATAGCTTTATTTATCTATTGTTTCCATTTATTTATTTTTTGATAATATTACTACTTATGGTACTTATATGTTATCCCATATTCCCTGTGATATAGTCTGGTGATGAGGGAATAGTCTCCCTTTTGGAGAAACCTAGGCCCTCGTTATGGGTCACCAGCCCATGGAATTTGGGGAAATGCTATTGAGGAAATGTGGAAAATTTGTCTCAGAACACTATTCTGTGGAATATTGTCCTGGGAGATTATAAAGTGGTATAAAAACATCAACATTTCTATTTTATTAATTACTGATAATAGATTGGGATAATAAAGAAATGGAATTTGGTAATGTGTTGTGAATGGGCCTTAATAACCCATTTATAGGAAAAATCCTAAATTTCCACAAATGAAAATTTTGTTTTATGGATTTTAACTAAAATTATTGATTTGATTCAACTGTTGGGTTATATACAAGAATTTTGATGTTAAAATTGAAATAATTATGGGTTCTATTGTTTTCCAACCAGATGATATGATGGTATTCTATATCATTCATATTTTTAATCACATATTAGATTTAAAATGCCATGATTTATTACATGATTGATATACCCACTATCATATAAATATTTTTTTCAGGGAATTGTGAAATAATGGTTGTTACATAGAGTTATGGTTGTATCCTAAGATGTTCTTTCCTGACTAGCCTACATCTAACATCATATGAAACCAATTTTGGCTTGTCGATTCATGGACCATGTGTCACTTAGACTAGAACTTGTTATGGTGTGGATTAGGTGGACTCCATATTTTTGTGGATAATGAGAATGGGACCTAATGGATAAAAATTTTGTGATACATTGTATTCAAACATTTTAAATGAATTATGATATAAAATAAATTTATATCAGAATAAAATGGAAACGGGGACTGCTTGTAGTAGGGATCTTAACCCGGACATGACCTTAGTATTGGGAGTAGGTGGGATCCCTTTCTTTATAATGATCTATACACCACCTAGTCCTGAGCCAAGGAGCATGAAGAGGGTTGTGTTTCTTATATCGAATGGGGTGTACATATCCTATTTCAATGTCTGTGATTTTATCTACATACTTGGTTATCATTGTGGATATGTGGTGTGCACTTTAAATTTGTCTACATTGTTCCATTGTGACGTCTTCTAGTTGGGTTCTAGGAGGGTGGATATGATCATCCTATGGAGGTGGTGGGACATGGGATACTAGTAAATCCCCCATTAATTCCATTTGAGGACCTACTAGATTTACGAGACACAAGTTCCGAGGAACAATTCCATGAAGGATTTATGAGGTTCATGCAGACCATTCTGGGAGCACTACGACCTAGCTAGACTATAGAAGAGTAGATGCATGAGTTACAGTAGTAGCATCTGACCATGTTTTCATGGGATAAAAGAGAATAGGCTAAATATTCATGGATATATTCCATGCTATCTATCATTGAGCATCTTGATATGCCTCTCGAGAGTAAGGTAAATCTCCCTGCGTATATGCATCATGATTCCTCTTAGAGATGGTGGGATTGTATCACTCAGAAATACTGTCATCAGTAGATGGATTGAAAATATTTTCGTATGGACTTTTATGATTACTTATATGATGAAATTTTGGGGGATCATATAACATGGGAGTCTATGAACATAGAGTAGGGAGCATTATAAGATATGGATTATTCAATATATTTTATATATCTCTACTGCCTCACACCTATTTTTAAGGGAGATGAGTTATATGAAGCCAAGAAGCTCATGGATGGTCTCATGTTAACCATCTGATAATATGAGATTTATTTAGGTTCCCTTCCATTTATAGAATATTGAATCAGTTTTTTATCATATATCATAACCTAAGAGAGGCTAGGGGTGTGATCTAGGGTGGTTCAACATCTAGATCTCATATTTCATTAACTGATAGTATGTAGAATTGTCTCTAGATTCCATGTTGTAACATTAGTAGCCAAAGAACATAAACTAGTACAAGATAAGGTTCCACCTGTGTAGTACACTGGGACATATGAGAGCTCAGTGCAGCACAACCCCAATTGAGTTCCAATCTAATAAAATATGTGTCATCTATAATGATTTTGCAAAAACGTTTCCACTTAAATCTAGTGAGAGAGGTTCTGAACCAACTCTATATATAGCACTAAGGTCATTAGCTTCTTGTAAGGAAGAAATTAAGAATTTATTTTTCCAATAATTCTTAGATGATGGTCATAGTCGTGGTAGTTAGAACCTAGTCTTGCAGCGCAAATAGATCATATCTCCTATGGGTAGGAAAGATGTATCACAGGGTCGTAGAAGAGGCATGATATATGTAGTGTAATAGAAAACTGAGGAGAAGAATTGTGGGACTTCTAAAATGAGAGGCACTATTATAATAGCCTATACATTACCATATTCTCTTTTCATTATAGGGGATTCCCATAGATTTATATAAATTTTTGTTTCATTGATACATGGGCTCAGTGTTAAGTGTTCTGATAGTGTTATGATTCTTGATTCTCTTATGGGAATTAAAAAGGAGGAAGTGAATTAGTGAAAGGAGTTCCCCTTGATATTGGTGGCTGTCACTCTATATAGGACCTCTTATTCCTCTAGATTAATGGTTTTGACATCATTCTCAGGAGGAAATCATTGGTTCCCTTTCATGGTTTCTTTTATTTCTAATGTTGAAGGGTGACTGTGACATCACTAGGGGGTGGTGAGTTTATTAACAAGGGTGAATTTTATGTCTTAAAGATTCCAGCTAGAACTGAGCATTATGGGATGGGTGGGATGAAAAACTAGATTATGAGTATATATATAGAATATTAGGGAACTAATCTATAATATTTCCTTCCATTATTTGATCGTTTTAGGGATGTTTTACTGGATGACTTTTCAGGATTACATCTTGTGAGACAGTTATATTTTTCCATTACACTATTTCTAAGTGATGCAGAAGTATCCATTCCTCCTTACATGATTTCTACTACTTAGATGAAGGATATCAAGAGGAATCTAGAGGATTTAGAGATAAACAAGTTTGTGTAACCCAATTCTTCTCCAGGTTATTCATCAGACCTTTTTGAAAAAAAAATGGAAAAAACTGTCAGGCTATGTGTGGATTACCAAACATTTAAATAGCTAATGGTTAAGAACTTGTATCCTTTAATGCAAATAGATTACATTTTTGATCAAATCCAAGGAGGTACGGTTTTATCAATGATCAATTTTATATAGGGTCGTCAACAGTTCTATGTTAGACTGTTAGACATACCTCACAAAAAATTTCATAGCTAGTATGATCTATATGATTTTTTGGTTATGCAATTAGGTCTCACGAACATGCCAACAATTTTCATTGATATGATGATCTGATATTTCCATCTTTATCTAGAATCATTTTTTGTATTCATGGATGATATCTTGGTGTATTCTAACAATTGAAATGACCATTCTAAATATAATGATATCATATTGGATACACTAATATAGCATTAGTTAAATTATATGATCACAAATTGATGCTTCTGGATAAATTAGATTCTCTTCCTGGGTCATATTATCTCAAATATTGGTGTATCAATTGGCCTATGGAAGGTGAGAGCTATAGTTTCCTAGTAGAAGCACAATAAAATATTTTATATAAGGTGTTTCTTGGGGTTGGATAGATATTAAAGTCAGTTCATAGAAGAATTATCACACATAGAAGTTCTTCTCACAATATTTTCTAAGAATAGTGTGATGTTTGTATGGTCATATGTATGTGATTCAGTCTTTTAGGAACTAAAAGGAATATTGACTTCAACATCAATACTAATTTTTCCAGAGCCAAGATGGAGTTACTCTATTTACTGGGATGCATTAGGTATTGGTCTAGGAGTAGTTATTATTTAGGGGGATAAAGTCATGGAGTACGAGACTCGACACTTGAGGCCACATGAGAGTAATTACCTAACACATGTATTTGACCTAGCTTCATTTGTTCATGCTTTGTGAATTTTGGGACATTACGTATTAGGAGAGCATTTTGGGGTGTACAAAAACCCAAAAATCCTCAAGTTGATTTTTAGATAGCATGATCTGAATCTAATGTAGTGAAGGTTGGTTGAATACCTATATTATTTCAACTTCGGGCTTTCATTCATGCTTGAAAAGGTAAAAAACGAATGAAACACTCGGAAAAAGACTTATATAAAAGACGATTTTTAGGGTATTAGTGAATGTAAGAATATGTATTTTTTCACTGAGATGCACTTGGAGATGCAGGATAGTCGAGGGTAGACTTTTCATTCATATTTATTTGTTACATCTACCCTCGTGGATAGAGTAAGGATGGGGAAACTATCCAATTTATAGGGCCTAGTCATATGATAGAGTTTGGTAGGTGAGGAACCTCCTCCTAGTGGGACAGTAGGTCAGCATGAGATTCTGCATGTTCATGGACATGTAGGGTTTTTTGTAGGCATGCATGAGAAACTGATGTGAGACTTTCATTCTTCGGTTTGGGAAGTGCACCCTGATGCCACCAAGATGTAATTGGATTTACAAAACCAATAAATGTATTTGGGTATTAAAAGAGATGTATCTCAATTTTCCATGAGGTATTCCATCCATCAGCAATTGAAGGTAGAACATCAGTAGTTACTCGGAGTTTTATATAAGTTTCCCATTACTAAGTTAAAGTGGTTTGATGTTGCGATGGATTTGGTAAGAGGGTTTCTGAGGCCACAATGAGGTAATGATTCTATATGTGTTTTTTTATTGGATCAAAATGTTTTCCCATTTATAAATTATTAAGGAGATATTTTTAGAAGATAAATTTGGGATGTTTTATATCATTTAGATAGTATGACTTCATGGTGTCTCGCATAACATCATTTCATATAGGGAAGCCTACTTCACTTGATGGTTCAGACAAGTGTTTAAATGAATTTTGGGTAAGTATGTGCTTATAACCATATCAAACCACCCTCATAATGATAGAAATTCATATCATAATATATAAGTTCTTTAGGAAATTCTGCATGCTTGTGTCCAAGATTTTAGGTTCTCTTGTGAGTGGCATATTCCCTTATATGGATTCTCCTTCAAAAATATATTTTAGGATACTATAGAGATGGAACCTTATGAGGATCTATATAGTATTATTAACTGATAAAAACTATACTGGTTAGATATAGGAGAGGTAGATATGCTTGGACATCATATCATTTAGGAGACTACAGAGCATCTTCAGTTGATTCAGAAACAGATGGCTACTACACAGTCTCGATAGAAATCATACATTGATTTCCATAGACAATATCTAGAGTTATAGGTCACGGATAAAGTATTTTTGATGTATTTCACCGAGTTTAGGGTAGTTGAGGATCCGAAGATAGAGTAAACCTTCACTACAACATGTAGGACCATCTGAGATTCTAGAGAGAGTCAGGTCAGTAGCCTATCAATTACAATAACCTCCGAGTTTTCGAAAAAGAAACAAAATCTTCCATATATCTCAACTACAATGATATCATTTAGATCAATCTCATACCTTTTAGGATGAGGAGGTTGACCTATAGGTAGATGAATCCTTTTAGGGGAATCCTATGCATATTGTGGATCGTAGAATAAAGGTTATAAGAGAATTATCAGTTCCTCTAGTACAGGTGCTTTGGAAACATGGTCGGGTGCATGATGATACCTAGGAGTGGGAAGCCGATGTACAAGCATAGTGTCTAGAGTTTTTCATAGATTATGATTAACCACCATGTGAAGGGAAATTTGGGGACATATTTCATTAAGGTTGTATGTTTTTAAGAACCCAATTATTTCTTAACACATCAAATCATTTACATTCTATCAATTTTTTACTTTACACTCTTAATTATGTGCCACTATAAATTCCCATTGCGGATATGAAGGAAATGGGGTTTTCTAAGACGGTTTTCGATCCTTGACCCAACTATTGGGGATAAATAGGCATGTCGCACAGCTAGTATAAACCACAAGAGGCATGCCACAAAATTACATAAAACTGTGCGAGGTTAGAAAATCAGATGGAGGAGCTCACTCAGTTTGAAAAAATCATACAAATTTAGGTTCATGCTTGTGTGGGTATGTCTATAATTTTTGATAGTTGGATGATATGTGGTTTATACATGGTTTGTAAAACAATGAACACAGACCATGAAAGGTTCCTCTATCTATAATAGATCATGTAAATTTTAAAAACCCGTGTTTCCAAACTACGAGAAACAATATTTTGGGTGATATTAAATTTTTTAACATTAATTAATGGCATAGTTCAAACACATTTTACCTCTTATCTCATGTTGGACAATGGTGGAATTTTAAGAGCTCTCTTTGATTCCTAAACTAGGAATCAAGTGATCTCCTCCACCTCAGCTCGAAACCATGATCTTTGGAAGTATCAGATAAGATTCATTATGTTCTAGATCTATTTTTTGACATTATTTTCTCTTCTTGTTTCGGGATATTATATTTAGGTGCAAGTTAATATGCCATATTTTCATTTTTCTCATTCTTTTTTTTCTCCTAATCTGAGTCAAATCAGAAGTTGATACTAGATGAGGACTCTTCTACATACCTACAGTAGGTGGTATCATGATTTTTCTTTAAATTAAAGGTGTTTATATATATTTCGTTGTGATGTGTGCCCAATTTTTGGAGTTATTCCATTGAAATGAAATCAAAACCTTGTTTAAAATGTATAGGTATGGCCTATGAAATTAGTGATCCAATTGATAAATCATTGAAGGTTATAGACCTTGAATTCAAACAACCCATTATGCATGTTGAAAATTTAAATGGACCACTGTGGGTGACATATGATTTGGACTAACCTAGAGTTGTGTTCTTTACCCCTTACCAAGGAATGTTAAAAAAATTAATTGCCAATTTCAATTTAATTGATCGAAGCAAGGGAAGGGAATGGACATGTCCCTTCGATTTTTCATGTAATTCCTTTCTTGAAAACGAATTTTCCTATTTTAATGAAATTCCTTCATGAGGAAAATTAGAGTTTAAGAATTATATGCTTATCCCTTACCTTGAGTCACCTTCTGAGTTGAGGTTGAAATTAAATACTATTAGTGATTATGTTGACATAATTAAATGATGTTTATTGAATGCTTATATTCCTTGGGTAACACATGGGTTCATATATGAACACCATGGATGGAATATTTTGGATTCAACCATGCTTACGCCAGAGTGACACTTAGAATACCTAGTGGGATTCCAATTATGGACTCATAGGGGATAACTATTAAACACTCGATTGATACATGGCCTCTATATGGATTTCCAAAGATAGGCTTAGAGGACATTTGTTTATATATACCATGGGTGTCACATAGGCTGCCATAGCATACCACCAAGGATATACTCAGTGAGTCATGATGTTATACAACACCTAGAATGAAACAAGGTTCTTATGAGGATCTCCTTGGTTGAGCTTTTACATTTAAGGGTTTATGTTATGCCTAGAGAGATACCTAGATTAAAAATAAGGAATGAAAAGGATGGGATCAGTTCCCTGATTCAATAATTAATTAAATTGATTATATGAAATTTATCCAAGACCAAAAGATATTGTTTTTTAGTTTTTTATACATTATTAAATGTATTATAGGAATCTACTTATTGCATATCTATACTGAGGATGTTAGGATATGTGCTCAGTCCTAAGACTTATTTGTTAATTGAAATTATTAAATTAAATGAAACTAATTATAAACCTAATATAGGACTAAGTGTTAATTTAGAGACATTTATGGCTAAGGATGATGTAGGTTTCATCGGACAAGTGTCCATTAGAACCCAAAATATTATGAGTTATTTAATTTTACTGAACTCCTTTAAATTTTCTATTACATCATGCACACTACCATTATTATGAATTCATAGGATGGATGGAATTGTTCCCTTTAGCAGTTGCCTATTGGGATTGTATCTAACACCCTATTAGGGCTGGAATTAGTTACCCTGATAGACTATATAGATGCTGTTATGGATAAGGAAAAGAACCCTTCTGTATATGATATGAATTCTGGATTTATTTACCTATTCCTACTGTTTTTCTATTTTATTATTTTGTTTCTTCTTATGATACATATCTATTATTGAATATCAACTATGCCATGCTCTAGTGTTGAGGGAATATCCTCCCCATGGAGATACCCTAGGCCCTCATTACTGGTCGACATCCTCTTGAATTTGGGGAGACATTCTTGAGTCCATCAGTCCAATATGGCTCAGGGCACCTTTCAGTGGAACTCGGATCTGAGACGTTAAACATGGTACACTTACATTAATCCAGGATATGATAAAATAGATCCATGTATTTGATGTAAATTTATTCCTCTATGATGTCCTAAACTCAGAGCTAGTCCTCTACAAACATTGCTTTGATGGACCTTCTATAATGTACTATGGGAGAAGTTATTCTTCCATTTTTTTAATATTTTTATGCTAGGGTATATTGATATCATCATAATATATAAACTTCTCCCATCATATATTATGGTTAGGATAATTTTTTTTATATTTATCTTCATGGTTTCAGGTAATTCCCCAAGAATAATCCCACAGACTAGGTTTATGCAAAACATTTTGCATCATCCTCCTGAGATAATCCACACTACCAAGTACTCTTGGACCTTTATAATGTGGGGAATTCATTTTATGGGAATATACCCAAAGACAACAACCTAATAATTCATGTTTATTCCTATTATAACTTATTTCGTCTTGAAGTGGGCTAAAATCATTCCCTTGAAGGAGGTTAAAATAATATCTATGATTAACTTCATGAAACCACACACCATTAATCAGTTTGGTACCCCACATTCCATTCACATTAAAAATAAAACTAATTTTTCGGCCACTTAGTTGATGTTGGTATATTACATATAAAAAATCATGTCCAACCGTACTTCTCTAAAACACGTAGCTGAGAATAGAGAGATTTAGGAATTAAACAAATTTATCTTCAATATTTTTTAGAATATGATTTATCTAAATAATAAGAGGTGGATTGATAATCTCATTAATGTGTTGTTAGTATATTGAATCATGTCTTAGACTACCACCAATTATACACTTTAATAATTCTTTTATGGATAAGAAGTAGTGTTGACCATTGGGGTCCATATACCATCACTCCATATTGCATTCTATGGACAATTGAAATATGATGGGTAGTGCCACTACCAGTTAGTTTAATTGGAATCCAATAATGAAAAATTGATCAAGGAATTACATAATCTCAAGGTCCATCAGGATCGAGTGGACTATCAAATCATGTAGAGGGCTCGTTCTTGATCATGGGTGATTTGGTATTAGAAATTAAATTGATAATGATACAGAATAGAAAACCACTATAGTTGGATCCCAAATTTGAAGGCTCCTTCAATTTTCATTTTTTTCTCTAATAGTGATTACTCGTTGATCACTATGTATGGGGAGTACTTTGTACCTCCATCTAATGTGATATTTTCTAATAAATATTACTCATAACTTAGCATTGTGTTTAAAACGTTCTATACTACAAAAAATTAATCAAATATAAAAATAGGTAATCATTATGTCACCTTAAACTACTAGTCTCACATATTTATACTTGGATGAATCTAAACTAAATAAAACCCATCCATGTTTTATAATGTTAAACCGTATGGTACTTACTCACAACATATGAGAGTAAAATACATGGATAATAACCTTTCTAAATGTAGTTAAACTATTTTAGATTTATTCCTCTATACATGACCATAAACTATATTTAAAACATATTTGTATATAATACACAAACTATAGATCAATGTTGGATTCCTCACCCATGATGAAACCAATTTTTACAAGTGATGTTCACTAACCATACCACAATTAAGAAATATATGTATCTTTATTCCTATCTCCTAGGATATATTGTGATGAATTTATTCCTAATCCATGGTCTAATAAAAAAATTCATGTAGCCCACCCCATCATGGTGTGGAATCCCCCCATAGAGTGAACTCAACCCACATGACTCTATGATGAAGCTACATGCAAAAGAGATGATCAGAGTTTTTTAAAATTAAATTTGGAACTGTGGTATAAGAATAATTTCTTTAAACTATAAGCATTCTCCCTCCATGCTATTAATTTTATAATTTTGGCTACTAATTCACATTGGGTTTACTTTTCCCTAGTTTATATATAGATTTTCTTAATCCATTGACATTTTTCATTGTTATATGACTTTAAACTGGATAGATCTTCATCCAATACACATGAAATTAAACTATTTGGTCTTATTCCTAGATGAAAAACAAAAAAAATAACTTCAATTGATATAAACATCATGTCCTTAACCTATGTGTATCCATTATAGATATTGTGTATATGAACATTATGATTCCGAAGTAAATCATATTTACTATTCCCCTGTTATTATATCTAGACTATCTCACACTCCCCCCTAGGGTTCAAGTTCCATGAAATTAAACATAGAACAACCTTATAGTATTATCTATATAAAGATAGATTATGTATACCTAGAGATCATACAAGTCCCATAAGGAATGATTTAACTTCACTTTATTATCTGTTATTGTTTTGAAACTCCTACTATATTGATATGCCTAATGGATATTCCTAATATCCAATGACATAGTAATAGAGTGATTGGGGACTTTTTGAGCATCTTCTTATTACTCACAAACCCAATTTTTTTCATTGATGTTTTAATCACCATTCCATTTCATTCCTAAATATCTTCCACTAAGTTTATGGTGATCGACTAGATGCCTCAGCCTCAATCCACCACATTTCAATGGTATATTCCTCAGAGGAATAATTATAATGAATAGATTAATGAAATATCATAATTTGGATTGTCACCCAATGGTCATACACAATATAATTTACACCATTTATAATGGTATGGTAGTGGAACACACTTTTCAATCATTTTCTATAGACATTTATAGCCTATTCTCATGTCACTCCTTGATTCAAACTCATCATGTCACAATTTACATTCCCTTCAACATCCTTTGTTCATGTGAATATTTGACACCATTGGTATTACCTCATCATGCAAATTTGGTCATTGGTAGAGTGAATCAATCTAAGGGAATCACACCCAACTAGTTCCCCATCTCCACATTTTCACTTAGAGTGGTTGGAAATATATTTCCACCCCGACCCATCAATCCCTACTACACATTCTTGTGTAACATGAGTAATCATCCATTTAACCTTATTTTTCACATGGATAATGAATCATATGATCTTATAGGGTTTGGTTTGTTATTCCATTATCATGATTAAGATTCACCATTATCATATGATTTATGTTCTCTTATCCGACCTTACTAACATTAAATGACACAACCCCTATTTAGTCTTATCTCCATGAAATTAAGTTACTGACCACAAATCCTTATCATATGATGTTGAACTACATAGTCTACATACTCACTATATGATATAAAAATATGTGATCAATGATCTCACTACATGAAATTAAATTACATGATCTGTATATATGAAATTACATAAGACTTTGTGATATTGGTTTTCACCCAAGAGGATATATTATTTTGGTGTGGGTCACCTACCACACCACTCCTCCAATAACTAGATGTGGATTAATACCTATTTCAAGTGATATTTACTGAAACTATGATGCCTTACCATAGTCCCAACCAACATATCCAATCTCATTCTTCATAGTGTTCATGATATCTTTTTAACTTATGTTCAGCCCCCTTTCCATTTATAAAAAGTGGAATATGTCCCCATATCATAATCTATGTGAAATATATATCAAAATAGAGGCTTCTTATATAGATCTATGTGTTGATTTATTCAAATTTCCGGGTAAAGTACCCTTCGTGTTTTTGATGGTTTTTGTTTGTTGTTAATCATTATGAAAATAATTTAAGGTTGTTGAAGAGTTATTAATAAAAAACTATGATGTTAAGATCATTTAGGATTTTATGAAAAAGAATATTAAGCTTTTGGAGAGAAGGATAGCAGTTTATAGACATTCATATGATTTTTCTCTACTTCAGACAAATTAGACTACATGGAAATTTACATTTGAGTTTTTCTTTGTAGGTGAATATTTTTCTACTTGAACACTTATGTATAAATATTTCATTGTGATTTTTATTGCTAGTGTATAAATTAATTTCTCTATGTTAGCTAATCCTATGTAACCTCAAGCCCCATGTATAAAAATGCCTCAATGAATCCAATTTACTGTGTGCGTGGGAATCATAAATATTTATATGGATTTAAGTAGGCAGTTGTTCTTATGTATCCATTTATGTCTAGTGTATCTAATTTTCTCATAGATCCAAAATTTTATTAGATTATTTTTTCAATCAACAGTTTATGAAAATTTGGCTACACGAAAACTGATTTTTCTTTAAACTATTTTTTCAAAAGGTATAAATCATGATGATGCTTGAATTGATCTTAAATGTTCAACACATCACACCTAATATATGATAATGGATGATTCATTAGATATTTTTCAAATGATGATATTAGTTAATATATGATAAATTTAAAATATTTTCTATCATAAAAATATCATATGTTACTCAATGGTGATGCTATAAATAAAGAAAATCAATATATATTTTATTAAATTTAGTTGATAAGATGATTTGCTGTTATTTACATCCTAAATCATTATATAGTGAATCAATGATTGAATATGTGTTTATTTATGATTTTCTGTATTTATTTCATGTTGAATTTTTTTAAATTGAACTGTGAGATCTCAACCATTCCATGATCAATATGAAAATTAAATATTTAGGATAATTTTTTAGTGTGTCTAAATTTTCTAGTGTACCTTGAGTAGGATGGAGTATCCATTTTTCCAAATGTATCTATAAAATTAAATTTCAATCATCTGATTAATATTATTAAAAAAAGAAAAATTATGTTATGATGCTTTTTTGATACATATATTGATAATACATGGGAAAAATGGAAATTCTATAGTCATTATTTATATTGCACCATTAATATCTTCCTAATATCTCACTTCAGGAAACCAAAAACTATAATAGAAATTTAATTCTCTTAATAAATCCTTTGAAAAGACAAAAGTAGAGAAGGTTGAAATAATTAATATAACAAAAATATGAAATTTTGATAAAAGAATGATGTTTAAGAGATATAAGGGTCAAATGTGGGTAAAACGGGTAGAAGAAGATGAATTGAGAAGAATATGTGAGTCTAAATCCAAATCCTAGTGCTCATCATTCAAATATGGTGGAACTAATGCATATAGTGAGATCATCTATGGTTGAGATGTTTTATCACTATGGATCAACAAAAAGTCAACATTTATTTTTCAATACACTAAAATGTAAAATGAGGGAGATCATCATCTATAGTTACTGAATAGAAAATTATTACAATAAGATATTTAACATCTTGACTATATATTCTATTTAATTGAATTATGAAACTGCAGTTGTCATGCCCAGACCCAACTTATTGTAGTTACAATTATTCATATTTATATTTGAGACTTTTGGATTCTTAAAGTTTAAAAAAATTATGTTAATTAAAAAAGAAAAATAAAATAAAATAAAATAAATGAAAAAAGATTTAATAAAAATAATAATGATATTATTATTATTTAGTTTGTATTATATTTATTCTTTACTTATTATTAATATTATTTATAATGATATTATTATTATTATTTAAAAATGGGGAAAACCTATTCTACCCGAGACCCCCCCCATTTCCATTACCTCGTCGCGAGCCCCCTCCTCCCCTTCGTCCGCCTGTGCCTCCCCGGAGCCCAGGTCGTCTCCCGGTCCATCCTCACCGTGCCTCCGCCCGGCCATCTCACTCCTTCGTGCTCGCCCCTTCGTGCTTGCCCAGGACCTCGCACCGCTCTACCGTCTCCAGTCCCCACTTCCCATCTATCCCAACTGATTCCACTCACCGAGCTCCACTCCATATTGTGCGACCACCACTGGTGGAGGCCCTCTGGCAATCCACCTTCCTTCCTCCACCAAGAAACCTCCTTTCCTTTTATGAGCCCACTTTTTCCTTCCCATTTCACTATTTTGGACTTCTGCTAGATTTTATGGGGGTTCACATATCTTGGTTGAACCCTAACTTATTTAGGGGTTCTCTTTTTGGTTGATTAATGTTATTTAGGGTTTATCTTTGGTCCCTTATGGTTCAAATGTAGTGAAATTAATGTATTGCACTGAAATTTCGAAGTTTCGACACATAAGGTAAGAATTTCTATGTATTAGTGTTGTTTGATGAATTATTTCTCGTATTTAGTTAATTTGGCATACTCATTTATTTGTTTACATAGTGAGAATGTATTTTTACTTGAGGTTTAATATGATTTCAATGTGTTTAGTAGCATGTTTATTTAATATGAACGTTTTTATTTCGTGAAAACCCATATTTAACTTTTTGTTGTGTTTTATAAATTTTCTTGTTTGTTTATTATGTCACGCAAGGGCTGTGAATTTTGTTTTATCATGTTATTGGTGTGCGTTTTCCCTTAAGAGATGTTTTTGAGTGGGATTTTTTGTTCAAAGTCATGTTATACAACTTGGATTTGTTTTATAAAATTATTAAGTGGTTTATTAAAACATATAAATTATGTGAAACACGTTTGAATATTGTTTTTGTCTGAACCTTGGTAATGTTTTATAAATTATGAAAATGACTTATTTCATTGTTCAAGTAATGCAAAACTTGTTTTTGAATGAATTTTATATGCATGAGTTGAAATTGTTTTCTTAATGTGAATTTGGGTGTACGTTTCATGTAAAATCTTTTTTCTCCTCTTTTAAGTGTTTTATAAATTGTACAAATGGTTTATTTAATTTTTCAAGTGGCGGGAATCATGTTTTCAAGGGAAATTATGGTGCAAATGGGTTTGGGCGTAGTTTTTTAAAGAGAAATGCATAATTTGGCATGTTTGAGTTTTCTTGTATTTCCAAATGAAAATATTAAATGTTTTAATCAATGGAATACATGATTTGGAATTGGTTCCAGTTTATGTGATGATTTGAAAAGGGCTTTAGGAATGGATAAATTGATTATGTGATTTTCTTTTTTTATTTTAAATGAGTTTTATGTGTAATACAAGTAGTGTTAAATGTATTTTAAAATGTTTTAGTGTGCGTTTGGGGTTTAAAGAGTGATTTTGGTGTGATTCCTTTTTTAGCGCTAACATTGAAGTGTTTAATAAAGTGGTTAATTATTTTATTAAATTATATGTGTAGTGCGTTGGGCCTTACTTCGTTGGTTTTGGGCTGCGCATGACGAGGCATCCTACATGTACATGCATATGGTAAGGAATATTTATATATTCCCTCTTTGTACATATTCCCTCATGGCATGGAGAATATGTACAATGCAGCTAGGGGTGTGTATATATATATATGTATAAATGCATGTGCGTGTGTGTGCCAAGTGTCGGTTCGAGTGGCCATCGACAAATAGCGACAAGTTTGAGGTATCTCCTCTATGCCTATGACTTTAATTTGAGATTCATAATTTCTCTCTTGTTATAAAAATATGTTTTACATTTAAGCTATATACGCATTCCCTGAAATCAGGTTACAGTTGCTAGAAATGATTATGCCTTTGTTTTGGAAATTGGAATGTATTTTTAATGATATTGGTCTTAAGGGACCTTTTCTTGAAAAATTTATTTCCTATGAGGGTTTGAATTGGTAATGTGTATTTACAACGGTTTTTGGCCTTCTAGATGGTTAATTGTAAAAACTAGTTCATTTATGTAATTACACCTGTTTGGAACCTTGTGAATGTTTTATGAAAAAAGAAAAACCTCTCTTGAGGCACACCCCCTTGGTTTTAGAAAATAATTTCTATGTTGAAAGTGTTATGATGTGCCTAACATTTAAGTTTATGCATTGTGTGATGTGAAATATGGGGAAATCATGTTGGTGAGAGGTTGAATGATTTTTTGAGAAAAAAATGTTATGTTCATATATGTTTGTATGATAAAAAAAACTCACCACCACTAGAAATAGAGCACAATGGATATCATGGGTATCTAGGTGGGTGATCAGCACTTGTACACTAGATGACACGACAGGGGTTCATCTTGTTTTGTCTAGTAGGATTTACGCAACAACACTAACTAAAAATATGAATTCTTGAGGGTTGTGGACTTCTATGACATGTTTTCTGAGGGTCGTGGCCTTCTAAGCCACATTTTTTGAGGATCGTGGTTTCTAAGCCACGTTTCACTGAGGTACAAGGTCTCTAGGTTTCCACATGTGCTAGCTACCTATAGGGATTACCCATGGTGCTCATTTGTGACATGCTGTTTGTGATGTAACTTTTTTTTTTCCAGTTGTTGTACTTTCATTCTTTTTTGTAAAAATCACATTTTAATCCAAAATCGTTTCTTTACATTTTTAAACTTTAATGCATGCTTGGAACCTATTTTGATAATATAGTGGGTGTGAAATGCTTTAATTGAAAATAAAAACTCATTACATGAATATGAAAATATGGAGAAAAAAACATAATTTTATTATACCTTATTTTCAAACTGGCATGATTGGATTTATAATTAATGGCAGGGGCATAAGATGTGGTTATATTTTTTCATTTCTACTGAGCATCTCGGTGCTCATGCCTACTTTACTTTTTAGTTTTAGGTCTAATCCTTGGGTCTCTTTTGGGAGCGAGTTTGGTTTACGTTCCTCATTGACCCACTGTGTCACTTGTGGTATGTCACGTCACTTCTTTAATTCCTTTTCCCGTTTCCAAGTTGTTTGGTATTTTTCCTTTATTTATCTCCTTATTTAGTTTATGTCTATTCATTCTTGTTATGGGCCAAAATCCTTCCCAAATGGTTTATTTTGATGCCCGACACCAGTTTCCAGCCCTTGGGGATCAGGAAGACCCTTTGGGCCATGTCGCGGACTATCTCTTGCGACCGATTTAGGGTCGACCCGGCTTGGTTCATGACAAAATGGAATCATAGGGGGACCTTTTAATTTGGGTTGTTATGTAGCATGGTGATTAGGTGTGTCAGAACATGAAAGGAAGGTGCAGTAAGGACATCATGAACCCTTTCCCATCCCAAGAATCGTGTTTCCAAGGGTAATATAGGATTTGAGTTTTTATTTTGGCTTGGTCTGTGTGGATGAGGGATGACTATGGAAGTGAACCAGTGTTACGCGGCAGGCTTTCATGGAGTAGCGACCCATGTATAACCCAAGTGCATGGTTCAATATGCTTCCTGTGGTCAATGCATGCTCGGATCATGGTCTGCTATTCCATTTTACTGGGTTTTCATAGCCACTAGTTCCTTGTTTTTTGAAATTTTGATGTGAGTTATGTTTGACCTTCATTTTGGTTGGTGTGAGAAGACTTCAAAAAATGAAAATGGATTTTTGTGAAGGTTTTTTCAAAAGTGAATATGGTTGTTGGAGTGGAAAATGGTTTTTGAAATGGAATATGTTTTTGAATTTGGAAATTTGTTTCGTTAATGATAAGGGACATTCACAATTTGGTTGGTAATTTTTTCTTTGTGTTGAATGGTCTATTTGGGAAATGAGAAGTTTCTTGAATTGACCCTTGGAATTCCTATGAGTGATCACATACATTGAGGTGTGCATGTGGCAAGAGGAGAAATCGGTGATGTGAGTGGATGGGTGCTTGAGCTAGCACAGGGATATGTATGTGTGAGACTTCATGGGATACCAATGGTGGATATTTAAGTTGTTTTTTTTTATGAAAAATGGTTTTCAAAAAGGGTTTTTCAAATGTTTAGAAAAGTGAGTGAGAAATTGTTTAGTGTTTTGTTTTCATGTTTGGTATCATTTTTGGTGGGTTCTTGGTTTTGACATACTAAATTGTGGTTGGAATAGTTATTTTAGATTGAGCTTTAGTTTTTGAATGAGGTGTGGAATTTTGATTTATGATGAGTTTTGATTTAGATTTGTGAATTTTTTTTGAGTATACTGCCCATAAAAGTCCCAGAAGTTTCAAGTGAGCCTCTTCTAGTTGTTGGTTCTACCCAGACTCTTAGCGGAGTGGTGGAATTGAATTCCTTTCAGTTACTGTCTAGATTCTGCGGTGATCGTGAATATATCAAAGGTAGTGGACTGGCTTGGTGAAATCTTTGATGTTTTCTGGTTATTGGAAACTCCCAAAGATATGAGAGTCTTTGTTTGTTCGGGTCCATTTGAATGTGAAACTTTGGATTGGTGTGAGGGAATATCCCAGCATTGTTGCATGATGGGATGTCTTGAAAGTTGTTTAAGACCACTTCCGTCCGATGGTTTATACCTAAAGAGGTGAAAGCGAGGAAAGTGACAGAGCTCGTGAGTGTCCGGCGAGGCCAACAGACAGTTAAGGCTTACGTCAGGCACTTCAAGGGGTTGATTTACTTCTCTCTGGAGGAAGCATCGTGAAATAAATTAAACTTTCTCTTGTGTGGGGTCTTGTTCTTGGGTTCAAGGACCGATTCTTTTTGGTGATCAGGAAGGTTCCCCATCCGGTGAGGAGAGTGAACCAAGGGAACCCATCTCATACAAGTCTTTTGGTCAATTCCGTCTTCCATTATTCGGGCCACCATCTTGTTTGGTTCAAATGTGGCTTGGATGAGTACGTTATGTCTCCTTGTCATCATACTAAGAAGGATTGACGTCGGTGTGGCTGTTTGGGGAAACATGTAGAGGTTCCACTAGAGTCAACATTAGAAAGTGTCTGGACTGAAGGATGTTAGCTCCTGACTACGGGGCAGCAGATTCTTCAAGACATCAGAGCTCCAGCCACAGGTCTTTGAGTGAATCCTTTCCCGTAGTCAGGAATCATTGGGTGTGGGTCACATTGGTCTAACGTTTGTCTCCAGTGCTAAAATAGGGATGGTTTAAATTTCTAGGTTCAAGCTTCCTCATCTTTGAAGGTTCTATTTTGCTGTAAGAGGCGCAAATGTCACTTTTTCTCATTGTGGTCTTTGTTCATTGAATACCCCACTTTGGTTGTAATAAGGCGTGGTGATCCTGTTTTCTTTTAATTCCACTAGTTGTGCCTCCTCAAATATGAGTTTTGAATTTTGTCCCTTTATACTTGGGAGTCTCCATGTTTTTTTCTCCCTTGTGTGGCTAGCTATTTTGGTGACCGGATATTGTTTTAGGATGTTCTTATTTTGGAGACACATGCTTCATGGGAAATAATGAATAGGGGTTCGGTACGCAACTCAGTTTGGGGTCTTTCGTCGATGACCCCATGGGGTGGGGGTCTGGTTTATGCATAGTTCATGGGTTGGTTTGTACTTAGTTTCTCGTATTATTCTGTTCTAATTGTCTTAATCTGGTCAGTTATTAAATGGTGTAGAGACCCACTATGAATCTTGTCGTGCATTCTTCGAGGTTTCGTCTGTGTGGTGGTTCCCTCTTGGATCAAGTTAGCAGTTCCAGAGTTAGCCCATGCTAAGAGTCTCAATGTCGGTTGTGCTAGTCGGGTTCTTGTGGTGGGGAGAACCGTCATTGTTTCTTAATGGTTCTTCACTGTTCAGTTTCCCTCAGAGTTGGTCGAGTGTGACTAATGGAGTGAAAAGTCATAGCGAGTTCTTGTTTTTGTGGGCCTTATCCCATTTCAAACTCGAGTTCGATTCCTCGTTTGGTTGAGTTCCTTTCTGGGGGTAGAAAGTTTTTTTGGTGGGGATAATTGTCACATCCCAACCCAACTTATTGAAATCGCAGTTATTTATATTTATATTTGAGTCTTTTGGTTTCTTAAAGTTAAAAAATATAAATTAAATTAAAAAAAAGGAAATAAAATAAAATAACTAGAAAACAATTTAAATACAATAATAATGATATTATTATTATTTAGTTTGTAGTATAATTGTTATTAACTTTTTATTAATATTATTTATATTGATATTATTATTATTATTATTAAAAAGGGTGCAAAACAGATTCTACCCGAGCCCCCTCCCCCATTTCCCTTACCCTATCGCGAGCCCCCCCCTCCCCTTCGTTCGCATGTGTGCACCCGGATCCCAGGCTATCTCCCGCTCCAGCCATGTCATAGCTCCGGACGGCCATCTCCCTCCTCTGTGCTTGCCCCTCTGCGCTCACCCAGGACCTCGCACCGCCCTACCATCTCTGGTCCCCGCCACCCAGCCAGCCCAACTGAATCCACTCATCGAGCCCCCTACCTATTGCACGACCACTAATAGCCGAGGCCCTCCAGCAAGCCACCTTCCTTCCTCCGGTGAGCCACCTCCTTTCCTCCGGTGAACCCTCTTTTTTCCTTATCATTCAACTATTTTTGTCTTTTGTGGGATTCCATGGGGGTGGACATATCTTGGACGAACCCTAACGTATTTATGGGTCCTCGTTTTGGTTGATTAATGTAATTTAGGGTTCATATTTGGTCCCATATAGTGTGAATGTAGTGAAATCAATGTATTGCACTGAAATTTGGAAGTTTCGACACCGAAGGTAAGTGTTTCTGTGTATTAGTGTTGTGTGATGAATTATTTCTCTTATTTATTTAATTTGGATTACTCATTTATCTGTTTACTTGGTGAGAATGTATTTTTACTGGGGTTTTGATATGATTTCAATGTGTTTAGTAGCATGTTTATTTGATATGAATGTTTTTATTTTGTGAAAACCCATATTTAGTCTTTTATTGTGTTTTATAAATTTTTTTGTTGGTTTATTATGTCACTCAAGGGCTGCGATTTTTGTTTTATCATGTTATTGGTGTGTGTTTGCCCTTAGAATATGTTTTTGAGTGGGAGTTTGTGTTAAATGTCTTGGGCTACATCTTGGAGTTGTTTTATAAAATTATTAAGTGGTTTATTAAAACATATAATGAATGTGAAACACATTTTAATATGGTTTTGGTGTGAACCTTCTTGATGTTTTATAAATTAAGAAAATTACTTATTTCATTGTGCAGGTGATGCAAAAATTGTTTTCGAATAAATTTGATTTTCCTGAGTTGAAATTGGTTTCGTAATGTGAATTTGGGTTTAATTTTCGTGTAAAATCTTGTTGTTCCACTTTTAGGTGTTTTATAAATTGTACCAATGGTTTGTTTATTTTTTCAAGTGGTGCGAATAACTTATTCAAGGGAATTTATGGTGCAAATGGGTTTTGGCGTAGGTTTTTAAGGAGAAATAAATAATTTGGCATGTTTGAGTTGTCTTGTATTTCTAAATGTATATTTTAAATGTTTTAAACATTGGAATACATGTTTTGGAATTGGTTCCAGTTTGTATGATGATTTTTAAAGGTCTTTGGGAATGGTTAAATTGATTATGTGCTTCTCATTTATTATTTTAAATGAGTTTTATGAGTTATAAAAGTAGTGAGAAATGTATTTTCAAATGGTTTAGGGTATGTTTGGGGTTTAAAGAGTGTTTTTGGTGTGATTATTTTTTAGCGCTAACTTTGAAGTGATTAATGGTTTTATTAATTTATATGTGTGGTGCGTTGGGCCTTGCTTCGTTGGTTTTGGCCCACGCGTGTCGAGGCATCCAACATGTACATGCATAGGGTAAGGCATATATATATATATATATATATATATATATATATATATCTACCCACTTTGTACATATTCACTCAACGCGTGGGGAATATGTGCAGTGCACCTAGGGGGTGTATATATATATGTATAAATCTATGTGCATGTGTGCGCCAAGTGTCGGTTCAAGTGGCCATCGACAAATAGCGACATGTTTGAGGTAGGTCCTCTATGCCAATGCCTTTAATTTGAGATTCATAATTGCTTGCTTGTTTTAAAAATATGTTTTACATTTATGCTATATACACATGCCATGAAATCAGGTTACGGTTGCTAGAAATGATTATTCCTTTACATTGGAAATTGAAATGTATTTTTAACGATATCAGCCTTAAGTGACCTTTTCTTGAAAAATTGATTGACAAAGTGGGATTCAATTGGTAATGTGTATTTCCAATGGTGTTTTGCCTTTTGGCCAGTTAATTGTAAAAAGTATTCCCTTTATGTAATAAAGCTCATTTAGAACCTTGAGAATGTTTTATGAAAATGAAAAACCTCTCTTGAAGCACACCCCCTTGGTTTTAGAAAATAATTTGTATGTTGAAAGTGTTATGATGTGCCTAACGTTGACGTTTATGCATTGTGTGATGTGAAAGAGGGGGAAAGCGCTTAAGGAGGGAGAACAATGGTGAGAGGTTGAAGGAGTTTTTGATAAAGAAAATGTTATGTACATATATGTTTCCATGATAATGAAAAACTCACCACCACTTCAAATAGAGCACAATGGGAAACCCAGGTATATAGGTGGGTGATTATGACTAGTAATCTAGATGACACGGTAGGGGTTCGTCCCAGTTTTTCTAGTAGGATTGATGCAACAAGAATAACAAAACATATGAATCTTGGGGTTCATGGCCTTATAAGCCATGTTTTCTGAGTGTTGTGGTCTTCTAAGCCACGTTTTCTGAGGGTCGTGGTTTCTAAGACACGTTTCACCGAGGTATGAGGTCTCTAGGTTCCCACATGTGCAATCAACCTATAAGGATTACCCATGGTGCTCATTTGTGACATGCTGTTTGTAATGTAACTTTATTTCCAGTTGTCGTACTTTTTGTCTTGTTTGTGAAAACCACATTTTAATCCAAACTGGTTTCTTTTCATTTTTAAATGTTAATTCATGCTTGGAACATATTTTGAAAATGTACTGGGAGTGAAATGCATTACTTGAAAATGAAAACCCATTACTTGAATTTGAAAATAAGGACCAAAAAATTATTTTATTATATCTCAATTTCAAACTGGCCTGATTATATTTCATACTAAAGGTAGGGGCATAGAACATGGTTATATTTTGGCATTCCTACTGTGCATCTCGGTGCTCATGCCTACTATACTTTTCATTTGGAGGTCTTAGCCTTGGGTCACTTTTGGGAGAGAGTGTGGTTTATGTTCCGCGTTGACCCACGGGGTCACTTGAGGTATGTCACGTCTCTTCTTTAATTCCTTTTTCCGTTGCCTAATAGTTTGGTCTTTTTCCCTTTATTTATATGCTTGTTTAGTTTATGTTTATTCATTGTTTTTATGGTTCAAAATCATTCCCAACTGGTTTATTTTGATGCGCGGCACTAGTTTCCAGCCCGTGGGCATCGGGAACGCCCTTCGGGCCGTATCATGGACCAGCTTGGGTGACCAATTTAGGGTCGACCCGACCTAGTTCCTAATAGAGCTACCACCATAGATCCTCTTCCAGTATGCCACCACTGGTGAGTGACCTCCAGATTGATCCATCGATGGAACTCTTGGAAGAACAAGAAATTTTGAAAAGTGTTTAAATGAGTCACCTTGGACTCCCAGAACACCTCAAACACCAGATTCCGACAATATAACAGACCATAGTGTTCCAACACATTAAAATTATGATGATTTTGAGGTTTATCTATGATATTTATGACATTTTAATACTTATTTAATTATAATATCACATGAACTTTTTTACCTTTCAATCTGTTGGAATGTGATAATATCACTCATGCGTACATGTTGACATTTACCTCAACGATGTAATGTGATTTGTTTTTTTATTATTTTACATTGATGATAATAAGGAAATATTTAATATATATATATAATTTATATGATTCAATAATTATTTTTTATGGAAAATTATTATTTTGTAATCTTTTGATCCATCAGTTGAGAATCGAAAATGGTGTTCTTGTGTACGCAATACCTAATGTCTCCAAAAAAAGGGGTAAATCATTATTATGTATCTACATTTTATGGATGAATATAAATATATATATATATATATAAAGTTAAAATATTTAATATATACATTATGATTAACATTATAGAAGTTATTGAAACAATATCAATTCAGATAGTCACGGACTGTTGAACCGAAATATGCATGAAAAATGAAGTAGTTATCATCTAGAATAGTGATTTCAATAAAAAAAATTGTTAATAAATGGGTGATAATATGTCATAATTAAATCGTACATGGTATGATATATATTATTATATTTATTTAATATTTTAATTATTAATTTATATTTATTATTCATGATTTTTGAATATATACAAGGAAAGAAAAGTCCATAGGAAAGGGAGTTATATTTCAATCCAATTTTAATCGTGATTGTTTAAAATTGAATTTCAATTGAGATAATTATATGATCATTATATGAAAAAAAAACTATTTTTATTTTTATATATTTATTTATATATATTACATGTTTTTCATTCATTTTACTATTTTTAAGAGATCAAAATAATTGTCTAATGTTTTTAAAAATAATTTATTTTATTTCCCTTTGCGGTTGAAGATATTTTTTCTCCCATATTCATGTTTTATAAACAAATCATTACATTTTCAATATTATAATATTATATACTAAATTTAATATTTACTAATTATTTAATGTTTACAAAAATTTTTTTTTATAGGAACCTTCTTGTGACGTTGGGAATGTGCTACATAGGTGTGAACAGAATGTTTTCTTTGAACAGATACATAATGAAATACAATACTCATCATCATAACTACTCAATACATTAAATGTTAATTTAAAATATTATGTTTTAAATTGAAAATTAACTGTTTTATTTAATATTTTCATTAATTTTTTTATTTAAAATAAGTTATTTCCAAATGAAGAGGGATTTTTCCTCAAAAAATATTCTGATGATTATTTTAAGGGAAATTTAATCTATAATAACATCCATTGATGTTAATTATGTTTCATTAAGGATTTTATACAGTGATACCATTCTTCTGATTTCTTTGATTTTTTATTTTTATTATTATCAAATTTGTATGAAACCTATTTATTTTCCAATGGTTTTTCTGTGTTTAAATTATGTAATATTTCTGAAACACATTATTCTATGTGTGGATTTTGATATGATGTTGTGAAGAATTTTTTATGAACATGGGGAATAGATATTTATGGTTTTAATTTGGGAATATGTTCCCATAATTAAATATACTACTAATACATTGGGTAAAATTTAATATCTAATGATATAAATATGGAAAACCAGTCGATGTGCTTGATCCTCAATGGTAAAAAAGTTCATGTGCATAATATATATGGGAAAAGGTCAGGATTCAGGATCCAATGTGATTTGATAGCCTTAGTAGTTGAACTAGACATATATGATGGTTTATATACCTATAATGGCTCCACACTGTCATTTTTGGGTTTAGTTAATCTTTGGATATTAGGATTATAAATCATGAGTGAAAAAACTAGGGAGAAGATTATGTATTGGATAACATCCTAATGTTTTTGTGGTGGCCATAGATAACCTAGGTTAAACCAATGGATTAATATATTGAGTATAAGGATTCCTAATTTATACATCATATGAATGATATTTCAGGACTATTTGATACCTCACTCTTATTATTATAGATCGATGCTTACATTTTGTTTTTCATTTTAGTTAATGGATGGATCCATAAGAAATTTTTATAACAATGAATATGATAGATAATAAAGTTATTTTAACATATGAAACCAATTATTATGGGATGTAGAATACATAATATTGTTACTATGCTCATAAAACTTTCTCAGACCAGGAATCATGCTGAGCATTCCGAGGATAAAAGGAGGGAACAACGTACTATTGAAACTTTTATAAGGAAAAAACCACATTTTTTTGTTCGGTTTTCTGATACATTAGTGGATGTGAGATTGATTAGCACCTTTCTGAATATATTTTCAATTATATATTTATTATTACATGAAATGTTAGTCCCATACATTTATCATTTAAAAGTAGAAACATATAAATGGTGGAATATTATTAAGAATAAATATCAAGAGATATAAATTGAATCCATGGAAGTGGATGAGTTTAAGATGATACTTTTTAGTGAGTAATTTAGTTTTATTCTATTTATAAATATGGAAAATAAATTCCTTAAGCTTATGAAAAATAATGATTAATCTATTCATACTTATGTGGAGAATTTTAGACATGCAAGGTATGATTCTGGTTAAATAATTATCCCTAAATGAATAATTGAATTATTATTTTTTGGATTAAAACCATGTATCAAAGGGTTGGTATCTATTAGATAATTTATTATATATAAACAAATAGTTCAATGTGAACTCAATATATGAATGGAAATCATATATTCCCACACCTCCCATGGTTTAAAAAAAATATTGATTGTGTATAATGAAAATTAAATAAATCACATGGTGGAATGAAATTACATCCATCTACAAGATAGAAATGCGGGAAGAAACATCATAGGAAATGATTTAATTGAACATGACGGTGCTTTAAATTTTCAATGGTGGTTCATTAAACACATAAATAATGAAATTCAATGAAATGTCCAGTTCATATAATGATGGAAAATAAAGAATCAACTAATGGATCATTCTTGTCCCAATGTATCAAATGAAACGATTATAGAAATTATACTAACCAGCACCCAAATCTAATGTTTTTATGATTATCATCATCCACAACCTCTTAATATTATTGAAAAATGTAAATATCATGTAAACATGACTATTGATGTGGTTTATGAGATTATAATAGTGAAAAGTTAAACATTCATCATATTTGGAGAAGATAATATATTTTTTATTATGGATATACCAACTCTAATATATCTGGGGAACATTATAAGGGTGTTAAGTTACAAACATCAATGATTAGATGTTGAGTTAGTTTTCAAAAACTTAAATGGTGCATTGGTCAAATCTCAATTCTATAGTTTCTATATGATTTAGTTTTTTGGAAAATTATTACCTCAAATATTTTGATTCTACCTTTAGTTGAATATTATATGATTCTAGGCATGGATAAAATTTCATTATATGAATACCATATTCATTACTAATTATCGGAAGTTACATTTCATATTTCCAATGAAACTATGATCATTTATCAGTTTTATAATGGATATAATCATCTAATATAAATTACTTCTATTATGTGGGTCTCAGTTTATATATATAAAGGGTATCTTTTTAAAAAGGTTGTAAAGAAAAATAAAATTTTGGATATTCTTATTTTATGGGAGTTTTTTGATATATTTCTTGATGAATTTACTAGTCTACCTCCAAATCATGAAGTTGAGTTTTCAATAAAACTTATACCAAGTGTTACACCTATTTCTAAGACTCCATATTGAACTACCCAGTTAAGTTGCTGGAATTGAAAAAGAAATTCCATTAGAATCATTATAAGGGATGCATACACCCTAGTGAATATGCATGGTGTGCACGTAGTCACTTTTTTTATAAGAAATATGGGTTGACATATCATTTCATTGATTTTCAAAAACATAATGCAATCACTATTACGAACAATTATCCTTTACCCAGTATTGATGAGTTTTCAGTCAATTATGTGGATCTCAATACTTTTCTATGATTTTCCTTCAATCCAGATATCATTAATTGAGGGTTAATAATGAGGTTACACCCAATATAACCTTTTATATGAGGTATGGGTATTATTAATTCCCAGTGATTACATTTTGAATTACTAATACCAAGATACCTTCATTGATTTATGAAATAAAATACTCTAATATAACATTTTATAGTTTGTGTCAGTCTTTATAGATGATATTTTTATATGTTCATAGAGAATGTAAGAGCCTTAAGATCATTTGAGAATTGTGATGAAGACCCTTATAAAAGATAATTTCTATGATAAACTTATATTGTGTACATTTTGGATTTATAATGCTTCATTTTTTGGTTATATAATTTCATGCGCGGGTATATCGATAGATCCTTGAAATAACAAAAATATTGAACATTGGCCTATACCAACCATAGTAACTAATATCAACAATTTTCTTATGTTAGTTGAATATTACTGATGATTTGGGAGATATTTCTGATTACTATCTCATCCACTCACCATGTTGACTCGTATGGTGGGTTTAAGTTGTTGAACATAGATTAATGTGAAGAAAATTTAATGGAATTGAAAAGAAGGATTGTTAGTGAACCTGTACACACATTTTCTTATAGTGAAGAAGGTTTTTTAATCTTTAATGGTTTATAAAAGAATGAACTTGGATGCATGCTCAAGTATAATGATATAGTGATAACTTATGCTTCATTCCAATAGTAAAAAGATCAGAAAAATTTCCTGAATCGTGATTTGGAGTTGGATTGGGTAATTTTAAAATTAATGATATGGAATAATTTTATTTATGTAGAAAAAAGTGATATATATAGCTATCATAAAATTTCAATGTGTATTTTCACATAGAAAGGTTGAATATGGGCTAGATAATATGGTTTGTTTTAATTAAAGACAATGATTGATCAATACATTACCACCCCATGAAATTAGTCAATTTGAAAGATGATCTAATTCAATTGTATCATACTATCTTATCTATGATACAGATTGAGAAAGATCCAATATTTCTATATTTTCAATGTATGGATATGATGATCCTGAAAGAAGGTGAAAATTCTTATCTATCTCATATGAGTGTCTAACCATTTGTCCACGTGAATAATAAAAAGGTGTAGAAGGAAGATGTGAAATTTCAGAAAATGGGTAGAAATGTTTCTAATTTTATCCTTAATATTGATTGAATGTTATGGTTTAGGAATCCTTTATGTGTCCTGTAAATATCATAATTTAAGAAGGATCTATTGGATGAAGCTCATATTTCATCACTCACTATTCATTCTAGAAGTACAAATATCTATATAGATATGAAAGATTATTTGGGGGAGAACATGAAAAGATGTATTATAGATTATATATCTAGGTTCTTGGTATATAATTAAGTTATTTCAAATATAAAGATAACTAAAAGGAAGTTATGAGCATTACCCATATATGAATAGATGTGTCAAAACACTCATATTGATTTTGTCTTCAGAATCCCTAAGAATTCTAAGGGTAAAAATAATTTTTAGTTTCAGTTGGTCATGTTATGAAGTCTATACACTTCATTTACATTAGAGAATATTTATCTCTTGATAAAATTTCTAGGATATGCATTTATAAAGTGGTAACGTTGCACGGAGTACCAAATTCAATTATATCTGATCAGGATCCTAGGATTACATTAATGTTCCAGAGAAGTCATCCTTAAGATCCGGATATAGAGATAGACTTCATCACTTATTAGCATCCTCATAAATATGTATATCCTGATAGAACCATTCAAACCCTAGAGGTTATTTTGAGAACTTTTTCTCAAAATTCAAAATGTGTCTGGGATCAATTATTTTCTCTAATAATTTTTTCAAACAACAATAATTTTAACTCAAGAATTAAAATATATCTTTATAAATACCTATATGGAATGAAATAAGTAACACCAAATTTCTAGGATTATGTTTGATAAATAAAGCTATTGGGACCTGATTTTGATTAGGAAATGACATATAAGGATAGAAAAATATAACAACACTTAAGGGTAACTCCAAATCGGTAAAAATGTTATGATGACAATCATAAGTGATGTAAGGATTTTTTAGTTGGTGAAAATAAATTCCTATAAATTTCTTGATGAAATAAAGTTATGAGATTCTGAGATAAATGAAAGATAATCCATATATATATTTTCCCCTTCAATATTCTGGATCAAGTAGGGATTATATAATATCACGTGGAGATTACACCAAATCACCCTCAATTTCTT
The DNA here is from genome assembly GCA_963277665.1 of Viscum album. Classification (NCBI taxonomy): domain Eukaryota; kingdom Viridiplantae; phylum Streptophyta; class Magnoliopsida; order Santalales; family Viscaceae; genus Viscum; species Viscum album. Next base: position 174,761,817 of record OY728143.1, on the reverse strand, counting down.
GACATGTTCATTGTTTCTATCCTTAGTAAGAACATTCCTAATCCTTAAGTAGTATTGAACTCATATTTCATACCACTCAAAACATATCTCTTATATTATGAACAACCCATGGAGATTTATGATCGTTGAGATAAATTGATATGAAATGAGACCACTAACCTAATTTTAGTTTTGTGATGAAAACATAAATTTGGGATGCTACATGGGTACATGAGGATGTGATGAATCAAATATATGCTCAAATGTGCAACACACCAATATTCCAAAGAACTTTTCCCTTTGAATAATGTATTATCATACATTGTATGCAACTAAGAGATCTAACACACCACGACCAATCAGACTAGCCATTATGAATAGTATAACAGCTTTTTTTTAAATTTTAAAAAAATTATTTTTCAATGTGGACTTCATTTTTAGATTCGAATTATCTAAATTAGCTTAGGGTGAATTTTTGTTATTTTCTGAATATATTCAAATTTTTATGAATAGTGAAAAACCATACTTAATTGTTTTAAAATCGACTTTTATTTAAATAATAAGTTATTCTATTTTAATTAATTTCAGGTCAAAAATGATACATAATACCAATATATGTACAATGTAATTCATTGGAGTCATTTTATAATAATCTTAGATATGTAAAATTTTATTGAACATTTTACCTTCGTTTACCGACATTCTAGGAGCATTTTAAAATTTGCATGAAAAAAAATTTTATAGCTTCTGTGATTTTAATTTCAAAAATCTTAGATAAAAGGTTAATTTCAGTATGAAAAATTATGTTCAATAAGATGAAAATAATTTTTAGTGAATAGTATCTTTTGACTTAATTTACCATGGTTAAAATTAAATAGTATAATTAAAGGTAAAAACGATAATATAATTATTCTAAAACATGTCCTAATTCTATTTGATATGTTTAATTCGAACAAAAAAACCTTATAAATAAAATATGATTCTTTTGATCCACTTGTATTAGATTTGGACATTTATTATTATTTTATTTAAAGAATAGTTAAAAGTGTTAAATTCACTGGTTAATAACTAAACCATTTTTAATATAGGGTTACACAAAATATAAATTTGACTATAAGTATGCATTAGAAAGATAAAAGGATTTTCTAAATAATGGTACTTTATTTATACTTATTAAAAATTATGTAATTTAATTTATTACGGACACAATGTTGATGCACTAATTAACTTATTAATTAAATACTAATATAATTGATATTATTAATATACAAATAAATGTAAATTTAGGCTTCTGATGAATTCCACAAATTTTATAGGTTAATATGTCGTGTTAGGGTTTATTAAATAAATTTTACTCTAATTTATAATTTTTTATGGCTTTCAAAAAATTCAAAAACTAAATAGTGTCAAAATAGGCGTAGTTGAGTTTTTAAAATGAATACTTTATTATTAATTGATATAAGATTCTTTAAAATCTATTGTTTAGAAAAATGAAACATATAAGGTTATATATATTAATAATGAACCACTTGGGATTTTCTTGGCAGTTTATAGTGTGTTTATTGACCATATAATATAAGAATTCAAAGAGACATGGTAACTGTCAAACTTTTTATCTAAAAGTTAAATCTAAAAGATAAGGTTAATATGGTGACTTAAACCAGTCTAAATCCTATTGGTTGAGAGGTATTAATCCTATACCCACCATATCCTAGAAATAAATCATTCTGGATCCATTATAAACTGAAAATGACTTTATTATAGAATAATACTTCAATCTTTTCCTAAAGTGACCATCACTTATCTTATAAAAGGGTACTTCCCTTTTTCATAATTTAACACCTCCAAATCCATTTGGATCAATCAAACCATAAAACATATCCTACTGACATCCCTGAAATCACTCTAGAGTCCCTAATTTGATCACAAAAACAACATAAGGATCCCTTCTGATCAACTCAAAAGGAAACACCCGAAGAAGATGTGACAATTTCCCCACCCTATTGCATGTTCTTTTCTGCTTCCACTTCCTCTTAATATGTAGTTTACAGAACAAATTAATGAATCTAGTACCTTCTAAATTTTGATGTTATTATAAATATGGTACAACCATATTTTTTATTCTATCCATCCTATAAATGACAATTTCACTATATGTGGATATGTACGACTTACCGTCTCCACATCATGTTGTAGTTTGTTATTCAAAAACTTCATTATTTGGTTGGTTAAAATAATTAGTATATCAGATGTAAATAATAAATATACCATGGTAACGATTATTTATATATAATATACCATCCAATTACATATGATTTCACCATTAATATAATGATATTTTTGGTCGTGCATACGTAGGGATTACCATCTCCTTAAACGTGATGGGATTCATTCCCCATCATAATAATTCAAGAATAATTTTCATTTAATGTTTTAAAATAATATCAATAAACATAATATCATTCAATATATGAATCAAGCACATACTATCCATAAAAAAATGTCTTCTGTTACCAATCATATAAAAGAATGAGAATCAGTTAACACCTGAAACGATGATAATGCTGATATATTATTAACAGAGTAATATTATAGGGTCATATATTATATCATAATTTTTTATATTGTTATGGAATAATTTAATAATTTTTTTTTTAACTATTATAGAAGAGGTTAACATACCATCGACATAAGAAAAGTACATGTTAAGGGTTAATTCTACAATATCTTAACTTATTTGAGATTATTAATACGTAAGTATCTACTGGGACATCTTTAATAATCACATCCATGTTTTCTTAAAAATTTAATTCGAAACATTTTTACAATTTACTAGAATATGGGTTAAATTAATTTATACCTTTATTTTATGATATTTGTTTTGAAAATAAAATTTTCCTACGTTTTCCAAAAAAAGGTACTTTATGACCATTTAGACAAAATTTATGTAAGAATGTTTCTTTAAATTATATGGCGGGTGTGGCTGTTTTATACAATTATAATATCATTGACGCTTCTCATACAAGATTATAAGAATATTTTTATAAAAAAAAAATTCTTTTATAATTATATTAATTTTAAATGATTTCAAAATTGAAAGATATATTTCCCTAAAAATATTTGATTTCATCTATGTCAACATCCTTTGATGGTTTTTAAGCCTGTTTTATGTTGATTTATTATTATAAAAAACTTCCATATTGTATTGACTTTTTAGTGATATGTTTGACTCTGGTTGTTTTTTGAAAACATTCATGGTTTATGGATAAATTATTGACATTTTTTATTCAAGTTTTGATAAAAATGTTTATTATATGATTAAAACTTTTCATAAGAGGAATTCGTTAGACTTATTAAGTGACAGGTGGAGCCTGATATAGGTCCTCAATTCATCATTAGGTCTCATGAGACAAACTAGTGTCTTGTAATAAGACCTTAAAAATTTTTATTTGTAGTCTTGGCACATGTCCTTGACAATGTAGTTATAAAGTCTGACATTATACATTCCTTCATTATGTAGTTTGATATTGATATTTCATTTATTTATTCGACTTGTAAAATATGTATTTGAACATGTAAATGGAATTATTGGATTTATATTGGCCATATTATGCAGAATTTTAGGTTTAAAGTTATTATGTTTTAGACTTATACATTTCTTGAAATGTTTATGCTTATTTATTAATGTTTTTTCTATATTTTGATCCTTACTGAGCATCTGTGCTCACCCATTTCTATGTTTTATTTATCTCAGGATGTGAAGAAGTATATAATGATAGACCTTCAGGGATAGTCTAAGGGATATGAATGTATTCAGTGGAGAAAATGTTGTTGGTGTTTTTCATTTTTTAATGTAATGTAAAATTTATTAATGTATCAAGTACTTCCAAGGCATCTAAACCACTCAGTCATTCAACATTTGAGGCCTTTGTACCATTAAAATGTTATGTAATAATTCACTGACTCGGGGTAACTAGGGTTGGGGCATTACAGTTAGTATCATAGGAAGTTTATTACCTACCATGGAAGATAGATTTAGAAAAACTATGATTAGAGAACATTACCCTAAGATAAACTTTGACAACTACTATAGAATAACTTCCTAGAATTTTGGTAATGTATTTATTTTGTGATTTTTTTCAAGAAATACATCTATTTTTGGATATGAGCAGATAGAGGAGGCTCCGGCACATATGTACCAATGGGTAAAACCCGAAAAAACCACTTTTAGCTATACTCGAAAGGGAACTGGTGCATGACAATGGCCCTCACTACACTCTTGGTTACGACACTCCTTGGTGATATGCATAGGATAATTCACATTTTCCTTACAAACCATTATGAAGGATTTATGAGTATATATCTTTTCAATAAATTTTTTTAGGATTATGGATTATATCCATAAACCGTTCATTTTATGTTAAGTGTATTACAAGTTTTAAATTATGTATTGTGATTCATAAACTAATCTATTTTATGCCATTATTTAGAAATGGGGCCTAGTGGAAGGAATGGAAACCATATCAGAGCATGTAATACATTTAGGGATTTCCCTCCTAAAATGATACTTATATTGGAGTAGGTGATGCAACTGGTGTTGATTATCTAATGACCATATTAGGATAACTCGCTCAGGTTATGAAAAAATAACCTTACCCGTATGGAGATCCTTGATCAACAATGCGTAGGATCATTATTACACTACTTCATGAGGCAACAACCACCAACATTAAATGGATGTACAAATCCATTATTAGATAATAAATGGAAAATTATTTGGATAAAATATATCATGCTTAGGGGAGTAGCAAAAGGTAAAATTTTTTCAAGGATTTTTAACGCCACACTAGAGATGAAGTTCAGCGGTGGTCATTAATTAAAAACACAATTGAAGATGAAGAAGTATTTAACACAGAATAGAGAGTGTTTAAAGATAATTTCTTAGAAAAATATTTTCCTCGTGGCCATTTAGCAGATATAGAATGTCAATTTTTGTTTCTGAGGTAACAGGAGTATGAGAATGTTGTAAATATGAGGCTAACTTCACAATTTTAGCAAGGCATGAAACATATTATATATATAACCCAAGACGTGTGATTGATAGATTATTTTATGGGTTAATACCATTTCTCTACCAAGCATTAGTCTCACAATGCTTCTCATCATACAAAGATATTTTTTGATGTTCAATCAAGATAGAAAAAGAATTGCCTAAGTCTTATGTCTTTAATTCAAATATAGTAAAAAATAGATCTATAAACACTATAGAAATGGAAATAAGAGTAATAACAAAAAATATGAATATCCATCCTATGGTAAATGTGGGAAGAAACACCCTAGTACTCCCCTAAAGGGAACATGGATCTTTTACAAGTGTAGTGAAAAGGGCCCACAAACTCATGATTGAAAGGGGAAGAAAGAGGCTATCAATGTTGAATGTTACAATTTCAGAGAAAATGGGTATTATTCCCATTAATTTCATATCTTCCAAGGGAACTTACCTCAGAAAAGGCCAAGGAAGCAAGGTCAAGCTTATAAAATCACTACTGCAATGTTTGAAGCTCTGAAAGATGTGGTGGCAGGCAATTCAATGTTTTCCTAAAGTTTAGTCAATGCTTTATTTTATTTTGGATCAACACTTTTTTTCATATCTTACTAGTCTTCTAAAAAATAATATATTTTCAATTTGACTTAAAAAAAGTGTTGTCATTCAAAACACCTAAGGTAAGTATCATTGCAAGAATGTTTTGTGAATCTGTTCCCATTAGGGCATATAAATGTTCTTTATCTACTGATCTCGTCATCATACCCATGGTTAAATTTAAAATAACCCATAAAATAGATTGGCAATCATTATATGATGTGAAAATTTATTTTACTAAGAAAGAGGTTACAATTTTTGATGATGATAGGAAGTACATATAATGATGGAATCTTTATGTACATGTACATTACATTACATTTTCAGAAAACATAATACATGACAAAAATAGACACCCAATGACCGTATTAGTTTAGTGTCTTTGGAAAATTAGAACATAATCTTCTGATCATAGTGAATGATCTTCAACATCTCTCATAATGTTCATCCCTTGTTTCTTTCCTAAAACATTTATTTATATCCTGGGGAAAATAAAACACAAATAGGGTGAGCTCAAATTCTCTGTAAGGGTAAACATGGAGAACATAAAACAATCCATAAACATTTGAACGTAATAACATGAGCATAAAATCTAAACATCAAAATCTTGAGAAATGACATAAAACATTACAATATACAAGGAATAGATCATAAAGGAACATTAATAATGATAAAATATAATGTGAAAAAACATTTAATTGAGGCAAACCATTAATAGCATTATATGATTTACATAGTATCCAAGGCATTACTGCCAAGACCATAATAGTGGACAAAGTCCTTTAGTGAACCGGGATTCTTTTTCATTCTAGCCCTGTATTACTGAACCGAATTTACATTCAATTCCATCTATTTCTATCTCATTAGATATAAATCATTACCCAATGAATTAGAAGTAGATATAGGTCCCAACCATCTCATAATGAAATCATTCTTACGTGTGCCACAAAATAAACATAAATCATTCATCATAACCTAAATAATAAAATGGGTTTTATAAAATCATCTCATCATAACATAATCTATATAAAAAATAGATATCATTTCATCCTAAACAATATAAAACCATGTAAAGAATATGGAAAGTATACTTTAAACATAACCATATTAAAGAATGTAATCTTAGATGGAAAATAGTCTTGATAAACCACTTGAAATGAATTCTTTTGGAAAATATATTTTCTTCTTCAAATTAATTTTATTTTCTCAAAATGTCATGAAATTATAAAATAAATAATTATTTTTGAAAATAATGATGAAATATTGTATAGGATGATTCAAGGAAAAAAGGTGTTACGAACCCATAAAATCTATTCAGGCCGTATAAGTTAAAAACATTCTTCTCGTACTTTTGGGGGAAATGTAAAAAAGTACATCGTATGGTAAACAAAAGAAGGATTCCTTATATACCACGTGTTAAAAGAAATCAAAGGGTAAAAATGACATTAATCATACAAGGGAAAAAATTAAACATTTTTAGAAAACATGGACATGGATGATAAACACAACCCCAGAAAATACTTACGAATTAACAATCTCGGATAAGAATGAAATTGCAATAATTTTCCCTTACCTTAGGTCCAATGTGATTTTTACATATCTGAAACTCTTGTATAATGATTTAAATAACATAATTTACTTATTCCAGAATCATATTTATTGTTATGATATCATATATGGTCGTATTCTTATCTTCTTATTAGTAATATTTCATTTCTACTAGTTATTCGGGTGTTTATTGCTTTAATTTTTTTTTTGCGTTTTTTGTCAAATAAATTCGTATTCATCTTTTCAGGTTATAGATAAATCATTTAAAGAATGGTATTATTGTAATATATATCATATTTATTCATTATATTCATTTATAAAATCATTATTCATTGAATATCATGTAAACTGAGTCGCATCACATCGTGGAGAGGGTAGGTCGTACGTACGCACGAGTGATGATATCATTCCCATGATTGTGGAATTGTATTAAAGTGTATGGTGTATAATATTTCAGAATCTATATCACTTTAGAATAATCATATATAGTTATTTCTTACAACCTTATATTCTTCCAAGTATGTTAGTGATGAAATAAAATATTACACCACGGCGTGGAGATGATAATCCATACTTACGCACGTGTGGTGATTTCATTTTTTTATCGGATGGATAAAAGATAGAATATTTTTATTTCAAATTCATAATAACATATCAATATAAAATTTATACTGGAGTTATTACTTAATAATGAAACAACTCATATAAAGTAAGTTGGAGAATAAATAATTTCAAAAAAATCTTTAAAGGATATTACCTATTCTCTGACGCGCCTCCTAATTTCCTCTTCCTAGGGCACTAAACGTTGTATTTAAATAAAATAAAGACCTATAGTAGGTTTCTAGGGAAGTTTTTAAGGGAAATTTAAAGGTTTTGGACGAATTTTAAAGCTCAAAAATGGTGTGAAGTGGAGAGGGAAGAGGTGCACTTTTAAAAAGGAGGAGAAGGGCACCTTCGAAAACCTAAAAAATATTAATTTATAATAAATTAAAACCCCATTATAAAACCTCCAAAAATGACTCAATTATAAGATGCAATGAGATAGGTTTGTAATAATGTCAACTAATAATATTTAGACATGTTTTATGTTTATTTTAAACCTTATCATTTTGATTAATCCTTATTTAATCTATTTAATTTTATTTGTGGAAATAATATAATAAATTTTTAATTGTTATAAATACATACTTATATGTTGTCAATTTTCCATAATTGGATACTTTATAACCTTTTCAACCATATAATTTTCAATTTGTAATTATAATTTTTTTTGTAAGTTTTAAATAATTTAATAATATGTTATTTTTAAAAAATACAAATAGTGAAAATTTTAAAACTATTCAATTATTTGAATTTAAATAAAATACACAAGGAAATTATATTCTTACCATGATATTTAATACATTCTTGACAGGTCATACTATTCTAGAAAATTCGTCGATCATATTAATTAGTTCATATAATATTGATTTTAATATTTTTAAAACCATTTATTTGATTTTTTTCTTAATAAAATAATTACTACAACATTATTGTATAATTATTTAATTTACTTATTTTTGAATACAATTTAATAATAAAATACTATGATGAATATAAACATAATATCTTTCTTAAGAATACTTTTAGTCGAAATTATCTTCTAAAACACTCAACGTTTATAATGTTATGTTTATTAAATTATGAAGGTGATAACTTTGACATCATTTAAAATAAAATAATATAAGTGTCATAATCACTTTTATAATGGTCAAAATGGACAAATATTTGACGATTGGACACTTATGGTTTATATATACACAAAAAAAATATGTTTCGGTTAGCTTTTTGGGCCTTTAATGGGTATTATTTGTTTAATAAAAACTATATAATTGATTTTTCACTAAATAAATAACTTCTCTGTCATTAATGTATAAGATATTAAAGTAATTATATATTTCATAAAAATTACAAATAAATAATGATGATAATGAAAAACATTTTAGATTTCAAATGATTTTTCATAACCTTATTTATATTATGTATAACCTTATATGAAAGATAATTTAATTATTAAAGTTTGATTGAGACGTATTTCACTTTCATTTAATAAAATAAATTAAAGGTCTTAATCATATACAGGTGGGTTCTAATAGATACTATTTCTACCCAAGTATATTTTAGGACGAAATATAATAATCCAATTATATTAAGACAAGTGTTAGGGTAATTTTATAATATTATTTTTACCCTTAATTACAGAATTTATCTTTAACTGTGGTAAATATCATTTATCGTAGTTAATATTCCTAATGATAAAAAAGTAGCCTATTAACATAATTTCGACCTACTGATTCCAAACATGGATTCCATTTTTCCAAAGTCAAAACATAGAAGTTGCAGTAATTAGTTTAAAATTAATCCTTTTGTCGATAAAAAACTTTTTTTGTTTAAAACATTACAAAAGATTGAATTGAGTTTACCTACGAATTCAATGTAAAAATAATTCTAATGACATAAATTATATTAAATGGTAAAAATATATTATATTTATACTTTAAAACAATTAGATATTATAATTTATCCATATAAATTATCTTGATGAAAAAAGTTGTTTTAAAGTAAAATTTAGTGTGTTTTTAATATTCATCAAAATAAGAACGTTGTCCGAAAAATAACGAAACTATATCAGATGTAAAATTTTTTATATTTATTAAAAATAAGAAGTTTATCTTATAAAATTGAACTTATAAAAAGGTCAAAAATTATATTTAAAATGGGTTTTCTATAAAAAGGTGGCAAAACTTCATTTTTTTTAAAATACATGTTTTATCCAAAAAATTGATTTTATTCTCATACCTCATTCTAGAAAATGTGTAAGATGAATTATAATGTTATAAAATTAAAAAAGAGTTTATTAATATTCATAACGTCTAGTTCATAATAATATTATAACAATATATAACTGTTTAGTGAAACTTGGTATTACGTACAACAGATGTTATTGAGGAAGGTCGCTCTAGCGTGTAATTCAAGGCAAGTCAGGGTTGCGTGTAAGAAATGCTTCCTCTGGTGTTGCATATAACATAATAAAAATATATTTGTGTTATACATTGATCAAAATCTATAATTTGTGTACTGTAAAATGAATTTTATTCGAAAGAAATTGAAATTGTGTGCATCATAAGCCAAGAATATTGTTGTGTATACTACAAGCTATTACAGTTTTGTGTATAGCGCAAGATAATATTTGTGAAGCGTACAAAAAAACATATCAAACAAATTAAATAGAATAATTTTCAGAAAATCTTGTGGTGTTACATTCTATCCCCATTAAAATTAATTTCTCCCTCAAAATTCATTGGTGTTAAAAATGGTTTTCAACTTGAATGTTTCCTTCATAGAATCCCACATCGTGAAAATGAATAATAAAACATAATTTTGAAAAGAATCCTTGGAAACATAATGAATACCAAAATTAACTCATCATTGTTTTATCACATAGGATAACATAGGTGAAAACATGGATATGGAAGAGAAATATAAAAATCATTTTCTTGATGAAGAGTGGTAGATAACATTGCTATGAAAATCCAACAATCACAAAGCAATAAATTTTTTATGATCTATGGTACCATCTATTTCATTGGATATGAGAGTACTAGGACACCATTTTTGGTTTTCAAGATCATTTCCCTAACGTTGATTATTTTTTACATAAAGAGAATTACTTACATGATTTCAGTGTAATATCATCATTGGTCATTCCATAAACAATTTCTACTTCATCTCTTATTTAATGAATTGAAGTTGGATTTTTCATTCTTGAAGTATTAGTAGATCATGAGATAGAATGATATGTCATTCCATCTATCTCAAACATAAGGTTAGAAAAAGTTATTAAATATACCTAAGTCCATATATGGTGGGATTAGTCATATATGGTTCAAAAAATGGACTTATACTTCATCTATCATAACAGTTAAAAAAATATAACTAGTTTATACTAACCAGAGACTTCTTATAGGCCAGTGGTAGGTGATAAAGGCCTATCACACTTTGTTTGTGGGTTCAATTCCTGCAACCTTGTCTGACGTGATGGGTTGTATTCCATCCAACAGGTTTCCCTTTTTCTATAACTTCGCCATTATAACAATCTAGAAATAGTATAGAAAAAAGGTTCTAGCGTTAAACAGTACTATTTGATGTCTATCTTAATCCATTCCAATCTTTATGATTATCCAAAATACTTCTATCCAATCTCATTGTATAAAGTAAACGATTAATATAAATGTCATCTACCGAGCATGTAAATACCATAATTTTCCCCCATATATCATATGATATATCTTGTTGGTCACATTCCAAACATGTGAATACCTTAATCAAGTATTCTCTTGAATCATGCGTTACCATAGGGCCTCAATGAAAACATGAATGCTGTAAAAAGTTAACTCTTTCCACATACCAAAATCCAAAAAAATTTATATACTCAAACCATGATGTCAATTTGTCCTTATATCAGTCATGAGATCATTAATACTATCAAACTTATTATTTTCTACATATCCATTCATTATAGGCATATCATCTATTTTCCAAAAATATTTTAATCACTTTTCATGGTTACAAGTACCAAATTATTGAAAACCATAATCAATCAATATATAGATATTCCAATATTCCATAATACTATTAATGAGATTCCATGATACTATTTTGGAATCCCATAACATATGAACTTAATCATTCCACCACTTTATTGTCATATTCAAAATCACCAATAGTGATTGCATGTGACTTACGATTGTCCTTTTCCTTAAGAGGTTTTTGATGTCGATCATCATTAACCCTTGGATTTTTAGATTGGTTAGCATAATGCCCCCTATCCTTGCACTTGTAGCATTGAAGTGTTAGTGGTGTGTTCTCTATAGTCTTTTCTCTATTCACATCATTAGCTACCTTTTTTCCATTAATTCATCAATCAGCTGCTCGATGACCTTATTTTCCACACTTAAAAAAATTTCTAGTCCCTTTAAGACAATATCCACCATGCTTATTTCCTCACATTGAGCATAAAGAAATATTCGTCTTCTTTTCTCTACTGTTTTGAGATTTTTTCATTGAACTCCATCTTTCATTTCTTGTCAAAACCATGAGATGGATATGTAACACCAACTTCCTGTTCTACCTTGATAGCAAAACTAACAATTTATACATAAATATGATGTCTCTTATAGCTAATTCCCAACAATGTATTGCCTTTTAGCCACTGATGAAATCATCAAATTTATAATCATGTTAGATGATAAAACTAGGTGCATACCTTTCATTCCATGTAAATTTCTCCTCATATATACCAACATACTCACCATCCTTTTTCTTAATCTCAAGGAACTCATTTTCCATCTTTGTTCGAAAAATTTGTGGGATGTATTTATTGAAAAACAATCTCTTTAACTCATCTCACTTCATGGATTCAATTTCATATTGGGGCCTTGTATTCATAAGTACAGTCCACCACTGGTCTGCATCACCTTCTATATAGTAAACAACTAAAATGGATTTTTCATGTTCGGAACAACTATGTATTTAAAAGATCTATTAAATGGTACTAATCCATTGTTCAGTAACACGTGGATCATAAGAGCAACTGAAAGAAGGTGGATGTTGCCTCATGAAGGACTAAATAGAATATTGTTCTCTTCTCTGCTCATTTAAAAGTCCATAATGCTTCATAACTTGTGAAAGTATAGCAATAAGATGTTTCACTCCATCTACCATAACATTGGTTTGTTTAGAAGGACAATCATTGCATTGTCCATTACATTTATCAACATGGTTCCTTCAGGTTCCATCGTCTAAAACCCCAAACGAATAGTGTGAGAGACAAATGTCGTGCTAGGAAAACAACTTAATTATGTGGGAGTACCTTCAATGTTTAACATCTTAGGTTTAATTCTAAGATCGTTACTGAAATTTTTGGACTATACCCTATACTTATACATATCCTTAGGTACATCGTTTGATATACCTTATAAGTATATCTAAGGATCTCACTAAAGTTTTTTGCATCCTAGTTTCCAAAGGAAAACTAAACCTTCGCTATGATACCAACTATAACGGCACATACATGATGTATGTAACATCCCAGGTAAAGAAAGAATAATAAATTTTCATATTTATTAATATTTGAGAATTTAATATTAATTTCACATTATATGGGTTTCATTGTTCGATAGCGTACCTGATACGCAACAACGAGTTTCTTTGAAATCTTACGGTGCACACTAGTAATATAATAATATTATTTTAAATGGTAGTTAACACGTAGCCGTTGTATAGGAGGTAATTAATAGAAATAACTAAAATATGAATATATATATTTTTGTTTTTTAAATGTTTTTACATTTAACCAATAAAATATAAAGGCTTAAAATAAGAAAAGAATTCAATTTTAGGCTTAGATACTCTAATATTCACTAAAAGGTCGATATATCGACTTTTGATGGAGAACCCTTGTTAAAAATAGTTTTGGTCACTCTTATACATTCTATTGGACCAAATTAAATCCTTATTTATAATCAGGACATCAAAATTTACTTTGTGTATGCTATTGTAATTTTTCCGAAAAATATAATTTTTAATGAATAAGTGAAAAATGTTGTATTTTAATTCAAAACCTCTTATTTATCTAATTTATTTATATTATTAGATTATCTTTTGAATTAGTTTTAATGTGCAATTAGAATATATTTTTACCATTTAATCCAATTTTGGTCATTGGAATTAATTTCACTTTGAAATTAGACTTAAAATAGCATCACTCTTTTGATATATATTGTTTCATAAAAACACGCTATTTGTTTTGAAAATAAGAATTAATTATTAAATTATTCATGGCCAACCAAGACAATCCATGGGTCAACTTGCGGACCCCATGGAGCCACTTGGGAAAGAAAATGACATTAATAACATTTTATATAAAGATAAAATAAAAATTTCACATACATGTATTGTTTTACTAAAACAATGTCTACATGGGGTTATACAAGTGATATTTTTTACTATAAATATTAATTAGAAATATAAAAATATTTCCTACATCATGATATTTTTATTATAATTTATAGACATTATATATTTAAATTTATTTATGACACCATGATGATGTATCGATTACCTCATTAATAAACAATTTAAATAAAATGAAAAGATAAGGATAAATCTAACACATACACTTGTATAAAACCTATTGTATGGGTGGATTTTGAACCCTTATCACGTTATACTTGAAATATATCCTTTTGGGACCTTTAAAATCTGAAAATAATTTTATAATAAATTAACATTTTATAACATTCCAAGATTTCCCCTACTCCCTCTTATAAAAGGCCCCCAACTCTACCCACAAACCCACACCTCTCAAGCCTTTGGCTTGACCGAAATATGCTCATTTTACCTATCCACATCCCTCTTCTCATCCTAAAAGCCTTACCTTAGGCATAAAGCTCTTCAAGAAACCCTTTTGGTTAAAACCAAAGGGAGTTACCCGATTTAAAGGAGATTAATGAGCGATCGAGTCCAGTCGGACACGAGGTAAGGGACTTCGTCTCAATCTCCTTTCATTGAGGCATATTTTGTACTAATACAAGACTTTATATTATACACTGTATAAAACACCTTTTCATTTTCATTTCATTCAAAGAGAATCATTTTCTACGAAGCGTTTTACTAAATGACAAAAAGGAATGTTTCTTTTAATGTACGCGGTGACAACGACCTTTTCCGCCCCCATGAGTGTTATTTGGTCTTTGTCTTCCTCAATAAGAAATAATGTTTTAGAAATTAAATAAATACAATATACTCTTTTATGTATTTTAGTGTTTTTAATGGTTTTTATAATGGATTTGTTATGTCAATATATTTAAGTGATATATTGTGATCGAAATGTGGAAATGTTTTGTTTCCATTATATTTGTTTAATGTCTTATGATTTTATAATGGTACTTAGACATTTGATGAGTGGTTACGTGATAAACCATATGACGGGTGGTGTCGTGAATACCAGGACGGGTGTTTATGTTATAACCTCCAATGCATTTGGTATGGAAGTCGACCGTAGGGCTATTCCATTTAGTAATATGTGTGGAATTCGACCGTATGGTCATTCCATTTATGTATTTTTACGTCCCAAGGTACCATTATATGTTATGTGTTCTTTATTTGGGTTTTATGGTAATATTTGTGTTTCAAAAGGGTAATTAATGATCTTTTATTTAGTGAAGAGTATTTACTACTTCATAAAGGTGAAAAGTATTACTTTGATAATGTATTCATGGTTTACTTGTTGTTTTGAAAAACTAACAGTTTTCCTTCTTTGTGTATCCCTTACTGAGATTTTTATGTTCATCCCATGTTTTTTAAAAAAAAATTCATAGGACATAATTTAGAATAGTGTCAAGGATGGGATCAAGGAAAATTAATTTTGTCTTAAACAAGGAACAAGACATTACTCTTTTTTTCAAGATTTCATGTATTTAAAGAAAAATTATATAGAAGTGTCAACTTTGTAATATTTTGAGATATAATAGTTATGACCTAATTCTCTAAAACACTAAACCTAAAAATATCCTCAATGTGAATTATTCATTATATTCATTATTAAGTAAGGTTTAAGGTTGGGGACTTATAGTTGTTATCAGAGGTCAGTTTAGACAAATTTAGGAGTTATAATATTGTTAAATTTATGTCCATAAATTAATTTATGGTATGATTTAAATGATATAGCATTTAAAGATTACCATGTTTCATTGCCTAAGATATTTATGGGTTTAGAATGGTTTTACGCAGAGGAAACATGGCAGCTATGTTGTGACGACATCAAGAGGAAGACAACCTTCCAAATCAGCAACCTAAGATGGTCAGAATAAGAACTGAAAAGTTTGTTGCGGTGATGGCACTGTTGACTCAGGATATAAATGGTGGTGGTATCCATGCATGAGATCATCCAGATTAACCGCAGAGGAACATGTCAGTGGTGGAACATTTCGTGAGGCAACATCGTCAATCATTCAGAGGATCATCTGACCCTGTGCTAGCAGAATGGTGCATTAAAGCACTGGAGAATATTTTTGTTGTCATGGGGTGTTCAGAACATAAAAAGGGTAGTCTTAATGTTTACCATTTTGATGGTGAAGCTGATCTGTGGTGGTCGATGATGAAATATATCAGCGATAGTGATGATATTGATGAACATCACTGGGATGAATTCAAAGATATGTTTCTTGAGAAATATTTTCCTAAGGTGGTTCATCTTAGGATGGAAATACAATTCCTAGAATTGAGGCACGAGGATGACTCATTGGCGTCTTATGAAGTAAAGTTCACTCGACTGGCAAGGTATGCTCCAAATTTCATACGATATCTTGATATTAAAATCAACCAATTTTACTCAAAGTTAAATCCAATGTATCGAAAGGATTTAGCTTCTCATGAGTTTAAAAGTTATGAAAAAGTTGTTTGATGTGCGGAGAAGGTGTAAATGGATGTTTCTGAAGATCATGTCTTCTTTGAAAAACAACATAATGTCAGGTCCAGTTGGTAGGAAAATGGAAGGAATTCATCAAGGAAGCCAGGACATAAGAAAACCAAATATTTATCCTGTGAGAAGTGTTGTAAAATGTATCCTGGAAAATGTTTATCCAAGTCTAGAATGTGATTTTGTTGTGGTAAGTCTGGTCATATTTCTCGTAGCTATAAGGAAGATGATCAAGAAGGCAATGAAAAGCCAGTGGTAAGATTTTTTAAGTGTATTGAAATGGGTCATTATGAAAATTAGTGTCTAACGAAGAGCTCAACTAGGGGAAAACATCCATACAACAAGCAGAAAGGGGTGGTGAAATCATTTTCAACTACTTCAGCAGATGTAGGGCCATCTAATGAAGTGGTATCAGGTACACCGTTTGTTTGTTCAAATTATGCCAATGTGTTTTTTGATTCAAGGTCTACAAATTCATTCATTTCTGAGAGGTTTTCTAGTAAATTGGGAATTACAACTCAAGATATGAATCCTAAACTTATGGTAAAACTACTGGAGGAAATGTTGAGACAAAAAGAAATTATAAGAACCTTGTTATCCTTGTTTGTGGAAAGAATTTACCTTCAAACCATATTTTTTGTCTCTAGTAGAGTTTGATGTTATTTTGGGCATTGATTGGATTTTTGTTTATCATGATATGATTGATTGCATAGCTAAAGGGGTTTCTTTTTAGAAATATTTACAGTTTGTGTACAAGATTGAACCCTTTCTTTTGATAACATATCAGGTAGTTAAGAAACTAGTAAAATATGGAAATGGATGTTACCTTGCACATATTACTGAAAATAAAGGAACTATTCAGATTAATGATATGCCAGTGATAAATGAGTATCTTGATGTTTTCTATGATGAGTTTCCTGCTATTATTCATGATCGGGAAGTTGAATTTACTATTTACTTAGTCCTGATCGTAAGACAATTTCAAAACCACCTTATCGAATGGCTCAAGTTGAAGTTTTAGATCTAAAGAAGCAATTTCTTGAGTTAATAGATAAATGTTTCATTCGACCTATCAAATTGCCAATGGGTTCTCCTATCTTGTTTGTTAAAAAGAAAGATGGTTCAATAAAACTTTTCATTGATTATAGAGCATTGAATAACATCATTTTTAATAACAAGTATCATTTGCCTCATATTGATGATTTATTTCATCAGCTCCAGGGAGCTCAGTATTTTTCGAAGATTGACTTGAGGTTGGGGTACCATCAGTTGAAAGTAAAAGAAGTCAACATTCTGAAGACTGAGTTTTGTACTAGATATGGCCATTATTAATTTTGTCGTTATGCCTTTTGGTTTAACCGATGAACCTGCTGTATTCATGGACCTTATGAATAGAATTTTCCATGAGTTCTTGGATAGGTTTGTGGTTATTTTCATTGATGATATTTTGGTGATTTCTAAAAGTAAAGAGGATCATGAAAGTCATTTATGGGTTATCTTTCAAACCTTAAAAGAAAATAAACTGTGTGGAAAATATAGCAAGTATGAGTTTTGGTTACAATAAATTTCTTTCCTTGGTCACATTGTTTCAAAAAAATTCCATAACAGTTGATCCTGCTAAAACAAAAGTTGTTGAAGAATGGCCAAGACCTACAAATATAACCAAGATCCATAGTTTTCTTGGTTTGGTAGGTTATTACCGAAGGTTTGTTGAAACTTTTAAATGGTTATCTAGCCCAATGACTATGATTACTTGAAAAGGTGTTAAGTTCATCTGGAAAAAAGAATTTGATGATTGTTTTTAGGAATTGAAAAGAAGATTGGTGAATGCTCTAGTTTTGGCACTTCCTTCCAGGAATGGTGAGTTTGTTATCTATAGTGATGCCTTGTTGAAGGGACTTGGTTGTTTCCTTATGAAGAATGATCAGTTAACTGCTTATGCTTCACTTCAATTGAAAACTCATGAGTTAAATTACCCTACACATGATTTGGAAGTAGATGTTGTGGTTTTCACTTTAAAAAATTTGGAGGAATAATTTGTATGGAGTATAGTGTGAAATATATACTGATCACAAAATTTTAATATATATTTTCACTCATAAAGAATCGAACATGAGACAGAGGATATTCCATGAATTAATCAAGGAGTATGATTGTACAATTAATTACCATCCGGGAAAATCAAATAAAGTGGCTGATGATTTGAGTTGAAAAAGTAATGTTTCATTAACCATGTTATGTTTGGAACGTGATCCTTTGGTTAAGGATTGGATGACCTTTCATATAGAAGTTTATGGTGCAGGATGTTATTCTGTTTTGTTTCAGGTATCAGTGAACTCTTTCTATCAAATAAAATTAAGCAAGCATAGAAGCAAGACAGTGAGATGAAGAAAATGGTAGAGCTGGTTCAGAAGGGTAATTTTCCTGAATTAAACATTTATAATGATTGTGTTTTGAGATTTGGGAATAGATTTTATGGGCCTTGTGATTCACAGTTGAAGAATGAGTTATTATCTGAGGCTCATAGTTCCCCATTTTCAGTTCATCTTGGTAGTACTAAGATGTATAGGGATCTGGGGGAGTATTACTGGTTGGACGGAGTGAAAAGAGATATTGCTGATTTTACAGTGAAGTGTTTGACTTTTAAGCAGGTTAAAGCAGGGGGCAGTTACTGAATGGGATAAATCAGTCTTTACTAGTACCAGAGTTGAAATGGGAGAATATATCCATGGACTTCGTTGTGGGGTTGCTGAAGACACCCTGAGGTAATAATTCGATCTGGGTTATTGTTGAACGCTTGACTAAATATTCTCATTTCCTATCTATACGAGATACTTTCTCTGTATATCAAATTTCTCATTTGTATCTTAAAGATATAGTTAGGTTACATGTAGTTCCCCTCTCCATTGTATCTGATCGTGATCCTCAATTTACTTCTATCTTTTAGAAAGGCCTTCAGAAGTATTTGGGAATTGAATTAAATTTTAGTAAACTTATTCATCCTCAGTCAGATGGGTAGTATGAATGAACAATTCAGACTTTGGAGGATATGCTACATGCTTGTTTGATGGATTATCATGGATTTTGGGACTAACATCATTCTTTGGTAGAGTTTTCTTATAATAACAGTTTCATTGCAGTATAAAGATGGCACCATTTGAGGCATTATATGGAAAGTAGTGTCGAACTCCAGATTTTTGGATGAAGTGGGTGAAAGGAAGTTGATGGGACCAGAATTGGTAGAATAGTTGGCAGAAAACGTTCAGCTGTTACAGAAACACATCAGAATAGATCAGAGCAGGCAGAAAAGTTATGCGGAAAACAGGAGGAAGGATCTCTCTTTTGAGGTAGGTGATCATGTCTTCCTCACAATTTCACCATGGAAAAGTGTGATGGGATTTGGTAAGAAAGGAAATCTGAGTCCAAGGTTCATTGGACCATATGAAATTCAGGAGAGAGTTGGATTAGTTTCATACCGAGTGGCTTTACCTCTGATTTTATCTCAGGTACACAATGTTTTTCATGTTTCGATGTTGAGAAAGTATATTCCAGATCCATCTCATGTTTTGAGCCCAAAAGTAGATCATTTGGAAAAAAATCTCTCTTATGAAGAACAACCAGTTCAGATTCTTAACTATTGAGAGAAAGTGTTGCAGAATATGGAAATTCAGCAGGTAATGGTTTTGTGGAAAAACCATATAGTTTAAGAGGCAATGTGGGAATATGAAAATGAAATGAGGGATAAATACACTCACTTATTTTGATAAGCGAATAAAATTGAGAGGATGCAATTCCCAAAAGGGTGGAAGGATGTAACATCCCAGGTAAATAATGAATAATACATTTTCATATTTATTAATATTTGCGAATTAAATATTAATTTTACATTAAAGGGGTTGCTATGTTCGATAGCGTACCCGATACAAAACAATGAGTTTTTTTGAAATATTACGATGCACACTAGTAATATAATAAATATATTTTAAATAGTAGTTAACACGTAGACATTGTATTGGAGGGAATGAATAGAAATAACTAAAATATGAATATATATGTTTGTTAAATGTTTTTACATTTAACTAATAAAAGATAAAGGATTAAAATAATAAAAACATTCAATTTTAGGCATAGATAATCTAATGTTCACTAAAAGGTTGATTTATCGCCTTTTGATGGAGAAACCTCCATAAAAATAATTTTTTAACTCTTATACATTCTATTGGACCAAATAAAATTCTTCTTTAGAATCAGGACATCAAAATTTTCTTTGTGTATGTTTTTGTTATTTTGCCTATAAAGTTCGTTTTTAATGAATAAGTGAAAAACATATATGTTATGAATTTTGTAAAATAGACATCATTTTTGAATTCAGAATATCATGTATAGATGAGGATGTATTTTTGGTATTTTTCTGAAAAACATCAATTTTTGATGAATAGTGAAACCACTAAGTGGTAGTTAAAAAATGATTTTTTGTTTAAATGAATCTTTATCACTTTTGTTAATTGAATTTCAAAATTCCGACATACATGGTTGACATTAGTAAGTAAAATGTTGTTCAATGGGATGAAAATTATTTTTTTGGGGAATAGTAACTTTTAAGTATTATTAATCGCGATTAGAGGTAATTAGTGTAATTTAATGTAAAAATAATGTTTTAATAATATCAAATTACCTTGACACATGTCCTACCCTTACTGGATGAGTCATGTCCGACTAAGAAAATACATTGGTCAGCTTGGGGACCCCATGGAGCCACTTGGGTATGAAAATGACATTAATAACTTTTTATTAAAAGTTAAAATAAAAATGTCACAAACATGTATTGTTTTAATAAAACAATTTCTACATGGGATTATACAAGTCATATTTTTTACTATAAATATTAATTAGAAAGATAAAAATATTTCATACATCATGATATTTTTTATATAATTTTTAGACATTTTATAAATAAATTTATTTATGACATCATGATGATGCAGTGATTACCTCATTAATAAACGATTTAAATAAAATGAAAAGAAAAAGTAAAATATAAGACATACACTTGTCTAAAACCAATTGTATGGGTGGATTTATAACCCTTATCACCTTATCCTCTAAATATATCCTTTTGGGACCATTAAAATCCGAAAATCATTTTATAATATAGTAACATTTTATAACATTCCAAGAGTGCCCCTCCTCCCTCTTATAAAAGGCCCCCACCTCTACCCCCTTACCCACACCTCTCAAGCCTTTGGCTCGACCAAACTCTACCCATTTTACCTCTCCAAATCCCTCTACTCATCCTATAAGCCTTACCTTAGGCTGAAAGATCTTCATGAAACTCTTTTGATCCAAACCAAATGGAGTTACCCAATCTAATAGAGATTAAAGAGCGATCGAGTCAAGTTGGACATGAGGTAAGGGACTTCGTCTGAATCTCTTTTCCTTGAGGAATATTTTGTTCTAATATAGGACTTTATTTTTAATGCTTAATAAAACACCATTTAATTTAAATTTCATTCAAAGGGAATCTTTTTCTATGAAGCGTTTTACTAAACAACAAAAATGAATGTTTCTTTTAACCTACGCGGTGACAACGACCTTTTCCACTGCAGCGAGTGTTATTTGGTATTTGTCTTCCTCAATAAGCCATAATGTTTTTAATATGAAATAAATACCATATACACTTTTATGTATTTTGGTATTGGAAATGGTTTTTATAATGGATTCTTTATGTCAATATATTTAAGTGATATATTATTATCGAAATTTGGAAATGTTTTCATTACATTATATTTTTTTATGTCTTATGATTTAATAATGTTACTTGGACATTTGATGGGTGGTTATGTGATAAAACATATGAAGAGTGGTGCTGCGAATACTAGGATGGGTGGTTACATTATAACCTCCAATGCATGTGGTATTGAAGTCGGCCGTTTGGCTATTCCATTTAGTGATATGTGCGGAAGTCGACCGTATGGTCATTCAATTTAATTATGTTTACGTCCCAAGTTAACATTATATATTATGTGTTCTTTATATGGGATTATGGAAATATTTTTTTTAAAAAAGGGTATGTAATGATATTTTATTCAGAGAAGAGTATTTACTACTTAATAAAGGATAAAAGTATTACATTGATAAAGTATTCGTGGTTTACATGTTGTTTTGAAAAACTATCAGTTTTCCACCATTGTGTATCCCTTACTAAGCTTTTTATGCTCATCCCAAGTTTTTTTGAAATGTTATTAACATGACATAATGTTGAATGGGGTCAAGGATGGGATCAAGGAAAAGTCATGCTGTCCTAAATGTGGAACTAGACAATACTCTTTCTTTTCAAGAGTTCATGTTTTGAAAAAAAATAAACTATGTTGAAGTGTCAACTTTTTAATCATTTGAGATGTAATAGTAATATCATAATACTCTAAAACTCTATACCTGAAAATATATTCAATTTGACTTATTTATTTAATTCATTATTAAGTAAGGCATAAGGCCAGGGCCTTATAATGTACATGTACATTACATTTCTTTTCTGGAAAACATAAGACATGATAAAAATAGACACCCAAAGGCCGTATTAGTTTAGTGTCTTTGGAAACATGGAACATAATATTCTAATCATGGTGAAAGATCTTAAACATCACCCATAAAGTTCTTCCCTTTTTTTCTTACCTAACACCTTTATTTATATCTTGGGGAAAATAAACCATAAAAAGGGTGATCTCAAATGCTCAATAAAGGTAAACATGAAGAACATAAAACAATCCATAACCATTTGAACGTAAAAAACATGAGCATAAAATAAAAGCATCAAAATCTTTGGCAATAACATAAAACATGGTAGTACATAAGGAATAGATAATAATGGAACATTAATCATGATACTAGATCCTGGTAATAAAACACGTAATTTTGGAAAAACAATAATTACAAGATATGATTTCCATAGTATCAAAGGCATTGTGGCTAAGACCTTCATAGTGGAGAAAGGCCATTACTGAACCAAATTTACTAGCAGTTCCATCCCTGTATTAGTAAATCGGATTTACTTTCCATTCCAGCCATGTCTATGTCATGACATATAAATATTTACACAATGCATTTGAAGGAGATTTAGGTCCCAATAATCTCATAATTAAATCATTCTTACATTTTCCACAAAATAAACATAAATCATTCATCATAACCCAAAGAATAAAATGGGTTTCATAAACATCATCCGATCATAACATATCCATATTAAAAATGGATATCATTTCATCCTAAGAAAAATAAAACCTTGTATATAATATATAATTTATACTTGAAACATGACCATATTAAATAATGTTATCTTATATGTAAAATAGTATTGATAAAACACTTGAAATGAATTCTTCGGGAAAATATCCTTTCTTCTTCAAAATAATTTATTTCTCAAAATGACAAGCAATTAAAAAATAAATTATTTTTGTTGAATATAATCATGAAATCTTATAGAGTAATTTTCATGGAAATAATGCATTATTAACCCTTAAAATCCATTCATGCCATATATGTTAAAAAAACATTATTCTCATACTTTTTCTGAAAAATTCATAAAGTACCTCGTGTGGTAAAAAAATGAAATATTCCTTCCATACCATGTGGTAAAAGTAAACAAAGGGTAAAAATGAAATTAAACATACATAGAATAAAAGTAAATATTTTATGAAAACAATTTTAGAAAACATGGACATGGATGATAAACATAACTCCAGTAAATACTTACGAATAAACAATCTCGGATAAGAACGAGATAAGAATTATTTTCCTTTACCGTAGTTCCAATATGCTTTGTACGTATCAAAAAATCCTATATAATGATTTAAATAATCTCATTTTCTTATTCCAGAATCATATTCATTGTTATGATATCATATAAGGTCATAATCTTATAATCTTATTAGTAATATTTCATTGCTACTTGTTATTCGAGTGTTTATTGCTTTATGTTCTTAAGCGTGTTTTGTAGAATAAATTCTTATTCCTCTTTTTCAGTTATAGATACATAATTCAAAGAATGGTATTAGTGTAATATATATCATATTTATTCATTCAATTTATTTATTTAATCATTATTCAATGAAGATATTATAGAACGATTCGCATCACATCATGGAGAGGGTAGGTCGTACGTACGCACGAGCGACGATATCATTCTCATGATTGTGGAATTGGATTGAAGTGTACAGTTTATAATATTTCCGAATAAATATTAATTTAAAATAATCATATATAGTTATTTCTTACACCCTTTTACCCATCCAAGAATGTTAGTGATGAAATAAAAAATTACACCACGACGTGGAGACGGTAAGTCGTACGTACACACGCGTGGTGATTTCATTTTTTCATAGGATTAATAGAAGATATAATATAGATTTTTCATATTCATATTAACATATCAGTATATAAGTGATACTGGAGTTTTTAATTAATAAGTAAAGATCTCATATAGGGGAATTAGGAGAATCAATAAGCTTGAAAGAATCAGAAAAGGATATTACCTCTTCTTAGACGTGCCTCCTCTTAACCTCCGCTTAGGGCACTAAAGTAAGTCTTTGAAGAATACCAGAACCTATAGTAGGTTTCTAGGGATGTGGTGAAGTGAAATGGGCAGGTTTTGGACGAATTTTAATTCTAAAAAATGGTGGGAAATGGAGAGGGAGGAGGTGCCCTTTTGTAAGGGAGGAGAGGGGCACCTTCGGAAACCTAAAAAATATTAAATTATAATAAATTTATACCCCGCATAAAAGCCACCAAATATTACTCAATTAGATGATGAGATGAGATAGGGTTTTATTAGGATCAACCAATAACATTTAGTCATGTTTTATGTTTATTTTAAACCTTATCATTTTGATTTATCCTTATTTAATCTATTTAATTTTATTTGTGGTAATAATATTCTAAATTTAAAATTGTTATAAATACATACTTATATGTTGTAAATTAACCAACATTGTATACTTAATAACCTTTTCAACCATATTATTTTCAATTTATAATTTATAAATATTTTTGTATGTTTTAAATAATTTAATCATATGTTATTTTTAAAAAATACCAATAATGTAAATTTTGAAACTATTCATTTATTTGAATTTAAATAAAATACACACAAAAAATATATTCAAACCAAAATATTAAATAGGTTCCTGACATATCATATTCTTCTATAAAATTCTTGGAGCATATTAATTATTTCATATAATATTTATTTTATATTTTTAAAACCATTTATTTGATATTTCTATTAATAAGATAATTACTAAAACATTATTATATAATTATGTAATATACATATTTGTTGCATATAAATTAAAAATAAAATACTATGATTAATATAAATCTAATATATTTCATAATAATACTTTGAGTCAAATTTATCTTCTAAAACACCCTATGTTTAAAATGTTATGTTTATTAAATTATGAAGGTGACAGCCTTGACATCATTTAAAATAATATAATATAAGTGTCATAATTGCTTTTATAATGCTCAAAATGGTTAAAAACTCATCATTTGGATTATTACGGTTTATATGTACACCACCAATAAGTTTTGGTCTGGTATGTGGGCCCTTAATGGGTATTATTAGTTTAATAAAAAATATATTATTGATTTATCACTAAATAAATAATTTTTGCATCATTAATGTATAAGCAATTAAGGTAATTATATATTTCTTAAAAATTATAAATAAATCACCGTGATAAATAAAAACATTTTAGCTTTCAAATTAGTATTTATAACAGAATTTATATTTTGTCTAACCTTATATTAGAAATAATTTACTTATTAAAGTTTCAGTGAGACATATTTCACATTCATTTAATAAAATAAATTAATGTTCTTAATCAAATACAAGTGTGTTATAATACATACCATTTCAACCCAAGTATATTTTATGACGATATATAATCATCCAATTATACTATGAAAAGATTTAGGGTAATTTTATAATATTAGTTTTACCATTAATTTCTTAATTTACCTTTATCTGTGGTAAATATAATCTACCGTAGTTACTATTGATAATGCCCAAAAATAAAATGTATACTATTAACATTATTTGGACCTACTAATTCCAAATATGGAATCCATTTTTCCAAATTCAATACTAAAAAGTTGAAGTAATTAATTTAAAATCAATTCATTTGTCGAAAAAGTGGGTTTTTGTTTAAAACACTACAAAAGATTGAATTGATTTTACCTGCAAATTCAATGTAAAATTAATGATAATGAAATAAATTATATTAAATGGAATAAATATATTATATTTATACTTTAATACAATTTAATATTATAATTTCACAATATAAATTGTCTCGATGAAAAAAGTTGTTTTTAAATAAAATTATCGTGTTTTTAATATTCATTAAAATAAGAGCGTTGTCATAAATATATAAAAATGTTATCAAATGTAAATTTTTATATCCTAATTCAAAAAGAGAGGATTTTTCTATAAAATTGATCTTATAAAGTTGTCAAAAATTAGATTTAAAATGGGTCCTCCATCAAAAGGCGGAAAAAATGTATTTTTTTGAAAAATAATTCTTTTATCCGAATTTTTTTTGTTCTCATACCTCATTCTAAAAAATGTGTAGAATGAGTTATAATTTTATAAAATTCAAAATTCAATCAATACTATTCATAACAGTTAGTTCATAAAAATATTATAACAATATATTGTTGTTTAGTGAAACTCGGTATTGAGTACAACACACGCAATTGAGGATTGTCAATATTGCATGTAATTCAAGACAAGACAGGGTTTCATGTTGGGAAATATTCCTTTAGTGTTGCATATAACATACTCAAATATAGTTTACTTATACATTGTCCAAAATCTATACTTGGTGTTGTGTAAAATGAACTTTATTTGAAATAACTTGAAATTGTGTGCATCATAATCCAAGAATGTTGTTGCATATACTACAATCTAATATGGTGTTGTGTATAGAGCAAGTTAATCTTGATGAAGCGTACTGCAAAAGAAAAAATGAAATTAAAATAAATAATTCTCATAAAATATTGGGGTGTTACAATACCTTGTCTTTAGAGAAGAAACTTCACCAATTGATACTTATCAATATCGACCCCCAATAGCTCTACTAAATTAAATTATTAGGGATGAAGAGAATGAAATAACTTTTGATGAGAAAAAGAATGTTTAAATAGAGGATGTGCCAATAGTGAATGAATATGTTTATTTGTTTCTAGAGGTTTACCTGGACATCCTCCAGAATGAGAAATTGATTTTTTCATTGATTTAATTCATGGTTCAAGTTTCATATCAAATACTCCTTAAAGAATGGCTACTATGGAATTAGTGGAACTAAATAAATAACTAGAGGAATTGAGTAACAATGGATTTATTTACCCTTGTGTTTCTCTATGAAGATCCCTTATCCTTTTTGTTGATAAGAAATATAGATCTATGTTAATGTGAATTTACTACAGGGAGATCAATGCTACCTCAATAAAAAACAAGTATCCCCTACCTAGAATTGATGATTTATTCGACCAAATTCATGGAGAAAAATATTTTTCAAAGATTGAATTTCGATCAGGATATCATCAGTTGTGTGTAAAGATGGAAGACATTTCGAAAATAGCATCTTGAACCAAGTACAAGAATTACATGTTTATAATAATTCCTTTTCGATTGAATAATGCACCCTCTGTCTTCATGGATCAAATGAATATATTATTCAAGGAATATCTTGATGACATTGTAGCGGTATTTATTGACGATATATTGGTATACTCAAAAAGCTATAAAGATCATGAAAATCACTTGCGCACAATTTTAAAATCCCTTAGAAAAAAGGAAATATGTGCGTTGTTTAGCAAGTGTGAATTCTGGATTCAATTTAATTGTTTTCTTGTCTATATTGTCTTTAAGGATGAAATCACTATTGATCCTTCAAATACCAACGAAATCTAAGAATGGTCAGCACCAAAGACTATAACTGTGGTATGTAGATTTATTGGTTTAGTAGTTTATCATAAATGCCTCATCCTAAAATTTTCCCGGTTGGCTAACCCATTAACCAAGATCCCATGTAAAGGGGTCAAATTTATTTGGGAAAAAGAGTGTGATTAATTTTTTGAAGAACTGAAGTGAAGATTAGTCAATGCTCTTATCTTGACTCTGCCGTCAGGGAAGAATGGGTTTGTTATTTAAAGTGATGCTTCCAAGAATGGACTTGGATGTGTCCTTATGAAAAATTATAGAGTTATTGTGTACACATCACGACAGTTAAAAATTCATGAGTAAAACTATCCTACTCATGATCTTGAGTTATCAACAGCAATCTTTTCTCTGAAAATATGGAGACACTATCTCTATGGTGAAAATTGTGAGATTTATACTGATCCCAAGATTTTGAAGAATATTTTATCATAGAAAGAACTCAACATGTGGAAAAGATGATGGCTTGACATACTCAAGGATTATGATTGCAGTATACACTACCACCTAAGGAAGGAAAATAAGGTGGAAGATGCTTTGAGTAGAAATGATCATGGAGTTTAGAACAAGAGATGAATTGAAAGAGATCTTGTTTTCATGAATCTAATAAATATGGATATGGGAATAACCATGGAAGTTGAAAAATCAATAATTATTCATATGGATGCCAAACCATCTTTAATAGAAAGGATAAAGAGTTCTCGGACTGATGATGAGGAGTTTCAAAAGAATATTAAAGTTGTGAATGATGGGAGATAGAGTGACTTCATATATGAAGATGGATTTTTGAAATTTGGGAAGATACTTTGTTTTTATAACATAACTAATCTAAAAGGGGAATTGTTGGATGATTCTCATAGGTTCAATTTTCTATACACCCTAGGATCACCAAGATATATAGAGATTAGAAAGAAAATGTTTGGTGGGATAACATGAAGGGGGAGGTTTCTGGTTTATTTTTCAATATGTTTGTTGTGTCAACATGAGAATGTTGGAAGGCAATATCCGGGAGGAGTCACACAAACTTTTCCCATTATTGAGTGGAAATGGGATAATATTATGATGGACTTTGTCATGGGGCTACCAAAGACTCCTAGAAGGAATGATGCAATATGGGTCATTGTTGATCGTTTTACAAAGTCAGTACATTTACTTTCTATAAGAGAAGATTTACCCCTTGAACGTATGGAATGATTATATATTAATGATGATTTAAGGCTTCTTAGGATACCCCTATCGATTTTTTCTTATCATGATCCCCATTTTACTTCATGATTCTAGAAAAGTCTTCAAAAGTCCTTGGATACTGAACTTATTTTGAGAACTGCCTACCACCCTCAATCCAATGGATAATCATAATAGACTATTCAAACCACAAAAGACATGTTGATCTCTTGCTCCCTTAAATTTCAAGGTATGTTGGATCATTATTTACCTCTGGTAGAATTTTCCTATAACAATAGCTACCATTCAAGCATTCATATTGCTCCATATGAAGCGTTATATGGAAGGAGATGTCACACAACATCTTATTGGGATGATGTTGGTGAAAGAAAACTCATAGGCCCAGAACTTATTGAGGAAACAATGGAAAAGGTGAAGATTATCCAAGACCACATCAAAGAATCTCAAAGTAGGAAAATGATTTATGCCGATAATCAGATAAAGGATTTGTAATTTCAAGTAGGAGAACAGTTTTTAATGATGTTATCCCCATGGAAGGGTGTTATACGATTTGTTAAGAAGTGTAAATTGTGTCCCAGGTACATCAGACCTTTTGAAATTCTAGAATGAATCGGAGTTGTTGCTTATCATTTGGAAATGCATCCAAGTCTCTCTAAACCAATGCATGTACTCACCTATGATGAAATTTAACTGGAACCCATTCTATCTTATTGTGATGATCCTGTCAAAATTCTTGACACCAGGGAACATGTGCGGAGAAACCGAACGACTCGTCCGGTAAAAGTTCTATGGAGAAACCATAAGATTGAAGAGGCAACTTGGGAACTCAAGGAACATATTATTAAGAACCACCCAAATCATTTATGGAATAATATTCTAGAAAATTCATGGACTAAATTATTTTAAAGAGTGGATAATGTTACACCCCAAGCATCCACGGTATGTTTCCCTTTGAATAATGCAGTCGATTGCGTTGTATGCAACTTGGAGTTTTAACACACCATGACCAATCAAACTATCCGTTATGAATAGTAATATCCAATTTTTTTAAATTTTAAAATTTTATATATCAAAATAGACTTCATCTTTCGATTCGCAAAATAAAAATTAACTTAGGGTGAATTTTTTGTATTTTTCTGAAAACTTTTAATTTTTTATGAATAGTGAAAAACACGGTGTTGTCATTTTAAAACCGACTTTTATTTAAATAATTAATAATTTTATTTTATTTTATTTTATGTCAAAATAGATACATAATACCAATATATTTTCAATTCAATTCATTGAAGTCATTTTATAATATGTTTAGATATGAAAAATTTTATTGAACTTTTTACCGTATTTTACACACCGTCTAGGAGTATTTGAAAATTTGCATAAAACATAATTTTATCACTTTTGGGAGTTGAATTTAAAAAATCTGAGAGACACGATTAATATTTGTAAGTAAAATTTATTTCAATAAGATGAAAATAATTTTTTTGAATAGTAACATTTCACTTTTACGTACCACGGTAAAATTAAAGAGGGTAATTAAAGGTAAAAATGATATTATAATTACCCTAACACATGTCCTAATTCTATTTTATATGTATAATTCATCCAAAAACAACCTTAGGAATAATATATGATCTTTTTGGTCCACTTGGATTAGATTAGGACATTTATGATTATTTTATTTCAAGAAGAGTTAAATGTGTTAAATTCAAAGTGTAATAACTAAAAAACATTAATATAGGGTTAAACATTATATAAATTCGTCTATAATTATTCATTAAAAATATAAAAATATTTCCCACATAATTGAATTTTATTTAGAATTTTTAGACATTAAATAAATTCATTAATTTATGACAAAATGATGATGTAGTAATTACTTTATTAATGAAATATTAAAATTAATGATATTATAAATATCAGAAAAAATTTAAATTCAACATTATTGATTAATTTACCTCATTAAATAGGTTAATAAGATATTTTTTGGATTATTAAATAAATTTAATTCGAATTTATAATGTTCTTATGGATTTCAAAAAATTATATACTAAATTGTGTCAAAATTGACATAATTGAGTTTTAAAAAAAATACAATATTATTAATTGATATAATATTATTAAAAATATAAAGAACGTCCAACGGACAATGAAAAGGTTATATATATTAATAAATAACCACTTGGGATTCTCTTGGTAGATTATAGTATGTTTATTAACCATATAATATAAAATTACAAAGATACATGGTAAATGTAAAACTATTTAACTAAGACTTAAATATAAGATAAAAGGTTAATATGGTGACCTAAAACTATATAAAACAGATTATTTGAGATGTTTTCTACCCATTACCATATTATCCATGATATAAATCATTTTTCGGACATTATAAACAGAAAATTATTTTATTACAATATAGTGTTTCAAGCTTTTCCTAAAGTGATCCTCACCTCTCTTTAAAAAGGGTACTTCTCGTTATCTTAATTTAACAACTCCAATGCCATTTGGATCGGCCGAACCCTCCCAAAATACCCTCCAAAGTTCCCTAACATCATCTTTGAGTCTTTAATATGATCATAATTCCAACCTATGTAGCCACTTTGATCAACTCAAAAGGAGACACCCAAAGAAGAGGTAATAATTTCAACACCATATTTCAAGTTCATTTCTTATTCCACTTCCCCATTATTTGTTGTTTCTATACCCAAAAAAAACTCCAGTACCTTATATAGGCTATTATGTTATTATAAATATAGTAAAATCGTATTTTTTATTCAATCCATCCTATAAATGACAATGTCACTATACGTGCGTACGTATAGCTTATAGTCTCCACATCATGGTGTAATTTGTTATTCAAACACTTCAATATTTAGATGGGAATAATAATTAGTATAACTGATTTATATAATAAATATTACATGTTAATGTTCCATAATATATCATATACCATCCAATTACATATGATTTCACCATCAATATAAGGATATTTTTTCCTGTGAGTATGTACAGATTACCATCTCCACATACGCGATGAGATTCATTCCCCCTTGTAATAATTCAAGAGTAATATATATTTTATATTTAGTAATAATGTTTATGAACATAATATCATATTGTATACGAATCAATAAAATCCTATCCATAACACTCATGGATTACGTAACGAGGCATATAAAATAAAATGAATAAGTTAACACCTGAAATGATGATACTACTGAAATATTATTAACAAAGCAATATTAGAGGATCGTATATGATATCATATTTATGAATATAGTTCATGCATAATTAATTACAATTTTTTAACTATTATACAGGAGGATAACATACAATTTAGTTAGTAAATTTACAACGTAAGGCTTCATTCTTCAATCTCTTTACATATCCAAGGTTGTTAATGTCACGACCCGTCCTCGGGGCTCGTGTCGTGACTACCCCAAGCCCGCCTTCAAAAAGCCAGGGGCTCGGAACTAGCACCAAAGGAGTAATTCCCGATAACTGGGAAGGGATTGCCTTTATAAAAGTAAACAAAACACCACAGAGTACAAGTGGAAGTAAAACACTAAGTACAAAAGAAGTGCTGAAAAGTAAAGGGCCAGAATACAAACCCAACTAAAAAGTTAAGCTACAACTGAATGAAAGTACAGCAGAAAAGACAAACCGCTGGAATAATAGAAATATCTCCTGGGTTTTCCACCATGGATCCTACCTGAAGGGTAGGTACAGATAGCGCAGCTCCTGGATCGTCCACCACGGATCCTACCTAAAGGGTAGGTACAGATAGCGTAGCTCCTGGATCGTCCACCACAGATCCTACTAGAAGGGTACGTATAGATAGTCTCCACAACGCTCTCGCCCATCATCCTCCTCTGAGTATTGTCACATCATGAAGTCCACCTCTGGATACTGACTCGTCATGAGATCCACCTCTGGGTACCATCCAGTGCTCAAACACTCGGCCTCTGTCAGTGCTGATCGTCGTCTGTAACCAACACAACGAGATGCGAGCATAGCCCGTGCAGGGGTGAGTATTACGATACTAAGTAGGGACGTCAATACCCTCAAGGTCTCACTAAATCCAACAAGGATAACCACAAAGAAATATCTCAATAGATAACCTCTACTTATGTATATACCCATACGTATACCTAAGTTATCAAGTAATCCATCTCAATCATGAGGAAACACAATGATTATGAAATCAATGGATAACCACTACCCAGGTATATGACCATACATATACCTAAGTTATCAAGTGACCCATCTCAATCATGAGGTAAACACAAGATCATAGACTCAGCTCAAACAAGGATTTTCATTATCGAAACCATAACTGCTAAAGAGCCCCGTCTCTGGAGTGTACAGTGGTCCTGTCACGACTCTGAGGTACTGTTCACTAACCTTAGACTGCTGAGGTACTCCTCCTATCGAGTACCGTGGGTCAGCCACCCAAACATAGTAGTGCTTCCCGTCAGGGTATCCCACCCAAACACATTAGTGCACACCTCCTAATAGCATGCAGAGGTACTCTCAAGACGAGTACCGCGAGTCTGTACTGTCACGCAGTAGTGCTTCATCCGCCATGGGTCTACACCTAAACAATGTAGTGCTCCGTCCACTGGGCTAGTCGACTCACTCCAAGTCGAGTCAGTCAAGCAGTCGTCAGGTCTCAGCCGGCTACACGGTCTCCGTACTCTGTATGCTCCTCTCCAGGAGGGTCCGCTCCACAAGCTAATGGTCGATACTCTAAGTGTCACAAAGTCCCACAAAGAATTATATCAAAGGACTGCCTCTTCATAGGGGTCTCAATGCAACATATGGTGCGTTAATCAGACGCCCGGTCTGTGAGTTACTAGCATTTTTGTCACAGGGCCCCGGTTGGTTTCGTGTGCGAACCATCCCGGCTGTATCTCAAATGTACCCTAAACACTCATAGGGTATGCTCGTAGGGACCGTTCCTCAACATGATCATCAATACCACTGACGATTCGTCAAACGGACGTCCGGTCTGAAAGTTATCAGCTTTTTATTTCTAGGGGCCTGGTTGGATTTCAGGTACAATCCAACCTGGCCTTACTCCAACTGCGTCCAAACCTTAGTTGAAGTATGCCAAAAGAACTGTATCATCAATAGAAATCCAACAAAGTCTATGGCACGTCAATCAGACGCCCGGAGCTCATGTTATAGCAGGTCAAAGATTTAATAATAATATTAAATCTATTATTTTCCGAGCACTTTTGGTACCCGATCCAAAAACCTGAAAAAAGATATCCAATATTGGACTCAAAAATTCCATCTCGATATCTGGGTCGCACTACAGCTGACGGTTCGTGAAACCGAGGTCGCATGAGGAAGATACCATCAAAAAGGAATTAATCATCAAAATTAATAATAACAATATTTCATTATTATTATTAATTAATTATTTGCTTATTTTTCTACTCCAAATTCAATCCACGACCCAAATGCTCCTTCTTGGGTTCCGAACTCAATTTGCATCATTTAATTCCTTTCTATTTAATACTATATACCAACTTAAACTTTCTCTCTCCAATCTATCAATCCCTTCACATTTTAGTGCCTCCAAACCCTACCCGTCAGGACTTCACGCTGGCTGGTTCCTTCGCTTAATATGCCGCATCCGGCTACCGACGTCCCGACCTACTTCTCTCGTCATCGCACCTCCACACCGCCTTACTTGCGCCATGAGATCCTTCCGCACTCCATTCTGACTTTGATTTAACTCGGAAAAAAAAGATACGAACACATATCCATGATCATTGGGTCTAGATCTTCGCATCTGTATGCCACGCTCAACGAAACATCGATGTTTCGACGCGTTTAATTATTTGGCGCAAACGAACACGTGGACAATGTGCAAAGAATGAAATATAAAAGGGTCATTGACTATGTCTGGATTGATGGCCATGTTTTTCTGGCCGTCATCTTTGAGAATCATGAACACAAGTAATTGGAAAATAAATATTTATCACACTTCAAGATTTTCAATCTCAAGATAAACGAGAAGAAAATTAATTCAATCAATTGTTTATCGATCCACGAATTAATTTATTTAATTCTCATTCATCGTGAGAAATTAAATCAGTGTACGGAATCCACAAAGATAAATCTGATAAATAAATGCTCAACCTCGATGGTATAAACCACATAATTGAGAAATATACAATATTCTCCTACCTCGCAAAGACATCACACGTCGTCGATCCGTGGAAGAAGAATGCCGCGGTAGATGGTGTTGTGAAGAACGGCGTTGCGGAGAAGAGAACGGAAGGCACTTCATTCTTCGTTGGAGGCGTTCTTCATTAAGGGATAAAGTCTTTGTCAGAGGCGTTCTTCGTCAAAGAAGAACACTTCCTTCTCTAATTCTCAAGAGCTCCCCAAAGTTCCAACACAACAAAGAAAAAATAAAATAATAGCTATTCTATTATTTTATTCACCCAAGCCACTCAAAATTCAAACAACTTAAATAATTTATAAGTGTTGGCAATTTTAATTGGGTAGAAGGTGGAGAGGATCCACTCCAATAAATGAGGGGAGTTGTCATGCATTAGACAAGGGGTGAGTAAGGGGGGTTTATGAGAGTTAAAAGTGAGTTAAGGGAATGTGAATGGTTGGGGCTCGTGTGGGCCCCAACTCATATTTATCCTCACATGGGTAGTTAGGAAGTAGTGGGTCCCACCCCAACTCCCTCACATAGGATATAACCACTTAGATATAAGTAAAAATTGTTCCCCAATTTTTCTTCACTTCGAATTTAATCCACAAAATTTAACATCTCATACCGCAAAAACGCAATTGTGGTAATGGTATTCTTAAGCAATTACTAGCTTTTGAGGTCATCGGTGCCCTCAGATTTAAATTCTGAGCACCAGTTCAAATGATAAAAAAACCCGCATGTACGTTTACTGAACCTACTCAAAAAAAAGTTCGGAAAATTATTATCAGCCACCCTCAACCCGCGCCAGTCAAGGTCAGGCTCTTCCTAAGTGAAAATTGCCACAATGAATCCAATGATACTATCAGATTTTCAATCCGAGATACCATTTAAAAGATATGAATTTTACAATAAAATAAGTGTTATTTAATTATTTTATTTACGGCCAAAAACTAACTTTTTCTGGTGGCCTGCGCCGACCAATGTAAGTATCTTCTTAAATAAACCATGCACTCACGTGTTCAGCGGTTGTCTCGTATTTTTTATCCGAGCTTCCATTTGTGAGTTATAAGCATTTGAAAAATAAAATAATTTATTTAATTATTTTATTTACGGTTATTCCATTTTTGGAATTTCTAACAGGAGGCCCGCGCCGACTAAAATTTAGTCACACCTAGGGTAAACCCGCCATCCTGAGCGTAGTGGTGCTCTCGGATTTCTGATCTGGATAACCATTTAGGATTTATTACACTTTTTTAGTAAAACTTCTTACGCGCGTTAATTTAAGCTTCACAAAACATCAGAAAATTATTCCAGGCACACCGGGCCTCGGAATCAGGTTCCATCAGAAATTGTGTGCTCATAAAATTCCAAAAAAATTAAGAAATAAATTTCCTTGAAATTTATGTGTCTTTACATTACTCCCACCTCAGGGCTTTACATCCCCATAAAGCTATAACACAATCTAGGGAAACAAAAGTGGTACTGAGCATGAATCTGAGCCTCCTACTCCCATGAGCTCTCATGGAGGTTCCCGCGCTCCCAGTGAAAGCGCACCGGAGGAATCGACCGTTCATGTATTACCTGCTCCTGTCGATCCTAGATCTGCACTAGAACCTCTATGCATGTCGCCCTGTCATCGACGTCCAACTCCCTGAGGTCGATGATGTGTGAAGGATCATGCATATATCTCCTCAGCTGAGGTATATGGAAGATTTCATGCACCCGGTGCAACTGAGGTGGAAAGGTGAAGCGGTAAAACACATCACCTACCCTACTGGGGACCTATAAAGGTCTGTTGAATCTCGGAGATAACTTGTCACCTTGGTTACAACTCCATAAAACCCCATCGAGGTGAGACCCGTATAAGGACATGATCGTCATACTCAAACTCTATAGGTCTCCAATTCCTGTTAGAACTGATACTCAAAACGACTGTTGCCACGAGGGTAAGGTTGACCGACTCAAGAGTGATCGGTTTCACCCTCCAATTCATGAGTTTATCCTATGCTGCCTGGGGTTTCCTTTTCATCAACCAATGAAAACCCATCCGGACGTCGTAGTTAAACCACAACCTTTTTTGCCTAATATCGTCAATTTGTGTATGAACTGTGATTTCCCAGTCCATACTCAAACCAACTTCGTAAGGCCTCGACTCTACCACCAAGATATTCCAACCGAAACTCTCACCTCGAGGGTCTGACCACAGCGTCGGCAAAAGTGTGATTATCGAGTCTCCTCCCAAGGTATCTCCAGACGTGAGGGTCAAGTCCACGACTTACCGGAAACTCTAGGTCTGGGACAAGATTCGTGGAAGGAAGGAATAACTCATATCAAAGTCTTCTGTTACGGCAACTATTAATGGACATAGACTGTCCCTTGAATAATTCTTAGAGCCGTTGGGTCACACTCTTTGACCGCATGCAGCTACTCTCTTCCCCTGCCCTCCAACTCCCTGAGCTTAGCGGGGACTACAAAGGCGAGTGAGTGTAACATGTTAAGATGTACACCACCTCATTCTTCTCTCCTAGCTCTTTCTCCATTTCTGCTGCTTCGCAGACTCATCTGTCCTTAACATTTCCTCTTATTGAAACATTCGCACGCCCAAGTCTCTGAGACTGGCACTAGTTCGCAGTGTTCCAACTTCTAACATTATCTAGCTGTATTCATTCAGCCAAAGAACATTCAACCACAAGGTTCTTTCTAGCACCCTAGCATAAGTAGGAATGAATAGGGAAAATGTGTTGGCTCAAATGTTCAATCCCTGAAGCACCGATCGCATCACATTCATCGAGTACTAGGAATGGTTTGGTATGCCCCGATGAATTCTCAGCTACCAACATGTCGTCCTGCCGAAGCTGTATAAGCTCTAGAAAACTCTCAGCCACCTCCTCAAGCCAGTCCTCAACTGCCTGTGAGTCGGGCTCGCCTCGTAACATGAGGGTATCTGATGTTGGAACACGTGTAAGACAGTAATTCTACAAGTGTCACATACTGGTACCACCGGTTGTAACTGCTGAACAATGGGTAGTGATGTAAAGCTGACACACTACCCGAAGGTACTATCTCAGGCATCGGTCCACGTACCGAAGCCTCATCACTATGCGGACCATCCTTATGGTCAATTACTGGAAAACACTAGTATCCAATTCTACTATCCACTCCACTTGTGTCTCGGCTAGGTAGAAAACTCTAGCCATTGCTTCTAGCCAGTGCTCTCATGTCTGGGAATCTGCCTCGCCTCGTATCCTCAGAGGCTGCTACTGCTGGAACTCATGTAATCCGCTCTGCCAGCGTGCACATTTTGCTAGTTTATTTGGTGGAATTGGCTTCCCAACAGGTGGTGGTGCTGTTGGTTCACCACCCAAGGGTGCCAATATAGTAAAAAGGGCCCCGCACCGGATCCTCGTCACTATGTAGGCCGTCATTGTGTACTATCTCAGAACTCCAACTCACAGTCTGCATGGAGACATCCTGAACAGATATGACATGGTCAAAAGATTTGTACCTAGTGAGCTGACCTAGTTTGATCTGACTTTAAAACTCTTAGAAACACACACGCAATCAGTGTTTTCATGCACAAAGTTGGAAATCAGTAGTCAGGGTCCTGCTGTACGGATACGTCGGCCGCCGCACCGACACTGGACTCACTGAACATAAAACCACAGTTGGTACCCTTAACACTATTGCTTCACATTTAAAAAGATCAATGTCCTTAGTTCTGCGGTAGAACCGAACTCCTCTGATACCAATTTGTCACGACCTGTCCTCGGGGCCCGTTCTGTGACTACCCCAAGCCCGCCTTCCATAGGCCAGGGGCTGGCGACTAGCACCAAAGGTGTAATTCCCGATAAATAGGAAGAAATTTCCTTTATAAAAGTAAAAAAAACACCACAGAGTACAAGTGGAAGTAAAACACTAAGTACAAAAGATGTGCTGAAAAGTAAATGGCCAGAATACAAACCCAACTGAAAAGTACAGCTACAACTAAACGCAAGTACAACAGAAAAGACAAACCGCTGGAAGAATAGACACAGCACCTGGGTCGTCCACCTTGGATCCTACCTGAAGGGTACGTACAGAGAGCGCAGCTCCTGGATCGTCCTTCACGGATCCTACCTGAAGGGTAGGTACAGATAGTACAGCTCCGGGATCATCCCCCACAGATCCTACCTGAAGGATAGGTACAGATAGTCTCCACAACACACTTTCCTGTCAACCCCCTCTGAATATCGCCACGTCATGAAGTCCACCTCCGGATACTGACTCATCGTGAGATCCACCTCTGGGTACCATCCAGTCCTCAAACACCTGGCCTCTATCAGTGCTGCCCATCGTCTGCAACCAACACAATGATGTGCGGGCATATCCCTTGCAGGGGTGAGTATAACGATACCCAGTAGGTACCCCGAGAGCCTCAAGGTCTCACTAAATCCAACAAGGATAACCACAATGAAAGATCTCAACAGATAACCTCTACTTAGGTATATACCCATACATATACCTAAGATCTCAAGTAACCCATCTCAATCATGATGTAACATAAAAATTATGAAATCAATGGACAACCACTACCCAGGTATTTGCCCATACATATATCTATGTTATCATGTGACCCATCTCAATCAGGAGGTGAAAACAAGATCATAGACACAACTCAAACTAGGATTTTCATTATCGAAACCGTAACTGCTGAAGAGCCCCATATCTAGAGTGTACAGTGGTCCTGTCACGACTCTGAGGTACTGCTCACTAATCGAAGACTTCTGAGGAACTCCTCCTTTTGAGTACCGCGGGTCAGCCACCCAAACACAATAGTGCTTCCCGTCGGGGTATTCCACCCAAACACAGTAGTGCACACCCCCTAATAGCCTGCAGAGGTACTCTCTAGATGAGTACCATGGGTCTGTATTGTCACACAGTAGTGCTCCGTCCGCCTTGGGTCTGCACCCAAACAATGTAGTGCTCCGTCCACTGGGCTAGTCGACTCACTCCAAGTCGATTCGGTCAAGCAGTCGTCAGGTCTCAGCCGGCTACACGGTCTCCGTACTCCGTATGCTCGTCTCCGGGAGTGTCCAATCCATGAGCTACTGGTCGATACTCCATGTATCACAAAGTCCCAC
The DNA here is from genome assembly GCA_963277665.1 of Viscum album. Taxonomy (NCBI): domain Eukaryota; kingdom Viridiplantae; phylum Streptophyta; class Magnoliopsida; order Santalales; family Viscaceae; genus Viscum; species Viscum album. Next base: position 174,720,642 of record OY728143.1, on the reverse strand, counting down.
GAAGTATTAACTCAATGGGCCGCCTCATCATAGGGGTCTCAATGCAACAGACAGCGCATCAATCAGACGCTCGGTCTGTGTGTTACTAGCCTTTTTGTCCCAGGGGCCTAGTTGGTTTCGTGTGCAAACCAACCCGGCTGTATCTCAACTGTACCCCGAACTCTCATAGGGTATGCTCGTAGGGACCGTTTCTCAACGTGATCACTAACACCACTAACGGTTCGTCAAACGGACCTCCGGTCTGAAAGTTATCAGCTTTTCCGTTCCAGGGGCCCGGTTGTATTTCAGGTACAATCCAACCCGGCCTTACACCAACTGCGTCCAAAACTCAGGTGAAGTATGCCAAAAAACCCGTCTCATCATGATGAATCCAACAAAGTCGACGACATGTCAATCAGAAGTCTGGAGCTCAAGTTATAACAGGTCGAAGATTTAATAATAATATTAAATCTATTATTTTCTGAGCACTTCGGGTACCCAATCCAAAAACCCAAAAAAGATATACAATATTGGACTCATAAATTTCGTCTCGAAATCTGGGTCACACTGCCGCTGACGGATCGTGAAACTGAGGTCGCATGAGGAAGATACCGTCAAAAAGGTTTTTATCATCAAAATTAATAATAACAATATTTTATTAATATTATTAATTAATCATTTTCTTATTTTTCTACTCCAAATTCAATCCATTTCCCAAATGCTCCTTCTTGGGCCCCAAACTCAATTTGCATCATTTAATTCCTTTCTTTTTATTATTATTTACCAATGTAAACATTCTCCCTCCAATCTATCAATCCCTTCACATTTAAGCGCCTACAAACCCTACCCGCCAGGCCTTCACGCTTGCTGGCTCCTTCGCTGAATATGCCGCATCCGTCTACCGACGTACCGGCCTCCTATTCGCGTTGTCTCACCTCCACACCGCCTTACTCGCACCACGAGATCCTTCCGTACTCCATTCCGACTTTGATTTAACTCGAAAAAAAAGATACGAACACATATCCATGATCATTGGGTCGAGATCTTCGCGTCTGTATGTCGCGCTCAACGAAACATCGATGTTTTGATGCATTTAATTATTTGGCGTGAACGAACATGCAGAGAATGTGCAATGAATGAAATATAAAAGGGTCATGGACTATGTCCGGATTGATGGCCATGTTTGTCTGTCCATCATCTTTGAGAATCAAGAACACAAGTAATTGGAAAATAAATATTTATCACACTTCAAGATTTTCAATCTCAAGATAAACGAGAATAAAATCAAATCAATCAATTGTTTATCGAGCCATGAATTAATTTATTTAATTCACATTCATCATGAGAAATTAAATCGGTGTAAGGAACACAAAAAGATAAATCCTATAAATAAATGCTCAAGCTTGAGGTTATAAACCACATAATTGAGAAATATACAATATTCTCCAACCTCGCAAAGACGTCTCACATCATCGATCCGTGGAAGAACAATGTCGTGGTAGATGGAGTTGCGAAGAACGATGTCGTGGAGAAGAGAATGGAAGGCGTGTCATTCTTCATTGGAGGTGTTCTTCATTAAGGGAGAAAGACTTTCGTCGGAGGCGTTCTTCGTCGAAGCAGAACACTTCCTTCTCTAATTCTCAAGAGCTCCCCAAAGTTCCAACACAACAAACCGAAAATAAAATAATAGCTAAGATATTATTTTATTCACCCAAGCTACCCAAAATTCAAACAACATTAATTAATAATAAGTGTTGGCAATTTTAATTGGGTAGAAGGTGGAGAGGCTCCACTCCAATAAATGAGGGGAGTTTTCATGCATTAAACAAGGGGTGAGTAAGGGGGTTTATGAGAGTTAAAAGTGAGTTAAGGGAATGTGAAAGCTTGGGGCTCGTGTGGGCCCCACATAACATTTATCCTCACATGAATTGTTAGGAATTAGTGGGTCCCACCCCAACTCCCTCACTTAGGATATAACCACTTAGATATAAATAAAAAATTTTCCCCAATTTTTATTCACTTCTAATTTAATCCAGAAAATTTAACTTCTCATCCTGAAAAAATGAAATTGCGGTAATGGTCCCCTTAAACAATTATCGGCATTGTGATTTCATCGGTGCCCTCATATTTCAATTCCGAGAACTAGTTCAAAAGATAGAAAAACCCACATTTACATTTACTGAACGAACCTGAAAAAAAGATCGGAAAATTATTTTTAGTCACCCTCGACCCGCGTCGGTCAAGGTCAGGCTCTGCCTAAGTGAAAAACGCCCCAACGAATCCAACGGTACTCTCGGATTTTCAATCTGAGTTACCGTTTAATAGATAGAAATTTTACACTAAAATAATTTTTATTTGATTAGTTTATTTGCAGCCAAAAACTAATTTTTTCTGGTGGCCTGCGCCGGCCAAAGTTATTATCTTCTTAAATAAACCATGCACTCACGACTTCAGCAGTTGTCTCGGATTTTTAATCCGAGTTACCATTTGTGAGTTATAAGCATTTGAAAAATAAAATAATTTATTTTATTATTTTATTTACGGTTATTCCATTTTTGGAATTTCTCACATGAGGCCCGCACCGACTAAACTTAAGTCGCGGCTAGGGTAAACCCGCCATCCTGAGCACTGGGGTGCCCTCAGATTTCTGATCCGAGTAACTGTTTATGATTTTTTACAATTTTTCAGTAAAACTCCTTATGCGCATTAATTTAAGCTTAACAAAACTTCAAAAAATTATTCCGAGCACACCGGGCCTCGGAATCAGGTGCCATCAAAAACTACGTACTCGTAAAATCCAACGAAATTAAGAAAATAATTTCCTTGAAATTTCCAGGTCTTTACAGTTAATATGTAGTATATACTGGGACCTCTTTATCATCCACATCCGTGTTTTCTTAATAATGTAATTTGAGACATTTTTACAATTTACTAGACTATTCGTTAAATTAATTTATACCCTTATATGAAAATATATTTTTATAAAGGAATCTTTTCGTCATTTTCAAAACAGGGTACTTTACATCCTTTTTGAAAAAATTACGGTAAGAATGTTTTTTTAACGTATACGGCATGTGCGTCTATTTACCGCTGTAAAACATCATCATAGTTTCCCATGAAATATTACAAGGATATTTTAAAAATATATGTTTTCATTTATAATTATATTTATTTTAAATTATTTAAAAATATAAATAGAAATTTCTCTTAAAAAGTTTTGATTTCATCTATGTCAACATCCTTTGATGGATTTTAATCTTGTTTGAAGTTGATTTATTAGGATACAAAACTTCCATATTTTATTGAAGGTTTTGTGATACAATTGACTGTGGATGTTTTATTTTTACACAATTCATTGTTTATGGATAAATTACTAAAATTTCATACGCTAGTTTTAATACGAATATTTATGTTATGTTTAAATCTTTTCGTATGAGGAATGCATTGGACATAGTAAGTGGTGGGTGGAGCTCGCTATAGCTCCTTGATGCATCAGTAGGTCTCATGGGAAAAACTAGTGTCTTGGAATAGGGATTAGAAAAAAATTTATTTGTAATTTTGGAACAAGGCCATGAAAATGTGGTTATTATGTATAGAATTAAGAATTCCATCATTATGAAATTGGCTAATGATAATTCATGTGATTACTCGACTTATAGAATATCCATGTGAATAAGTAAATGAAATAATTTGATTTATATTGGTCATATTATGCTGAAGTTTATTTTTAAAAGGATTATGTTTTAGTATTATACATTGGCTTAAATATTTATGCTTAATTATAAATGTTTATGATATATTGTTATCCTTAATAAGCATCTTAGCTCACCCCTTTCTATTTTCTATTTTTCCCAGGATGCGAAGAAGTATATTATGACTGACCTATGGGGATATTCTAAGGGTTATGAATGTTGTAAATGGAGATAATATTGTTTTTGTTTTTAATTTTATAATGTATTGTAAAAATTATGAATGTATTTAGTACTTCCAAAGGTACTAAACTAATCGTTCTTTCAAGATTTGATCCCTTGGGATCATGCCAATGTTATCTAATAATTCATTGACTCTGGGTAACTAGGGTTGGGGCGTTATAAACTATTTCAATCAAAGTGATATAATTTATAAGGAAGAATTCATTTTAAGGGGGATATAATGTAATACCCTCATATTTTAACATATATATATATATATATATATATATTTCTCTTAAAAAAATTCAATAGTCTATTATACAACCAACCCCAATCTAACATGAATAGTAATATAGTATATCCTTATAAGGAATACATTAAAATGGGGGTAATTAATAAGACATGCGAAATTATGAAAAATTATGTAAAAAAATTTATTTCGTTATCAATTTATATGAAATTAAAATAAAAATAATTGGAAAGTAAAGGGGTTGTTTTTTAAATAACATTTTTATATGAACAATGCATTTTATACATTGATGAATTAAATTTATCACAATTTGTTAATGATTGTAATGATATTAATATATTATATATTCAATAATTTTTTTAAATTTAATCTAATATTTTCTTAAACATGGTATAGTGATACATCCAATTATATGTTTAAAAATATACTTTTCTAAAGAATAGTTTTCATTGAATTTTTCATAATTATTTTAAAACAAATTTCCAAAACATATAGATATTTAATTTAGAAATTTGATTGTGTGTTTTTAATATTGGGGATATTTTTTAAAATTTTTATCTTTTGTGTTCGGTCAATATAAATAGTAATCGTAGTGATTTTTTTTTCATCTTGATTAGGGTAAAACATGTAAATTAAGGTTAAAAACTGAGATAAGGCTTTAAAACTTCTCTAAACCATGTTCTTACTCTATTGTATGAGTAGGGTTCTTCCATATACACACAATCCTAGAATCTATGGTCACTTTGTGCCATATTTCTATGAATATGACTTGTATGCTAATTTAATATAAAATATCACATTCTTGAATTTAATATCTCAAAAATTTCTTGTATATGGATAAAAATAGCATAATTTCATCTATAAATCATCATTTTAAATATAAATTATATCACTAATGATGGTGATTTATTTATAATTTTTAGTGATTATATAATTACCTTAAATTCTTAAGCAACACCAACACAATATTTATTCAATTAATAAAAAATAAAATAAATGATGTTATAAATATTAAATGTAATATAATTAGACTGAGTTGTTGTGTTCAAAAAAATTATTAGATAATAATAATGTATTATTTATTTGTAATGTGATTATATTTTAATTCTTGTTTTTATTAGTGTCTCTAAATCCAAATTAAATGAATAGTTCCAAAATCGACATTATCTATATTTGATAATAAACAATTTTTTCTGAAATTATTTAAAATTCAATAAAATATATCATCATCAATGTGATATAATTTTTGTAAAAAATATTATATATGATCCATTTATGAGTAATTTTTCCATTTATGGTAACAATTATAATTCTTTAAGATTGAAATTGTTGTTAATGTGGTTAAGGTAAAAAAATGATTAATGAATGTGATAATAAAGAAGAAAAGGTTTAAAATGACAAAAAAAACTATCCAAATATTATTGGGTGATAATATTTAAAACCTATACTATTTTTATTCAAATTAATGGTATGTTTGAAGAAATTGTTTAGGCAATGACTTTATTATATTTTAACATTATATTAAATCCCATGTGTGTACTTACCATACCATATAAAATCACACCCCTTCTTTTACTTCTATACATCATAGTGATCCTTCTAGATCAACCATACCTAGATAATTTTTCTTTTTTACTTTCCTATCCATAATTAGAGGTACTGGTAATATGAAAATACAATTCTAAGGGTCTTTGATAATGTATTGAAAGGATTAAAACTACAATTGAGCTAATCATCTTACCCAACCTCTTTCCATTAATTAATTATTTTACATAAAATAATTATATGTAATTATGAGGGTTCTTAAAAGTGGATCTAAAGGAGTCTAACTGAAATAGAGGTAGTCATCTAGCACAACCACTTTTAATTTCTTCATTCTTATAAATTCATTTAATATATGTAATTAATATTATATTAATAAAATTTATATAATAAGTATTTTTAAATGTTATTATGATTATTATATCACAATTATCCACCATATTTCCCATCAAATGGAATGTTAAAGTACTACTCATGCATACGTATGACTTACCATCTCTATGTTGCGATGCAATTCTATTTCCATAAACATTTTTGATTAATGGTTATTATGATGGGTTTAATGTTTATATATGATATTTATGAAAAATTTATACTTCTAGAGTTATTATATATCATATATCTTCTTTCCTTCCAACCCATTGGTAATCGATAACATTGCTCGTTCTTACATGTGGAATAACACCTCCACAAAGCGATGCGATTTATTTTTTATTTTTGTTTAACATGTATGGTAAAAAGGATGGATTATATATATATATATACATACATGATTTATTTAATACTATAACGAAACTATAAAGGTGAATTATTAATTATTTTCCTTTATTTCATTCATTGACATGTGAAAAGGTGTTCATGTGTACATACAAAATACGCTCTCCATGGATAATGTAATTCATTTTTTAATAACAACTTTTTATGGTTGAATAAATATATATATATATATAAATATATATATATATAATGAATATATATATATATATATATAATGTTATTATTGAAAATTTGGAATGGATATAACCATTATCAAAGTACAAGGATCTGGACTGCTGAATCCAAACATGCATCAGAAAAAACAGTTATAATCTACAATTGTGATTTTTAAAATCAATTTGTTAAAAAATAGGTGATAATATGTGATATATAAATCATAAATTAATGATATATTTATATATGGTAAGATAATACCTTTATAATTGATATATATTTATTATACAGGAGGTTCAAATGCCTATGAATAAATATGATACTTAAGGTAATGTTTCAATCCCATTTTAATCGAGATTGTTTTTGCTTGAATTTCCAATGAAAAAATTTTATCGTCCTTATATGATAATCCTTTGAATATTTCCTCACTTATATATATTTATGGATATTACAAATTTTTCTTTTCATTTTCCTATCTTTAGGAACTCAAAGTATTGAAATAATATTTTTAAGGGAGACTTACGTTATTTCTATCTTTGATTGTATATCCATTTTCATTCATATCTATATTTTAAATGATTGAAATTTTTTTTATATGATACTATGATTGTTTCAAATTATTTTTTACCAATTATTTTATTTTTACAAAAAAAATGATAAACTAAATATTCATGTTGCTTTTTCAAGGAGGAACTTGTTGACTTTTGACAAAAGTGTGAAATAAATGTTTTCATTTAACATATAAGATACAAATAGTCTTTACATCCATCAATAACACTAAATGATTTAAAGATATATATATAATCTTCTATGTCTATTTTCAAAAAAAAATTAATACTAGGGAAATTTTTAGATTTTAAATAACTGATTTCAATATGAAAATGGTATTTTCCTCAGGAAATATTACAACGAATATTATAAAGGTATTTTAATATATGATAACATGATTTGAATTTTGTTTTACTAGGAATATAATCCTATGATGGATTCATTTTTGTTTCTTTGGAGGATTAATTATTATTATTATTATTATACATTTATTTAACCCATTTATTTTCCCGAGGAAATACTATAATAAAATCATGTAATGATTATAAAACTGATTTCATTTTCATGCATTATGATATGATAATATGATGAATATTTTATGATCTTCTGGAACACAAAAATATGGGTTTCATTATCTGATGTATAGTCCTAGAATTATATAGACCTCAAATTCATCGGGTAAATTTATATATCTAATGAGATAATTAAAGGAAATATGTTGATGTGCTTGATCCACAATGTGAATCAAGTCAATGTTCTTGATCCACTATTTGAAAAAGGCGATGATTCCCAATCCACTATGATTTGATGGTCTTAGTAGTTAACCTTTAAAAATGAAATGGTTTCAATACCTATGATGGTACTACACTTTTATGACAAGAAATTATCATTTATGATTGATTTATGAAGATTTATCACTCTTATGATTGATTTATTTTGAACTAATTATGGAATATTCTATGAATCATTTTTATGATATTTAAAATATAGAGTATGAAATTATTAAATTATGGTCATGATCTCATAGAATGTCGCTTATATTATGCATTGATATGGTCATATATTGATATCTCCCAAAATTACCCTTATTGAGAAACTGAACTCAAACATTAATCTGTTTCCATTCCATAGGTTATGAAGAAATGTTTAATTATGGTTTGAATAGAACGGTAAAACGTGTAAAGAACAATATGGTAGATGATGAATAATGTATATAAATATGATATCTTTTTATATAGTCTCTAAATACATATAAGCCTCAGAGTTTTGGCATGGATCATTATTTTATATATTGAATATTTATCTAAAATGATGTAAACTTTTCTGTCTAAAAACTAGGGGCCATTATAGGTAGTATAAGAGTTGAGTATTTTGGATGAATTTTTTTTGAAATGATTAATTCATTATAGTGTGTTTCTATGTTGCAATAAAGTGTTATTTATAAATAATGTGGACTGATCCTTGAGATTTTCTATATATTACCAACAATTTAATCAAGTGATGATGAAGAATGACTATATTCATCCAATAATAGATTTTTTCAAATAAGCATAAAGGGTTGATTTAGTTTATAAAGTTTAATTTACCATTTGTACATCACCACATGAGTGTAAATAATGAATACTTCCATAAGATAACTTTTTAAATTTGATATGGGAATTTCATGTTTATATTAAATCAATTTAGAGTTTCCAATACATAGACTATGTTTATATATATTATTAATAGGGTGTTTCAATATTATCTTAAATATTTTCTGTTTTTATTCATTAATGATATTTTTGTACATTTAATTATATATTAATATCGTTATAAGAACCACATGATAGTGTTAGTTCTTTTAGGGAACATCATTCATAAAGAAAGATTTTTTAGTTTCAATTTTAGACATGGTATATAATGTTTCTAGGATATATTATTTTAGAGTGTATTATAATAGTAAACCCAGTCATTATTAAGGAGGTTCATTAATTTTATGCATATAATCATGGTTTTGGATGTGTTTTAAAGAAATAGAGGGTAGTTATTACTTTTAAATCATGAAAAAATGTCCTCATGAATTTATTTATGATTCCCATGATTTAGAAATTGTGGTTTTTGTGTTTAAACTTAATCATCATAAGAATTACTTTCAAAGGGAATTCATTATTGTTTATACCAATCAAAAGAGATTAAGATATATATTTTTATATAGGGATTTCAATTTTTGGCTGAAACGGTTGGTATAATTCCATAAATATATTGACCTCAATATCAGATATACATTTAAAGGGTAATTTTTAGTCTAGATATTTATTTATAAGACTTATGGGGAGTATTATTAAGGGATTGCTAATAAATTAAAAGTTATATGGTTTTTTTATTTCTACAACTTGGCTATGAGGAAAGTAATGAGATAGTATTCATTTAGCATATAAAGGTAACATAATCATTAGTGATGAAGGTATATGAGTCTTAATAGAGAGGACCTAAGGGAGAAGTGTTAAGATATCATATTTTGAATGGTGATTCTATCAATGGATGAATTTATGATAAGGAACATCAATTCCCATCGTATGGAATTTATTTTTTCCTACGAGTATACAGAAAGTGGATTTTTATGAGTTCAAAAATTCAATAATAAAAATTCATACGGGTGTTGCAAAGATGTAACATTATTTTATGGTGATATTTTGGTGCCTTGGGATGAATATGTTGGTACAAATGTTTGTTTCCCAATGTGTTTTCGGCCATGTTGTAAAATATAAATAACATGATCTAGAAGGATTATCACATCCATTTGATATTCTATAGTGGAAGTGGGAGGAAATTTATAATAATTTTTTTGTGGGTATAAATCATACCATTCAAGGTTTTTATTTTATTTCTATAATGTTTTATCAATTAAAAAATTCATCTAATTTTTTATAATTTATGTAATAAATTTTAGAATATAGTTTAACAAAAATTATGTTGTTGAGGTAGTGAAGCTTTATGGTTTTATGAGAATGATAGTATATTCTTATGATTCATTATTTAGATCTTGAATATGTATTGGATTGTATAATTTCATTGTTACTGTGTTTTTCCTTAACACTTCATTCCATTAATACACTAATGGTAAATCCGGGGTACTAATTTAAATATTGGAAGATATATTGAGGGTGTGGACATTGGATATTGGACGTTAATGGTTAGATAAATTATTAGTGATAGAATTTTATTATAAAAAATTATCATTCTATCATTTCTATAGAACCTTTAATGTATTTTTATGGGTGACAATATCATTAGACTTAATGTTATCATAAGGTTAGTGATGTTATTTTGTTTTGAATGAGATGGGGTAGCATATGATGGAGTGTGTGAACATTAATTATAATATTATTAGAACCACAAAAGTATACATAAATCATATGTTAATTATAGGAGGATACCTATAAGTACCCAACCTTAAACGTTACTTAATATTGAATTAAATGAAGAACACACATAGAGGATATTTTCAGGTTTAGTGTTTTAGAGAATTAGTACATAACTATTACATCTCAAAAGATTACAAAGTAGACACTTCTACTACGTTTCCATAAATTAAAAAAACTCTTAAAAAGAAACATGTCTAGTTCCATGTTTTAGATAGCATGTCTTTCCGTGATCCCATCCTTGACCCTATTCATCTTTAAGTCCTGTGAAAAACATTTCAAAAACTTAGGATGAACATAAAAATCCCAGTAAAGGATACAGAAAGAAGGAAAACTATTAGTTTTTTAAAACAACAAGTACACCATGAATACATTACCAAAGTAATACTTTTCACCTTTATGAAGTAGTAAAAACTCTTCACTGACTAAAATACCATTACTTACCCTTTTGTAACAAAAAGATTACCATAAAACCCATATAAAGAACACATAACAGATAAAGGTAACTTGGGACATAAAGATACATAAATGGAATAACCATATGGTCTACTTCCACACATACTTAATGGAATAGCCATATGGCCGACTTCCATACCCAATGCATTGGAGGTTATAATGTAACCACCCGTCCTGGTATTCATGGCACCACCTTTCATATGGTTTATCATGTAACCACCCATAAAATGTCCACGTACCATCATTACACTTAAAATATTGAAAATATAAATATTTCAATAACAACATTTCATTTTCAATCACAATAAGTAATTCTAAGATATTGAATTAATCAATCCATTTTCACAAACCATTTAAAAGAGATTTTTGAATAAAAGTTTCCCATACCACTTTGAAGCTTTTAAGGGAATTATAATTTTAAAACATTAATATCCATATAAAAAAATACAAAAACCCATTTTTAAAACATAGACATTAAAGATAAAGATTTAGAATAATAAATCTTTAAAACATTTAAAACGATATTTTTTTAAAGAGTTTTGGGCAAAATGAGAGACTCTTGAATACAAATAATTGCGGAAAAAATTTAATCAGAACATTATAAAATCATGAGAATAAATTGATTCAAGATATAATATTTCAAAGGATAGTATACACACCACATAAGAGTGAATTGGTGCATAACAACAATGATGTCTCAATGGAAATGGAAATTGAGATGAAATCCATTATAAAGATGGTATCCTTAAATTAAGGATAAATATATCACATAATTATGTGTGAGAAATATAAATACACCCAATATAAGTGGATATTAAGTGTGAATCAATCAGAGGTCATTCACACATATTCATAGGATGACATGTTCAAGAAGTACAAGTTCAACCCAATGAAATCGAAATTGGGTTAAGATGTTCCCTTGTAAAAATTCGACAGCCTAACGGCGTCACTTCAAAATTCATAAATTGAGTTGATGAGATATAAAAAGGGTATATCATCACTTGTACATTAAATTTATATAAATAAGTATATATAAGAACATATCCCAACATAATAAGATGTAATTTAAAAGACATAACAAAAAAAGTCTTTTTAAAGAAGAGGAGGGTGAAAGGTTCCCTTACCGACTTGGGTGTCTTTCGAAACATACACCCCATGAAAGAAGGACAATACAACATTGATGTAAATAATCATAAACAAATTTATATCACAAAAAGAGTAGAATAATGGCAGTACATATACCACTCAAAGTAAATTGTGGAAAATGTTTCATAAATATCACCGGAATAAAAGTGAGATGAAAAATCCCTTACGAAAACACGGCAGCCTAACAATGCCACTTAAAACTTCCAAAAATGGATTGATGAGATCAAATAGGGTCTCTCATAATATTAAAATATAATTTACAGAATGAGGAATATAAAATAACATCCCCCAACATAATAAAGAGGGGCTTAAAAGAAGTGACATAAAGGAGAGTACTTAAAAATAAATGGAGAGGTTGGATCTCTTAAGAAAATTCGGCAGCCTAACAACGCCACTCAAAACATCCAAAATGGATTGATGAGATAAAATAGGGACTATAATCATATGAACATATAAAATTACAATAATAGTGATATAAAATAACATCCCAATCATAAGAAAGGTGTGCTTAAAAGGAATGACATAAAAGAGTGTACTTAAAAAGAAAGAGAGGGATTGGATCTATTACGAAAATTCGGCAGTCTAACGGCGCCACTCAAAACTTCCGAAATGGATTGATGATAAAAAATATGGTATCTCATCATATGAAAATAAAAAAGTACATTAATATTGATATAAAATAACATCCCAATCATAAGAAAGATGAATTTAAAATGAATGACATAAAAGAGTGTACTTAAAAAGAAAGAGAGGGGTAGGATCCCTTACCTCAAGTCCGACTTGTCTTGTTTGTTTCTTTATATTCCTGAATAATAAACTTTGGTCAATTTATAATTGCTTAAGGACCTCTTTTAAATATTATTATTCAGTTCATATCACATATTATAATGTTATAATAATTGGTTAATAATGTGAGTTCATATCAGACGTTTTTGTCAATGTTTGGTACATTAGTCAAAATTGAACTTGTTTGGAAATGATTGTCCATGTAGTTATAAGTAAATAATCTCCAGAATATTATTAATGATTTAAATATAATATATATCCAGTACATATTAATTTTATACTACTCCATAACATTTTTAGTTAAATAGAAATGAAATGCACCGTTCATGGAGACGATTGGCCGTACGTACGCATGAACGCTACTTTCATTTCTTTTTCATATTAATGGAATTAATAATAATTGAGATATATATATATATATATATTATAATTCCAGTATAATATATATGTTATATAGGTCACATATTTTTATTAATTTCATTCTTTATACATTCCATGTATTGCATGAATGAGTCACATCACTTGAGGGGCGGTAGTCCACACTTCCTCGTATGAAATTATCGCATTTGCACAACATGAAAAGAATAAAGGAATGTTTTAAATATAAAATTCAGAAGAATATATAAAACATAAATACCATATATATCATATATAAAATATAGTGACATCATAATGGTCACCTTTAAAGGTGTTAAAATAATATTGAACAATCATCGTTTTGTGAGGCAGTAATTCGCCATCCACAGAAACAGTATGTTCTTTAACCATTAGATGGATGTGTGTGTATGTTTAGCTTGAATAATTCATATAACAACTCCCAAGTATATTGACGATACTTTTTTTGTTACAAAATAATGGAATAAAAAAAGTTTAGGGGGTTGGAGAAGCAAAATAAAACAAAAAACACAAGTGAAGACATTACCTTTAAATCGGGTAACTCCTCTTGGTTTGAACAAAAAGGGTTTCTTGAAGAGAATTATGCCAAATTTGAGGCTTTAATGATGAATCGAGGTATGTGGAGAGATTAAATGGGCAGGGTTTGGCCGAGAAAATGGTTTGAGAGGTGTGTGTAAGGTGGTAGAGGTGGGGGCCTTTTATAAGAGGAGAGGAGGGGCACTCTTGGAATGTTATAAAATATTATTTTATTATAAAAATATTTTAAAATTTTAAAGGTCCCAAAAGGATATATTTATAGGATAAGGTTATAAGGTTTCAAAATAAACCCATACAATAGGTTTTTGAGAATTTTAGGTCTTATATTTTACATTATCTTTTCATTTTATTTAAATCGTTAAATAATGAGGTAATCACTGCATCATCATAGTATAAAAATTAATTTAATATATTCAGTGTCTAAAAATTATAAAAAAATTATCATGATGTATTAAATCTTATTATATTTCTAATTAATATTTATAGTCAAAAATATGACTTGAATAACCCCATGTAAAAATTGTTTTAGTAAAACAACACATGTTTGTGACATTTTAATTTTAACTTTAAATAAAAAGTTATTAATGTAATTTTCCAACCAAAGTGGATTCATGGGGTCCACAAGTTGACCCATGGATTGTCTTGGTCGGCCATGACTCATCCAATAAGGTTAGGACATGTGTCACGGTCATTTAATATTATTAAAACATTATTTGTTCCTTAATTTACACTAATTAGCTCTAATCGTGATTAAAACATAAAATTTACTATTCACCAAAAAATTATTTTAATCCCATTGAACCAAATTTTAAATCCTAATGACAACCATGTATGTCATATTTTTTAAAGTCAAATCACATAAGTGGTAAAGATTCATTTAAACGAAAAATCAGTTTTTAAACTACCACTTCGTGGTTTTACTATTCCTCTAAAATTGAAGTTATTTAGAAAAATACCAAAAATTCACCCTAACCTATATTTGATATTCCGAATTCAAAAATGATATATATTTTACAAAATTCAAAACATATAAGTTACATTAATTAATTTAATAATTAATTCCCGCTGTCAGAGAAAATAGCGTGTTTTTATGAAACAATAAGTATCAAAAGATTGAAACTAGTTTAAGTCCAATTTCAAGATGAAATTAATTACAACGACCAATATTGGATTAAATGGTAAAAATATATTATAATTTCACTTTAAAACCAATTAAAAAGATAATCTAATCATGTAAATAAATTATATTCAAAAGAGGATTAAATTAAAATACAACATTTTTCATTATTCATTAAAATGAACTTTATCTGAAAAATACCAAAAAATTACACAATGTAAATTTTGATGTCCCAATTCGAAAGTAGAATTTTATTTTTTTCAAATATAACACATAAAATTGAAAAAAGTTTATTTAAAAGAGGTTCTCCATCAAAAGGCATTTAATCGACCTTTTAGAGAATATTAGAGTGTTTACGCTTAAAATTGGATTCATTTTCATTTTACGCATCTAACATTTATTGGATGAAAGTAAAAATATTTGACAAACATATATAATCATTTTGTAGTTAGTTCCGTTCGTTCCCTCCATTACAATGGCTAGGTGTTAACTTCCATTTAAAATAATATTATTTTATTATTAGAGTGCAACGTAAGATTTCAAAGGAACTCGTTGTCGCGTATTGGGTATGCCATCGAGAATAGAATTCCCTTTAAAGTAATATTAATCTTTTACTCACAAATATGGATAAATATAAAAATGTCATATTCTTTATTTACCTGGGGTGTTACAATAACATTTTTGTTTTTAGTTAGATATTATGTTTTCTTTCGAGTATCTCCTCAACATAAAGAATGAATATTTCTAATGGGAATAAATTCACCTAGATTTATAGGAACTTTTTAAACATTTCAATGAGTGTGATAAGTTTACAATCAACTGGTTCTACCACTATACCTAGAAATAATTCATGGCATGTTCTATGTGTCTATTATTCAAAATTATTATCTCCATCCTTCATATATGATTTATTTGGTGGTTATTTATATAGGGGAGTATATGAAATTTTCAAAAATATCATGTAAAAATATAGAATCATAAAGTGAAATACTTATACTAATGAATTATTTATTTTGTGTTATCACTTTAGAAATATGGTAATGTAATAGAAAAAAATGAGATAATGAAACATAGAATAATTTTTACAATATTTATTTATTCTTATTTATTATGTTATGTTCTTTGATGTGTATCTTTTGTAATAATTTATGTTCAATGAAAGTGAAGATGTTTTTATTTCACCTTTTTTTTATGGTTTTATATTTTGAGGGAAGAAAATATTTACAGTTGTGTGTGATGTAAGGCCTTGGAAATTAAAAATTTTATGGCTTGTGAATTTTGTAGTGTTTTTACTGAAGAAGGTTCAATGAAAAATAAATCATTTTGAAAATATAATTTTGAGTTCATTGTTGGATTAAGGATATGATGTTTATAATTTGGTGGTAATTTAGTATTTTTATATAGTCATTAGAGTTTTTATGTCAATGTCCAATGTCGTATAAATTTAAATCATCTATTATTTAAATAATTTGTTATATATATGTTATGGGTTATTTTCAAAAAATATATAATGTGAATATTTTTAATATTATATGAGGGGTAGATGAAGTGAAATGTTAGAGGATAAGGGATTTTAAATATTTTTTTTATTCCATGAATCATTTCCTCGTCAAAAGTTATTGATAGTGGATTTCTTAAAAAGAATTTATGAGAGGTAAGGAGTAAATTATAACTCAATGTGAGTTATAGAAAATAAAAAATTAGAGAGAAATAATAATTTACTATTAGATTTATTTTCCACAAAAAAGAGAAGTTACTCCCTATTATCTCTTTTCTCTTCATAGGTTTTGTAATAATGAGTTTCTTGGATAATTGAATTAAATTGAATAAGAATAATATAAATATAGAATATTGATTGATTGTGATCATACGTGGATCAAATATTATCATTCATCATGATGTTGATGTGGGTTACATGAAATTAAAATTACTGTTAATAATTCTTGTGAAAATATTTATATTTTTTTATTTATTGATGGGTTAATAAATCATAATAAACATAGATGATGTTTAGATGGAAAATTTATATATAAAATTAAATATTATTTTCTAGAAAATTATGCATGGTTTATATGAATTTGTAATTTATGAAATAGTTTTTCCTAATAAATAATTGAAAAGTATCAAATTAAAAATATATAAGATTATGACTGAAATTTTTAAATAGTAAAATTAAAATATATATATGGTTGGGGAAAATATATCATAACATAATATTAATTATTTTGATGTTTTATTAACTAGAAATGAAATAATATCTTGATAAAAAAATTTAAATTTTTTTAAGAAGGGTAAAATATTATGATTTAAGATTATTTAGGAATTTTTTTGGATTAATGATTTGAATAATACATGAATTATTTGATAAGATTTTTTTGGTAGAATATAGAAATTATTATGGCTTAGGATTATGGGGAAATATTTTTTTGTACCATAAAGAAAATTTTTATTTTATAATGACTAAATAATATAGAAGTTGTAATTATAAAGACAGATGATTTTATTACAGCATCCAGTAGATGTGGAAATTAGGAATGGGGGTTATTTTACATTCTAGAGTAATTTTTTGAAGTGTTTGTGATGGTCGATGTTAAAGAGATAGTGAGATGTATAGGGACCATGACACATAATCATTGGGTTGTGCCATATTTTAGAGTTGGGAGTATTTTTTGAATTATTTTATTAGTTTGTGTGAATCATGCATTGGTTATTATACCATGTAAAAAGGTCATTACATATCCATAATGGTTCGTACAAGCAAATTCTTGTAAGATATTTTGGGGTTAGGATGAGTTTATAGGGGTGGTAGTACATGAATCTACTACAAACCCCATGATAAACCTCTATAGTGTGAATATATTGAGGAAGGATTATGCAAAATAATTTTTAATAACATTAATGGGAGGAAATGGTTCTTCTATCAAGTGTGGGATGTGTGATGGGTTTGTGGAACATATTTATGCTGAGGATATAAGTAATATTGGTGATATGGTGAATTAATACTTATGATCTGAACAATGATAGACCTAGGTTCTAGTGCAGTGTATTTAAATGGAGCGATTACATATACATAGACCTTTATACGTGTAGTGGACTAGGTGGATAATAAATAGATACTGATTGTATCAACCCATATTTAATATGAGATTGTGATGAAGAATGTTTTTATGTTTTTGTAATAGTGGATAGTAATATGTGGTAATGTTGATGGTGATGAAGAGGATGATTGTGAGGATTTTTTGATTGATAGCTTCCCATAATGTTGGTGTTCTCAGAGTGTGTCAAGGACTATCCTTAATTGTATCACATTATCTTCCATGGACACCATGCACACCAGGATGTCATCAATGAATTCCAGGACAATGTTCATTTGAATCATGAATATGATATTCTAGCCATACATAGATCTATTCATTGTGGTCTTCATTGATGACATCCTGATGTGAATGGGGTCCATGAAAGATCATTTGATACAATTAAGGATGGTCATTGACACAATCCAAGAACACCAACTTTATGGGAAGCTCTTGATGTGTCAGTTCTAGATGTCAGAGCTCCGCTTTCTGGGACACGCCTTTTCAGTGGCTATTGATACAATAGATCTGGAAAATATTGAAGGAGTTCTTATTTGGGAGAAACCAAGGAGTGTTACTAAGGTGCGGAGTTTCCTAGGATTGGCTAGGTACTATCAGAGGTTTTTACCCATTGAGTCAAGAGTAGCAGCACATTTGACGGCCTTTAATGGAAAGGGGTGACCTTTGGTGTGGAAATAGTAGTGCCATCAGTGCTTTTAGAAGCTAAGGTAGATATTGGCATGTACCCCCTTATTGATTTTACTAGAGGAGGTTGTTGAGTACATGGGGTTTTGTGAATAGTTTGGGAAATGTATTTGTTGTTTCTTGATCAATGGGAAAGGGGTGATTACCTATATTTTATGCCAATTAAGGTAGTATGATTATAACTATTCATGGTGTTATAAGAAGGATTAGGGAATGGTATTTGTTGTTTCATGATAAATGGGAAAGAGGTTATTACCTATGGTTAATGCCAATTATAGAAGCATGATTAGAACAATGCAACATATGTTTTTGAGCTTGTTGGGATTGTCCTCACATTGAGGATGTGGAGACACTAACTGCTGGGTGAGTGGTTTACCATCTACTTTGACCAGAAGAGTGTAATGTATATCTTCTATAATAAGGATATGAACATGAGACAAAGACAATGGAATGATTTCCACTTGGACTATGACGTCGTTATTGTCTATAACACTGGGAAGGAGAATATACTGGCAGATTATATCATTAGGAGATCCATCATTTGGATTTTGAGTGAGGCACATGTGTAGTTGGTCGTGTTATATATATCCTTTATGGATGGAGATGGAGCAGCTTATCTCTAGTCGATGGTTGTCACCACTCCACTCTTACATCATGTTTTGGAGACACAACTCTAAGACACTGATTCTAAGGCTTTACATGCTCATCTGTCTATAGGGAATCCCTCTGATGAATATTTAAATTGTGGGGATCACTTCATTCTATTTGGAGGTAGAATAGTAGTTTTAGTGATTTTGCGGGAGGAGGTCTTGAGGGAGTTCCATACATTCCCTTTGACAGTATATTGAGGAGTATAAAAGATGTATCGAGAAGTGTAATGTCAGTTTCTCTGTTCAAGAATGAAAAATGAAGTGGTAGAGTTTATTCTTAGATGCCTCACTTGTGATCAAGTAAAGGTCATGCACCATGTTCCTGTGGGATTGAGCCACCCACTTGAGGTTCTATAGTGGAAGTGGAATTGGTTATTGATGGACTTTGTGATGGGTTTTCCACACACTTCCATGGTGTACAATACCACTTAGGTGGTCATTGACCGACTCACCATGTTGGACCACTTCTTACCGATCTGTGACAAGATTTTTTTAAAGAGCATGGGATGACTATATGTATAGGAGACAGTTAGGATTCATAGAGTACCATAAACAATTGTCTCATATCGTGATGCTATTTTTACATCGCATTTGGGGATGGGATAACTGGAGGCATTTTGTAATCAGTTGCGCTTGAGCATGAAATTTCATCCCAAGACGGATGGCCAGATAGAGAGAACCATCCATGTTCAAGAATACATTTATTTTGATTGCATCATGTACATTGTCCATTATTAGAGGATCACCTACCACTAGTGGATTTTTCATACAACAAAATATACCACTCCCCCATTGATATGGAATCATTTGTAGACTTGTACATGATTCGATGCAGGTCACCTATTTACTGGACGCAGCTAGGGGGTCAGCACTCATTGGTTCAGAGTTGGTACGGGATACCAGCATGAAGGTGAAAATAATCTAGGACTGGATGAGGACAACCTAGATCTAGAATAATTCATATAATAATAATATACATAGTCTTCTAGTGTTTGATGAGGGAGACCATGTGTTCCTTCGGGTCTCACCTCGATGGGGATTGTGAAGATTTGTAAGGGGGGAAAAGTTATCTCTAATATACATCTTTCCTTTTTAGATTATGAGTTGATTTGGTTGGTTGGGGTTCCACCTATTTCTACCCCCATAGATGATCAAGGTACATGATGACTTCCACGTGTCATAGCTGAGTAGGTACGTGTATGATCCATCGCATGTCATTGACTGGGGCATGCTGAACATTGACAATTAGGTGACTATTGTGGATCACCTCGTGGAGATCGACAATGGATAGGAGTGGATCCTTTGTGGGAAGTTGATTCCTTTGGTGTGTGTTCGGTGGAATCACTGAAATATCTAGGAGAGAAAATTAGACTGGTAGGCTCAGATTTGTTCTTAGTACCATAACCATTTTGAGTTTCCTTTGTTTGGAATTTTGGGGACGTAAATCCCAATGGTGTGGATAAATTAATGACTTGGATCTTCCATTATTTTATTTTTATAAGTTAATTTGGGAAATTTTGAGACCAGGTGGTGTCACAACATTAGATTTTGAGGCCCTCTGTGACCAAAATGATATAGTTTAAAATGTTACAATTTATATAAAGTGGGAAAGTGTGTTTTATTTATTGTGGGAATAACTTTTGAATGGGTTCCCAAATCATGAATCGGAGGGCACTGTTGAGCTCAAGGCACGATATTATCTTCAGGATCATCTTACCTTTAGTCAGCACAGGTATACAGTGGATAAACCCATGAAGTGCATAATCATAAATAAAATTATTAAATAACATTTTAAAATCATAATAGGTCATAAATAATAACTCGAATTGGTAATCTATGACCACAGTTGAGCTCGTAAGTGGGTGTTTTCCATAGGTAAGGCCTAGAATCTACCGTCTTTGATTAACTATGAATGTTAGAAATTGCACATAACCATCATTAAAATATTTATAATAAAAATATTTTATTTTATGCTTCATTGGTTTATTTTAATTAAATCAAATTTCATAAATCTTCGGTTATCACCATAACATTTTAGTTTCCATGAGGCAAAGAGAAGAAGGATCCCACCACATTTTGCATAATCAAGATTGAAAGTCTTATCAAAGCATGGTGGATCAACGAACACTAGTTGATAGTGGATTGATAATGAATCAGAACCTTATTATTCTTCACGGAATAATCCATCCATGATATAGGGTGTCGATCTATTTGTGATTTCTTGGCCCTTCTTGTATTCAAAAAACAAATACAGACCAACCCAAGAACATTTTGATTCATAGTTTGAATGTTCATGCATGATTTATTTTCATTGCAGTATTAAAGGGATGATAAATCTTTGTGAATTTCTGTTAAATTCTCTTTGTTAACCATTATATTTTTAATATATCAATGATGAAATGAACAGGGCCATGATCCATCCATTTGGGCATTCATGTGCTTTGTATCTTTCCTCTAATCACATGGGTTCTGCATTCTTCCAAAAATACGATCAAAGTATCATTGTGCCTTCTATCCATGGACCAAATATCCAAGACAAGGGATCTGAAACTGAAACAAATTCAAAATGATATGACAAGAATGGATCGATGAAAATAACATAAGTAAAATGATCCAGGTAGAGGGCATAACGAACATAAAGGCTACCAGTAGAGGCAACACCGACATGGAATAGACAACTATTTTAGGTGGGGTGTTCCATGAAAGGGTCATCGATGGAACGTGGCGGTCTTGGTGGGACCACATAAGAGGAGGCCTATAGAGGAAGAGGCCACATGTGGCAACTTGGGGCTGAATCCACAATAGCTGGGATGTGGCCTCAAGCCAAGCAGGATGGAGGATCTGGTGGTTAGACGGAAACAGGTCTAAAAGGATGAGACGAGAATGTTGTATGAAATGTGTTCCAGCACTACGTTGAATGAGGGAGTCAACTTGCTTTGCGGTTGAGAAACTGAATGGACCAAAGGGATGTGACAAGGGTGGGACATTTCAAGTTGAGTGAAAGTGGACCACACAACATGGGATAGGCTAGAGAACCGGTCCATGGTCTAGCAGCTCAATGTACCAGGCCAGATTGGGCTAGCCTAGGCCAGGTCGGGTCGGTCGAATCAGGTCAGTCCAGTTCAGCCGGACTTCGTTCATTCGGGCCCAAACTAGACCAGACCCTTTTTACTAAATTTTCCATATCATTCAAACTGTGTGTCCATTTAACGACCCTTTAGTGAAATTGGGACCCTTGCGATGAGACGGACCTTTTGAGATACTATTTGTGTGTTTTTTTGGATGTTTCCATATAGAATAATGGATTTAGGTGTTGTTTCTCTTGAAAAGAGTATGCGGCGAGGGGAATCCTATGGATGAATGTGATTGTGTGATCATTGTGACTCTGTGATCTTGGCGACTAGGTGACTTGCGGACTGCATGACCCATCGATTCTCTATGCACCATCGACAATCAGTATGCCATCGAAACTCCATGCACCATCGATGCTCCCTGCACCATCGACGCCTCAGGAACCATTGACAATCCATGCACCATATATTGTACATTTGACATCGGTGCTCCATTAACCATTTAATATTCTAGTGTCATGGATACATGGATATATGTGAACTAAAAATGGAAATCATTCTCTTTGTACTTTATACAGAACATATGTGAACTGACCATATTGACAGTACTTCACGTGTTTCCATTGTTGTGTACTTTATGTGATTCCTTTATAATGTAATTCATGAGTTTATTTTAAGGTATATTTCATTTGTTTATTTGTGTTATTTCCTTTTTTATTTTAGGTGTCCCACTATTTATTGTTTTACTCACCCCTGCACGGTCTTTTCCCACGAGTAATGTGTCTTGTGCAGATGATCGATGCTTTCACGGAGTCCCAAGTGGACCGAGGATAGGTGGTTCCCAGATAGAGTCTTACGGATAAGGTGTGCTTCAGTGACATCAAAAATTTGTTTCAATACCTACCCTCAATGTATGGTTTTCTGTGGATGAGCTTTAGGGACTTGTTGATTCACATTGAAGACTCTTTGTTTTGGTGGGCTTGTATTCCATCCCTCAATGCTTTCTAGATTTATTAATGTTAGACTCTTGGGTTGGTATCTTAGTGTATGCAGGCATTGTTAACTGGTTGTTTTACCTTTTATGAATTTTCGGATTGGACATTTGTGGGTTTGTATAAATACTTATAAAAATGTCTCCCATTTGTAGTATATGCCTACTCAGTTCTAGTCGCAATCCCTTTGCCTATCAGAGGTGGACTCTGGGTAGTCCCAGCACATGAGATTCTGTGCTGGGTCATGAAAAAAATTATATATTCCCATGAAATAAATGTTTATTAATATGAATAATAACATAGAAGTGAAAGGGTTATAGATATCCTAATTTTCACAAGTGGAGATGGGGTTATCCAATGTGATGACATAAACTACATGTGTGGGGAGTAACTCAATGTATTTCATCAACCACTAAAAATTGATTGTAAATATTCTACATGTTTCCCTTTGTTTGATCTATAATTCACCATAAAAACCATGATATAAATCATAACATGAAACCCATCAAGAATGTTTCTTACTAGGCATCGGCTTCAATCATGAACTGTTGAGATGGAGTTTGTCTCCCTCATGAAACTCCCTATTCTGGATCATTTTGTCATGGTTATATTTTTCTATAAAATTATATATTCATTATTTATCATATGATTTTAATCGGATCTCCTTGGTTTCTTTATCTTGCATCTTCCTTTTATCTCTTTCTTGGGTGAAATTAAGGTTTTATTTCTTTATCACCCAAAATTCATGATGCTTGACCTACCTAGGGAGATTAAAACATTCCTCCAAGACAATCTAGTATGGGGAAATTATAACTGAATTATTTATGTCAAACTATAATTCCAAATCATATTATCCTATAATTTTCTCTAATTCTTTCTATCATTCATCATGATTTTTCTTCAATATCAGATTGAACTCCTAATTTGAAACATCAACCAGGACATTTGTCTAGGTGTGGTATAGAGTATATGTTTTGGGAGTCTCCCTATATTTATTATTTATGGAACTTAAATTTTCATTTTAAAAGGGAGAAATTTTTTTAATAATGATATAATTTGGCAGTAAAAATTTCCAAAAAAATTGGACATAAAAAATACACTATAACATGACAATTATTAGTCTTGGGGGCCCAAACCTCCAACCATGTTCTAATATTATCTATTGAAATAATATTTTATAAAAAACCAAATCTTATAGGAAAAAACATAATATTAATTACCCCTAAATTCTAAATATTACAAAATAATATGGGTTATTGATATATATCTTATCTCATAGAAGTGTTTTTTATGTGTTGGGAATGTGATGATGATTTACCAAACACATTGTAATCCTGTCATAATCTAGTTAAATATAATCTAGAGTCTAAGTTTTTCATAGCTTCCTTTTGGATTCTAATGTACCCACATCATTTGGGTGTATAAAAAAATATAATAAACTCAACCCCACGATCAAGAACACACCATCTAATAACTTTTCCACTACACATGCAACACAGGGAGGGGTCACCCCACGCATAAAATATTAAATCATGCTTAAATAATTGAACATGGTCCTTATTTATATTTGTAGGTATTTGATTTGTGAAAATATAGTTAACAAAATCATCACACAAAGGGTGTGTACGTAGGATTTTATAATGATGTTCATTGATAATTGTGTCTCGAAGTGGTTCTTCACCAATAGTGTCATCCTATAGTGTGTGAGTTCTACTACTAATGTGGTCCACCCCAAATTTCATTTAATCCTTTTTATATTATATCTCAATGTTGAAATCTATTGGAAGGATATTCTAATGTATAATTCTAGGCTTTTCCTATGTCTTATTCAAGAGTTACCTTAAAGATAAATGGTTATAAAAAAACTATTTTAGATCATAGTAAATAAGATCAAAATTTATATAAAGAAAATATTATAGAAAGAAGCCCATTTTCATTTATTATATAGATTTTTGTATTAAATCCAATGTAACTGATAAATAGGTTATCTCATTTGGGTGTCCATCAACCTTTTTTGATAATTCTTCTCCAACTATGGAATTTAAACCAATACCCATAATCTTGAAGGGAAGATACCATAGTGAGGGATGTATGATCAGTGGAGTTGTGAGACTCTTATTTAGATCATAAAAGAAAACCCTGTAAGAATAATTAAATTCAAAATTAGAATAATTTTTATATAATCTAAAAAAAGGTATCAAAATATTATTGAAATATATGATGCAGTGTTGATAAATAACTACATGTCCTATGAAATATATTACAACAACACACACACATTTAGGATATATAAATTTTGAAATAATATTTTTGTTAAATTGATTATGCTATATTCCTTGATTTGACACTACATTCCCTAAGAAAATTCCTTTCTCTACCATGAATTGATATTTCTAAAAGTTAAAAAACAATTTTTTGTCTCAAATATAAAGATGTAATTCATTACCCAAACTGAAGAGACAGTCACTAAATGGGGAACCATACACAATAAAATAATCAATAAATAATTCTATTAGTGAATCATGAAAATAAGAAGAAAAAACACTCCATTTATATATACAGGGTACCAATAGTATTATAAAGTCCAAATGGAATCAATTTTCTATAAAACATACTAAATGGTGAAGTGAATTCCATCTTATCTTGACCCTCTAATATAATGGGAATATGAAATTAACCAGAGAAACCATCCAGAAAACACTGTTGTGTCATACCCTCAAGTATCTCCAGAATCAATCCAATTAAAGGAATTACAAAATATTACTTACAAGTGGATTCACTTAGTTTCCTATAAACTAAAAATACTCACCAAATGTGTTTCACTCTCATGGGAACTAACTCACTAGTTTAATTTTTTATAATAGTGAAACTAGTTTACCTAGGTACATTATGGATAAGAATAACCTATTGAGAGTTATAGATAGGATAAATGATGTCCAATTTATGTGATGTTTCCACCTATTTCATTATAAATTTGAATAGTTGGGGATTTTTTATCTTTTTCCATGTCTGACTAGTTTATCCCCATCATAAAATCTAATCATATGCATGAAAATAGAGGGGATGATACCTAGTATGTCTTCTAATATCCACACATTTTAATAAATAATCTCCCTTAAAAGATTCAAATGTAATGTTTATTTTTCCACATAGATATTATTATAAATATTTATAGGAATATTTTCATTATAAATAATGTATGAATATTTCAAATTTGGGGTTATTAGTCTATGAACATGTTTGTGTGGGTGTAGTATGGATGGAAATTTCATTGGAATTGAGATATTGCACAATGTTTGTAAATATTTTAATATATATCTATATATATAAGAAATTATATAATAATGCATCAAATTCATATATAAAATAAGAATCCTTGTCATAATCATAAAATACATTCCTTGAATAAGAATAATGAACCACAAAATAATTAGAACTGATAGTGGTTTGATCATGAAACATATTAGTGGAAATGATCAAAGACATCATGGAAGCACCAACAATACAACTTTCTATAAACATTGAATGATTCCAATTTAAAAAATACTAAAAATAAATATTTGGAGAACCATAATAGTATGGGTCAGAATGGGAGATTAATATTTAAAAATGTTATTCTATGGGGTACCTTATATAGTCCAATATAATAAACCATACCATATCACCTATGATCTCCATAAGGAATTATACCCTCATGGATATTAATGACTATCATAGATGTTTTAAGTAATATCCTTCCAATAATGATGGATTCATGAGAAGTTACCTGGTTATACTATATATTAAACATATAAAAATCTGTACGAATGGTCATATATTACACCCAAACATGTATAACCTCAAGGGCTCATTTTGGTATGTTGTGGTAATATTTACCAGTTGTTCCACCACCCTTGTAAGCATCATCCCACAAACCTACAAAGAAATGAAAACTGAGTAACAAAAGATATTAATAAATGCATCCAAATCGCATAAATCATTAAAAAGATGCCAATCTCCTATTTTGTATGGAATGGTGAACGTCATAACATCCTTGAAATTTATAGTCATCGCCATTATGGGTGTGTTGTGATTATATAAATTCCTCCATGTGATGATATAATCATTTTCTATTATCCATATTATATTATAGCATAATTATTTCATGAAATTTGTACACAATATAAATTTATTAATTACTTCAATTAAAGGGATATTGATATCAAAATGCTTGAATCCTGGGAGAATGATTAGAGAATATGAATTAGATGTTTCTGTCATAATTATTAGTATGTTGGCGCTGACATTCCCCTTCAAATTTGGAGTAGGTTGGGAAGGATCACTTCTAGAGTTATTTATTTCCATTTCATGGTGGTCAGTCATAATATGGCTTACATTCATCTTCACCGCACTAAATTCCATACCCTCGCTCTTTAGATCATTTTATTCTATGGATTGTTTTTTTAATGAATATTGAGTATAAAAATCTTCCATTGGTTTGGAATGGAGTTGTTTTCAATTATTTTTTTGATTATTTGGATTCAAATCACTTTTGGGGATGTTTAAATCCCTATTTTTATAGAACAAGTTATATAATGTTTTTTTTGGAAGGTGGGTTTTGTTTTTTTTCTGTATCCATACATCATGTTTGGGTGATCCTTCCATCCTATATCATACGTTAGAGTGAAGATATCATACTTTTTATGGGGAGGTGATTTTTTTCCTGATATATCATTCCAAATAATATAGATACAAAATATTATATCTCTTATCTTTGTGGGAAAAAATTAGTTTGGTTGTCTAGTATAATGAAAATTCCTCAAGGAAATGTAGGAGGGATTTGTGTGGTTTTTTAAAAAGAACTCCTACTAAATATAATAGTTAAATCATCCAACTTATTGAAAATTAAATTATTTTCTATATTTCAAGGACATAACTAGGAGATTCCCTCACATATGGTGTATGTTGATCGCTAAATTGTTTATATTTATATTCCATATATTTAATCAATGCGCGTGTAACTACTAGTGTTTTTTCAACCAAAGAACCTCATATAAAAACATCCAAAAAATTTCTCTCAATAAGTTTAAGGTCATAATTCAAATACTATATGAGGATTTTATCACTAATATTTTTTGAGGAAAACATATACAAAACTTCTTGAATTAATCATAGTAGTTATAAATTGAATCTCTTTATAATTTATTGATCTTGGAGATATCCTTATGAAGTTAGTGGCACTTGATTCTAGAAATAATATATACAAAAAATTTGTTTCAAATCATTCCAGTAGTATAAATTGTGAGATTTCAAATAATAAATTCACACTTTTATGGTTCCATCATGTGGGGATAATAATTCTCTTATTTTTATTTTGTCTTTATAGACGTTTCATAGCATTATTATTGAGAAAAACATATTAAATTTCTTATGTTTGTAGTTCGGGTTATTTCTAAATATTACATGGAATTTTATGAGTATGTGAATTAACCGATATTTTATCTCAAAATCTAATTTAAGAGTTATATATATAAATAATTTTGATTAATAACTGATATATAGTGAAACCAAATCTTAAATTATTCTATTTAGTTCATTGTTATTATTCCCAACCATTATTATATTAAATTGAGTTGTGATTCCAATAATGGTAATGTTGACAATTAAATTATAGTGAGACTATTTGATTTGATACCTAAGTATACTTTTAAAATTAGTATCTTGGTAAAAATGATCATAGGGTTGGGTTCATGTTATGAATCTGAGAAAAAGGAAAAGAAGATATGTGGACCATAACAACATTGTGTTTGAATTATTGATAAAAAATGGAAATTGAAAAAGTAAAAAAATGATATAATTATGGAATGGAATGAAATTAAATAAATACCTCAATTTTTTTTAATGAAAATACGTGTCTCTCAGGTAATAACGTTAATTTGATTAGCGTTTTCATGGGTGCTCTCAAATAATGCGTAGTTATTAATAAATAAGTGTAACAGAATGGATGACCAAGGTCATTATATAAGGAAGTAGTAAATAAAATAATATAATAAAGTTAATGTAAAAAAATAAACAAATTAGTAAAATGGATGGGAGTTTGTTTTTTGATTTAAATAAAATAATATTAACATTGTATGAATATTATGTTTATTTCATAAATATTTCCGGATTAAATTAAACTGATATAACCCAAAATATAAAATAAATTTATATCATTTTCATTAAAATTATTTTTCAGTATGATTATTTTACATTAATGTTTACCTCTTGTACCATGTAGTTGTTAACAAGACCAGAAATAATGAAAACATTAAAACAATACCCTAACTCAAGGATGAGAAATTGTATGACACTTTTTTACTAATCATTCCATTATGAAATTATAGTCTATGGTCAATAAGGTAATAATATCAACATATTAAATGAGAAAAATTTAGGTTTTGGGTTTTTTAACTCTTTAAATTTACCCATGTTTTTGTGTTTTACTAATTAAGATTGTTCTCTCAAAATTCACAGATTACTCCAATTTATGTAAATAATGTTAATTATATGACTTCATGATCTATTTTAAAATAAAATAATTTAACAATAAATAATTAATAATACACATTAATGATCTTATATTCAAAATAACCAATTGAATATAGTGTAAATTTGATCGAATACTATGACACTACACTCCCATGGGTGGATGGTTAATCGTAGAAACATTTTCCAAGTACAATGGTTTAGAAAGTGTATTACCCAATAAAATTTCCACATTAATCCTACCAAACCAATGAAACTAAGTCTTGTAAATTTAAAATTAAATTAAATTGGATAATTATAAAATAAAGGGATAATTTATTTCAAGTGAAACAATATTCCAATGAAGAAATGTAAAAGAATAGAATTACTCTGGATATCCTAACATGAATGTTTCAATCCACCAATGGTGTATAATAGTCCAATGTAACAACCTATACTATTCATTAATTCCTATATTTACCATAAAAACCTTTAAAAAGAGAAAAAAAATATTTATAGAGTGGATGGGTTACTAGTTTTATAAGAGTTCACAAGTGTGAATGGTAAAATCAGAAAAATATTTTAATCTAAATTACACAAAAGTTTTGACCTATAAAATTCATGAACAATAGATCCATACTAATGGATGTTTTTTTATAATTGTATCCTCTATATCAAATCCAAACATGGTCACAATATAAACCATAATTAATAAGATATAGTACAATGGTGTATTGGTTTCCTTGTTTACAAGTCCAGTCCATATTAGATTTCAAGACCCATTTTATCCCATAAAATGTGAGATCCGTCAATTATGGTCCAAATAACCATTATGGACTAAGGTGAAATAAATAATTTCATGAAATTTAATGTTTTAAATGGCTCATGAAAATTTTTACTTCAAAAGCACTTGATTTTACATTAAATGGTTAAAAATGTAATTTTCATCAAATTTTCTAATTCATGATCTAATATTATATCTTCTATAAATAAAAATATTTACCACAATATAGAAAAATATATCATTTATAATCCATACAATATTTAATAAATATTTATTATATTATTCAACTAGCGGTAAGAGTCAATAATAAACATTGGGAGTATATACTCATAATAGACACAAATAAATTAATGAATAAATAAAAAATAAATATACAAATCAGATTAAGTGATGAGAATTATATTGAAAATAAAAACATTAGCAATATAAAACTTTCAAAAATATATATCAAAATGATCCCATAATCAGAACACAAATATGTATAAAAAGGATCTCCCGGTGGGTAAATAAAATACGGAATAAACAAAAGACTAAAATAATAAATGGATAAATAAAAAAATACTTGGGCCTCTCCTTAGTACAATATCCTAACAAATATCCAAATAATCCAACTGGTCACTCCCTTGAACATGTTATATAAAATCTAAAAATATAGTCTACAGACATACAATGTAATTCATAGAGGGTGTCAAAAATAAATATAAATAGGGATACTCCAACTCATCCATTATATATTCCTATATATAAAATACATTAATGTATTGGAAATAAATAAAGTAGAGACATATGATGTAAAAAACCAGATCAGGTCACTGTGTGATAATAAGGCCACCGCGACAGTCAAAACCTCATACTTCTCCTAATTTTGGTAATAGATCTGATAATGTAACCATAAATATGAAAACAAACATGGAAAGGATGAAACACATCTAGACCCAGACATAAAACATGTTATATAAGGGATGGGAAAAGCAATCCATACTTGGCAGTGCAGGCTGCCTGGGGACCCTCTAATGATGATATGTCTAACACTCGATAATGATGAGAACATTTTTGGGGAAATATCCACACAAAAATTTAGAGGGTATCACTCCATTTACCACACCAAAATACCTAATATTAATCAATATGATACATTAAGGACATATCTATGAAATTCAAGACACCACTAGATCAACATCGCTATGAAAAGGGGACCATATCATACTTTGGTGATATTTCTAGAATTCAATAAGGATGATCCACTAGGTGGGTTGATTTTCATAATGACCCATAGGATTACAAGACACAACCTATTCAACATATTCACAAACATGATCATGGTATACCAAACATGTATGGTAGAAAAACACCATCCATGCATTCTTTTAGGTGCAAAACCATACCTAAAACTCCACTAAAGGGTATTCTATAACATCCCAAACATAATGGTTCCGAACTAACCTCAATATACCCATCCATATCAAGTCAACATATATAAATGAAACAATCATGTTTACTCCATTCTCAAAGCCTATAACTCATCTATAAGCATGTATCACTAATTGTACCCATACATAGTCATATACTAGCTCAAAAAAAATGATCATACATGACCACATCAATTACCAATACCTATAATAGGAAACACATCATTTTTAAGGTTATTAAGAGACACACATCTTCCACTCATAGAACTAGTACATGACTGTCTCTCTTAAAATCACCCAAGGTTCCCCAAACGATGACTAGGCTCTATTCAAAAAAAATTAATGTACCAAACACATGAGATTACTCAAGGTGAACCTCACTTTAATCTACATTGTGTTATTACAACCTAAAAATAATCCTTGAAAATCTAAGAAATAACCTTTCAAATAAAACATGGTGAAACCGAACATAACCTCTCCATCAACTTACCAGTGGTTCATACACTTATCGATATACATCAAGACATGTATAGATAGTATCCGATGGTTAGGATTGAAATAAGAAATAATAAATAATTGACAAATAAATCAAAAAAATGGATAATATGTTTTCTATTCCAAAATGAAATGAAAAATATTTCCATTAAGTCCCATTCTTTAAATTTACCACTTACCACCATGAAATAGAGTCATGGATCAAAGTAACCATGTCACCTTATAACTAAAAAATCATGGGTTTTTCAAGATACATAATTCAAACCCAAGATACTTTTGCAAAAACACTAATTATTCATTAATTATAAAAACCTCCACCCAAGGTCCTCACTACTCATTTATCTATAAATAAACACTTTTGCACTCACCCAAATCAACTTAAATTTTTTGAAATGAAATAGGATATATTTGGGTCTCTTAATGCTAACAAGAGTTCATTATACATGGATGAATATCCTTTGGGAATCTCTACAATCACTAAACACATAGGGAATTCTCACATTTATTCTTTAAGTCTCTATCAAAGTCTAACATACTGATTAGAGATCACTTAGTCCCTTTTCTAGATTGTTGAACCTAGATCCCCATATAATATGCATAAAATACACACACATACACTTGAACAATGTTAATTATCAAAGGAATCAGCTATATTAATCATTTATGAGTTTTCATATCCAATACCATGATTTGGTTTGGAAGTATTCACATGAAATTGTGAAATAAGACAAATTGGATAAAAATATGTTTTTTCAAATAAATGGTCAAACACATGAAACAACGAGAGAGGTTTTAGTGTTTTCTTAATCTATCCCAACATGAGACTCCAACTTTAGAATCTATAAAAGAAAGTATACATGTAATATTTTTTAACTACATTATTCAACAACAAAATATGTTAGACGTGTCTTATAAAAAAATGTGGCTAACTGGCCAATTTGTTTTAGAAAAACCTTCTAATTAGATGGATTTTCATAAAAACCGATCTTATTAGTAATGTTTTAGTTAAAAACCTGGAAAATTTTTATGTATTCATATATTAAATTTTTAGAATACAAATAATAATACTACATAATATTAAAATTTTAAAATATTTTACATTTTTTAGATAATAAAATTTAAAATTTAATATCTATTAATAATAATTATATGTATATTTGTTTTAAATAAAATTATATCTAGATATATTAATATATAAATAGACACACACTCACACATATAAATAATATAATTAAATTATATTATATAAAAATATCATATATCAATTATATATATATATATTACAATTATAAAACAGAAAAAATAACATTTATTAAATATATATAAATATATATTTATATATATTATATATTTTTATTAAATGTTTTATATTCAAAAATATACATATAATACATTTATATTTATTAATATAAAAAAACATATAAATATTGTTTTACATGTATTTATAAATATATAATAAATAAATATTTAATTGAAATAATATAGTTTTTATAAATATCTTTTAACACATCTTCATATAAATTATATAATTACTTTACATTTTATATATTATATATATTTAATAATAAATATTTACCCACATATAAATTATAATTTTATGTTAATAAAAATTGTCTTATATATACACACACACACAGATATATAAATATATAATAAATAAAAATTCATTTAAATAATAATATATATATACATATATATTAATAATATAACATAACATAATATATATATTTAAAATTTTATGATATAATACATTTTATTAAAAAATAAAATATCTTATCTATTTTACAAAAATAAAAAATAAATGTATATTTATTGTAAATCTAATTATATTAATATATTTTAATATATATATATATATATTATAATACAATGATATTCTAAAAAAATTAATATATATTTAGTATATATATTATATAATATAAAAAATAACATACACTTATTATATATACACACACACATATATATATATATATATTACTACCTGTGCATCATAAAATTATATGTAAACACACACAATCATATATATATATATATTATTAATATATATTTAAAAATATAAAAACACAATCATACATATATAAACAAGTGTAATTAAAAATTTAATTTTAATAATTTAGATTGTATAAAAATGTTATATATTTATATTTAAACATATATGTATATATGTATATATATATATATAAATTATTTAAAGGATGGAATGGTGCACTGAGCCTCAATAGTGATTATAAGGCAATATATGTTTTTTTGTCTTTGATGGCTTCCAAGGTTGACTATCTAAGAACTATGAATGAGATTTATGAGGAAACCCCAAATTTCGATGGTTCACCCATGGAGTATCGGGGGATCTCAAATAAAAAGGGTTCATTGATTTTTGGGGAACTATTTTATGTTTGAAAGGCTATATAGGTTTATTATAATTAAATGAGTTTTGGGAATCTATATCCAATTATTTTGGGATCTATGAACGATAAATTATTTGAAGATATGTGTTGAGCAATATCTTATAAGAAACAACATTGATAGATTTTATTGATTGCCATAAAATATCATTTTATGGTTTTCAATTCCATCTGAAAGAGGTGTCTCAAAAAATATTGATGATAGGGGAATGTCATTAATTGATGATATACCAGAAATGTTACTAATTTTTGGGGTCTCTATTATGGGATAATGACTTATCTTGGGAAATGTTTTTATATATTGTTTTTCTCTTTTTCATATTTGAAAACCAATTCTTGGGGACTAGATTTCATAAATTTATATATTATTATTCTTAAAATACTTGAATGTGATATGTATTTTAATCCCATGAATATGAGAAATTAAATCACTAACATAATATTATAATCTGTGGGTTGTGTTGGATTCCATTAGCACCCAAATATACCTTATGAGATTGCATATATGAATGGTATTCTAAATTAATTGAATAGAGAAACTAAAAAATCTCATTATGGTCACTTTCCAAGACCATTAGTAGATGTTTATCTCAAATCTCCTTTGATCAATAATATTATGTAAACTACTAAAGAAAATCACTTTGATTTTTTATTATCAGAAGAAAAAATTCCTATATTCTATGAATGTTCTAATAATATTGGACATTCCCATACAAATTTTTTATAGAAGGATGAATTTTTTCCCTTAAGGAAACAAGGTTCATTCTACAAGAAAGTTTAAAATCAGAGATCATACTTGTTATGAGGCTCACAATAAAGAGAATATTGTCCCTAATAGAGAGACTAATATTTCTAGTTTTGATCATAGTCGAGATTATGGAGGAGATAATCTAATTCATATCATATGAAAGGATAATGTGGCTATTGAAACTTCCATGTAGGATAGGTTATAAGAAGAATAATCTGTATCTCCATCTCATATAGATATAATTTCATAGGATCATGTAAGAAAAATGGTTATAATAGTTGATGTTGATTTTCTATCCAAAAGTGTGCCTTTTTTATCTACTTCAATGAAATTCCCTAATCTCAAAACTAGTTTAAATAAAAGTAAATGAAAGGGACATCAAGGGTATTATAAAAGTGATTACGATGAGTATGTTATAGTCCATAATGAGTAGAATCACTTAGACATTAGAAATAGTAATGGTTAAATGGATAAACCCATGGTATATACATGCTCTCCTTTGTAAATGGGTCACGGAGCTAAAAGAGTTAAGGGGATGTAGGATGGTTCAAGTCATACTGGGGAAGATGATGGTATTTATACCAAAATAGTCATATCCCAAGTGAGAGGTATTTATTTAATCCACTGTATTGATATTTCAGTCTTTATTAATGAGATATCTCTACCTCAAAATCTTTGAATATCTAAACCCTTGATAAGGTTAAGGGAATAATAGTAATTGATGATATCAGAATGAGGATGTTCTAGAAGCATTCACCTAATATAGTGAAAGTAGGAATTGTTTCTCATCATAATAAAATCCTTGAATTGGTTTAAGGACCACTCTCAGTAGTAGAAAATCCATAAAAACGGTGATCTATCTTTTGAAATTGTAGTTTCATGTCATCTGAGTCATTTGGATTCGAAGGGAGGGTGTATTTCCGTGAATTATCACAAATCATACTCATTTAATCCATCCCAATAAGTCAAAAAATAATATGAAGGTGTTTATATTATAGAGTATACCTAGGCTATGAATTTATCTCCTCTGATTAAGAACTCTATTTAATTTAATATCAGTGATGTGGAATCTATAGATAATCCTGTAAGTAAGGTTGTACCAAATGTTTTTCATAATCTTAATGTGGAATATATTATTAGAATATCATCGGATTTTGAGATATGGATGATGAGCCTAACTCTAGAGAATACTGATGGAAGTTCTTATTAAGAGATTATTGTTGAAAATTGTATAGTCATGGCTTTTATTTCTTCAGAGTCATTAAATGAAGGAAATATGCCTTGGAAGAACCTCAAGACATGTATAGGTTGATGGATGTGTGGTATAGGTAACCTTCAAAACATGATATTCAAAGGTAAAATAGTAAGATGAGTTGTTGGTCTGGTTTATTTGAAATTAATGATCTTGTTTCTAGTTTGGGATGTCATAATAGAATCTAGTTGTGAACAATTTTGTCATGTTTGATGAGGGAATTTTATTATGTTTATCCCCATATTCTTTATTATTATTACCTTATTTTATTAAAATGGGATATAAAATATTTATTTTAGGCCCCAATTATTGTCCTAATCATATATATATATATGTATATATTATTTATTAATTAATTATGTATACCTATATAACATTATAATTATAAATATAAGTGGAAAATATTGAAAATTCCAAAAGATAAAGTTATCCAAGCTCAGGTTTTTATATATGATGATATGGAATAATGTATTATCTTTTCTAAGGTATTATGTCATTTTCCTAGGTTTAAATATGGTGGGTCATGTGCGTAAAAGAATATTTGTGGGTGGACCCCTGTGTAGGGATCATTCATGACTTCGACAAAGCACACATGAGTCATCCTAGGGGGTGTATTCTTGAAGAATAATTGTGCACAATGGAATTAATGAATAATTTTTTAGGACATTAATTAAACAAAATAAAATTAAACCCTTGTAAATAATGAAATATATGTGTCTATTGTAAGAACCCAATTTCTGAATTAGGTATAGATCTTTCTAAATTCAGTCTAATTCTACATTTTTTTACCAAATATGATTTCATAGGTGTGTCGACGGTGTACATGGATTGTTTAGACCCTAGAAAAAATCATATTTGGGAGAAAAGACTTGTCACATGAGTTAATAGAAACTATGAGGGGAAGGATTCTTTGTTAGATCTAACCATGCGAGGTTGGATAGTGGAGTACTACAGGCTGCACGGTTTTATAAATCATGTGATTTGAGGTGCACGACCATGCCAAAAATAGAAGACATATTGCATAATATTTTTTCATGGTTGGGGTACAATTTAACCAACTGTGCGAGTTCCCCCATAGTTTAAATAGAGGTTCACTTTGGGCATACGGTTTGACCAACCATGCGGTGAAACCATGTTACCCCTAATTTTGGTGACATTACTAAAATGACCTTAAATGGTCTAATAAAACATTTCCCTCTTCTCATTGGTTTCCCAAGTAGATAAAAACACTTATTCTCCTTCTTTTAAATCCTAAATGCCTTCTAAGATAGCTTTTGATCCTGACATCTGATACAATATTCGTTTTAATCTTTTTTCATCAAATGGGATGCGTATCAACAAGATATTAATTACATTTTAGTTATTTTTCATATTTCTTTCAATTGAAGAAGATTTTTAGATGAAGTCCCATATTCCATATTTTCAAGGAGGTGATTTTTACTTTAGATATATGCCAATATATGCCAAACTAGAGGTAGATACTAAATGAGGACAGTCGTATGAGTACGAGTTAGTATGTTTATAAATCATTGCTTAGAATTCGTCGTTTTAAAAATTAACGTGTATGAATGATGATTTTATCATGTGTCATCTGTTTATTAATGTGTCATTTTTATAGTCATTAGAACTATATTGTATGAATATATATAAATATGTTATCTATCATTGGAGGTTTTTACCTCAATGAAGACTACCCCATATACAATGTTTTCATTAATTGGGATTTAGTGGGTTGTGATGATTTTTTCTCCACCATTCAGGTATGTGGATTTACCCAGCTAATGGAAATCCCCATTAATTAGATACATTATAAATTTGATAAAAGATTAGTACCATAGTTTCTTCCCAATTTACCTTCCAATATTAAGTGTGTCCACTTGGTAAATAAAACATTAATCTAAATGGTTAATATATTGCATATATATGAATTGGCCTAATGGATTATAAATTAATGGATTAGTTTCATGTCCATAACACCGCTTTTCATGTCTAATGGAAGTTATAAGAGTGAACCTTATTAAATATTTTGAATTTTATGAAATTAATTGAAGGTTTCATGTCTACATAGCCTTATCAAACAAATAAATGGAAAGGAATGAATAAAACGAACATATTAAAGTGTATGACCATTACATGGTATTAATTATTAAATGAATCAATTGTAAGGTGCCTATGTGTATATGAACATTTCCATAATTTTATGAGTGTTTAGACTCGAGATTGATTTCGCAATCCCTAGGGAATTACTTTAGAACTCATATACACCATTCTGATTCAAAGATGCTAGTTTCGAAGGGTGACAATCACTTGTAACCCGATATTTTTCTATTAGTGGATTCATAATATTGCATTGTAGGATACCTCCAATTCTATTACATGATATCTTGGATTGACTCCTTGGAACCAACATGGATTCTATGAACCTCAGATTCCTGGGTTACATCATTGGGAATGGTCATTTCTTTTACGGTTATAGCTTTGATTTATTCCTTTGAATCAGTTAAATTCATTATTGTGGAATGCCTTTGATGACACTTCGAGGATTACACTCTTACTCCTTAGCTAGGTACAAGTTAATAGTGTGTTAGCGACCCTAGAGGTCATGGTAGCCTTGGTTTTTACCTCCGAACCACTTCATTATTAGTATCCTCAGGAATTGTTTTTCACCTTGGAAAAATCACTATTATCATGCCAGTGCTGGTATTACCTCGCGTGACCAAATAATACTAACTAGAAAATAATTTATTAAAGAACTGGTTTCATATTCACACACCAACCAAGGGATTAATCGGGTACTCATTAATTTAGGGTATTGCACTACTTTATTTTTTTATATGCATCCTTGCAGTCTATTTCAGTTGGTATTCCATGGAAATGTTGTTATAGACACTATTGGGGGTGGCTTACTGATATTTATCTCAAACACTATTTGGACTGCCATTGGCACCCTGGAAGATTACATGTATACGTGTGTTGACAAAGTGAAGTGTATGGCTTCACAAACTTGAATTATTTCATGATAAGGATGGAGATAGTAGCAGATTACTGGTATGGAGCTCAGGATGTTGGGGAGAATTTTTGGATTCCTTTTTCCTATTTTTGTATAGAATGTATTGTCAATTTCTTTATAGAAAATTTTTTCATCAATCGAGAGACAAGAAATGTATAATAATATTTTATATATGATTATATTTTGATCATATGGTCTATTATTAGGGTAAGATTCTACTATTATATTAGTCTATTTATTATGATTCTATTATTTAAATGTTATTTAATTAATCTAGTATGCTACACTCTGGTAATGAGGGAATAGGATCCCCATGAACATAACCTAATACCTTGTTTCAAATTGATAGACACTATAATTTGGGATATGTGCTTTTGGAAATGGGTCCCACCGAGCTTGGGGAACCTCAGAGGGGAATTCAGGTCCCAGATTTCAGAAAGTTGTATTAGAGTGGTTCCCTTGATTCTTTACTATTTAGAGAAACGTTTTCATGATATTAGTAATTATATGAAACATGGTTATAATTTATGATTTGGTGTAGTTAACTCATATTTGGGAAAGTGCTGAGCTCCTAAAATTATGATTTTCATTCTATTTTCCCTATTAAAATTTATTTCAATTCATCAATGTGTGACACACATGCTATGTGTTAGTTATTATTGTTATTCTGATTGGGGAATTTAATATATCCTTGGCCTGATTATATGATAGAAATGATCATTGTTACATGCATCATAATAACAACATAGAATACACATGACATGAAAATCATCATTACATAGAGGTGCATTTCACGACTTTCATTGCTTGATATGCATGTGATTTTTGAGTTGTGTTGTGATAGTTATGATATGATTTTTATTTTCCATGTTTTTTATTGAGTGATTTCTAGTTTCAATTCATGAGGATTTGTTGTCCTTGGGTGTTATAATGTGTAATTTACCAATTTGATACATTAAATTAAAATTAAAAGGATTTCTATTATATTTATAATGAGTATTGGTTCTGATTTACTAATAATGAAAATTCATTTCAAATGAACTTGATATATGGAAATAATCCAATGAAAACTCTAAAAGTGAAACTTGAAACATAATGTGAAATGGTTTATAGTAAATGATGTGGTGAGGCATAGTAAACCCATTATCTACTGGACCCCCTATAATATATACATGAGAAGTTACTAATACCTTTCCTTTTAAGAGGGTTGTTGGGGTAGTATACCAATATTAGTGACCCCTTTCCATTCAATATCAATCTTATAGTGTTTCTATCTATCTACTTAAATATTTTTAAGAGTTGTGTTCTTGGAATTTTTATAATAATGCTACCATGACATCCTCGTGTCATGCAATAAGAGGGTGGTGACGACCATGCTCTGGATGTGGTGGTCCTTGAGCCACTAGTCCTACCGCCAGGACTACTACATGATGGACCACCAAGTGCACCTGTTTTCGAAACTGACACCGAGTTTCATAATAATTTTATACATCTGATACAGTCAATTCAAGGTGCTCCTTGACCTTCCATTCTGTTTGTTGATCTGACCCATTACTTCTAGTGGTAAAATCCTCCTTAATTCTCTAGGGATGGTGGTCCTCATGAAGGTTGGTCATGTCTGGAGTCCATCTTATCTATCTTTGAGAATCTGTAGGATCCTCCATAGAGGATGGAAAATATTTCTACATACATATTGCATGATTCGACTGAGCACTGGTGGGATGTGATTGGTCAAGCTAGTTGCAATTAGGGCATGTTATGGGATGATTTCCAAATTTCATTATATGATCAATTCTTTCCTCCAACACTAATAGATTACTATTCTAGAGAGTTTATAAATCTCTATAAGGGTTATATGTTTGTTATTTATTTTTTAGAAGATTTCACTGAGTTTCAACACTTTGAACTGCTCCCCGCCAGTGAAGAGATTTTGGGTACCAGATATTTCGAGGATGAGATATTATTTTACATCCATACTCAGTTGATTGGACTTATCCTATCATTCATCTCTAAGATATTCAATTAGCCTCTTATCACAGATCACAACCTATGTTATAGTAATAGCACTGGGAACAAAGGATCATCCTTGAAGCAATCTTGTAGTTCTTTTGGTATCATAAATTGATCCCATGATGTTTCTCTTTTGGGTAGTCGAATCCAGAGTGCATGTACTAGTATCTAGATGGAATGAAATTACTATAGATGACATGGGAACCTGAATGTTAAGTGTCATATAGACCCTATATAGTATTAGTGTTGTGGTATTAAGGAGAAATTTGAGAGATTCTATCATACCATTCCATTTTCTTCTAGTGGAAGAGGTTCTGCACCAGCTCCACATTCCAAGGATGATTCTTATACACCACATCAGAAAGATAGTTGAAGTGGATATGTAAGGACTAGCCAATGAGTAGATCATTGTTGTAGTAGCCAGTCATTTGATTTTCTGCAATTCCAATAGAGCGGTCTTGATTTATTAGTCTAGTTGTTTCACATAGATGTGGATCAGGCCAGTTGCATTCACTGCAACAGATATAGCAGGATCGTGCTTCAGGGTAATCAACTATATGAGGTACTATTCTTATAGCCTCTATTGTAATATCTTATTTATTGGATATAGGCTCTTCACACTCCTTCATCTATTTATATGTCGTTGAATGTCTTAGTCTATAAACACAGTATTATTTTGTTGTAATGGCCTGGGGTAGAATGATGGGATTATTGTCAGAAGGAATACACCAATGTAGGGATTATTCCCTTGACATAAGCAGTTACCCGTCCATGTGGTACCACTTTGTTTGTGAGATGATGGTATTTAATGTCATTATCAGGATGAATTGGTTGGTCTTGTACGGCACATTTTTAGATTAACATATCCATAGGGTAACATTTACATCACCTAAGGAAATCTGTTATTTATATAAGGGTGAGTGGAATGTTCAAGGCAATACACCTGGACCACAACCTCATGTTCTAGGTGGTTGACTTATGATATTACTAATCTCCTCATAGAGGATTTGGTTTATATCGAATTGAATCTTTTTCTATAGAAGAACATTTTAGGGACATCTTTCCAGATGATTTTTCTATTTTACCTCATGAAATATTGGTATAGTATACAATTGATCTCATTTTAGGAGAAGAACTTGTTTCCATTACTTAATTCAAGTTAGAACTTACTGATCTCCATGATCTCAAACAATAGTTATATGATTTTGAGGCCATTGGTTTTATATAGCCGAGAACATCCTTTTGAGGTTCACCCATGTTATTCACTAAGAAGGTGGATGGGACCCTTAATATATGCATGGATTACACGTAGTTGAGCCACCTTGCACTCAAGAAATGGTTTCCACTTCCTTTATTAAATGATCTGTTCGACTAGCTCAGAGGATCTAGGGTTAGAGTTGTCATTTAGTGTGGGCCAGATCATTAGACATACCTCATAAAACCTTCTATAGAAGTTAAGTTATGTATGAGTATATTGTTAGGTAATTTGGTATTACGAATGTTCCCAACAATATAATGGATCTGATGAATAGGGTGTTTC
Organism: Viscum album; assembly: GCA_963277665.1. NCBI lineage: Eukaryota > Viridiplantae > Streptophyta > Magnoliopsida > Santalales > Viscaceae > Viscum > Viscum album. The sequence continues at coordinate 174,677,014 of OY728143.1, read as the reverse complement.
AACCCTATTTAGATTCTTTTATAGTGGTCTTTTTGGATGAAATATTACTGTATTAGCACACTCATAGTGACTATTCTAAGGACCATGAGATCATTATGAGTTCCTTGAGACTACATTAGATTTGTTCCAAGATTACTAACATCCACTTATTGATAAAAAAGTACATTTATTGCAATATATTCTCTCATAATCAAGTCTCTCTATTGACCTATCGAAGGTGAGAATTATGGCTTCCTAGGAGTAGTCCAAGAATGTGTTTGACATAAGAAGTTTCATTAGGATATATGGATATTGCAAGAATCTCATAAATGATTTACCACACCTTCATTCACCTATTAATAGTCTTATAAATAATGTTTTCATGTTCCTATGGTTAGAACAGTGTGAGAAATCATTTGGGATGCTGAAATATGGGCTTTTATCTATACCTATTCAAGTTCTTCTAGAGCGTGGAAGAGGCCATACATTGGTCTCTGATGTATCTGACATTGGTTTAGGTGATTTCTTGATATAGGAGGATTGATTCAATTTGTAAAAATCATGACATTTGATGCCCCATAAGAATAATTACTTGATCGATGACCTTGATCTAGAAATAGTTTTCTATGGTTTATGTTGTGGGAGACACTATTTGATGGGTGGGCACTTTGTGGTGTATACAGACAATAAAAGCATCAAATATATATTTACACAGTGTGGCATGAATCTTATATAGTGAATTTTGGGATGAATATCTTAAATTCAATGATTTTGAGCTAGCCTATATTCCTAGAAATGAAAATGTTGTAGCTGATGTGTTGAGGCAAAAAAATCAAGAACAAATTATAATATAAGCTACTGATGAAGTGAAATTAATGGTCCTTTTATATATACTGTAGCTAGTTCATAATGAAAGTCATGAGAAGTTTTATCTCTCAGACTTAATAGTTACTTATTCTCTCACTAAGAAGGTGAAGAGTATAAAATTTCATTATCCTAAAGGTTTCGTTCTCTATGAGAGTATTTAAGGAGATGACCCACCTCCAGATTGGTCGATGAATAGAGAAGACATCATACATATACATTTAAATGTCTAGGTTACTACATATATAAGATTTTAACATTTTTGGAAGTCCCAAACTTTTTATTGGGAGTTTTTTCCAGTAATCTCCAAGAATGGTCATCATATGTGATGCTACTATTGGTGGCCTGGGATGAAATTTCAGATAGGATACTTTTTCACTAGGTGTTTCACCTATTTGTAGGAGAAGGAGGAGCACCAATGACCTATTAGTTTATTTAAACAACATTCATTCCTAGAATATAATTGGGAATATGTTTCTATGGTATTTGTAGTTGGTTTACCGAGTTCTCGTAGAGCCAGTGACATTGTATTGATTTTCATTGATAGCTTTAGAAAATTAGCTCACTTCCATCATATCCTAGTGACTTCCTCAAATGATGAATTTGGAAGATTGTATGTATGGGAGATTATACGACTACATGAGGTATCTGGTACTATCATTTCATATAGGGACACTTATTTCACATCATGATTTTTTAAGGGGTTGTAGAGAGATAAGGGTACGCATGTAATTCTAAGCACAACCTTCCACCTTCAGACGCATAGATAGTCAAAACAGATTATAAATGTTCAATAGAAACGATATGCGCATGCATCTTTGATATTAATGGTTGTTATACGAAGCATGTATCTCTCATCAAGTTATCCTACTATAATAGACATCTTGTGAAAATTAATTTTCCTTTTTAGGCATTATTTGATTGGTTGTTTCATTCACACATTTGCTTGCTACAGGTAGGTGAGACAACCCTACTAGGTCCTCATTATTTTTAGTAGACATTAGAGTAGGTTCAGATGACCAGGAACCATATTTCTACTACTCAATCATGACAAAAAATTTAGGTATATCATCGTTAACGACTTCTATAGTTCTAGGTTATGATTCATGTTTTCTTGTAGGTATTATACAGGCTAGGGAATTTACAGATACATAAGAAATGGATAATGTCGCCTTGTTATGTAGGGTTGTTTGAGATTATAGAGAGAGTTTAGATGGCAGTATATCAATTTCTACTACCCTATTTTTATCATTACATGAACGAATTCTTCCACATTTCACATATTCGCTGGTAGCATGCTGACTCATCTCATACATTTTACCATTTGGAAGTTGAGTATGATTATGATGCTTCATTTGAGGAGTATATTATACAAATCGTTGAACAAATCATTGAGGATACATGACATCGGTATGTGCCTCTAGTATGCATGTTATGGCAGTACAACCATGTACATGATGCGATTTGTTGAGGGAGGCTGAAGTATGTGCCTAGTGGGCGAATTTGATCTCAGATAGTGTTTCTCCACCCGAGTAAGTTTATCTCGGAGATTATTTCCCTTGATTGGAGGAGACTATAAGAACCCAATATTTAACTTAGGTATTAATCCTTCTAAATTTATCCTAATTATTTATATTTTTACCAAATACAAATTTTGAATTAGTTCATGGGTGTCATGGTGGTGTTCGAGGCTAGTTTAAATTCTAAATCATAGCTTTTGGGGAGAAAAAGGCTCATTGCATGGTTAGTAGAAACTGAATGGGGTAGGTTGCATAGTTACTTCTAACCATGTGAGGATGGATTGTGGATTTCTATAGGATGCATGATTAGAAAACCCATGAGATTTGGGGAGCACGTCTATGCCAAAAAAATGTAGACATATTGCAGAAGAATTTTTCAATATGGGCACAAGATTTTTCTGACTCTGTGGCCTAACCATGTAGGTGTCCCCTTGGTATAGTAGGAGGCAGACTATTGGTACACGATTTAGAAAAATGTGCGGCCAAATCACTTGACCACTTTTTTGTGTGATTTTATATTAATTACCTTAAATAATCGAATAAAACTTTCCATCCACTCATTTGTTTCTCTAGTGGATATAACCCCTTCATATATCTCTTGTGATGCCTAAAATACATAAAAGCATGCTTTTGATCCTGAGATCTGATCTGATGCCAGTTTCAATCATCGTTCATCACATTGGATGCGTATTAGTAAGATCATAATTTTTTTAGCAATTTTAAAATTTTCATCTATATATGATTCTTTTTAGATGCAAACATGTATGCACTATTTTTAGTGAATTGTTCTGCTCTTCATATCTCTTACAATCTAAGCCAATCTATAGGTTGATACTAGATGATGGGAGTTGTATGAGTATGAGTTAGGTGGTGTATAACTCATCCCTTATGATTTATCATTTTACAAATATTTATGTGTCCTTGCTAATTACATGTGTCATCTTCTGTTAACTAATTTGTCTTGGTTTTAGTTGTTAGAACCATATTATAATACTCTCATAAAATATTTTATCTCTCATTGGAGGTTGTGACCTCGATGGCGACCACGTTGTATAGTATTCTTTCCATAATCAGGATTTAGTGGTTTGTTATGACCATTTCTCCTTTGTATGGATGTGTTGCCTGACCCAAAAATGGTAATATTCTTGAATTAGATAAATTTTAAATTTGATTAATTTATAGTACCATGTTTGATTCCCACTTGGCCTTCTTTATGGTAATTTCTTCGACTTGATAAAACAAACATAAATAGAATTGGAAATTATATGGTATATATATGACTTGGACTAAGTGAATATAAACGAATGGCTTGGTTATGCATCCATTGAACATATTTCCATGTCTACTGGAAGGTATCATACTAAATTATATTAAATGATCATGAATTATATAAAAGAGATTATTGTTTTTCATACATACATAGCCTTTTCAATCTAAATACAGAAAATTCATGAACCAAATAAAGTTATTAAATGGTATATTCATTATGTGGAATTAATTATTAGATGAATCAATTGAATGGTTCCTACTTTTATATGGACCATGAGATCATTATAGGATTGGTAAGATTCATGTTCACTTTTAGATTATTGAGGGAATTCCTTGATCACTCATGGATGTCATTCTGATTCAGAGATTCCAGTATCCAAGGGTGAGACCTGCCTTTGAACCCTGTATATCTCTATTAGTGGATTCATTATATGACACCATAGGATCCCTTCATTATTATTATAGGATTCATTGGATACTCTAATTGGATCCAACATGGATTCTATAGACATGAGATGTCTTGTTTACATCATGGTGTCTTTCTGTTGCTTATCTAATTTTACCTTGGATGTCTTCCCTGAAATCTGTTAGATTCATTATCATGGAATTAATTGGATAATGATACATGGATTACACTCTTACCCCTTATCCAGTCTACTATTACTATTGAGTTGGTGACCCTAGAGGTTAAGGTTTCCTTGTTTTTACCTTGGAACCTCTTCACTATTAATATGATCAGAATGATTTTTTCACCTTAGATCTATCAGTATTATCATGGATGTGCTGGTATTTCCAAATATGACCTAATCATATTAACTAGAACATAATTAATTAATGAACTAGTTACATTACCAGACACTATTCAAGGGCTGAATCAGGTACTTGGGTATTTATATTAATGTACCTCTTCACTTTTATATATTCATCCTTGAACACTGTTTAAATTTTTATTACATGGAGAAAATGTTATCAACATCGTTGGTGGTTGGATACTAGGATTTCTCTCACACCCTTTCCAGATAACCCTTAGATCCTATGAAAATTACATGTATACAGGTGATCTCAAAGGGAAGAAAACCACTTCAGAAACTATATTTCTTGCATTCTTATGATGGAGATTGTAGAAAATGATGAGGCTGGAGCATGGGATGATGTGTATTGTTTTTTGATTTATTTTTGCTACATTTTTATAGTAGGAATTTTCTCATTCATTGAATCCATGTTTTCTATTTTTCTAAATACATGACATGTATCGTCATCTTTTAAATATCATTCTTAGTTTCACCTATTGTTTATTATTATTGTTATCTTCTATTGTTCTATTAGTCTGTTTATTTTACTTCTTCAATTTTCCAGTTATCTTATTTATTTGTTGTGCTATGCTCTGAGAATGAGGTAATAGTATCACCATGGACACACCTAGGCCCTTGTTTCTTGTCAACTACCTCTCATGTTTAGGGAGATGTGCTTGAGGCTATGTGTGCCACCAAGACATTGGAAACTCAAAGTGGCATACGAGTCTAGAAAATCACATCTATAATATTATATATGTTTATTAAACTATTACCTATGTTTTTAGAAAACATGGGTAAATGAGGATTGGGTAATTTCACATTCTTTTTAAAATATCGAATTAGATATTTTTTATAAAATGAATTTTCTTTAAAAAACTTTTAATCTAAATGGTTAGTTAGCTACAATTTAAAAAATGCGGACAATTAGAAATGTCTAAAAATGTTTCTAGTTTAACTAGACCTTTTTTCCCTATGTTTTTTAGAAACAAATGAAATGAAATTATTTTAATTTATAAAAAAATATAATATAAAAAATCATGGGTAATTTCAGTCTTTACAGTGAGATAAAACATTAATATAATAAACAATAACCCTCCAAGAGATTATTAAATAGGAGTGGGAGAGGGAGAATTTAATGGATAGTGGGAATATGGATGTTATGTTGAGATGATGTCATAATGAGTGAAGGGTGTTGTAGCACCCTGGCCTGAATATCCACCAGAATGGTGATTCTAGGATGAGATTCACAGTTCGTAGAAGCCCCTCCCCACACTCAAAAGGTTATTGGCTAGAAGAGATGTTTTAATAATAATGATAGTGGGTAGACTATACCTTCAGGTGATGTTAATATAGTTTTATGAGTATATATATAGAACATATAGTGGAAATAATGACTCAATAGACTCAAACTAGACCCAGCAATGGTGATATGACATTCAATATTATACAATAGTAGAAGCAGTATACACCATCAGAAAAAAAATCCAAGAATTCATTTACAGCTAAGAATGCAAGCATAATAGGTCATAAAGTTCAATTTCCATTATTGTGTTGCCAAATGGATGACCACAATATTTACATATATACGAATGCTGAAAATTAAACTAAAACCAAAAAAGGAAACTCCATCTCAGGAAATAACAAATGGTCCCATTCATTCCATCCATGCCAAATGAACTACTAAGATCCATCTCCATGGCCTAAAGCATGACCTGAATGCAAAATCATAATGTCAACAGACATCCTAAAGGTCCTATGATAGGTATGAGAATGAGTCCATGTAGGGTACCACGCACATGTTCATAACATACATTAGTGATTAAGTAAGTTTATACTAATAAAATACAAAATATAACTACATGAATATCTAATTATACAAACACCTAACTAGTACCCAAAATCCACTAGGAAGTTCTCACCTTCCTTGGCAAACTCCAGAATCATAGAGAGAAGAGTATCCTTAGAAAATGGACCATGTAATATTTTAAGATACGATTTATTGGTGAACTATTAGGTTCCACGTCTACCAAAGTAACCTGGAACTATCTGACTCCTAACACCTCATGTCCAAACAAGTCACCAACATCCCTAAGGCATGCTTAACATATACAAACCTGGTCCCTCATAACAATACTTAAAATTACCCTTCGTCTTAATATTGAAATCTGGTGGCACAAAAATATCAATCCTCCATGTAAAATCATCTTCAACTCATATATCAATGTCTTGAAGAACGGTGATCCTCATACTATTAAATGATTATATCCCAATGGCCTTAAGCTTGGTACGCCTTAGCCCCAAGCTGACAGGCTCAATGCTATCATCTGAAGGCTCATCTTGTTCCTCATGGATTTCTATAGTAGGAACCCCCAACCAATTTCCTTATCCACAGTACTGGGGTCCTCCACACACAAGAGTGGTCAAAATCATTTCATCATTGAGTGAACATGCGTACACATGACTCCAATGGTACTTTATCCAATCAAGGGTGAGAGGAAATCAAACAAACAGTACATAATACCAATCAACTATGGAACCACATTCCCTTGTGACTTTGTCACTCAAGTCCACTATCAAGACCATTCAATATCATGGGACATGACCTCAAACTTATGACCTTCTCACCTCAATCGATGACTATTTATCCCAATTGGTGATCACATCACCCATGTAACCTAGGCCAAGCCCATCCTAACTATCAATTCACCTAAAAAACATTTCCATTGTTATATTAATCCATCTTCTATGCCCTTCATGATCCCATGGATCAAAAAATTATATCATAAATTATTTATATATACAAAATTTATATCAATTAAAATAAAAAAATTCAATATAATTATATTTAACAACCAAAAATCAATATAATAAATCAATTGAATATAAGTAACACCGCAATCCGAACCACCCAAGTTTAATGTAGTCTCTATCCCAGCCTCACACAAATTTACATGGTTTGGGAATACCCAACAACAACCCATAAGTTAGAAATAATTAATTAATGGACAATCATTAATTTAAATGGGTATTGTTTCGTTAGAACAAAGGCACGCTAAAAGACGACCCAGAGAAAACTCAAGAATTAAAAAATTAAATTATGATCCACTTACCTTGGAGTCATTTTAGTAGGAATGCCTGATATTATCCTATTACACCAATGTATTTTAGTGAAATCAGTGTTTCCCTCAAATGCCTTGAAAATATGGCCAATAGAACCATAGTGATTTAACGGTCCATGAGTTGAGAGAAAATAATAAATTAGGCATGGTCGAAGAGATAAATACTAAGACAAATCTAATTAAAATCATGTATCAAAGATCAATATTTGGATGATAATGTTATTGAGATCCCTAGGTGAGGGATGGAGGGGCACATGACTCTATGGTGCTACCTCAGTCCGTAGAGGTAGAAAATAATAAAGGTATATTGAGACCCCTGTACCATTTAAAAAATCAATATCAAGAATTTACACTCAATTTAAATTCTGTGATTTCTTAGGTCAACCCTGAAAACTCATGAAATTTAATAATAACACATCGTGTATTTATTCAGGTGTAATGTAATGGGATAGTAGTAGCTTTTAGCAGTATGAGTCATATTCTCTTCCTCTGGTGTTTTCCCATACCCGTAGAACTTTGATAAAAAACAGAAATCACACATAAAACAAGGTCTTGGGTCAAAAAACTCTCGTAATGTGGTTCTGAATATCAAAAAATGGGTTAGTATGTCCACCATCTCAAAAATTCAAATTTACCTAAAAAATGAATCGTTTAGAAAAAAATGGGATGTTACAATATCCACACTGAAACATAAATTAAACATGAGCTATAAAACATAATCTAATATGGTATCGAACATACTCATCTCTTTTTAAAATTATCCTGAAGTACCTCAGTCTCAAAGGCACATGTCAAATACCACATGTTTCTCCCCACCATAGATGTAACCTACCCCAGTTGCATTTTGACACAAATCAAATAATAAATCCTATGATCCATCAACCATCCTCAGACTCAGGGTCATCTCATGACACATCTTTATTCCTTCACCAAATTATATGATCCTTTGTTATACATGACACTAATCAAAATTATTTCTATGCATCGGTTCCCACATCATGCCCATGTAACTCATGGAACCAATGATGTCTTGTATATCATCAGCTTCTCAAATAAGTCTCATTGCCTCACACACAATCAATTACCAGACCGTAATGATGCCCTGATTCCGAAACACCTCCTATAACTCGAATCTTCTATATTCCCTAAGGCCAAATCACCTCACAAGTTATGCATCTAATGATTCTCACATTGATCCTGATGCCTCACACCTCATATAAAAATATATTTCACTTCAAAAATGATTCCAACCTACTATCCAATGGTTGGTTAGTCGACACATATATCCCATTCAGCTCATGTACCAAAAATAGACATTCCTAAAAGGGAAATGCCAATATAAACAAAAAAACACGGCTAAGACCGTGGTATAACTCTAAACACCTTCATCTCTCCAGCCTACTCTGACCCTAGTAGTTCCATGGAATGCACCTATCCTAAAGCTTATTTTCTTAAAGCCTGACCTCCTTGTGGTGCTACACTAGACAGTAGAGACTAACCCCACTACCGGATCACACTATCTCTGTGATGACCTCCATGTGTAGTTGAAACTAAACTAACATCACCTAGTACCACTCTGGGTCTGATCATAGTACATAGAGTATGCCCTGATCCCTGATTTCCAACTATCCAAGAAGGAATCCTGCAAAACACCTCAAGATGCAAAACATCCCCATATGCTCAAAAATATTTTGGTGGTTTCTGACACTGAGTCCATACTTTTCCTTCCATCCTCCACTAGAATCATACCATTTATAATCCATTATAATTTTTTATACTCAATTCCTAGGCCTGATTACCCTATGGGAACTCCTCTCAACCTCGCTTCCTACCATCTGAAATGTCACCACTGAAATCACATGAATCCATCTTCCAGATTGAGTAAGAATGATCTTTCAAATTTCTCAAGGATATGAGTGCCTGATTCACATCCATATAGAATTATTCTAACCAAAATATGTTCATTTTAACCCAAAATTAATGTCATAAACCATATTAAAAATTCCCCACCATTGAGGTGTCATCGTTCACCATCATGGATGTGAAGTCAGACAATTATTTGAAAATCGCTATATAGTCCATGAAGAACATGTTACCTTATAGAAGATTAATGATCTCTTTATCTCTCTCTATCCCCGGTGTCTCCAAAAATATGTGATCAAATAACCTGGCCCCAATGTTTATCTAGTCTAGTCCCTCAGGTTTTTCTTTCATGCACCTGCATGTCCCACCATTGCATAGCTAGTCCTATGAGCATATATGTATCCAGTTTCACCCTATTCCCTACAGTTGTCTCTAACTACTCAAAAATAATATACAAAGAGTCCATATAGTTCTGAACTTCCTATGGACTACACTCGCTTTGAAATAGGAGTGGGTGTAGTGATTGGAACAATCATGTTAGATATGTTGTAGAAGGATCTTCTCTCTGAGCTCCAAATTTGATAGCCAAGATTGTATTTACTAGGCACGTTTTGATCTTCTCATCTATCCATAAACCAAAATCTTTGAAACCTGATGGATGCCCCACTTACACTAGAACATGTACCTGAAGCTCATGATCTGCCTGACTGTCAAGGATCTCAACAAACATTTGCTCATGTGGAAAAAAACCATCACACTCCCAACCCTTCATTTTATCTATCTTAGTGAAAACCCACTGAATACCATTACTTTTTCAGACATCCTATATAAAATATATATAAATATCATATATACGGAATGTAGTAACAGGAATCGTCAACTCACTACCATGACCCTCCCCCACCGAAACCATGCCACATGAAATCTTGGCCTCATGGTCTCATTACCCAACCCCAATAGATTCAAGTTTCAAATATTCCCTAGGAAACACCAGTCCATACAGACCATGTAACCTTAAACAGATGACCATATCACCCCGCATGGTGATCAACATCACCACATGTGATCTCACCTTCTTGATCCTATAATAGTGAAGGACATATGAATAATCATCACATATAAAAAGTAGATTCTATCCTGAAACATACAGGTATATATTTCACAGTCATACTATGTGACTAATCAATTATAAAAATACGTAACAAATATCCCCTTCCATATCAGTCCAATTGTCCAAATCACATTCCTTGTCATACCAGGATAGAGATCACAAGTCATAAAAATAACAATCGCATTCCATTTGTATCGGTCGATGACAAGATAATATAAACTATAAAACAAGTAACAAGAGAACAATAATTCCCACCATGGAATCATGGTATGTCCCCTGTGACTAGGGATGTATTCACTCAAACACAGCCTCTAATCCTAGTTTCGACAAAATCATGATCTCCAGTCTACTATAACACAAATAGTAAGAAACAAATATTAAAATTTTTGTTATGGTTTATATCCATTCAAACACCACTACTGATTCCCAATAAGGAACCCCTTTAATAACACTATTTAGATCCCCTACTTGAATTCCCTCTTGATAAGTTCTTATAATCATTGTTCCACTAACCATAGGAACCTCCCTGTATACCAAAGGCTTCCGACTAGACGTGAGGGTGTAATAAGAGTGATAGTGGGGAGACTATACCCTCATGTGATGATAATATAATAGTACAACAAAATATATAAAACATACAATAGAATTAAAGACTCAAGAGACTTAAACCCATTCTGTAAATGGTATAACAACATTCAATATAAAAAAATAGTGGAATATATATACAACATCACTAGTGGAAAGAAATTCAAAAAAATCATTTATATCTATGCATGTATCCATAACAGGTAATACAATACAATTTTATATAATGTTTTCCAAATGCATTTTCCACAATATATACATATATATGCAGGCCCAAACAGAAATGAAAACCATAAAGGTGACTCTAGAAAAGTAAAGAATTGATTGTCCCTTGCCTTCCATCCATTCTAACTCAACTACCAGGATCTAGCTCTGGAGGTAGAACCCTTTCCTGAATGTAAAAGAATAAATTCCACACTCATCCCAAAGGGACCATGTACGGTGTGACAACAAGTCTTTCATTGGTACCAACCATGTGTGTGTACATTAAATTTTTTATTAACTAGTTTTATATTCATAAATAATGAAAATAGAGTCACATTTATACATAATTAACCACACACATCATCTGTGCTCAACAACCACTAGGAAGTTGTCACATAACTCAGGCAACACCAGAATGTCATAGCGGAGAGGATCCTTAACCCATGTTCTGTAGGACCCCAGGACACCCTGAGAGGGGCGGGGTGAATCAGGGTGTCAAATTTTTCTTCTTAAAGTTGTGGATCTTGTTCCCATGTTGGTAAGAACTACTTAAACCTGTATGAGGGATATGATTAGCAATGAAACATTCACATGCAAAGAGATAGCATAAAAAATTTACTTGGTTCACTACTAAGGGCTACGTCCAAGGATCATACGCCGAAAAGTTGTCGGTCGTACCAAATTCCACTAATTTTCACTAGTTGCGGATTAAAATGGTTCGGTAACAGTCACTTTTTCCTAGGATAACTGCCTTTACAAAAGTTTAGGGATAGCTCACTGCGTCCCTCAAGTCACTCCCGTTGACTCCCCCGGACTCACTGCCGTTGGTGAAGTCTCACTTAGTTAAAAGACATGAAGGTCTCTTCAATAGATAGACATAAAGTTATTTGTCTCTAGTTCAGCATGAGACTTTGCTTGCATCAGGGTTTAGAGTTGATGCTCTTTTCAGTTCAATCATTCTTCTTTAGTTTAATGACTGAATGCACTAGATCTGCTTGTCTTCGTTTTCTGGAATCACAATCACTTTTGTGATTGCTCAATAAATCATGCTTAGCTTACATGGAATTGTCTGTACCAGTTCACCATGTATGGATGAGATCATGTATGTATCATTTATATTTCTTCTTCAATCTCACTTTGCACTGAATGTATCGGGCAATCTACTGGATTTCATGGAACTCCAAAAAGGACCGATGGGCTTCAGCAGTACCTGGCGTGCATCTCCACGCCCGATGTGCAAGTCTTAATACGATGCGCAAGTCTTCGACACGCAGGTCCAAACTGGCATGCAAGTATCAACAAAGCCCCTGCACGACACTGCCTTCCTCAAATTCTAACCTGTGCGACTCACTTCCTTTCTCACCCAAACCACCTTGGGCGCGCAACCAACAACAGGCGCGCAGCTTCAAATACTGGTGCACAAGTCCACCTACGTGACCACACAATACTTGAGCAACTTCCACACCTGCACGATGGAAGCTCTGATTTTTCTAATTGTTGAACTCCGTGGGAAATGAGGAGGGGTTGTCCTCTATTTATAGGCAAACTGGTCAACCTGCGCGGCGGCACACAAGTCACTCCTCGGTGCACAAGTCTCGGCGCGCAGCTCATCTCCCCTAGCCTCTATCGCGCAACTCACTTGCATGACCCAACCAATACATGCACTACCTTCTTTCCTTTTCCATATTTTGAATTTCTATTCTTGAAAAACAATAGGTGCGCAAGTTTCCAATCCTTCTAGGGACTGGCCCGTTAGTCTCTTCATGGCACGCAAATCACTTGCGTGACCAACCCAACACTTGCACGACCCTTATCCCATTCACATATTTTGATGTTCTGATCCTAAAAAACATATTGCGCCCAAGTTATCTCTCCTTCAAGTACACGAAACTCAAGTCTCTTTTCCAAAACCACTTTTCTCCAGTTGTCAATTTTCAGGCCAAAAAATTTGGCAAACACTTGAAAACAACGCAACCTTGTATCTGTTGTTGTTGAAGCCCCTCGAGATCATCCATTCCTTTGTCAACATTCTTGAATCAAATATGGATCGGTAACCAGTGCCCTTGAACTCAACATTCCACCATGGAATTTCCTTTGTCAACAAATTTGAATGTCATTTGTTTGCTTTTTCAACAAGCACGATCACCTCAAAAACACTTCTTTTCGGTGATTTGTATCCTTCAGCAACTCTTCTGTTTTCATCACAAACTCCATTATTGTGATATGTATTCTTTGAAGGAACAGATTTAGCATCATCATCTTTTGAGACAATGTTACTTGCATGGACATCTCATAATTCCAATCCTCGCATGGCCATCTCAGAATTCCAATCCTTTTCACATTGTCTTCTTATTCAACCGTCATTATCTACATCATGGAAATATGATGATTCAACTCTTTAAGATGTTTCTTGCATGGTTCTAATTCAATACTGAGGAATTTCATGGCTTTCATCAAAACCACATTATTTTTTATTCATTATCAAGTGGATTATACCTCATGTTATTCATTGTTGTAAACAATGTGTCACCTTTGACACATGTTCTTTTTTCTTATGATCAGTACAACAATCGTCTGAATTTCCATTCCCCCATTTCATCGGAGTACTTCTTGATCTCCTTCATTTTGATCTTCATTGACAATTATTGACAAAAGATACAACCATATACACAAAGTGGTCCCAACATGTTCTAATTAATCCCATGATATAGAATTTCTAGGTGAACCCTCTTGTTCCTTCATTTCCAAAGTAACCTAGATTCATGTGCCTCCTGAAGCCTCAAGTACAAACATGTCACTAAAGTCCCAATGGCACACCCAATCGATACAAATCAGGTCCCTCGAACCCCTTCTCGAAAGAACATATCAGTCAAAACCGATAGCCGGAGGCATAGTTATATATGTCTCGAAAGTATAATAATTATTGTCTCGTAGCACACCACTCCAATGAATGGAAATTCCCATTTTACAAAATTATCCTCGACCAACAGTCTCATGTACAGAAGGCCTCATACCCAAATCGACAGTCATAGTGCTAGCATTTGAAGTTTCCATACCTTCAACATGACTTTATATGGAATGCACCCTAAAAAATACTTAACATTCACTATAGGTGGGCCTCTACCCACACAAGTTGTAAAAACCACCTCATCACAAAGTCAACATGTGTGGAAATGACTTAAACTAAGACTTTTCCAATCCTAGGTGAGCGACAATCACCAAAATATTACCAAAGCCAAATAAACTTTGGAACCTTGTTCCCCTATGACCAGGTTGCTCAAGTCTGATGTCTATGCCATGAAATATCACAGTCCATGTCCTCAACCTAATGGCCTTTCTTCCTCAACTGATGACCATGTCACCCAAATGGTGATCAAATCACCCAAGTAACCCCTGTTAAGCCCATCTGAAAGATCAATTCACCTAAAAATGATATACATTTCTACCTCAATCATTGGGCTATGCCCTTCGCAATCCCATTTATTATATAATTTTATCATAAATAATTTATATAAACACAATTCACTGGATTTTAAATAATATTAATCAATACAATTGAATTGAACAACTCAAAATACATGTATCAAATCAATTTAATATAAGGAACACCCCCAGCATAACCATCCAAGTGGTTTATGGCATCTAACCCGACCTCACACATATACACATGGTTTGGGAATTCCCAACATTATCCAATAAGGTTGAATTAAATAACTAAAATACAACTATTTATTTAAATTTCACTTGGTTGGTCAACACAATGGCACATTAAAATCCCTACCCCCAGACCACATGTGAAATCAAAAAGATAAGTGTGCACCACCTGACTTGGAGTCGTAGAAGTATAAATTTTTTAAATTATCATCTAACATTGACCGATTTTAGGGAAATCATTTTTTTGATGAATTACCTAAAAAATAGGGCCAACCGACCCACATAGATTTTATGGTCAATTAGTTGAGAGAAAATAAGAAATGAGGCATGAGTGAGGAAATTTGTATCGATATAGATCCCAAGAATCCACATATCAAAGATTAAATTAGTGATAATGGAGTTATCAAGATCCCTATTTTTGTGATGGAGGGGCGCACGACTCATGGGCACTGCCTCTATCCGTAAACAAGGAAAAAATAATTGAGTGTCGAGTCCCCTACCCCCTTTTAAAGAAAAAATTCTTTGGTAATTTTCAAATTGTGTCAATTTGGGGATTTCAATGGTCTACCTTGAAAAAAGATGAATTAAAATAATTACACATTGTGTAAATTTCCGGTGTTAGTGTTTTGCAGTTCGGGTCATCCTCACTTCCTCAAGTGTTTTCCCTATCCTCTAATACATCCAACAATTCAGAAGCCACACCTAATAAATTGTATTGGGTAAAAAATCCCATAAACAGGTTCTAATTTTAAGAAAATGGGATGGTCCAACCTCCAACACAAAATTTTAAATTTACACAAAAAAATACATCAAAAAACCTGGGATGTTACAGCTGTTATATATATTTTCTCCCAAATTAAATTGGCTAACAAAAATAATAACTCCCTAAAATACCATAGGGTACTCATTTGGTAGTTATAAGGTACCCGATGGATAAATAGGAGCTACACTACTTCTACTGTATTTACAAGGTTCCTAGTGTAATATAATTTGGAACCTAGAGGATTTAGAAGCATGGAAAAATATCATTGATGAGATAAAGGTAGGTTTTCTCTGGGAGGGCCCATGTGTGGGGTGTTGATGTCATCAGGGTGGTTCACCCAAGCTAGAATGGCGAGTGGGATGATCATAAGCAGGTTAATATATTGGGATAAAAGGAAAAATTTAAAGTAAATTTTTTATAATGAATTAATTAATAAACTAGTATAATTAGTGATATATATATATATATTCTACGTTTCATGAACTATTACCAATTTTTAGAAAACATGGTCAAATGAGTTGGGGGTAATTACCCTTGCTTTTGGGAATAGATAATTTGATACGTTTCTCAAAAAACATATAATTAGTGAAGTTTTGAAAAACATGGATAAATAGAAATGGTTTTGAATGCATGGATAAATAAAAATGTTTACAAATATAACTAATTTACCCATAACTAATTTCCATATGTTTTTTTAGAAATGTAAGTAATAAAATTAGTTATCTTTATAAACATTAATTTTATTAAAAAACACAGTATTTTTTTTCCCATACAGTGAGATGGGGTTTCAATTTATTGTGATATGACCTTATGAGAGATCATAGAAGATAATAGGGAGAGGATAGAATGTTCGAGACAAGTGGATTTAGGTTATTGTACTAGGAAAATATCAAAAAGTGGTATGGGTGTTATATTTTTTTAACAAATTATCTGGTTTAAAAAATAAAAACATCCCCAAACTGCTACAAAGTATGAGGTTGGGGGACACAGGGTACTTGGTGTTCTCCTAGGTGATATCAAACTTTTATGGTCCTCATCAGGTACAAGATGAACCTTGACTAGCTACCTAATAGATTTTATTTCCTGATAGAATGCTATATCATCCCTTCAACCTTCACCTGATACCATTGATCACACCTAAAACACATGGAACTATATATAAACACCACATGTAGATGTCCAAACTAATATAATTAGTCTATGAATTCCAATTCTAAAAAAGCCTTGAGCTGGTTACTAAAAATTATTGTTCCCCATAAATTAACCAACCTATGATGAAACTCTTCATTATAATACCCCCGACCATATGGATTTTTCATCCCCTAGAAGCATATTTTATAGTCCCCAAACTCTTTACTCATCAATATAAAATTTTTTCTATAGGTTTTTTATTCCAAACCGATTACAGCTCCATTTCACCAATTTTTTCTCAAAATAAAAAATATTTCACAACAAACTATTAATCTGGTCGTACACCATTGTTAGATATTTCTCAAATGACATTCTCAACACAAAAATAATATATCTATCCCAAATACATGAAAACATTATCAAATAATGTACTAAATTCCCCAAAAGAAACAATTTCACACAACGATATCAACTTATGACCTAAAACCCAAGGAATTAACTTCACTAGCACAAAAAAACACCTAGACCATTTCTCAAATGAAATCATTATTTTTTTTGAATTCACTGATTGTATCAACAGTAATGTGAAAAATGATAAATATAATGTTGTTTAGGAACCAATTATAATTTATCTATCCTTAATCAATAGAAAAAACAAATTCGACTAATCACTTTCTAAGCTCATACATTCCACAACATTGATGTCAATAACCAATCTCTTGAAATTGAGATCACTCAATAATAGACTGATAGGACCCTCCCTACCATAGTTTTTTCGATACCATCATCATGTTTATACCCACACATCCACTCCACTAGACCATAATAGGATCATTGCATATAATCCTATCTCTAAGAATCAAAAAACTTACATACGTGAACATACAACAACTTTCAAACACATATTACTTCAAAAAGGAAAAAATAAATAAAAAATAAACTACATATAGTTTAACAAGTACCATAAAACATGATATCTCAAGGATTTTCTCGAAACTTTTGATACTAAAAGCCTACCAATATGGCCTTCTTCATTTGATCACAATATATTAATAGATTAACTATTCTACTAAAAATAATTACACAAAATTGGATCTTCCCATCATTGATAATGCACATGTATATCCTTGGAACACTATAAACACACCATGTTTCATTTCCATCATCCATTATGGTGGCAATAATTTAGAATTATAACTCTATACCCCATTGGTTTAACTATATTTCCTTACTAAAATCATTAATCCATCACATGACACCAAACGATTTTATGCTACCTCAAGAGGTGTAGAATCCTCTAACTCAATCCTTAATTCCCACTTAAAACACTCAAATTGGTGTCTAAATAGAAGTAATCTACTCATACCTATAAATATTACTTCAGCCTGTTGGGCCTCTCAATTTTTAATGATCACAAATCAAGTAAAATCATGTTTAATGATTTATTAAGATTTAAGTTCAAATACACTTAATTATGATTATCTATGTTCAAATATAAATTTAACAAATTTTGATAATGTTTATAATAAAATATTGGCAAAAAGATAAAAATGGAAATGTATGAATCACTATTATCATGACTCACCAAAAACGTTTGAGCTACTGACATGTTGAGTCAAAGAAATATGTTTGATTCACTGATGGACTGACTTTCCGATAGATCAACTCACTGTCATCAATGACTCACTAAAACATAAACCTATCGATAGAAGGACATACCGATAGAAGGACCTACCAACAGAAGAACATACTGACAGAAGAACATATCTTCAAAAGGACATGTCGATAGAAGGACCTACAGATAGAAGAACATGTTGATAGAGGGAGCTACCAAAAGAAGGACCTACCAATAGAATAACATACCTACAGAAAGACCTATCAATATAAGGACCTACCAATAGAAGAATATATTGATAGAGGGACCAATATACAAAAATACCTGTTGACAGAAGGACATACCGACAGAATGATCTACCGTTCAACACATATAAAATTTTATTTAATATAAAATTCAAACTTTTAACCAACAATAATATTGGGTTATTGAATGCTACTAATTACTTCTATGAATTTATGTAGACATCATTAACATCAATGTTAGAGTTACGAGGAATAATAAATACTTGAACATGCCTATTGTCAACCTCTATAATATATATCGAAATCACCTGAGAAAAAAGTGTGGCAACCATATAGAGAGAACATATGAGGTGGATAAAAGTATATATGGGAAGAAAACACTTTCTTTATAGATATGAACAAGGAAGGATTTTCTCTGAACCAAAAATACCAAATTCCTTACAGTAATGAACCCTAGTGATGAGAACCTTTGAAGAGCATTTAGCCTCACTTGAAACCAGAAAACAAAGCATCCAAAATTCTCTATTTTGGTGCCTGTTTTTAGAAGAGAAATTTATCTTTACATCTTATACAGAAATGAAATACAAAATCTTCAAGCACATCACAGAGATCATTATAAACATTTTATCATTATTTCAGTTGTGTTGTGAACATTCTTATTTCTTTTATCATTGTATGTGTCTGAATCCCAAACATATATTGTCTCAAATGCTAAGGTGGAAGATACAATATATCTTTACTGTGTCACTCATTGAAACCATTTTCTCCCACTTATAGCAATTGAAGAGGTCACTATGTTTCCTAGTTGTATTTTTTTCCAAAAAATAACTATGGTAGAGATCTTGTTGACCTGAAAAACATTGTGTGTTATTATGAACCTCGATATATGTTGTGGATCGAGTTTATTACAATAAACTAATCGGTGGTAAGTGATCATCATGAATAGAATACTAGGTCTCTTCTTGATACTAATCCTCATATTTTTCACTAATGTGTTTTTCAAAATTCGTTTTCTCTATTATCATACTTATTTTAGATAAATTAATATTACTTTGATAGTTAATCTAGTTAGTTTTCATAACTATTTTAGATTTAGTGGTATAATTTTAAAAAATGTTATCAATATTTTAAATTATTATAACTGATAATTAATCAATAATTTTGGAAATAAATTGAACTTTTAAAACTCGTATAAATCTTCTACTTTGGCTAATTAGGATATTAAGATTTTAAATAGGAGGAATTTTTTAATATTTTTTTTAAAAAAAAAATCATAGGAACTTAGTCCACCCACCTCTTGAGTGTCCTTCATTGACCAATATTTGGTATCAAATGATTATTTTTAATATTATATTTTTAATTTTTTTTAATATTTTCAAATCATTTCAACAGTGATTTTAGTTTTGTTTTAGTGATCTCAAAATTTCAGTTTGTTCTAAATTTTTATCTCATTAAAACCCCATTCTTTATTATTTATTATGGATAATATATTGGAAGGTGGTGCTACCAAAAAATCAAAATTTGAAATTGAAATAATTATGCTTAGTGGAAAAATACGATGAAAATGAATTTAAAAGTATGGGTTTTGAAATATGGACTTCAATTGTATATCAATATAATATTATTTATACTGCCCAAAATAAATGAGATGACCCAACTAAGGAAGCTTATAATAATAACTACAAAGAAATGAATTCTTTATATTATGACTTAGGAGATGAAGAATTCAATAGGATTTCTACATGTAAAATTGCCTATGAAAATTGGAATACCCGTTCACTTTCACATGAAGGAACCACTAGTGTTAAAGAAATGACACTCTATACATATACTATTAATTATGATAACTTCAAATTGAAGCCTGATGAAAAAATCATTGACAGGTATCTCAGGTTTAAGTAAATTGTATATAATATGATCTTTCTAGGAAAGGATGTTATAGTTATGTAACAAATCATGATTATTCTAAAATTTCTACCAAAAAGATGGAGAGGAACTTCAGTGTCAATAAGGGAATCGTGGGACATCATCTCTTTTCTAGTGGAGGCAATGATTGATAATATGATGATGTTTGAGGAAGAATTTAAGGTCAAAATGAATAATATGATGAACCAATGAATATGTTAGTGGACTTAAAGACCACTGATTCTATACACGAAGAAAAAGAGAATGAAAAAACTCATTCTGATAGTTCAAGCAATGAAGAACCACCATCTAATAGTGATGAAGAAGTGGATCAATTATCCAGGTGGATTAAAATTTTGTATAGAAAGAAGAAGTTCTTTAAGAATCCCATATACAAAGGAAAGTATGAACAATAGGGAAACTAAAAAATGATAGGAAGAGAGGTGATAAATATATTTAGATAGAAATTTATCAATGTAAGATAAGAGGACATGTAAAGGCTACCTATCCTATGTTAAAGCATATTAATAAATATGAGGACAAAGATAAAAGGTATTAGAAGTCAATGAAGGCCACCTGGAGTTATTCTAAGGATATCTCTAGTGAGTATGAGTATTCACAAGATAAAGCTAACTTGTTATTCATCGAAAACACTTATAAGGTAACCCTTGAATATCCTCTACAACATTCCTACTATTCTGAAGATGAATCTAATTCCAAAAACAAGACCAATGAAGAAATATTTTAGTGCTGAAAAATTATTTAGGACACATGCATTGAATTAAAAGATAAATACAGTGTTTTGAAGTAACAAAATACTCTAACCTCTACTGATAAATTGGAGATTAATAAATAGAAAACGAAAAATAATCAATTTCATAATGAATATAATGATGTTAAATTAATATATGAGATGTTGAAAAAATACATAGAAAATTTTACCAATGGAAAAAATAGTCTCAATCAAATTTTTGGTAAGCATATTAAACCATGATATTCTAATGGTATAGGTTATCAACCAGTAAAAAGAAAAATTGATAAAAATAATTTTGTATCAAAATCTAGAAAATTAGTATTTCTTCCAAGATTTGAACGATCTACTACATGATCTAGAAGTGGAAAATATTATAGTGCTTCTCGTTTTTTCATACCAAATAGTGTTTAATTTTATAATACATTAAAAATTGATTATATAAAACCCATGAAGGTAGTATGGGTTCCCAAATAATTATTTACTCATATTACTAGTCCCATGAAGGTATGGGTACCAAAATATTTTCCTATTTTAATTGTATTTGTGGTAATCATGATTGAAGAGATCATGTAAAAGCTTATGGTACATGGAAAGTGGATATTCAAGACCCCTGGAATGGGAAAAATTAAGCTTCAATAATCTTATAAATATTGATATTAAGAATGGCACTTTTGGTGATAATTATTGAGGAATAATAATTGTCCACGGCTAAAAGAGTAACACTTATTCAATTTTAATGTCCAAAGTACATCTTATTGATGTATTAAAGTACAATTTTCTCAATATATCTCAGTTATGTGAATATGTTTTCAAGGTAAAATTTTAAAATGATTAATATATTGTCTTTAATTCAAAAAATTAGATAGTTTTTACTACTTTTAGAAATGTGAATGTTTATGCTGTGAACTTGAAATATTTGTTTTCTCAAAAAGATTCATTCTTAACTGTATTTCATAAAGAATCTTGGATTTGGACTAAGAGATTAAACCACTATAACACTAAATCACTTAAAAAGATATCAATAAATGGTTTAGTCAAGGATATACCAAAACTAAAATTTACTGATAATAAACTTTTCAATCCTTTTCAAAAGTGAAATCAATGCAAAATATCATTCAAACCAAAGAAAGAATTTCCAACATATCAACCAATTGAGTTTGTTCACATGTATTTTTTGGACTATCTAGAGATTCATGTCTTAATGGTATGAACTATGTCTATGTTTTTGTGGATTACTTATATAGGTATACATGGACCTTGTTTTTATCTCACAAGAGTGGATCATGTTCTTACTTCACCAAGTATGCTAGATCAATAGAGAACCGAAGTGTTCTTTTGATAAAAACCTTCTGGAGAGACCATATACATGAGTTTTAGAACCAAGAGATTGAATATTTTGTCTCACAAAATGGATATATCTATAACTTCTATGATCCTAGTACACCCCAGAAGAATAGAGTTTTTGAAAGAATGAATAGAAACATACAAGAAATAGCCCAAAAAATTCTTAATGCGTATGACATACCTATTTATTTTAGTGAAAAAAGTTGACAATACATCTTGTTATATAATCAATAGAGTATCAATAAGACCAATTCTTAATAAAAATCCTCGTGAGCTAAAGAATATTAAGAAACCCAATGTTATCTACATTAATGATTTTGGGTTACAAGTTTAATATGATCAATTATAAAGAAAATGTTAACATGTTTTCATAAAAAGTTGATGAAGGAATTTTCCTAGGTTACTCAATCTCTAGTAAAGACTATATAGATTTCTATAAAAGAACCAAATATGTTGAAGAATCTATGCATGTTAAATTTGAGGAAATAGGTCCACAAGAACATAGAACCTCTCTTGAAAATATTTGAGGATAATCTATCCAATATCGACATAAATGCTAGACCCTCTAATTCCACTGTTAAGCATGGTGCTAAATCCCCCTGTTCCATAAAATCTCAAGACACTAGTCATAGTGAACCTGAACCTACATATGAACCTAAAATAACGTTTCCTTCCTTTTCTAGATCTGTTAAAACCATTAAAAACCATCCCTAAGATGACATTGTTGGATAAATAGTTGAAGGGGCATAGGCAAGAGCTTCTCTTAGGAACCGGGTTGAACATTAGGCCTTGTTTTCACATCTTGAACCTAAAAACATTAATGACGAAATCAATAATGAATTTTTGGTGATGGATATTCAAGAGGAGTTGAATCAATTTGAAAGAAAAAAATGATTGGAAACTAGTGGATATATTTAAAGACACCTTCAACATAGGCACTAAGTGGGTATTTAGAAACAAAGAACATGATGTAGGCACCATAGTGATGAATAAGGCCAGACTTGTTGCATAAGGATTGAGTCAAGAGAGATGTATTGACTATGAAGAAACCTTTTAACCAGTTTCTAGAATTGAATCCATTATAATCCTTCTAGAATATATATTTTATGTCAATTTCATACTATATTAGATAAATGTTAAAATAGAATTCTTAAATAGGTATATAGTTGAGGATGTTTTTTTAACAACCCCAATGTTTTACAAACCCTCATTTTCTAAATCATTTTTTTCATTTATCAAAGGCTTTAAATGGTTTCCTACAGGGTCCAAGAGATTGGTATGATAGATTAAGTACTCTTCTTGCCTCTAAGGGTTTTAAAAAGGTATAGATGATCCTAGTATCTTTATAAAAATAATTTCTATGATGTTGTAGTAGTTCAAATCTATGTTGTTGACATTATTTTTGGATCTTAAAAAAATACTTTATGTATTGTTATTTCAGAAATTATGCAAAATGAATTTGAAATGAGTTTAATGGGAGAACTCAAGTTTTTATTGGATTTAAAATCCTTCAAAAAAAGAAGGTAATATTTTAAATTAGTAAAAATATAATAAAGATCAATTAATTTTTTTGTCTTTGATTGTACAAAACATACTGATACTCCATTGAGTAGCGCCTGTAAGTTGGACCTTGGTGAAAATGAAAAATATATTGATCAAATCAATTACAGTGGGATTATTTGAAGTATACTTTAAGTAACTTCTTAGTAGCTTGATATTTTTTTAGTGTATGTATGTGTGTCCATTTTCATGAAACACCCAAAGAATGTCAATTAAATGCTGTTAAAATAATTCTCAAATACCTTGAGTATACAACCAAATTAGGATTTTTATACCCTATAAGACAAGCATATGATTTAGTCAGTTATTCATATGATGATTTTTAGTTTTAATTTATAAAGAAAATGAACATTTGGAACGTGTTACTTTTTGGGAATGTTTATAGTATCATGGTGTAGTAAAAAAATATTGTTTCATTATCCACTATTGAGGCTGAATACATTGTTTTTGGTTGTTGTTGTGCTCATATTTTGTGGATGAAACACACTATCCTAGATAATGGATATTAGTTTAGACATGTCCCTATAAACTATGATAATAAAATTACAATTAACATATCAAATAATCATGTTTCTCAATCAGGATCAAAACATATTTATGTAAGAAAACACATTTTCAGATATAATTTTCAGAAAGGTGATATAACTCTTAAATATATTGGCACAGAACATCAGCTTGCTGATATATTTACTAATCCATTAAACTCTTATCGAATGAGTTACATTATAGATTTATTTGGGATGATTATTTTTTGAGGACCTAATATTAATAACTAACTGTTAGATCCTAGTGTGGATAAATCTCCAATCAGAGACATGTGTTGTGTCTATGACACTAAAAATATCCCACTAATATTGTCTCGACGAAAATGATAGTGTAATTCCAAGTTTTCATATCGACAGTTTCACACCAACAGTGTCTTTCTGACATAGATGATGTCTTACTAATGGACACTCGCCGATAGAACTCGCCAACTATTATAATTTTTTTAAATGATGTTTTTTACTTATTTCTTTTCATTTGACATAGATTACTTGATTTATAGATTATAAAACCCTAAATTATAATACGTATTCAATCCTACTTACTTATTACTCTCGGTCTTCTACTCTAACAATATTACCCTTAATGTCTCTTTACATTTGACCATTTCACCTTTTTACCATCAATCGAAACCTAGATATAGTTAGAATAAAAGTATTCATAAAATGATCTAGAGATGATTCATTACCCAGTAAGAGACATAACAGATAATTGATCTTGTCTAAGCCTATTCATATTGGATGTGAAAACTGTGGGGTAACTCTTGAGAGAGAAGTGAACTCATAATGGTTATTAATAAGTATCTCTTGTTAAATGTGTCGTAGTGGAAAGTATGGTTTGAATGGTTCTCAGATAATGAAAGAACTTTTTAATCTAGACTGTTACATAAATTTTATCTTCTGAATGCGTTTATTCTGGAAGGTAGTGAGACATACTTGATTAAATCTCTGGTGAATGGATGTAGAGTATAGTTTTCCTCAAATAAATTGGATGATTTTATGAAGGTACCTCGTGAAGGTATTTATGATTTATATCATGGGAGTGATCCACCAATATGTGATTTTTCATTCTATGAAACATCATTGGGTGAGATAACTATAAATGAATATCATATAAGACCAATTGCTAATGAGTTGGATAGTAAAAGACGGTTGTTATTCTAGTTCATCCAACCCCAGTTGTGTCCAATGTATTTGTATGTGAAGATGAAGAAAATATCTCTATATATAGGGGTATCTTACTTTGTAATGATATTTTTAAGGGAATGAAGATAAATTAAAATACCTGGTAAAAGGTGTGGATTAGGGATGGTGAGAAATTATATGAGAATTTAAACCCTCTTCACTATCCATCTAGTCCAAGAGATGTAGTTGAACCTGGTCATTATCCAGATGATGATGTTGTCTATTTTGATAAAGATTAAGGGGATAAAACTAGAAGTGAATATAAATCACTTATAGATGATAGTATTGAACATGATATTGGTGAATGTCCTATAAGGGATTACTTTTGGAAATGATAGTTCACCTTTATCTCTATCTTCCGTGGAAATTATTCTGGACCATGATGATGATGACGAGACTAGGGAATCAAGCAGTCTAGAGTATAAAATCCAACATAATAGTTTAGATAAAGAAATTGGAGAAGGGAAATAAAAATGTGTGGAAGAGGATAGTGGCAGTGAAGCTGATGGAAGAGGAATTGAAGAAGATGATGAAGAATCTACTGATAAATGTGGATGTAATAGAGGAGATGAATCTGAGTAGGAAATTGGTGGAACTGATAGTAGTTTAGATCATCATGGTGATGATCGAGGAGATAATATGGAATCTATTGGTAATGTGGCTCATGAATAGATTGTATAACCTCATGAAGATTGTTCTACGGAATGGGAAGTAGTTGATGTTTATGGTGAACTAGAAGCACATGCATCCTCTTTACCAAGATTTTTTTATACTAGAATGATACCTCAAATTGGGGGGGATCCCCACGCATGAATTTTAGAGTTTATACACTCACTCGTTTTAATGATATTGTGGTATCTTATTGGGAAAAAGCTTACTGGTTATGTTGAACTTAGTTTGGATTATTCCGATTCATATGCAAAGGATGGTGTAGCTGTTCCAAGGAGACCATTAGTTGAGGAACCTGCTCATTCTTAGGAACCTCCATTAGTTTCATCTAATTCTACTCGTACACCTCTAGTGACTTCAGTACCAGGTGTCTATGTCACCAAATATGATTTTTAAATGTTTAGCGAAGATCTAAACTCTATTATTAGAATGTTATCTTAACCTCAAAATGAATTTATTCCTACTATAAATGAAAGAGATTTATTTTCAGAAAGAAAGAGTGGTTTTTCATGGGAAATCTTGGATGACCATAGTGGTTGAAAATATAATGAAGGATAACAAGAACATGAAGCATGATTTGACTGAAATGGGTTCAAACATAAATAAATTGACTATTGATAACATGTAATCATTGAATAATGTGATAAAAACGTTTGAGGATGTATGTTTTAGAAATGTTTCTTCTCAATCTCAAACCCCTGATATTGATGTGAATTAGTTGAGATAAGAACACAGAAATATAGTGCAAGGAGCATCAATATTAGAAAATACATTTACACACCCTCTATATATTGAGATGGTCAGGAATGTGATTAGATAAGAGCTTCAAACAATTTTTGGTGTCATTGATTAGGATAGTCTCTCCAAAATTAAGAAGAATGGTGATAAAATCCTTAACATTGTGAGATTCTATTACAAAGGTGTTACAAATGCAGAAGTATAAATAACCAAGAATGTCTATTTTTATTTCAAGATAATATACATGAATCATCATCTCACCATCCACTTCATGTTTTTAGTTGATAATTTTAGACATTCCTTAGTGACACAAGCTTTCAGAGATCTTGTGAAGCTACATAAAGAGTTTAGTCCTACCCTTGAAAAGTTTCTGGAAAACAAGGATGATTTCACAACGAAATGGAATATGGTTGGAATGTTCTCATGTATTTCATTGACCTTATAAATCATTATCTTCATTTCAATTATACGACTATCGTTGTACTAGATACGTAGCCTATCAGACCATATATCCAATCTGCTACCTATCATTCTTTCTACATTCCTTTTCAGGCACTCTCTCCTTCTCAAACATTCATTAAGACCCATCCTATCATTTATAGGGATCTTACTTGACCTCCGTCTTCCTCTACCCCTATTTTGGACCCTTTACTGTTTTCTACAGTTTCCTTTCCTCCTCTCAGAATTCACTCTGAACATATAGCCAATACTTCTACATCTATTTATCCTACCCTTGCAGCTTATGATAAGGGAAAGGTAGTGTGGACTACACATTGAAGAAGAAGTAGTTTGGATCGCTTGTTTGATAGGGTGTATTTTTTTTAATTTTGTTATGTTCTTATCAAATGTAATTTCACTTGATTATTAACTTCAGTATCTATTTGTTCTTTTCTTGGTTCTCATATTATTTATATTTTTCTCGAGTCTTTATTATTTTATGCTATTTACTCCTTTTGATAATCCCGAAATGGGGAGAGGGAATTATGCATTATTTTAACATTGGATAATATTGAAACATGAAAGGGGGAACATGGTCATTAATTTTTTAAGATAATAGTAATGGGGATATAGTAAGCAGAAGGAATACTTTGATCATTATTAATTAGATGATTCTTCTTTGTAATGTTATGGTTTTATATCATCAAAACGAGGGTGATTGTTATCCCTCTCGAGTTTTAATGCTCACAAATCAGGTCAAATCATGTTAAATCTTGTATTATGTTCTCAGTTCCAATATTATTAAATATTATTATCTATGTTAAACTACAACTTTAACATATTTTGTTACTATCTATGATATAACATAGAAAAATAAAAAAGGGAATATATGAGTTACAAATATCATGAAATACCGATAGAAGTTTGATCGACCAATAGGTTTAGTCACTGATACCAGTTTGAGTCATCAATAGTTTGACTTTCCAATATAGTAACTAACTGAAAACACTAAATCTATTACACATCAAGATACTAATATAATGAAATACCAATAGAAAGACTGACTGACAAAAGAACATACCAACAGAAAGACCTACCGACAGAAGAACATTCCGACATATGGTCATACTAATAGAAGAACATAATGGTTGATGGACCTATAGACAAAAGGACCTACCAACAGAATAACATACCGACAGAAGGACATATGATAGAAGAACATAGTTATAGAAGGACCTACCAAAAAAAGGACATACCAATTAAAGGAAATACCAATAGAATGAACTACTAATCAACACTTAAAAAATTATATTTACTCTTAAATTAAAAATTTTAACCTATGGTCAAATTTCTATATTTAATGCTACTAAATAATTCTATTATTATTTTAAGATATCATTAACATCAATGTTAGAGTCACCAGGTACAAAAAAATTCAGAACATGCCTATTTTTGACCACTATAGTATGTAATCAATTCACCTAATAATAATCCATAGAATCCATATAGATAGAAATTATGAGGTGGATAAAATAATATATGAGAAGAACCATAATTCTTGCTAGTCGTGAACATGGAAGAATGTAATGTGAACCAAAAATCCTAACATTCTTATAGTAACAAATCCAAGTGAAGAGCACCTTCAAAGAATATCTCACCTCACTATAAACCATAACACTAATCATCGACAACAATCTTTTTTGGATTATGTTTCTAGAAGTGTACTTGTGATTCACATCCATTACACCTTAGATGTCTAGAATCATTAAGCACATCACACATATAATTATAAGAATGTTCTCTTTATTTCTGCTTTATTGTTAACATTTTTATTACTTTTTGAGAATTTTGTGTATCTGTATCACAAACACAAACAATCTACTAAATATTCTAGAATATAAAATATATATTCACTATCTCACTCGTTTAAACCATTTCTATCTGACGTATAACTGTATAAGAGGTCCCTAAAGGGCCTGATTGTATTTTGTTTCCCAGGAATAACTATGGTACATATTTATTTGACCTGGAAATCCTTGTGTTCTATTGTGAACCTTGATACAGGGTGTGGATCTAGTTTATTAATATTAACTACATACTGACAGGTGATCCCCTAATGCAGAGTAAAATGTCTCTAATTGAGAGAAAACCTCTTGTATTTCTCTACTATGACTTTCAAATTTATTTTTCTCTATTTTCGTAAATATTTCATAAAAGTTAATGTT
This sequence comes from Viscum album, assembly GCA_963277665.1. Lineage (NCBI taxonomy): Eukaryota > Viridiplantae > Streptophyta > Magnoliopsida > Santalales > Viscaceae > Viscum > Viscum album. Next base: position 174,646,938 of record OY728143.1, on the reverse strand, counting down.
TCGTTGATTGTTAATCATATTTAGTGTTTATAACTATTTTATATTTAGTTAATTACTTTCAAAAGATATATATATCTTTAAAATTTCAATAACTGAAAATTAATAATTATTTTTGAGAAATTTATTGAAAATTCAAAACTATGGTAAATCTGATTCTTTATTTAACTGGGATCTTTGGATTTTAAATTGGTGGAATTTATAAAGAAGGTTTTTAACATAAATTTTGATAGGAACCCAATTCACCCCTATTGATTTTTCTAATCAAAACAACAATACCTTCTAAAAGAACTATGACATTATGAATTTTTTCCCTTTAATTTTTTTTCATAAAAAACCTTTTAAATACATTGAAAAAATATGTCGCTAACTTCTTGAATTACTATATCTTTATAAACTTCTCAATCCTGCAGTAATTTTATAATTCTATGTATAAAACAACATAGAAGAGGTAATGAAATTATATTAAATTCACTACATCCTACATTCATTTATGATATTTCGAATTTCACCATTTAGATTTTTAGCCTCTTCTGTTGGATACCACTAATTGCACCCACATCCAAAATAAATTTATAATTATTCAATATTAAATGGATATTATCAATCAAATTTTTAGTATCCTATGACCCCAAGTCATCAATAATATTGAGATAATACAACTCATATAACTTCTAGAGAGATTTAAACACCATTACTTGTCCCCTTATAAGACCCTAACCAAAAGATCCAAATATGTGAAACTTACTTTTTATGATTTACACATCCACCTAAACCTAATCTCCAAAAGATCACCCTTTCATCCTTAGGCAATGATTCATTAGTGAAATTTGACTCGAAATAAACTTTTGATAACACAACCACCATCTAACATCCATCCACCATAACATATATAAAATGTTACTAAGCGTGAATCAACTCCAATATATTTTTATCACTATAAAAGTACACATTGAATTTTATTTTTATTTCATAAGGGTGTTTAAAAACTATAACCACAGTACCAATTTTATTATCACAAAAACTGTGTTCAAACATATTCACCTAACATAATGACCAAAACCCACTTTCTAAGAAACTCATGGCTGACTTTCTAATATGAATCACCACTAAATCACCCCACTATAAACTTATCTCACACAAGAGAGAGTCACATACCATTATACAAAAGAATAACATATGTTATCTCAACCCACCAGAGGTTCTACAAACATCTATAACATCCTATTAAAATGCCAATTTATACCACAAACACATATCATATACCTAAAACCACACGACCACTAATACCCAAACCTTCCTGCTAAAGGGATATAATCTAACATATGAGTATAGTAGTAATATCATATATCAAGGGAAAAACACCAAAAACAACGATTTTGGGTTTAATTAGTTAATTTCCAATAATAGGTTATTCATGTAAATTATAATTAACTTATTGGTCACATTTTAATTAATAGAAAATTATTTCCAATTGATATTCTAAATAAAATCCCTTAATTTTCATTTTATCAAAAAAATCCATTCAGAATCCATTTTAAATTCATAAGAAGTAGGGAACATATTTAAAAATACCTATGTACTAGTTATAATGCATGAAATCTTAGAACCCATGGGGAAAAGTATAACTATAAATAAAAACCTCAACCCAAACATATAATTTTATAAAAATCCTCAAAAATAAAATATAAAAGTTTGAACTATAATTTCAAACCCCGTATATCTTCTATTTCTGCCATATATGCACTTTCAACAAACAATACCATTGTATTTAACAAGTTTCTACCACTACCAACCCCCTCCCCCAAATTTCCAAATAGTAAAATAATCATAAGAAGGATAGTTTCTATTTCATAACACCCTACCGAAGGCTCTCCTTAATGACTATTGAATCAGTAGGGATATAAGGATGTAGGCATTCCTCCCAATATTCCTATGGTCACCAACTATCTATGAGAGTGTATAAACAACATGGGTATACCATACACTCTATATCATAATGTATGATAACAAATAAACACCAAAATGAAAAATTAAATATCATATTAATCCCATTGAAACTCATATAAAATCCAAACAAAAAAAACATATAAATATCTACACATTATATTAAAATATACCTATGGTAAATACAAATACATGAATCAAAAGGATCACCCAATACGATATTGATATAAAAAATAGACAAAATATAAAAAACAAATCTTGTGCATATATAATTATAATGCTCGAGTCCCTCCTTAATCCAATCACCAAAAACTGTCCAATTAATCAAGCTGGATCTCCCATAAAACCTTCCTTCTTAAATTCAAACATATGGTCTACGCACATAAAATAGTTTCCATACATAGTGTGAGAAAAAAATAATCTATATAGGGAACCACCAATGAATCTCATATATATTCCATCATATATAGTGCATGTATATATAGTAAATAGTCTACATAATGGCATATATCATTCAAGAATTCATTCTGTTCATAATATACTGACTAGTTCACAATGAAAATTGACCCCATATGTCTTTTATAATTATTGTAATAGATATTTCACAATCACTACAAATAGGATTCCCATTGGGAAACAATTGAACCATAGTAGACATGGGTGTATAGAATTGTATCATTTCAATGGTGAAATGTTTCGATACCTAGGAATATACAATGACTAGGGATCCTCTCATGATGATCCATCAAACACTCAATATTTATGAACACATAGGAGATGTAATATCCTCACCCTATTCCTGAGGTCCCCATGAAAAATCTCCCCATAAACTACCTCATCATAAATAATACAACGTATAGTAAATGTATCTATGAAAGGAGAGATAAAACTAGGGCAGTGTAGTAAGGAAACTGTGGATTATTTTTCTAACCCAGATATTAATGATATGGAAATTAAAATAGGGGTTAAATTACTATACAAATTTGAAAAGGAAGTTTCATCCTAATCAAAACATAAATTGATAACAAAAATTATCATTTTTTATTAATTGATACATGTCAAGGTTTATAATTACAACTAGTGTAAGCACATTAGAAATGGAACAATTCATATTTTATCACTAAATTGTTAAAATTGATATGAATAATGGATAAAATAGCAATTGAAAATAAATATCACAGATTCATATTAAAATATGAATACCCCTCATTAGATATTATTCCCAAAAACCTTCTAGTTTGGAAAGTGTTATCTTTTTTATCAATGTGAATGGTGGATTAGTAAACCTGATCCAAGGCATCCATGTTCCATAAAATATAAATTCATAAACTATAAATCTATCAGAAGGTATCAATATCTGAACATGGAGCCTTTATATGATGTACTTTTTTCATATATTTATTGACAAAAATTCAATACATTGGAGTTCAGGAAACCAGATATCTGAAAGATAAAACATTGAATCCCAACAATATTTTTGATCACCTCGATAAATAAGAAAAAATTTCTCAATGAAATTTAATTAATCACAAGGATCATAAAAAGAATAATTACAATAGTTAAAGCTAATAGATTTACAATGAAACCTCAATATGGGATATCTCATAACCAAAACACAGAGAAAAAAATACAATAGGAATTGATCTACCATATAAGATGATATAAGGTTAAAAATTATTATTCGATCTTTTAGTATGTTTGATAATATTTTTTTCCAAATACATAGTCCAATTTATGTCCTATATTGTAACAAAATACAATGGTCACAATTAGAGATCCTTAGGTTCTGTTGAAATAATAAAAAAATATTCACCATCTACTAAATTATATAGACATATCTTATAATAAATCTATCAATGTTCCATTATAATGATCATATCTAAAATAAAATCTTGTAGCTCAATGAATCCCTTTATTCGATCATAACATGGTTGAATTAGAATATATCATCTGTACAAAAGCCCGTAAAGAAAAATAATAATTAAATTCCAAAACAGAATAAGTGTGTTGTGATTTTAAAAACATAAGTTATGAATGTTTTTTATTGACTTAAAATTTACCCTAACAATATACCCCTATTTTATAATCACAATACATGTAAAATAAGATATGTTTCATAAAAAATTAAAAGGTAAAATCATTTTAACTTCTATTGAAATTCACCTAGAGTTTATTATAAAAAAAATAATTAATAGTCTAAAGGTTTCCAAGGTCTCACCCATTTTTAAATAATTATAAAAACACTTTCATAAAACAAAATTAGTATTCTCATATTTATCCACCACTATTATTTAAAAAAATGGAGATATATTTGAGGAAGTTGAAATATTAACCATTAGCTAAAATATTAAAAGGTTTTAAAAAGTATCAACCTAAATATTTTGATATCCCCCCATTGGGGTGGACATGTCATCATATACATTTTGAGAAATTATTGGGTTAAAAGAATCTATATAATTTAAAATCACGTTTTATATCTAAAAAATAAAATACAAACAAAAAAATATATTTCCCACCATATAGTGTAATTATAGGTAATGGAAGTTAAATAATTCATGTCTGAATTCAGTCATCGATAAAGAAAAATCAATAATAAAATCATTCATAAAAGTTAATAAAATAATTCAACAACAAATAGTTCATGAAATAAAAAAACATACATCTATTCAAAAATATAAAAAATTTGAAATTTATTCTTTTGGAAGAGATTTTTCTATCATTTTCTCCATCCTATTTAATCTTCTCCCCTACTTTTAAAATAAATTTTTTAACTTCCAATTATATATTCTAAACTTATATAAAAATCCTTTATTCCATTAAATCTTTTTTCTAGTCTCCTATGTTCATATCATATTATTTTAACCTATAATGTTGTTGACCATAAATTATGTATTCTGCTTCCAATGATTTTCTCAAGGGTGAATTCTGATCAAGAAAATAACATATTATGTTTCCCTCATACTTATTTATTCTAATTCATCCTATAAATATTCTATATGTTTAACACATAAGATTTTTGTTCCAAATTACTATATTTAAAATTAATTATAAATACATATATTTTAAAGCATTAAATTCCACACATCATTTTTATATTAGACTTAAAATTAATAAAATTTATTAAAAAAATAAATTTTGATGAAAGAATATGTATACAATAAAAGACTGTTGTAACCATGAATGTATTTCCATGAACTATAATGAATAATCCATGAAATGGTCCTTACTGAGACAACATATGTCATGTTTAAATAAAAAGTTTTTCCATGACAGATGAAGATGAAAATTATATCTCTTTGTGCCTCATGATTTCTCGCACAGAAAGGGATGTAAATTCCTCAAAATTGTTTCACAGTTCTTTGATGTGTTATTTAGATCTTTCATCATGTTTTAACCCAAAAAATTATTCAATTACTAATGAATGATTTTTGAGACCATAAAAAAATTCTATTATTATAGAAGCTTTTTAGCCTTATGAAAAAAAATTTATAGCTATAGATATGGGAATATTTTTCATCACATGTTTCTATTTGACAGGTTATGGATCTAAAATGGGCTTAAAAATAAAAAGTTCTGGTCATTTGATGTTGGGAATTTATCATGATGAAATATAATCTCGTTCTTAGAGTTAGGTTCTCAGGTCTTTTTCCCACAGGTCTATTTTCCCATGTCTTCATGCTTAGGTTTATAAACCCAGGTTCACAAGCTATGGTTTATACACTTAGGTTTGCATGCTCAAGGTTAAACCCCCAAATCTTGTTATCCTTGGACTTTTCCCTTAGGTTCAATTACCTATGAGTAATTTACCTATGTTTCTGCACCTAATTCCATTTACCCATTCCCCCATCAGTCTATAAAAATACACCCTCAACTCTAATTTTCAACACAATGATAGATTGATAGAAGAAGAAGTGAGGTAAGAGATCCCTTCAGCCAATTTACTTAGGAGACCCAAATTAAGGTTACATGGGTTATAGTTATCCTTAGTATCACGCACTAGGGTTACTTGTATCCAAATCATCATTTAAGATACCTACATGGTTGATACTTCACCCAAGTCACTCAACATGGGAGAACTTTCACCTCAGGCTCCTAGGTTGGGTGACCCCCACCTAGGTCTAACACCATGGCATCACTACTTGGGAGAACTGATTCTCTTGGTTTAACATATGGTCTCCCATATACGGTAGAACATATTATCCTAGGTTTCACACCAAGACATCCTTGTTAGGGTAAACTCACTCATGTAGGTCCCATAACTCGGTGCCCATACATGTGATAACCCATTACCCATGCCTCAAACCAAGGATAAACTTTTTCAAAATCCTATACTAGGGGGAAAACATTTACATACCATAAAACTATTGTAAAACATATTTTCAAAATTCTCATAAATGGGATCAAAGTCAAAAAATATCGTATCCTAGAATACCAACCCTCAATACATTTCGTGAGTTCATATTCTGTTATTGGCCTTCAGAATTCATTGTGTTGATATACAAATCTTGATTTCCTCACATGGGACACTAAACCAGAATAAGTCCCAAAACCAACCTTATCCATGTTACTGATGAGGATGGGAACATAAGGGAATCACCAATATGTGATCACCATTATTTCATTTGATGTATCATATTTCATAACACAAATGTAACTACCATATGATGTTATACTACATGGAATAGTCCATTCACCTGAATATAAAATGTGAAACTCAAACTATGTGGATTATGATTCATACTCACATAGGATATGTAGAATATCTCATTTAGGATCCATATAAATATTTATTCTAGATTTTCCTACATCTGACATGCTTGGGATGAATTTCACCTTTAACTTATGTGATTAGTGCATGATGAACCATTTTTCCAAATTTACCTTGAGTTGAGATAATACCCTCGATTTCCACATTTTATCTATGAGTATATATTCGGTTTTTTGTCTCTAAAATACCTTTATAATATATAGTTCTCTTGATAATTCTACTAGGTGTAAGATCGAACCACTACAATATTTCTTCTTTTCCAATTTACCAATAGAAAAAAGGTTTAATACCTTATTTGGTCCTCCTACATATTGTAAGCACCAACCCATTATGTCTTCCTTCTTGGTCTAGTTACCATAAAATAAATGGTTAACTTCCATAATTAATCCTCCTAATAGTTGTAATCCCTGACCACTCAAGACTTTTTTCCTCACCTAGTTCCCAAAAGACAAAAGCTTGACTACCATATTTGTTCCTCCTACTAGGTGGGATATACAACCTTTCCATTATTAATTATTATCCTAGTTACCAATATGTAGAATATTTACTACCATATATGGATATTATAATACATGTAAGAAGAAACCTCTTTTCTCTTCATTCCTCACCTAGTTACTAATAAACAAAATGTTGACTCCCATATTTGGACCTTCTCATTGGAGTTTTCCCCAACCTATGTAGTCTTCCTTAATCACCAAGTTATAGACAAATATAATGTTAACTACTATATTTGGGTCTCCTAGTAGTCATAAGATCCAACTTTTATAGTCTTATTCATATCCTTGTTACCAATAGATAGAAGGGTGACTACTATATTTGGTCGTCTTACTAGGTGTAATCCCTAACATCTCTAGTCTTCCTTTATCTCCTAGTTACCTATATATATATATGATTTAATAATATATTTGTGATTTATATTACGTGTAGGAATTAACTTCTCTAGTATTCGTTTATCATCTAGTTTCTTACAGAATGAAGGATAACATCTATATTTTGTCCTCCTATAAGGTGTAATCCCCAACCTCTATAGTCTTCCTTCCACATCTAGTTACCAATAAAAAAGAGATAGAGATCAATATCCATATGCCACCAAATATATGTATTCCACAATGATACCATGTTATATTTATTTAATGAAAAAAGGATGAACTAGAATGTGTTACTCATGCTTAAGTACCATAATAGTTATTAGTAGGCACTTTTTCATAGTCGTATAGTCTTCATGACATTAAACAAATTGGAATTGGTGCTTCTTACATGACCTTAATTTGTACAACATGTACCTTTATGAATCACTAAACTACATGGGTTTTGATTCCATTCATAGAGATACAAAAGAATACCCTTTCATGGGACCAATCCCAACACTATAAACATACATACTACCTTTTTGGATGATGATAAACTATATATTTCCCAACTATGGCTACAAAGAATACAATATTTAATTAAGATAAATATGAAGGCCCGTTGATATGTAAACATGTTCAGATAGATGCATTGGATTGATAAAATAATTTTCTAGGGGGTAAATAATTATGTGGTGGGATTTGGGAATGATTAAGGAATAAATATTAAATCTATAAGAGAGTCCTAAAGTATGTAAAACTCCCCCTTAAGGTTTTATGAGTCCAAATTTCAATCATATATTCCCATAATCAAGTGAAGTGTCAGTGATAATGTCATATTATAGTGAATAAAGTAAAAATATTATGTCATTATAGATGATTGTTCAACACGTATCACAATTATATATGATTGAGGATCATAAAGGTTTAGTGTCTTTAGTTATTGGATAGATAGTCAACATATCTCTTAAAATATCTTCAATATCTACCATAAGGATCCTTATATTCATACAATACTAGACATATCTAACTTATAACCTTACATTAAAACCTGATGAATGAAAACATAAGAAATTGTGAGTTCAAATGCTTAGTAAGGGTAAACATAGAAGATATTAATCATAAGAGAATAAGATGATAATAACGATATAATAACATAATTTAGTTCATGTTATCCACATAAAATATTCATACCCAAAAAATTCATAGATCATAATCTCTAAAATCAAGTCATCTCTAGATGCGTCATTAATAAGGGTGTCAAAGCAGTAACCACCATTCATGATTTATATGATAGAAATATGGCATAATAATCAAATGAAATCATAATATTATGAACATAGATATTCACAATATTGTCCACGAATAATATTTTGAACATATCATGAAATAGATCATACACTCACAACAAAATTTGAACATTGACCATCACAATCATGTCTACATATAATATTATGAGCATAGTTAGAAAGTGATCATAAAAATTCCATGGAAAATAAACTAGTTTTGTAAACTTCTCCTAATCAAAATAATAAACCATACATAGAAATAATAAGTTATGTATCATCGGATCATATCACTATTAGTTAATATTTAATATAAAGGGATGTAATCAAATATGAAAAATTCCATTAAAATATGTCTTTAATTTTGTTGAGGAAAATACCCTTTTCATTTTCATATCACTTATTTAAAATATAATTTATTTCTAAATTTTATGGGAGAAAATTTAGTTGATAAGAACCATGTAAACTATTAATGTAATTCTCTAACCATTGATCATTTAAGAGGATGATAAATTCTATTCATGTCATAATCATTAAAAAGAAAAAATTTAATCACAGCTTCGGAAAAAATTACCTTGTTTAGAAAACAAAAAGAGGATACTTTTTCAAAACAATTAAATAAAGTAAAACATTCTAAGAAATAAATCTAAACAATAATTATATCATATTAAAAATCATTTAATATATGTTTTTCATTCTTATTAACTCATGAGGGCGTGAATTGAGTTCCCAATTAAAATTTATGTTAAAAAAGACCTCGATAATGACACCAAAATAAAATAAAATAGCCAACTAATCAAAACAACATATTTATATATGATATATCCTTTTTAAATTATTTTTTGAAGAGTTGTTAGGACTCAGTTATAATATGTTTTAGAAATAACATATCTTTTGAGATCAATTAACATATATAGAAACATATATAATTCCAAGTTAAGAATACTTATCCATGAAATTGTTTTTTTGTTAAGTAAAGGTTATCTAGAATATGATCTAAAAACAAAAAATTAACATCGTGGAATAATGGAATAAAAACGTGGTTCAATCTCATGGTGAGACAAAATCCTGTCCACATATAAATCACATGCCTCCAAGAATTTATAAATAGAATCAAATAAATCCACAACCTAGATTATTTATAAAATAAAAAATAACACGTTTTCCAGTCTAGAAATATTATTCCATAGATATACATGGGATGAAAGAAAAACAATGGTCACATGTGGACCTCTTTCACAAACATAGTGGGGGAATAGATAGAGGAAGAAGATAATAATAAGTATTCTACAATAATATATAGGATACAATGTTTGTTGGATAATAGGAAAAAAATCACTACTAAAAAGTAAAATTCATAGAACAAATAAGAATATAAAAATCATATTTTGATGTGTTCTGTATGTTTGAAATCCTCATATTAGTAAAGGTGATATGTATGTTCTTTGTTCTAGAAAATTGATGTAGAAAAAAAGATCATAGAAATCCTTAGGAATGGTTTATCTAATTTCAATATATTTTCTAAATCAATCTCGGAAATGGGTCCAGTGCTTCTGGGTCATTGATCAATACATTATGAGAATCTATATGTTTGAGGGAATTCAAATATTAAATTTCACAATTTTCTTGGCCATAAATAATCATTTTTTCATCTATCATCTTGTATTTTATGTAGAGACGTCCTTAATGAAAATACAGCAGTGTATGTTGAAGGAGATCCATATTCCTTGGATCATATTTTACTAAGTCATGAGGACATAGTCAAATAATATAGGAATATATCAAGGTGTTGAACCATTCAAGAAAAATACCTCAGATAGCAACGACAGTAAGAATATGATGATGAGTTGTATTTGGTAGTTATTCTACTAATGGTAGCAGTGACTTGCCTCTGGCGGTAATGGTGACTCATGTTTGGCGGTAAAAGTGACTGTCTTCTAAATATAGTGGTGACTTGAGTCTGACAGCAGTGGTTACATGAGTCTGGCTGTAGTGGTGACATGAGTTTGGTGGTAGCGCATCCTCACAATAATAGGGATTTGTAGACAAAAGTGTCATTCTATAACACTTAGCAGAAATATTGTAGAAGTAATATGTTCACATAAAATTATAACATACAATATGTGAAACCTTATTAATAAATGAGCCATGGATTATGGTCATTAAAATAAGAAATTTCTAAATATACATAATTCAAGGAGGTTCCAATGTTCTCCATATTTTTAATTATCACAAATCATGTAATTTTATAATTGATATATTAAATTAGTAACAACCAATAATCAGAGATAGATTTTAGTTTAAAAAAATATTATAAAAACTAAATGAGTAACTAAATTCCCAATTATCTCCCCCATTGAGATTATAAAAAAATATTATTAAAATTGGAGAACAAAAGTAAGACATGGGGGTTTAATTTTCTATGTTCCAAAAAATTTATATTAATGGAACAAAGTACATTATCCCTAACAAAGAGATAACATAAAAAATATTCACTCTCTAGAAGATGGGATTTGACTGTCTTTCTCCTCCCATTTGTCTTTAGACATGTCTATGTCACTATCTTGAAAAGAGATTGGTGAAGTATACATTGGGTAAAAGGTTGTAATGGATGGTAAATTATTATTAATATTAAGTGGTTACCTAAAAAGAACCATCTGGAGTTTTCTAATAGAATTAATTAGTGAAAAACTAAAAGGCTGAAGTGGTGGAGGCTTATGACAGGTTGTCTGAGAGATTCGAGATGGCATGTACTTAATTGATCAAGGGGATGTGGTTAAGATAATTTAAGGAACATGAATGGATCCTTGAGAAATAATAGTTCTTTTATAGACATTTATATAAGGTTTTTAAATATTAATAATATCCAAAATTATGGAACCTCCCATTTCCCTCGAATTAATAAAATATTACTTTTTATCTATAATCCTTTAAAATTCTGGTGCTAGAACATTTAACTTACTCTACTATTATTTAAAGTATCTAGGCACTTGTGGGACCACAAAGTTCTCAAAAAGAAACTTGAAATTATCAGAAATGTCATTCTTAGTGTATATCATTGACAAACAATATTTTATATCCTTTTTGATAAATTCCTTATCTTGTATGATATCACTAACATACTATTTTAAGAATTGATGGATATATTCTCTATGAAGATTTACTTACCTTATATGTTCTTCATGAGTACTTACATCTCCCAAGTCATTTTTTAGTTCTTATCTATTCAACTATTTCATCATATCTATAACTAACTGTATTGGAGTAGGGGGTGTAGATGAAGTGGAGGAAACAATAGCTAAATTATCCAATATTTGAGAAATTGAAGTCATGAAATCTGAAGTAGATGATATCATAATCTCTAATAAATATTTCAAACATTCGAATTCATATGTCAACCTTCTATTTTCATCCTCCATTTCTTGATTAGGAAATCTAAAACATGATTGAATATGAGATATGAGTAGTTCTTCAAAATATCAATCACTTTCTTCATTAAGATGAGTAGTAGGGGAAAGTTGATTGTTCAAGAAATTTGAGAAATATAAAACCAAATTCATCCACAAAGACTACATATCTAAATGAAAATCTCTTTGAAAGGAATCTGAAACAACTTAGGTTTCAACATTAGAAATAAAACTGAGTGAACAATGGGATGATTTATTTTCTCAGGAAGTTCCTAAACTGGTCATTTCAATGGAATGAAAGGTTGTAATTCTCCAACTACATTTATCTCGTTCACTAGGAAACCTTCTCTTCTAATTTCAAAGTCATCATCTGAATCACTGTATGTCAGACCATGTCTTACAAATCCTGGATATTTATACAATTCATCAAAATAAAAAATTGAAGAACTAAAATAGGGGAGAATTGGAGTCTATTTCGGTATTTGATAACATTAACCAATTTCAGTTCTTGTGGGCACATGTATTTTCTATTTCAGTTGCAAGAGGTCTATTTCTGGAGATTGAGCCAGTGGGTCTGACTGACTAACTAGAAGGGTTGGTAACTACCCCTCACTTGTAGTAGAAAAAACTTTTTTTATGATATTGGATACAACTATTGTAGAGGGTTGAGATTGGATTAACTTATGGGCAAGATCAACATTGTTGTTTTAATTCTACTCATGATTAGAACCACCTTCTATATTTTTATCAACTCGATGTTCAGAGCCACTATCATTATTTCCATCATCATGATTCCCAAAATGAGATTCATTATCTTCATCCTTATCATTATTTCTATAAGATTCATCTAACTTCTCAATACAATCTCTTTTTCTACAATTTTATAAAGAATATCATTTCCACCATTATCACTTTCATCACTTGATGTCTCAGAGGTAGATTATTTAAATTTAGCTTCTCTAGAAACATCATTATCTTCATCATCATCATGATAAGATAAGAGATTTTCTCTAGAAGGTAGAGATCCAGTTCAGCTGACTTTTTAACTTGATACTCTTGGTATAGATTTTACGATATCTAGATCAATCCCTTCGTCCACTAATACAAAATCTTATTCTTATTCTCCTCTTTTAGAAATAACATCTTTATTAGAGTACCCGATTATTTCATCAGATTCAATATTGGGATCCACCTTGTCCTTTGGTATAGTTGGACGACCCATAGGGTTAAAATCATCAAATATTATTTCATTATCCCTGACCCAACGTCCCTTCTATGGACTTCGACGTACTTTCACTCTTTTGAAAAATGTTTTTTTTGGAAAAAACCACCTATTTTATCCTCATCTTTATCTCTAGGTTTAAAATAGCCATTTTTATCTATAATGGATGAAATTAGTTTTGGATAACAATGGAGTTTGATACAGAGTTCTTAATTCACATTTCATACATGTAGACCATCATAAATATACATAGATTTATTTTTTTTCATCATAATATATAAAATAGACATCTTGATACCTAATTTTGTAATATTACACATTCCATGGATATAAAAATGATTTAAAAACATAAATAGTAGCCTACACTCACCATCAAGTTCTATATCTATTGTTACCTTCTTAGTTTGATCTGCAGTCAATTCTAGGTGAGCCTCTTCAAACTGATCATTACGTATAATGCCTTGGAATCATTTATTAACTCCATTATAAGGAATTTATAGAAATTTTTTCCATTCTCTTGAAGAGAATGAAATATCATCTTCATCTATACTACTGTGAATTCGGTCAGATTTTTCTCCAAAAATAAATCACGCATTCTAATAGAACTCAAAAGCTTCTCAGATTTTAAACTTTATTATTCAACGTAAAAAAATTCATACACATTTATTTTTATATTAAATTTAACAGTAAAATATTTTTTTTGAATCTACTTTGTATCAATCTCTTCATTTTCTTCAAATATAACGTTATTCATAAAAAGGTTTACTAAAATAGCTTGTAAATCTCTTGTGGATACACATCATCTCTTGTAAGGCATCATCTATTCAAGATTTTATTTTGTAACTCAGTTGATATGGGAAATTAAAATTAGTTTAAGGATTTAGATTGAACAATAATGATGGAAGATTGGTTTATGAGGAAGGAAAAGAATTAGTAGTTCAAGGGTTGGAGGAAGTGAATTGAATTTGACTAATCCTGGTATTTTTATCATTTAGGTATTCCAAATGAATAATAAAATTATGATAATAAATATTTAATTGGAATATGAAACACATATAGGTAATAATATAATGGTAATATAAAAATTAATAGTGATACATCAGTGATGACTCATCAACGATGACTCATTATCGATGACTCATAAATGGTGACTCATCAACCAAAGTTTTTCATACCAAATTAAGGTTTGATGTAGTTTAATATTTTAGAATTAAAGGGCTTCATGGATATATAATATAGGTGATGTTCAGTTTCAAAAATTCTAAAATTATATCAACCTTTTGATAATGATCTCTAATACATTGATGTCTTAAATAAATATGTTTTTTTCTAGAGTGAGATAAAATATTTTTTGAAATGTTTATTGTGCTTCTGTTATCCCACTTAATAGGTACAAGTATAATTTTGTATCCAAAGTCTAGTAATGTATGTTTCATCTATAAATTTAGTACACAATAGCTTCATGCCGCATTATTTTCAGCTTCAACTGTAGATAGTGCAATATAATTGTACTTTTTTACTACACTAAGATTCTAGAGATTTTCCTAAAGTAACTAAATCAAAATCATGTCCTATTTGGTAGAATAATCCAAAAATGATTTTTTATTTTAGGTAATTAAAAATTAATTTGACAACTAATAAATGTGTCTATTTGGGATTTTCTTTAAAGAGTGGACACATACATACACTAAACATAATACCAGGCTGACAAGAAGTTATGTAGAAAAGACTACCAATCATAACTTTGTAACTAGTTTGATTTAATGGTTTCCCAATTTTATCAAGATCTAGTTTACATGTGGTACTCATGGGAGTATCATTTATTTTGGTACATTCTTAGCCAAAACGTTTTAAAATATCATCAGTTTATTTATTATCAGTTAAATTAATTTCTTCTTTATTTCGAAAAATCTGAAATCCATGAAATAATTTGACTTCACCCATTAATCTCATTTCATGTTCATTTTGTATCAAATTTTAAAAATCAGTACATAACGAGTCTTTAGTATATCCAAAAAATAATATCATTCGCATATATTTGTTCTACTAAAATATCTTTTGAAATTATTTTTATAAATGGGTTGGATCATCTACAGATTTTAAAAATGTTTTTGAGATATGGAAAGAGGTTATCATATCAAACTAATATCTAGGAAGATATTTTAGACTATAAAATTCATTTGTTAATTTAACAAAATTTGAAAATTAGGGTTTTGAAATCTTGGGGGATGTTCAAAAAAAATCATAAATTATAAATACATATAGTAATTCATATTTAACATCCATTTTATATATTTTAAAGTCCACATATGCTTCATATGAAAGTAATATCCTAATGGATTCATGTCTTGCTACAGGTGAAAAATTATAGTTATAATAATTAAATTTTAATTGATTATATCCTTGTTCAAATAATCTATCTTTATTTGTTACTATAGTTCCAGATCCATCAACCATTTTTCTAAACACACAAATATAGCTAATAATTAAGGTATCTTTAGGATTTTCAATAAGTTTACAAACAGTGTTCCATTGAAATAAAATAATTATCCATTGGTTTTCTATTATTCTATAACTCATAAGATGTTTTCTTTAAGAGAGGTCTAATCGACACTCTATTAATAGTATAATAAGTTGTATTAATAGCTTCATCCCAAAAGGAAATAGGTAGGCCAAACTTATTTAACATGGTTCATGCTATCTTTTGAAGATTATTATTTATTATTTATACAACACCATTTTATTGTGGGGTCCTATGAAAAAAAAGTTATGATTATACCCATTTTCAGAATAGAGTGACCCGAATTCTTGATTTTCAAATTCGTGACCATGATCACTTTCTATGGTCTTAATCCATTGTCCACCAAGGTTTTCTACATATATGGAAAAATATAAAAAATAATAAAATCTTCAATTTTGTGAGATAGAAGGAATACCCAAGTGTATCTAGAGAAGTCATCCACAAGAACATAGACATATTGTTGTCCATTTAGATTGGTGACTTCGGATGGTACAAAGTGTTCCATAAGAATTTACTGTAGAGATTGAAAGGTTGAAACATATATCAGTGACTTAAAAGAAATATTATAATGTTTCCCTTTTTAGTAAGGATTACAAACTATATCGCTTGATGATTCGTGATTTGGTAGGTCTCTAAATAAGCCTATCTTAGTTATCATTATAAGTGAGTGAATATTGAAATAGCATAGTATCTTCAGATAAAGCGAAGATTCTTTATCAAAGGAACATAAGTAAGAAATATTTTTAGAATATAAAGAATTTAAATCAATATACTAAACATTATATTTTCTCAAAGCACTAAAAATTATACAATTTTTACCATTAAAAACATTTCTTGAATTGTTTTCAAATTTCACATTAAATCCATCATCGCATAATTGGGATATGATAAGAAGGTTATACTTTAAACCATAAACATATAAAACATTGAAAATAATACTGAATTAATATTACCAATTATTCCATGGATAATGATTTTCCTCTTTTAATTTTCACCAAATGTGACATTTCTACCGTCATCATTGGTCAAATTATTGAAGTTTGAATACTCACTCGACATGTGTTTGTAACATACATTGTCCAGATACAATATTCCATTGCTGGATGATCTCAAACATTTTTCTTACAACATAAAGTTTATGCGAAAAATGATTTTGGTACCAAGAATCTCCTACGTCAAGATATATTAGCATTAAAATATCAATGCATCATTATTTTTCTAATATGTTTCTTATAAAAAGATTGAATACAACATGAGATACAAAAATTATTATGTCTATATGAGTGAGTATTTTTAGAATATGAACTTACAACTCATGAACATAATGAAAATCTAGTTTTTGTAATTTTTATTTGTCCTGGTTGGTATCCTATGTCAGTTGTATACTAGGGAGCATCTTATATTTCTAGTATTTGAGTTACTTTTTTCATGAAATAGTTAAAAAAAATAATTTCTTTCTTTAACTATTCATTTAATTTTTTGAGTTCATTTATCCCATTCTATAGTTTTTCATTTTCCACTTTTTCAATAGTAAATTTTTTATATTTACTGCTAAAGAATTCTTTTTTAAGAGACATGTATTTTTCTTTCAGTCCATGAAATGTGTATTTATTCATATTATAATAATCGTATATATATTTTGTGTTCATTTTTTTATCATTATTTTCTTCATTCTTATATGGGAATGAATAATAAGTAGGAGATATTGGAAGATCATTTTGTACCTCTAATACACTTGTTATAAATCACATATTAGGTATATCGAACTTATATTCTTGATTAGTGTTTGAGTCAGTTGAACTGTCTTTAGAGGTACTACATATTACTTTCATGGCCTTTTGTATCCCTTGTCCTTATCCTCATACATATTTTTATATTTCAATTTAATACTGTGAGCTTTAATGTGGCCATTCCACTTGCATTCATAACAAGTAACTTCATTTTCAGTGTTATATTTTTCCAATAATTTTTACAATTTTCTTTTGTTGTCATAATCTCCTCTAAAATTTTGGTTTTTGAAGAACATATTTTTCCTATAAAATTTCATGAATCGTCTGGACATGTTTTCTATTTTGTCATCACATTCATTAAGAGAGACATCTGCACTAGAATCTTTGGCATGTACTTTTTCATTTTTTCTGGAGGTAGAAGATTTGAAGGCAACTGATTTTCTCTTTGGTTTTTATTAATCAATATATTTGTTGACTTTTACATATTCTTCATACATTATCATATTTCATATTAGTTAATTGATTTGTAATTTACTTTCATCAAATGACTTTATGAATGACACATTTGTTGATCTCAATCTATCTAGTATGAATCTAAATAGAATCATTACTTGATCTTTGTCTATCACTCCCTTTGTAAGTGAGTGTATAGTTTTCACTATTTTATTGAATCTATGATACATATCGGAAATAGGTTCTTCATATTTGATTTTAAAATTAGCATACTTGATTCTGTGTTCATTCAGTCTTATTCTCTTACCATTTAATGATCCTTCATGAGAGACAAATAAGGTATCCCATATTTCAAAAGTAGTTTTTCATGTAGATATACTATTGAATTATAATCCTTCAAAGAACAGAAAAAATTATTCATAACGTTACAATTCTTATTGTAAGAAATGTTTTCATCATTACATAAATCACATCTAATATTCTGTGGAATTTCATGTTGATCTTCTATTATAATCCATATATCAAAACCTGTACTTTCCAAATGCATTCCCAATTTGATTTTACATTGACCATAATTATATCCATTAAAATAAGGAGTTATATCGGTATAGTATCCTTTTAGTCCATTATTCATAAAGAACTAAAATTTAGAAATTATAGAACATGATATCATTATAATAAAACTAATGTCCCAGTTAAAATAGGTAATTATAAACAATTTTTTGGTACCAAATGTTTGTCTAAGTGAGTAACCAATGAGGGGTAGAATTGAGTTCCCAATTAAAATTTATGTAAATAAAATAGACAAAGATAATGATCCTAGAATAAAATAAACTATCCAATTAATAAAAATAAGAAAAAAAATATAAGAGATATTCTTTTATAAATATTTCTTATAGAGTGATTTGTCCTCATTTAAAATATGTTTTAGAAATACCTTAACTTTGGAGATAAATTTACTTAGATAGAAACATATATAAACACTAGGTAAGATTAATTAACAATGAAATTTGTTTTAGTTAATTAATGGTTATATGGAATATTATAGAAAAAAATAGCACAGTTACACAACAGAATAAATGAGAGGTTTAATCTCAAAGTGAGACCCAATTCTCTCCAATTGGAAATCAAAAATGACCAAGTAGATTAAAACTATTATAAAAAAAATCCACAACCTGGATTTTGTATACAATTAACAAAAATAATGTTTCTATTCTGTAAAACCTCTTCCACAGTTATACATGGCATGGAATAAAAACCCAGGTCACACATGAACTTATTCTAAAAACATAGTTGGGATTTTATTGAGTAATAAGAAAAGAATAGTTATTTTTCCAAGAATATATATGAGATAATGTGTGTTGGATAGTAGAAAAATAACACCCTACCTAGAAAGTAAAATATATAGAACAAATAATAATAGAAAAATCATACTCTGATGTGTTTTATATGTTCGTAATACTCAGATAAGAAAAGGTGAGCCGTAAGTTCTTTATTCTGGAAAATTGAAGTAGAATAAAGGATAATAGAATTATGCAATAATGATTCTGATGATCTCTGTATGTTATCTCAATAATTATCAATAATGGGTTCAGTGATTCTATTTTGTATATCTTCACAGAAAGGGAATTTTTAAGATTAAGGGAATTCCAAAAATCGAATGCCCAATTTTCTTCTTTTTCATAAATCATTATATACATGTATCGTCTTGTAGTAATGAGAGAGAGAACCTTCACGAATATATAACAGTTCCTATTGAATTAGATCCAAATTCTTTGCATTGGATTTTATTATATTTTGATAACTTGATCAAACTATATAGTAATAGATCTACTTGTTAATCCATTCGAACCAAAGACATTAGATAGTAATGGTAACAAGAATCTGGTGGTGACTTGTCTTTGGTGGTGACTCTACTGATGGTACCTCCTTTTTCGGTAATAGTGACATGCCTCTGGTGGTAATAGTGAATTGATTATGGTTCTAATAGTGACTTTCCTCTCATGGTAATAGTGACTTTAGTGAGGTGGTAGTGGTGACTTGAGTCTAGCAGTATTGGTTACTTGAGTCTTCTTGTAGCTCATCCTAGCAGAATCAGTGAATTCCAACAAGTAGTGTATTTATATAACACATTGTATAAATTTCATAGAAGTAATATGTTCATATAAAATACTATCGTACAACATGTAAAATATTAGAAATAAATGAATATTGGGTTGTGACCATTAAAATAAATGTGTCAAAAATACTCTATTTAAGGAGGTTCAAATAATACATTTTATCAAAAAGGAATATGATATAGAATAATACTCGACCAAAAGTGGAGAGATAAGGTTCTTTCCACTTAAAAAAATTAACAATTTTGAGTTCCAAAGATAGGAAAATGGTTCTAAAACATAAAAATTATCAAAATAAATCAAAGATAATTAACATAAATTGGTTTATCAGATAAGATTATTATAATTTTATTCGAGGAAAATTTAAGAATAACTAATCCTGATTAAAATGAGATTGAATCATAAATCATATACCTCAAGTCCTTTCTTGCTTCATACGTGTTAAAACCTCTTGTGTAATAAAAATATATTTATTATAAATATATTAAATAAATATATTAATAAATATAATATTATATATGGTTTAATTATAACATTTTATCACCTGTTTATTAACAATTCCTTATTAAAATCGTTATCATTTGTGAAAATGTTTCATTTTTCATGCATGTTTCGGTTTGGTAGTTCGATTCCTTTTACATTAATCACAGTTCCATAATATCAAGAATGTTAATAATGTATTGGGAATTATATATTATTATTATATATAATTTTATAACTATTTATGTAAATTTTTATGAAAAGTAAATTAAATCAATTTATAGAGATGTTATACTATAAATACACACAAGTAGTGTTTCTACTTTTTGATGGATAGAATAAAAGAACTGTAAATAATAATTAACCTTCCAAAATATATATTAATATCAGAAATTTTTGAAAAAATTAGTAAATCCATCATTATAAAAAACAACATGAATCAATTATGAAAAATGAAATTCATTGTTTCATAGAGGTGGTATTCCTTATATACGCACAAGCGATATTTTTGTTTCCAAAATAATTGAATAAGGTGGATAATAGTGTTAAAATAATCATCATAATAATTTATTTAATTTAATATACATAATATATTATTTTAGAATATATACCATATATTTATACGAGTTATAAGAATAAACAATGTTGAAGGTACTAGTTTAAGAAATATACCTCTTCATTGAGAAACCTTTTTTTTCCTTTATCCTTAATCCTTTAAAGGATTGTATGTTCGAATGAAAAAAAGTACTATGACATGGTAATGGAAGCTAACAATGTATTTATTCATGAATTGGAAAATATAGATTGTTCAATATTTGTGCATTATGGAGGATATGATATACCCATTTATAAGTAAGGAGAGGGGAACCCTTGTAATTACTTAATGTATTAAATTAATATAAATTAATTTTATTGTTAAAATAGATCCAAATTGATATATTTTAAATCCTATATGGTGGGTAAATATCAATACTATCATAAAATAAAATTTAAATTATTTTATGTGATGTTTTGATTCATATCTATTAGTTTAAAACCCTCATTAACTCTTTTGAGGATTGTCGTGATATCAATGTTTTTTTATTTAAGTGTCATGAAAGTAACCATAAAAGGAAAAGTGAAAAAAGTTGAAAATGGTTGATATTATCAACCATATACAATTTAATTGTGCAATGATAATATTTTTATGAATTTAAATCTTTTAATAAAATATTTTTTAATATAAGATAACATTAAATTCGTTGTCTGGACAATTCACTTAGTTTAAATTTAAAGGAAACTGGACTAAAATGTAATTTATATCAAGACATTTAACACATAAAACAATTTGTTAAATTTTCTATAAAATTTATGGAACATAATAATTCATAAAAAATTTATTAATTTTAATATTTTAGAAATCATTTATTTTCTTTTTATATTACATGAAAAGGTACTGTGTCAGCGTTCATCATTTAAGGTAATTATTCAATCATTAAAAAATAAAAATAAATTACCATGATAAAAAAATTTAATTTATTAATAAAAAAACCATTTATAACGAAAAATAATCACTTTTTATCCATCTAAAAATGTTATAGATAATAAAATAAAGTGAGTGAAATTTTATATTTATTATTTACATAAAATAATAAAAAGTACATTATCAACAAAAAATGGCACCATGATTCCATATCATT
Organism: Viscum album; assembly: GCA_963277665.1. Taxonomy (NCBI): domain Eukaryota; kingdom Viridiplantae; phylum Streptophyta; class Magnoliopsida; order Santalales; family Viscaceae; genus Viscum; species Viscum album. The sequence goes on along the minus strand of OY728143.1, from coordinate 174,624,483 downwards.
GAATATTAGATGAGGATGGTCAAACTAAACTCATCCAATAGATATAAGATATTTTTTGATAAATTTACCAAGCCTAATAACATTATTTTTAATCCTAATTACATCATTTACCCTTATAGTGGGGAAAAATATTTACTATGGTAGATGAAATAGCTCTGAGGCATTATATTTTTATTTTTATTTTTGAATAATACCCTTTTAACAAGGTTTATAAGGAACTCTTACATGACTTGGTGGCCTGTAGGTAAAAATGATAAACTAAATGTCTTGAAGGCTTAAGGGAACAATCCATTTACAATATAATTATCCATAGATACACATTAGTATCCCCTCTTTATCTCTTATGTAGGTTTTAATTAGCTTATTCACCTTGTATTTTAACTAGATTGTATTTTCATTGTGTTAATTCATGGGTTAATTACATGTTTTCTATATCACTACATAAGTCTTGGGTCTAAATGAACCCACCATATGGCTAATTCTGCTATGAAAAAGCAATATAGGGATACATTAGAAAAATAGTTCTTACTTTTAATCGTGTCCTGAAGGCCCTATGGCCCAAAGACCAGAATATTGTTTGCTCGTAGGCCCTATGGCATGAAGGCCTAGTAATTTATAGAATGCCTTATTGATTCAACACATATTTTTTGGAATGAGGGCCAAATTAGGAAAATATTAGAACTACTACAATACTTATACATTAATTTCTATAGTAATTCCTACAATATCTGCTACTGTACACCAAGAAAGTTTCCACTACTTAGATATGAACAAGTGTCTATTGGATGATGGATTACATGGTTTTCCATAATAACATTCATTATGATAAAAAATAACCTTTATATTTGTATGACCATTAGAAATTAGGATTCCAAATATGGAATCAGTCTTTCAGTATTACATTTCTATAAGTTCAATAAATCCATTTTTATATAATCATGAAATACATAATGAAAACGATTTTTAGAAAAAAATTGTTTTAATGCATAAAACTACATTTTTTATTTTCTTGTGCACATATAAACCCATTAGATTAATCTTAAAACATGTTATAGAATATATAATCTATAAATATAAATAAAATTATTCATCAGTAATTATTAATTTAATTTATTAAAATAAAAACACATTTCATGCATAAAAACATTTGTTTCTGAAAATATTTATTTTTTATATTGTAATAATTTTATCAATTTATAACCAATGAGTCAGTTGTATACATGTGTATGCAATAATTTTTCATAATTTATATTGTCCTTTTAATAAATTTTAAATCAACAGATAAGAGATAACATAATAAAAATGGAATTGTATATCATGATTTGTTTAAACTTGGTATTTCATGTAAAATAAGCTATCAAAGTCATTTAATATATTTAAAGATAAATTTTTCATAAAATCAAATGGTGTTATATTCTAACCCCTTTTAAAGAATTTGTCCTTTAAAATTACATCTCTCTAAAACATGTAGCTGAGGATACTTCTGCCTTATCATATCCTTGTGTTCCCACATATCTTCCTCACATTTATGATTTCTAACGAAAACATTGACTACGTGAGTGATCTTATAATGAAAGACTTTCCCTCTTAAATCTAGAATCTCTAACTATTTTTTCTTATAAGATAGATATTTATACAGTAGTATATACTCATTGATCAGTATATGTTAAGGATCATGCATGTACTTTTTTGAAAGAGATTCATGGAGTATAAAATAATCATAAAAAGTTATTTTGTGGAAGTTATAAGAAATAAGAAACTATCCTGAAAGAATCAAGAATTTCTAAGGGACTAATATATCTTGTTATTTTATTCCTCCTACTTTCATGTCTCATAACCATTTTTTCAGAGACATTCATTGGAATACCATATCACCAACTTTTAACTTTATATCTCACTGACATTTTTCACCATAACGTTTCTATAAAATATGAGATTCCTTGATGTGTTTCTAAATGTCTCTAACATTGTCCTCAATTTCCTTAGTTAGGTCAAATCACAATAATTTTTATCTAAAAATTCATACTAATATGTTATATTTGTACACTTCCAACCATATAGGGCTTCATAAGGTTCCATCTAAATGCTTGAGTGAAAGCTATTGTTGTAAGAATACTCAACTAGAGAAAGGTTTCAATCACAAACACCTTTAAAATCTATAAAATAATATCTCAAAATATCTTTAATGTTTTTAAGGATCCTCTCAGATTGACCATCTATACAGGGAAGATATACAATGCTAATTTTTAACTATTTATTTGATAATATATGTATAGTTTTCTAGAACATTTAGGTAAACCTCAAATCTTAGACAGATATAATAGAATGTGGTACACATTGATACATTAACACTTCCTTAATGTACATCCTAGCATAATGATGAAGAGATAAATATTCTCAAAATATATGTAAATTTTATTATTTCATTAGGTGATATACTATAACAGAAATAATATTATGCCCCTTATATGTTTAGGGGATCACAATGATGAAATCAATGGTAGTTTTCCCCATTTAAATTTTTGTATATGTAATGGTTGTAACATTACATTATTGTTTCATGTCTCTACCTTAACGTTATAATATACCAAGCATGGATATATATACTCTAAAATATTCTTTTTCATGTTGTCTTACCATAAATCTTCTTTCATATCACTATACATTTTCATATTTCTATGATGAATAAAGAATAATGATCTATGATCTTCATCCAATAACTCATTCTTCATAGATGGGGCTGAAAGGACACATACTAAAATACTGAATCTTTTCATTGCATCACAATCTTGGATGAACTCATGAACATTTATCACCTTCATCTATTGTTCCACATCCTCCTTTTATGCCTCTTAAATCCTCACATGGATAGATGGTTAAACGTTCATCTAAGAAAGAAATGCCTTGTCCACCTTACAGATGATATCTAGGTCCATATTTTTAAAATCCATAAATTTGATATCTATTTCAATCATCATCATATAAAAATTAGAATGATATTTTCAACTCAAATCATTATCCACTTTCTTCACCATACAAGGGTGGTCATGTAATGATAATTCATAATATTTAGCCACCCAACCCATATTTTCTATCATATTTTCAAATGTATCTATGTAAATATATATACCTCATGTTTTTATGATCTATATATATGTCATACCTTTCACTTTAAAAACAGTTACTATATATATTTAATAAAAAATTGCTTCTTCTAACTCCAAATAATGAGTTGGTTAATTTTGATCTTTAATTTTCAATTGCTGTAAGTCATAATAAATCAACATATTATTCTTTGTTATAATTCAAACCTATACCTATTTTGATTCATCACTATAGATAACACAACCTTCTCCAATATAGGGTAATGTGATTATAGGTATACTAACCAATCTTATTTTCAACTCCTTGAAAATTTCAGCACATGAATCCTTCCAAACGAACATGACTCTCTTCCATTTCATCTTGGTTAGTGGGTTAGATAGTTGTTGGAAATTACTCCCACAACATTGATAATATCCAAAAACCCAAGAACCCCATAGATCATAGTTACTATGGGTTTTCTAAGACTTTGGTCAATAACATTCATCTTTAAAAGATCTATTAATATACCATTTCTTAAGATTATATGACCAAAGAATCAAACCTTATATGGAATAAAACTTATCATTATTCAAGGTATTCAATACAATCATTAAATGATCTTAATACTCTTTCCTTTTTCTTTGAATTTTTAAGAATATCATCTTTAAAGACTACCCCCAAATGATCAAGACGATATCTAAAGTATCTACTAATTATATCCATCAAGATAACATGGGAATTAGTATTTCCAAATGGAATTACTATAAATTCATAATTCTCATACCTTTTATTGAAGTATATCTCTGGTATACCCTCTTTCTTGACCCTCAATTAAAGATATCCAAAATGAAGGTAAATCATTGAAAAGTATAATGCTCCACAAATTATATCAGAAAAGACATTATGATTGGGTAAATGAGGGCTATTATTTATACATACCTTATTATATTCTTGATAATTAATTAAAAAATCATTAGAACAACATTATTCATAACAAATATAATAGGGGAAACTCGGGGTGACACACTCAAAAATTTGAATCCTTTATCATGATTCTCCTAGATTTTTATCTTCAATTATTACAACTCAATTGGGGAAAATCTATAAGGAGTCTTTGAAATAGGTGTAGCACAAGATATGAATTTTATTGAAAACTCAACTTCATGTTGTAGGGGAATAATGTTTTACTCTTTAGGAAGTACCATTTAATAATCCTGAAACATAGGAATATATTCGATGTTCAGTCTAACCCCAAATTTTTTAGATACGTATACCTCATTAGTAGGGATTAATGTGTATATAACATATATAACTTCCATAATAAGTTCATATTCATCGTCACATAGAAATATATACTTAGTTTGATTTAGAATATCAAATTTGACTTTCCCTAAATGGAAACTGATATGGGTTCTATTTAAAGAAAGTCAATCCTTGTTTGAAATCACATGAAATTCAATTAGAGGGAAAATCCCAAGATTTCTAGGAAGTAAATTCTTATATACTTCTATTCGAGAAGAGATGTAGACTTGTGATGAAGTGATCATACCATTAAAAGTTATTACTATTATCCCAACATATGATCATTGTGGTGGTGATGTAACATGTTTAGAAAATTATTCTTATATAAAATATTTGTTATAGCCAAAATCAACTATGATATTTGAATTTATATAGAGGATACATAGTGCGCCTTTCACTACATCATTCTCCAGACCCAGTTTAGTTATGATTAAAAGGTATTCCATTTTTTATTTTTCATAGTGGATTATTGAGGCCCACCATCTTCATTATCTATTTCCTTCGGGAATTTATTAGAAAATTTACCAATCTCCTTGCATTATAATCATTGAACATTATTGTTTTTGTAGAACCCAGATTTCAAGTATGTAACCCATAATTTTTATATTTAATTACATAATGTGTTTGGGTAAATTTATGGAGGATTTGGGAGAAGTTTATAATATATTTTGGCCTTTTATGAGGGTTCAAGATAGGTTCATGGTTTTTGGAAACCATGAAAAATTTTCATGAAATTATGGACAATGATACATGAGCTAAATAAAGGGAACATAGATAGGCACATTGTTTTCTTGAACCATGTGGATTCCTAGAAAAACCCATGAAAAGAGGGATAATTGGGTTTTAATGGTTGGTTCACATTTTTTCTAACCATGCATTCCAACCATTCGAGCCCCCCCCCCCGCATGAGACATAATCTGGTGCAATGCTAGAAAATGGAATGTCGAACCGAGCAACTAACCATGCGCGGTTTAAAAACTTGATCCACAAAAAAGTTGATCTAGGTCGATATTGTGTTTGGAACCCTCATTTTTCACAAAACCATTCCTAGATTTATATGTTCCCTACTCTAAGGATATGTAATACTTATCCATAAATTTAAAAGATATGTGGAGGTGTTTCTTGGTGTGTTGAAGGCCAAATCTTGCGGCAAGTAATCATTTGTGGTATTTTTCTCAGTTTTTCAAAGATCTACTTCTCTCCCTCTATTGGTTTCTTAAGAATAGTTATAATATGGATATATCAAATATTTTTTATGTGAAATATGATTTTACATGTCTATTTTTATGATAGGGAAAGATGTTTAAGGTGGGTTTTTGGAGATTCAACTCAGTTTTGTTGAAATTTTTAGTGTCGTTATTTTTTTCACCATAAATTCCTGAGGAAAGTGAGTTCACTCTCAAATACGCTATTATAAAATTTTATGATTACCTTTAAATAGATTGTTTTTATTGAATTTTATGGTAATATGTTTTTTAGAATTTCTTTTTGAAAAACATATTTGGCGGTAGAATATAGAATTGTGGAAATTGGGTTCTTTTGTGGAAGGTGAAATAGGTGAATTTATTTCAACGTGATGATTTTAAAATTATTGTTCAACTTTGATGCATGGAAAGGTATTTTTAATAAAAGTTTTTTTATTAAAATGTTTCATTGAGTGGTTTTCAATAAAAGTGTAGGATTGTTAAAATGGGTTTTTTGTATTTTTGGGAATTATTTTTTTGCATAGTGGTTGTGTTTGTTCATATGCATTCATGACAAATAAGGCTCTGAAGTATCCCCATCATTAGTGGGTTGGGTGAGAGTCAGGACTTCCACCAATAAAAATGGTTTATTGTATGGCGGATTATTGAAAGGATGACTCGCCACTCATGTGTATAGGGTGGTCCAGGTTTCCTGCATGGTTGGATGTGATGATATGTGGAATGGAATGTTTATGTCCAAATGGAATTTTGAAATGGATTTAAATTATTGGAGAGTTGATTTCCTTTGAGAAATGTCTTTATTGGAAAACTATTTTGATATGGAAGTAATGTTATACTCTATTATAAACTATTTTAAAGTGTTTTATATAATTTTTTTTATAAAAATGAGCTCATAAGTTCTATCCTAGTGGCATTAGAAGGGTACTCATTTGGAGAAAACATAATAAGTTTCATTACTCACCAATGATTTGGCCCATTGGTGATTTTGTAGATACTGTTCATCGGGATGTAGGAAAGTGTAAGGTGTCACACTTCTTCAGTTGTCTGTCATGATACTTGGGATTTTTTGTGTAGTTGGAGTGAGGATACTATTTGGAGATTTGGAGTTAGTCATTGGAGTCCATTGGTTTTGGGTTGACTTTGTTTGCCACTATGTACTATGATATTGTAGTCTTCCTCTATGGTATTATTAATTATTGGTTTGACATCAATGGTATTTTTTGATTTGTTTTAAATTTTAATCATTCATAATATAGTGGATATTTTATTATAGCATGTTGGTGGATTTGCATTATTTTCAAAATTGAAAATCATCACCCATTTGTTAATGAAGCCCTTGGAATTTATATGCAGCCATTGATGTCTTGGGAATTTTTCCTAAGGTCATGTAATGTTACACTGCCTTCTAAAGAAAATGATGAGGGGAAGTATATTAAAATTTGTAACATTCTTGGTCCTTCAAAATATTTTTGTGGAAGAAGTGGTTTATTATTCTATTGGTATTGGTGTTGAAATTAATTCTAGTCTATTCCTTATGCTGGATTGTAGAAATAAGTAGGGTTGTCGGGATATGAAATGTAGATCATAATGGGAATAGCTAACCTATTTATGTTGAACTTCATTTTAGCTTGGAGTTATGTAAATATGTGTTTTCGAGAAACTTATAGTATTTGAAATCTCTTTATCATGGGTTTCTCCAATGAGACGAGAATGATATGAATTTTAGAAATGGAATACCATTAAGAGTTCATATTTCATATAGAGCAGTGATAACGGATTTTGTGTAAATGTATTGATTTTTGAAAAAATTTAATATTTTATCGAATGATATATTTGAAAAAATTGAATGGTTTTGGTATTTTAAAAATTGTTTTATTTACAAAAGAAATTAGAATACTTTCAAAAAAAATGAATGTGGAAAAGGTTGATTTTGGAAAGAAACGTTGTGATAGATGATTTTTTAGAATTTAAAATTGTTAACGCTTCAGTTTTTAGGGAGTGAGATAGCTAGTGTTTGTCATGTTTATGGAAAATGGGCCTTGATAGTCATCATTGAAAAAAATTATATGCCGATATTAAGAATATGGTGGCACATGATTTATTATAGAACCAAAAGCTGGTTTATTGTATTTTCCAAATTTTTAAGGCTATGGAAAGAGGGAATATTAGGGATAAATAAAGTTAAGTGGGTCATTCCATCCAATTCTAGAAGTATAACGCACCCATCATTAATGGTGATTCTAAACCAGAAAAGGTAGGTGTGTGGAAGAATATGATGAATCGAATATTCAATTTCCTTAACATACTAGAAGAGATAAAATTATATCTGGCGAAGCATAGTATAGATGATCATGCATGCTAGTGGTGGGATTAATCAATTCAGGATAAATAAGTCCAATGAATTGCACGTTAGGATTTTCCAGAATTGTTTAATAAAAAATTCTACCCTCACATGTTCAAAATTCAAGGAATGATTGCATTCATCATCATGAAGCATGAAAATATTTTTTCCACATAATACGTGGCTATGTTCACGAATTTTGTATAATTTTCACCTGTTGTTTCTCTTATTGCAACCTTGAAGGCCCACATCATTGAATCAGGGTTAAGGTAGGAGATTATGTTAAATATTTCCATTCTCTATATAACATTCTATGTAGATATGGTAAATAGAGATATAGTGGAGGAAAGGGACATCTTGGGAGATATGGGAGGAGGAAACATGTTGATACCCATGGGAAACGGTTGGTAATCTAGTTCCTAGAGAATGTAGAATGGATACACCTATTTCCAACGAAGTGGGATGGTTCAAAATTAGATGATAGGATAGGTAAATCTTCTTCCAAAACCAAAGATCCATCTTGTATATTTTCAGTTTTTTTCAATCATCCACATGATGAAATAGTGAATGACACCACCTAGAGCATTCTATAATTGTAACCAAATAGGTCATCTTCAATTCTATTGTTAGAGACCTCTGAGGTCTGGTGTTCGAGACACATATCGTGTGTTGAAAACATCATATGATTCAATGTGATGAGGGAATAAAATCAATCTTATCAATATAACATATCTATCCATGATGATTCTAAAAAATACCAAGATTCCTCAGTAAGTGAAATCTCAAAAATGTAACAGAGAAGAACGTGTAGTGAGAAAAATATTATATGAAGTTGACCAGGACATTTTGGATGGTGATTATTGACCATCTACATTGCGAGGTATGATTATTTTTAATTTTACACTTATTAGAGAATTGTTTGATATGGATTAATCTCATTCATTTATTTCTTCTTGTTTTATTTATTTGTTAACATTAAAAGTTGAGATGATGCCTTAAATGTTAAAAATGAAAAATTCTCTTGGTCAGAACGAATGTCGATAATTTGTGTGTAGAACATGATCTATAACTATTGATGGATCCGATCTAAATTGGGATTTATCTATGCTTGAGATGGATGTATATGATATAATCCTAGGTATAGAATGGTTGACAATGTTCAAGGATCACAATAACTATTATACTAGAAATTCCAATTGTAGAACTGAATATAGTTTTAAGAATCTCTTTCAAGGAGACCAAAATGTAAGGGTATGTGAAATGTGCTTGTTAGAACCAGAAGTTGTAATTTTCTTTTACCATATGGAAGAGTTGAATTTTCAATCGATTGAAGAGATCAGGAATATTATTTTTTCAATAGTGTATGGTCAGTTTCCTGATGGTTTTCCCAAAAATCTCATCGGGTTCTACCAATTAGAAAAGTGGAGTCTATGATTGATCTATTTTTTAGGACTAGCACTATTTACCATATATCCTATCGATTAGACAAAATAAAATAAAGGGAATTTAATGTACCATTAGAAGAGTTGTAGAGAAAATGGTCCATTCGGATGAGCACGTATCTGTGGGTAACACCTATCTAGTTGGTCAAAAATGTTGATAAAACACTTCAGTTTTCGGTAGATTATAATAGGCTAAACAAAGATAATATATAGAACAAGTATCCACTTCCATGAATTGATGATCTATTAGATCAATTAAATGAAGCTTAGTGGTTATCCAAGATTGACTTACAGTAATGAAATCACTAATTGAATGTTCGGAAGGAGGATATTTGAATGATATATTTCAACATTAGATATTACCATTCTAAATATGCAGTAATGAATTTGAGTATTAATAATGCACCAGAATTATTTATAGAATTGATGAATCCGAAAATTTAGAGGTATATAGATTATTTTGTTGTGGTGTTTTTTGATGACATATTGGTGTATTCAAGGACAAGGGATGATCATGAGAAACATTGGGCAACCATTTAGAGAGTCTTTTTGGATCATATTATGTATTCAACACTCTCAATGATTGATCTTTGATTATAATCGGTGCAATTACTTGTCCATGTAATCTCTAATAGATTTATTTTTATGATCCAGAAAAGATAGAAGCTACTGTCTCTTGTAAATCTCCAATGAATGCCTTTAAGATATGGAGTTTCTTAGTCCTAGATGGTTATTAATGTCATTTGTTTTCATGATTTATCATGACTATCATCACCGATGATAGCTCTGGAAATGAAAATTGTGTCATTCTAATCGAATGAGGACTATTAGAGTTTTTTTAAGAGTTAAAATTTTACCTTACATGAGCATAAATCATTCTTTTGTGAGAATCTAGACAAGGGTACCCTGATGATTTTTGATCTGGGTTGGGATGTGCTCTCATGTAGAGATATATTTTTATTGCATACGACTCAAGAGAGTTATGATTTTATGAGAAGAATTACCCAAAACACGATTTGTAGTTTTCTTCCGTAGTCCATGCATTGAAAACTGGGCATCCTTACCTCTTTGGTTATAAATTTATAGTTTTTATAGATTATAAGATATTGAAACATATTTTATCACAAAGGGATTTGAATCTAATACAAAGAGTAAAGATGTATTAACTCTAAATGTTCAACATTGAATTTATGTATACACAGGGAAATGGAAATTCAATGGAGGCTGCATTAAGTATGAATATGTATGATCTTTTGAAAAAAAAGCTTATGATGGGTGGTAGTTGATGTTGGTCCAAGATAACATGCCCTTGGAATAGGTAGAACAATGTAAAGTTTCAGTTTTCTTTCCAGTTTCTTTTGATCCTAATTTGGTGGAGATGGTTATGGAGGCACATACATCTGATGTGGAATGCGTGAATATGAGGTCAAAACACAATGGTGTGGAGACCATTGAGGGATGAAATATAGATGAGAGTTAATTTTTGGGTTTCAAAGATTGGATGGTCTTACCTATGGTCTGTCAGGAACAACTTATTCATGCTTACCAGCATTCATTATGGGTTGTTCATCCTGGGATATATAAGATGTATAATGGGATGAAAACACCGTTTTGGTGGGTCAGTATGAAAAGAAAGGTGGATAAGTCTATTATAATATGCATAAATTGTATAAATGTTAAGGAAAAGTGTTGGTGACTTCTAGGTATGTTATATTTACTACCTATTCTCTTTTAGAAATGGGAGTATATTTGCATGGATTTTATAACAGGACACTCGTGAATTGTTTGGAAACATGAATCTATTTAGGTGATAGTGGATCAGATTATAAAATAGACTCATTTAATCTCTATTTGTGAATCTCATATGGTAGTGTTCTTGTCAAAAATCAATATCCTATAAGTTTTAAAGAGGAATGGAATACCCATTTTGAAATTTTCATATAGAGATCCATGGATTTTGTATCATTTCTAGAAATCCTTAGGGATATACCTTGGGACATAGTTGACCATGACTATGATGTATCATCCTCATAAGAACATAAAATCAGAATGTATGATACAATCATTGGAATACATGTTGTGGGATTACGAAATGGATCATGGGGATCATGGGAAGAGAACCTATCATTAGTAGAGTTCTCATATAAAAATAGTTATTCTGAATCGATGCAAATGGATCCTTTTGAAGCATTACATAGGAATCCTATTAATTCACTACTATATTGGGTGGAAACCAGTGAGACATAAATAATTATACCATACCTTTTCCTTGATATAATTGAGAATATTTTGTTGACATTTAAATGAATGGAGACAACAAATAGTCATTATAAATTGTATATGGATCATTGTCGATTATCGTTGTCGTTTATGGTGAGTGATCATGTGGTCTTGGAGATCTATCCAAGGATTTGACGTCGTCATTTTAGAAAGTAGGGAAATTTATCTTCTCATTGAATAAGCACTTTTGATATACTAGAATGGGATTTTGAGGTGTAATATGAATGGGAATTTTTACCAGAGTACAGTGTGGTGCATAATTTATTCCATGTTTCTTAGTTGAAAAAGTAATATCCTGATCCTGACCATGTGATTTGATGGGATCACGTTGACCTAGATCTGGATGCATCATTAGATGACATGCCAATGTGGATTTCGGATAGGATATAGAAATTCTTTCATGGGAAAATCATCAATATAGTATTGGTTGCGTGGAAACATGGTATGACTTAGGAAGAGAATTGGGAATTACATAAGAAATGAAAGAGATTTTTCAAGAATGCTTTCAGAGGAATAATGATTTTCTAATTTTTGAGTACAGAAAGACCAATGGTAGAGAGAACGTAACACCCTCATTTTCAAGTAAGTAACACTTTCATTATTCATTTTAATTATATAAATAGTTTGGTTTATTTTTGGGAGGGTTTTGGAGAAGTTTTTAATTTTTGGGGGGCTTTCTAATGGTTCACGATTGGTGCATGATTTTTGGAATATGTGAAACACTTGTAGGAAGCAGTGAAAAATGAGATAGGTTTAAAGTTCAAGGCCCAAAGGTTTCTATAATTGTGTGGTCATAGAGGAGAAACTTGGGAAAAGTGCGAAAGTCATATTTTCATGTTTTGCGCACAATTTTTCTTAATATGCTAGCCAACCATGTGAGGTCCCCCTTGAGATAGATGCAAGAGTATGATTAGTGCATGGTTTATCTAAATATATGACTAACAATGCATGATTTAATAACCAGATCCATAAAAAGTGGATCTAAATTGGGATTGTTTTTTAACCACCATTTTCCCAAAACTAACCCTAAATAAATATTTCTCCCTCTCTAAGGCTAGGGGGCCTTCTCCATCAATGTGGAAACGATCCTGAGGCATTTCATAGTGAGTTGAAGACCCCCTATTGTGTTTATTTATCATTTATAGTAGTGTGGCATGGTTTTTATTATATATACTTCCCTCTCACCCATGGTTTATTAGATCTAGTTCCATATTAAATAGATATAAGGTTTTTGATTCCAAATATTATTATATTTGGCCTTATTGATGTCAAGTGAATAGATCTAAGGTGTTTTTTTGGACATTCATACCTGTGTCATATGTTTTTTAGAGTCTTTATTTATTTTTTCCATAAATTCATGTGGTAGGTGGATTCAATATCAAATATTATATTTAGTACATGAAGGTATAAATACATAATTATTGTTTTGATTAACATTATTTGTGAAATTTTTGATAACTTCTTGTTGAAAACCCATTTTGTGGTAGTTTAAAAATCTAGGGAAATTATGTGTTTTGATTAAAATGAAATTGGTAACATGATTTTAATATGATGTTTTTTAAATAGTTTTATAGTTTTGATGCATGTAAAAGTGTTTCAAATAAAAGGTTAGCATTAATGAAATGATTTTTTCAAATGATTTCATTAAATGTATAGTTTTATTGAAATTGATAAAATTGTTGTTTTCTATTCGTTGTTTGAATAACAGTTGTGTGTGTTCATGTGCATTCAAGATAGATAATGGTATGATGTATCCCCCATAATTAGTGGGATGGGTAAGGGTCCAGACATTCCCTCATCAAAATTGTTCATTAGGTGGAGGCTTTTTGAAAGGATGACTCACCACTCATGAGTATAGGTAGGAATAGGTTTTATTACTGGTAAGATTTGTGGATATGTGGAATGGAATGGTTATGCTAAAATGAAACTTGTGAAATGGATTTAAATTATTGGTTGGTTTTTTTATTTGGGGAAATTGATTTTGATAGAAAATAGTTTTGATATGGAAATTATTTTATATTTCGTTTTAAAATATTTTAAAGTGTTTTAAAAAATTGTTTTATATAAATGTCATAAAATGTTATATCCTTGTGGATTGACTAGGAAGTCATTTGAGTGATACCTATTGAGTTTTATTACTCAACCCAACTTTGAATGGTTGTTTATTTTTTATATATTATTCATAGAGATGTAGAAAAGGGTAAGGTATCACACTTCTTTAGCAGCGTGTCATGATACTGGGGTATTATATGGAGTTGGAGATTGTATCATGTTGGGATATTTGGAGTTTCTTTATTGATTCCTTTGGGTTTGGGTGAATTTTTTTTCTTCTATGTACATTGACATTGTAATCTTATGCAATGGTATTTTTAAAGATTGGTCTAATATCAATGGTATTTTTTGAGTTGTTTTACATTGTTATCATGCATCATATATTGGTTAATCTGTTAGATCATGTTGGTTGGGTTGTTCTATTTTACAAATTGAAAACCATCCCCCATCTGTTAATGAATCAATTGGTATTTATTTCCTTCCTTTTCTATCATGGGGATATCACCTAAGGCCAAGTGATATTCTATCACCTTCCTAAGGCAATAAGGATGAACGAAATGTTATAGTTTCAATCCTTCTTTTACTATATTTAATTTTTAGAAAATTTCATCCCATGGGAACATTTAATATCTCAATTTATATCAATTCCACAATTGAATCATTTCTTAATTCCTTTTATAAAATTTTCTATGTTCATATCAACACTTGTTTGGAATGTAGGTGGTTGGAATTACATTCCACTATAGTATTTACCATTCTAGTTTCCATGAATGTATCTTTTCACATCTTGTCACTATAACAATAATAATAATTGAAGTCTCCATTCTCTATTTATACCTTCAGATCACATTGAATAATTTTTTCATAGGTACCAATGACTCTTATAGATAAAATTTTTTGGGGACTTGGATTCATGCCAGTGATGAATCAATCAATTTCTCTCATAGGGTCGATGATAAATCTAGAATTATACCTTGAAAGACTTGGAATGTTTTTTTCATAGGTACCAATTCATTCCTCATACTTTTATTTTAGCTCTAAAACGTACATTTACATATTATTATAATGATTTTGGGGATTGTTTATATTAATTAATACCCTATTAAACTCTTCCCATTCCATGGAGTTTATTTATTTCTCTTGCCTAATGTTTTGGATAATATAATACCATTGATCGACTTCACCATCCACATAATTGACTACTAAGAAAAATTTCTCATGGTTTGAAAATTGAAGATGGAAAAATGAACTTTTCATTACATTGACCCATTTCTCATAAACTAGTTTGTTAAGAGATCCATGAAACACCCAAAAATGAATAGTGAATATTATTATATAGAAGACTCAACATCATATTAATCCCTACATAGTGATTTCATAATGTCAATATGGTTAACATTATTTATTAAATATTGAGAGATTGGATTGAGTATAGTCACATCATATTTCATCCGAGATCCAAATAAATATGGTTACTCATGAGGATAATTATTCTATTGACCATAAAATTTATTATTCACACAATTCCTCCATTTTATAGTTATAGACTAAAACACAATAAAAATCATGAATGTAAAAGATAAATAATCTTAGTTAGAAATCATATGATTTTGATAACTAATTCTTATGATTACCAAAATTCTGACACCTTTATTCGACCCATGAAAGTATAAGTTCATCTCAAATAACTATGGATAATTACCAGTTTTCATATGTACATCCTCCCATTAATCATACTAGTTTATATGGTGAATGTAAATTAACCAAATAATGACCTCAAGAGTTTCAATCTAGTAGTGACGTCTTATGCCAAATCATTATGAATCGATGAAGATCAAGTTAATACCCAATCCACCCCTTATAGATTTATTACCTCTAGGTGCATCAATGCCACATGTGCATTTACTTTCTAGTATCTGTACATGGATTTATTTTCTAAAAAATGAACACCCCTTTATTTACAACCATATAAGATTTTATCCAATACTTAGTATTACTCTAAGGGTTGTAATTAAATTTTTTTAATCCTTATATCCATAAATAACTAAAATATCCTCTGATGAAAACTATAGCAACCCAATAATAAATATTACATAATTCTAGAGGAATATTCAATAGTTATCATAATTATACATCCTCTAGGACTACGATGATTTAATTTCATTTTAGACAAGATACATAATCAAATTATCTCTAAAAATGTCTTCGACATCCCCCAGAATTATATTGAAATTATTACTCATTTGGCATATCATAATTATAACCTTCCCACAAAACCAAGGGTAGTAAAACATAAAAAATGGTGATATTGGATGATCTATAAAGGTAAACATGGGAGATATAAATCATAAGAGAATTATATGATAATAATGATATGATAAAACAATCAAGTGCATGTTAAAAATATAAAATATTTATACAAATAAAATCTTAGATCATAGACTCAAAAATCAATTCATATCCAGAAACATGATTCATAAGGGTTTCATGACTCTAATCATGCTTCAAAATTCATAAAATATGAATGTGACACCATAATCAAAGGAAATAATAATATTGTGATAATATATATTAAAAATCACATCCTTATATAATATTGTGATAATAAATATAAAGAGATCATACTCACACATAGTAATGTGAACATAGCCAGTATTAATCAGGAACACACATAATATTGTGTGAATAGAAAGAAATTGTTCATACTCACAATAAAATTTTGAATACAACTATTCATAATCATGTCTATTTTTATAATCATCATATATTGAGATATAAATATCACAATATCCAATTTATTGGTGGGTAATAATGTACCCAAATTTTATATAATCATAAACTATTAATATATATCCCACAAGATCATAAAACACTAATCATCTCAACATATCATAACCCATGGAAAATTAGAACGTTTCATAAAAATATAATTATTATAAATATAAAATTTATAAATAGTTAATAGTGATGGTATAATAGGATAACATACCCATTAAAAAATAAATTACATCAGAAGATTTTATCATAGATGAAAAATTCCTTTAAAATATCATTGGAATATTTCTAAGGAAAAATGACGTTTTATTTTTGAAATCGGTTATTTATAATTGAATGTAGTTAGGGTTTGGATTAGGGGTAATAACCCCTTAATCCTAAATAAAAATGGGGGTTCAAAACCCTTTGGGCACAATTACTATAGCATAATGTAGCAACATCAACACTATAGCAACAACATGCACTATTGCGGCGGCGGGTCACTGTAGCGGCGGCATGATACTGTATCAGCACAGATAATGTAGCATTACTATTCACAGAATGGGCTATAGAAAAAAAATTATCCTATGGGACATGTAATGGGATAAATTCCCACTGGGCCTTCGGGCTATGTAATGGGTCTCCCTCTACCTAGTAAAAGAGGACTTTTCTCTGCTTTAATAATAAATGAGGCCTCAGGCACAACCATAAAAAAATTGAAAAATTCTAATGAATATATTGTAAAAAAATTTATATTACCAAGAACCATGGAAATTTTAATTATAATATCCAAATAATAGAGTGGTCATGATACAACGAAATTCTATTCATGCGATAATCATTAAAAACAAAAAAAACATTTCACACCATCCATAAAATGTATCTTGTTCATAAACAGTCCAGAAACATATCTAAAAAATTTTAAAAATCCAAACATGGGTAATAATAATTTAAAAAATTATAAAATTCAAAAAATATTGAAATTTATTTGGATAACATGGATTTTCAAGGGAATGATTCCCTTTTAAAAGTTTATAAATACAGTTGAATTTTACTAAAATAATTATGAATATTTTTGAGTAACAAAGAGGGGGAAATAATAAAAAAATAAAAATTCAAGAACTAAATAGATTATAAAAATGTAAAATGGTTTAACCATATATGTATCATATAATCTCACTTAGTGGGAATTCAAGCACAACAAATCTCAATTAAAATGAGATTAAAACTAACATAGTTTTACTCAAGGCACTTCTATCTTTGTACAAATTAAAATATCATTTATAATAAATATATATTTATTATAAATATATTATATAACAATATTGATACATATAATTCCATATATGATTTACTTATAACATCTGGTCGCACATTTATTAACAATACATTATTAAAATCAATATTCTAGGTAAAAAAAATTCATATTTCATGCATGTTTGAATTCATAAGTTCTTGTTATTATAGTTTTATCATATCCCCATAATCTCTATAATGTTAATAAGGTTATAAATATCCAATATATTAATTATATTCAATTTTATAACTATTTATATAAAGCAGTGATGAAAAATGAATTACATCACTTCATGGAGACTGTAGTCTATACATATGCACAACTGATGTTTCTATGGATGGATCAAAAGAAAATAAAATAATAAATATCCATTAGAGTACTATAAAAATATCATAAATATAATATATATTCATAAAATCCATCATTATAACCATTAATGTAGAGCGGTGATGAAAAATTATATGCATCACTCTGTGAAGGTGGTAGTCCAGACGTATGATTGAACAATGTTTTCTTTTTTGCATAGGATGGAATGGTGGTTATTAATGGTTGTTACATAGTCATAATAAAAACTCAGTATATTTAATAAACTTAAATAATCATTTTAGAATGTATAACATATATTTATATGAGGTATAGTATGAAATAAAATTAATAGTACACAATTAAGAGTTATACACCTTCATTGAAAACCCTCCTTTGACATACACATTAATCCATGAATGGATGGTTTTTTTAGAAATAAAATAATCTATAAGATTGGTAGAAAAGAAATATAATATGTTATTAAGGTAGTTCCCTGTAGATCTAGAGGGGTAAAACCTTGGGAATAAAGGATAAGAGGATGTTCCCTTTTATAAGTGCGGGGAGGGGCACCCTTGGAATTTATTAAATTATTAATTTAATATAAATAAATTTTCATGATAATGAAAAATAAAATTTGACATATTTCGAATATATGATGACTATAAGTTTAAATATTAAAATAGATAAAATTTCGACATGTTAAGGTAATATTTTGACTCTATTCTCTTCATTTTGACCCTTGTTAGCCCTCTTGATGATTAATATGATATCTATGTTTTTACTATTTAGAGGTCTTGAATGTTAATATAAAAGGAAAAGCTACCTATATGTGTAAAATTATTTAAATGATTGAATATATATCATTAAATTTATACAATGATAATATTATTATAAATTTAATTGAATTAAAAAAAATATTATTCCATAGAAGATATCATTAATGAAATTTTCGAGACTTTTCACAAAGTTTGACTTTAAAGACAACCATATTGAAATATAAACTTTTAAAACATCATTAAAATGTTTTATTTATATATATATATATCATGTAATATAATAAATCATCCAAATTTTATTACTTTTAATATTTTTTTATTTTATTATTTTATTTTCTATTACTTGAACTAATTTTATACCGATGTTGCATAAGAATTTATGGTAATAATTCCATTAAAAAAATTAAAAACAAATTAACATGATAAAATAATTTATTTTTCCATTAAAATAAAAATTTATAATTTAATATGATCTCATTATATCCTTAAAAAAATTTATAGATATAAAAATAAAGAGAGTGACACTTTCATTTATTATATACATAAAATAATATTTAGTTTATTATTAGAATAAAATGGACTGAAGTTTTTATATATTATAATATAGTATGATTATATAAAAAATAAACTCATTAAATATAAATAATTGAGGTTTTAAATATATTATTAATGTTTTGTCACATTATTTTTATCCTTAATTACATAATTTACCCATATCGAGTGACAAATATTTACCACGAATAATATTCATTATGGAAACAATTAATGTCAAAAAATATATAAAATTGGGAAATTTTGATTTTAAATGTGCAATCAGTTTTTCAATATTACATTTCTATGAGTTTTAGTAATCAATTTTTTAATAGCCAATAAATAAACAATGAAATCTGTTATTAGTAAACCATGTTTTATTGATATAAGAGATCTATTTTTATCCAAGGGCTAGTAAATCCCATTAATGGAATATGAAAACATTTATAAAATATATAATCTATAAATTTTATAAAAATATTTCATAAATACTGATTAATTTAATTTATTAAGACAAAAACATTATGCATATAACAATAGTTTTTTCAGAAAAACATCACTTTATTTACAAACCAATACAATTATCAGTTAATAACCAATCCATTTGATATACACTTGTGTAAAAAATAATTTTTTTCATTTTTTTATTATAATTAATACCATCTAATTAATTATATAAATTATAAAATAATAATAATTCAGTATTTTATCATGATTCAATTGAACGTTGTGTGGAATGTAAAACAAGTTATCAAAGAAATGTTATTTATTTAAAAAATGATATATAATTAATTATTGGTTTGTTACTATAACATCCATATATTTTAGAAGAGTAAAATTATTTTAAATAGTTTGAGTCATATACAAAACAAAATTATATTCTTTTACATGAAATAATGATTTTTTTGATATCTTGTGTTACATGCAAGGTGATGTTTTACCAAACAAGAATATAATGTTAATATTATTATCTAACATGATATTTATCCTCTATATGTTTGAATGTTGTGTATGAATAGGATTAAATAAATTGTTAAAAATATATATTTTACAAATTTCTATTTATTATCTATTGATTTGTAATAAAATAATTAAAATTTGAAAGAAAAAGTAATGTTTTTAGTAAATAATTTTTTTTCTAAAAGGAAAATTTATCGTTTTTCAAAGACATCATTTTAAATTACTGTTTTTACCAATTTTAAAAATTTTATATGAAAAAATAAAAATGTTTTCTGAATCAGAAAACTTAATTTATCATAGGGTGATGTCTATGAATTTTCCTAAAATAATTCATTTTTTTAATCTAAAGTGAAAATACCAATTTTTAATTGAAACCCACCTTTCATATAAATAATTAATAATGTTAAATTATATTTTAAATTAGTCTTAAAGTAAAACCAAATTAATTATAATTATGTATTAATCCAATATAGGTCATTGAAATATTTTTCAGATTGAATTTGGAAATAGAAACACTATGAACTTTTGATCTTTTTCACTTTAAGAACCTATTTTATCGTCATGTTTTCATGAATAATTTTAAATTTAATTCGTCCAATTCAATGAATTGAATTTGGAAAAATTTATTCCTTATTTATAACTATTATAATTAATATATTATAATAAGTTCAACATAGTTTTATTCCCTAGTGATTATTGAAATCAGTTAAAATTAATTATATTGAATAACATACAAATGATTTTACATTGTGGTTAAACATAGAATATAACGTCTAAAATGACCTAATTTGTTTCCCAAAATTCATTTTCATACTATATTTAGACCGTTATCATGATAGGAACTATTTTTATAAGTTTTTAGGATACTATTTAATAAAAAAGTCATATATAATAAACTAATTAATGACAAAGAACAAAAATGAACCTTTCTTGATTTCAATAAATTAATGCTTTTGGATATAAAATACTTATATTGGTTAGGTTATACATTTTTTTATTATAAATGATTTTCTATAATAATTATAGTCTATATTTAATTTTTTGATATGAATTAATTACTTTAAATGCTTATGAAACTCCAACGTAGTAATTATTTAGTTATTAATTAACTAAAATAAGGGATACTAAAAATATTAAGACTGATGTGAATTGAATAACTTTTTATCTTAAATTATTTTTTAGATGAATATATCATGTTACATATGTGTGAAATTAATATATTCAAATTCTGTCATTGTATTTTTATTTTAAAATTTAAATTAAATAAATAATTTCAATATTTCCATTAATGTTATTTTTAAATGAATGATATATTTTTAAATTATTTAAAATTACTAAAATTATTATCCTATGAAATTATAAATACAATTATTCATAAATATAATATACGTCTCTTTAATGGACTAATTTATCATTTATAATGAACATGATGACCATTAAATAGTAAAAACATTGTTAGTATGGTTCGTGTTAAAGTAAGGTTTTTTTTTATTAGATGCGCTTCTATTAAAATTAATTTATAACGCACATGTGTTTTTTTATTTTATAAGTTAGGTATCATATTTATAATATGTGGTTATATATTACATAATAATTCTTAAATTAATTTGGTATTATAGGATAAATAACCTTTGTTAGAAAACTAATTTTTGTGGTAAAAATAAAAATAGTAAAATTGAGTAAACATAATAACTAAGATTTTTTTTAATATTTATTTATTTTTTGTATATTTTTATCATCAATAAATTCTCTAAAAACTATTATTTTTAAATTCCATATGTAAATAAGTAAAGGTATTCTTCCCAATAGTTGACACTTTTGAGTATTTATAAGAATGACATTCCCCCTCAACTATAAAATGAAACTCACTTTACCCACTTATCCACACCTCTAAATAAATTTTCATCATTAAAAAGGATGAAAAAATAACTGCACCACTTTCCTAAAATCTTTATATAATCCTTAATTTATTCATAAATCCATTCAGGTAAGGTATTTTTTGAAAACCAAAAGGAGTTACCTGAGGAAGAGGTAACATTCATCAACATGAGTTCTTTTCTTTATTTATTTCTCAACCCCTTAAATTATTATTATACCATGATTATATAATAAAATCAGTATCATAAATATACTTATATGTCATTATTTTAATGGTATTACCTAAGATCAAACATACTTCCATCAAATGGGTTATGACATCATCATTTGTGTGTACGGTGGACTACCGCCTTGCGAAATGATGTCATTTGTTTTTCCATTACCTCCGATCGTTGTCGGGAATAATTATGGATATAAAATTTATATGTTTTATTTATAAAATTATTATACCTATTTAGTATGGTTATAATTTATAATCTTTTTATATTCCATTCCATTATGGATAGGGTAATTTCACTCGCGTGAATGTTTGATTACTTCCTTATGAAGCAATGTGAATAATTTTTCACTAACGTGTCACATGGAAGGTAGTATGGATAAAGATTATGAATACATGAAATATAAATTACATTTTATGATATTAATTACATATTTATCATTCTGGAATTACAATATAAAATTTTATTTATTACATTTCCACTCACTAAAAACTTGATAACCTCATTCATTAATGTGTGGACTATGACTTCCTCGAATCGGTCTGATTCATTTTTACAGCACCACATCACTTGAATGATATATATAAATTCATATAATTATGTATGACGGTCATAATGATTAAATTATAACTCTTTCAATATAATTTTAATTTTAATTCTTTCCATAATGATCATTCAAAAATAAAAATGTTATTCATGTATTTATAGGACCTACCGTCTACATAATCATAACATTAGTCAATTTTTCATAACCATATTACATGATGGATTATAAATGAATAATTTTTAAATAGATATGATAACTATTTCTTGATTATTATTATAGATATGTTGAAATATTATGTTCTTTATCCCTAGTCAACCAACCAAAGTCATTTTTCCCCACACACCGAATATGGTCAAAACATATTACATAAACATAATTGATTATGTAATTCTATATAGATTTTAAAAATTTGAAATAAAACTTATAATAAATAATAAAATGTTTTAAAATAAAGTAATCAATTAAAATAACTTTATTATTCAGGTAGATAAAGAAAAATTTGACAAATCAAACTCAAGGTAAGGGACTTCATCTCAATTTCATTTCATTGAGAAATTTTTTTATGTTATGCACAAATTTTTTTTAATAGGTTTATATTCAAGTACATTTACATGTTATATAATTAATTTCTCTAATATCATGACATTTAATATTTTAATAATGTTATTATTTCATTTGGATTAGTATTCAAGTATTTCTGACATGATAAGGGACTATTCCTTAAAAACATCATTCAATGATTTTCATTTAGTACTCTCCTACTCTTCTTTGTACATGTTTTTAAATGATTTTATGAAATATTATATATGGGATTTAATTATTTATGATGCAAATTTTATAGTTTATTTTCAATGTTTTTTAGAAGGAATATGTTTTATTGTTTTATATAGAATATTTTGAAAAATAAAAGAAGGCATTCTTAACAAACACAAAGACAATGAATATTCGGCCTCAATAACCATTATTTGTTTTCTAGATTCTATTCCAATAATTTATATATCGTTAAATGGAAAAACCTTTTCCCTTTTTGGGGTATGTTGGAAATGAAAATGAATTTTCAAAAGAATATGGTATTTTCATATCAAGAATGGGATGTTAAAAGAAAATGGTATTTTGACCCAAAATGTGTTTTCCATATTAGTTTAGAAGTGTTTTTCAAATGGTTTATGATGAATATTTTTTATTCATGAAATGGTACATAAGAATTAATAGAAATGGTTGAGCTGGATTCACCTAATATGAAGGGTTAAACCCCATTGTATCTTACGAGTGAACATGGTATATATTATGTTAAGTCTTTGTCTCCATTATAGCTCATGAGAAATGGGTGAGCCTCATATAGTATATATAATTGGTTGAGCCTCATTATAGCTCATGTGAGTCCTCAATATAACCTTTACAAAGTTTGGTCCCCATTATAGATCCCTAATGCATTGGGTAATGATAATATTGGATATTTGATGTATAATTGTTCTAATTAATAGGGTTTTAATGGGGTTTTATGAATATGATTCTATAAGTCACCAAAATGGGGTTTTAGTTTCTTTATATGGGTTTTAATGATTTTATTTGAGTAACAATGTTTTGTTTTTTTCATGTGAAAAAATTTTGTTCCATATTCTCAATGAACATTGAAGATAAATTTAAATGTAATGTTATTTTTATTTTGTTTTTATGAAACAAATTGTTTCCTTTATTGTTATATCCCTTACTGAGATTTTGTGATCAACTCGTGTTTTTTAAAATTAGTTCCTAAGGATTATGGATGCTTAAGGGAAATTGAGAAGTCAATTTTAAGGGTTTAGTGATTTTCTATAAAAATAAATCATGCCTTATTTCAAAAAATTATCATTATGAAAAAATGGATAATAATCATATGTTTACAATCAATATTTTATACTTTTGTCCTGTATGAAGTATAGATTAATTCTATAAAATTATTAACCTGAAAAAATACTCCAGGTGAATGAAATTAAATTAATGACTAAAATAAATGATCATGTATTATTTAACTTTGAGTCCTTATATTTGGTATCATAAAAAGGTCTAGAAAACATTAGAGGTTAGGATGGTGTTAATAGTATGTCATTAAAAGATTCTAATTTATTGTTATGTTGAAATAATTTAGTGTTTTAAGATTTCCATGTGGATTCTTCAAAACTATATCTATTCAGAATGGTTTTCTGATGAAGAAATATGAAATCTGTAGTGGGAAGACACTGATAGGAAAATATCATTCCAACTTATCATCTTGTGATTGTTGGAATTGGAATAGAACAATACATTGTAGTGATGGATCATTTTATAAAATATATAAATTTAGGTGGTATCCATACTAGAGAGTAAATCAATATACCATGAAGAAACATGTAAATAGTGGATGATTTTGTGAGGAAATATCACCCATCATTCCAGGGATCATCTGACCCTATGGTAGTAAAAGGATGGATAAAATCCTTTTAGAAGATATTTGAAGTCATGGGATGTTCAAAACATAAAAAGGGAACTCAATGTGAGCTACCAAAATAAAGGTGAATATGATCAATGGTTTCCTTTGGTTATATATTAAAGTGATAAATATGATCTTAATTCTATGTAATAGGACACATTTAAGAATATTTTCATTGAGAAATATTTCATGAATATTGTTTGACACAGGTAGGAGAAATAATTCATTGAATTAGTAAAAAAACTAAAGATTCTATTTATTCATATAAATAAAACATCACAAGATTGGATAATTATTTTTTGGTCTTTATTTGATACATTTACAATAAAATTAATTTATTTTAATATGGTTTAAAAGTACGATTATGAAGAACCTTATCCACATGATAATTTATGATCTATGAGAAAATTATTCATTGGGATAATAATGTTGAGATTCGTTTTTCTGAATCTTATGTTCCATGTGATGATAATAGTAATAAATCATCAATATAGAAGGAAATGGAGATGAAACGAAATAATAATTTTGTAGGTAATCCCTAAACTTGTTCCATGTATAGTAAAATATATTTTGGTGAATTTATGTTAGGATTGGGAAAAGTGTTACTTGTGAGGTAAGTTTAGTTGCAATGTTCTTGATTGAAAATAAAAGAGTCTTGAATAATCGAATAGCGAGACAATGTATTTCTAGAAAACATTAAGATGCATTAGCTATATTGATTTGGTACATTTTTCTAATGTCTGTCCTATGTTACATAATCTATGGTGAAATAATTATGATCAGAATAAAAAAAGAGGTGGAAAATCATTTTCACTTGTACAGTAAACCATTGACAATCTGGTGAAGTGGAAATATCTCCATCGAGATCAATATTTAAAATATGTTATTCGTAAGATCAATTAATTCGTCACCCCTATTTTTATATTTTATGTCATGGAACCACTTTGTGAAATTTTTATTGTATTTTCATAGATATTTGAAGAATATAATATATTGGAATAGTTATTTGGGGAATAATTCATTTACATGTTATAAAGATGAGTTTCACGGTACTACTACCCTTTATGTTTAATATGATCCTTATTAAAGTTTTAATAATAGTCAAATAATATTATTAGACCTTTCTCAAAAAAAAATTATTGAAATATGTAATAAAACTTTTTTAAAATGATAAACATTATTTCATGGATATCCATCCTTTGGTTTACAAGATAAATTTTAAATTGTGAGGACACAAATTATTAAAGGGGCAAGAATATAACACCATGGTATTTTCATATAAGAAAATTATTTTCAATAGCGCAACGGATACACAACACTAACTTCATTTGTGTTACAATAAAAAATAAGTTTCTTCAATAGATTGTGTTACATGGAAGACCATGTTTTATTGAACAACAAACATACTATTTATATTGTTATTTAATATAATAGTTATCATCTAGAAATTGGAATGGTGGATATGAATAAGATTAAATATATAAGAACTCGTGTTTTTAGAACGCATCAAAATCCCGACCCTATTTGAATTTTTGACTTTTTTTTGATAAACTGGAGAAACTGGGAAGTTTCTAGAAATTTCTAGACAACAGTTCATGTACCTTCAAGTACATACTGTGTATGGATTCGGCGAACACCGGCCATGTGACACCGAGTACATGCCGTGTGATGACCGTGTTGAAATTTTTTACTACAAGGCGAGTAGTTATTGACACATCGTGTACCCTAGATCATTTGAAGACCATACATGGTGTGTGGGCATGTTGGCCAAGTAGAATCATTTAACCAACTAAACATTGTTTCATCCATGGACATGTTGCGTAGTCTATCCATTTATGAATAATATACATGATGTGTGGGTAAGTCGATAATGAAGAGAAGAAAATCTAAGTACACAGGTACACGCCGTGTACTCATGTAGGATGGTTCTGGAATGTAATTCTGAGAAATTTCATTCGTTATATGAACAGTAAAATGATACATGTCATGTACTTAATATACATGTTGTATAGTTTATTTTTTTAAATAAAATGGGTAGTTGCCTCGTATTGAGGCAGAAACTCAACCCCTTCGACGGGTTGAGTGGGGAGAGCCGGTCGGAGCTCATTTCTGCTCTCATTCCTTCATATGAGACACGATTCAAACACTAGTTGATCTGTTGTAACCCCCTCAGTATGGCCTTGATTCCCCTTGAGCTGTTTATATTGATTTCTATTCTTTTACGAGTTATAGGGGTTTTCTTGGTTTTGATTATTTTGTAGATCTACTATGTTTTAGAACTAATTAAGGGTAGTTATTAGTAGAGTATCATTATTTGAGTCTTAGGTAGTTGGTGCATACTTCTTTTTGTGTTTTCATGGTCATTTGGGTGGCGCTTCCTTCACCGCGTTTTTGGGTATTTTGAGCGGGACCTAGTTTTATCTGATATTGCATAATGAATTGTTCACTAGACTCGTGGGATGTTGTTTGGTATGCCCTTTTACATGTTTTTCTTTAGCGGGGTGGGGTGAGGGGTCATTTCTCAATTGGGGAATTTTGGACGGGGGACGCCAAAATGTTTATGATTGAACTGTGATGTGTTAACGGATAAATATAGTTTATTAAGATTTTATATGAATTTTTAGAGGCCTTAGTGACCTCAGTGTTCGTATGGGACAACACATAGTAAGAGCATTTCAACTGTTGAGTTTGTTTTTCATGTTTAAAAGTAATCCTTTTGACTATGTATGTAATTGCTAGATTGCATATGATGGAACCCATTTGGTTGTGTTAGGCATGACAAGGATGTTGTTGAGTGATGTTGATCACAGGTTGTGCTTTTCCCGAGTTACGTTGGGTGGTTTTGAAAACAGGATTGGGCATCATTCACGTTGGTTTGAGGAAGGATGACAATCAGGTTGGGAATGGCCCAGGTTACTAGGATGTCGAGACCATCAGACATGAGCGGTATGGTCACAGGGAGACGAGGTGTCATAGGTTTTGTGGCTTGGTTACTATTTTGGTGATTACCACTCACCCAAAAATGTTGACTACTGTGAACACAAAGTGTCTCCGTGATGAGGTGGTTTTGACCACACATGTGGGTAGAGGCCCCCATTAGTTAGGGTTAAGGTACTTTTGGTTTGGGGGTTCTTGTCGTAGGAAGCCACATGGAATGCGAGGTGCCTTCAGTGGATAGCATTGAGGCTCTCTGGTTGGGGGAAGAGGCTTGCCATTATTTTATGGCAGACATTTTCATCCCACCAGATACATTATTTTCAGGGAAGACGTTGTTGTCCCTCTGGCTATGTTATTTTAGGGTAGACATCATTGTCCCACTGGTTACTTATTGAGGATAGACAACGTTGTTACTCTATGTTACTATTTATCGGACGTTCCTTCGGGACATCGGTACTTGAGACACGCGGTTTCATGGGGCACATGGTGTCGGGATACATGACATAGATTCTGGCGTTGGCTGAATCAGGTGACACTCCATGGTGGCTGCAGAGCACTAGAGGAGTTTGTGTTTATTTTTGGAACATTTTGTTTACTGCTTTCTTTATAAATTCATGCCTTTTAAACACTTATACTAGGAACGCACCATTGGGTGGTATCCTTGAGAGATTCATCTCACACCCTGCATGGTACCTTCGGGATGCGTGCAGACATTATGTATTTATGTGTAACAATGAGGCAAGCTTCATGAGATGGGCCGCATTAGCTATTTCATGGAAATGGTATATACATTGAGGTCTTGCCTAGCTAGAGTTAATTTGTTTTGTTTTTTTCTCTATTAGCATGCATAGTTTTCTTGTAGCTACAGTTGGTTATCCATTGGCGCCTTTATATTTAGATTTGTAAGATCTTCTTTTCATGCATGATTTTTGTTCAGTAGTAGTTACAAGTGACCATCATGTTGTTGTTTTTCATTCTGCTGATTTTGTTTATATTTATTGGTTTTACTGTTTATCCATATCGAATATCTTTCTACTCTATTGGTTTTGTTCGAGTTTGTTGACTCTTTTATACTACTACATCTTTATTAGTATACTTGGACTAGTACCATTATAGTTATCCTCTGGGAGGGTATAACCTTTACACTATACCTATAACACCTTCACTGCTAGTCGAAATCCTTTGGAATTTGGGGAGGTGCGCCTAAGGTAGTAGCACCTGACCCCATTAGCACTGTTCGGGTGGCTGCTTGGGGCAGGGTCATTACAGAGTGGTATCAGAGTAGTTGATGAAAAGGATTTAGTATT
Source organism: Viscum album (assembly GCA_963277665.1). Taxonomy (NCBI): domain Eukaryota; kingdom Viridiplantae; phylum Streptophyta; class Magnoliopsida; order Santalales; family Viscaceae; genus Viscum; species Viscum album. Next base: position 174,594,817 of record OY728143.1, on the reverse strand, counting down.
AGTTATTTCCTGACTACTAATGACATTGAGACATTTCATTTTATTTTTTCTGGTTTTACTATTTGGGAAATTGGAAACTGGAGATAGGTTGTTAGTGGAACTAGGTTTCTAGCTTTTTCTTGGGTCCCTATAGCCCCATGTGTGAGAGATGAACCATGTTTCGATTGGTGGTAATTGATTTTTCCTTTTACTCAGATTATTGTTTATATGATTGCCACATCGGCGGCTCACATGGTGTGTGATGTTATTGATTTTGATATGCCACTCTTGACCCGGTACGGTAAGGGAGAACTGGACCCTGGTCTGATATGGAAATTATTTTTTGTTTTCCTTTTGATAGGAACATTTTTTGGGTATTTCAATTTCATAATTTCCGAGTGCTTTGTGAAGTGATAATTCTATGTGAATAATATCAAATTTTAATACATTGTATTCCTTGAAATGTGAGTAGGTTAAATTCATGATATAATTTTTGGTTTATTGAAATGTGTTATTTCATGCTTAATATATTTATAGAATTCCATGTGACAGGGTATTTGGGTCGGGCTCTTGTATGAGTAGGAAGGTACTATCAGTTGAGGTGATTTTGATCACCCGGAGTGGGAGACTCGGTCATCGGTTTGAGACAACTTCGGTTGTCAGGATGAGTATGGCCTGATGTACTTTGCATACTTGTCTCTCTTCATGGTGGGTAAGGAGGCCACGATCCCGGGATTCCATGGGGCATGGTTGCAGTGGGGGGAGTGAGTGTAGTAGTTATGAAATTCTTTTTACTAATTTACTTATCTTCATTGAATATTTATTGTTATGTATATATATGGGTTGTCTAACCATTTATGGTATTCATCATGTTCCCCTTATACGTCTCATTGGAGCGTCAGGAGGGAGATGATACAGTGTCACATGATATGTTTCCAGATCCGGTATAGGCAGAGCAGGAGCCGCTTGTACATGCTCAGGGATATGATCAGGTCTATCATCCAGTGCAGGTAGTATAACAGCTTAGTTTGGAAGCGTTTCGACCATGGCTCAATGAGCAGCTCTGTGCAAGCCCAATGTGTGTCTTACAATCTCTCAACAATGGTGCATAGGGTATAGATCCATCTATGACATATTTGACGCAGGTGTTCGAATCGCAGCACCCTCCACTTTTTCAGGGTGAGGGTTTTCTGCATGAGGCTGAGAACTAGATAGAGAGCATGCAGATGATCTTCGAGTAGCTTGAGATTCCTTGAGGGAAGAGGGTCAAGCTAGCGACACACATTCTACGAGGATTAGAAAAGTGTTGGTGAGATGTGCATGTTCAGGCTCGTAGGCATGAGGTACTAGAATGGAAGGATTTCGAGGAAATGTTCTTTGAGAACTTTTTCCTAGAGACACTGAGAGCAGAGAGATATCTGGATTTCTTGATTCTTCACTGGGGTGACATGTCCATCATGGACTATGCATCTACTTTCAAATATATGCCTCATTTTTCACCTGGTATAGTAAGCGATGACACGGCTAGGGTGAGGCAGTTTGAAGATAGTTTACAACACACCATTCAGATCCATGTGAATATCGTCAGGCTGGGTTCTTTTTCAGAGGCGGTGAATCTGGCGCTCATAGCGTAGGGAAACCAGAGGGATATGCCCTAGGATGGCCAGGCGATAGGTTCAAGTGAAGGTCTGGACAGCATGAAGTGACGACAGGATGAGTATCAGTAGGGTAGTCAAGAAAAAGACTCAACTGGACCACCTCTTAGCAGTTTTTCAGTGGTTTTATTTCAGTGTGGACAACCAGGACATGTTTGAACTCAGTGCGAAAGGCCTCCAATGGAGTGTCAGGCATGTGGACAAGTCGAGAATCTTTAGAGGTTTTGCAGGAAGCATTCTCAAATAGTCGGTAGGCTGGGACCAGGACAGACGGTGGCATTTGGAGTTGGTTCAGGTTCGGTACCAGGATAGGGTACTCGAGTTTTAACTGCACATGGAGGACATAACAGTGATAGTGGGATTCAGGTTATGGGTCAGTGGCTGGTGGCAAGAGTAGCACTGCATGGATGTCTAGCTTCAAGAAGCCATACTTTGGGCCAAGTGCATGTTGTGGAACTATCATAGGATGGGTAGGATAGTGAGCCGACAACGGTTAGAGGAATACCACGGGTGTGGCCATGATTTCGATGTTTCCTTTTGGCATGACCTCTAGAGGCATGTTCATTTTGATTGCACGTGATACACAAGATCTGTGTGGACTGACTAGATGTTGGTCAATGGGATTGGAACCATATCGGGTGCGTGATATATTTAAATATATGTATGAGATGTGTAGCATAAGAGGCGTCAAGGATGCAGGTTACTTGAGGTGTCTTGGGCATAAGGGATCAACGATGCAGGTTAATTGAGGTGCCTTGGGCATTGAGGCATTAAGGAATAGGGTTACTTGAGGTGCAAAGAACCTAGTTTGTTTTTGAGCGTCCATGGGATGCAGTACCTTGTGGAGGCGGACACCGATGTAGTATAGGATATGTTGGGTGTTGGGAACGACACAGGAACACCAATGATCCGTAGGGGTGATAATGCGTCACATAAGAACTACGAATCCGGAAAATAGGTTACTAAACCTTTGTTTATTTTGAGTTTTGTCATGTTGAGACTGATTTAGGTGATTCTTATGATAGGGATCCCCTTGAAGAATTTATCCAGAACCATCAAGACTAGGGAATTCTAGGTTATTTTGATAGGGGTGGTATGTTCAGTGCTATCTCTGGGTTTCATTTGATAGCTCAGAGACGGTATATGTTTAGGTGAGTATATAGTAAGAAACTGGGATTTTTGAATGGGGAAAAATCCCAACCCTGTTTGAATTTTTGACTTTTTTATGAGAAACTGGAGAAACTGTGCAGTTTCTAGAAATTTCCAGACTACATGCCATGTATGGGTTTGGAGAGCACCGACTGTATGCCTCCGAGTACATGCCTTGTGATGACCATTTAGAAATTTCTTACTAAACTACATGTAGTTATCGACACGTTGTGTACCCTAGTCCATGTGAAGGCCATACATGGTATGTGGGTGTGTTGGCTGAGTAGAATCATTTAACCAAGTACACATCGTGTCCTCCTTGGACATGCCGTGTAATCTAGCCGTGTACGAGCAATATATATGGCGTGTGGGTAAGTCGGCGAGGAAGAGAAATTTCAGTCATTATATGAATAGTAAAATAATACAAGCCTTGTACTTAAAGAAGTACATGCCCTGTAGTTTCTTTTTTTTCTCTAATATAGGCAGGAGCCTTGTATTGAGGTATAAACTCAACCCAGTTGATGGGATGAGTGAGGAGAGTAGTCCGAATCTCATTTTTTCTCCCTTTCCTTCATCAGAGACCCAATTCGAACACTGGTTGATCCGTTGGAACCCCATCATTAAGGCCTTGATTCCTCTTGAGCTGTACTTCTTGATTTCTGTTCTAGAATGAGTTAGACCTGATACGAATTGTTCTAGGACATATATACCTCAATGTTGGAATGGGACAACACATAGTTAGCGCATTTCAAATGTTGAGTTTGTTTTACCTATTTAAATGTAAACCTTTTGATTATATATGTAATTGTTGAATTTCATATGTTGGAACCCTTTTGGTAGTGTTGGGAATGGTCTGGATGTTGTTGAGTGATGTTGATCACAGGTTGGGCTTGACTCAGGTTAATATGGGCATTTCTATCAACAGGATTGGGCGTCCTGGATGTCAGTTTGAGGTAGGATGACTATCAGGTTGGGCATGGCCTGGGTTACTTGGATGGTGAGACCATCAGACTTAAGTGGAATGGTCGAGAGACATGAGGTGTCATATGTGTTATGGATTTGGTACTATTTTGGTGATTACCACTCACCCGGAAACATTGAGTAGTGTGCACACAGATAGACTCCTTGATGAGTTGGTTTTGATGACTCATGTGGGAAGATGCGCCAGGTAGATGCGGTTTAGGTAATTTTGGATTGTGGTTTCTTATCGTAAGAATCCACGTGAAGGTGAGGAGAATTAAGGGGATAACATTGAGGCTATCGGGTTGAGGGAAGCGGCTCGCGGTTATTTGAGGGCAGATATCATTGTCCCTCTGGATAATTTACTTTGTGGGCAGACATCACTGTCTCTCTGGCTACATTATTTGAGGGTAGACATCGTTGTCCTTCCAGTTACTTATTGAGGACAGATATCATTGTTCCTCCAGGTTACTGTTTCTCAGTCGTGCCTTTGGGACGTTGGTACATGAGACATGCGGTCTTAGGGGGCACATGGTGTCGGGTTATATGACAAAGATTCCGACTTTGGCTGAAGAGGGTGACACTCCATGGTGGCTTTTGAGAACCGAAAGAGTTTTTGTTTATTTGTGCAACGTGTTGTTTAATGTTTTCATTATAAATGCATGCCTTCTTAAACACTTATACTAGGTGCGCATAGTTTGTTGGTATCCTACTGAGAGTCATCTGACAACCTGCACAGGACATTCGGGACGAGTAAAAAATTTATGGATTTACGTGCTGGAAAGAGGCCAGCTTTAATAGATGGGTTGCATTAGCTGTTACATGGAAATGGTATGGACCATGAGGTCTTACCTAGCTAGAGTTACATTGTTTTTATTTCTTTTCTTTATTATCATTCATACTTGTCTGGTAGCTACAGTTGGTTACCCATTGGCACCTTTATATTTAGATATGTATGCTCTTATTTTGATGCATTCTTGTTATTCAGTAGTAGTTACAAGTGATCAGCATGTGGTTGTGCTTCATTCTGCTGATGTTGTCTATATTTTTTATTTCCACTATTTATCGATATTGAATGTGTTTCTGCTCTGTGGGTCTCATTCGAGTCCGCTGAGTCGTTTGTTCCATTGCATCATTATTATTGTACATGGACCAGTACCATTATTGTTATCCTTCGAGAGGGTGTAGCCTCCACACTATATCTATAAGACCCTCGCTGCTAGTCGGCAACCTTCAACGTTCGGGTAAGTGCGCCTAAGGTAGTAGCACCTGACCCTTTTAGCATTGTTCTGGTGGATGCTCGGTCCCGGGTGGTTACAAAATTAAATATGAAACTATATAATTTATAAATTTTTATTAATTTTCTACTAATTAGTAATAAAATAATAATCATTTGAATGATATGGGAATGCATTCTGAAATTTTTTTTCTAAAAAATGGTTTAATCATTAGGGGAAAATATAATTAAAAATTACTTTTTACCAAATTAATAAAAATTATTTGAAAAAATAAAAAACATTAAATATGAATAACAAAATTAGCATAGGTTAATTTTTTTTAACTTTTTCAAAATGTTTCATTTTTTGATGAATAGTGAAAAATAAAATATTGTAATTGAAAACTGTATTTTCATCTAAATAATATATAATATTAAATTGTATGTTGAATTGGTTTTAGAGAAAAAATATTTCAATTATAAAAATATTAATCCAATATATGTTATTGGAATATTTTTCAAATTGAATTTTGATATAAAAACATTGTGAACTCTCTAGATTTTTCACATTAAAACCATCTTTCTCGTCACATCTATGGAATTAATGTAAAATTGAATTCTTCGAATTATATAAATTGAATTTGTAAAATTGGATTCAACATTTGGAATCATAATATTTTACATTATCTATTATGTTCTTCTTAGTTTATGACCATAATTATTAGTGAGAAAAGATGATATTAATTATAGCGATTAAGGTAAAAACATGTTTACTTAGTGGTTAAACATAGAATATATGGTGTAAAATAACCTAAAAATTCTTGCAACACCCATTGGTAAGCCATATGTATAACCTTCTCACCTTATTATATATTTTTATGAGTTACTCGGTTACTATTCCTTGAATGAGAAAAATATAATTAGTTAAATAAAGAAAAAGATAAATAAGGAACCTTCCATGTTTTTTATATCTATAATGATTTAGGATAGAGACAAAAATAATATTACCTCATTTATGAATTTTATTATTAAGTATAAATGAGTTTTTATCATCATAATAATTTATATTTATTATTTATAGATGAATTAGTTACTTAAAATTCTTATGAAATGCCAAAAAAGTAATTATTTAGTTAATAATAAACAAAAATAAATGAGATGAATAATATTATAAGTGAAGTAAATTGAATGATTTTTTGTCATTAATTAATTTTTTAGATGAATATAGTATTTTTCAAATTTTTGATATTAATATATTGGAATTTAATCATTTTAGTGATGATTTAAATTTTAAATTAAATAAATAATGTCAAAGTTGCAATTAATTTTATTTTATAATAAATGAATTTTAATTAAATGATTTAAAAATCAGAAAAATAATATCCTCATCCATTTTTTTTAAATGTTTATAGAAATCAAATATAACAAATACATGTAATAAATATTCTTTTATAATGAACATATTGATGCCAAAATAAAAAAAACTTGTTAGCGTGGCATGTGTTAAAATAGTTTTTTTGTGTGTTACATGGGATTATGTAAAATTTACTCTAAAACACATGGGATTTTTTTATTTTATAAATTAGATACCATATTTATAAGATATTTTCAAAGAGTTTTACAATGAATTTTATTTATTCGTGAAATGGTACTTCACCATTAAAGGAAACAGGTGATCCAGATAAAGCTTATATGAAGGGTTGAGCCCCATGTAGCTCACATGTGAGCCCGATATAGAATATTGGAAGGGTTGATTCACATTATAGCTCATGAGATATGGGTGACCCTGATATAGCTTATACGAAGGGTTGATCCAAATTATAGTTTTTAGCCAATCCCAATGTAGCTTATATAAAGGTTGATTCCTATTATTGATCTCCAATACATCAGTATATGATTATATTAGAAGAGGTTCATAAGGTTATTCTAATTATAATGGTTTTGGAATTTTTTTTATGAATATAATGATCTTACTAACCAAAAATTGTATTTAATTTCCTTATATTTGTTTTAATGATTTTCTTTGAGAAAAAATTATTGTGTGTTTTTCATGTGAAAATGTTTTATTTCATATGCTTAGAAAACATCGAAGATAACTGATAAAATTATGTGATTTTTCATGTTTTTACTAAACTATTTGTTCCCATTTTTCATATCCCCTATTTAGATTTTTTTTCTCATCCCCTGTTTTTTAAATAATTTAAATACTGTTTATGGATGGTTAAGAGAAAGTAATAAGTCTTTTTGTAATTTGTGGAGATTTTACATGAAAAGTAATCATGCGTTATTTTAAAAGGTTCATGTTGAGGGTAAATGTATACGAACAAAAAATGCAAACATTTTGTTCTATTCATTTTTTATGTATGAGTTATTTCATAAATCTTTAATACTATGAATATTATAAGATCATAAAAGTGAAAGAATGTAAATTCATAACCAAAACGCATGACCATTTAATGTTTAAGTTTGGGTCCTTACATTTACACCTTGTTAACACTTACCTTTAAAAACTAGATTTATTCCAACTCAAACCAAAATGTAGACATATTTTCTCATTTGAAATATAATTGTGGACCCAACGTGAATCCTTCAACTATGAAATAAAGAAATCAATGATGATCATAGAATGATGATATATTAATAAGGTTCTTATTTGTAATTTAATTTAGGACCCACATAACTCCCTTGAATCCAGATGAAAACACAAAATACACCATTGAATTCCAATCAGATCAAAAATTGTGGTAGGACCTGCAAGGAACCTCAATATACATCACATAACCAACTGTTATACTAAACACATGACATGGGTAATAGAAATGTTGTGTCCTTGAATCCTTAGAAGAAGTTGTCACTAACCTAGCCCCTCTAGTTACAATTGGTAAACTCTATATTATTGGTGTACCTTTTCAACTTCTTTATAATAACTCTAGTTTTAATTCATGGATGCCTTCAAGAGATGACTCTCCAAGGACTACCCTACCGAGGATTGGCCAAAAGGTGGAATGTGGCATCTTTTTTCATATCCACACACTTCACGAGCCTATCCCTAGAGCACAAAAACACATACTTAACTAAACATAAAGGGAAATACGAGGACACTCACCATATCTAGATGAAAAACCAGAAGATTCTTAGAAGGAATTCTATTATAAATGGTCATCGTTATCAACAAGTAACTCTGGCTCCGCAGATAGTTGTAATGGAATCCAGGTCTACTTCAATCATCTAGACTAGGCCATCCAAAAGGAGTTCCTTCTAGGGTAATACAACCGCTACAACTCAATAGGAGGCCCACATCCCTTCTAATGTTAACATCCCTGAGACGCATCACCGTATCCCAATAGTGGACAATGTATAGTCCAAAATTAAAATTAGAAAGAGGCTATAATATTGTTTATAGTCATACGTGGAAACTATAAAATCATAAGATAAACTCTACATTATAGGGATAGAAATTTTTTATCCACATGGTCATATATAGTCTCATCTATTGGGTGGTAACATTTGAATATTATCGATATTCATCCTATAAGGAAATCTATGATTCCTAACTAAGGTTTCAAATTAGTAAATATTATTATAGTTGGTCCTAATAATTCTGAAAACCATGGTTCTATTTAAAATAAATAAGGTTTTCAAACATTCACCACCCACCCATCACCCAACATTGTTGATGTATTCTTTATAGAATAACATATTACTTAGCTTAAGGCCAGTATTGAGAATCACGAGAAACTTTTTATTAATTTTAATAGTGGAAACATAACCACTAAGTATGGTCATCAGGTTTAAGTCATCATGTAACACCCCAGTATTTAATAGTACTTTATATCTTTAATGTAATTCGATATCTTGTGCTACACACAACACCGAGTTTGTACACACCACGACTTACGAAACTATTCATTAAAAAAATATTTATGAATAGTATTAATTTCATTTTGAATTTTATATACTTCATATAATTTCAAATTCCATATTATATGTTTCATAGAAATTATTTAAGAAAAAATTCAAATTTTCACATAAAATAATTATTTTTCAAAAAATGAAAATTTACCACCTTTTAATGGATAAGCCTTTTTAAATCCAATAGTTGAAATTTTTATATATTCAATGTGACAAAATAAATTTCTTATTTAGAATAAGGACATAAAAAATTAGTTTTGATAAATTTTTGGTGTGTTTCTGATAACTTTTATATTTTGATAAGTAATTAAAGGCAATATATTTTAATTGAAAACAAATTTTCCAATCAAAATAATTTATAGCATTAAATAATATATATGAATGGTTTTGAAGAATAATTAGATTATTTAATTATCATTTAATACAATATGGATCATGGGATGTAATTTCACATTTAAATTGGACATTAACACATACAAATCATTTTATAGTTTTTACTTCTAATTAACACGCTTTCTGGTTTTGACAATGGGAATTAATTTTAAATTAATTAATGAAATTAAATTTTTTTAATTTTGTTAAAATATAAATCATTTTCGAATTTTTAATATCAAAATTAGCTTAGGGTTAATTTTTGGTATTTTTCTAAAAACATTCAATTTTTGATGACTTGTGAAAAACAATGCGTTATTATTAAAAACCGATTTTTTTTAAATAATTATTATTTTTATTTAAATTTATTTTAAAGTAAAAAATAGATACATAATACCTATATTAGTTCAATTTAATTCATTGGATTCTTTTTATAATATTATTACATATAAAAACAATTATTGAACAATTTAAATCTTGTTACCCACCTTCTAGGCACATTTGCACATTTGCATAAAACGTAATTTTACTGATTTTGTGAATTGAATTTCAAAAATCTGTGAGAAATTGTTGAAATCAGTATGTAATATTTGGTTCAATAGGATAAAAATAATGGTTGGTGAATAGTAATTATTGAATTTTATTTACAACGGTTAAAATTAAATAGGGTATTAAAAGGTATAAATGATTTTATAAATACCATAACACATGTCCTAATTCTATTGGATAAGTGTTTTTAGACCAAAATAAACATTATAAATTAAATATTATCCTATTTAATCAACTTTGATTATATTAAGACATTTATTATTGTTTTATTTAAAGAAGAGTTAAAAGTGTTAAATTCAAATTTTAATAACTAAATCTTTTTTAATATAGGGTTAAACATAATATAAATTCAACTATAAATAAAAATTAGAAAGATAAAAATACTTCCAACATAATGTTATTTTATTTATATTTTTAAGACATTTTATAATTAAATTTATTTATGACACAATGATGATATTGTAACTACCTTATTAATGAAAGATTAAAATAATTGATTTTAAAAATATCCAAATAAATTTAAATTGAGACTTTTGTTGAATTAAACTAATTTTATATGTTAATATGATATGTAATTATTTATTTAATTTTTTTTTCTAATTAATCTTGTTTTTTTTACATTCCCAAAAACATAATACCAAATAGTGTCAAAATTGACATAAATTTGTTTCTAAAACAAAAACTATATTATTGATTGATATAATATTACAAAAAATATAAGGTTCATAAAAAAGACTTATATAATGATATATATGTCATTAATGAACCATTTTAGGTTCAATTTTCATTTTATAGTACGTTTATTAACCACGATATATAAAAATACAAGAAGATGTTGTAAGAGTTAAGCTATTTATGTAAGAGTTAAATATAAAAGATAAGGTTAATGTGGTTACATAAACTAGTATAAAACCTATTGGTTGAGAGTATTAAGAGACATACCCACCTTATCCTTTAATAAATCCATTTGGAACCATTATAAACCAAAAATTGTTTTAAAATAAAATAATATTTCATGCTTTTCCTAAAGTGACCCTCACCTCTCTTAAAAAGTGTACTTACCCTTGTCTTATTTTCACGCCTCCAAATCCATTTTTCTCATCCGAAACCTACTCAAATATCCTTAAAACTGCCTTGAATTCAACCTCGAGGCCTTCCATTGATCACAAAACCAACCTGTGAAGCCCTTTTGGTCAAATCAAAAGGATTCACCCAAATAAGGGATAATAATTTCATCACCGGTTTCAAAGTTCATTTCTTCTTCCACTTCAACTTTCATTGTTGTTTCCAAAACAAAGTAATAAATCAAGTACCGTTTACATAAATTGATGTTATTATAAATACGATACAACCAAATTCATTATTGTAACCATCCTATTAATGATAAAGTCACCAAATGTGCATACGTACAACTTGTCGTTTCCACGTCGTGGTGTAGATTGGTATTCAACACTTCATTATTTGGATGGGTATAATAATGATTATAACTGATTTAAATAATAAATATAACATGTTCATTATTCTGTATATATAATATTCTATCCAATTACATACGTTTTTTATATTAGTAGAACGATATTGTCGCTCGTGCGTACGTACGGATTACCGTCTCCACAAATGTGATAAGATTAATTCCCCATCATAACCATTCAAGAATAATTTTTATTTTATGATTTAAAATAATTTTTTAGAACATAATATAATTTTGGATATGAATCATATAATTAATATCCATAAGAACATTAGTTAAATAAAAAAACATATAAATTAAAACAAAATAGTTAACACCCAAAACATTGAAACTACGGAAATATCATTAACAAAGCAATATTAAAAGATCATGTTTTATTTCGTATTTATGTATATGGTTCTAGTATAATTTAATAAAAATTATTCCACCATTACATAGGAGGTTAACATACCCTCAAATAAGGAAATGCACAAGGTAATTGTTAATTATACAATCTATTTATTATCAGAGGTTGTTTATACGTGATAATCTACTAGGACCTCTTTATCATCCACATCTGTGTTTCTTAAAAATGTATTTTAAAAAAAAAATTTAATATTTCATATATTATAGGTTAAATTCCTGTATACCCATGATTTCATTTTAATAAAATTTTTATAATGGAATCATTCCTTCATTTTCCAAACAAGGTAATTTATGAACTTTTTGACAGAATTAAGGAAAGAATGTCTTTTTAATTATATGCTTAGTGCGGCTATATTTCTCCATAATTACACCATAAATGTTTCCCTTAAAATATTATAATAATATTTTAAATATATATGATTTCTTATATAATTTTTTTACATTTAAATGATTTCAAAATAGAAATAGATATTTCTCTCAAATAGTTTTGATTTCATCTATGTCAACATTCATTGATGGATTTAACACATTTTGAAGTTGATCTATTATGATGAATTTTTTCATACTGTATTGAAGGATTTGTGATATGATTGACTATGGATATGCTATTTTTATACCATTCATTGTTTATGGTTAAAATATTGACAATTCATATGCTAGGTTTAATACGAATTTTTATGTTATATTTCAACCCTTTTATATGAGTAATGCATGGACTTATTAGTTGACGGGTGGAGCCTGCTATAGCTCCTCGATGAATCGGTAGGTCTCAAGAGACATACTGGTGTCTTGGAACAAGGGCTTTAAAAAATCTTATTATTAGTGTTGGAACGAGGCCTTGATTATGTGGTTATGATGTCTAGTATTATAAATTACATTTTTATGAAATTAGATATTGATATTACATGTGATTATTTGACTATTAGAATATCCATGTGATTAAGTGAATAACATTATTGGATTTATATTTTCTATATAATAATTAAGTTAATGTTTAAAAGGATCATGTTTTAGTCTTATACATTTCCCTAAATGTTTATTCTTATTTATGATAGTTTCCACTATATTGTTATCCTATATGAGAATCTGAACTCACCCCTTTATATGTTTTATTTTTTTCCAAGATGTGAAGAATTATATTATGATTAACCTATAGGGAGAGGGTAAAGGATATAAGTGTGTTAAAAGGGTACACAATGTTGTTTTTCTTATTTCAAGATGTAACGTAAAACTCATGTATATATCTAATAATTCCAAGGCTACTAAACTAATCAGTCTTTCGAGACATGATGTCTTCTGATCATACCTATGTTATGTAATTATGCACCAACTCTGGGAAACTAGGGTCATGGAATTATAGTTGGTATCAGATGATGTTTTGTATAAATCATGGAAACTAGATTTAGATAATCTATGATTAGAGAAAAATAACCAATGATATACTTTGAGGATTAGTATATATGAACATCAAAAAAATTTGGTAGTGAAAATATTATATGGGTTTTCCAAGAAAATATATCCCTGTTTGGATAAAAATAGGTAGCTGTGGCATTGGAATAGATATACCTTGTATTGAAAACTACGACAAGGAGTTTTTGTTTTGACACAGGGTGTCCTGGTACATGAAAATGGTCCTTGCTTCACTCTTGGTATTGACACTCTTGGGGGATATTCTTAGGATTATTCAAAAATTCTATACAAACCATTCTGAAAGATTTATGAGAAGTTAATCCCTCAATGAAAACATTTTTATGATTATGGATTATATGCATAAACTTTTCAATTTACATTAGGTATTTTAAAAGTATGGAATTATGCATTGCGACTCATAAACTATGTTAGTGTATGCCACTGTTTAGAAATGGTGCCAGGTAGAAGGAATGAGAACTCCAGCTATATGCATGATCCAAAGGGTAAGAATAATCATGTATTTCATGGTCTTAATCCAACATTTTGAAGAGAAATATTCTCCCACGTATTCTCATCATTTGAATAAATATAATCATGTATTGATAAGATAAGTAATGAATTATCTAAGTCATACGGATTTGAAGGGATGCTGGAGAAGAAAATGACGTTAGAGGGAAAGATGGATAAAAGGAATAAGGGAATGAAAAATCTTCGCATATGTGATAACTATGGAAAGAATCACCTTGTTAAGGGAATGTGAGTTTTTTATAAGTATGGTGAAGAAGGGAACCAAGTACATAAATTCAAGGTTAAGATAAATAATTCAAATGTACAATTATTCATCTACAAGGACTTGAGACACTACATGAATTAATTTCCCTATCATCAAAGTATACCCCAAATGATGTGGTTGGATAATATTCATGTTATGAAAGTATTGCAGATGTAGAGAAATAATTAATGTTCTTATATTTTTATTAATGAATTATTTCATTTGAGTGTTTTATCAATGATATACTAGTTATATGAATTATGGAAATAAATAATGATTGTACATTAATACTATTTCATTAAAGATTTGAAATTATATGGTACTAAGAAATGTGACTTAATAGTTAGTTAATATTTTTGGAAAATACATGTTTGAAGGAAAGATAAACCTTAATATAGTCTTGATACTAAGGTAGGGATTTTGGAATATGATATGAGTGATTTGGATAAATTATATTGAATATTATTTACTACTTTGAAAGTGATTAATTGTTTTTTATTCCATCATTGTTGGATTATTCAAATATAGTATTCTATAAGGAATAAGAAAGCATGAATATAGTCAATAAGGTTTTATAGTAATTTATATTGTTACCATATTTTATGAGAATACATGATGAAGGTACTCACATGTTATTATGGGGAAAAAATAAATCTTCATTATGTTATGTCGACCTTCCTTATAAATTTTTGGACTATGAGTTTGGACACATGGTTTTTAGATATTTCTAAAGGTTGGAATGGATTATTTTGGAAACTGGATACTATGTTTTAAGCTTGAAACATTTCTTAAGATTATTTTTTGATTTTTTTATATAAAGGAGAAACTGAATTTCATGAGACAACCCATCGCGTCCAACAAGTCCGCGAGACTTGAACCCGCAACCGAAGGGCGAGAAGGGTACATCACCTACCAATGGCCTACATGATGTTCTGGTTTCTATAATTTTGTTTTTTAAATGATCTGATAGATGAAGTATAAATTCATTTTATTGATGCTCCATATTATTAGGATAAATATATTATTTTTTAGTTCTATTATCTTTGGGATAAAATTATGAGTTTGTTGTAGAAATTAGTTATAGGATGGAACTTTACTAGTCAAGTATCTGTTTTTCTTATTATATAAAGAAATTAATTATTAAACCTTAGGGGAAGGATCTTAATACCAATAATGTGTTATCCTAATAACTTATTAAGCATTAATTGTTTAATTCAACAGATATTTATGGATTTCAGGCCCTCATTTTTTTATTTATTGTTCACTTGTTTGTGATTGATGACTTCAATCACTCCCTATAAATATATACATTTTTCCTCCAATTAAGTATCTAAAATTTCCACCAATGTTCTCCTATTCGAAATCCAAATTTTTTTGTGACTTTTTAATTTCCCCCACCTATTAAAACTAAATTTTATTATATCCATCCTATGAATGAAAAAGTCAACATACATGCATACGTACGCCTTACTGTCTCCATGTCATGGTGTAGTTTGTTATTCAACACTTGATTATTTGGATGGGTAAAATAATGAGTATAACTGAATTATATTAAAAATAAAACATGTTAATTATTCTTTATATATAATATACCACCCAAGTACATACTATTTAGACATCAATAGAATGGTATTTGTTGCTCATGCATACGTATGGATTACAGTCTCCACGAATGCGATGAGAATAATTATACATCGTAACCATTCATTAATAATTTTCTTTGTATTATTTAAAATAATGTTTAAAAACATAATATCATTATTTATATTAATCAAATACAACCTATCCATAATAAACATGACTTATATAACAAAACATGAAAATGAAAATGACTCATTTAACACCCAGAACAATGATACTATTGAATTATCATTATCCAAGAAATATTAGAATATCAGGTGGGATATAATATATATGTATGTGGTTATTTTATAATATAATAACAAAGATTTCACCCTTATATAGGAGGTTAATTTACCAATTACTAAATAAAAAGTACAATATAAGGGTTAATTCTACAATCTCTTCATTATTCGCGGTTGTTTTTACATGAGTATCTACTGGGACCTCTTTTATCATCCAAATCTATGATTCTTAAAAATGTATTTCAAAAAAATATTTTTAATAATTCCTAGACTGTGGGTTAAAGTCAAATATACCCTTGATTTACTTTTAACAAAATGTTTATAAAGGAATCATTCTGTAATTTTCCAAAAAAGGACATTTTGACCTTTTCAAAAAAACTATAGAAAGAATGTTTTTTAACTTATACAATAAGTGTGGCTATTTTCCGATGTTATAACACCTTTAATGTTTCCCATACAAGCTTAAAAGAATATTTTCAAAATAAATGTTTTATTTTATAATTATGTATCTTTTAAATAATTTCAAAATAGAAATAGATATATCTCTCAAATAGTTTTGATTTCATTTATCCCAACATCCTTTGATGGATTTTACACTTGTGTGATGTTGATTTATTATGATATAATCTTCCATATTGTATTGATGGTTTTGGGATATGTTTGACTGTGGATGTTCTATTTTTATAGCATTCATGTATTGTGGTTAATGTATTGACGTTTCATATTCTATTTTTAATACCAATGTTTATATTATGTTTAAACCCTTTCATATGAAGAGTGCATTGGACTTAGTAAGTTATTGGTAGAGCCCGCTATAGCTCCTCGATGCATCGGTAGGTCTCATGAGGCAAACTAGTGTCTTAGCACAAGGCCTTTAAAAAATATTATTTGTAGTCTTGGCACGAGGCCTTGACTATGTGGAAATTAGGTCCGGCATTATTCATTCAATCATTATGAAATTAGCTATTAATATTACATGTGATTATTCAACTTGTAGAATATCCATGTGAATAAGTAATTGACATTATTTTATTTATATTTTTAATATTATGCTAATGTTTAAGTTTTAAAGGATTTTGTTTTAGTCTTATACATTGCCTAAAATTTTATGCTTATTTATGACAGTTTCCTCTATATTATTATCCTTCTGAGCATCTGAGCTCAACCCTTTCTATATTTTATTTTTTCCATGTTGCGAATAAGTATATAATGATTAACCAGTATGGATAGGCTAAAGGATATGAGTGTGTTCAAAGAGAACACAATGTTGTTTTTTTATTTCCTGATGTAATGTAAAACTCATGTATGTATCTATTACATACAAGGATACTAAAATAATCGTTCTTTTGAGACATGATCTCTTATGATCATGTAAATGTTATATAATAATGCACTGACTCTAGGTAACTAGGGTCAGGGAATTAAATTTCATTCATCATTAAACTAACCTTATTTAAAAATAGGATATTTCTCCTCCCACAATGGTAGAATCATGACACCTCAAAAATTGAGAACATACCAATAGGTCCACTTGGATATAGTGCAGATTCATTATCAATAGTTACCACCACTGTCAGGAAATCGTATGTTAGTTTAGAAAAGTCACCCATGTATGACTCAAATGGAGTTATCTTCAGATTTACTAGAATATCTCATTACTCATATCGATTCACTTAAAAGATTTTATGTATTAGTATAATGATTGGGGAAGTTACATATCATCTGGGTGTTTTCGATTCCACCTCCACCGAACATCTACAATCCAAATTTATCAACATTCCATGTAATGAGTGATCTAGAGAAACATATCACCAAGTTTTATTTTGGGTGTATATTAATATTGGGAACCCTAGAATAAAAATAGGCTTCCATGATTAGATGCTTCATGTTGACCATAAAATGTCACATATTATCTTAGTATAATAATCACGTATTTGGTTCTATCATATGTTGGTAATACCTCCATCTACAATTTATCTACAAATTAATGTCTACACTAAGGAAAATGACTATTCATGACATTTATCACCGCCTTTTTGAGGCACATCCTATTTTTTCTTCTTATTTTTTATTATTAGTTGTTGTGAAATAATAATAAAAGAGGTTATTTGGATAAGGAGAAGAAAAACATAAATTTTAATATAGAAAATATTTCACATTATGAATGGATATTTCACACTATGAATGGATATTCATGATGTGAATGGATTATGGTAATAGGTCGTGATATTAATTTATGAATTGAATGGTTTATGGGTAAATCTATTCATGATTGTAGATTCCATTTAAGACATGATCTATTTTTCTAGATTTTATGTTGAGGTTATGCAAATTTTTGTGTGTCTGGATTCTCAAAGATTCATGATTGGAATTTAATATTTACATTATGGGTTAGGTCAAGCCCTCCATGTTTTATAATTTCAGTTCTCCTTATTTCTATATTTTTCTCTTATATCTTCTTCTCAACTTCAAAGCTACTTCTAAGTTTATTTCAGTGATCTTCAACATTCACATCTTATCTTAAATGAATATCTCAGTGTTTATATTTGGAGTCAGTGGGGAATGAATGGATGTGACAAGATATATGGATTATCAGTGGACTTGTCATGCTAAATAATCTCATGTTAGATAGGTTTTCCCTTTTCCTATTTTATTTAAATTAGAGGGATGATGAATTTTTAAATAAATCCCTTCTTCTTTTAAATTATTTTTTTCTACTAAAATATACAAGAATTCTCTTATATTGGTTGGATTTGAAACTAGGTAGTGGTTATTTCAGATAATGTGTTCCAAAAAATAAGAAAATATTTTCTTAAAAGAAATATGAATTTAACACATGTTCTACATTAATAACTTTTTACGTGCTGGATGGAAGGTAACATGATTTTCATGAGTTCATGATTTTCATTTTGTGAGGCCTTAATGAAATAGAATTGGCAGTTTGTATTGAATGGAAAAGAACAAAGAGGAATTTGCACCAATTGATGACTTGATAGAAGATTTATCACCTCCCATAAGAAATGATATGTCACTTGACATGCATTGGTGTGTGTGTTTGGAAAGATGGACTAAATTCCAATTTTAGATTTATTAATTCATTATATGTTTAGAAATTAAAACTCTTCTTTGATTAAACTAACTTTGAAAAATACGTATAATTTTTTAATGAATATTGTGAAAATAGTTTTATCTGGTTTTGATATTATTCCATCGTGGTTTATATTCTTATTACCTAATATATATATTTCCTTAGTAGTATGTGCAAAAAGTCTCTTGGTGGTACCCTATTGAGTATGATTACACACCCCTATATATGCACATTGGTGTGTTTGTAGAAATTGTTTTCCATAATATATGAAAGGGTCTAGTTTCTTATTTCTCTAGTGGGATTCATTGATGACATTTTCATGGTCGGTATAGATAGGGTGGTTGAGAGTCGGTGTCTAGGTCCGGAGTGGTACCACCATGGTGATATAGTCTTTTAAAAATATATAGTATTATTATTTCATTTTGTATTATTCCACTATTACTAATATATTTTTCTTTTTTGGGTATTTTATTGAGGGGTATGGTATATTCTTAATGCATTATAAAGATTTTATTGTTTTTATTGTTTTTTTTCACTATTTTTTTGTTAAAAAGGTTATATTTCCCACCAATATTTAGTTAATGACCTTGAATTTTTTTGAGCCTTTGTTTTCATAGAGAAGTCACTTAATTCTAGTGTCACATTGCCTCTTTCCAAGCAAATGCGTAGTGTCAAGATGACACAAATGGTCTCAGTTCAATCATTCCTTTAGTTAGGATGGTAATAATGATATAATTAGATTCTATACTAAAAATTTATAACTTAAAAACATGTATATATTCTTTTCTTTATTAAATTCAAGTTTCTAGGGTGGTCCATGTATAAAAAGTGTGGTTATTCACATCTAGGTTCATTATTAACTCATCAACATGGGTTTATCTGAAGAGTATTAGGTATAATTAATTATTGATGAGACTTCCCACTAAAATAATATTTTTACATAGTTATTTTATGTTGATATTAAGATTTTGTGATATTTTTTCTAATATATAAAATATTACCATAAAGAGATAAATGGGAAAAATTATTAATTTTTCATTTTTCAAAATTAATATAGAAAAAAATGCACCGGTAAGGAACACATGAAACTAGTATAAAAGAGGATTTAAAAACATGGATTCACCCAAACCATACTTGAACAAGGATTTGGTAAACATTATTGTGAAATGGTTATTTATATGGGACCTAGAACTAAGTGCCAACGAGCTTGAACCCTAATGGTACAGGCTCCTGCTTGGCATCCAAAAGACCTAGGATCAAATCTAGGCAGGGGTGAATTTCGAAGTACTATAGCAAGGCACAGTAGCAGTACTATAGCAGCGGCGATACTATAGCAGCTGCGGAACTATAGTGGCGGAGGGACTGTTGCAGGTACTGTAGCAGCAGCAGTACTGTGCAAGAACTGTAGTGGTGTGTGTACTGTAGCAGTACATTTCACCGAGGGGTCCATTGCACCAAAAAATGGGCTTTCATGCCTTGTATTTAGGACACTTATCCTTGGGCCTTCGGGCTATGTAATGGGTCACCCTCTACCTAGTCTAAAGAGGTATTTTCTTTAAATAATAAATTAAGGCTTCGGCCCCAACCCTTTAAAAAAATGGGACCTAGAACAAAGTAACCACATTAGGTGAATCACTCAGCATAATTTATAATGTAGAAAACATTGTAATTTTGATGTTATTCTTAATTTGGGAAAGGATAGGTACAGGTGTTATGGTATCCTAGATTTTTAACTTCATAGGGACACTAGGTGAAATGAAATTCAATATAGAAACCTATATGATTGAGGTCCTTACACTAGAATTATGGGATTTAGCTATTCAAGATTAGTGGGATTATGACCTCTCTTAGAATGGATTTTTGGGACATTTCAACACTGAATTTGTTATTGTAACATTCCTAAAAAATCATCAGACTTATTTCAATAATAAAAATGTACCTTGTTAGTGGTCAAATATACAGAAAAATACACACACATTGTTAGCATTTCATTAAAGGTAGCTGATATAGAGACTAAAGTCATAGATTATTACGATGGGTATCTGAACTACGGTTTTCTCAATGTTAGTAATGTTTTTTATTGATGATTATAAAAAATTATTGAATAAGGTGTTGGATTTAGAAATAAATCTTCTAAAGAATTTGAGTGTAATATTCCCATTTTTAAATCTAGGTGCTCATAGAAATCCTAACATTGGAAATAAACATAATAGCGGGGTTACTCTTATGGTAGTAAGGTAATAAAAAAACTCCATCATATTAGTCTCTTGTACACCATGTCATTACAATGTAAAAGTATATTTCTAGTCTGGATTTCTAATCCATAGATATAAAAAATGTATTGATCCACCAAAGAATTAGCACAATTGTGATAAAAAAGGGAATCATATGATGTATTTTCACAAACATCTGAAATCAATGGATGGAATTAGCTCAATATATCCTCAAGATTCATATCCATGGAAATAACTATCCAATCAGACTAGTTCTCATCTATTGCCTCATGTGGATCATAATACCTCTATGAACACGTCAGTTATCTATTTAACACCTTTATTGAGAAGTAAGAACTACCTTATAGAAAATTATCAATAAATATATGGGACAAAGTGGGCTTTCATGACTGAGTAACCAACTCACTCCATGATGTGAGGTATCATCCTTATAAATTCAACTATTATGCATTTAATAATTTATACAGCTGAATCAAATTCATTTTGATATTTTTTGTGGTTAAAAATTTGGAATTACATGAGGAAATGATCCCTCACAACATTAATATCATGAAACACCTCTAACATCAGGAGTATAATGGGTTAAATTGAACAACATGTTCAATTACAATTAATGCACTACAATTTCTATAAGAGTTTACAGTCCTTCAGATGGATATAGATGATATGATCTTTATAATGTTTTTTATGGTATAATTTATGATCCATGTTATCTTCTATGCTTGTCTACTAGCATTCTCATCCCTAGATGAACCTTTTCATGTATTACTGTGGGATTGAGATATAAACATATGTAAAAATGGAACTATACTATTAATGGTTGGAACAATATTTAATCAATTAGTTTTAATTTCCATAGCTTTAATAGATGAAAGTATAAATATGAATCTTCTTGTTATAGTGGATTGATATCTATATGTATTCCATAATGATTTCCTTAGGGTAAAACTCAAGTTGGGAGTCACATTTTTTATCAACTTACTCCTATAAACATGCGCTATTTCTCCCCCATGTTATTGAATGGATACAATAATATTGTAGGAATTAAATGTTTAACTATAATAATTTGAGAGTAAAGGCTTCATCAGAAAAAGTACATCTCCTTTGGTTTCAATAATTTTATTTATGAATAATGAATATAATTCTCTCCTATTATGGGTTGACAATCATAAATTGAATCTAGTTATAATTAAAACCCAATAGACCATTCCTTGAATCGGTGGTCTATTTTATCAATTAAATGGAACCATGTGGTTATCTATGATTGATCTTTGATCTATATATCATCTTCTAAGAGTTAGAAAGGAAGAAATTTTGAAGAATGTATTCTGGTATAGATATGACAATTATGAATATGTATCCACACCCATTTTGCTTATATTTTCACCTAAACGTTTCCTAGAAATTATGAAACATATCTTCCTCAACTACCTTGATTGTTTTTCGTATTTGTGAATGATATTTTTGTTTCTTCTTGAAGCATGAATGTCCACGAGGAGTACTTGAAAATTTTACTGAGAACATTGTGTGATCAACTATTGTATTTTAATATTTCTAATTGTTTATTCTGGATATAATAAGTAAATTTCCTTGAAAACATCATTTATGAAAGGAAATATCATTTGAACCTGGGAATATTGAAGATGTCACCTCTTGGAAGACACCTAAAAATGTCTCAGATATACAAAAAATTTATTTATTAGCATGTTTTAATCATCTCGTTGTTTGAGATTTATAAAGGCTTAATTCTCCTATGAATTCTTTGATGAGAAAGGATATTCTATTAAATAGGGTTGAGAAATTTCATAAATTGTTTCTAGAAATAAAAATTCATATCCCCAATAACCCATCCCAATATTTTCTAAATAAGTTTAGGACTATGTAGTATATTGTGAAACATCAGGATATAGTCTTAGTTGTGTTCTCTTGTATGAAAATCATGTTGGGGATTATGGTTCATTGTATTTGTAAACACATGAGAAGAATTATCTGACACATGGCCTAGAATTATATACAATTTTCGATGAATTAAAGATATTGTGTCAATGCCTCTTTAGAGAATGGTTCAGAGTTGTCAATGTTCTTAAGAATATTAAATACTTATTTTATCAGTGATACTTGAACATGTGGTAATTAATATGGATGGAGTTCATCTAGATGATTGATTCTGAATTGGTATAAACAAATTAATGAGGTTATTTTGTAGATTCACTAATTTAAAAATCATATAATGAAGTGGTTAGGGATGTTTTTGACCATTGACAGTTGAGGAGTGTCATTTTAAAAATGCATTGGGACTATGTCAAACTCAATGACATTATAGTTTTCTTCAAATTTAATCTTGTTATTGACATATTAGATTCATTAAAAAACGTTCATATTTTAAATCCTAATTCTACCACCATTAGATCAAACCAAAATTATAGGGGGACATTTTTATGGTTGGACAGATGATTCAAACACATTATTATTATTTCAGAATGAAAATGTGGTCCCTCTATCTATCTAGGAATAATATCTTTGATGTATCACAATTTGAAATGATATATTGACATGTGAATATATAAAATGTATAAGTTGATTAA
The DNA here is from genome assembly GCA_963277665.1 of Viscum album. Classification (NCBI taxonomy): domain Eukaryota; kingdom Viridiplantae; phylum Streptophyta; class Magnoliopsida; order Santalales; family Viscaceae; genus Viscum; species Viscum album. The sequence goes on along the minus strand of OY728143.1, from coordinate 174,571,195 downwards.
ATCACATTCTTGATGGTCATGTATGAAATAAAATATTGTATATTAAATTATTAGATGTCTAACTTTTCATTATATAATGTTTGATTATCAGTGATTTGTTGGTAGGTGGTAATATTTTATAATTCTTGTATGAAAATGGGAACATATTTCCATGGAAATTGTCACATGTGTACTATGGATAATTCAAAAATATTATTCTAGTTTGGTAATTTTGGATCAACAAACTGATTATACATAGTCCCTCCAAACTATAGAGTCCAACATGGTAGAGGATTTGGAAAATTTATACATTTGAGATGTGATCATGTCACATAGAGTTATAGTTTTTTCAATCTCTAATAGCAATTCTTGATTCAATTATCTATTATTGAGATAGTTGAAATAGGATCTCAAAACTACATAGACCATGGGAACAACATATCATACTCATATGGATGGGAAGTTTCAAAATATAATTTAGACATAGTAAAATATGCTTGTAGTTTTTCAAAGGATTTGGTGGCACAAGGGAAGATCATGTTCTTTTATATTAATTATTATATAAAAAAGCCACTCGAAAATGATACATATGACCCTATTTGGTAAATTATATGGTCTTATTTTTCATTTTCCATTATATTGGGTTGAAATATGAATAACTTCACTAAATGGATCAATATTGTCAATAAATCTATTAGAAGATGCAGATGATAAAAAATCATATGGAAATGACTTAGAGATGACCAAAATCACATTAAAATCATCATTTCCAACAAATATTCATAAATGAAATCATTGAATCCTCTAACTTATACCAAATTATAAATTTGATTATTCTTGATTGATGCTACTATAATGGCTCATAGAGTAGTTAATGATTAGGTTCAAGTCTATATGGAGGTAATTAATATTTGGAGACACCTTGATTTTGATATATAAAGTTGACACATAACATAATGAATGTGTGAATGGTTTAAATTTAAAATATTTTAAATGATCTAAAATTGATTAAACTTGGGTTTGGAATCAATTTACAAATATTTATTAATGTAGTTTCATTAATCCAATCCTGGGTTATTCATAATGGAATTGGCCACAATGTTTTCAATGTTTTCAATTAATTTTGATCAAATTAATTTATTTTATATAAAATAATATGTACTCTTTGTTCCAAAAGTAGATATATATAAACATTGAATAAGTATAAATATTAGAGTGGAATCTCGATTGTAGTAGTTGTTCATCATTCAATTAATTCAAATTACATTATATTCTTCCATTATAATTTCCTTGATCATTATCTTAAAAAATGACGTTGTGATATTGATTTCTTAATCTAATTTCTTAACAATTAGATTACACAAGTTTTGATTGATATTTCATTTAAATTATGTATCCCTTATTCTAATTCACTAACCCTTAGTGAATTATCCAAGCATGGTAAATATAAATATTAATATATGAAAGAAGGATATTATAATTTTAGATAATTATAATTAAAATATTAAAAAAATTAAAATCAAAAGAATATACTTGAAAAGAGAGAAATAAAAACACATCAATAAAAAATATTGAAAAAAACACATCTTGGATCCCAATAGAATGTGGGAAGGCCTCAAAGTTCAAAATTATAGTGAAAAAATAAGGAAATGGAGATACAAAGGTGAAATTAATTCTCATAAAAATGTTCATGGTTTCAAGATATTTATATGAAAAAATGGTTTATGTAATGAATAGTAATTTACATCTTGAGTGATAATGTGATACTTCCAATGAGTGGTTGTCATGTAATTTCACATCTTAGACTAATATTTGATGCAATGAATTGAAAATTAAAATATTTAAGGGATTTTCCTTTCTTAATTTGTTGCATGTGACCAGCTGGTAAAATTTTGGAGGCTTCAATGAAGGATTAAAAGTGGAACGAAGCCAAGTGGTTCATGTGGGGAATAATATTCATGTCATGAGTTTTTCTAATCTAAAGGATTTATGGCTCGAATCATGTTCATATATTGGAATTTGGATCTATAAACTTATTTTGGTTCTATCTCCATATTTTTTTGTAGTGAGATGATGATCCATGATGTGAAACGTCTATAATTCATGTTTTTAGTATCATTTTCTCCAAATTATATTAGTTAAATTTATTATAAATCCCAATCCCAAATCAAGTTACCAAAACATAAAATATATAATACATTTAAAAAAATTTAACCAAAATGTATATATAAATTCAACACATCAAATCCATCACACTTCAACAATTATGTTTCCTCAAGAAAAAAGAATCTCAACAAATATGTAAATAAAAAATAACATATAACAAGAAGTAATGATTAATATTAATGAAAATAAAACCACATATTGATAGGAAAAATATAGTCCTCAAAGTCCATTTCTATAAAGATAAATAGTAATACCTTTTAGTGATATTTTTCATTTGAATGCCTCCATTTATTATTATATCACAATTATTCCTTAGTTGGCCAAGCCCATGTTGTGATTTACCTCAAAATGATTTATTTATATCCTCTATCAATGAAAAAATTGAATAGAGTTATGATCATACCTCAAGTACATGATTATAGTCATAGGGGTTCATTAAATATAATTTCTTTACCTAATAATGTCAAATTTCACAATTAATTATGAGGGCATAAAAATAATGGTCAAATGACTCTAATGTTGAGGGTAAGTAGGAATTGATGATAACAAAAATGCAAGGAACAAAGAGGTGGTTACACTCTAGAGTATAATAAATGATACTCAAAAGATAATCTCAATGAAATACTCCTCCCAATAAGGTCATCTCCCATACTCCCCATAGTGTAATGTAAGTGATCATGAACTATGTAAAAATAATGAATGGAGACCTTATAATGTTATTTATTTAAAAATATATATCTGGGATAACTCTAACATCCACCACAAAACCCCATATGATATTGAGATCGTCTATCTAGTAATTGTGATTTTTATCCAACCCAATAAAAAATCCATTTTTTTGAACAACTGGGATAAACAATAAGATTGAATGAATGAATAATCATGAAACCTCCCCAATAACCATGAATATACCCCTAATTATCTACTAATGTTAAAACATCACAATTTACAATAATCAAACCCTCCAACACTTATTCAACTGAATATCGTGAAAAACACTAAGGGTTGGGTATGAAAGGATAAAAAATTTATATAACAAATCTATTCCCTAAAATGGTCATCAATCGTATCTATTTAGTAAGGAGGATAAATTTAAAGTTGGGTATTAGGATAAAAGGGCTCATAAAAAATATTCCTCAATCATTTCAAAAGAAAATTTTTTCATTCAAAGTATTGAAAAGTTATTAACGCATGTTTTTATAGGTTTAAAATCCTCAAGTATCACTAAAAAAATATTCTTTGAGAAGAATCCAAAAAATTATGTTCATAATATTGTATGGAATGAGAATAATAAATTAAATTAAAATCACTCATGGTATGGATATTAAGTTAGAGGTCATTTAGTGAATAATTTCAAAAATTTGGGATCAAAAATAATAATATTTACTCAATAATAATATAATAATTATAATTAGGAAAAATAAATGAATCAATAGAAATTATCAAATAAAAAATTATCTTATATTTACATAGTTGAATTGAAATTTTCATTTTAATGCGTGAAATCCAAAAACAAATTCTCTATTCCTAATGGGATAAGAAAAAATATAATTTAAATTCCAATAATTCTCAAGAAATGTCCCCCACACTTAAAATCAATATTGTCCTAACTTGGTTTAACAAATATGGGAGAAATATTAGTAAATCATAACAGAAATGGTAAAATTAAAAAGATTAATATGAAATAATAGCACCCTTGATGAGTGAAGTGTTACTAGGGAACAAGTGGATCATGTATAATATTGGGTACTAGATAGAAAGAAATAAAAAAAACATAAACATTCACATAGGTAACTACAATGTTTTATAAGCTTTAGAGAATAGAGGTAAAAATTGGTGATAGGTGAAATCCGATAAATTTACTTTATTCTATGAAATTTATTTTAAGATAAATTAATATTCCAAAAAAAAATTAGATCAAATCCAAACTAGGAAAATAAAATTAGAATAGACCAAAATCACTATAAATGAAAAGTTATGGGTTCCCTCCCAAAAATAATGAATTTTAACATCTTCATATTAAAATATGCACTATGGTTATTCCGTTTATTACAAATTCTTAAAATTACATGGAATCTTTCCAGAACTATAGGTGGTATTATCCCACTCCATAAAAGTCTTATGGTATTATAGACAGTAGAGGCTTTTCAAAGTAAATTACTCATTGGGTTACAACAACATTAAAATAGCTATATGAAGTACATACTACGGGACATTATGGGGAAAATATCCATGTCGGATTTCTGATTGGGATTATAGAGGAAAAGTATTCATAACTATTCATTATTATAATCGAGGAACGAGAGGAAACTATAAATTATGAAAAATGTGTAAAAAGGAATCCATGAAAAAGTATAAAATAGTAAAAACAATCAGTATAAATAAGAATAAATAGATAAAGGGATGAAATCAAAAAAATGATCCAACTATATTACAACAATGGGGTTGCAATGAATTAGTGAAAATTATGAAATAATATAATCGTCCCCAAGGTTGGGATGATGTAGCTACCGTACTGTATCGATGTCTACAATCGTACTCGGTGAAAGAGGATCTGTGGATAGGGTGAAAACCTACTCTGAGGCAATAATATCCAACACTGTATTAGGAGAAGAAGAAGGTTGAGAAAATTAATGGATGTTGAAACATTTAAAATGACCGTCAGTAGGGTTAATGAAAGGGACCTCAGATGGAGACTTGATTATTGGATCCTTGACTCAATGATCAAGCTCAGTAATGAAAATATTTAAGGAAGTGGGGTCATTGGGCTCTAGAGGAAGCTCGACCTGGTGATTTGCTGACTCGAGGGTTGAAGAATTTAATGTGGAACAAAATCGTTACTCTAAATAGGAGGGGTTAGGGTGAGGATAAGTTGTTGTGGAATATAGTGCACGAAAATGGGGTGGTGAGTAAAATGGATTCTCCTAAGGCTCAATATATGGTATGTCCAGACACTAGAAGATTGTTTTTTGATTCTCCATAACAAAATGATGATCTCACCCATATTAATGAAATCACTCTCTAGGTGTAAAATATAATGGGAATAACTATGAAGAGAGGGAAATATGGGATTAGTGGAAGGTGGAGGAACCTCCTGGTAGACGAGGCATTAGGTATCAGATCCTCATCTAATTATTCATCGTATTCAACTACTCACTTACTTTTTTATCATCCAAAGAAGTCTAATATTATAAATTACTTGTAAATCAATGTTCTATTATAGTCATAATGACGATAGTTTCTAAGAGGTGTCAAATAACCCAATTCACTTCTCCACGTCCATGATAAAGCTATCTTCCCTAAGTGCACATTGGATCTTCCACAACTGCCCCTCTTAGTAGAGTGTGAAATGGTGATCCATGATTACTATAGCTTCTCCAATGATAGTGTAAAAAATAGTACCTCCAAATGATGAATAAACTCATGGGAATCACATAGTATTATATTGGTATGGGAAAGGGTTGGATAAACAATCTGTAATGTTTCATTGCTTAGATTATTTCTATTTGTTTATGGGAATTATGAAGTCATGCATTTTCACTAAGAATTTATGCCATTTTCCATGGTGTGTCACTATTATTACTATCAAGACGAAATATATATTAGGTTTTTGATCTGGTAAAATTAACATAGTAGATTCCCAATCTAATTATAAACTCTCACAACTGTAATTCCCACTTCATTCCCTATAATATAAATGAAACATGGAAAACATATGTCTTGAATGTGCTGATAAACACAAAGAAAATCTCTATAATGGTATCCTCCCAAAACTCGATGATGTACTCTAGGTAAATCTTGGCTAGGAACTCTTTTAATTATTCTACTATATGGATCTATTTTTACATTTCTTGATTGATCATTCTGTTATGTCACGTAGTCTTGGATTTGTGGTTCGCACGGAAGAGCTTGTGGTGTGGATCTTTAAACTGAAGATAGGGATCAATGATTGGTGGTGGGATCCATTCTTGAGATATATGTAGGGTGTACGAAGCTGAAGTTGATGTAGAGGATTAGAATGAAGGGTCAGATAGTGGAGGAGAGGGCGCCCTAGCCTAATGTATGGTAGTATATGTAATTTTGGGATTTTAATAGCTTATAAGAGGGATGTTGGGAGGCATTCTCTCTATTCCATGCTTGGTATACACCATGACGAGAAATAAGGATAGGGTTAAAATCGGAATTGGGGATAATACGAGTGATGAATATATATTGAACAAGGAGGTTGACTGGTAGTTAATGAGAGATGTGGTGATGAAATGGTGGGAAGGGGAATTGACGCCATTAGAAAAGGGTTTTTGGGTTGTATTTTAAGGATTTTGAATCATTCACGATGTGAATTTTTAATTCATGTTGTCAATTATGATTTTTTTATTTTAAAATATTTACATAAATTCATGTCATTATATTTTGTTCACATCATGTTTTTTTGTACGTATGGTTTGTCCTCCTTAGTTCAGCACTGGTTGTGACTCCAACATTGTAAATTCTTAAATCCAAAATTCACTAAGATAAACTACTGAAACCAACTGTGGTTTCTTCCAATTTAGTGATTCAGTTAATTCCAATGTCATGGCATATATTTTTTGTATCTCTATAGAGTTTTATAGAGATGATGCACCCATATTTGAATGTTCCCACATATAGTTTTTTCCATTTTACATTGACATAAATGTTATTTCTAATCATATTTGAATTTCCACCACATCAATTGGTAAAACATTTACTACTTCAAATGATCATGACCATAAAGACTTTAATATTCCCTAGATCAACTTTAGATTCAAATTAAATAATACTAATTTATATCCTTGTGTGAATTTACCCTTTGTAATTCTTCTATCATTCCATTTCATGATTTACTATTTATAGATATTTTTATTTTCATGGGAATATCATCTGAACACTTCTAGGTCATTTAATTTCAACAAACAACTCTCTCCCACATTATATGTGTACATGTTAATTTATTTTATGGACCATAATGATAATTTTTCAATTTCAATAACTATGTGGAATGTTTATCAAAAAAAGGAGGAATTTGGTCGTTCTAATCTATGTTTTAACCTGTATAGTATTTTTAAAGTTCATTGTCAAGATTAGAGATCTAGTATTTTCAAATTTCATCAACTATTTTCTCCAAAATTCATATTAATTTTATATTTGTAAAGCCCCAATTTTCCCCTAGTTTTTAAGTTATAAGGGGTATTATTATTATTTTGTACCCCATACTTCATGATCTTCCCATTAATTTAATAGCTATTGAATTTTTTTCCATGATCATTGATGAGAAATTGTGAAATTACAATCATTGAAATGATTTTTTTATTAAAAATTTATTTCCACTTTATCTGTATTGAGAATTGAAGCATTATCCTCCATCCATTTTGACACATAGTTAATAAACACAAAAATATGTGTATTTATAAAATATGTTAGGAATGGGACAATAAATTCATTTCCACAAACATCAAAATTATCAAGATCAATAATTGGATTTTGGTTCATCTCATTCCTTCTTCCAATCAAGAAAACCCTTTGATAATGATCAAATCATTATACAATGTTTATTGCGTCATGTCAAATTTGGTTTGAAAAGAATCATATTTGGAGTTTATAAAAAACGGTATCATTGGGAATGTGATGTCCTCCTATGGGTGACATATAGAAAAATTCTGATAAGCTCTTCATTTCATCTTCAATTAATCATCGTCATGTAATTACATCACAACATTTCTTAAAAAGTATTTGTTCATTCAATTAATAGTATGATGCATCAGCTAATAACACAATTCTTTATTGGTAGGATAATTTGGGATAAAGTCTACTAATATCAAGATAATTTATTATATTAAAAACCCATTTTCTAGCTTGTAAATCTACATATGAAAGTGTGTCATCTTGAAAATCATTATGAATTTACTACTCCTCTTCCTCTTCAACATTTGGAAACTAACGTATTGATAAATGGTCAGCCACAAAATTAATTTTACCCTTCATATTCCTAATCAAAATATAAAATTCGTATAATATAATAATTTATTATATTTGTATTGTAATATTTTTTTATTAAAATATATATAATGATTTCATGATTGGTATACACCGTGACTTTGGATTGCACAAGTTATGAGATAAATCTATCAAATGAGACCACCATTGTAAGTAACTCATTTTCTATAACCATTTGATTTATTTGAGAGTAGTTATGGGTATGAATTCTATATTAAATATGTTATAAAACGTGGATAATTATTTTTCCTAATATTAATATGATATTGAAGTCACTCTCATCACACATAAATGGAAAATATTTTTCCTAATATGTTTATTTAATAATTACAGTTTTCATTATATTATCATTAAAAACATTAAAGTCATTCATAGAGTATGACAACCCTGCTTTTTATTACAACATAAACATGATTTATTACATATAATCATCACTTGATACAACAAAGAAGATCAATAGGTTTAGTGTCTTTGGGGCTTATGATCGTTACATAAAAACATTAAACTTGAAATACAACATCTTTATTGAAAACTTCCTTTACATGACCACTACATTCCTTCGTAATTAGCATTGCATGGGATAACCTGAGGACATGCATAAGAAAAGGGTGAGCTATAAAGCCCAGTAAGGGAGTACACACTGAATAACATGAGGAGTACAATACATGTTAGGCAATAGGAAAATCAATAGAGCAAAAGAGTAACATGAACATAAAGGCATGATAAAGCATGATAATCATAACATGGAAATGTGGCAACAACACTTAACATTGAATTAGCATGATCCAAGGCTCATTGCACATGGAGCATGAGTAAACCCTCATTGCACTTGAAGGACGAGTAAACCCTCGTTACACTTGAATTAGCATGAGTCAACACTCATTTCACATGACGTATCATGATACTATACTTTACCCAATGCATTGGAGCGCTATAAGGGAACACCCTTCTTAAACATTTCATTTCATGCATAAGTGTGCCACATGGATCATAAAACATGGATTCATAAATCATAATCATTTATTCCATGATAAAGGAATGTGGAATTCATACATGAAACTTTATAATCAATAAGTAATTGTGCATAAAGGTGAATACCCTTGATGGAGAAATGGGCATGGTATTCACTACACGATGACATTGGCTTAGAAAATCGGTGTGATTTCGGCAGCGTAACGGCTTGACAAAAGAATTAATAAAAAAGGTTGATGGGATAGAAAGGGGTTCCTTATCATATTTACATGTAATGGACAGTAAGGAGGTCATATAGATACATTTCCCAACAATTGAAAAGGAATTTAGATTCATGATACAAAAGTATTGCTTGAATATAAAAGAGGAGAAAAAGTTCCTTTCGGAATTTCAGCATAGTAACAGGTGTACATGGGAGGCAATTAATGAGAGAGAAAGGGGTCTACCATCATTCAAACAACAAGAGGTCAGTATGGGGGAGGTGTGAAACCATACCCCAACATTCATAATTGAAATTAAAAGGGCAATACAACTTAAATAAAATTGACAAAAATGAGAAAGGAATAAAAAACCCTTACTTGGAAGTGTGCTTCCAAAGGCTAGAGAGAGGCTTGTGAGAGGCTTCTTTGGAGCTTGGGGCACCTTGAGAGGATTCTAGAGAGAGTAGGGCAGAGGTTGGACGAACTCCGAGGGCTTTGAGTGAGGAGGAAGTGGGAGCTTGGGTGGGTTTATATAGGAAAGGTGAGGGAATTATTTATTATTTAGGTTTGGGACCCCTTATATTAAAATAATCCAAACCACAAACCATCTCATGGTATTTGCCCATGGTTTCTGGAAAAGGAAAGAGGAAAACAATATTTTACAAGGCCAAGGTCCGAACATATTAAAAAATTAGGGTTGCTTATGTGGAGGTGAGTCACACTCCCATGGAAATTAATTCAAAAAGGAAAAGTGTTGAATAAGTCTTGAGGGCTCCATTAATGCTTTGAAAAGAAATTAAAACAAACCCAAACCCTCATTATTTTAATTATAAAACACATATTGGCCAAAAATAAGGATTATGGTATTTTATTACATCACCATTGGGTCATTATGATGTCATAAATCACATTATATTTTTAAATGGTATTTAATTTTTACCCAAAAATTTGACTGTCTCAGAAAATTATGAGAAATTCCCCATTGGATAATTTCGACGTCCTGATTCCAAAAATAATATTTATTTTATGTAAATAATTTTCTAAATATGAGAATTTTTACTTTTAAAATAAAAACCTACATTTATAAAAAAATTCACGGGTTTTGATAGAAATGGCTTTCAAACCTTAATAAACATTTTAATTGCATTCATAAAATTATAAGATAATTTATATTTAATAAAAATTAATGTAATATTAATAATAATATTTTATTAAAATATTATTTAATTCAAAAATCCTTTAATTTAATAAAATATAATTCTTAATTAAATAATAACGAAAAACACCATTTGTACTTTAAAAACTAATTACAATGTATCAAAAATGACTAGAAATTATATTCATTATTATATACAAAAATAATGTACATGAACATGGTGCTACTTATTTGTTACATAACCCCTTAAAATATCCGCATAAGACTTAAGGGTAAGGTGTGCGATGGTGACAGACTCTTGGGGTGGCTCGGATAATATCGCTCGAGTTGTAATTTCAATCAACTTCCACTTTTCCCGTAGACGATCACGTTCGAGCTTGACTTGATGAAGCTCAGCTTGGGATTGGTCAAGGGAAAAGCCCAAAGACGCTACCTCTTTTCCTAGCTCCGACAAATGGGCTTCGTAAGGGGTAATTATACTGGATGAGGCCATCGCTTCCTTTGTCTGAGTAGAAATGGGTTCGTTAAAGCCTTATATTTATACTACTCAGATGATCACTGTTCAACGGCTATAAAAGTAATAGTCACAAATATTAACGTAAAACTAATGAAGTTGACATCTTATAAAAACATTTTTCATAAAAAAACATTTAACTGGATCAAGAGGGATTTTCCATTAATGAAACGTTGGGTCGTTACAATATTCCCCCCTTAAAAAATTTCGCCCTTGATATTTTTCTTTTCCCACACTAAAACAAATGTGGGTAACTCAGCTTCATCATATCCTTCGACTCCCAAGTTGCTTCTTCAAACTTGTGGTTTCTCCACAACACCTTGACGAGGGGCATTGCCTTATTTTATAGAACTTTTTCTCTACGATCTAAGATCTTCACTGGTTGCTCCTCATAAGAAAGATCATCTTCCAATTGTACCACCTCGGAAGAGAGTACATGTGAAGGGTCTGGTATGTACTTCCTTAAGAGGGATACATGAAAGACATCATGCACCTTGGCCATAGTAGGTGGAAGTGCTTGTCGATAGTCCACATCCCCAACACGATCAATAATCTTGAAGGGGCCAATGTACCTTGGACTTAACTTCCCTTTCTTTCCAAACCTCATGACCTTCTTCCACAGAGATATGCGTAAAAACACCATGTCTCCGACATTAAACTCAAGGTCTCATCGACGATTATCTGCATAACTCTTCTGTCGACTCTGGGCTGCCTTGATATGCTGCTGAATGGTTTTCACCTTCTCCACCATTTCTTCGACCATTTCTGGTCCAAGAAGCTTACGTTCACCGACCTCATACCAACATGTTGGTGTTCTACACCTTTTCCCATACAGGGATTCATATGTTTCCATTTGGATGCTCGAGTGGAAACTATTATTATTAGAGAACTCAACTGGAGTAAGATGTTGATCCCATCCTCCTTTAAAGTCCATTGAGCACGCTCTCAACATATCCTCAAGTGTTTGGATAGTCTGCTCGGATTGGCCATCAGTTTGAGGATGATAGGTCGTACTGATGTTCAGTTCAGTATTCAGAGCATGTTGAAGACTCTTCCAAAACATAGAGGTGAATATTGGATCTCGATCAGAAGCAATAGATAGTGGTACTCCATGCAACCATACCACATCCCTGATATATATTTGTGCCAGTTGATCCAAAGAAAAATCCTCTCGAATAGCAATGAAGTGTGCAGTTTTTGTAAGACGATCCACAACAACCCAGATTGCATTGTTGCCTTTGGATGTCCTTGGAAGTCCGGTGACAAAGTCCATGGTGATGTTCTCCCATTTCCATTCTAGTATGGGCAATGGTTGCATCATCCCCTTAGACTTCTTCCTCTCTTCCTTCACTTGCTGACACATCAGGCACTTTGATGTATATTCAGCAATCTCCTTCTTCATATTATCCCACCAAAAGTTTTCTCGGAGATCTCGATACATCTTTGTGCTCGCTGGGTGAATAGAGAAATTTGAACTATGTGCATCATCCAAAAGATCCTTCTTCAGCTCTGAACTTGATGGAACACATAGTCTTTTCCCAAACCGCACAATTCCTTCTTCATTAACATTAAACTCTGAGGATTTTACCTTTTTGATAGATTCCACTTTTTCTTGTATTCCTGCATCATCCTTTTGAGCATCCTTTATCCTTTCTAAAAGATATGGTTGAGCAATAATTTGTGAAAGGATTGATGATGTTCCCTTCTTTATGATTCGCACAGCCATCTTCATCAAGTCTAAGAAGATTGGATCCTTCTCAATTCTCATCATTGATAGAAGAGATGGATCCTTTCTACTTAGGGCATCCATCACCTGGTTTGATTTCCCAGGGTGGTAATGTATTGAACAGCCATAATCCTTGATGAGATCTATCCATCTTCTCTAGCACATATTAAGCTCTTTCTATGTGAATATATATTTAAGACTCTTGTGGTCAGTATATATCTCACATTTCTATCCATAGAGTTAATGCCGCCATATTTTCAAGGCAAAGATCCCCGCCGCCAACTCCAGATCATGCGTTGGATAGTTTCGCTCATGGATTTTCAACTGCCTTGAGGCATACGATATCACTTTATCATTCTGCATCGGCACACATCCTAAGCCCTTCTTCGAAGCATCACTGAATGCCACAAAAGCTCCCCACTTGTGGGTAAAGTGAGCACGGGTGCAGTGATAAGCCTCCTTTTCAACTCATTGAAGCTTTCTTCGCATTCATCACTCCAAGGAAACTTTACTCCCTTTCGAGTTAGCTTGGTAAGAAGGTTGGACAATCATGAGAAATTTCACACAAATCGTCGATAATATCCAGCTAACCCCAAGAAGCTACGGATATCAGTTACCGATGTTGGCCTCTACCATCCCTCAATTGCATCTGTTTTGGAGGGGTCCATAGATATCCCATTGCTTGTGATGATATGGACCAAGAATGAGACCTCCTTCAAACAAAACTCACACTTGATGTACTTGGCATAGATCTTCTCCTTGCACAATGTCTCCAGTACAGTTCTTAAATGCTCCTCATGGTCCTCCTTGGTTTTGGAGTATATTAGAATATCATCTATAAAGACTACCACAAATTTGTCTAGGTAATCTCTAAAACCTCTATTAATCAAGTCCATGAATATTGCTGGAGCATTGGTGAGTCCGAAAGGCATTACTATGAATTCATAGTGCCCGTACCTTGTACGAAAAGCAGTCTTGGGGATATCTTCCTTCTCCACCCTTACTTGATAATATCCCGACCGCAAGTCCACCTTGGAGAAGTATTGTGCTCCACGCAGCTGATCAAACAAGTCATCGATTCTTGGGAGAGGGTACTTGTTCTTTATCGTGATTTTGTTAAGTTCACGATAATCGATGCAAAGCCGCATTGAACCATCCTTCTTCTTGATGAAGAGGACTGGTGCACCCCATGGTGATGCACTTGGGCGTATAAACCATTTATCCAGATTCTCCTATAGTTGTTTCTTTATCTCTTCAAGCTCAACAACAGCCATTCTATATGGAGTCTTGGATATTGGTAGCGCCCAGGTATAATTTCAATAGAGAACTCAACATCTCTTCTTGGAGGAAGACCAGGAAGTTTCTCTGGAAATACTTCAGCGAATTCCCTCACAATAGGCATTTCTTCAAGGGTGGTTTCTTCCTTGGACTCAATCATCTGAGCCAGATATGCGTGCTCATAAGGCAGTAATATCCATGCTTGAGATGATGGAGCTAAAAGAGACTCATCTTCCTCCTGACAGTTTTAAAGAATCGGGGGTCAATTCTCCATATGGAATGTGATTTCCCTCTCCCGACAATTTATGTTGGATCTATATAAGGAAAGCAAATCCATGCCAAGAATTGCATCAAATTCCACTAGAGGGAGTATTATGAGGTTCACCGGGAAATTCAATACACAGATTAAAATAGGGGAGGACTTATACTCATGGGATGCAATGATTGACCCATTTTCCGTACTCACCGACATCTTTACTTCCATGATTTTTGGTGGTGTAGGGATTTTTCTACTAAACATTCGAGATATAAAAGAATTTGTAGAAACTGAATCAAAAAGTACATTCACTATTCATGAATGAATAACTAGCGTACCTATCACCACTACGTTTTCGGGGTTCACTTCGGAAGAAGTGATAAAAAAAGCTCTTCCTTGCTGTCTTGGAGGTTGTTGGTTGCCTTCGATAACCCTTGGATTAGGGAACTGATTTGAAAAATGATCTGGTTCTTTGAATTTGTAGCATTGAACAACGCATTGAGGTTCGAACGGAGCATTCCTCTCCTCTATCGCAGCCGCGGGTCCTTCGTGCTGACAGTTAATAGCTAGGTTCCCTTCTCTTCCACACTTGAAGCATTTTCTTGTCCACCTAAGGCAATTTCCAGGGTGCTTCTTTCCACACTTTTGGCAAGTGGGGTGCTGGAACTTCTTAGCGCCGTTGGATTTATCCATCGGACCTCCAGAATTGAAGTCCACCTTACGCTTCTTGTCCCCATGATACCCCTGTGATTCTCCGATCTCCATTTCAAATTTGAGGGCACATCGGACAATTTCCTCATAGCTGTCGAAGTCACGGATCGCTAATGATTTCCGCAAGCTAGGATTCAGCCCACCAAAGAAGCAGTCAACCTTGCATTCGGGGGTAACGACAAAGCCGTAAGCGTATCGTGAAAGCCTTGTGATGTTTGCCTCATACGCTCCCACAGATTCTTCATCTTTTTGTTTGAGGGAAAGGAAGTCCCTTTCCATCTTAAGACGAAGGGTGTGTGGAAAATATTTATCGAAAAACATCTTCCAGAATTCCTTCCATTCCAATGCCTCGATCTCCTCCTCAGGCTTCGTATTTTTGATCAACGTCCACCATTGATCAGCTTCACCCTCCATACGATAAGCCACCAGGAGAACCTTCTCTTTTTCAGATCATTGGAGGATGGAGAATATCTTTTCAATGGAGTTGATCCATTGTTCAGCGATCGTGGGATCAGATGATCCACTAAAAGTAGGAGGCCTTTGTCTCATGAAGCTCTCAATAGTGGCTTGTTCTTTCTTAGGGGGGGTTGAACGTTCCTCTTGACAAGTGTTTCTATTCAAAACTTGTTTTAGCTGAGAGAGAAGTGTGACAAAGTTCGCGATTCCTTCTCCCATTGGATTGGGCATCTCATAAGTACAATCATCATACTGATCTTCACAGTGGTTGTTGGCCCGATTTCTCCTATTACCGGCCATTGGCTGGAATAAAGGGAAAGTTAGGGGTAACACATAAAGGGTAATCCAAATACAAAAGTTGATGACTTATAAATAAACTTTAATCTCTTTAACTCATGAGTCTATAGGATTCAATCCAGGCTTTTCATGATCTTCCTTCTAACATATATTCATAGGGGCATTTTTCACCTTAATAAGGGTTCATACTAAGATTGTGAATTTATCAAAACATATCCCCCGGGAGTGTCGTAACCAAGAGTGCAGCAAGGCCCGTTGTCGTGCACCAGTTCTCATTCGAGTCTAGCTCAAAGCGGTGTTTTCGGGGTTTACCTCTAGGATACATCTGTGCCAGAGCCGCCTCTACCTGCTCGTATCCAGACAGGGATGTATTTGTTTGATAAACCACTTACTTAGTATTTACCAAAACTTAGGGATTCTTTTATTATACTTAGTCTTGTATCTAAGGCTTTACTAGGGTTTCCTAATCCCAATAATAACTAAACCTGTCCTCTGATACCAACTATGACAACCCTGCTTTTTATTACAACTTAAACATGCTTTATTACATATAATCTTCACTTGATACAACAAAGAAGATCCAGAGGTTTAGTGTCATTGGGGCTTACGATCATTACATAAAAACTTTAAACTTGAAATACAACATCTTTATTGAAAACTTCCTTTACATGACCACTACATTCCTTCGTACTTAGCATTGCATGGGATAACCTGAGGACATGCATAAGAAAAGGGTGAGCTATAAAGCCCAGTAAGGGAGTACACAATGAATAACATGAGGAGTACAATACATGTTAGGCAATAGGAAAATCAATAGAGCATATGAATAACATGAACATAAAGTCATGATAAATCATGATAATCATAAAATGGAAATGTGGCAACAACACTTAACATTGAATTAGCATGAGCCAAGGCTCATTGCACATGGAGCATGAGTAAACCCTCATTGCACTTGAAGCATGAGTAAACCCTCATTGCACTTGAATTAGCATGATTCAACACTCATTTCACATGACGTATCATGATACTATACTTTACCCAATGCATTGGAGCGCTATAAGGGCGCACCCTTCTTAAACATTTCATTTCATGCATAAGTGTGCCACATGGATCATAAAACATGGATTCATGAAACATAATCATTTATTCCATGATAAAGGAATGTGGAATTCATACATGAAACTTTATAATCAATAAGTAAATGTGCATAAAGGTGAATACCCTTGATGGAGAAATGGGCATGGTTTTCACTACACAATGACATTGGCTTAGAAAATCGGTGTGATTTCGGCAGCGTAACGGCTTGACAAAAGAATTAATAAAAAATGTTGATGGGAGAGAAAGGGGTTACTCATCATATTTACATGTAATGGACAGTAAGGAGGTCATATAGATACATGTCCCAACAATTGAAAAGGAATTTAGATTCATGATACAAAAGTATTGCTTGAATATAAAAGATGAGAAAAAGTTCCTTTCGGAATTTCGGCATAGTAAGGGGTGTACATGGGAGGCATTTAATGAGAGAGAAAGGGGTCTCCCATCATTCAAACATTAAGAGGGCAGTATGGGGGAGGTTTGAAACCATACCCCAACATTCATAATTGAAATTAAAAGGGCAATACAACTTAAATAAAATTGACAAAAATGAGAAAGGAAGAAAAAACCCTTACTTGGAAGTGTGCTTCCAAAGGCTAGAGAGAGGCCTGTGAGAGGATTCTTTGGAGATTGGGGCACCTTGAGAGGATTCTAGAGAGAGTAGGGCAGATTTTGGGCGAACTAAAAGGTCTTTGAGTGAGGAGGAACTGGGAGCATGGGTGGGTTTATATAGGAAAGGTGAGGGAATTCTTTTTTATTTAGGTTTGGGACCCCTTATATTAAAATAATCCAAACCACAAACCATCCCAGGGTATTTTCCCACGGTTTCTGGAAAAGGAAAGAGTAAAACAATATTTTACAAGGCCAAGGTCAGAACTTATTAAAAAATTAGGGTTGCTTATGTGGAGGTGAGTCACACTCCCATGGAAATTAATTTAAAAAAGAAAAGTGTTGAATAAGTCTTGAGGGCTCCATTAATGCTTTGAAAAGTAAGTCAAACAAACCCAAAACCTCATTATTTTAATGATAAAACACATATTTTCCGAACATAAGGATTATGGTATTTTATTACATCACCATTGGGTCATAATGATGTCATAAAACACATTATATATTTAAATGGTATTTAATTTTTACCCAAAAATTTGACTGTCTCAGAAAATTATGAAAAATTCACCATTGGATAATTTTGACGTCCTGATTCCAAAAATAATATTTATTTTATCTAAATAATTTTCTAAATATGTGAATTTTCACTTTTAAAATAAAAACCGACATTTATAAAAAAATTCACGGGTTTTGACAGAAATGGCATTCAAACCTTAATAAAAATTTTAATTGCATTCATAAAATTATAAGATCATTTATATTTAATAAAAATTAATGTAATATTAATAATAATTTTTTATTAAAATATTATCTAATTAAAAAATCCTTTAATTTAATAAAATATAATTCTTAATTAAATAATAACTAAAAACACCATTTGTACTTTAATAACTAATTACAATGTATCAAAAATGACTAGAAATTATATTCATTATTATATACAAAAATAATGTACATGAACACGGTGCTACTTATTTGTTACATAACCCCTTAAAATAGCTGAATAAGACCTAAGGGTAAGGTGTGTGATGGTGACAGACTCTTGTGGTGGCTCGGATAACATCGCTCGAGTTGTAATTTCAATCAACTTCCACTTTTCCCGTAGACGATCACATTCGAGCTTGACTTGATGAAGATCAGCTTGGGCTTGGTCAAGGGCAAAGCCCAAAGACGCTACCTCTTTTCCGAGCTCCGACAAATGGGCTTCATAAGGGGAAATTCTACAGGATGAGGCCATCGCTTCCTTTTTCTGAGTAGAAATGGGTTCGTTAAAGCCTTATATTTATACTACTTAGATGATCACTGTTGAACGACTATAAATGTAACGGTCACAAATATTAACGTAAAACTGAATAAGTTGAAATCTTATAAAAACATTTTTCATAAAGAAACATTTAACTGGATCAAGAGGGATTTTCGATTAATGAACCTTTGGGTCGTTACATAGAGTTTTCATAAAAATTAAATAGTACATACTTGGGTAAGATAAGTGTCAAAGGATAAGTTATATTATAGAATAATTTAACAATCAATTGATAGAATCTTGAATGAACAAAGAATCACTTGTTACCTTTCAATGTGGTGGGTTCAAGAAATTATTTAATTTTATTTATTTTACCAGTTTGACTTTTACTGCACATTTTGAATGATCATATGTGATACTTATTCCTCCTTGTACCATGATATATCATTTTAACAAGTTATACAATAAAAGATTTTATTTATAGTTCTTTAGTATGTGATCTATGTTGTGATAACAAACATCTAAAGTTCTTGAAAATACTAAAAGGCCATCCCTACAAATCTCAAGAAATTATTATTCTATGTCATTGAATAGACGTATTGAAAAATGTTATAATGTAGTTGGAGCATTACATATCCAAAAACACATCTTTTGGTAGGAAAAATTTCCATATGTTCATGTGGATATATTATTAAACTAGTCTACTTTGTCAAATGGTCTTTGATTATATCCTGATTATCCATCGAAAAAATGATTAAAAACATTCTCATACATTCTTTCTATTATATGATTAATGAATGGAAATGTATAGTATTTAATATATATTTATTTTTATAAATTCATATAGTCAGTACATACTCTCTATGCCATGATTTTTGGTGAGGGTATCAACTCATATTCATCTTTTTTAACTACTATGATATCTCTCTTTTAAGGAACTACAGGAAGTGGGCTTACCCATTCACTATAAGAGATGGAGAAAATGATGTTTTCAAAAATATCTTTAATAATTAATTATTAATTAAATATTTCATTGGTGGAGTGAGTCTAATTTGGGTTTGTTGGCATAGTTTCACTACTTCTTCAAGTAGAATTTTATATATGAATAGTTTGGAGTTGATTCATTTAATGATTACCATTCTCCATACAATTGAGTGTTTTCACTTCATCAAAACATGAAAAAAATATTATTTTTCATGAGTTAGTCAAGATTTTATGATAACTATAATCATATAATGATCCTCCAAAAAAGAACACATAAGTGTACCAAGTAATGGATTCATTTCTAATGATGGTGGATTGATAATCAATTTTGGGAACTTTGGGTAGGGGTTTCTTTTAAAGGATTCAGTGTTTTATACTCCCTTGTAATAATTGGGGTTTTTTTCATCATGAGATTGTGTATTTTTCTTAAGTACCATTATATCCAAGAGATCCATCATATAAACCTCATATTATTATTACAGTTGATGTAATGTAATTTAATGTGTAATTTCTTCATCTTTAGTTGAAAAAATGAATTGTCACTCAACTGAATCAACACAATTTTTAGATGATTTCACTAAATCAATAACATATTATTCCACATAAACATTAAAAATAATACTTCCTTGGTTTACATTGATTGAATAATTCACACTTACTATAAATGGGTTTCCTAGAATGATAGGGACATCACCTTCTTCATCCATTTCATTAATGAGGAAATCAGTGAAGAAGATGAATTTTCGAAGAATTCCCAGAGGATACTTTACCAATATATTAGTGATTTTGAATTATACTCAAGTATAATTGGGTTTATCAATCCTTTATATATAGAAATTAATCATTGCTATTAAGTATAAACTTTACTTGAGGTGAAAATTACTTTCTAAAATTACACGTGCTACTAGAGTATGGCATGAAGAATATTCTAGAATCACCCATTTTTTTTAATGTTTCTAATGAAAAACATTGTTTCATTATTTATTAAGCGAGATAACTCATAATCCTTTAATTTTCCTCTTATTATAAATTCTATTATTTTAAAATCAAATAATGCACTATCATTTGGGAAATAGACTTTATGAATGGAATATTAATATGAATTTCTTAAACATGTCTAAAAATTAATATAATGGACCTCCATATTTCAAGATATATTCTGTATGAAAATAGAGGAGGGGGTCGTTATGGTGTTGTTGTCATAAATATTTTTTAGTTTTTATTTTTTTTAACGTTAATATAGTTTTTTATTCATTTTTTACATATTATTCATGAATACATTCCACGTATTTTTAGTATACCTTTTTCTAAATATTCATTAATTGTTATGTTATAAACCACCTCCTCATACTTTAATGATTTCTCATCCCCTTTTATCTCAAATTAAGTTTGTTTTTATTACATAAAATCACATCATATTCATAAGACCACAACATTGATATCCTCTCGATGGAGTTTTTTTGTATAACTAAAGAATATACTAGATTTTAATTCTTATAGATTTATAGAAATTGGTCTGACCCAATTTTCAGGGTTAGAGAGTGATGATCTATGACTTTTCATTTTTGTTTCATAAATTTTTATCCATTTATATTGTTTATAAATAAAAGTAGAAAGAAAATTATCAATAATTGATTGGTGTGGTTGGGGAGATTGTTGATGTCTTTACGGGGATGGCTACTGGTACTACTATTGAGGTGGAACTTATTGATTTACCTGATGAGGATATGGTTAGAAAGGTTAGGGTATTTTGGATATGATCAATATATAGGTGTCCATTGAGGTATTTGTTGATCCTGACTAGTTATTTTTTTAATTTACATTGATTATATATTTCATGATATTGAATGAGCCTTTATTGATAGAATAGGTGTTGATATTTCTGGGATGAGTCATTTTAACTCACATAAATTCTATCTTGAGAATGGATTTCATACAACCCAAAATAAAACTCTTAATATGATTGTGCAAATCAAAACATTTCGAAAGACCACACTTACCTGATTGGATTCATTTGGGGTTCATATTGTTGTGGGAACTGAAACATTTATAATTCCTTTCAAATATATTCAACTTGACATGTGAGGAGGGTAGTCTCTTCATCATTATGCATAACTTTCCTCTGTAGTACTTAATCACTTTACCACATCCAATAATTTTGGGAAATCTCATCGTGGAGATCACGACCAACATTTGGTGTAGTCAGCATCCGACCTCCATTAGTTAAGGCGTCTTGCTCAACTCCCACTCCATGATGCAATCTATAGTATAATATTTTCAGTTGATGCAAGAAATCATTCCCATGGTGTGTTTACTTTCATAATACCTGTTTAATTCAGTACCATGCCTCTTATATAGTTTCATTATCAAACTGTTAAATATTATGAATATCATTTCTTAATATTTGTGGTCTTGTAGGTGGAATATATTTATCTAATAATTTTTTTCTAGATTATCCCAAGTGGTAATGGAGGCTGATGATTTATTATTTATCCAATAATTGGATTGGTCCCTTAGTAAAAATTATAAAAATATATGTTTTATTGAATCCTTAGTTATGAATTAATTTGTGAAGATATCACAGTCCTCCATTAAATTTGAAAGGTTTCCAAGTGATTCATTTCCCTTGAGTCCACAAAACTATCCCATATTTTGGATCATTTTAATCGGTCTATGCTTAATTTCAAATGGTTTATTTTATATTGGTATGAGAATAATTATAGGAGAAACTATATCAATCAATGGAAATAAATAATCTATAATTGTACTCTTGAAATAGACGAGATATTATATTTTTTCCCCAGTGAGTGAATTTTTTCTTGGGGGAATTGTTTATAGAGGGGATTTTGGGATTGACCATGTTCAGAAGACATCATATAGATAAGTTCCATTAAATTTATTGGTCAAACATGACATCTTATTGAGAGTTTAGTCTCCTGGAATGTATCATGGAACCCTGTATCATGTACTAGTAATCCATCACGAAAAAAAACTTACACCCATATGAACAAAATGAATAACGAAAAAAATGATGTAGTTTTATGTTCATTCTTATGATTCACCATGCAACCCCTGGTATGATGCCAAAAAATGTGTTTTCATAATGTAAATTTTTGAATCCTTCAATTGATACCAAATTATAAATTTGATTATTCCCAATTAACAACACCATTAAGACTCATTGAATAGTGTCAGAATGGGGTTGAGTTTATAAGGAGTAAATGAGTGATTGATAAAAATTGATGTTGATAGATAAGTCAACTCTTCACACAAGAATGTGTAAATTTATTGATCTAAAATATTTATAATAGACTAAAATTTATTAAATAATGATTTTGAATAAATTTCAGTGAGTTTATTCAAGGGATAACAATAATCCAAAACTGAGTGATTCTAATGGAATTAGTTGGAGAGTTTGTCAACGGTTTTCAATTAATTTTGATCAAATTAATTGATTCTTATTAAAAAAACAACTAATATTTTTTAAAACAATTATTATCAATATAGTTTCTTAATGAAAAAAATTTAGAGTAGAAAGTGATTTCATGTAATTCCTCATCACTCAATTTATTCCAATTAGATTATATCTCATCCTTTTATAATTAATAGAATCATGTTTACATAAAATAATGAGATGAGATTGATTTTTTAAATGAACTAATTACTGAGTAGATTACAGATTTATTGAATAATAATTAAGTTAAATATTTATACCCTACATGAAATACCTATCCTCATGCAGATTATCAGAGTTTGGTATAAATACAATTGAACAAATGTGATAGATGAAGATAAGGATTAAAGAGCATGATAATATAAATATACATATAAAACAATTATAATCATAATAACATACCTAAAAAGAGAGAAATATAAAAACTAGAAATGAAATTGAAGAAAAAGTCATCCGGGATTATAGTGAAATATGGAAAGGACATAAAATTGAAAATAAAAATAAAAAAAATATTAAAAAGTAGGAAAAGGTGAAAGGAAATATCCTTAAAAATTTAGATGTTCCAAAATATTTATTAACAAAATAGTTAATGATGGGAATAATAATCCATGTCATGAGTTGGAAGGGGATCATTATGGAGAGATACTCTCATAGAATTTCATGTTAGTAACTATAATTTTACATCATGAATTGATAATTAAAATATTTAAGGGCTCATGAAATCCTTGATTTTTTTAACAATCCTTCAAACATTCAATGGAATCATTGAAGGATGAATGATTGATAGAAACTAGATAGTTTACATGGGGAATAATATTGATGTTGTGAGTTTTACCAATCTCATGGATACTTGGCTTGAATGATGTTCATGGATTGGAAGGGGGGTCTACCAAAGGCTCTTTGGCTCTATCTATGAATTTTATCATTAAAAAACATGATTCATAATGTTAACTGTATTAAATTAATTCTTTCAATATAATCATCTGCCAATTCATTTTTTTATAATTATGTGTAAAAATTCAAGAAAAAATAAAGGAATCATAAAAAATAGATAAAACAAATTTATAAAATTCAACCAAAATGTATATGTAAATTCCACACATCACCAGTTTATATATATCAATGTGAGTGACCACATCTTCTTGAATGTTTCCCCATGAAATGACCATCAAATCATAGGAAATAAATTGAATCTAGCCCCATTGTTTATTAGAATTTTCATGATAGTGGAATATATCAAAATGCCATTTATCAATTATACTTATAACTGTGATTCAGTAATACCCATAATTCCGTTCATGTATATAAAATAAAGATGTATTATTAGGATACAATTATGTGATAAATTGGATCTATGTTAGTCTTGAACCTGAAGTGATGTTTATATACAAAGCAATTTGGATTCGGGAAAAATAGTAAGTACTTTAAGAGGTAGAATAATCATATTGGTAAAATTATTATGAATTTATAGTCATGTCTAATTGGAAACATAGAAATTATAGAAGATTATATAATATAAATTTCTATGTGTTTTCAAATCCAGTAAATGCATCCATCTTCCTTATGGTGGAATTACTAATGGATGAGAAATTTAGCACCCCCAATTTTGAGGTATTTCCTTGATGTTTGTTTCTTATTTTTTTTTGAGTGGTTGGGATATATTAATCAATGATTTTTGAGGTATAAAGATTATGTAAATTAAAATTTGTAAAATGAAAATATTTTAAGTAATATATGGTTATTCATGACGTGAATGGTTTATAGGATGAAGTTGTGTGCTTCATTCAGGGTGTCAATGGTTTCATAGGAAGAATTATTCATGATGTATGATTCAATTCTTGACATGAATTGGATTTATATATTTTAACATTAATAAATGAAAATTTTAGTTTAGGTGACCTCTCTAATATCCATAATATTAATTCACTATTCACATTGTGAATTTGGTTGGGTCCAACCCATTTTATAATTCTTGATATAATTCCTAATCACATTATTTCTTCTATATACCTCTAGTCTCCTAGGGGTTTCTTGGATTTTTTCTACAATATTAAGCATCTTGTACTCATATTTATAGAATGAATGAAATTTGTGATTTGAAATAAACGGGGAATGGAAGGATGATCCAAGATCTATGGAGTCATGGTAGATTGCTTGTGCCAAACAAACCTGAGGTAGGTGGTTTTTTCCTCAGTCCACTTTTAATTGAATATGAAGGATCTTGGTTTTCTTAAATAAATCCTTTCTAATTTTATATGAAATTTCATTATTATAAGGTGATTGGATTTATCTCATACTAGTTGTATTTGAAAATAGGTTTTGGATGTTTCGAAGAATGTGTTTGATAAATTGAAAAATATTATTTTCATAAAAAAATTTGGGTTGGACATATGTTATGAAATAATATGGGTATTGGTTCCTACTATAAAGTGACACGGTTGGTGTGTGTTCAATATTTTCATTAAATGAGGAATTATTGAAATAAACATGATTCTCAGTACTTAGTGGAAGGTAACAAGGAGGAATATCCACAAAATTATGGCTTGTTGGAAGACGTTTCATTCCTCACGAGTATAGAGATGTCACAAAACAATAATAGGTATGTGTATGTGTCTGAATGAATGAGATATATACCTAAATCCATTTTAATATATGATATATATATGGGTTATGTATCATGTTGAATGAAAATTATTATTTCCTTGCATTGGGAATATAATTCTTTATGTGTTAGACACCTGGATTAGCTCTCCACCTGAGATATTATTTATTATAACCATTAATAAGATGAAATATATGAGTGGTGAATCTTTCATATGTTGTTTGAATTTACTGACCCTAGTATTCAAAAAAAATTACCTATGTATGAGTAAATGCTAAAACCTAATGGTTTTCCTTGTTCATTATATAAACACAACCATGCGATGAAAGTGATAAGGTGGAGGATATACAATCCTCATTCATAGAAAAAAAATCCCCAAGGCCTATAGCTCACATTATCATCATTATTTACATTGATATTATTTCACATCCTGAATATAAGGATGGATCCCTCTCATGTGATGTGATATTTAGTTTATCTTATTGATACACCATAGAGGTGGGATAATTTTTTCCACTCAGTAATATTTATCAAACGCAAGCGATAGAGTTTGATGATGTTTCAGTAACACTTTGGTGTATGGTCAACGTATTTATAGAAATTATTCATTTCATTATTTTATATGTAGTTTCATATGGAATCCATGTTTTAGATTTATTAAATTATGTATATAAATTAATAATGACACAAAAATAGATAAATATTGTTCAATTTTAAAAAAAAATAAAAATGACTTATATTTTTTTAGTTGGGATATGTAAAGGTTACTAAGGCCTTACCCTTATGATGTTGAGTTGTGTAAGGTATTCCATGCTATTACCCATACATGATTTCTCACATAAAGGCAACTTGTGTCATAACTTTATGTGAAGGGGTTCAGTTCAAGGTACAAATTGTATTCCTAAGGCCAGTAAAAGGTAATATTATAACTTGAGTAAAGGTTATTTTGAGCTAAATTTATGTATAAAAGTACTTAATTGGTTACATAAGGGTAATAAAGATATTTAAAATATTTCGTAAGTGTAAATGGTTCCTTTATAAGGGAGTATCCATTTCACCATTAAGTAGAATTAGTAAATTTCTTTAATCTATTATGAAAAAGGTCTGCATAAAGGCAATCACAACTCTTCGTAAGGGCAGCCCCAAAATTCCATTAATGCAATGAATTTAATTTTCTACATACCTTTATATAGAAGTTATTTGTAAATATAACATATTTAATTACCTTTTTATAAATATTCTAGAAGTCCCACGTAAAGGTGAATGTGCTTTCCTTTACACATGTTATTCTTTATGCTTAAGTGTAAGCATATATTTTTTAAAAAATTATTTTTAAATTATAAATTGAATTAGATGGTTTATAAAATGTTCATAAATAATTATAAAAGGTGTCTCGGTATGTTTTAATTTATAAAAAGATTATATATAAATTAATTATAAAATTTTTATAATTATTTAAATGTTTGTGAAATATTTTTTATTTAAATAATAAATTGTAGTATTTTAAATACCTTTAAACCAAATAATATGGCATAAAATATGATCTAGAAATAAAAATTATGTTTAAAAATTATATATGATAATTTATAAAGAGATATAAATTATAAAATAAGATCAAAATATAAAATTTTTATATTTAAATAATGAATTATTTGTAATTAATTATTTTAAGTTGTTTAAAAATAAAGGGTGATTTTTTCGATATTATTTAAGCCACATACAAAGTTTTTTTGATGATTGATAAGATCAATGTTTAAATAATGATTATGTATATGTTATTTGGATAATTTAAAGTGTTTAGTTAATAAAAATTGAATAAATATTTTTTTCTAATTTATATAATTTTATATATTTAAAATAGAAATTTCATATAATGATAAATATGAAAGAGTTCATATTGTAATTAATATTAAATATTAATTTTCATAAATATGTAATTTTTTTATTTTTAATGATATAAATTATTAATATTTTATAATTATATTTAATTTATTAACATTTCATAAATATTTTATCTCATGTTCACGTATTACAATTGCTCATTTATTAAAATGGGCATTACCTACTATGTTAATGTTTAAAAAAATTATGAAATTTAAATAATTTGAATGATATGGTTTAATTATTATATTCCTCCTTGATACATCCTTTAATTAAATATAAGGAATTTCTATATAATTAACTTAATTTTTCATCTACCTTGACCTCTTTTTTAAATTGAAGTTATTATATTGAATTCATTTGTTAAATATAGTTAATGTATATTAGGTTTTAGAGTTAAAATGAAATGAATTAAATATTGATTAATCTACTCTAGTGTAGAGGTACTTGTGGTCTTACTACCTACTTTCCTAGAGGTTGGTGCCTTATCTAGGCTATTTAATGTGGTTGGGTACAAGTTTCTCCAGGCTTACTCATGTAGAGATAATCAATCTCATATAACATTATGAATTTATATGAATTGTGTAACAACCCGAGATTTTACAGGATATATTCTTTTTAATTTCTTTCATATCTTCTGTTGTATGCTACACCAAGATTATCTTGTGCTATACACAACACTGTATTAGCTTGCAGTATACGCAACACTAATCTTGGATCGTGTTACACGCAATTTCATGTTTGTTTGATAGTAGTTATTCTACGAAACATTGAGTTTATATATATATATTCAATGTATAAATGAAATATGGTTGGATTTTGTTGAACGCAACAACAAAGGAGTCGTTCACTACACGCAAACCTGACTCAGCTTTCATTACACGCAATCACGACCTTCCTCTATAGCGTGTGTTATACGAAATACCGGGTTTCACTAAACAACGATATGCTATTAAATTATTACTAAAACTAGCCGTTATGAATAGTAATAACCACTTTTTGAAATTTTGTAAATTTATTCTTTCAAAATTAACTTCATTTTTGGATTCGGAATATCGAAATTAACCTAGGGTGAAATTTTGGTATTTTTCCGAAAACATTCAATTTTTTATGAATAGTGAAAACACTGGGTTACTATTTAAAAACCGAATTTTTATTTAAATAATTATTTATTTTTTTAAAATTTATTTTAGGTCATAATTGATATATAATACCAATATATGTTCAATGTATTTCACTGGAGTCATTTTATAATAATTTTAGATATATAAAAATTGTATTGAATTTTTGACCGTCTTTTACCCACCACCTAGGAGAATTTGTAAATTCACATAAAACATAATTTTAACGCTTTTGTGAATGGAATTTCAAAAATCCGAGAGACACTGTTGATGTCAGAATGTAAAATGCGGTTCCATGAGATGAAAATAATTTTTGGTGAATAGTAACTTTTTACTTTTTTTACCACGGTTAAAAGTAAATAGGGCAATTATGGGTAAAAATGATATTATTATTACCCTAAAACATGTCCTAATTCGATTAGATAAGTGTAATTAGACCAAAAACAACATTAGGGATAAAATATTACCCTTTATGCCCACATGGAATAGATTAGGACATTTATTATTTATTTATTTAAAGAAGGGTTAAAATAGTTAAAATCAACTTATAATAAATAATCATTTTTAATATAGGGTCATACGTAAGATAAATTCCACTATAAATATTCATTAGAAAGCTAAAGAGATTTCTTACATAATGATATTTTATTTTTAATTTTTATACTTTAAATAATTTAATTTAATTATGACACAATGATGATGTAGTAATTATCTTATTATTGACATATAGACATAATTGATGTTATAAATACCCAAATTAGTGTAATTTGAAACTTTTTATGAATTAAACTAATTTTATAGGTTAATATGACATGTTAGTATTGATTTAGTTTACTTTGTTCTATCTAATCATTCTTTTATGATTTTCACAAAAATCAATTACCAAATAGTGTCAAAATTGACATATATTAGCTTTTAAAACAAATATTATATATATAATTGTTATTTTATTCATAAAAATATATTTTTCTGAATATTTACTTATATAAGGTTATATATATTAATCATAAACAGCTTTGGATTCTTTTTTCTTGTTATAGTACGTTTATTAACCTTATAGTGTAAGAAAACAAGAAGACACGGTAAAAGAAATATTATTTAACTTAAAGTTAAATCTAAATGATAAGGTTAAAATAGAACCCTAAACTAGTATAAATTATATTTTATGAGAGTATTTAGACCCATCCTCACCTTATATTCGAAATAACTCAATTTGGAGCTATTAAAAACGGAATATGACTTTATAATAAAATAATATTTTTTGTTATTCCAAAGCTGCCCCTCTCCTCCCTTATAAAAGGGCACCTCCTCCCTCTCTTCCTCACACCACTTTGAGCCTTAAATCTCGGCCAAACCCTACCAATTTCTCTTCTCCACTTCCTTAGAAACATACTAGAGGTTCTGGTCTTCTTCAAAGACCAATCTTAGTGCCCTAAGAGGAGGTTTCAAAAGGTGTGTCGAAAGAAGAGGTAATATTCGTTACCGATTCTTTCAACTTTTTTTTTCTTCTACTTCTTCTTATTTAGTTGTATCATTATGAAGTAATAAAATCTGTATCACTAATATAATGATATGTTATTATACGTATGAAACAACCCTATTTCACCATCTATCCATCCTACAAAAAATTAAATCACCCCGTGTGCGTACGTACGGAATACCGTCTCCACGTCGTGGTGTAATCTGTTTTCGACCACCACCTTACTTGGATCGGTATAATGGTGTAAATAAATAACTATATATGATTATTTTAAAGTTATATTGATTCTGAAATATTATACATACACTTCAATGCAATTCCATGATCATGGGAAAGATATCATCGCTCGTGCGTACGTACAGACTACCGTCTCCACGACGCAATGAGATTCATTCTCCATGTTAACCATTAATGAATGATTATAAAGTATATACAAAAATTAATCATGAAATATATGACATAATAATGATACTGGATTTATGTGTATATATATTTATTTCATCTACTTAATTTCATTCAATTCAATAAGGAAACGAAAACAGCGTTCATGCGTACGTACGACCTACCGTCTCCATGAACGGTGTATTTCATTCCTTTTAAAGATCTATTATATATATGTCTATGATGAATATATATTATATATAAATCATGTTTTACATTCTGAAATTATGTAAATCAGGATATAAGTAATAATATCAAGAACGAAAAGTCGAAACACATATGATAAATGAAACGATTTTACCCAAAAAGCTCTTTAACATGGAATTTACAAAAGAATGGGTAATATAAAGTCATAAGTGAACCATATATGATATCATAACAATGAATATGATTCTTTAATAAGTCAATGACATTATTTAAATCATTATACAAGAAGTTTGGATACATACGAAGCATATTAGACCTAAGGTAAGGGATAATGATGCAATCTCAATTGTTTTCTATCCGAGATTGCTTATACGTAAGTGTTTACTGGGGTTATATTTATTATCCATGTCCTTCTTTTCTAAAAATGTTTTGATGTATGTTTAATGTCCTTTTTACCCATTTTTAAATGTTACTACATGGTATGTATGGAATCTTTCTTTCACGACGTACTTTTTGACTTTTCCGGCAAAAGTACGAGAAGAATGTTTTTTTAACATATACGGCACGAACGGATTTTTACAGTTTTATTAAGCCTTATTTTCATGAAGATTCCTCCAAAATATTTCATGATTATTTACAATAAAATCACTTTCTTTTAAAATTGCATGGAATTTTGTGAAAATAAAATGATTTTCAAGAAGAAAGGATATTTTCCTCAAGAATTCATTTCAATTACTTTATCAAAACCATTTTCCATCTAAGATGACATTATTTCATATGTGTATGTTTCAAGTATAATGTCTCTATGATTTACATGGTTTCAATTTTATTATTATGAAATTATATCCATTTCTTTTATATGGATTATGTGATTATGAAATGATGTTTATGAAACCCATTTTATTCTTTGGGTTATGATGAATGATTTATATTTATGTTGTGGCACAAGTAAGAATGATTTAATTATGATATGGGTGGGACCTATATCTCCCTCCAATGCATTGGGTAAAGATTTATATCTCATGAGATAGACATGGCTGGAACGGTAATTTAATCCGGTTCAGTGTTACAGGACTGAAACGAGGAGTGAACTTGATTCAGAAAGGGAGTTTTTCCACTAAGATAGTCTTAGCAGCAATGCCTTGGCTACTATAAAAATCATATCATGTGCTTAATGGTTTCCAAAATTACATGTTTTATTCCCATTATATTTTATCATGGTTGATGTTCCATTATGATATATTCCTTACGTTATTCCATGATTTATGTCTTTTCTCAAGATTTTGATGTTTAAATTTCATGTTCAAGTTTTTGATTTCAAATGTTTATGGATTGTGTTATGTTATCTATGTTTTCCCTTACTGAACATTTGAGCTCACCCTTTTTATGTTTTACTTCCCCCAGGAAATAAAGAAAGGTTATAGGTAAGGAAACAAAAAGGGGAAGTTCATTATGGGAGTTTTTGAAGATCCTTCAACACGATTAGAAGATTACGTTCCAAGTTTTCAAAGACACTAAACTATTATTGTCTTTTGGTGCCTGTGTTTGTTATGTATTAAGTATTCTGAAAATGTAATGTAATTTCCATGTACATCAAGCTTCGGGTGTCTACTGTTGGTATCAAAGGAAAGGATTAGTCAAACTTTGGAAACTATGATGCGAAAACGTTAGTGAGATCCCTCGAGATATTTCTAAGGTACGTCTAGGGATGTCCCTATGGATAATTATACATATAGGATATAGTCCTAGAACTACATTAACGATCTTAGAATTTATCCCAAGATGTTAGATATTGAGGGTACTCCCCCTTTACTATGTTTTTTTCCCTAGCATTATTTTTTCCTCCCACACTATTCTTTTTGGGTTTTTGAAAATGGCTGGAAAGAGGAAGATTCACGATAATGGAGGATATGACGGACAATGGAATGATATTCTTCATGAGAAACCAAATGAAACGGGATTTGGAAATCCAAACATCATTTTTAGGCCTAATCAGCAATCTCATAATATGATCAATAATCTCAACTTTGGTATGTTTCCCGACTCAGATAATAAGAGAAAGATTGAGTTTCATGATGATCATAGGGGAAAGAAAGTTCAATTTCCATCATGTAAATCATGTGGGAAGAGGCATCGGGGAGACTAATTCAAAGGAACTGGAAGATTCTTTGGGTGTGGAAAATAAAGACACAAATCCAGTAAGTGAAAAGGAAATGGTTCAGTTAACACCATGGACAAGGATAATGGTATTGCTACGACATCAACAATGATTAGATGTTTTAAATGTGGAATGTATGGGCATTATGAAAACCAATTCCCTAAGGGAAAATCTCATGAAGGGAATAATCATGGTCATATGAGTAGTGTTTATGTGGATGATGATGAGGAGACTACAAATGAAATAAATGATGAAGCTCAGTTAGTGGTTTAAGAAGTTAGTGGAATGATTGTATGTTTATAAAGAATAATGTATGGTACTATTAAATAAAGAATCTTCTTAGGATTGTTACACTATTGTTTTTCCTAAAGTATTTTAAAGTATAAGTTGAATGGTTCTGGTAACCATTGAAGGTTATTCATGTAACACCCCGAGCTTCCATGATACGCTTCTCTTTCAATAATGCAGTAGCTTGCATTTTACGCAAGTTCGAGATTCTAACACATCATTACCAATCAAAATAGCCATTATGAATAGTAATACCCACTTTTTGAAATTATATATATTTTATATTTTAAAATGGACATCATTTTTGGATTCGGAATATTGAAATTAACCTATTTTGAATTTTTGGTATTTTTTTGAGAACTTCCAATTTTTTGATGAATAGTGAAAAATACTTAAAAACAACTTATTTAATCAAAATAATTTATAATGATAAATTATGAAATTGAATGTTTATAAAGTTTAATTAGAATATATTTTTACCATTTTATCTAATGGTGGTCATTAGAATTAATTTCACTTTGAAATATGAGATAAACAATTGTCAGTCATTTGATTCATATTCTGTCTTAATAACACGCTATTTGTTGTGCCAGGGGGAATTAATTATTAAATTAATTAATTCTACTTATATGTTTATAATTTTTTGAAATAGGATTAATTTTTGAATTAGTAATATCAAATATATCTTAGGGTTAATTTTTGGTGTTGTTCTGAAAAAATTCGATTTTTGTGAAACCACTAAGTGGTAGTTAAAAAGCTGATTCTTCGTTTAAATGAAATTTTACCACCTCTGTGATTTGAATTTCCATAATCCTACATACATAATTGTCATTAGGAAGTAAAATGTGGTTCAATAGAATTAAAATAATTTTTGGTGAACAGTAACTTTTAAGTTCTATTAATCGTGATTAAAGGTAATTAGTGTAACTTAAGGTAAATATAATGTTATAATAATATGAAATTACCTTTACACTAGTACTACCATTATTGGATGAGTAATGGACGACCAAGACAATCCATGGGTCATCTTGGGAACTGCATGGAGCAACTTGGGTAAGAAAATGACATTTATAACTTTTTATTTAAAGTAAAAATAAAATTGTCACAAACATGTGTTGTTTTACAAAAACAACTATTAAATGGGGTTATATAAGTTAAATTTTTTACTATAATTATTCATTGGAAATATAAAAATATTTCCTACATCATGGTCTCTTTTTAATAATTTTTAGACATTAAATAAATAAAAAAAATTATGACACCATGATGATGCAACGATTATCTCATTAATTAACAATTTAAATAAAATGAAAAGATAATGTAAAATCTAAGACTTAAACTTGTCTAAAACCTCTTGGATGAGTATATTTCAAACCCTTATCACCTTATCCTCGAAATATATCACTTTTGGACCTTTATAATTCGAAAATCATTTCATAATAAAGTAACATTTCAATCCTTCCAAGAGTGACCCTCCTCTCCTCTTATAAAAGGCCCCCACCACTACCACCTTATTCACACCGTCGAAGATATTTGGCTCAGCCACCCTCTGCCCAATTACTCTCTCAAATTCCCTCTCTTAATCCTATAATCCTCACTATGGGCAGAATTCTTCCAAATTAATCCTTTGGCTCAAATCAAAAAGAGTTGCCCGATTTTAAGGTAATGTCTTCTCTTGTGTTCTTTTGTTTTATTTTTCTTTTCCATCCCACTAAAATCATTTTATTACTTTATTTTGTAACAACACTGGTATATTAAATATACTAGGATGTTTTTATGATAAGTATTTTATTTAAACTTACACACACTTTCGTCTAATGGTTAATGAACATACTGTTTCTGTGGGTGGTGAAATACTGCCTCACGAAACGATGATTGTTCAATATTATTTTAACACCTCTAATGGTGGCCATTATGATGAAAATATTTCTATATATGATATATATTATGTTTATATTTTTCTTATGCTTATTTATTTATCATTTATGGAATACCTTTATGATTTCCATTATGGGTAAATGCGATAATTTCATTTTAGGAAGTGCGGACTACCGCCCCCTCAAAGTGATTTGAATCGTTAATGCCATATGTGGGATGTATAAAGTATGGAGTAAATTATATTATATATTATATTATCATGGAATTATAATACACCTTTATATCATTATGATTTAATTCAATTAAATATGAAATAGAAATGAATGTAGCGTTCATGCGTACGTACGGCTTACCCTCTCCATGAACGGTGTATTTCTTTTCTTACCACTAAATGTTACGTAATATTATGAATGAATGTATATACTGGATATATATTATATATATGATATCTAAATCATGAATATAATTCTTTATATAATGGATATTTTACCACATGAACAACTTGTAATTATAAGAAGTTTATTGTTGACTCAAGTACCAAAGATCGACAAAACGGCCGTTATTAGCTTAAATGACTACATAATTTTCATAACATGGTAATAAGTGATATAAAAGGAATAATTAAATTGAAAAAGGTTCTTAAGAAATTATAAATTAACTCTAGTTTATTATTCATGATGTTAAAGAATGGTCGAGTCATGTCGGATACGAGGTAAGGGTTAATTATACAACCTCTTCATTATCCATGGTTGTTTATATATAGTTATCTACTAGCACCTCTTTATCAGCCACATCCATTTTTATTAAAAATGTATTTCAAAACATTTTTACTATATATTAGACAATGTTTTAAAGACATTTATACACTTTTTTTACCTTATACATTTTTGAAAGGAATCTTTCTGTCATTTTCAAAACAAATCAGAATAGATGAGTGGTAAGGGATCTTCTTAACCCAATTTCCATTCTTTGGGTTAATCTCCTACTTTAAAATTATGTCATGATATTATTATGTCATATCTTGTATTCTTACTTTCTTTATGTGTACTTATAGTGAATACACATAATAGATCTATTTTTTTTAATAAATGATCTTTGTAAGGGAATTTTTTAACCCAATTTCTATTCTTTGGGTTAATCTCCTACTTTAAAATTATGTCATGACATTATTATGTCCTATCTTGTATTTGTACTTTATTTATGTGTACTTATAGTGAATACATATAATATATTTATTTTATTTTAAAAAAATGATCTTTGTAAGGGACTTCATCTCAATCTCCATTCATTGAGGCATATTTTGTTTTATACACAAATTTCTTCAATACGGTGTATAAACCCCTTTGGATTTTATGTTTATTCAAAAGGAATATTTTTATACGAAGAATTTCACTAAACAAAAAAAAGGAATGTTTTTTGTCATACGTATACAGCGACAATGACTTCTTCGCCGCCATGACCATTATTTGAGCTTCGGCTTCCTCTGCAAGCCATAAGTTTTTTTAAATGATTTAAAAAAAGAGAGATATATTTCTCTCAAATGTATGAAAATCTAGTGAAAATGTATACGTATTTAACACAAGTTTAAAAATGTTTTTAGAAAACCCGACTTTCGAGTGTGGTAGACAAGAATGGATTGGGTGTGGACCTATCATGGCCTGTAATTAGTCAAGCAGTCCCAGAATTAGTTATTTTGTTTATAGAATCTTTCATAATGTTTTTTGAAAAACACTGGAGTATATTTGAGAAATTTTAAACGTAATTATATTCTAAAAAATATTGCATCGGTAGGTCTCATGATACAAACTAGTGTCTTTGCATGAGGCCTTGACAAAATCTTATTTGTAGTCTTGGCACGAGGCCTTGGCTACGTGGTTATAATAGTCTAGCATTATGAATTCCATCATTATGAAAGTGGTTATTGATATTTCATGTGATTATTCGACTAGTAGAATATCCATGTGAATAAGTAAATGGAATTATTTCATTTTATTTTTTCCATATTATGCTGAAGTTCAAGTTTAAAAGGATTTTTTTAGTTATTGATTTCCTTAAATATTTATGTTTATTTATGAAAACTTCCGCTATACTGTTATCCTTACTGAGCATCTGATCTCACCCCTTTCAAAGTTTTAATTTTTCCAGGATGTGAAGAAGTATTTTATGAATGACCTGAAGGGATAATATGAGGGGATATGAAGACAAGATTTTGTTGAAGTTTTATATTACATTATTATGTAATGTAAAACATATGAATGTATCTAGAGTTTCAAGGCTACTCAACTAGTCAGTCTTTTGAGACTTGATATTTGAGATCATGTCAATGTTACGCAATAATGCACCGACTCTGGTTTATGCCATTGTTTAGAAATTGCGCCTAGTGGGAGGAATGGAAACCGTATCAATTCACGCAATCCATGAAGGGATTTCCCGCTTTCTCAGGATAATTATAGTGGATCTGGAGATACAACTGGTGATGATCAACTTATCACCATTATGGGACAACTCACTCAGTTTATGAATAATAACCTTGCTCGTATGGAGCACCCTGATCCGCAACATGGAGGATCAATGTTAGACCGCATCATGAGGAATCAACCACCAACATTCAATGGGAGTACTAATCCATTAGTAGCTGAACAATGGATAAATTCCTTAGAGAAAATATTTCATGCCTTGGGAATTAGTGAAAGGTAAAAGATTACCAGGGCAGTTTACCGCCTCACTAGAGATGTTGATCAATGCTGGTCATTGATTCAAAATACAAAGGAAGATGATGAAGTATCGAATATGGAATGGAGGGAGTTAAAAGTGATTTTCTTAGAAAAATACTTTCCTCATGACCATCGATCAGATATGGAAAAGCAATTTCTGAGTCTGAGACAAAAAGAGTATGAGAATGTCGCAAAGTATGAGTCCAACTTTACAAGGTTAGCAAGACATGTTGCAGATTATATACGTAACCCAAGAAGTAAGATTGATTGTTTCTTTGATGGGTTAAAACCATTTCTTTGTCGAGCATTAGTATCAAAATCTTTCTCAACATATGAATATATTGTATCGTGTGCTATCAAGACAGAAAAGGAATTCTCTAAATATTATGACAATAAATTAAAGTAAGATAAGAAGAGAACGGTGGAACAAGAAACAGATAAAGGTAAAAAGTGAAAGAAGGATTTTCCATTATGCGATAATTGTGGGAAGAATCACCCTGGTACTTGCCTAAAAGAAATGGGAGTTTGTTATAAATGTGGGGAAAAAGGTCACCATGATCATGATTGCAAGGGAAAGAAATATGATATCAATGTTGAATGCTACAATTGTAGGGAAATGGGGAATTATGCAAATGAATGTCTTAAGCATTAGGGAAACTTACCTCAGAAAAGGCCAAGGGATCATGGAAAATCTTATGTTGTTACTACAGTTGAAGTGGAATAATTAATGTATTGGTGCTTTTGGACTCAAGGATTATATTATGGTTATAAGAATAATGTAATATATATAAGTATTGTACTGCAGTACTTATTGTTTTCATTAAGGTTTTAATATGATGAAGGTAAGCATATTTTTAGTATGTGACAATAAGAGAAAGATTACTTTGTTTGGGAAATCTGATGTTACAATTGATTTTGGAATTTAGAGACCTTTTAGAGAAAGACTGGACAGAGGTATTTTGGATAACTATAAAGGTTGGAATGGATTAATTTTAACTTTGGATAGTATTTTTTAAGGTTAAAACATTTCTGAAGAATATTTTTGGAATATTATAATACTATAGTTTTAAGAAAAGGACAACCTGCAGGTCAGGGGATAACCCGTCGCGTCAGACAAATCTGCAGGAATCGAACCCACAACCATAGTGCGGCCGGCCTTTATTATCTACCACTATCCTACATGAATTCCTTGGTTATTACAAAATGTTTTTCCTAAACTAAATGGTATGTGTTAATATTTGGAACCTTATAAGATTAGGATAAATATGATATTTTTG
This sequence comes from Viscum album, assembly GCA_963277665.1. Lineage (NCBI taxonomy): Eukaryota > Viridiplantae > Streptophyta > Magnoliopsida > Santalales > Viscaceae > Viscum > Viscum album. The sequence goes on along the minus strand of OY728143.1, from coordinate 174,532,094 downwards.
AGTTCTATAATCTTTTTGAGTGAAATATGGGTTTGTGATGAAATTTTATTAAAGAATGAAGTCTACATGACAAGTATGTATATTTATATACGTTCTTAGTAAATCTCTTAAATAAATTCATCAACTTTATTAAAGGTAACTTAAAACAAAAATGTTGTCGGTTAACTTTTCCTACTGGGGAATCAATGATCGTTTAACCAATCATAAGTCTGTGATTTTCTTGTAGCTAAACATTCTCTAAATCCTTTTTTATACAACTCTCCATCAGACCTTGATGGTTTGTTTTTCCTCCATATCCATGTTTTCATAGAATCCTAGTATTGGATATCTCGAGTAACAATTGTACTTCTCTTTCGTTCTTTTAAAGTTATATTTTTATTAACCTTGTTTCCGATGTGGGTTTTCCACAAAGGTATTTGCTATTTTCAACTTTTTATTTTCAAAGAAAAATTTTAAATTGCGAGGATTCAATTTATTGAAGGAGGGGAGAATGTAACACCTCGAGCTTCCATGATACGCTTCTCTTTCAATAATGCAATAGCTTGCATTTTACACAAGTTCGAGATTCTAACACACTATGACCAATCAAAATAGCCATTATGAATAGTAATACCCACTTTTTGAAATTATATATATTCTATATTTTAAAATGTACTTCATTTTTGTATTCGGAATATCGAAATTACCCTGTGTTGAATTTTTGGTATTTTTCTGTGAACTTCCAATTTTTGATGAATAGTGAAAAATACTTAAAAATAACTTTTTTAATCAAAATAATTTTTAATGATAATTTTCACAGTTGAATGGTTCTAAACTGTAATTAGAATATATTTTTACCATTTTATCCAATGGTGGTCATTATAATTAATTTCACTTTGTAATTGGACATAAATAATTGTCAATCATTTGATTGATATTCTTTCTTAAAAACACGCAATTTGTTGTGACAGTCGGAATTAATTATTAAATTAATTAATTTGACTTATATGTTTTTAATTTTGTAAAATAGAAATAATTTTTGAATTAGTAATATAAAATATAGCTTAGGGTTAATTTTTGGTGTTGTTCGGAAAAAATTATATTTTTGATGAATAGTGAAACCACTAAGTGGTAGTTAAAAAACTGATTTTTTGTTTAAATGAAATTTTACCACCTCTGTGATTTTAATTTCCAAAATCTACATACATCATTTTCATTAGGAAGTAAAATATGGTTCAATAAGATTAAAATAATTTTTGGTCAATAGAAACTTTTAAGTTCTATTAATCGCGATTAAAGGTAATTAGTGTAACTTAAGGTAAATATAATGTTATAATAATATGAAATTACCATTACACTTTTACAACCCTTATTGGATGAGTCATGGCCGACCTGGAAAATCCATGGGTCAACTTGGGGATCCCATGGAGCCACTTGGGTAATAAAATGACATTACTAACTTTTTATTTAATGTAAAAATAAAATTGTAACAAACATGTGTTGTTTTAATAAAACAATTATTACGTGGGGTTATATAAGTTAACGTTTTTACTATAAATATTAATTGGAAAGATAAAAAGATTTCCTACATCATGGTAATTTTTTATAATTTTTAGACATTAAATAAATTAAATTTTTTATGACACCATGATGATGCTTCGATTACCTCATTAATTTAAAATTTAAATAAAATGCAAAGATAATGTAACATAAAAGACTTAAAGTTGTCTAAAAGCTATTGAATGATTATATTTATAACCCTTATCACCTTATCCTCCAAATATATCATTTTGGGACCTTTAGAATTCGAAAAGCATTTCATAATAAAGTAACATTTCAATCCTTCAAAGAGTGCCCCTCCTCTCCTCTTATAAAAGGCCCCACCACTACCACCATATTCACACCTTACAAGCCATTTGGATCGGCCAAACTCTGCCCAAATACCGTCTCAACTTCCCTATCTTACTCTTAGAAGCCTCACTTTGGGCAGAATTTTTCCCATGTAAGCCTTTGGATCAAATCAAAAAGAGTTACCTGATTTTAAGGTAATGTCTTCTCTTGTGTTCTTTTGTTTTATTTTGTTTCTCCAACCCCCTAAAATCTTTTTATTACTTTATTTTGTAACAAAACCAGTATCTTAAATATACTAGGATGTTTTTATGAGATGGGTTTGATTTAAACTTACACACACCTTCGTCTAATGGTTAATGAACATACTGTTTCTATGGGTGGTGAAATACTGCCTCACGAAATGATGATTGTTCAACATTATTTTAACACCTCTAATGGTGGCCAGTATGATGACACTATTTCTATATATGATATATATTATGTTTATGTTTTCCTTATGCTTCTTTATTTCTCATTTATGGCATACCTTTATGATTTCCATTATGGGTAAACGCGATAATTTCATTTTAGGAAGTGCGGACTACCACCCCCTCAATGTGATTTGAATCGTTAATGCCATATGTGGGATGTATAAAGGATGGAGTAAATTATATTATATATGATATTATACTGGAATTATAATACACCTTTATATCATTATGATTTCATTCCATTAAATATGAAATTGAAATGAAAGTAGTGTTCATGAGTACGTACGACTTACCATCTCCATGAACGGTGCATTCAATTTCATACCACTAAATGTTACATAATATTATTAATGAATGTATATATTGGATATATATGATATATATGATAACTAAATAATTAATATAATTCTGGATATAATGTATATTTTACCACATGAACAACTTGTAATTATAAGAATTTTATTGTTGACTCAAGTACCAAAGATCGACAAAACGACCGTTATTAGCTTAAATGACTACATAATTTTCATAACTTGGTAATAAGTGATATAAAAGTCATAATTAACCTGAAATAGGTTCTTAAGAAATTATAAATTATCTCTAGTTTATTATTCAGGAGGTTAAAGAACAATCTAGTCAAGTCGGACACGAGGTAAGGGTTAATTCTACAACCTCTTCATTATCCATGGTTGTTTATATGTAGTTATCTAATGGGACCTCTTTATCAACCACATCCATGTTTCTTAAAAATGGCGTTCAAAACATTTTTACTATATATTAGACAATGTTGTAAAGACATTTATACACTTATTTTACCTTATACGTTATTGAAAGGAATCTTTCCGTCATTTTCAAAATAAATCAAAATAGATGAGTGGTAAGGGAACTTCTTAACCCAATTTCCATTCTTTGGGTTAATCTCCTACACTCAAATTACATCATGATATTATTATTTCATATCTTGTATTTTTTAATTTCTTTATGTGTAATTATAGTGAATACACATAATAGATCTATTTTATTTAAAAATTGATCTTCGTAAGGGAACTTCTTAACCCAATTTCTATTCTTTGGGTTAATCTCCTACTTTCAAATTATGTCATGAAATTATTATGTCTCATCTTGTATTTGTACTTTCATTATATGTACTTATAGTGAATACACATAATAGATTTATTTTATTTTAAAAAATTGATCTTTCTAAGGGACTTTGTCTCAATCTCCATTCATTGAGGCATATTTTGTTTTATACACAAATTTCTTCTATATGGTGTATAAACCCCTTTGAATTTTACATTTATTCAAAAGGAATATTTTTATATGAAGCATTTTACTAAATGACAAAAAGGAATGTTTTTTTTCGTACGTATGTAGCGACAATGACTTCTTCACCGGCATAACCATTATTTGAGATTCAGCTTCCTCTGAAAGCCATAACTTTTTTTATATGATTTAAAAAAAGAGAGAGATATTTCTCTCAAATGTATGAAAATCTAGTGAAAATGTATACGTATTTAACGCAAGCTTAAAAATGTTTTCAGAAAAACCTGAATCTCGAGTGTGGTAGACAGGAAGGGATTGGGCGTGGACCCATCATGGCCTGTAATTAGTCCAGTAGTCTATGAATTATTTATTTTGTTTTCAGAATCTTGAATAACGTTTTCAGAAAAACACTGAATTATATTTGAGCAATTTTAAAAGTAATTATATTCTAAAAAAAAATTGCATCGGAAGGTCTCATGAGGCAAGCTAGTGTCTTCTCACGAGTCCTTGACAAAATCTTATTTGTAGTCTTGGCACGAGGCCTTGGCTACGTGGTTATGATGGTCTGGCATTATGCATTCCATCATTATGAAAGTGGTAATTGATATTGCATGTGATTATTCTACTATTATAATATCCATGTGAATAAGTAAATGGAATTATTCCATTTTAATTTTCCATATATTTCTGAAGTTCAAGTTTAAAAGGATTTTTTTAGTTATACATTTCCTTAAATGTTTATGTTTATTTATGAAATCTTCCGCTATATTGTTATCCTTACTAAGAATCTGATCTCACCCCTTTCAATGTTTTAATTTTTCTAGGATGTGATGAAGTATTTTATGAATGACCTGAAGGGATAATATGAGGGGATATGAAGACAAGATTTTGTTGTAGTTTTTTATTACATTATGATGTCATGTAAAACTTATGAATGTATCTACTGTTTCAAGGCTACTAAACTAATCGGTCTTTCGAGACTTGATCTTTGTGATCATACCAATGTTACGCAATAATGCACCAACTCTGGGTAACTAGGGTCGGGGCGTTACAATTCAGATATTTTTGGAATGTAGATTATATGCGCATAATGAAGGGATAAGAATATAATGAGATGATTGATAGTATTCATGATCTCATGACTGATATAAGGACTAAGTGATATTATAGTTTGATTATATAGAGTTTTGGGATTTTGGTATGTGGAAAGAGTTTCATTTCGACAGTATTCATGTTTTCACTAAGGTTCTATGGTAATTTATGTTTCAACAGAATATATGAATAAGGTATTCATGTGTTTGGAATACAACCAATAAGATATATCTTATGATATATGTGGGATAAATTCTTGTATTCATATTCTTGGTAGATAACCATTCTAGTAATTGTTTTCTTTATATTATGAGCTTGGACCGAAGTATTTTAGATAAGCCTAAAGATTGGAATGGATTGTGTTGGACATAAGTTATTATTATTTAATTATAGAACTTTTTTCGATATTATTGATGGGATGTTATAGTAATGTAATTTTAGAAAAAGGGCAACCTGCAGGACGGACGACAGCCCATCGCGTCGGACAAGACTGTGGGAATCGAACCCACAACTGAAGTGCGACTAGCCTTTATCGTATACCAATGGCCTACAGGAAGTCCCTATTTAGTAGAAACAATTTTTATTTTATTAAGCGGCATGATAGATGAAGTATAAGTTCATTTTTGGAATCATATACGATTAACCTCACCAGAGATGGACGTATGTATATTTGATAACTTTTTCTAACCTTTTGTTTGAAACAAATGGAATGACCCATCATTCTATCACATGATCAGTTAACACTTCACGAATAAAAAATTCAACTTCATTTCTTTAAGAGATGAAGTGTAAATTGTTCAAAGAACAAACAACAGTGATATTGTACCAAAATCAAGTAAGTATTTCTTCTAATTCAAAACTTTTAACTTTAGGGAAATGATATTGAAAACAAAAATGTTGTCCTAGTGCTCTTATATCTAATGAATCATATGGTAACATAGATCATCAAAAATTTATGGATTTGGGATTGTTGGATTTTTCATAGCCATGTTCTCTACCACTCTCCATCAGAACATGATGGTTAGATTTTTCTTCCATATCCATATTTTCACCTATTTTCTCCAATATGGAAACTCAATGATGAGTTACTTTGGGTAATCGTTACGTTTCATACTTTTGTTTTTAAAATTAATTTTTAGTATTCCTTTTTACGATGTGGGTTTCTATGAATTGTAAACGATTTATAACCCTGAAGAATTTCGAGGGAGAAATTCATTTTAAGGGGGGTAGAATGTAACAACCCGAGATTTTATAAGATATATGCTTTTTAATTTCTTTCATATATTCTTCTGTATGCTACACCAAGATTATCTTGCGCTATACGGATCACCGTATTAGCTTGCAGTATATGCAACACTAATCTTGGATCGTGTTACACACATTTTCATGTTTATTTGATAATAGTTATTCTACGCAACATTGAGTGTATATATATATATATATTCAATGTATAAATGAAATATGGTTGGATTTTTTTGTATGCAACAACAAAGGAGTTGTGCACTACACGCAACCCTGACTTGGCTTTCATTACACGCAATCGGGACCTTCCTCGATAGCGTGTGTTGTATGAAATACCGAGTTTCACTAAACAACGATATGCTATTAAAATGTTATTAAAACTATCTTTTATGAATAGTAATAACCACTTTTTGAAATTTTTTAAATTTCAACTCTTAAAATGAACTTCATTTTTGGATTTGGAATATCTAAATTAGCCTAGGGTGAAATTTTGGTATTTCTCTAAAAACTTTCAATTTTTGATGAATAGTGAAAACACTGGGTTACTATTTATAACCCAAAATTTTATTTAAATAATTATATATTTTGTTTAAATTTATTTTAGGTCAAAATTGATACATAATACCTATATAAGTTCAATGTAATTAATTGGAGTAAATTTATAATAATTTTAGATGTATAAAAAGTTTATTGAACATTTGACCGTCTTTTACCCACCTCCTAGAAGAATTTGAAAATTCACAAAAAACTTAATTTTACCTCTTTTGTGAATGGAATTTCAAAAATTCGAGAGACACGGTTGATTTCAGTAAGTAAAAACTGGTTCAATGAGATGAAAATAATTTTTGGTGAATAGTAACTTTTTACTTTTTTTTACCGTAGTTAAAAGTAAATAGAGTAATTAAGGGTAAAAATGATATTATTATTACCCTAACACATGTCCTAATTCTATTGGATAAGTTTAATTCGACCAAAAACAACATTAGGGATAAAATATTACCCTTTATGCCCATTTGGATTAGATTAGGACATTTATTAATAATTTATTTAAAGAAGGGTTAAAATAGTTAAAATCAATGTTTAATAACTAAATCATTTTTAATATAGGGATATACATAAGATAAATTTGACTATAAATATTCATTAGAAATAAAAAAAATATTTCCTACATAATGGAATTTTATTTGTAATTTTTAGACTTTAAATAATCTAATTTATTTATGACACAATGATGATGCAGTAATTATCTTATTAATGAAATATTGACATAATTGATGTTATAAATACCCAAATAAGTGTAATTTGAGACTTTTTATGAATTACACTAATTTTATAGGTTAATATGACATGTTATTATTGATTTAGTTAACTTTTTTCGAACTAATAGTTCTGTTATGATTTTCACAAAAATCAATTACAAAATAGTGTCAAAATTGACATAAAATTGTTTTTAAAACAAATATTATATTATTAATTGTTATTTTATTCCTAAAAATATAAGGTTCGGCAAAATGAATTATATAAAGTTATATATATTAATCCAAAACAACTTGGGGTTCTTTGGCTTGTTATAGTAAGTTTTTTAATCTTATAGTGAAGAAAACAAGAAGGCACGGTAAAAGAAAAATTATTTAACATCAAGTTAAATATAAATGATAAGGATAAAATAGAAACCTAAACTTGTATAAATTATATTGGATGAGAGGTGTAAGACCCATCCCCACCATAGCTTCAAAATAACTCAATTTGGAGCTATTAAAAACGGAATATGACTTTATTATAAAATAATATTTTTTGTTATTCCAAAGGTGCCCCTCTCCTCCCTTATAAAAGGGCACATCCCCCCTCTATTCCTCACACCACATTGATCCTTCATGCTCGGAAAACCCCTACCCATTTATCTTCTCCACTTCCTCAGAAACATCCTAGTGGTTCTGGTCTTCTTCAAAGACCAATCTTAGTGCCCTAAGAAGAGGTTTCAAAAGACGTGCCGAAAGAAGAGATAATATCTGTTACTGATTCTTTAAACTTTATTTCTTCTTCTACTTCTTCTTCTTTAGTTGTATCATTATGAAGTAATAACATCAGTATCACTCATATACTGATATGTTATTATAAGTATGAAACAACCCTATTTCACCATCAATCCATCCTACGAAAAATGAAATCACCGTGCGTGCGTACGTACGAAATACCGTCTCCACGCCGGGGTGTAATCTGTTATCGACCACCACCTTACATGGATGGGTATAATGGTGTAAATAAATAACTATTTATGATTATTTCAAATTGATATTGATTCTGAGATATTATACATACACTTCAATGAAATTCCACGATCACGGGAATGATATCATCGCTCGTCCGTACGTATGGACTACCGTCTCCATGACGCGATGAGATTCATTCTCCATGTGAACCATTTTTTAATGATTATAAAGTATATACAATAAGTAATCCTGAAATATATGACTTAATAATGATACTGGATTTATGTGTATATATATTTATTTCATCTATTTAATTTCATTCAATTCAATAAGGAAACGAAAACAGCGTTCATGCGTACGTACGGCCTACCGTCTCCATGAACGGTGTATTTCATTCCTTTTATCGATCTATAATATGTATGTATATGATGAATGTTTATTATATATAAATCATGTTTTAAATTCTGGAATTATGTAAATCAGGATATAAGTAATAATATAAAGAACGACAAGTCGAAACACAGATGATAAATGAAACGATTTTACCCAAAAAGCTCTTTAACATGGAATTTACAAAAGAACAGGTAATATAAGGTCATAAGTGAACCATATATGATATCATAACAATGAATATGATTCTGTAATAAGTCAATGACATTATTTAAATCATTATACAGGAGGTTGGGATACATACGAAGCATATCGAACCTAATGTAAGGGATAATGTTGCAATCTCAACTGTTTTCTATCCAGGATTGCTTATACGTAAGTATTTACTGGGGTTATATTTATCATTCATGTCCTTGTTTTATAAAAATGTTTTAATGTATTTTTAATGTCATTTTTACCCATTTTTAACTGTTACTACATGGTATGTATGGAATCTTTCTTTTACGAGGTACTTTTTGACTTTTGCGGCAAAAGTACGAGAAGAATGTTTTTAAGTTATACGGCACAAACTGATTTTTACGGTTTTTAAAGCCTTATTTTCATGAATCATACTCAAAAATATTTCATGAATATTTACAAGAAAATCTCTTTCTTTTAAAATTTCATGGCATTTTGTGAAAATAAAATTATTTTCAAGAAGAAAGGATATTTTCCTCAAGAATTCACTTCAAGTGCATTATAAAAACCAATTTCCATCTAAGATGACATTATTTCATATGTTTATGTTTCAAGTATAATGTCTCTATTATTTATATGGTTTCACTTTTCTTATAATGAAATTATATCCATTTCTTTTATATGGATTATTTTATGATGAAATGATGTTTATGAAACCCATTTTATTCTTTGGGTTATAATGAATGATTTATGTTTATGTTATGGCACAAGTAAGAAAGATTTCATTATGAGATGGGTGGGACCTATATCTCCCTCCAATGCATTGGGTAAAGATTTATATCTCATGAGATAGACATGGCTGGAATGGTAAGTTAATCTGGTTCAGTGTTACAGGACTGAAATGAGGTGTGAACTCGATTCAGAAAGGGACTTTGTCCACTAAGATGATCTTAGCAGCAATGCCTTGGCTACTATGGAAATCATATCATGTTCTTAATGGTTGCCACAATTACATGTTTTATTCGCATTATATTTTATCATGTTTGATGTTCCATTATGATATATTCCATACGTACTTCGACGATTTATGTCTTTCCTCAAGATTTTGATGTTTAAATTTCATGTTCAAGATTTTGATTTCAAATGTTTATGGATTGTTTTATGTTCTCTATGTTTGCTCTTACTGAGCATTTGAGCTCACCCTTTTTATGTTTTATTTTCCCCAGGAAATAAAGAATGGTTTTAGGTAAGGAAACAAAGAGGGGAAGATCGTTATGGTAGATGTTGAAGATCTTTCAACACGATTAGAAGATTACGTTCCAAGTTTCCCAAGACACTAAATTATTATGGTCCTTTGGTGTCTGTGTTTGTTATGTATTAAGTATTCCGCAAAAGTAATGTAATGTCCATGCACGTCATGCTTCGGGTCTCTACTAATTTTTCATTTAACTTATTCATATGATGATTCTGGATATATATGAATAGGTTTGAATTTTATTTTTAGTTAAATAAAAATAATTTTGTGTCAAATAAAAAGTTACAGAAAAATATAGTTTGAAAAAATTGGTTTCGTGTAGGGAATATGATTCCAAAATAAATTAGAAGAATACTTTAAACATAAATGGGAATAAAATGAGATAAGAAAGAAAGAATAATATCCCTTAAAATTAATATGTGTGACATTCCTTCTAATTTCGAACATGTAATGTAATTTCCTAAAATTTTATAAATGAAATTCCATTTTTAATGATAAAATTACATATTATGTAATATTGTTATAGAAAAAACAAGCACAACATTGATTTTTTTCGACCAACAATAAAACAGTAAATCCCAGATTTAAAATATTGTTAATTATATTAACCCATGATAATATTTTAGTTATACAATGACTGTTAATATTAGTATATAATAATGGTTACGATAACGTTCAATTAATATTGATGGAAGAAGTGTAGTCCTTGGATATTAGGATCTTACCATTTGAAGCGAATATAACGGTGTTTTCAAGAGGCATGGAATCACAAGGAATTTCACTTAACTAATCCCAAGACATAATTCAATAACTAAATCTATAGTGAAACTATTTACAAGATAATTTCAATCATATTGAGATCATTACCGAAAACATTTTCATCGAACTACCTTAGAAATAACCAACATCACACACCTTATTCTTTGGGCGTATGGAGGTGTAATAATTGGTTATGTTTCCATGACCTATTAATAAGAATTTGTATATTTTTTAGTAAAACATTTATTATATTTTTATATTTTTATTATAAAATAGAAATGAGTATACAATGACTTTGATTAAAATTAGATTTTAACATATAGAAATCAAAAAATGTATTATTTAGAAATATATATTTTCAATCAAGAAAACATTTTTGATAAATTAAATAATTTAAAAAATAAACTATATATTAATAAATTATTATTATTAGAAAATAATTATTTAAATATAAATTATTATATAATTTAATTAACTCCAATATAATATTTATAAGGGTTAGAAAGTGGTTAATATTGTAAAACTATAATTTTCAAGTAAATATGTATTTTTATTTAAAATTAAAAATTATGATATTTTTAAAATTACTTTAATAAAATAAATATTTTTTTTGAAATCTACACATCAAAATTATTCAATGGTGAATTTTTCATAATTTTAAGACATAATAAAATATTTGGGTAAAAATTAAATGAAGTATAAATATGTGGTTTGTATTATGACATCATATCAGAAAAAAATTATGCAATAAATTTTATAAAAATAATCAATTAGAAAAAATATATTTCACCTTTAAAAAAATGTGTTTTTAAGTTACCTAATAAATTTTTTATTTCTTTAATTAATCCACCAAAACCTATATTATATATTAGAGTTTCAAAAATAAATTCTTTATAAACATGACTTATTTCCACATCAACAAGGGTATTATTTTAATATATTCAGTTCATGGCCATATAAAATATTTATAAAAACTCCAATTTTTTATGAAACATCGTATGGATTGTGGTTTTCATTACTTTATCATATAGAGTCAAAAACATGAATTTAGAAATTAATAAAGAAATCACATCTATTTTTCTATAAATACCAACCGAGCCTCAAACTCAATTTCATAAAAAACCCAACTAATTATGCATTTCTACTCCTAATCCCTCTTTAAATCCCTAACATAGTGTTCTTAAAATCAAAATAAGATCCTCCCTTGATTTTAGAAGCACCCTTTCGAGGTAAAAAAATTTTCTCTCTTCTTTTCTATTCAAGAACCATATTTGTATTTAACTATTTTATCTCAATTGATTATTTTTTCATGCACTTATAAATATATTTTTACTATATACTTGATACTAAAATAATTATATATCATTTATTTCTTCTTAATTACACATTAACTATTTCATTATTATATCAAATTAAATGGATTCTCTCTTCATACTCTTTATTCGAGGAATTTTTTAATACCGTTTTATTTTCAATTATTAATTTTGGAATATGTTTTTACAAATCCAATTTAGTGTACTTATTATTTATATGTAATTAAAGGCCACATTCCACTCTCATTAAACCCTTTCATGAATCATTATACACAAACATTTTGTTGTCAATATTACCCAATGATTTTCTTGGCCAAAAATGTATGTTGTGAATACCCATCACCATCTCCCCAAAAGAGTATTAAACTATATATACATATCCTTTATTTTCTGGTCACTTCCATGTATATAACCCATACTTCTTAATAATGGGACTAAAAGTGATGAAAGATACCCTTATCTTGTATGATCTATAAGGTGTTGAAATGCATGTACATGAAATGAATGTGACTGGTTGGCTAAGAATTATATATCCCTTCAAAGAAATTGATAAAGTTTGTATCTCATGTTTTTCTATATATGATGCATGTGAGGTTATCCTATGATTAATATGTTTTTATATATTTTAAATTAGTCCCAACTTATGCTTATAATGTCATGTTTTATGTTGCTTCAATATTATTATATTGCCTTGATGTTATCATGTTATATCATGCGTCAATGTTCATATTTATAATGATAACCTTTTTTATGTCACCTTGATATATTTCTTGACTAACATGTATTCCCTTCATCATGTTATGATTTTATTATTCCCTAACTATAATTTATAGAATACCCCTTATGTACGTCCACAAGTTATCCCATTTAGTTTTTGAAGAGCGATGGAGTTTTAAGAGAATTTTAAGGAGTTTTAAATAATAGAGTAGTATCCATATTTGAATTTATTGTGTTACGAATCTAATTACCTGAATACAGTTGTCCTTTGGATCATTTGGGATTTAATTAAGTATGTATTTATATAATAAATCAAGAATTATCTATTGTTAAAGATATGGGTGGTAATATGTCAAGACCTTGATCATTTTACTAGGTATTATCATGCTCAAAATCAGTACACCATGAATTATCTTGTGTCAGGAAGATATGAAATATGTAACTTTAGATTTTTGGTCGGTATTTTGGTTCACATCGGGAGTATACCTTTATTTTTCATTGTTTGATTATTCTTGGTGTTTTCGTTAGGTTACACTAGATTTGAAACCATAATGGTTAAGACACCACTATAGTAGAGTTTAGTATATCCATATGATGGATTAGTCAGTGAGTTGTCAGCTCAACAATTCAAGATTCATATATGATATGATTGAAAAAATTTCCTTACAGTATATAGTCATAGATTAATTATGGGATAACTAGATATGGTCATGGTGAAATGCAGATTTTATATCACTAATAGATATAAAGTATTTTAAAAAAGGTGTCATTACTATAGTGGGATACCATTTAATAAAAGTACATATTAAGTGGTTAATAATACAAGATACCCATATGAAATAATCTTATGTTAGAGAAAATATCATCATCTACATTAAAATAATCAATATCATTAATCATTGATCAGAAGAACCAGAAAGTAAGCTACTCTTTAGACTGGTGACATAAGAAAAGTTCTTAAGAAAAATTATATGTGTCAGAAAAATTCTTTCCCCGTTAATAAATTATTAAAATTGTTTAAAAAGTGAATCAAAATTCTTATAAAAACATTTAGTTTTTAATTTCAGGTTTTAAATCCATTAGATTAAAAATTTCCAATGTAATGTTAGTCTCCAAGCATGTACTTCGTATGATTGATTATGTTGATGATATAAGTACTTTTATTCTCATATAATCAATATTATTGGGTATATAAAATGATATTTAATATTATTGAATATATTGATTACTCGATTAAACTAAAGGTTTCCTAAAAACATTACTACTTATAGAAATAATTTCTATTATTCTAATAATTATATGATATCAACTATATGTTTTTTAAAGTGATGCAAATATAAAAAGGGCGATAAGGTGGAAAAATTTAAAGCATGATATTTTTCAGTTAATGGGAACACTACTAAAAAAACAGTATTTATCATCACTTAAAATGGTCTTTTATAGTGCTAAAAAATCTCTATAAATCTCAGCGCTGAAAAAGGGGGTCCCCTTTATCGGCCCTAAAAACCCACTGATAAAGGGATCCTTTATAAGCACTATAAAAGTGCTGATAAATGACCGGGCTATTGTACGATAAAATTTGGCAGCGGCGCACCCAAACAAGACCTGTAAAAAAAATCACCATATCAAACAAGCATTTCAAACAGATAAAATATGCAGTGGAAGTAAATTTGGGATCAATAGATGGGAAAAAATCCATACCTAATGTGATGTACTAATTATTCATTATGATGATCAAAAGTTACCATTAAATACTATCTCCTCCAAATTATATCTTATATTTCCTCAGATAAAATATATAAAGAGTGTTCAATATCAGAACCTTAAGAAAAATTTGATTAAGGCATGCATCTGAGTTATTCATCATGTTTTTTTGTTTATGATTCATGTCAAGCATAGATATGGAATTTTTATATTCATTTTAAGTTCCTTTAGGGATACATTTCCATAGGACATAGAGAGTTTACCCTATATATTCATTATAGTAGATGGATTTGGGAGACTCTTGGGACACTTAAGGAAATGTGTTGTTGTGGTTGATGCCTTTATATTATAGTGTATTATCATAATTTCATGACATTTTATAGAATTTATAAATGGTGGGGAGATATATGGTTATTCATTGTCCATTATAGACTCTTGATTAGTAATCATGTAGTGCTTTTATTGTGGGACATAATTTAGAAGAACCCATGAGGGTACACTTTCATGGGGATGTTTCTAATTCATTTTGAACTTTTACTATTTTACATACATTAGAATAGGATGGGTTGTATGACTCCAGGTAAATACCATGAAAGTTACATTTTTGAGTAATTTCATAGGAACATGGGTTGTTCACGGTTAGTAGAAGCCATGTGTTATAGAATTTTAGTTTAAATAAGTCATTTTTAATTATTGGAACATAGTTAGTTAACTGTTTGTCCAAATTGTGAAGAAGATGGTCTCTTATCCAATGGTTCCCAAAAATTTGGTGAACCGTTTGGAAAACTAAACAACCAGGCAATTAATGTTTCCATTTATATGGAATAATTTAAGGGATTTAAACCTTTTTTCTCCCATCTCCTTCCTAGAACTTAGTCTAAGTTCCCTTTATCTTGAAAATTTATCCAATTTTAATCCGCTTTTATTTTTTTCTTTCCCTTTTATTCTTCTCCCTCTCCCTTTCCTCTTTGTTTTCATCCCTCACCATGAACTTTAGGGATAAAGGACTATATTTAGGGTTTGTGATGAAATATTAATGGGGTTTTATTTTCATCTTGTCTATGTGTCTTATGTCATAGGTAATTACTTTTGGAATGATTTTTGTACGTCAGTTGTTGTTTTCACTTCAAATTTTGTCCATTTTAAACAAAAGAGAGACACTTTGAGTGATACCAGCCACCCAGTGCCACATATTGAGGAAGTTTTGACTCATACACATCAAAAATGACTCAATGATCATTCTCCAATTATATAAACATAATCCAAATGTGTTTGGTTGGTTTTCTATAAGTCAGTTCTTGTTTTCGCTTAAAATTCTGTCCATTTTAATCAAAAAGGAGGTACTTTGAGTGATTTCATCCACATTGTGCCTCGTATTAAGGTGGGGTTTAATCGTACACATCACAAACTACCCATGTATTGTTATCTTAAATTACTAAAACAATCCGAATGCGTTTGGTCACTTTTCCGTATGTCAATTCTTGTTTTTACTTAAAATTTTGTCCATTTTTAGCAAAAGAGAGACACTTTGAGTTATATTGGTCACACCATGCCTCATATTGAGGGATTATTGACTCATATATGTCATAAATGACCCATGTATCATTCTCCCAATGTATCAATATAATTCGATTGTGTTTGGTCAATTTTCTGTATATCAGTTTGTTTTCACATAAAATTCTGTCTAATTTAAACAAAAGAGAGACACTTTGTGTTATACCAACAACACCATTCCACGAATTGATGCAGGTTTTACTAGTAGACATTGAAAATGACCCATGAATCGCTCTAGAAAAGTATCATACCAATATGAATTCTTTTGGTTGGTTTTTTGTAAGTAGGTTTTTGTTTTCACTTAAAAGTTTGTCCATTTTAAACAAAATAGAGACACTTTGAGTGATATCGGCCACACTGTGCTTCAAAATGTGGTGGGGTTGCCTCGTACACATCCAAAATGACCCATATATTGTTTTACTAATGTATCAACACAATCCAAATGTGTTCGGATGGTGTCCCGTATGTCAGTTGCGGTTTTCACTTAAAATACAGTCCATTTTAAACAAAAGAGAGACACTTTGAGTGATACTGGTCACATCGTTCCTCTGATTGAGGAAGGGTTGACTATTAAATGTCATAAATGAGCAATTAATTGTTCTATTAAATTATAAATACAATATGAATGCATTTTTCCTATTTTTCGTATGTCAGTTGTTGTTTTCACTTAAAATTATGCACATTTTAAACAAAAGATAGACACATTGAGTGATACCGGTCAGACAGTGCCTCATATTGAGAAGAGGTTTACTTATAAACGTCATAAATTTCCCATGAATCATTTTAATAAAGCATCAACACAATCCAAATGTGTGTCATTGGTTTTTCGTATGTCAGTTGTTGTTTTCACTTAAAATTCTATCCATTTTAATGAAATGAGAGACACATTGAGTGAAACCAATCACACTATGCTTTTCATTGAGGCAAGGTTGACTTTTGAACATCACACATGACCCATGGGTCATTTGAATAATGTATCAACACAACATAAATGTGTTTTTTTAGTTTTCCATATGTCAGTTGTTGTTTTCACTTAAAATTTTGTCTATTTTAAACAAAAGAGAGACACTTTGAGTGATACCTATCACACCGTCTGTCAAATTGAGTTGGGGTTGACTCTTAGACGCAACAAATGAACCATATATAGTAGGTATAATGTATCAACACAATCGGAATGAGTTTGTTCTATTTTCCGTATGTCAGTTGTTGTTTTCAATTAAAATTTTCTCCATTTTAAACAACAGAGAGAAACTTTGAGTGATACCGTATACACTCTGCCTCAGATTGAGGTGAGGTTGACTTTTTCATGTCAAAAATGACCCAGGGATCATTATCCTAATGAATGAAAATAATCTAAAAACGTTTGGTTAGCTTTTTGTATGTTAGTTTCTATTTTCACTGAAAATTCATTCAATTTTAAATAAAGAGAGATACTTTGAGTGATTCTGGTCACACAGTACCTCAAATTGAAGCAGTTTTGACTCATACATGTCAAAAATGACCCATGTATCATTATTATAAGAAATAAATGCATTCCAAATGCATTGGGACAGTTTTCTGTACATCAATTATTGTATTCACTTAAAATTCTATCCATTTTAATCAAAAGAGAAACACTTTGAGTGATAACAGTCACACTGTGCCTCAGATTGAGGTTGGGTTTACTCGTATATGTCACAATTGACCCATGGATAATTTTCCTAAAGTATCAACCCAATATAAATGCATTTGTTTGGTTTTCCGTATGTCATTTTTGGTTTTCACTTAAAATTATGTCCATTTTCAACAAAAGAGAGACACTTTGAGTGATACCGGTCAGACCATGCCCTAGATTGAGGTGGTAATGACTTGTACACATTACACATGACCCATGGTCTATTGGAATAAAGTATAAACTCAATACAAATGCATTTGGTTAGTTTTTTGTATGTCATTTCTAGTTTTCACTAAAAAAATTATCCATTTCAAACAAAAGAGAGACACATTGGGTTATACCAGCCACACCCTACCTAGTATTGAGGCAAGGATTCCTTTCCATGTCACAAATAACCCATGGATAGTTATCCTAATGTATCAGAACAATCCGAATATGTTTGGTCAGTTTTCCATATGTCAGTTTTTGTTTTCAATTAAAATTCTTCCCATTTTAATCAAAAGAGAGACACTTTGAGTGATACCAGTCACACCGTTCCACATATTAAGGAGGTGTTTACTAGTACATGTCGCAAATGACCCATGGATCATTATACTAAAGTATCAACACAATATGAATGCATTTGTTCAGTTTTCTGTATGTCAGTTGTTGTTTTCACATAAAATTATATAAACTTTAAACAAAAGAGAGACACTTTGAGTGATACCAGTCACATCATGTCTTGTTTGAGGAGGGGATGACTCTTTCATATCAAAAAATGACCAATTTATGTTTCTCATAATGTATTTTACACAATCCTAGTGCTTTTGGTCAGTTTTCTTAATGTCAGTTGTTTTTTCGCTTAAAATTTTGTCCATTTTAAACAATAGACAGACACTTTGTGTAATACCAGCCACACCGTGGCTCGGATTGAGGTGGGGTTTACTCTTATATGTAAAAAATGACCCATGTATATTTATAATAATTTATAAACATATTACGAATTTTTTTCAATTTTCCTTAAGTCAGTTGTTGTTTTCCATTAAAATTATATCCATTTTAAACAAAAGAAAGACACTTTAAGTGATACTGGCCACACCATGCCTCAGATTTTGGTGGGGTTGATTATTACATATAAAATTGACTCATTTATCATTATTCTAATGTATCATCACAATATTAATGAGTTTGGTTGGTTTTTTAGTCGTCAGTTGTTGTTTTTACTTAAAATTCTGTCAATTTTAAACAAAAGAGAGACACTTTGAGTGATACCGGCCACACCGAGCCATATATTGAGGCGAGGTTGACTATTAAACATTAAAAATGACCCATGGATAATTATAATAAATTATCAACACAATATGAATGTGTTTGTTTTATTTTCCGTAAGACATTTTTTGGTTTCATTAAAAATTTAGTCCATTTTAAACCAAAGAGAGACACTTTGAGTGATACAGGCCACACAGTGCCTTGGATTTAGCCAGGGTGGACTCATTAATTATATAAATGACCCATGGATCGTTATAAAAATGTATAAAAACAATCAGAATGAATTTGGTCGGTTTTTAGTACGTCAGTTTTTGTTTTCAGTTAAAATTTTGTCCATTTTAAACAAAAGAGAGAAACTTTGAGTGATACCGATCACACCATGCCTCATATTGAAGAATTATTGACTATTAAATGTCTCAAATGACTCATGGATCGTTCTCCTGAATTAGAAACAAAATCCAAATGCATTTTGTTGGTATTCTGTAAGTTAGTTGTTGATTTCACATAAAATATTGTCCATTATAAACAAAAGCGAGAGACATTGAGTGATACTGGCCACACCATGAATTATTGAGGCTGGTATGACTCCAAAATGTCTTAAATGAACCATGGAACGTTTTCCTAAATTATATACACAATACAAATGTGTTTGTTCATTTTTCTATATGTTAGTTATTGTTTTCACTTAAAATTTTGTCTATTTTAATCAAAATAGAGACACTTTGAGTGATACCGGTCACACCACGCCTTATATTGAGGCCTGGTTGACTCCTAAAAGTGTTAAATGACCCATTAACCCTTATACTAAATTATCAACACATTCTGAATGCGTTTGGTCAGTTTTACGTACGTCAGTTGTTATTTTCACTTAAATTCTGTCCATTTTAAACAAAAGTGAGATACTTTGAGTGATACCAATTACATTGTTCCTAGGATTGAGACGGGGTTAACACATACATATCACATGTAACCCATATATTGTTTTAATAATTTATCATCACAATCCAAATTAATTTGTTCAGGTTTCCAAATGTTAGTTGTTGTTTTCATTTAAAATTATATCCATTTTAAACAAAATAGAGACACTTTGAGTGATACCGGCCACACCATGCCTTGTATTGAGGTAGGGTTGACATGTACAAGTCAAAAATTACCCATGAATACTTCTCATAAATTAATAGCACAATCCAAATGATTTTGGTCCATTTACGGTATGTCATTTATTTTATCCACTTAATATTCTGTCCATTTTTAACAAAAGAGAGACACTTTGAGTGATACTAGACACACCATGCCTCGGATTGAGGCGTGTTTGAGTCGTACATGAAAAAAATGATGGATGGATTGTTTGGATAATGTATCAACACAAGAAGAATGCTTTTTTTTAGCTTTCTGTATGTCAGTTGTTGTTTTTTCTTAAAATTCTGTTTAGTTTAAGCAAAAGAGATACACATTGATTGATACTAGTTACACCGTGCATTGGATTGAGGTGGGGTTGAGTCATACACACCACATATGACCGATGGATCATTCTGATAAAATGAAAATATGGATTTGTGGTAAAGACCCTATAGTGGAAGGAGGTTCCAAAAATGTACATTTTCTTATTATGGATTATTACAACAAATACAATTTCTAACAATGAAAATGTTCAATGCATGGGAGTACCTTTGGTATCTCGATTATCATACAGAAATAAATTTAGTGTGGAGACTCTTACTCATATTTTCTTTTATTGTTAGTGTGCATGCGTGATATGAATATATTTTGGAGATTTTTTGGGTTTTTCTTATCCATAGCACAATGAAAGGTGGTCTATCATTCTTGCATGTTGCTACTGCATTTCATCTATAAATATGGAAGAATAAATCATTAGAAAAAGGATGTTTTATTTAATAACAATTATAATTCTTTTATAGACATTTACATACAACAATGTTTCTTCTTTTGATCTCTGTGAACCCCTCTCAAAATGTCCGCCAAATGTACACGTCCCCAAATCAGATCTTCATGTTATTTTTGTTCAATATTCTATCACATATGGGGTACACTCATTTTAGAAAAAATCAATATCATCTTGTGAATATGAGGATTTATAATAGTTAGTGTAGTAGTGAAAAATATATAAATAAATAATCAGTAAATAATTTAAAGTAAATTGTATTTTTTAAATTCCTCTTTAGGGATGCTAGTTTGTTGATGTAAAACAATATATCACATAAATTTAAAAAAATAATAACTACAATCTTTATCAATTGTTTGCTTTGTACACTGGAAAAAATTTTATCATTAGGAGAATAAGTAACTTGTTTTGATATGTTTTTGGATAGTGAACCTTTATTTTATATACCCGGATACTTGTCCTGACGTATTACTTGCTTGACTTCTTTTGCTTATCCCCTATCCTCATTCATTTTTTTAGATGATACTGATACACTTACCTATAATAGAATAATCCACAGTAAAATATAATATAAATTGTATAACTTGATGTTTAGACCTAAATTGTAGGATGTAGTGTCTTACAGATTCACAAACTCCATCATGTGTGGTCAGTTTGTTGGATATCTATGCATTGAATCCAGAAAATAAATCTTTGGAGTGTCCATGTTCACCGCAACTAGCAACCAATGTTTCTGAAAAACAAAAAAGAGAATAATTAGTGAAATAAGTGAAAATATGATTTATATGATTTAATCGTAGATTTTTACCCCTACATTGTTGGTATTAGGAAGAGTCATTCATATTTAATTTTTCATTCCAGTTTTTTCCGCATTCCTTTCATTATTAAATCCCTTTTTTATTTATCTAATTTTGTTTGTTGTGTTGATGTGGTATGAGGACTGAGGAGTCCGAATTTTGGATCATGGGAAAATTCCATTGACTGTTTTTCAAATATACACCTACCAATATGATTAGATTCATTTAGTCATAATTATTACATTATATCAGATTTTAGAAAATAAATTCATGAAAATATAGGTCATATATAAATTTACAACTGTGATGCCTAGCCAACCGTATTCAAGGATGTCATTTACATTTTTAGCAGTAATAAAATTATGAATTTTCTCTCCTTATATATTCTTTTCAAAAACAATATATGACTAATACCAATTTTTAGCTTCATATCCACATGAGTCTTCAATAATAATAAATGTGTATAGAGAACATGTGGTGTTATTGTGCATTTAATAGATCTTTTGGATCAGTTGGTCAATCCTTTAGATACTTGTGTGCCAAAATTTCTTGTCACCCCTTCCTTATGCCATCTATTATAACATTCAATGGTTCAGACCTTTTCCATTAATTGATAAAGGTTTATCTTGAAAAAAATTGGAAATAAATACCTTTTTGTCCAAATGTACTTTTACAAGTTGTGATGACCATGAAATTAATATCCTAATAGCCTTTTGACCATATGAATATCATCTTCATCATGTGTAATATGTAGCTCTATATTTGGATCATGAGTTATAGTAATCGCCACATTAAGATGATCTATTTAAAGTGGTCTATTGTGCATCTTGTTCTCTGGGATGTTGAACACTATTTCCCTTGCTACAAGGTGATAAGTGGGTGTTTATAGATATAAATACTAGCCATTATCACCCTGTAGAAGATAAGTACAAGAAAAGTATCAGTGTTTGTCTGATTCACATTTCATTGGAACATTTTTTAGAATGCTGATTACCACAGCTACGATAGCTCTTTAAGGGGAATGGCTCACCCCAGAGCTAGTGGGGGGGATCTTCACGCCCCGATTTTTCCTAAGTTGTGTCTTCTCTTTCCCACCTATTAATTTTTTTTTGTAGAAACACTATATGCCATTGAAATAGTTGTTCAAGATTTTCTAGTCATTCTCTCATTTTTTTAATTTCTTCATTTCTATAATCATTTGGTTTTTTATTTCTCAAAATATACTATGGGTGTCACCCAAAACCTTGCACCTCTGATATGACCATATTGTTTTGGTTGCATCAAAGTCGTCGATAATAGGTCTTCATCCGCTAGAGGAGTTGCTGATTCCTGTGACTGTCAGATTCAAGAAAATAAGTAATTATTAATATGTAATAGAAATTTAAAAAAAAATTATCGTGTAATACTTAGACATATTTCCCACAATTTTTGTATTTTTTCATCTATTAGCTTCACTTCCTTATTAACATGTGCCTCTATCTATAGAACATGACATGGGTTGGATGTTTTTTTTGGCTTTAGAATCATCAATATAAATATAAATATAGAAAGATAATTATGATGTTTTTCTTGACACATAATAAAATTACTATAAATTTAAAATACATACCATTTTGTTTTCTAGTGAAGCATACCTCATCCTTGATTTATAAAAGGGGTATGTTTTTTTATGCATGTTCCTTATTTTCAGTACTAGGTTGTTGTTTCATAAATGATATATTGACAATAAATGTGATGAATACACATATCCTCAAACAATGTATTATTATCCACAATGTACCTAAATCATCTCATCACCACGGTGGCTAATAAATGCATCTCATTCTTCTTGGGATATCAAGTGAGTATAGGAAAGCGATGGGTGAGGGTTTATTTTACCTTTGGAATCTTTCATGTGACATTTTGTTATAATAGTGAGAAAACCTTGAGAAGTCCTTCCTCCAATCCTTAGTACATAATTCTTGTGTGAAAAATATACTATTAATATACTCTTTAAGGGATTGATAAGAGTAAGACATTTTTTAATTATTTTATTTTCTAATATATTAAAGAAATATTATCACAATGTTACCTTAATTTTTTCCCAGATCACATCCTTCATCCCAAACACAACATGGTTCCATAAATCTATGTCAATCAACATGTGTCGCCGAGTGAAAATTCCAATGTAACTACTAAACATATATTTGTTGGGATTCACATGTAGGCCTCGTGCATTTCATCCGACATCAAATTTGATGCCTTAGCTTTTCTCCTTAAGAACATTGGATAACACTATTAAACAAAGACACACTTATGTTTTATGTGATGAAAGTCCTTCATCCCTGACAATTTCATAGATATCAACATAATCAACATGATCATCTGAAATGGTAGAAATTACATGTGATGATGGTTGTTGGTCCTTAACACTAGGAGTGACAATAAGAATATTAACTTGCTGTTTCACTGCACTGTGTGTAGAAGCAGTAGCAATAGTAGTAGCAGCTTGAGAGACTTGTTCATCCTCGATGTTAGATGCACCAGAACATACAGAAGTCATTATCTGCAAAAGTGGTTGAACATTTAATTTAGATTACATAAATTTAGTAATTATAAGATAATAACATGAGATAACATAATTTATATTAAAAACAAAATATAACCTATTTATTGAAATCTCATTATTTTTTTCGGAGGATGATGGGATTTGACACCTCTACCGATAATCCAAATCCCTTCATTGTGGTCTCCTCTAACATACAAAATGTCATTTACATTGGGACTGCTGTGAAATGATTGAAACATACCTCTAAAAGAATTGTCTTCAATTTAATTTAAATCTAACCCTTTCAGTAGGTTTGGATGATAATAGAACAATCAACCACTTTCAGTTTGTGGGATATGGAACGTATAATAATAGTACCACTTGTGATTCAATTATAACCTGTTCGTATTTGTACCCTTATTTATTAAAATCAAAATTCACAAATCCCAATTCATATATTTTAACACCACTGTTGTTATAAACCCATTTTCATTGAAAAATCGGCAATTTGAATGTCGTATAATATAACTCCGATATTTGTTTGATAAATCCAATATATGAAATGTTTGCATAAATTGGATTTCATTCCTTACTACAAGAAACATGGATCGCTTCATCAACAAGTGTAACTCCATTATTTTTCATGGCACTATCTTCATCATGTTCATCTGTATAGAATGTATAACCATTAATTACAAAACCATTGTAAGATAATACATACACACATGGTCCAACATCTTTCCATAAAAGTCGTTCTGAAATTGAATTTGGATTTTTATCTAAATCCTTAAAAATATGGTTCTAAAACCATCCTATAAACAGGTGATTATGTGTATTTGATATCTATTTTTCATCCCTTGGTGGATTCAAAATCCTATGAATTTCAATGTTTGTTTTAATATTTGGATAAACCTCCCAACTATTATGAAAAAATAAAGGTGGTATTGCTTATGATCTGTAATATTGATTGTCAAAACATCTTATCTTGAAATTCCCTCACCCTCAATGCATCCAGTGTGACAAGATTTTGGGAGACCAATGATTTCCAAATAAAATAGTTATTAGATACATAATTCAATGGTTTCCTCAACAATGTATCTCTGTACAATACAACCCTCTAGCTGACATTGATTTTTGACATACACTTTCAAATTCTTCATATATTGTTTAGTGGGGTACATCCATCTATAGTGAACAGGACCACAAAGTCGAATCTACCTCAACAAGTGAACCATCAAATGAACCATCATATCAAATAATTATGGGGGAAAGAACATTTCTAATTCAAATAATATGATGAAAATTTCCATTTCTATAGTTCGCAATTTCTTCAGGACTAAAACTTTGTTGCATATGGATTTAAAAAAGAAACCATGTTTGGTTAACATATGATGAACATTCGTTGGAAAAAATTCAACTTAAAGCTATATGAATTAAATCTTTCATCAAAAAAAGGAATTCATGTGATTTCAAACCTTTTAACTTCAAATAATTCAATGACACAATGTTCTTGATATTTGATGAATACACCATTAAAACCTTTACATCATTGAAGAATATGAAAAACTGAAATCTATCTTCCCTAGAAAGTGTGTAAGAGACTGGAGGATGAAACATTCGATTTTCACCCTTCACGGGAGAAAATTCTTCTCATATTACCTTGTCAACCATGTCCATCATTGACTTAATTCCATCCTTTATTTTTCTAGGGGAATTTAGCAACGTTTTGATAACCCTGTCACATACATTTTTTTCTACATTAATCACATCAGGAAAATGTATCATGTATAGAAAATTCCATTATGGTAATTCAAAAAATAACTGATCTCTTTTTAGAACTGATTTTTGTAAGGTTTTTCCAAAATGTATTACCAAAAAATAGTGTTCACATCTTTTACATTCTCAAATATATAATCACATGTTAGTGGAGACAGTGTGGTGTGTTGTTCTAAACATCCATTGAATGATGTCGTCCAAGATCAGTACATGTACCGAAGGGGTATAAATATATGATGTCATAGAAACATAAATTTTGATGAATGCTTCAACCTAATTGATTTCGTACCTTCTTTTCACATAATAAACCCTTGAGTTCTTTTAATGCTATAACCTGAAAATTTTCCACAAGCAAGGAAATTATTTATCATCCAATACAACATCAGTCTCAACATGAAGTATTAACTTTTATAAGAATCATAAAACATAACACTTGGAACCCACAATAACATAAAATCCCCGATCAAAGGATCCAAATAAACATCAATATCATTACCTAGTTGTTTTGGTCCAAATATACGCATAGATAAATGATGAATTTATATTTAATGCATAACCATGGTGAAATGTTTTAATTTCCCAACATGACAGGCCATGTACTATGAGTGATGTTTTGAAAACAATAAGGATTCACTCCATATGTAGATAACGCAAGTCGAAGGTTTATCTGCTGATTTCCAATTTCATGATACTCATGATCAATTCTCTTCCTTTGAGGAGAGATGGCCCAGTGATGTAATTTCCCATCTTTATTTCTTTTATCTGAATTCCGGAACAATTCTCTTATAGATTATTCACATCCATATAGACGCCTAAACCTTAGAATGTTTAGAATGTACCATACAACTTTCATAAGAATGGATTATTCTTTATTTTATTGAGGAGCACCACACTTTGGTAATTCTTTAAGTTATTTTTTCTCCTTGCGAAAAAATATACAGTCTTTCGGGTAGGCATTTATTATTTCAGAAATCATACCAATCGAGTGTAGCATTTATTTAGGTTTATATATCCGACATGAGAGCTCATTATCATTCGGGAAAATGTCATTCAAGAGAGAAAGTAGTTCCGTAAAACTGACATCATTCCGTCCATTTCTTGATTTCAATTTATACAACTTTAGTACATTTGAAAATATTGTATATTTAGTGAAACCACCATGAAATGGTGTATTTTCAAAACTCTTTATCTTCTCAATAAATTTTGGGCAATCACAGAGTTCATATTCAACGATCCTTGTCATTTATTCAATACGATCTTCATCATCATTGACATCTGTAATCACACCCTCCATAAGGTCTTCTTCATTATCCATATTTTTAATCATATCTAATGATCCATAAAACGTAGATTTATCCTAGCCAGTAGCTACATTTTCATTTTCTATGTTTTTATTCCATCATTTATAACTCTGATCTATTCCATGAAATATCAAATGTCCTTCCAAATCCAATTGAGATATTAGTCTAGAATAATAATAACATAAACAAGGAAAAAGGATTTGAGAAGGATCCTTTGTGTGTTCCTCTGAAAACATGATGATCTCCTTCTCTCCATTCTCATACTCTATTGTCAAATGATTACCATCCATCCAATATTTATTCATATCCATCCTATTTTAATCTCATAAATTATTATTTAGGATTCAAATTCATAAAAAAATACATCCATATACAGTATAAGAGAACCACTTCCTCATAAAAATAGATATTAATAAAGCCTAACAATTTCTAATAAAACCATTTCCAAGACATCATTTATGTAGTTTTCCTTTCTCATTGAAATATGAAACAATCCAAAGAAGGCTCCATGAACCCTACTCTTCCACAAATAAATTCCTATAATTTCAAGGAAATATCCTTTTCCATAAAAAAATATTTTCTATTATTCCTCACACCAAAACCCCTTTTCAAATAAATTTTCAATTACCCCTAACTTTGAAAAAATCAATTTTTATAAAACAGATGAATAGCATACATATAATAAACCAACGTCATGGGTCAACCCCCTTTTTCAATACCAAACATAAACCAAGAATAATTTCAAAACATGTCTTTCATAATTTGAGAATCTTACAAACTCATATTTTAAAATTCACAACAATCCAGACATGCTAAATTATTATGTTTCCTTTTTAAATCTGACACCAAATCTCATTCTCACCACTAGTGCCTTTCAAAAAATATTTCACACCTTTCAAACAACCCATAATACCTTTTCTAAGAAGTATTAAATTACAATACCAACAAAAAATAACCATTTCCATTATTAAAAATCATTTCAAACACATAAGAATGAAAAATAATAGAACCGACAACACCTAAATTGGTCAACTATCCACCCCAAAACTCACCAAGTCACATTCAAAAAATAATGCATACCATGTAATATAATATGAATATAAGAATATTAATAAAGGGTACCCCACACTACTTTCCTGCTGGTGTGGCACTCTCACACCCAATCATCAAACATCCTGCTGCTCTCATCTCTTTCATATACCACATTGACCGACAAGCACGGTAATATCACATCTAGCCAGTAGACACTAGGGCCATCAAATAATAATCACTATGATAACCAAAGTAGTAGGGTATTGTGAACATGTATGACATCATCTTTTTATCTCTCTTCCTACCATGCATGGACCGCACCTAAAGCCTCCCCATAAGGACCATCATATCACACCTTGCCCAAAAACACTTGGGCCACTGCCCCACAAGCATGGTCAAATCTCGCTGAAAAACACATGGGCCACCACCACAAAAATCATGGCCACATGTCCCCTGAAAAATCATGTTCTACCACAACCTCCCTCTAATGAACTAACAGAACTTAATCCATCACAGCCTGTGAAATACCTACCTCTCCCAGAAGATAGAGTGGGAAAGAGAGGGTACTCAAACATATTTCTTCCTCACTGGATGATAGGAAAAACACTGTTCGCATGACTATTTGGGTTTCAAAACATAGTGCTTGATATGGGTATGGTGCATACATAAATCATGAATAATATACAAGTCTATACATATAGCCACACACAGAATCCCAACCTATTGGTTTACAACCAAACGATCACCAACTAACAGCATGGCCACTATTTTCCACCTCTAAATGCCAAACTGTACATAATAATCCACAATTCACATTTCATATTTCCTAAAAAATCACATTATCTGACCAATTTATTTAATTATTTAACATCAACCACATTTAAACATACAACCCACCATTTAATTAATTTTCTGTTGATTCCATCACATTAACCAGACCAACCCCTTCTATTTAAATAATGATTAAAAATTTATTAATTCTATCACTACCCAATCATTTATCACAAAGAAACCATCACCTCACCACCTCAAAAAGCACGTCCAAACAAACCACCTCACTATAAAAAACGCACACCAACAAACCACCTCACTGCCACAAAATCACATCCAACAACCATCATCCACATATTTGTAAACCACACATTACCACCCCAAAATCATGGCCACACATCACAAAAAATGAATATCATTTTACAGATTTATAAAGGATCTTTGATCACATTCCACGTTATTTTTTAAGGCTTTTATCAAAAAAACATAATACAAGGGAAACCATTTTATTATCCAAATGTATGTTGTTATATAATTTCCATATTAGGGTGATATCACAATAATCACAACAAAAGAATAAATAACATAGCATATCATTGAGTGTATATAAATCCCCCAAGGTCCATAATTTTCATTAAAGAATCTATCTTATGCAGTCATAATATCATAAATAATAATAAGGCTATAAAAACATGAAAATAAAACCCCTTTACCATTTAGTTTCAATTTGTAAATTTCATATCTTTTATTAATCCATCACAACCATATTTTATAGATTAACTTGATAAAAATCCCGTCCCACTTGAAACACAATAAAAGGAAATGATGGATTCTATACATCAATGAAGCTTTACAACCCATTACACACCTCAAGGTGAAGAAAAATTTTCCTCCAACCACAACCGCACTATGATAAACCACTAATAAATCTACTGAACCAAAAAATTAATCAAAACATATCCCAAACACACAACACAACCCAAACCAAACTATACCACCATAGTAAATATTATCATAAAAATAAAAGGAAATATATGTGGATGAGTGGAGAAATCTCTAGTGATCGAAGATTGGAATCCAAGAATAAAACCTCTTGGAATGGAATCCCAAACACTTGAGGTAGGGTTTGTGTGGAGTAGGGTCTAGCCAGGAGGATGTGAAGTAGGTTCTGTAGTGTGGCATCCCACCTTATTATTTCATAAACTTTCATTACATTACACAAAACTGAGGATCTTTAAGGTTTAGTGTCTTGGAAACCAGGAACATAATAGAAGAAAACAACATAAAACATTCTTCACAAACACTTAAAGGGATTATACATAAGTTAATCCTAGGTTAATTACTGCATCTCATAACCTGGGGACTTACATCAAAAGAAAGGGTGAGCAGAAGGCCCAGTAATGAAAACATGAGAAACATTTTACATGTGAACTTGAGATACTTCAATAAGGTCATGAAAAGAACATTAAGGCATGAGAAATAAATCATGAGGCATATCATAATAAAAATAACATTTTTCATAACATGAAAATATGGCTAAAACATTTAGTATTGACAATCATTTCTGTTTCACCAAGGTACATCCCTAAGGTGTCATAAAAAATTACCAAGGGTATTCCACAAGGCGTCGTTAAAAATAGTCATCTCAAGAGATTAAGACTTTACCCAATGCATTGGAGGGATATCAGGGCGCACCCTTGACATGTATTTATTTTCATGTGAGAAAAAAATATCATCATAAATCATTTCATAAACAACACATATAGAAAAAAATGAATGGGTTTTATTTCATAATCATAACATTTAAAAACTGCTTTAAAGACATGATCTTTACGTCACTTTAAACCCACGGAAAGGGAGAGTGGGTCTTCTGTATGTAAATCCAGGAATTTAAAAATCACCAACTTGGTATATATGTGAATAACCCTATAGAATATAGATATTTGAATATTCACTTAATAAAATAAAAGAACTTTAGAAAAAGAGAGAGACATTTTGAGATGGAAATTCTGCAGCATAACGACTATGTTTTGGGGTTTTAGAAAACATTGAAAAGAGAGAGGACATGGGTCAAAAAATCACAAATGACCCATAAAACAGTAGAGGTACCAAATATGATGAATATATGAACAAGGTAATGAAATTTTGAGGACATACCATTTAAAATGAAAAACATGGAAGGAAGACAAAAATAAATTTCTCTTATGAAAATTCGGCAGCCTAACGGCGTCACATAGACATCAACAAAAATGAATTGACCAGATCAAACAGGGTCTCTCATCATATGAACATAAGAGTTAAGTATTATAGATATAGAGATCATACCCCAACATAATAAATAGGATCTTGAAATTCTTTACATTAATGTAGAACATTGAAAAAGAGAGGGGTGAGAGAATCCCTTAAAAATTCGGCAGCCTAACGGCACCACATAAACATTCTTAAAACGAAATGATGAGAGCAAGAGGGGGTATCCCATAATATGAAAAAAGGGCAGTAAGATGAATATAAAAGAACATCCTCCAACATATGAACATGGAGCATAAAATAAATGACATAAAAGAGATTACTTGAAAAGAAATAGGGAGGTAGGATCCATTACCTTAAATGTAACTCTTAAAACACAAAGTTTGGGACCTTTAGGGCTTGAGGGAACCTTGGGAGGACTCCTTGGGAGGTAAGAAGACCAGAACTTCTTTGAGATTTATTTTTCAGTCGAATGGATGAGAGGATGGCTTGGTATTTATAGGGAAGGTGAGGGGACAAGGCATTAATGGCCAAGGGACACCTCATTGGTGGTATTGGCAAAACCATGGGCTTGCCCATGGTATTTGCCCATGGTATTGGCCACTTAGGACACCTCATACAATAATTCATCCCCTTTAGTCAACCATACCTTAAAATATCTCATGACATCATCATGACACAGTTATGATGTCATTTAACATACCGAAACCCTAAAACTGCATTTTTACTATTCACTGAAAATTCACCTTTCTCAGAAAAATCCCAAAAAATTACCAGAACATAATATCGATGCTCTAAGTTCAAAAATAAAGTCCATTTTATAGAAATAATTTTCCAAATATTTTTAATTTAATTTTTAATTAAAAACACTATTCACCAGAAAAAACTGATACTTGATTATTAATTTATGAAATCGTTATTTACCCATTTTATTGAATCACATTACTTAATATGGGTGTATAAATTATATTAAAACTTTCTTTAAGTGATGTTACTAATCCATTTGGTCACATTATTAATCCTAACCATAAAATCACTATTCATAATTTATTATTCATTAAAAATTAAGTTGATCTTATTAGACTCTAAATTTCGCACTGAACATAATTGTAGAAGACCATTTTTTGAAAATCATAACACGTCATTAATTATTTAAGGTTTACATAAATATTTTAAAATATCGTTTTTTTCAAAATACATCAATAAAAACATCCTAAAATTATCCGGAGATTTGAAATTTCACAATCTTCACTAAAGGAGGAAATCTCAATTTATTCATTCCAAAGGATTACACAAAGAAGCTAAGGTCTCGTCACATAGCCTCTTATAACACCAGTATAAGACCTAAGTCTAAGATGTGCTATGGTGAGAGAATATGAGGGAGGCTCAGATAACATTGCCCTAGTAGTAATCTCTACTAACTTGAACTTCTCCCGCATGTGTTTCTATTCAAGCTTGACATGCTAGAGTTCGGCTTGGGCTTGGTCAAAAGCGAAGCCCAAAGATGTCACCTCCTTCCCAAGCGCTGATAAGTGGGCTTCATAAGGTTCGAGTCTACCGGATGAAGCCATCGACTCCTCTTTCTACATAAACCATTAACATCTCTATTAAATAGTTAAGAGTAAGTTAATATTCTAATCAAAAATTTTGGGTCCTTACATGCAGGGAGGTGTATCTGTGGAAGGGGTTCAAGGGGGAGGATAAAGAGTAGGGTTCACTGCAGAGTAGGGCTAGTGGAGGAGTAGGGATTGCAGAGGAGGTCCGACAAAGAGATGATCATGGGGGAGGGGAGTTGATGCTAGGGTACAGTACTGTGAGATCTTGAGGGCAAGATAAATAGAGAGTACTATGCACCGCATTTTATAAAATATAACTATGGTTTTATCGGCGCTAAAATTTTAGTGCTGATAAAGGATCCCCTTTTCAGCACTTTTTTTCTTGGCGCTGATAAAAGGAAGCGCATCCCTTACTCATTTTTATAGTGGTGGGAAAAGTAGTGTCTTCATTGATAACTTGGATAATTCAATGATGGATAATATTTTCATAAGATGTGTATTCTATCCCATTTATCTCTAAATATAATGAATAAAATATTTTTTTGTTAAATTTAGATTTGGTGTTTCTTATACACATAGTTATGATTTATTAACATCTATAACTTTATTTAAGGGGAGACATAAAATATCTTACTTTGGTTCGGTAATTTATGTTATTTTCATCTAAAAAAATGTTCAAATAATATTACTGAATTCAATGAACATTTACCTAATATTCACAATGTGTTATGAATATATATGAACTAGAAATATGATTTCTAACATATAATATATTTTATAGATAGAAAGAGTAGTTAAAAGATCAATCCAGAAGAATAAAACTTGGTTGAAAAGTTAAAAATTGTCTCCTATAGAATCCAATCAATTTCATTAAAACCTATGGTTTTTAGGAGGTATAATAATAGTTTCATATGTTTGTATTATCTATTATTTACTTAAATGATTCATTGAAACTTCATGAATTTTCCTATCCATTTATCGATGTTCTAGAAATTAATTCTCTAAATTTGAAAGGTATGTGATAATGAGTGTATAATTTAAAAACTATTGTAAATATATAGTAGTTCAAAATCAAAATAATAATTGATTATTCTTTTAATTAAAATTAATTTTAAAAAAGTAAATAATTACTATATCTAGGGTTTGAATGTACAGGATTTTATCAATATCAAATGAATCTATGTAAAATATTTATATCATCATCTCACTTATACTATGTGATAAGTGATGATGTTTGATAATAAAGAGTTATTATGACTAATTATATACACCTAGTTTATGATTTATAAATTTATATAACATGTTCTGAAAAGAAGATATGGATGATATAATTTTATCCAGGATTAAATTTTTATACATGTATTTGTTAAAATATTTTGGGTCTATTACCACCACCAATCAGTGATATTTTTTAATAAATTATTATTTTAAATGAAAGTATTCTAAACCCAAAAAAAGATCATATGATATGGAAACAATATTTTGTTTTCATAATATTCTACAAAAAGGGACAAAATTAATTCATAAAACAAAATGTTTGTGGTGTTTATTAACAATATATTTTAAAAAAATATATAACATCTAAGAAACAAATAGAATTATTTTTGAACATAAAGAAGTTAAAAATTAACTAATAAATGATAACTCAAATCATACGTAAAAGTGTTTATCACTTTATCCAAAAAAGAGTTTAGCGAGTTCGATAAAAAATAATGTATCTAGTTACATTATTTAAAAGAAAAGTATGATGGAATAGGTCTAAAATGATAATGATGATAAAAATTAAAAGAATCCTATGTAGAAAAATGTTAATATAATAATATTTTATTCAAAAAATTTAAAATGTATAAATATCTTCAATAAGCTGAAATGATAGGAATATTATTCATAAATGTTACCATTATTGAAAATTACATTCTTTATTGATTTTTCTTATTAATGAGTTTATTGGGAAGGATTTATCATATGGTCATATAGATACAAGACATGGATAACATATGATGTGATGTGTTAACAAAAATATAAAATTTTGCGAACATAAGGATGATCTTGATTTTTTAAAAATATGATATGATAAACGAGGGATTATGTTTCTTTTGAAAATAAATTTTAAAGAGTTTAAGAATATTAAAATTTTTCAGATTAAATGAAACATTTATTTTATCATTAATTCACTTTGGTTGTATAAATGTACAAGTTGATATACTTTTCATGAAGTGAAATGATAATTGAACTCCCAATTTATGACATTGAGTTTATCCCTATCAGATATTATTCATGGATAACTATAGGAGAGATTAAAATTTGAAGGGTAACAAGAGAAGGATTATTTTATGGAGATATGAAATATAATCATGAGGAATAAAACATATAATTTCATTCTTTATATACACTAGATGACCTACTAAGTATACCACATGGGGTGTCATACCGATGTCTTTGGTATACTAGGTGTGCATGGATCATATTGAAGTCCCCACTACCCGAGGTTGCTGAGATTATGTTCATGATTACCTTCATACTTTTATTACTTAATTGAGTATATATATATCGATTTATCTATTAAAGGAGTGGTTGGGTTTTTTACGAATCATGTCATCAGGTATAGCCATACTAAGATGGTAATTTCCCTATTATATGAAAATTAAAAAATTAAGGCCCTCAATTAAGATATACTATGGGAGGTTGTATCCACACCAAGATATTGTATACATTTTCAGATATGGGACTGGTGATTTTCATATACATAATGATGAATGAAATATGATGTATTTATCGATCATATTTTTCTACATTAATGGTGTTTTGAAAAAATGTTTTGTCCATATTGGATTGATGTTCATTATGTCCCATGATCAATTGATGTCTTAGATAAAGGAAAAATATTAGAATAAATGTTTTTATATGAGGTAGACAAGTAGACACATTTATAGAGATTAATGTTATTGATGAATATCATTCTAGATCCCTTTATTGCTTATGTAACATTGATGATTTTTAGAGGCTGTTATTTGCTTACATATATGGATTTAGAGATTCGTATTTATTTTCGACACTTTAATTTCCTAAAGTAAACCATTTTTGTTGAATAAAGGAATATTGAGTTTGACATAGGGAGATACTCTACATGTGTTTGATAGTTGATCCAAAAAAATTGATGTGTATTCACAAGGTATCTCATAAGATGTGATAAATGCTGAAGTTAATGATAGATATAACAAAGGTTTATTAGAATAAATGGAAAATGTTTTTTGGATATGAATTCATAAGTTATTATATATGATACAATATATGGTGAAATGACACAATGTCTTCTATAAGTTAGTGTAAGTGGGATATTAAAGGGGATATTCCCAAAATCCATAATGATATATGATATATTTTTGGGTTGTATAATAGATTGCATTAAAATTATGATTTCCATGAATTGGGTATATTATTCTTTTTTTGGAAGATGCCGAGATTAGTCATCATTTAGAGATATCATATATTATACTATTTCTTGAGATGAAATGCATGGGAGGAAAATTATTCTTCTGATGAATACATTTACTATCCATAATAGTCACTCATGTACTATGAATGCATGAGTAAATTCAATAGTCAGAGGATTTTTCTTATTTCTTTTATAAACTCTAATATGTGACAGTAGTGGTAGGGTTGTGGGTATGAGATCCTCATTCATAGACAAATCTCATTGAGAGTGGTGTCTCTCTTTATCTTCCTTCATTGAGAATGAGATACTACCACCTCATGAATGGAAGGATGGATCCCTTTTATGGGATAAGATATTCAGTTTGGCCAGTGGATACACCATAGAGGTGGGATTATTTTGAAACCTTCATTATCAAACCCATATGTTGTATTTTTAATATGTTGTGTGTTATCATCAATGTATGGTAAATTTATTTACAATAATTATTCATATCAGTATTTCATTCATAATTCCATATTTCTTTAATTGATATCCTCACATTTTGTTTCTAATTACATATTCTATGTATAATAAGTGTTATTTGATTCTAATAAAAGCTAATAGTGAAAACATTTATAGTATTAGAAATTATGATTTTTGAATTCCTTATATTTTGGGAAAGTAAAAATATTTATTAATTATATTACCATTAGAAAATATATTCATATGATATATTGAATATTGTGAAAAATTTTCATTCTATGTTTTATATTCTTCATTCCTATTTCATATTTCTATGAGAAAACATGTTTCTGGTCCTAGTTACATGTGGTAAAATTCCCTTCTCAGTTTCATAATGTGTATTATTACTCACCCCTTGTATATGCACATTACTGTGTATGCCAACATTGATTTCCATTAAATAGTAAAGGGTCTTGTTTCTTTCAACTATTGTGCTGATATTTGATGTATCTATAATATTTGCTAGAGATTGTATGGTGGAGATTCCACATCTTGGTCAATATTGGTTCCACCATAGTGCCCTAGTGTTTTATTACTTTATAGTATAAGAATTTCTATTCTTTTTTCTATTCTATTGTTACTCTGATAATATTTTTATAGATATTTTATTGAGTGGGATGGTTTGTTCCTCAAGAGTCATATATTTAATTTTTGGTTATTATTTTTTATTGATAGCTTGTTTGGTTTAAAAAGAGGAAAATCATCCCCTAATTTTAGGTAATCCCTTATAATTTATTAAAAGGCTTTGGTGTCTTGGGGATTCCACATAAGGTTAGTGGATCTTTGACACTTTCCAAGACAATAGGTAAGTTCATGATGATAAATGATATCTAAAATTTCAATTAATAAGAGAATGATAGAGTCATGGATTTAATTTTAAGATATATGGGTCTAATATATTCTTTATTAATTGAGCTTCTCTAGTTATAGTTATCGAAAATCTGTGTAGATAACCTACAAGATAAGATGCCAACCAAAATCATCTCCTAAGGTATCCTATTGGTTTCTGAGTTTTTTTACTATATCAATTTGTTTAGAGGTTGAAATTATTAAATCCAAGAAAATAGATTATCAAGTACCATTGTCCTCAATATAAAATTCAATAAATGTATAAATAGCCATTATCACCCTCATGCTAAAAAGGTTCAGATGATGTGTCCATGGAAGTACAAAGGAAAATTTTTATTCCTTCCCATATTATTAGGTGTGAAAGTACTTTATATATTCAATATAGAATAACTTGATCTAATTACCTCAATTTAAGAATATAGATGGAACATGTAAGGATGATTAAAGAAATTATTACCCTTACTATTGAATGTGGAATCACAAAATCCAACAATACTTCATCATCAAATATAAGCTACAAAAGATAGTTGGTGATGGTCAAAATCCAATGGACAATCCCAAATAGCATGTGTCATATGTTTCATCGATTCTCTTAGAATAAGTATAATAAAGTTAAATTCACTCATATAGGAATTCAAAAATGTTATATGAATCTATGATCTAGAAATCAATGGATGCCACCATTAGGGAATGTATAAATATACTACTCATGATCTCATTTCTTTATGCATATCTGATAGTAGTATATAATATTGATCAGAATTCGAAGATAAAATGAATGTTTCATCAGAAATATTAAAAGGATAGTTCCACAAGGATTCCAAAACCACTCTATATTTATATGTACTCTATGGCCCCATCATTTGAAGAATGAGTATCATCCGACAAAATAAGAGACTGGGCACCATACAAAAAAATCATCTTTTGATGGGGACCATTAGTTTTCTTTAGTAAATGTTTTCTGAGTAATGAACATTTTCATATAGAAATAAGATTTTTTTGATACAGAAGATTCTATTTCTATCAATAAGGATTTATCCATATCTAATTAATGTTAACCTAGTTTTTCTGAGTATGCACTTGATATTTATTATCACATATTCACTTAATCATATAAGGCATAACAAAATTTTCAATACTATTCTCCAATAATTAATGATTAATATCTTGGTGATACCCCGCACACATTTAAATAGGGTATCATTGACCCTATTGATACCTTAGACTGTAATGTTAGTAGAGCATATACCTGATTTCAATTTCATACCCAGTAATCTGGGTCCACAGTGGGACTCCTATCATTATCCACTAATATTTACATTTGTTAAGGAAATGTTTTCAATTAGTTGGTTTCCTAGCAGGGCCTTGAGGATGACAATGAAAACTCCATTAAAGAATAGGTAACTCTCTTCCAGTGGGAAAACAAACTCCAGAACAAGATCATATAGTTCCTTCAAAGATATTTTCTCTATTGTGAAATTCTATGATCCTATTATAGACTCCATCGATTTAGTAATGTACCAAATCCTATAGGGTTGAGGGAATTACTATTTTTCACCCCCTCATCGAGTGCATTCCAAACACTTGTTAACCATAGTAATTTCTAGGAAGTGAATGGGATAGTCGGATTTCACCATTCTAGTGGTGGAATCATTGATGTCCAAATCATCAATAACTTCATCATGAACACTCAAATTGATAATTTTAAGGATATTATATTGATATATCGACCATATTATAATATAAATAAACTCATATTTGGTATATAGTGGAAGATACAGTATCACCCATCTATAAATTTTAGGCAAATCATGGTATATTTACTCAATCCAAAGAACATTTCAGAGTACTTGACTATTGAATTTGAGATTAATTATATTGAGTTAACTAGGGAATCTGGTCCAAAATAGGTGAATTTGAGAGACCATCCAAATTATTTCCCCTTCAACTCATTGATATTGTTTACAATCCAGAATTACATAACATTTATGGATTAGATTTAAATGAAAATATAATATTTGGAAATGAAGCTTATGATACACAAATATCTACTTTTGTCATTTGAACACAATGATTAAAACACACTACAGAATAATCATGGTCACCCCCTCTCTGAAATTGAAAAAAATAAGGTATCTTCTTTTAACCTGAGCATGTGAATAAATGTTTCACCTATTCATTATAGGATAAACTCTTTAATCTCTGAAATATTTGATTAACTATGGAGGATACCATGAAAGAATATCCCACAAATTTTATATATCACTATGTTTTAGTATATATAATTTAAGAATGTTTTTTAAGCATTGGACCCATAAGCAGATAAATGAAGGCCTGATGGAGTTAGGTGATCCTAATATGCATGTAACTTTCTTTTAATTCATTATCCCTCTAGTAGTGAACTATCATTCTTAAGAAATTATTTCAAATGAAAGTTTCATAACCATGTGACATTAAAGTAAACAACGCAATTCCCAATTGCATCTCCTTAAACTAAATAATATATCTTCCTCACCATATGACATTAAACAATATTGATAATGTATTAACTCCATGACTTTGAACAATGATTTAAATCATCCTCACCATATGAGGATATACTGTACGAATAAATACATTACTAGTTGAATTTAAACTGCATAGTATACAATACTCACCATAAAAATTAAATCTATATAGCCACATTCTGGGTGGAATAAATCAAAACTTCCTTGTGTACCATCATAATAGCATGTTAGTAAGCTGCATATCCCAAGTCCATTCTTCATGTATCAAAACTAGTTATACATAGTCCTTATTAAATTACACTAACATATATGATATATAATATAACATACTAATATCCACACTCCCAGATATGGTGTTGAAATCATAATCATTACATTTTAGGCTTTGATGCCAATAATTGTGACCCAATTTTTTCTTCCAAAACTTACAATATCAAAATGTTAAACAAAAAAATACATTCTAAAAGACCTTTTAGGTTTATAGTTATAGATAACTAGGAAAAAATCCAACATAAGAAATACTCATGTTCTTAAATGAGAATTTATCCCAATTAACCCTTCTTTTCTTATTTCAGATTATGTCATCATCATCATCAATATGAAATGTGATCTTGAAAAAATTAATTCAAACTATTTCAATAAAACCTATGAAAGAAGAAAACTAATAAGGGTGAGATAAAATTCTCAATAAGGGTAAAGAGAAGCTTTATAATTTGAAATTTATCACTGAGAATAAGAAGTTAATAAGGGTATAACGACATAATCTGAGAACATGATTGAATCATAAAATAACTCATACACATGAATAAAGGAATCATCAATAATGAATCATGAAATGAGGATTTATGAAAGGAATGATTCATAAAAATAAATAATCATGATCCATATGATATCAATATTAATCAAAGGAAACATTATAAACCCATAGAAATCGTGGATATAATATGTTGGTATCTTGGAACATCATCATCATAGAACCCTTAGACAACCCTTACAAAGGAAATAACTATAAGAACAAATTCCAATATATTTCATCAGATAATGTAATCATTACGAGTTGAATTTGATAAATATCTAGACAAACCCATCATATAATATGTAGCAGGCTCCCTTGATGCTATCTAGGCCACCCCTTCATATATAATGACCAAGAACCACGAATATAGTACATAGAACATATAAATCATCGTAAAACTCATAGAAATAATCATTATTACTTTCATAACAGGAATAACCAATGGAATAGAAATCAGTTAATTCAAAATATACATGAAATATGATTAAACAATGAAAAATAAGTGGTTTCTATAATAATATCACTTAAATACTCTTAATCCATCTAGATAATTAATGAGAATGACATTAAAAGAAAATATCCCTAGTGGAGGATAAGTAACAATAATGGTGTTTAATGTTGATGAAAACCATTAAAATGAATTAAAATCAATCAAGAGTAAAATATCATTTTCATTTTTAAAATAAAATTTTAAAATGTAAATTATTTTTAAAATAATTTTCATTGAACGTTTCTTTTAAAAACTAATAAATTCTATAATATTAGGAAAACTTTTTATGTAAAAATATCGTTCTGAACATGAAAAGAAAGATTCAACGAAATTATGGTCATGATGAAATTTAATTCCATAAATAATCTAAAATTTAAGAAGAATATTTATTTTATACTATAAAAACTTTAGAAAATATCCTTCTTTAGATAATGATATTAATATTCTATTCATATTTCCAATAAAATCCAAATGGGAATTATTTTGAAAATGAAAAAAAAAATATTCCTTTTGATTTTTTTTGTAAAAAGTAAAATTGGGTAATATTTTTTAGTAAATCATTTTTAAAATGTTAAAAACCTTTTTAAAAACATTTTTTGAAAACAAGGCTTTGGGATAAAATATATTTCTAACTGAAGAGAGAAATAAGGTAAGTTTTTCTTAAACAATCTAATAGATTCTAAGAAAAACAGAGTGAAAAAATTGGTAATATAACATGAAAATATCAATAATAACTTCATTAAGAGAAAATTGATTGGATATATTATAAATTTATCAAAATTATTCCCTATAATAAAATTCATTATTAAATACTCTTTATTAGAATAATATTGTGAAATAATCCTTTAGAGTAATCGTAACATGAAACTAACAATTAATCAATGAATTGATTATTGAAAAACATTAAATACACATAAAAAACAATAAATACAATAACATATATGAAAAATTAATTACACACATAACATTATAATATCAATCACAATTAAGGAGTATTATAACCAAATGAAAATAAATTGTGTTATGAAATTCCTTACCACTTGGTAACTTTTAATTCAAATCACCTAATCCAAAATAATAAAAATGAAAAAATAAAATACCATGAATAATGTATAATTACTAATATTACATGTAAAAGGGTCTATATATACCCTAAATAAATGAAATCATGTTTATAACATTACCATTTTCCATAATAAAATTAGGTTGAGATGAAATCTATTACATCACACTTCATTTTAGTCGAATGCGATTTAACCTATTTTATATTAGTATAAAACATGTTATTAGATTATTTAATATCTATATTGATTTTTATAATATCATATTTGATCCTTTTTATAACATCTTATCACCCATTTATTAAGAATATTTCTTTATATTCATTATTTTATATTTTAATAGTCTTATTTTCTCATTCGTGATTTTTTATGAAAGTTCCAATTCTTATGAATATTATGTAGTTTCAAAATATACAGTATTATAATAATGAAATAATTGTCATAATTATAAATAAATTATAATTTTATGACTAATCGTGATGGTTGGTTTTGAGAAATGAAGTATGTTACGATCATGGAGATAGTAGGTCGTATGTACGCATGAGTAACACTTCATTTCATGACAATCATTATATATAGGATGTAAGTAATATTATATCACTAAATAATGATAATAATAATATACATATAATATTAGTTTTTTAAATACACAAATATATATTATCTACCAAGTGTGGGGATGAAAAGAATGTAAAATCGTTTTTGTGAAGGTTATAGT
Source organism: Viscum album (assembly GCA_963277665.1). Classification (NCBI taxonomy): domain Eukaryota; kingdom Viridiplantae; phylum Streptophyta; class Magnoliopsida; order Santalales; family Viscaceae; genus Viscum; species Viscum album. The sequence goes on along the minus strand of OY728143.1, from coordinate 174,488,948 downwards.
GCCCACGTACATGAAAGATGTTATAACTTTTAGTGTGTGAAAATGTAAGAAATAAAATGATATATTTTATTTTATGAATAATAATTATTTCATTAAAATTATAATTATATCATTAAAATTATAATTATGTCATAAATATCACATATATTCACTATTTTTACACGTATTACCTTTTATATAATGCATTACTAAGAAACGATTGACATCGATTCCTGAGGAGGCAGTCTGCCACACACATGAGTAATATTATTGTATCTCCTATGGAATTGAATGTAAAATTTATATAAATATAATGAATCGTGATTTATAATTATTTTTTAAGTATTATATATATATATATATATTCTATATCCATCATCATACCCAACCAAGATAGGTGGGAATGGAAAAATGAATGGCATCTATTATCAAGGAGGTAGTCTATCGTACACATGAATGACGATTTTGTAAGCCTTTTGACAGAAGAGGGAAATGATTTATCTTGTTACACTAAAATAATTACATATAATTATATTTTATGTATTTCATATATTATATAATATTTTTTTATTAATTATTTATCTATATGGGGAAATAAATAAAATAAAAACTCTTGTTAAATAATGTCAAATCTTCTTCGGGTATCATCTTTTGGTTTGCACCAAAGGCCTTCCTAAGTTTGATTTATTCCAACGATAATGATTATATGATTAGGGGAGGTAATTTGGAAAATTATTTTGGTATATATTTGCTAAAACGATGAGATTTTAAGGTGAGAATAATATAGGAGAGTGGGTGGCCTTTTATAGGTGGGGGAGAGGATGCACTTTGTATATTTCAAAATAATTGTTTACTTGCACATTTTTGAAGTGTCAAAATGGGTAAAAAATTGACAATTTTCTATAATTATTGATTTAATGGTAAAAATATATTAGTAAAATAGTTTTATACATGTTTATAGGTAATATTTACTTTTATCATTTTAGTGTAGTATCATATTAACCTCATTTTTACATTAACGACGGTAATTAATTTTTATTGCATTCGCTATTAATTTTATTAAAAAATTAAATAGAACGTAAAATTTAATATATATAATTATTATTCAAAATATGGAATCAATTTCTCAAAATTGAGTTCATATAAGTGGGAAAATGTATCTTAAAATTAATCTCACAGATGGGATGAGAAACAGGGGTTTTAAAGAAAAAATGTTTAAAAGTTTACAAAGATTTTATATCAAAATAAATTTTGAAATTTATTCCAATGACATTAATTGTATTAATGGATGTATAAATGAACGAAAATTAATTTAAAAAAATTTTAAATATAATTTATCCTTATAAATAATTTAAATGAAAATATTGTTTTCAATTAAAATTCAGTATTTTTCACTATTAATGAAACAAATTAATCTTTTAAGAAAATTATCAAAAATTAACCATAATATAATTATTAAATGAATATTTAAAAAATATATGTTAAATGTTTTAAAATAAATTTTCTAAAACTTTAAATTCATTAAATTTAAATCAAAACCCAAAAACGTGTTAAAAAAAATAGGTTTTCAAGAACTGTATTTTTTCAACAACAAGATGATTTTATATTAACACTCTCTATTACAATAATAATCTTATGAATATAAATTAAAATTATTTAATATATAATATATATATTTATTTAAAAACATTTCTCATTAAGTATTATTTTAATTTAAAAATGTATAATAATTATACGCTTCAATATATTTTTCAGAAAAAATCCTTCTATATGCCCCAAAAAAGTTATAATTAAATCCAATATAAAGGTTATTAAAAATATTATATTGGTTAAATATAAATAAATAATAATTATTTCTCTTAGAGTCATATTGAAAACATAATTTAACTTTTAAATATCTCAATTTTTTGAATGGAAATGACATTTCTACAAAAATAATTGATTTTCACAATTCACGGAAAAATCATTATTTAAAAAAATTGAAAATTTATCCCAATGTAAATTTTTATATTATAATTAAAAAAATAAATTTAAATTTTTCAAATAAATTTTATAAAATTTCTAAAACAGAATAATATTATTTTCATGAAAAGTAGAAAAAAATCTTTTTTTAATGAAACATATTTTTGAAGAATGAAACCAATTTTCAAAAAATTGATTGATTATTAACTAAAAATTTATAAATAATTTATATATAGTAGGATACATATATATATATATATATATCATGATGTAATTATAACTATTTATTTCTAACAATTTAATGTTTATGATATAATGATAATATATATATTGGGCTTTTTAATATCGGCATTTCCTGTTGGATATGACAACGAACATAAAAATATTAGAGTTGTGTGTACCATATTAAATTTAAGAAATTATATTTATTTAAAAATAAATATATTATAAGTATCAGGGTTTTATATTATAATTTAATATTAGTTTTTTGTGTCCTTTACACTATCAATCATTATCTTTTTATTTTAAAATCTTGGGGTGTTACATCCCCCCATGATAAATTGCATCATTTAAATTTGAAATTTATGTTTGTAATCAAAGGATATACATTTGAAAATAATTTATTTCAACCCTCATTATAAAAAGGGTATATAAAAATCCTATTAATATGGAATAAATATAATTACAAAGCACATTTGTAATAACACATAACCGGGTTTTCAGATAGGAGAATATATGTGGGAATTGAGGAAATTCATAAATAATTAAAGAGAGTGACTGATTTCATTAATCACAAGTGATGATCAATGGAATGTTAAGGGGACCAAAACATCAACTTTTTGATAATCTAAATGAATATATGATTCTTATGACATTAATGTAATATGATAACATTTTTCATTCCAAATATTTTTCCAAGATTTGAAGAATTATTTCCCATATAGTTTAAGATAATAAGAAAATATACATACTTGAGGATTATAGTTTCCTCCTTTTTTTCAATTTTCACAACAATCTCATCTTTTTCTACAAAACATGATCATTCAATATGTTTTCCTCATGAATCATGCACTAAATCTACTTTTATGAACTATATAACCATTAAGGGATACAAATCTATTCCTTCTATATTTATAAATCAATCGAAACCATCATGGTTGCACATTGTGAAATAATTCCCAAAATGAATAAACCTTCATATAAAATATTAATTTTCAATTATAAAGAGTAATGTAGAAATTTTAAACTAACTCATTAAATAACACTATATCACAAATTACATTAATAACGTCAAAATTAAAGACTATTTTAACCTCAAAGGTTATCTCAAAACTTTCAAGATTTCATGGAAAAAATTAAAATCCTATTTTGAAACAACACTAATAAAATAGACACCCAAATCAATTTTCAATACATTGGTTATCTATATGATTAATCTTATGTTCTCAATATCCATGATCATTTAAACTATAATGGTTATCATTACCTTAAATCTTATTTAAAAAAAAACATAAATCCATACTTCATTTAAACTATAGATTTACAAATACATCAATCTATTAAAACAAAAACTAATATTTCATTAATTGAATTAATATATGATTTATTAAAACCTGAAAGGGGTGTATAATTCTTTGAACTTATGATAATCCTCAATATTAAGGACCTTTTAAGGTATCCCTTACTACTAAGATAACCTCACACGAAAATATCCTAGTATCTAGTCTTATATAAACTGAACTCTGATACCAAATTTAGTAGCCCAAAACCTACACTCCTAGTTCTGATGTTGAAATCATTAACATGACATTTTTATCTTTGATACTGATAATTATAACCCACGTTTTTCCATCCATACCAAACAACATCAAGATAAAAATTGGTTCAGTTAAATTCTCATCTATGTTTTAGGTTTAGAGTTTTTGAAAAGCTAAAAAATCCTATATAAACAATACCCATGATAATAAATGATAATTTTCCCTCCTTAAAACATCTGTTTTTATTTCACATAATGTCATCATCATCATCCACATGATTTAACTTCTAGAATTAATTCATTAAACCTAATTATTTGTAATCTAGGGAAAATGAAACATAAGACGGGTGAGCCAAAATTTTCAGTAAGAGTAAACATAAGCATTAATATATTAAATTCATCAATAAAAATAAGAAGTAGTTAAGGGAATAATAATATAATAAAATTGCATGAGTGAATCAAAAAAGTAACTCAAACCCATCATTAGAGAATCATCAATCAAAAAACATGGAATATGGATTTTCAAAAATAAATATTCATAAAAATATATAATCATGAACCATTTGATATAAATCATTATCCAAGGATCCATTATAAACCCATGGAAATCCAAGATATAACATGTTACCTTTTTGAAACATCATCATCATAGAATCCTTATAGAACCCTTATGATTATAATATCCATAAGTATGAAATCCAATATAATTTTTTTGATAATGTAATCATTACCCTATTCATTAGAGCACTACTTGGGCCACCACATATAGTAATATTTAATGAGCTCACATAGTGCTATTAGGGTTGACCCATCATATCTGTTATAGAGGGCTCACCCAGTGCTATTTGGGCCCCCATCATATATATTTTCATAGAACAAAAAATGAACTACATAGGGATGAAGCATCATCATAAAACTCCAACAATAATTATTCCATTAATTACATAGTTAAATAATGGAAAATAAATGGTTTCTATGATAATATTGTTATAATATTATTAACCCAATGAAAAGAAAAAATTTCCAAAACAACATCGTTGAAATAGTCTTAATCGAGCTAGAGAAAGAATGAGGGTGGATTTAATAGAAAATATCCATAATAGAGGATATGTAACAACAAGGGTTTTTATTTTCGAATAATACCACTAAAAATCAATAAAAACATTATTCATGAAAAAAGCCTTTTTATTTTGAAAGTCTATTTTTAAAACATAATTTTTTTTTAAAAATCCTTTCATTGAAAATTACTTATAGAAACAAAGAATTTACGAAATATTAGTCTAATTTTTTTTGAAATATATACTTATAAAATTGAAAATGATGGATCAAATAAATGATGGTCACCATGGTGGGTAATTTTTTATATGTTGAACAAGTTAACAACATTATTACATTTCCACAGTATAAAGGTGATAATGTTCTATGTTCAGAAAATGATAAAAATATTCTTCTCAAATTTTCAGTAAAATCCAAATGGGAATTGTTTTGAAAATGAAATATGACTCATTTGAATACATTTTTTTAAAAGTAAATATGCATAAACATTATTTCAATAAATTATATTTGAAACTTATTTTTATTTATAGAAAACATGGTTTTCAAAGAAAATAGATTCCTGACCGAAGAGAGAAATAAATATCGGTTTTTTTAACACAATATCTAAAACATTTTAAGTAATAGTAAGTTGGAATTTGGTACTAGTACTTGAATGTATCATTAATCACCAGAGTATAAAAATTTAGTTTTCTTATTATAAAATTATCAAATAATCTCCCTCAATATAAATTCAATAATAAATAATCTTTATTGGAATGACATAGGGAAATAAACCCTTGCAAAGATCATAACATTGAAGTGATAATTAATAAATAAATAGATTATGTGTATCAAATATATATCCATAAAGAAATATAAATACAACAATATATAGTTATAATTCATTACACACATAATCATATAATATTAATGAAAATGAAGGAGTAATATAATCCTATGAAAAGAAATTGGGTTATGAAATTCCTTACCACCTGATAATTTTTAATTAAAAACCCCTAAGATGAAATAAATCCGATTAATACATAAAATAAAATTAATAATGTATTATTCAGGATATTACATGCAAAGGGGTTGTATCCCCGCCACATAAACTAAATTAGGTTCATAAATTTAACATATAACTTAATGAAATGAAATTGAGATGAAATCACTTACATCTTGCTTCCTTTTGTAAGAATATGATTTAGCCTCTTTTATAGTGGTTTAATACATATTATTAACATATTAAATAACCATATTAACGTTTATAATTTCTTATATTATCCTTTTATAACTTTTTATGACTTGTTTGTCTATAATCATTCATTATTTTCATTGTTTGATGTCTTAATTGACATGTTTTCTCACTCTCGATTTTTCATGAATGTTTTAGTTATTATGAATTTTATATAATAAATCAAATATAGAATTATAATAATTACATAATTATTATATTATTTCATAAATAATAATTCTAATAATAATCATGAATGTTTTTTTGCAAAATGAAGTATGTTACGATCATGGAGGCAGTATGTCGTACTTACGCAAGGGTAATATTTCCATTCCTTGAAAATAATTATATAAATGAATTAAGTAATATTTATCTTTCATGAATGATAATAATATCATATATATGAAATTATTTATTTAAATATAATTTTATACATATCATCCTTAAGTTTTGTCAATGAAAAGAGAGTCATATCACTTCGTTAAGACTGTAGTCCACATGTACGCAAATGACATTATCACTTTTTCAGTGACTGAAAATGTAATAAAAAAAATGATATATTATACTTAAATATTTATATAAATTTTATTAATCTCAAAATTATTTCATTTATATCCTATAAATTCATTATAATTGCCCTATTACCCTCTATGTGACGCATTAGTGAAAAACGAATCACATCTCTTAGCGAGGTAGTAGTCCATCATACAAGTGAGGGTCATTATTATATCCCCAACAGAATGGAATGTAAAAATGTATATATGATATAATTAATACAAATAAATAATTATGTTATAAATTATATATATATATATATACTTTATATCCATCATCAAACCCAACAGTGAGAGGTGGTAATGGAAAAACGGCTAATATCGGTAAGTGGGGTTGTAGTCTTTTGTACACAAGAATGATGATGTCATTACCCATTTTATGGAAGAGTAAAATGATATAGGTTATGAAATTAAAATATTAAAATATAATTTTATTTATGATAATGATTTTATTATATAATCGTGTTTTTTGAATAATTGAAGGCTGTGAAGATGGAAATAACATAATAACACTTGTTAAAGAACATTAATTTTTTTTGAGTATCCTCCTTAGGCTTCCACCAAACAAATTCCTAGGTTGAATTTATTCCCATAATAAGGAATATAAGATTAGGTTATATAATTTCGGATGTTATTATTTCCATTATTGGATGAGACAAATATGTTTTATGCTGTGAAGAAAAGAAGAGAGGGTGAGACCTTTTATAAGTGTTGGAGAGGACACACTTTGTATTATTGAAAATAATTGAGTGCTCCCATGTTTTACAAGTGTCACTAGGGTCAATAATGGGAAATTATACAACCTTATTTGTTTAATTGTTGAAATGTTTCAATTAAATTGTTTCTAGAACAATTTTTAAGTAATTTTTATGATTATATTTTTAGTTTAGCCTATCAGTAAACCCATTTTTACCTTAATCGCGGTAATTATTTTTTTTTGTATTCAATATTCATTCTGGTAAAATAAAATTTTCAACAAATTAGATAATATAAATTATTATTATTCTAAAATATGGAATAATTTTTTTCCAAATTCCATTAACTTAATTGGACAATTATAATTTAAAAATAATCTGGTGGATGCTATTAGAAATCATGTTTTTAATGAAAAATGTTCAAAAGTTGACAAAGTTTTTATATCAAAATTCCAAATGAAATTAATTTGAGAGACCAAAATTTGATTAATATGGGTATAATTTAAATAATTTTAACTTAAATATAATTTAATATATAATTTATTCATATAAATAATTTTAATGAGAAGTCATTTTTCAATTGAATATTTAGTATTTTTGATTATTCATTAAAAAATTTATTTATAAAAAAATAATTGTAATATAATTTTAAAATGATTATTTTAAAAATTAATTTTATTTAAATAAAATTAATTTAATAAAATATGAATCAAAACCCACAAGCATGACAAAAAATGTATGTTATTATAAATTTATTTTTCAAGAACAACATTATTTTAGGTTAACATTATGTGTTATAAAATCCGTTGAATGAATAATAGTTAAATATTTTATATATTATCAATAAATTTCATTTAAAACATTCACCATTAGGTACTATTTTAATTAATCAAAATAGAGAATCATTATTCACTTTAAAACGTTTTTATGAGAAAAAAATACTTTTTTAAATTGAAAAATAAACTTATACTAAAATAAAATATAATGTTGATTCAAGATAATTTATGTTGCTTAAACATAACTAAATACTATGTTTTTCTTGAAATAATATTAAAAACGTATTTTTTTATTTCTCAATTTGTTTAAAATAAATTACATTTTTTTAATCTGTATTTTTACTATTCACTGAAAATGTAATAATTTCAGTAAAAATACAAAAATTATTGCAAATTAAATTTTAATATTCCATTTAAAAAACAAATTTAATTTTATAAGATAAATTTTCTAAAAGTTCTAAAATTTTATAATAATATTATTTTCCTTCAAATAAATAAAAAATCATTTTTCATGAAAATATGTTTTTGAAGAATAAAATCACTTTAGTAAAAAAATTATTAATTATTTACTAAAAATTTATCAGAAATTTATATTTAGTGGGAAATTTTTTGTATATTTAAATTTCATATAGTAGATAATACTATTCATTCCCACATATTTATTAAATACTTTATGATGATTATATATACCATGGTTTATTTAAGCTCAGTAATTCGTGCTGAATACGATATCGAACATAATAATATAGGGGTTGCATGATCCAAAATATATTGAAGATATTAAATTGATTTAAAAAATTAATATATCATAATATCTCGTGGTGTTATATTTTCATCTAAGATCAGTGTTTCATGTCCATTACGCCATTGAACATGATTTTATTCCTTTAAAATCACAGGGTGTTACATATAGTTATTTTTTATGACCCATACTAAATATTATGTATGATATAGATCTACATAAAAGGTTTTTAGTTTATTAATATATAATATCATGTTGATTTTTCCTCATCAACCCAACACTATGATAAAATTTTCTCACTGTATCCTCACACTAAGGCCTTCCTTAATCCATGTTTCATTCCCTCCCATTCCAGGAAACCTATCCTTTTCATTACCAATTCACAACAGATGAGCTAAATATACATGGATAATGAAATACCCATATTAATAATTATGTATATCATTATTCTTATCCTCCTATGATCCAAATTTATTTAAATTTCACCTACCTTCATCCCAACTAAAAAATTATATCATAATTAAACATTCCCATTCAAAAATTGAAACAAAATTTTAAACAAGGGCTTTCCTTCCATTTTATGTTATATTGAATGATATGAATAATTTTATATTCACCCATTGTATCTCACACTAATGCTAACTAATGTGGGTTTAGGGGTTGTGGTTGTTTTTTATGATTATTGTGATTGAAATGTATTTCAATTAGAATTATAAAGATCAATGCCCAACATGCATGAATTTAAACTTCCTAGCATAAAGACTAGCCCTTATGACTTTAAACTACTTGAAAATGGTCCTTGTTGTATGAAATTAAATTTAAATACATTTAAATCTATTTCATATGATGTAAAACAAAATAAATATAGTTTATATTGTAATACCTTAAACTAAATATAGTGTTCTATGTCATTGGACCAAACATTCTTATGCATGAGTTTGATAATTATAAAATACCGCCAACCATATGGTTCTATTTCCAAAGACCGATGATAAGAATAAAATGAATCCATTTTCAGAAATACTTCCCTATAATTTGGGACTTCTCATTATTGGTGTGTATTACTATAATAGAATATATTTTGATTACTATGAATGAAAATACCCCTATCATACTCTCTTTCATTCTAGTATTTGGGTTTCCCCTCATCCAAATCTGGACCCTTGACATTCTTGCATCAAAACGAGCCCAAATATTTCACTTTTCCATAAATTAGAATTATGAAATTCAATTTAATATTGGTCTTATTCATTTTCACATAAACTAAATGACACCTAAGTCTAATCTACATGACTCTAAATTGAACAACATATGATCCTAGATTTATTACCATTGACATCATGAAATGTGTTCCTTATGACATGAATTTAAACTGGGTAGTTCATGGTCTAACTCATATGACCATAAACTACCCAAATATGTCAATAATAAGAGATCAAAATCAATTAACATTATACACCCATTACATCTTGAGACATCAAAAAATTATTTTTGAGATTAATTTTACCCTCCTCTTTATTTGAGGAATAGATGTACTTCCAAAATAACATATCTATCACATGATGTTATAACCAAAGAGTATTCAAAAACCATCTAGACTTCAATTCTTCCACCCAACCTACTTTATTAAATTTGACTTTTTATTCATAGAAAATCCCAATTCATTGAGTATAAGTATATATCATGGCATCCAAATAACCTTAAGAGGATCATATTTTCTTCTTCATTAATAGAACCAAGTACCATGGTTCTTTATTGATCTAAATATACACCCATTAAATGGTGAGAACTGCCAATTATAATTATCCGCTTCAAGAATTTTTTTACCTCAGATGAAATTCCCCCTTTAACCCCATGATCTATTTCTTGATGGTGTGATACTGGTTTCCATAATTACTAATGATCAACCAACTTACACTATTCATCATTATATTTTCTCTAATTCAGAAATTAGAAGACATTATTTATGTCATATGTATCAATTATATTCAAATGTATTTAAAATATATATATACGATATGAAGTCAAACAATACCAATGTTATCAATGAGGCTCAGAGTCACATGACCATAAACAGCTTGACACTTCAATCAATGATTGAAGAGCATAAAACTATAATCATTTAAAATACATAACACATGACTGCAAACTATTGGGATAAATATATCCATAGTGACCTAAAACATAATTGGATATGTTTACTCTATGTGACTCAAGTAAAAATTTCCAGTCCTCTATGTTAGATCATAATCTACATAGGTTCATTAATTTTTTCTCTATAAGATACAATGGTAATATTTATTCTATATGAACATAATTTCATGGTTCATCTAGACTATAAATAAAATTTACTCCTTATTAGAACTATGTATGGATGGATTCCTAATTTTTATGGATAATTAATTATGTATGCATAACTTATATATAGATACTCCCCAAATTACAATCACTCTTAATCCCCATATACAAGATCCAAAACCTATGTATCATGTCCCAATGCATTATTTATCTATACATGTTATTTTTTTATTAACATCAAAATGTTCCCATGTCATAAAAAATTTCAATACGGGATGTTAAATTTTATATCCAAGGCCCTCATTGGATGAACCAAAACTAAAGAACATTATTTCCTTTTTTCAGGCAGTTGATCTATATAATAAAACAATATACTATACATGATTTAAAAAATGGGCTGGGAAAATATTTTTTTGATACCCATTCTCCATACACCAGATCTGGATCTATGTAAGAATTCTTATGGAATTTATTAAGCCACACTAAGATGATATTCCATAAATATATAAAAACTACATATCGCTTGATTCCTAATGTTTTAATATATTTAGTAATGCATAGATTTCTTATCTTAAGTGAAACTACAAATTCACCAATGTTCAACGACCCTTCGGTTTATAATCTCCTTATTAACAAAAAAAATAATTATATGTTAAAAAATATTCCCAGATATAAATAATAGTAACAAAGAACATCATGTGGATTGATTCATGTTGTTTCAGGATATTTAGTGATGAAAAAATCACTTATTTTCTGTCTAAAATTGATTACAAGCACCCCCCCCCCCCCCGTCATCGTAATTTTTTGACCCCTTTTCACATTTATTTTCTATTCATGGGATCAATAATGAGTTGAATCCATCTCATTTTGAACATGAGCCTGATTTTCATAAAAACCCTATCTTTATTTCCTTTTAATTTTTTGATCAATGGAAAATAATATTTTATTTATGGATAAATGGATTATAGATTTTTTTCTGTTCTAGAAATGGTATGGCCATTCCATCTAATGCAAATTTTTCACCATGGTTTAAAAAACATAGAATTCCCGAATATATAAAAAATGACTGAATTCAATCCTAAAATTTCTAAAAAAATATAAATGAATTAATTAGTGGAATTTAATTTATTAAAACTTCAAAAAAATACATAATCAATTTCCAAAACTATTCTTCCAAAATTTCAAAATCTCAAAATAAGAATTTCCATTCCTAACTAAAATTCTCTTCTAGAAGTATTCCAAAATAGAATAATGAAATAATTTTCATAAAAAATGTAAGACTTTTCAAAAACCAACTAATATAAAAGATATTTTCAGTTTATATGTGAAAATATAACTTTTTAAAAGTCATATAAAAATTAAAGAAATGTAGAAATGAACAATTATTAGTAGAAATCCGAATTTTAAGATGATTTTCAACAAAAATAAAATTCAACCATATTTTTTAATATTCAATGTATCACCATTATAAGATAAAATTTTCATTAAAAAACCTTTAATTTTAAAACAAATTTGGAAAAGAAAAATAAAATAATGTCACATCATCGTATGACCGTGAATTTAATGTAATCTTGTACTTTTGACATGAAAAAAATGGAATGAGGTATGATTTATCCCACATGACCAATAATTTTGTTAAGATACAAGAAATCTTCACTATATGAGATCCAGATCCATATAGGGGTCCTTGATATACGGTACCTATCTAGAAATATAAACTATGGTTGAACTATCTATTCCTAAGGAGGGTGATATCACATATCCTTGGTATAAACCACTGAATTTTTTTTGGTTTTCATACCATATAAGAATAAAAAATTCCCCTCCCCTACATATGATATAGAACAATGCATGGGATATTTAAACTATAAGTACATAATAATTTGTTCACATTACCCAAATATACATAATTAATCTTAGACCACAAATCCTTGGCTGGCAAAAAAAATACTATCATTCTTCGATTCAAGATCCCTGACTTTAAATTATGTGAAACCCATTTCAAAATTGTTTATAGTAGCAGTACGTTTTCTCATTCACATATTTTTTATCATTTATTTCTTATATATTATCTATATCAAATTTTGGTAAAGGATATGTGACTTTAAACCCCAATAGTAGTCGGTCAAATAAATTATGACCTTAAAATATATCCCACCACTGTTTAAATCATAAGACCATACACTATAGTAAAATGTGACACAAAGGGTTTTTTGGTTGAAAACCCATAAAGGGTTTCAAAAGAAATGTCAATTGTTACTCACTAAGCCATTAAATTTTGTGGTTTATGAAAAATATAGAATAAGAAAAGAAATTATGACAATGATTTTATGGTTTACTATATAGACCTATCCAAATTCATGATATGATCTCTAGATCCTACTAGTCTAGAAAATAGGTAGAGTTGGGCTGCCTTTCCCCCATCAGGTGAGTTTAATCTATTCCATGGGTAAAATATCATTCAAGAAAAAAACAACATGTCACATTTAGTAATGTATAAGTGATTGTGTACTAAAACATTTCATGTTGTATCCCTTCACCCGACGAATGTTTTAAATACATACTCTAGTAACTATTTTGGTAATCGAATCCTTGTTGAATATAGTGTTCATGATGAACCAACTTAATATTTTTAATATCTGAATTATAACCAACCAAATTCCTTCGGTTAAGATACTCCTTTTGTAATCCTGTAAAAATGTGTTCATTATTTGTATTGGTTCCCAATTTCATAGAAATATTAGTAATGGGGATTTACTAATATGAACGAACCTCAATAGATATTGATGACTAATAATACAATTTCTTTTAAGAAACTAAGTAACCACTACAAGTTGATTTAATGTCATTGGAAGGGGTCCACATAACCCCATTCACTATTTTTTGATTGTGTATAAATAGTTTCCTCTATTCCAAATTGTTGAACTACTCCTAAGAGTATCTATTTATTTTTGTCATAAAGATTATTATGTTATTATTTACCCTTTCTATAACATGGATATTCAAGTATATTCAAATACCCGTAATGTTAACAATTTATGGATCATCTCTACTTTTAAAGAAATATTATGACATATTATTATTTTTACATTTCATAATTTGGTATGTGTATCTTATGAAAAAATAAATTTCATTAGTCATGGAATTCATCTTCGTAATCCAAAATCATTGATTTGGGATTGCAATATTGGAAGTTTTTAATTAGGCCCATAGTCTATGTCCAGTGACCATAATACACTTGGTAAAATGGTACAATAACTATGAAATTAATTGATGTGAAACCATACATGAATTTTTCTATACTATTATTAGTCCCTCTATTCACATTCAGTCTATCATTCCGTTTTTATATAGACTCTTGCAAATTTTTGGAAAAACAATTCTAAATATTAACATAAAAAAAAATTAAGTTCAATCACTATGAACATAAACTACATTCATTGTTCCTTAAATGTGTATACATTTGTATAGATATCTAATTCACACTAGGTTATATTTTATCATGTTTCTATAAATTTTGGCTCATAATTCAGTCAATGTTGTCTAACCTTAAACATAAATAATCATTGGTTAGAGCATTATGACCATAATGTATAGGCACCTATCTATGAGGGGGTCTAATTTCAAAGCTATGATCATTAATTCATGTCTTCCCAATACTACATCATTGAACCCCTCATCATTTGGTCAAATTTATTTTATATTTAATATCAGCAACATTAGTCCATCTTCTATGCCCTTAAACTACCAAAACATGGAGACGAAGAACTCACCAATTTAAATACTCACAAAGAGAATCCAAGGAAAAAGTCAAGTATCCACTCTTTAGTAATTCAACTCTAAAAAAATATAAAAAATATTTAGAACTAAATAAGAATAATGGGATAAAAATTTTCAGGCTGAAAACCCACAAAGGGTGGATTTAAAGGCCCAACCAATGATAATTGGAAAAATCCCAGTGGAGGAAATACCTAAATATGGGTTTTATTTTCTACACAATCGAAAAGTAAAAGTAATGTGTCCAAGACTCATGGATCGCATGACCCACTATATGAATACATGATCGCATGGCCAAAATTTGGTCACGCAAACGCATAATGCACAACGGATGACCTACAGAAGGTCTCACAAAGACCCTTTTAACAAGTCCTTCTTATTCGAAAGGCACCCCAAAAATCACCAATCACACGAAGACAACTAGATAATCTAGCATAGGTCATTTGACATCTCAGTCGGTGAATTCCAGATAGACTCTCCAATAACCCCTAGAAAATAAGAGGAAAATATCCAAAAGGAGGGAACCTATTACAGTTGTAAAGTTCACGAGATCCATCACCGATGAGGAGAGTGATTTTCCTTAAAAGCATTAAAACAAAATGTATATCACCCCAAAATTTGTAAAATAAACAAATGAAATAAATTGGGATGATTATGAAGCTTCTCAAAGTTTTAAATGACACATGGTGCACCCCTCGTGATCTGAAAGGCACAATGAGACCCCTGTGACATGTATTCCTCTTCTAGTAAAATCACATATTTGTGGAGGATCAATGTTGAATACATCCATTGCTCACTCGCAACTCAAGGAAATTGAATCTCTTTCACCGAAGATATATTCAACCAATAAAAAACTGAACTATTATAATTGAGGAGGATCAATGTTGAATGACTAATTAGATATACTCTTATTTAGTATAATTGTTAGGTAACACCAATTACTCCTCTCTAATATACATTTAAATATAATGAACCGCATAACCCATATGAGTTGAGATTACTCATCCAACCATCTCTTCTTCTTATAAAATGATTTATTGAAATTTAATAACATAATAATAATAATAATCTATATATTTAGAAAACAATCATAATTTACTGAATTCTACTCCATTACATCTAAAACATTTATTACAATCAATAATAAGTAGGTCAAACATATCAAGATCCACCCCAACTTATTCTAGAACCAACCTGAAATGAATAAATTATTGTATCAAAATGGAAAATAATACCACTATAGGATGGGGTATCGGTGACATAGATTAGGATATATGGGGAGGGGCTAGGATGGGACTGGATGTGAGGGGCAGGGAGGTTCTTGGTTGGGACTGGTGAAGAAGGGTGGGGAGCAGCTAGGTCAGGACCAACAGTGAGCGGCATTTTATTTAATCACTACTGAAAACCACCTCTAATATCTTTTTTGGTGAAGTGTTACCCTTTATAATAATTTTTTTTATGTTATTTGATTAAATTTTTAAAGCCTTTATGAACCCTCTAATACCTATATTATATTTTAATGTTTTAAAATCATTTCGTTATGAACATGAATCTCCTCCTCATCACCAAGGGTAGTATTTTAATTATTTTCATCATGGAATTATAAAATAATAAACACCACTCCCCATTCAAAGAAAACATGGGAAAAACTATGGTATCATTGGTGATTTTGATTAATTTATTATATAGAGTACAAAACCAATGTTTGGAAAAATAATAAATAACTCCCCTATGTTTTTCTATATAAGGAAACCCAAGATCTTGTTAATATTCACAAAAAACCATGGATCACATAATTACTCTACTATACTATCTCTAGATTCCTACTAAGGTTCTCCCAAGATCTAATGAAGCTCCTCATAATCTTTTGGAATCACCCTATCAAGGTAATGGATTTTCCTCTTTTCTTTCCATTCATGCACCTTCTTTGTAATTGGCCTTTTAATGTCAATTGGTTATGTTTTCATGAATTTATAAATATGAATATACTGTATAATTAATGGCCTAATAATGAGATATCCTTTATCCCCTCACACTATAGAATTTACCTAAGCTGTTACTATGAAGAAATTTAGTAAGGGACACTCTATATTTCCTCTTTTTTAAAGCACCTTATTTATTTAATGCAATTTTTCATCCAATTCTTATTAACTAGATAGGATATTATATATCCATATAGAATACATTGTAATTTAAAAGTGATAATTAACCAATTAAACTCTCATTATTACCTCCCATGATTAATTATTCACCCACTTTACACTATCAAAGTTATCCATTTATTTTTTCATTCCATGTTTTTATTCAATAACCCTTATTGTCTTATTATTGTTAATTCAGAAATTTTTATAACTGATTATGTTATTACATTATATATGAAAATGTAATTTTGAATTTAAAGTTATTATATATCTATTTTTCTATCATTGAACCATTTTATCAATCTTCATGTTCTACCGTTACATTTCCAAAATGTCACAATAGTTTTCCATGCTAATCATTTTTGAGGTGTATACCCATATGCATTTCCACTCAAGGTTATTCACCAAATTCTCCAATAATTCATTTATTGTGAAATTATATTTATGTAACATAAAATAATTACTCATGATATTAAATTTGATGAAATATTTTTTTATGTTACATGATTTGGGTGGCACACATATGCATGTACAATATATGAATGTGATGGGTGTGCCAGAAATTATATAGTGCTTAATGCATTGGTAATGTTCTTGTCTAATGATAAGTAATTTATGGGATTAGGGATTGAACCTATTCCATTATAGTACTTCTTAAAATATGTTATAATTTATTATCTATTATCCATAACCTATGATTATGATTCCATTTTTAAAGTTGTAATAATATTTCCTGTATTTCCATTATGTTACCTTGCTATATCATGTTTCATTGTCACTATTTTTGATTCTCACACCATTTATGTTCCATTGAAATGAATATTGTCTATCATTCCATAATTTATTCATTTTTTTATTTATTCCTTTAATAGGCTTTATACCCCACCCCATTCTTATTTATGTCCCTAGGTTATACCTTGTTGTTTTAAGAGTGTTGGAAAATTATGAGCATGTTTAAGAAGATATAAATTATTATGAAAAACCCCTATGTTATATTGTTATGTGATTTACCTAATTACCCAAATACATTATACTTATATATCTATTGGGATTTATTCAACCTATTACTATATAATAAATCAGGAATTAATGTGTAATAAAGAATAGGTTTGTTATAATTTGTATCAAAGGGACGTCTAGTTTTTTTTGGGATTTGGATTAAGAAACTCAAGAGAAGGATTTAATGATAAGACTTAGCATAATAAAAAACCCTAAATTATGGTAAATTATATTGAGAATGTGTTTTATAACAAAATTAATCTATGTATTGATACTATAAGTGGATGTATCTCTTAAAAAAATTACATAGGGGTAATTATCCAAAAAAAAGGAACATTGATTTGAACTCTATTCTCCCTTGGTATACGAGAATAGGGATTTCTTCATACTTGGTTTGACACGCCTGATGGATATTATTTGGTATATTTAAAATCTCATTAAAAACATTATTAAGGGTAAAAACATTACCATAAGATTCTATGTTTGGAAATAGATCATGGCCATGTAATTCATATGTTAAGGAAATACATATCATTTATATGTAATCCATATATTGTTATTTTATTCCATGTTATGTAATTAATATTTAATAATAATTCATCTCTAATTTTCTCATTATTATAGTAAATGGATAGAAATAAAAAATCATATTCAACTACCAATTTGGTGAGCAATGTGGCAACTACCTAAATGTGATTTTTAACATTAAAGGAACTCTAGTAAGACATCTTGAGATTATGCCAAACTTTATATCAAAAATATCAATTAACAACTGTCATATAACTGAATGTCTAAATATATCAATAATATAAGAGGATTATACCTAAATTTTTTTCATATAAGAATGGTCATAAAGGAAAGAAGATCTAATTTCTTGTATGTTAAAAATTTAAAAATTGGAACCAAGGGAAATGACACAAAAGATCATGAATGTGTTTTAATTATGAAAAAATAGGTCATAATGTAGATTGTTGATCTAAAAAAATGATATGTATGATGGAAGAGAATAAATTACATCATAGATCATCCTTTATTATTCAATGTCTTATGTGTTGAAAATATAGTCATTATCTAAGACAATGACCAAATATAAGGGTTAAATCATAGACTAAGGACGAATTTATGTTATGATAATGATTCAAGTGTAATTATTAATGTTTTTATGTATTGGTATTTTATAATTATATTTTGAAAATAGTATATAAATGATATTCTAAATATAAGAATCCTGAAATAGCTGATTATTTTTCTGTAATAGGTTCTCTTTATTTATTTGAAAAATATTTTTAATGTTAGAAATAAACTATAAAATTGATTAGTGATTATGTGGTATTGTGGAAAAAACATGTTTGAAGGATTTATAACCCTCAATTAGTGTTTAATTTTTAGATGAACCTGAAGAGACAAAGGATGATATTCATAATTCTAATATTATGTTTAAAATCATTGTTATAACATTTGGAGATTTATTTGATTGAAGTAGATTATGATTATGGATATTTTAGGAAACATATTAACAGTTATTATTAGGTGAATACTGATATTTTAGTAGATGTTTTATTGGTTTTATTAATATATAAAAAATAGGATTAATATATTTGATTACTTGAGAATAATTCTATTATGTTTTCATAGGTATAAGATGAAGGGTATGAAACAAAATTCGAGATAAAAATATTCATTAGTTTTGTGGTTATTGATGTTATTTGGTATGAAGGGGTATTTATATATGAAATGTAATGTGTTCAATTTTTTGGTTTTTTTGTTGAATTTTAGAGATTATTATATGAAGGTTTATTAGTTTGTATTATCATATTACTTTATGATAACCACTTTATATTTAATAAAATTTGGTGGAATAACTTTTTATTCTTTTGCAGATCATGTGATCTGTAATGGCCCGGACCTCCCTGGTCCATTACATTGTAAAAATGTGGCGTTGGAGGTGTTCTGGAAGGTCAAGGTGACTTATCCCCAACACTTTTCCGAATTTCCAGTTCTGTGAACAGTGTTTCCAGAACAGTAACCTTCTAACTGTGACCTTCCAACTGTAGACTTGAACAGTGTTTCCAGAACAGTAACTTTCTAATTATGACCTTACAACTGTAGACTTGAACAATGTTTCCAGAATGGTAACCTTCTAACTGTGACCTTCCAACTGTAGACTTGAACAGTGTTTCCAGAACGGTAACCTTCTGACTGTGACCTTCCAACTGTAGACTTGAACAGTGTTTCTAGAACGGTAACCTTCTGACTATGACCTTCCAACTGTAGACTTGAACAGTGTTTCCAGAACGGTAACCTTCTAACTGTGACCTTCCAACTGTAGACTTGAATAGTGTTTCCAGAATAGTAACCTTCTAACTATGACCTTCCAACTATAGACTTGAACAGTGTTTCCAGAATGGTGAGGTCTAACGGTGACATTTTCTTTCCTTTGCCAAATTTTGAGTATGTGAACAGTGTTTCCAGCTTCGCAAATTTGACGTTTTCTTTGACGTAAAATACTTTTAAAACCTTATTTTAAGGACTTTAAGGCCGATTCAAAGGCCATAAATCCTATATTAATTATTCCTAAGGCTGGGATGTTTTTACTTGGTCAAACCACGTGGGTTAATGCGATCCGTTTTTAATGGAGAATAAATCGGATCTTAAACCATCGCCTCTCTAATTTTTTTTTAACGGAACGAGATATCATTGTTCGTTGTTCTTCCTCCTGGTTCTCATCTATGAGAAGCCAGAACCTTGCAGTCATTCCCGTAGTAGTTTCACAATCAAACGTTACTCAGATCAGTTCCGCTCTATTTGATGCAACCAAGTTATGTCGATCGGTCTTCCATATAAGGTATGTTTTATCATCGTTCCTTCAGGGATCACCTTCTCTTGTTCTCCCTTCCATATTAGCATGTAATCTCCATGGTTCTAATGGGTTTTCTTGGGGTTGGTTGGTATTGTCGTACCGTGGCATCCTCCGGTGGATGCAGTTGTCGTGAGGAGAAGAGGACTATGACCCGTTGTGTGGATAAAGGACGTCAAGAACTCTTCGAGGTAGGGGATTAATGGCTTCTCTAATTGTTTATGTGCAACTATAGAATTAGCAGTATTTAACCCTTTGGATCACAATGAAATTGACCTAATTAAATACTTGAACCCGATTAAAATAATTGGTTGATCGCATGTTGTTGCTTTGTACCGTGATAACGGTTTGCCTCATGTTTTCTTAGATAGAGTGATATCTATGATTTTCTTTAATTAGATGCTCGTTCATGATGGAAATTGATAAAGAATGTAAAGAAGGAATTATTTGTTAAATAATTGGCTAAAGAAAAAGTGGCGTGTTAATGAATCTGTTAACTCAAGATGGATTAAAGAACTATTAGTTCGATAATTTCAAAAGGGTTCTAAGTTACCCGCTTGCTTGTAAGGCTGAATGCCTTGGGGTTTGGAGCTCTGAGTGCTCATTTTGTATGAAGGCTGAATGCCTTGTTAAAGGGCGGAGAGCCCATTTTGTGATCTTTTATTTCCTGCTGCTTGTGATTTGATGTGAGCCTGGATGGCTGTTGTGATATGTGGAGGTATGAGGACTTGTGGTTGTGGCGGATGACGCCTAGTGTGGCGAGATGCATCGGTTTATGCATGTGGGTGTCGGGGAGGACACCAAGGATGATGGTATGAGATGAATGTGATGGTTTGATGTTGGTGGTTTGGTTTGGTTGTTTATCTGCTTTACATTTCCCCACTGCTCAAGGCATCTGGTATTGCTTACCCTTTTTCTGAAGGAGGCGAAGACACGCGGGGTATGCCATGTGGTTTCCGTGTTTAGCCTCTCAATGGAGGATGGGTCTATGCTCTTGCTATAGGAGGCAAAGACTCGACAGGTAGTATATCTACTCGCCGTGTTGAGCCCCTTTGGGTTTAGTAGCATGGGATTTTTTTCTAGAATGCCTGAGATTATGGAAAAGTAATTCTGAAATGAAAGTTTGTTTAAATGGTGATAATCCACGGGGATGGAGAAACTAGAATTTAATAGTGATGTGAATCCTAAAAAAGAGAAGTTTTTGAATGTGATGCCAATTTTGTTAAATGTTGTAAATTGCTCATGGTTAATTAATGTTTAAATAATTAATTAACGTACAGTGGAATTGATAAAATGAGAATGGAGTAATCTAATAAATCTCTTCAAATGGTTGTGTGCTTATAGGATACCTAGTCTTAGAAGTAGCATCCTGGAGTCTGAGAGACATTAGCTGCAGTTGTGCCTATGACTAGATAATGCCCATAGTGTGGTTGTGTGTTATATATATTCTGTAATTTTTGTGTTTCTATACTCTACTCCACCCTGTCGGTAAGGGCAACTGACACCCCGAGGATTCTGAGCCCTGGGAAGGTGTTTTCCCCAACATTCTGATGAGAGGTTGAATGGCTGACTACCCCATTTGGCCCCGCTCTCTTCTCTTGGTAGATACTTGTGCCATGAGGCACAACAGTTAGTTACCCCATATATGTGTGTAGAGGGTTGTAATGGATTGTGTTTATTCACACACATATATTCTGGATATAGTATCCTATGGACTACTATAGGTGTAATGTGTATAGGCTATGATGGCTTGAGGATCCTTACTCGGAGTATAGGCTATAATGGCTTGAGGTATTTTACCCGATGTATGATACACATTATGCGGGATGTGGTGGCTCCCAGAAACAACCTGGTTACTTTTGGTTGTTAGGACGGTGTGGTGCTTAGCCCAGGTGTCTGCGGGCAAGCCTTTGGAAAGAGATGCACAGGACGTATGTCATTGGGGCAAAGTGGCAAACCAGTGGGGAAGTGGTAGCGGGGTACCCTTGATATTATTTACTATATGCTATATTCTTGTATGTGTTACTTGGTGAGAGTAGCGATGGTGAGGTTGGGAACTTAGTATACCTGTTTAGGTAACGAGTTAGTTTCACTTGTTGTTCACTGGGCTTTAGCATGCTTTCATTACTTTTGCACGAGAGGCTTGGGGAGGATCCTACTGAGTATACTGTTATACTCACCCTATGTATATATATAAACTTTTTTTCAGGTCACATGGAGCAGGTTGGAGATCAAGCTGGTTACTACTAGCTTGCGGTTGGAGTGGGAGTTGTTCGGGCTTGTGGTCACTACCGTTTTACTTTCTTTTGGGTACTTTTAGTTTTCCCTTTCAGTTGTAGAAGTTTTGCATGACATTTCATATATATACTTGGGGTTCTTTTATATTTTTGTTATGAGTTGGAGTTGATTGGAGTCTATTCTATCTCTCTCTTCTGTATGTGTTCACTTAGAGGGTAATGCCTCCCATTTGTGTGTGTATTATACCCTCGGTGCTATTCTCCAACCCGGGGCCTACTGGAGGGGGGACTCGGGGGTCATTATCTCCATTCTCACATTGCCAGCCAAGGAGGGGTACACTTTGTGGGGAGGGGGTCATGACAGAGTGGTATTAGAGGCTCTGGTTGAGGGATAGGATGGAGTTTGGAGTTAGGCACAAGTGAGGATGCATGGGATGGTAGGGCAACGGTGTCCTTCATGTTTAGAAAGTGGGGTAAACACTGGAGACCGGCAGAGACATAGGCATTTAGGGCCCCCTATGATCTATTGCACGGACCTTTAAGCTTACGATGGCTACTAAACAAAGTGATACCGGTTGCAGGGTAGAGACCTAGGAAAGAATCATGCATCATTATTCTTTGCGCATGTGTTTGAATGGGTAGACCTTGGGATAGGTAACCTAAAATAAATAAAACAAAACAATTAATTAATTAATGTGAGTCTTCCATATTCCAGGCTTAAGAGTTCTAACAGTTGTTATTTTACAGGTATGGCTCCAGTTCGACGTCCTCGTCAGGTTTGCGTAGAAGATGGCCAGTAGGCTGTTCTAGCAGAATGCCGCCGAGTAGAGGTTGACGACGATGACACTTGGAGGAAGACACTTCGAGAGTTTCAGCGCCAGAGTCTACAGAAGTACGAGGGATCCGTTTCAGATGCAGTCACAGAAGACTGGTTGGAGGAGATCAAGATAGGCTTCAGTTCGATTTGTGCTCGGAAGGAACACTGGGTGTCCTTGGTTGTGACGATGCTGCGTGGAGCAGCGAGGCAGTGGTGGTTCTTGTTCCTCGGTGATCGTGAGGAGTCAGCAATCTCATGGGAGGAGTTTCGAGACATGTTTAGAGTCGAGTTTCTTTCTTCGACTATGAAGGCGTCTAGTCGCCAGGAGCTTCTTACCGTTCGACAGGGGAGCTCCAGTGTTCGAGAGTTTGGAATCCGTTTCAAGAACCTTCTACGATATGCTTCAGACCTGTTACCAGATGATGAGGCCCGAGCGAGGCATTTCGAGGAGGCTTTGCGTCCAGAGATCCAGCGCCAGGTCACCCAATTTATGCTAAAGACATATCTTGAGGTGCTGGAGAGGGCAGAGGTTGTTGAGAGGACTTTGGCCAGGACTAGATCGTCACGAGAGGGGAATCGTCATGATTCCTCACGAAGCAGAGCTGTGGTCTGGGGTTCCCGGTTTTCAGGACAGAAGAGTTTCCGTTCACCTGGGGGTAGGTCCCAGTCCTTCCCATCTCGTTTCTCTGGAGGCAGCAACTCTCAGGCCTATGCTAAGGGATCATGCGCTTGTTTTTCTTGTGGTGGTCGTGGTAATCAGCAGCGGGAGTGCCCGACTTTTCAGAGCAGTCATCGTGCACTAGGCGCTCCACTCCAGGTTCCTCCGTTGAGGCAGTTCCAGCTGAGGCAGCAGCAGCAGGTTGCACCAGCTTTAGATCACCAAAGGGTAGATGGAGCTGGCAGAGGACAGCCCCATGACGCTCCCCATCCTCAGAGAGTAGAGCGCGGACGTGGTGGAGGTCGTCATTAGGGTCAGAGAGGCCGTGGAGGAGGCCGTGGTCAGCTTCATGCTCTAGCGTTACCAGCCCTGGGCGAGCCAGATATCGTTCGAGGTACCCTTTTCTTGTTTTCTACCTTGGTGTATGCCTTGTTTGATTCAGGAGCAACACACTCCTTCATATCACCTACCCTTGTCCATGCTTTGGGACTTGAGGTAGAGAGGCTTCCAGTGCCCTTGGCGTTGACTACGCCAGTTGGAGGTCAAGCCGACTTGTTTGAAGTATGTAGAGACTGTGAGATAGTTTTGGGGCAACACCGCTCTTGGGGAGATTTCCTATGTTTGCGAATACAACAATATGATGTCATACATGGCATGGATTGGTTGTATTCGGTGCAGGATGTTGTGGATTGCTACATGAAGAAGGTCGTTTTCTTTGATGAAGATGGAGAGAAAGTGGTGTTTGTTGGTGAGAGAGATCCTCGGATGAGTCATAGACGAGTTCCATCCTTATCATCCATGATGGCTGGGATGACGCTGAGTTCTTCAGAGGTTCAACATTTGGCGTTTCCTAGGGTCGTAGAGGAGTACCCTGACGTCTTTCCAGAATAGGTTGTATCCTTACCCCCTCGACGAGAGATCGAGTTTGGGATCGAGATACATCCAGGAGCGTCTCCTATCTCTATGTATCCATATAGGATGGCCCCTTATGAGTTACGAGAGCTACGTATTCAGCTCGACGGTCTGTTGTAGTGTGGGTTTTTTCGGCCAAGTGTGTCACCGTGTGGTGCACTAGTTTTGTTTGTGAAAAAAGCTGATGGCAGTTTGCGGTTGTGCGTCGATTATCGTCGGTTAAACGAAGTGACAATAAAGAACCGCTATCCTATCCCGCGGATTGATGACCTATTAGATCAACTGAAGGGTGCAAGTTGGTTCTCAAAGATAGACTTGCGGTCAGGATATCATCAGATGTGTGTAAAGGATGAAGATATCCCGAAGACTGCTTTCCGATGTCGTCATGGGCATTATGAGTTTGTTGTAATGCCATTCGGCGTGATGAATGCTCCAGCTGTTTTCATGGGGTTGATGAATGATGTGTTCCATGAATTCTTGGACAAGTTTGTTGTGGGTTTCATCGACGACATCCTTGTGTACTCCACATCTGAAGAGGAGCATGTAGAGCATCTACGAGCCGTTTTGGGAGTTCTTCGCCAACATCATTTGTTTGGGAAGTTGTCCAAGTGTGAGTTCTGGGCTCGAGAAGTTCGTTTCATGGGACATGTTGTGTCCCAATATGGAGTAGCTGTGGATCCTTCGAAGATAGAAGCAGTGGTGTCTTGGCCAGCCCCCAAGACCGTGTCAGAGGTGCGAAGTTTCCTTGGTCTCGCAGGCTATTATAGGAGGCTTGTAGCCAATTTCTCTCGAGTTGCGACTCCTCTGACAGCTTTGACCAGGAAGGATTAAGCATTCATATGGACTGATCAGTGTCAGACAACTTTCGAGTATCTAAAGGATAAGTTGGTAAGTGCTCCAGTCCTTTGTCTTCCAGCGGAGGGAGTCCAGTTTGATGTTTTCTGTGATTCTTCACATCTGGGGCTAGGCTGTGTTCTCATGCAGCAGAGGTCAGTTGTTTCTTATGGGTCTCGGAAGTTGCGTCCCCATGAATGCAACTATGCCACCCATGACCTTGAGTTGGCAGCCGTGGTGTTTGCTCTGAAGTTGTGGAGACATTTCCTCATTGGTGAGCACTTTGTGGTTTTCACCGATCATAAGAGTTTGAGGTATGTTTTCTACCAACGTGACTTGAACTTGAGGCAGCGTCGGTGGATGGAGTTCTTGCAGGAAAACAAATTTAAAATATCATATACATCTTGAAAAGGGAATGTTGTATCTGACGCACTAAGCCGAAAGATACGTAATGATGTTGTGTGTGAATCTGGTGATTCCTGGAGAGTGATGGAAGAGCTAGCTGCTTTACATCTTGATATGGGAGAATTTGGGGGTAGAAGGTGTCTTTTCTAGATGATGGTGCAGTCATCCCTGATGCAGAAGGTGGAATAGTCTCAGTTGGGTGACCTAGAAGTGGAAGTTTGGAGATACATAGTTGTATGTGGTGAGGCCCCTGATGGTTGGTCGGAGGATGAACAACACCGAGTGTTGTATCATGGCAGGCTTTTTTTCCCTTGGCGATGCGCGAGACGGTTCTCCGAAATTTCCATAGTTCACCCTTGGCATTACATCCTGGTGTGAAGAAGATGTACCGATCCTTGAGGAGTCAGTTTTGGTGGCCTGGGCTGAAGCGTACAGTTGCAGAATGTGTGTCTCGATGTTTAGTCTGCCAGAAGGTGAAGGCCGAACACCGTGTTCCTGGTGGTCCTCTCCAGCACTTAGAGATTCCTTAGTGGAAGTGGGAGGACATCTCAATGGAATTTGTTACAGGTTTACCTCGGGCTCCGGGAGGACATGATGCTATATGGGTGGTAGTGGATCGTTTAACAAAATCATCCCACTTCATAGCGATCAAGGAGTCGAGCTCAGTGGATGTTTTGTCGAGGCAGTATCTGGAGGAGGTGGTGAGGCTTCACGGAGACCCTAGGATGATCATTTCTGATCGATATCCATGTTTTACCTCCAGGGTGTGGAGGGGTCTCCAACATGCATTTGGTTCTCTGTTATTCCTTAGCACTGCTTTTCATCCTTAAACGGATGGTTAGATAGAGCGAACCATCCAGACTCTTGAAGACATGTTGCGCTCTTGTGTTCTTGATTTTTGAGGTTCATGGGTGAATAACTTACCCTTGGTAGAGTTCGCTTACAATAATAGTTTTCACTCGACCATCGGTATGGCGCCGTTTGAAGCCTTGTATGGCCGTCCATGCCGTTCTCCGTTATGTTGGACAGGGGTCAGAGAGTCAGTAATTCTCGGACCAGAACTAGTGCAGAATACAACAGAGATGGTTCAGGTTAGTCGTGAGAGGATGAAGACAACACAGGATCGTCAAAAATCATATGCTGATCAAAGAAAGAGACCCTTATAGTTTAATATTGGGGATCATGTGTTTCTAAAGGTGACTCCCCACCGTTGGCAGCAAAGGTTTGGTCGTGGAAGTAAGCTTTCTCCCCGGTTTGTTGGGCCTTTCAAGGTGTTGGCTCGTGTTGGAGCTGTGGCATATCGAGTAGCACTTCCCCCTCAGATGAGTCGGATACATGATGTTTTCCATGTATCACAGCTTCGTCGTTATCTTCATGATGAATCTCATTTTATCGATTGGGGAGAGATCGATATTGACGATGATGCAACCTTCGAGGAGCGACCTGTGGAGATCCAAGACCATAAGGAGAAGGTGTTGTGTGGGCGTTCTATCCCCTTAGTTCGTGTCTTGTGGAAACACGGTGGCATGGAGGAGAGTACCTGGGAGCGTGAGTCATAGATACGTGCTCAGTACCCAGAGTTGTTTAATGTTTAACTCATTTCATGTAATGATGTTTCCTTTATGGATAGACCTTTCGTGTTTTATTTATGTACCTTTGATGTGATGTTATGTTTGAATTGTTTGGTTATGGATTGTTTGTTTCCATACTCTCGGATGTCGTATTTTTGTTCCATCTTTTGAACAACTCATGGTGGTTTTCCCCGGAGAGGTATCTTATGGGGTGGTTGTTCGGGCCCCTCTTTTCTTCTGGGTTGGTTTTTAATTCTTGATGATGAGAATGATTTGAGAGGTATCTAATGTAATGGCCCGGACCTCCCTGTTCCATTACTTTGTGAAAATGTGGTGTTGGAGGTGTTCCAGAAGGTTAAGGTGACATATCCCCAACACTTTGCCGAATTTCCAGTTTTGTGAACACTGTTTCCAGTACAGTAACCTTCTAACTGTGACCTTCTAACTGTAGACTTGAACAGTGTTTCCAGAATAGTAACCTTCTAACTGTGACCTTCCAACTGTAGACTTGAATAGTGTTTCCAGAACGGTAGCCTTCTAACTATGACCTTTCAACTGTAGACTTGAATAGTGTTTCCAAAATGGTAACCTTCTGACTGTGACCTTCCAACTGTAGACTTGAACAGTGTTTCCAGAACGGTAACCTTCTGACTGTGACCTTCCAACTGTAGACTTGAACAGTGTTTCTAGAACGATAACCTTCTAACTGTGACCTTCCAACTGTAGACTTGAATAGTGTTTCCAGAATAGTAACCTTCTAACTATGACCTTTCAACTATAGACTTGAACAGTGTTTCCAGAATGGTGAGGTCTAACGGTGACCTTTTCTTTCCTTTGCCAAATTTTGAGTATGTGAACAGTGTTTCCAGCTTCGCAAATTTGACGTTTTCTTTGACGTAAAATACTTTTAAAACCTTATTTTAAGGACTTTAAGGCCGATTCAAAGGACATAAATCCTATATTAATTATTCCTAAGGCCGGGATGTTTTTACTTGGTCAAACCGCGTGGGTTAATGCGATCCGTTTTTAATGGAGAATAAATCGGATCTTAAACCGTCGCCTCTCTAATTTTTTTTAAAGGGAACGAGATATCATTCTTCATTGTTCTTCCTCTTGGTTCTCATCTACGAGACGCCAGAACCTTGCAATCATTCCCGTAGGAGTTTCACAATCAAAAGTTACTCGGATCAGTTCCGCTCTGTTTAATGCAACCAAGTTATGTCGATCGTTCTTCCATATAAGGTATGCTTTATCATCGTTCCTTCGGGGATCACCTTCTCGTGTTCTCCCTTCCATATTAGCATGTAATCTCCATGGTTCTAATGGGTTTTCTTGGGGTTGGTTGGTACTGTCGTACCATGGAATCCTCCGGTGGATGCAGCTGTCGTGAGGAGAAGAGGACTGTGACCCGTTGTGTGGATAAAGGACGTCAAGAACTCTTCGAGGTAAGGGATTCATGGCTTCTCTAATTGTTTATGTGCAACTGTAGAATTAGCATGATTTAACCCTTTGGATCACAATGAAATTGACCTAATTAAATACTTGAACCGGATTAAAAGAATTGGTTGATCACATGTTGTTGCTTTGTACCGTGATAAGGCTTTGCCTCATGTTTTCTTAGATAGAGTGATATCTATGATTTTATTTAATTAGATGCTCATTCATGATGGAAATTGATAAAGAATGTAAAGCCAGAATTATTTGTTAAATAATTGGCTAAAGATTAAGAGGCATGTTAATGAATCTGTTAACTCAAGATGGATTAAAGAACTATTAGTTCGATAATTTCAAAAGGGTTCTAAGTTACCCGCTTGCTTGTAAGGCAGAATGACTTGTGGTTTGGAGCTCTGAGTGCTCATTTTGTATGAAGGCCGAATGCCTTGTTAAAGAGCCGAGAGCCCATTTTGTGATCTTTGATTTCCTGCTGCTTGTGATTTGATGTGATCCTGGATGGCTGTTGTGATATGTGGACGTATGAGGACTTCTGGTTGTGGCGGATGACACCTAGGGTGGTGAGATGAATCGGTTTATGCATGTGGGTGTCGGGGAGGACACCAAGGATGATGGTATGGGATGAATGTGATGGTTTGATGTTGGTGGTTTGGTTTGGTTTTTTATCTGCTTTACTTTTCCCCACTGCTCAAGGTAGCTGGTATTGCTTACCCTCTTTCCGAAGGAGGCGAAGACACGCGGGGTATGCCACGTGCTTTCCGTGTTTAGCCTCTCGATGGAGGATGGGTCTATGCTCTTGGTATAGGCGGCAAAGACTCGACAGGTTGTATATCTACTTGCCATGTTGAGCCCCTTTGTGTTTAGTAGCATAGGATGTTTTTCTAGAATGCCTGAGATTATGGAAAAGTAATTCTGAAATGAAAGTTTGTTTAAATGGTGATAATCCACGGGGATGGAGAATCTTGAATTTAATAGTGATGTGAATCCTAAAAAGGAGTAGTTTTTTAATGTGATGCCAATTTCGTTTAATGTGGTAAATTTCTAATGGTTAATTAATGTTTAAAGAATTACTAACGTACAGTGGAACTGATAAAATGAGAATGGAGTAATCTAATAAATCTCTACAAATGGTTGTGTGCTTATAGGATACCTAGTCTTAGATGTAGTAGCCTAGAGTTTGAGAGACGTTAGCTGCAGTTGTGCCTATTAATAGGTAATTCCCATAGTGTGGTTGTGAGTTATATATATTCTGTACTTTTTGTGTTTCTATACGCTACTCCACCCTGTTGGTAAGGGCAACTGACACCCCGGGGAATCTGAGCCCTAGGGAGGTGTTTTCCCCAACATTCTAATGGGAGTTTTAATGGCTGACTACCCCCTTTGGCCCCGCTCTCTTCTCTTGGTAGATACTTGTTCCATGAGGCACAACGGTTAGTTACCACAAATATGTGTGTAGAGGGCTGTAATGGATTGTGGTTATTCGCACACATATATTCTGGATATAGTATCCTATGGACTACTATAGGTGTAATGTGTATAGGCTATGATGGCTTGAGGATCCTAACTCGGAGTATGGGCTGTAATGGCTTGAGGTATTATACCCGATGTATGATACACATTATGCGGGCTGTGGTGGCTCCCGGAAACTACCTGGTTACTTTTGGTTGTGAGGACGGTGTGGTGCTTAGCCCAGGTGTCTGCGGGCAAGCCTTTGGAGAGAGATGCACAGGACGTATGTCGTTGGGGAAAAGCGGCAAACTAGTGGGGAATTGTTAGCGGGGTACCCTTTATATTCTTTACTATATGCTATATTATTGTATGCGTTACATGGTGAAAGTAGCCATGGTGAGGTTGGGAACTTAGTATACCTGTTTAGGTAACGAGTTAGTTTCACTTGTTGTTCACTGGGGTTTAGCATGCTTTCTTTACTTTTGCACGAGAGGCTTGGGGAGGATCCTACTGAGTATTCTGTTATACTCACCCTATGTATATAAATAAACTGTTTTTCAGGTCACTTGGAGCAGTTTGGAGATCAATCTGGTTACTACTAGCTTGCGGTTAGAGGGGGAGCTGTTCGGGCATGTGGTCGCTGCCGTTTTACTTTATTTTGGGTACTTTTAGTTTTCCCTTTCAGTTGTAGTACTTTTTCATGACATTTCATATATGTACTTGGGTTTCTTTTATATTTCAGTTATGAGTTGTATTTGGTTGGAGTCTATTCTATCTCTCTCTTCTGCATGTGTTCTCTTAGAGGGTAATGCCTCCCATTTGTGTGTGTATTATACCCTCGGTGCTAGTTGCCAACCCGGGGCCTACTGGAGGCGAGACTCGGGGGTCATTATCTCCCTTCTCACGTTGCCGGCCCAGGAGGGGTACACTTTGTGGGGAGGGGTTCGTGACATGATCTATTGGAAACATAATATAGTACTTTAGGCATAAAATAATTCAACTTGGTTAGTCATAATTTGGATAAAAGATATCAATGTTGTGGAAGTTCATTAAAGGAAAAATTTATACATTTCAAAGAATTATATTTTCTTTTATTCATAGTCTATATAGTAATGGAATTCCTTAAACCTTGGAAAAAATTGGTGAAATAAACATGTTACCAAATTATGAATTGATGGTCTTTTCAACAGTCATAGATTTGTGGTTTTTTGGTCAATTAATTTCTCCTGACCATGTTCTATATCACTCTCTATTAGTTCATAGGTTTTAGTTTTATTTATAGAAATTTTATATTCTCATTTCCAATGAATCATATCTTACATGGAAACCTAATTATGTGATGACCTTCATACTTCCCTTTCCCTCTTTTTAAGTGGATGTTTTATTAACCCTTTTTAGAATGACGATATTTAATAAAGATAATTTCATGTGTCAAAATGTGTCTTACCAAGAACAAGTTATCATTTTGAGAATATAATTTATTAAATGGGGGAAGGACGTAATGCCTTAGTTTTCTAAAAGATATAACTATGTTCTATATCAAATTTGATACGCAACACCAAACCCAGTCAAACATTGATTATTTAAATATGAATGTTTTAACACAGACATAAAATTTAAATATATGAGTAATCTTAACTACATTATGATATATACATATAAATTTCATACTCATCATAAATACAGTTATAAATTCCTAATAAATAATCACTCAAGTTTTAGTAATGTCATTTTATTCTTTAAAAATGAATTTTCTTCACAAATGATCTTTGATTATTTTTGTGAAAAAATAGAATTAATAAATAGACTATTTAGAAAATTTATTTGATAAAATGAAATTATTATTGAATTTATCATATCTAGATAAACAAAGGGTGATTTTATTTAGTTTCTAGAAAATATTTATTCTTTTTTAATACTGAAAAATACTGATTGTTATACTGCTTGTTTCGTAAAACTGTCATTTCATTTGATAAATTAAGTAATTAAAAAGTGAAATTATTATTTTAATTTTATTTTAAAGAAAAATAAGTATTATTTATTTATATTTAATCCAATTAATTATATTTAAATCATCTTTATATTATATTTTACAATATATTTATTTTTATGTTGAAAACACAATTTTTTGTAAACTTTTTTAAACTACATAATGTTTATCCATCTTTATTAATAAATACTAAACCCAAATTGAGAATTAGTTAAATTAAATTTATAATTTATATTTATATATCATTGTAAAATAAAATATATATAGTTAATACTATGTGTTATAGAGTTAATGTAAAATAATATTTTTCATGGAAAATGCATTTTTAGAAAACCTCTTACTGTTGTGAATGTGTGTTTTGTTTTAAATTAAAGAATCCCACCAATGTGAATTAATTATAATCCAATGGATTATATATTTATAATAATAATAATTAATATTAAGTCATAATTTTAAAATAATTTGTGGAAAATATAAATAGTAAATTGGGTAAATATTTATAGCCAAGGCAAAAGGAAAATATGTCCATTAAGGGTAAAAATATTTTAAAAAGGACTAGATAAAAGTTACCTTAATAGTATGAATATTTATATTTTCATTTAAATATAACAATAATTATATTTTCTTTTTAGTTTAAAAATTATTAAATAATTATTTTAAAAATATTGATTTCGATATTTTAAAACATAAATTATATTTAGGGTAATATATAGTGAAAATCAAGACATGTTTTCCTAATTAATTCAAGGATTTATTGAAATAAATTATATTTTGTTTAAATAATATTTTTATTTATTATATATTAAATAATAATGAAAATATAATTTTATGAAGTGGAAATGTAAGTTTTGTAAGGGTCAGAAAAATATTATTTTCAAAAACCAGCAATTTTAAAAAAAATGATGATTTTGATTTAAAAGTGTAATTTCTCATAATTATTGAATTATTTTTATAAAATAAATATTATTTTTGGATTCATCGCATTTATATTTTACAATGGTGAATGTTTTATAATTCTAGGAGGCAATCATGTTTTCAGGTAAATAATAAATATTGTATAAATGAATTATATGTATTATGACATCATAATGAACCAAAATTGATGTAATATATACCATAAAATATATCAAAAAAAATTTATGTTCTCCCATTTAAATAATGTATTCTTGAGGATATTTGATTTATTCTAGAAATCATTTATGAATCCTCCAAAACATAAATTATATTTTACAGTTTTAAAATTATTTCTTTACAAACCTGACTCCCTTCCACATCACCAAGGGTAATATTTTAATGAGTTTAGTTATTATACATATAAAATAAAGAAACCCAGTCTAAATTTTTAGATACCATGGTAAAAACAACAATATGGCTTTGGTTTTGATTAATTTATTATATAGAGTCCAAAACTTATGTTTTGGAAATAATAAATAATTTTCATATATTTTCCTATATAAAACCACCCAATATCCCCCTAATATTAACTAAAAAACTCAAATATTGTTTTTAAAATTCCACCATCCCCCAATCTAAATTCCTCCTGAAGCACCGCCATGCTCTTAAAAATCTCTTCACAATCTTTTGGAATTATCCTCTCTAGGTAAGGGATTTTCCCCTTTTCATTCTGTTCAAGCACATTCCGTATAATTATCCTATTGAATATCAATTGTATATATTTTCCTGAAAATTAATTATATATCATTTATCCCCTATCATTATATCACTTACCTATGTTATTACTTTGCTAAAATTAAGTAAGGTATCCTCTCTTTCTCATCTTTATTAATTTACCTTATTAATGTAATACACTTTGTCTTCCAATTCCTATTTTTGAGATATTCTATTATACATCCCCATTAATAAAATTATGATCTGAAATTGTTTAGTGATCACTGTCACTCTCATTAATACCTCTCTTATTTCATTATGTACTCCCATTACACTGCTAGAATTATCCGGTGATTTTTCATTGCCATGTTTTTACTCAAGAAAACTACTTTTATTTTTTCTATTAATTCAAAAATTATCATGTTTTATTATGTTATTACATATCCATAATACTTAATTCTTATTATTAAATGTGAGGAGATACCATATTTTTTCTAAATGAAACATTTTATAAATATTTACATACCATCATTACAACGCTGAAATGTCACTGTGATTTACCACGCTCAACATTTGTGAGGTGTATAGTCATACCAATTTTCACTCAAGGGTATTAACCCAGTTATATGTATAATTAACTCATTATTTTATTTATTTTATTTTATCTACAATACATAATCTTGGGATTAAATTTTATGTAATATTTTCTTCTGTTATGATCTATGTAGAACACTTATAGATGTATATGATATGAAGGTGACAAGTGTTCCTGAAATCATATAACTCTCCAATGAAATGGATAATTATTTAATCATTTGATACGTAATTTTGGGATTATGGAGTGAACATAATCCATTATAGTACTTTTTCAACCATGTTATAATGTCTTGATAGTTAGCTTTGACCTATGTTTATAGTGTCATATTCAATGTTCTTGCCACATTTTCCAAGTTTCCTTTATGTTTCTATGATTTATCATGTAAAATTGTTCATATTCATGATTCTATACCCCTTTATGTTCCAATAAAATTCCTAATGCCTGAAATTAAATAATTTCATTATTTTATTCATTTTTTATTCTCTTACCGAGATTTATTGCTCGCCCCTTTCTATGGATGTCCCTAGGTTATCCCATGTGTTTTTATGATTGATGGGAAATTATGAGCACGTAAAAGAATATTTAAATAATTTTGGTGTACCCCTTATTTTATTTTTTTATTTTATGTGCCTAATTACCCAAATACACTACACTTCTTAATCTTCTTGAATATATTAAGTGTAATCTAATATATTAAATAATCAATTATTGTGTAATAAAGAATTGGGTTGTCATAGTCTTTATTTTTATTTTATAATTTCATTTAAATGTTAAGTTTTATGTAATTTATATATTTAATATCATTAAATTGGATTAGTTTTTTAATTCATCGTGTAAAAATAATAAAATTTTTATTTTTTGGGATTTTCAATAAAAAATAG
Source organism: Viscum album (assembly GCA_963277665.1). Taxonomy (NCBI): domain Eukaryota; kingdom Viridiplantae; phylum Streptophyta; class Magnoliopsida; order Santalales; family Viscaceae; genus Viscum; species Viscum album. Next base: position 174,452,731 of record OY728143.1, on the reverse strand, counting down.
ATTCTTTGGTGAATATTGAGAAATACTGATTTTAAAAATATTGTCACTTTTATGACAGAATCATGTTGTAATAATGAGTTGAAATTTTATAAAAAAACATTTCTTGAACAAATATATATTAATTTAATAAAATTATTAACATAAAATTTTAATTTTAAACATAGAAAATTGTGTTTGAAATTTAAAATTTATTAATAATGTATTGATTCAAATAATAACTTTTTCTATTATAATCAACAATTCACAAGGATAATTTTATTATTTTGGTTGTTTTTAATGATAAATATGGCCCCTATTGTAAAAAAAATCCAATTAATTTCATTATGATCAATATTATACCATATTTTTTTTATAAAACTATGATTATGCTTAAAGAGAAATTAAAAACAACAGTTTTCATTACATTTTGTGAATGTATATTAACTGTAAATTTTACCTCATATAGAAATAAAATATAAGAAAATGGATTTCATATTTGGGATCCAATTTTACATATTTTTAAATAATTTTAATTTCATTTCAAAACATCAAGAATAGTTACCATGGTAAACTTTTGTCACCTCAATAAATGATAAAATGGTTAATAAGGGGGGTAAACTGAGTGATAAGGCTTTAAATATTCCTAAAAATTATATAAATATTTTTTTTTATTGAATATATATGTTAAATTATATTTTATTATATTTGATTCTAATTTTGAACCACTTCCCATTATAAATTTATTTTTTATATTTTGAATTTATAAATTTTTACAAGGGAACCACTCATTTAACTTATATATGGGAACCATGTATCATCACCTATCCAAACACATTTTGCAACATATCGAAACTAATATATAACAAAATCCCTTTACAACTCTCCTTCCCACATCCCAGATGTCCTAATGTCACCAAAAGACCCATTTTTGATATCTTAATTTTTAATCTCAAGGAAGATATCCAAGGAAGTGGTATAAGTATTAATTGAATTTTTTCATGTTTTATTATTATCATAACAATTAAAAATATAATATAAAAGTCCTAATATAAATACATATTAATTTTTATTATAAAAAATTTATTATGATTATGTAAAATCTATTTTTACCTCCTTTTCAACCAATGAGAAACAGAAACATTGATCAAGCGTACATATAGACTACCACCTCTATAAAGAGATGTTTTATTCATCACTGCCTAACATGGATGGTTATAAAATACATTTAATGTATATATATGAGTCTTATGAAATATTTATTATTATTCAATGACAAAATATATTCCACCTTATTATTCTCTCATTTGATAAAAAATGTAAATTCCAATAATGCTTACATGTGGACGACTACGAACACTAAGAGATGTAATTATTTTTATGTTTCATATCACATGGATATAAATTAAGATTCATTAAACCAATAAATATTATATTTATAACATTAATATGATTCTATAAAGGTAAAAAACATATCTTATTTACTTACATTTAATTCATTATAAATTTGAAAACGTTTTTCATTTGTATGTGCAGACAACTGCCTCATGCACGATGCATCTCATTTTTAATTTTTACATTACATAATTGGTTTTAATAGAATATTTAATGTATAAACATGATAATTATAAAAGTTTTAATATTTATTATGATTATGGAACTATGAAAACTTTCCTAATGATCCACAAAAAAACGTTGTTTTAGATTGAACCACCCCAAAATGTATAATGTAAAATTAACTCGTATAGTAAATTTACAGAGCATGATAATAAAAGAAATAAAATTATTAATGAAAATGAATTATGAATGAATATGTTTCTTGAGAATGTAAATAATTAATATAATTTTATTATTCAGGATTTTATAATACTTATGTAAATAATTAATATATGTTTTTTATATAAAAAATCATCATCAATCAACATTTCAAGTTCAAGTCAGCGGTCATCCAAATGATTACACATTCACTCAATTTTTTTGGGCTATCTCATGGAGACCCAAACTTCCACCGTGGGTGTTTCCATGAAATTGGTGACACGTTCCAAATATAGAATGTAACAAATGATGTTGTAAGACTACACTTAATCAGATTCCCATTGATTGAAAAATCATGACAGTTGATCCTATGTATGCCTCTGTATTAAATCATCACCTAGGATGATATTTTAACAATGTTTTGAACAGGGTTTTTCCTACACTCATAGGGATGGATCTATAGGTAAGTATTTTAAATTATTATAAATTTATTGACGAATATTTTTGAAGGTCATGGGTGATATTAAGGGTTTAATAATATGATTACCTCATCACCACATTGAAATGTGGTTATTAATTCAAACTTTCTACAAAGGATTATCGTAGGGAAATCATTAAATCATTTATGCAAATGAAGGAGGTTAAATACTGATAAATTAACCAAAGGAGAGATATGTATTTTTGTATAATCAGTACAGTAATATTTTTTAGTGAAATCGTAATGAAGGGTCAGCACAAGGAGTACACATGGTATAAAACAGATGGGTTTCCACACAAATGAATGTCATGTAAAAGAAACATGATGAAAATATTGAATTTCAAAAAACATAATTTATGTATTGTGAAGATGTAAATTAGTTGAATTAAAATCATCATAAATATGTTCAAGAATGGAGGAATCCATAGCCACAACATCATAATCAAAAAATATATAAATTATTTCATCATAGACAAATGTTTTTCAACCTCAAACTAATGGGCCATCACTTACCAGTCAAATCCATTCACTTGAAAAGGAACATGAGACCTTTAAAAACACCATAGGATCTTCACATAATGAGTTAACAGAATAATTCTAGGATCATGTATCATATAAGAGATAATTGAAAAATGAGTCAGAAAACCAATAAGATACAATGTGGAATGAAGAATTTCCAATCGTTCAGATTATTGAGAAACTCCAGGAAAGGCCTAGAGGAGTACTTTTAGGATTCCAAGACTAGAATCCCCACATAGATGATAATGTTTTAATACTTATAAGTGGTAATAAAAAAAGTATTTGGAATATAATTTATGGTAAATAATTAATAGAAACTCATGGGAATGTGTAAAGAATGGAAATGATATGTTGAGGAACATAACAAATAATAAGAACCACCATTATACCGATCCACAATATGTAGGATCAATATATATATATTGATGTCCAATTACAAAAGGGGGTGTATTTTAGGTTTAAAAATACATTTTTTCCTTAAGATAATATATGTTTAGAAAAGGTAAACAATATGGATTCACAAACCCTTTTTACCTCTAAACTATGAAACTATCTTGAGTAGGATACAATAAAATAGATCTAATAAGAAAAAAAATACAAGTTTACATAGAGAAATATTTTACCATAAAGCATACAAAATCTTATTTATTAGAGTATATAAGTATAATAAAGTATATGAAAGTTATAATTTCATTCATTACAAAAAATTTAGAGGAATTAAAAAATATAACAAAGATATATAAAAAAGTATAGTTTATCATTTGACCCAATGATAAGAGTACCCAACACCCATGGATAAAGGTCCTCTAATTTATACATTAAATAAATTTTGTCTTACCCACACTAGGGTAATCCCTCAATAAGAGTATTATAGTATGTATTATTATCCCTACAATCCCTACAACATTAAGGTTTTCAACACCACTATCTTCCTATCCATGGGAGCCCTCTATTGATAATAAATACTGGTAATTTCACTAAGTAGGCTGAAAAAAAATTTCACAACTTGAAAAAGATATTCACAACATTTCAAAAAGGCATTATAGTGTCTCTCTCTCTAGAAATCACTTAACAATATCCTAACATTTAATATCTATATGTGTGTTCATGAATGTGTCAATGTATATTGAAATATTTAAATGGATGGGGTATTTATAAGTAAAGGTTCCAATAGTTAGCACCCTCCTCCAATAGTCATATTTTTCCTACAATATCAGTGAGACATGTACATGTGTTAATAATCCAACAGTTAGTTAGAAATATATTTTATTACATTTTTTTATGTAAAAATACCTGGGAAAAATTATCATTTTTAAGAAACCTTGTTTAGGATCTGATAAAATCACACGTTACTATAAGAAAATCTTTTAATCAAATTTATAAGAATGTATGAATCAGAGTCTAAAAATATGAACAATCAGATTATATGTAAAAAAATAAACGGGTTATGAATTCTGAGGAATTCAAAACCATATTTCTGAAGAATTAAAAATTTTATTTCTGATGAATTCGGAATCTGATTTTTGATGAATTCAGAATCTAATTTCGTAGGGATTGAGAATCTGATTTCTGATGAAAATAGAGTCTGATTCAGAAGAAATTAGGCTCTGATTTCAACAGAAATCAGATTTGGATTTTAGGAGAAATTGGTGTATGATTTTAGAAGAAATCAGAGTCCGATTTCATTAAAAACCAGTGTCTGATTTCAAGAAAAATATAAGTTTGATTTCTAGAGAAATCAGAGTCTAAATTCAAGAATAAATCAAAGTTTTATTTTAAAAGTAATCTAACTATGATTTTAGGATAAATAGTAGTCTGATTTCAGGAGAAATTTGATTATGATTACTTGAGAAATTGGATTCTAAATTTTAGAGAAATTAGAGAATTATTTGAGGGGAATCAGAGTCTGATTTTAGAAGAAATCACAGTCAAAATTCTGGGAAATCCAATTCTAAAGAATTATAATGTTCTAATTAATGTATGTATATGATTTTATGACTTATGTAAAACATGGTTAGTCTATGTTTAGGAAAGCTCTATATAAGATAATGAAAACCATAGGTAAAGTCTAAAAAATGTTTTTAGAGAAAGTAAATTTTTCATAAGAAAAAATTCCCTGGAGAAAGATAATTTTTCAAAAGAAAATATGATTGTAATTTTCAAAACATAATGGATAGAAAAGTTATAAAAGAACTTATTTACTCAACAATATCCCCCTTTTGGAAGGCACAAACAAATTTTCTCAAATGAATACATGGAATAATATTTTCACTTTGGACTTACAGGAAATATTTCTCTCCTTTTACTTATGACCCATGATGAATATAACTAACAACCCACTTAGGTTTTGAAATCCTTGAGGATCATATTATTTTCATTCATAGGGAATTTACTTCTTCATACTTAAGAAAATCTTGCTTTATTAATCTCCCCCTTACCTAGACATATTCTGTCATAATATACTTTTTTATCTTCTAATTTTCCCATTTTATGATTTTCAAAAAGTAATGGAGGGAATGAAATAAAATTTACTTGAAATTTTTGGAATATACAAGTAAAATCAACAGAAAGATAAGATATTTAATTATAAACTCAAAAAAATTTAAAAGGAAAAAAATACAACAAAAGATCAATGTTTTATGAAAACAATTCCTTATTCTTCTTCTCCTTTCACTTTAGCTTTTCAAGGCTACCTTCATCCTATTCAACTCATTCTGATAATCCTCAAGCTTTTTGAGCAGCCCTTCCTAATCATGAATTATCGTTCCGAGATCTGCAACCCTTTCATCATCATATTTAATGATTTCACCTTGAGAACTTATCACTAATTCTTTCTCTTTGAAATTTTCTGTCATATCTTCCCTGATATCACATTCCCTTTTCAAATTTATAGCAACTAAATTCTATTTTCCATTCAGTTATTTATTCTCTTGGATTCGATAATCTTTCTGTTAATTAAGCTTCTCATAGAAATCATCCGTGATTTTTAGATCATCAGTAACTAACCTATTCAACATGGTTATCTCTTTTATGATATCATATGAGCACCATAAAAATATGAAAACTATGGAACTCAGCTTCAAGATTGACAAACATTTCCATGAGAATGCTTGCTAAATATGACTTCTGGTTGATTGTTTGTTGAAGCAGTTGTAACCCGGAATCAATACATGGAAATAACGGAATTGTATTCACTAGATTCTTCATGGACATAGCAACAATATCTTTTCTTAAAGAAGATAAGGATTTTGAACTAGAATCATTCATTGGTAAGGATACTTTATCATGCTCTTCTGCATTCCTATAAGATGTATCAACAACATCATTCTTGGATTTTCCAACAAAAAATTTCTTAGATGAATCAACAACCACATTCTTTCAATTCTCAACTTTAGAGATTTCTTTCTCAACATTCAATGTCTGACACTCAATACCAAAAACGTGAAATATTTTATCATTTTATGTGGAAACTTTTTCCCCAACTTTATTAGCAAATTCCATAACATATTAAAGATGAATAAAATCATGATTACTAATCTCTTAATTTTATGTTTTATTTACTTCATCATGATCATCATCATCTTTCCCTTCTAATATTATTTTGGTTGATTCAACCTGAGAAGTTTTGATAGACAAGTTGTTAGAATAACTTTTCTTTTCTTGGTATTTGTCCACCATTTTGATTAAATTTTTATTTTCTTCTTAATAATCATAATATTATTCTTGTTGTACTTATTCTTTTGAAACATTGAGTTCTTTAATTGAAACTATATTCATCCTATATGCACCTTGAGTTTCACTATGAACTGATTCTTGTAAGAAGGATTATTTTTCTTGGACTTGTTCAGATGCCTTCTCTATATCTATTAGAAATTCTTGAACAATATCATCTTTACATTTCTTCTTCATTAAATTTTTCTATTTTTCTTCCTTCTCAAGATCTACAGCTACTTGAAAATTTATGTCCTTAGCACCTGCATGGTCGAATCCAAACATTTCATCTCATTTTTTCTTTTTCTTATTATCCTTTCTCTGTTTAGATACTAATTCATCAGAAAAGGTATTTTTATTTTTCATATTGGGTTTATAAGATACTGATTTTGGTACATGTTCTTTATGTTGAGTTTCCGGTTCATTCTTTTTTCATTTCAATAGGGATTTCTTGGAACTTTCCCTTGCTTCATCATTCTTTCTTGCATCTTCATCATAACTGTTAGGAAGATCAAATTACTATCTTGAATTAATAATGAAACCAATTTTCATCCTTCTCAAAGTATCACCACTCAACAAAATTATCTTAAAAACATTTTGTATTGAGATTCCCGGAATTTTGAATGATTCTAAGAAAAGTATACTAATATTCAACAATATTGTTGGACACATTATGATTTCAGATTTGAGGGTTCCAATCATGATAATTCTGTTATTCAAGATAATATACATGATGAGTTTTATCTTCCATAGATTCACTTGGAAATCTATCATTATGATATCACATTTCTTAAGGAAATCCTTGTCTCCCTTTCTCGGAAGGAGAAAACCTTGTATCCATAGAGCTAGAAATATTATGCTGGTTGAAAAATGATTGATCATTAGTTACATAACTCTTTTAATCCATGGGTAATCAATTGCTTTACCATTATCAAAAGATATTTCCCTATAAGAAAACTTGTATGGAAAAAAGATATCCTATAATTCATAAGGTATATCCAGAATTCATGCAGCCTTGTTGAAAGATAAAGAATAAGTCTTTTCAAAGCTCTTAAATGTAAACATTTATCTCCCTCCTTTTTCATAAAAACTAATTTTATCATAGAAAATATATGAGGAGATTAGGATAAACCAAATCTTGATTCTTTGGTTTGGCAATAAAAACACTTTCTAATCTATTCATCTTATTGATTTTTGAATTTATAGAATCATACAAGAGCATGAAATTTTGGTCCACCAACCATTCTCGGTAAATTAACCAATCTTTGAGTGCATTTTTTTGATGCCATCAGATTTTGTGATGAAAAATCAAGAGATATTCAAAACATATAAAAACCAAGAAAACTGAACTGCTGATTTGAAGAGTGGAAGAGCTTCATCCAAAAAACATTGGAATAAATGATGTGGGACGCGAATATGGGGGTTTTTATATAGGCTTCATTGTAATGGTTTATATTATGGAATTAATCAAATGGTTATGATTCACAAGATATGATCTAATGGTTGATATCAAATTCAAAGAAGAATTTTTAATTTTCATATCTTTTTATCTTTTTGGTAAAATTTGGATTTAATGAAAGTGAATCTGATAATGTTTTCTTAATATAAGATAGAAATACCAAAAAGAAAAATATTCAATTATGAAGATTCAATTAAGAAAACATACCTTCCAGATTACTCTGAAATAAATTTCAATATTGATAAGATTCTTCATTAAGAACATATGTTTTGAAAAAATACTTAATAAAAGAAAAATTTTAGGTTAAGACAAAACATTTCAAAAAAAAGTAGGTCTCTAAAAAAAATTTAAAAATTTTAAATGATCTGAAAAAAATAAAAATATTGATTTCTAAAATTTAATGTAAAGAAAAACATTATGAAAATTTTAAGGAAATATAAAATATCTAAAATATGTACTCCCCTATGAAAATGATTATCTTAATGTAAAGAGATAGGGTCCAACAAAAAGTTAATATGGGTAATTACCTTATATTTATCATTCCTACAATTTGTTTAAGGAATTAAAATCTATCAGAGGGTATAGATTTTGTAAGAATATGAGCAAAATGATCTTACATTCCAATAAATGGAAGAATTATATATCCTTTAAGTGTGTCAACACTAAGAACATGATGCATTAGGTCTATGTGATTTACACGAATGGGATGTGCGTGTTTCTTTCTTAAGGCAGTGACACTAGTATTATCACACATTATCTGAGTATTGGTAAAACGCATGACATAGTTTTTGAGTGTCTGTTGAATCCATAAAACATTAGCACAACAACATTCAGATGCAACATATTCAGCTTCAATTGTGTAATGTAATACCGAATGTTGCTTCTATCATGACTATAGACATAATGAATCTCTTAATAATTGAAAAGTTCCAGATACACATTTCATATCTATTCAACATCCTCCAATGTCATCATATGAAAATATTTTAAAAAAAATGATTTCTAGAAGAATTGGAAATTAATATATCTATGGTTTCCATTAAATAGTTAAAAAATAATTTCACTTCTTTTAAATTGGTTTATTTTGTATTAGATTAATATCTTGCACTTAAGATAAATAAAAACATTATGTCTGGATGACTAGCTATTATATATAATAAACATCATATCATACCTCTAAAATAATATTGATCTACTGGTTTTCTAACTTCATCAAGACCAAGAGAATTTGAGGAACTGATAGGAGTACTTATATATTGAGTGTTTTCATATCCATAATTTTTCATAAGATCTTCAATATAATTATATTGAGATATATAGATTCATTCTATTTTTTTCGATATTTGAAAAATAATGAAAAAATATTAATAAACCATAATAATTATTCAAAACTCATATTTCATAAGATTCTCTAATGATTTAGTTAATTATTATTGAGTTTATCTGAATATAATGTTATCAACATAAATTTGAACCATCATAATACATTTCTTATCTTTATTTATAAAAAGGGTTGGATCAATAGTTCCCTAAAAAAATTGTAACAAAAAACATGTTAGTCTATCATACTAGGCCCGAGGGGCTTGTTTAAGTCAATATAAATCTTTGGTAAGTTTGAAAACATGTTCAAGATGTTTGGTTCCTTCAAAACTAGGAGGTTTTTCAACATAAACATCATATTGAATATATCCATTAATGAAATTACACATCATGTCCATTTGAAATTTTTTGAAATTAATGAATGTCGCAAAGTATAAGAGAATATGAATATATTCAAGTCTTTCTACTGGAGTGAATATTTCGTCATTTTCTATTCCTTCTTGTTGATTATAGATTTTTGCAAAAAATATTTCTTTATTTCATTAAATGATTTCATTTTCATCACATTTATTTCTAAAAACCCATTTTACACCAATTACAGAAATTTTTTTAATTTTTTCAACCAAATTCTAGAGTTTTCTCCTTTTAAATTTATTTAATTCATATTTCATTTCTATAATTCGATCAACATCACCTAAAGACTCATTAGGGATTTTAGGTTTTATTGGGAATGAAATTATAGATTTTATATGTCATTTATTAAATAGAATCACGTCCTTACAAGTTGATTTAAATCACTAATGATACTATAACTAAGATGATTCTTATGTAACAACGGAATTTGGGTTTTGTAAAACGTTTTCATCAACATAAGTTAAAAAATATTCTGGGCTAAATAATTCAAAAATATTATGTTTAGTTTTTTCCTTATTAGAAAAATCTTCTATCAAATATTGATGATTAGTTTTCAAATACACATTGGAAGATGTATGTTGAGGTTTATTGAAAAATGATCAGTTTTATCAAATTTAACATGTACTATTTCTTCAATAGTACAAGATTTTTTGTAAAAAACACTATAATCCATAAAAGTAGTGGAATAGCCTAAGAAAATTCCTTCAACAGATTTAGCTGAGAATTTATGTAAGTTATCTTTTGTATTTAAGATCGATTCTTTGTATCCAAATACTATGAAGTAAAAATCTTTATGTTTTCAACCATTCTACAATTCATAATGTGTTTTATTAAGAAAATATATGATTATAACTCAATATATAGTATAACAAGAAGTACTAACAGTTTTAGCCCAAATGTTTCTAGCAATAGAATATTCACTCAACATGGATCTTGTTATATCTTTAAGAATTAAATTTCTTCATACACCAAAAAATTTTATTCGGTATAGAGTTAAGATATAATTATTTTTTTCTTAAAAAAATACTCTTCTTAAAAACCTGTTCTCTTACTACATCTGTGGGATTAATGTTAAATTAAATTTTCTCACTTATATGAATTAAATTTAGAGAAATAGATTTGATTTTTTTAATCATCACTATTTATAATTTCTAATATAGTAAACTTTTTTTTTAATAAAGTGACTTCTCATAACAGTAATGTTTAATTACAAGGATTAAGGTAAAAATGAGTTTACCAAGGGATTAAACATAAAACATAAGGAGGAAAATGACCTATAAATTTCAAAAAAAACCCATTTCCCAGAAATATATAGAATATTATAAATTTAGGATATTTTTAGAAGTTTTTGGGACTCTAGTGTGTGATAGTGATCCATATAACAAGTTAAGTAAAGAAATAGATAAAAGGAACCCTTCTTTCCCTTTAATTTTTATAAAGCCTCAGGATATGGAAAAAATCATATATTTGGTTATAAATATAATTTTAAAAGATAGATAATATTTTATCGTTATTAGTTATCATTAATATTTTGAGATAAAATAAATAATTAAAATGCTTAAGAAATTCCAACGTAGTAATTATGTAGTTAACAATTAACTAATACAAATTATGAATACTATATTGAAATTGAATTACATTGAATGAATTATTATATAAAATTAATTTAATAGATTAATATATAATGCTTCATATGTTTTAACTTAATAGATTCAAATTCCATCCTCATCGTGATATTTTTAAATTTTAATTAACTAAATAATGTCCAAATTTGACATTAATGTTATTTTATTGTAAATTATATTTGATTAAGTGATTTAAAATTTTTAAATATATGAAATTTTTACATTTTATTTTCATTTATTAATAAATATAATGTGTATTCCATTCATGGACCAATTTTTCTTTTATAATGAACAAATTGACCCTTAAATAGTAAAAACACTATTCGCACGGTTAGAGTTAATATAATGTTTTTGCGCATAACATGAACTTCTACGAAAATATATCTACAACACAAATGGGATTTTTATTTTATAATTTTGATTTAATATTTTGAATCATTGTGACTAAATTTTAGATTAATTATCTCTTTAATTTCAACTTAATGTATAAATTATTTATATTTAAAAACCATTCACTTGATTGAAAAACCAAAATGAAACAAATAAATAATCATAGGAGTCAAGGAAAAAATGGTAAAAAATGTATTAATTATATGTGTAAGATGTATGTATTTACCAAAAATCCATTACGTCCATTATTTTTCAATTTTGGAGTCACATTGGGCAAGGTATATCTCCTAACAATAAATACATTTGAGTATTTAGAAGAATTCAGCTCCTCTTCAACTATAAAAAGGAACTCACTCCCCTCACTTCTCCAAACCAATCAAGATATTTGACTCATAAAAATTCTACCCAAATAATATACCAAATTCAATATATTCATCCTAGATTCCTCACTATTGGATAAAATAAAATCATTGAAGGCCTTTGGTTCTAAGAAAATTGAGTTACCTAAATAAGAGGTGACACTCATCAATGAGAATTGTTGTTTTATTTATTCCTACACCACCTTAAATTATTTTTATACCATGATTATATAATAAAATAATTTTCTAAAATATGATAATATTTTTTATGTTTTGGGTACATTTTACACCCACACACACTTCCATAGAATGTGTCACATGATAATTATTCATATGTACGATGGACTATCGCCTCGTAAAATAATGTCATTTGTTTTTAATTAAAATCATTCAATGTTAGGCATAATGATGTGCATACTATTAATATATGATATTTATGATAGTATTATTTTGGAATTATGGTGTAACACATACCTTCATTAGTTCCATTTTGTAAGAATATGATAATCTCATTCTTGTGTATAGAAGAATACCACCTCACCAAGCGATGTGATTCGTTCACACATTAAATGGAATATATTAAGGATGGGTTTAATAAACATATATTATATATATGAAAAAATATACATTAATGCTAATATATATATATATTATTTACATTTATTGTTGATTCAGAAGTTATACTTCATAATTTTCTATTCCTTTAGTTTTGGAAGTCTCAAACACTGTTAAATACATGTTTCTAAATTTTTATGTCCCTAGTTTTTTAAAATGTTTTTAAAAAAACATTATATTTTATTATAATTTTAAATATATCTAAATCTATTATGGATATAAAATTATAGTTATTAATTAGGGTAATCATAATGAATATGTTTCCAATTAATCAGACTCGCCTTTATTAGACCATAAGTTAGACTATAGTCATGTCTATAGTATTGAAAAATTCATGAATATCATAAAGATACTAGTACAAATAAAATCATATTAACACTCATATGGATTATCCTATTGAATTTATTATGGGAGAATATTATAATATGCAATGTTTGTAATCAGAATACAAAGAATGTTTTCAAATGTAAAGAATATATTCAAAATTGTAATGGTGTTAATCAATGTGATGTTTTGAATTCAGTTATAGATAAGCTATAACACACCAATTGCCTATGGTTACTGAAAGAAACTCGAAAATAATATCATTGGGATATCACTAGAAAATACCAACTAATTGGAAGAGTTTAGAGTTGATTGATTATTTTTTTCTTATGAATATTTCTACACAAGAACTTCTTAGTCTTAGTTAGCGTAATTATTTAGTATGTTGTTGTTATTAGGAATCATTGTTACGTTTCTTCATTAATAAATGTTGTAATTATAATTTGCATCCAATCATAGTTACGATCGATGTATTCTAGGGATAGGAATATGGTTAGTCTTATCTATTAGATTGAGGTATTCCCAAGCTATGATGTTATATGATAATATTCATAATGAGGTATTTTTGGGATAGGATGTTAGAGAAAATCTGATCAAATTTTTGGGGTCTTTCATAGTAAAGAAAAACAGACATTACTATAATTATAAGACAATGGATACCTTTAGTTATGGTTATTGACTACCTTAATCTTATGGTTAAAAAGATCTAAAACATTTAATAGTGATAGTATATCTTATGAATTTTACATAGCTATTGTATTAATGGTTTTTAAATGATTTATATTCTACTACATATAATATAAAGTGAGTTATCATATTATTCTTTCTATTCTTATTTTTTTATTGGTGTAACACTGATTATGGTAAAAATATAATTTTTATTAATTGAATATATTGTGATAATGATTATTTTATAGTAATTTAATTATACTATTTCTAGTTTAGATTTTTTGACTCTGATAATCAGACTAATTCCAAGCCTCATAAAGTTACATAAAGTGTCATTTTGTTTTCTGTTTAAATATTTTAAACTATGCTTTTAAAATACTATTCAACCCTCTAATAATTATTTCTATATATGATATTTCTTAATGTCCTACAATTAGTATCATAGATGGTTTATACTACATATATACTTACTACGTTTTTAGATTATTTACTTAGTGAAAAATGGTTATGCTTTTTTCAAAACATTTTGATTATAAAATGTGTTACATTAACATGTATCAATGAAAATGATTTTTTTTAAGATGGTAAGTTATAATATTGTCACTATAGATAATCTAAATCTTAAAAGACAACCTTTATTTGATGGTGCTGATAATGTGTATTGGTGGGATATGATAGAAACTTTTGTTATCAATAAAAGCATTAATAATCTTCATATGCTTATTGGAGACTATAAGATTCCTGATAATTATGTAACTTATTTTACACATGGATAAAAACAAGAGTATCAATTAAATTGAAAAGTAAGGAATAATTTTTTCTATTCCATGAAAATAAGTATAAACATACATATATCTTCTTGTGAAGCTGCAAATAGTACATGCAAAATGAATGAAATCACAAACTTCGGTACTTATTAATTTATTGAGACTAGAATAGATATTCTTAGATAAGAATATCAGGCCATTAATTTCTTACCTATATTTTCAGTTGAAAACATTCACCATGGGTTCATGAAAATTATTAATATTTTACAATCAAATAGTGAAAAAGTTCTTGATTATTAAGTCCTTTTTGAAAAGATTATTGATATCCTTCACAAAGAGTGGGAATCAAAAAAGAAAAGTTATTTATGAGACAATAAACGTAAAAAATCTTACATTGGATGATTTAATTGGAACCCCAATGCGGTGTGAGGGTAGACTTAAGATAGATGCTGAAAAATCTAAGAAGAAAAATGGAGGTTTTTCTTTTATACTACCACTATACAAAAAAAAGTTAAAACTCCTAAAAAAGTTGTTAAATCATTGAGAAATAATTTTTTTTAAAAAAATTTGATTATAGTTCTTTTGAACATTCAGATAATAATTTATCTATTCTATCTGGAAATATGAATAATATTTTTGGAAATAAATTTATTTAATACC
The DNA here is from genome assembly GCA_963277665.1 of Viscum album. NCBI lineage: Eukaryota > Viridiplantae > Streptophyta > Magnoliopsida > Santalales > Viscaceae > Viscum > Viscum album. The sequence continues at coordinate 174,437,690 of OY728143.1, read as the reverse complement.
GATATAAAAAAGGTCATAAGGTTAAATGTGACAAGAATGAAATTGAAATAAAATCCTATGAATGTAAGAAAGATGTACATGTGCGACCTGATTGTCCATAGATTAAGAGTAACAACAATAAATTTAAGGAATTGAGAATGATATGACCAAAAATATTAAAATTCTAATGGTAATAATTTCTTGAAATTTACTGACACATTTAATTCCAGTTTTGGAGATTCTTCTAAAAGTTCATCAGTTAATGAAGGTTCCCAAAAGAAGAACATAGTTATTTTTTTAAAATGTTCCTGTATTAAATCAATATTTCATAGATAAGGTATGAAAAATTGAATCCCATACAAACATGTCACAAAATTGTAATTTTTCAGATGAGAAAAGTAGACATCTTCTTATAAAGAATCATTCTCATTAGAATAAAATACACTTGCATTTTAATTTGATATATCCCATTTTTTAAAACCTTTTTGAAAATTATAATTATAATATTTTCACAAAAAAATTGATGATTATCAACAAAAACCATATTAATTTTCATAAAAAAATAAACTTTTTATATAATGAAATATCATATATTTCAAAAGAACATTATAAATATATTTCTGAAAATTATATTTTTTGATAAATCTTTGAAAATGTTATTTCTGTGGAAAACATTTCACTAAGAAAACATAGTTTTAAGCTAATAATTATGAGGATAAAAATATAGATATAAAAATGTAATCCAAAATAATTATTTTGAGGGATCTTTAATCAAACATTACAACATGTAAATAAAATATTCATAAAATGTATAACCAAATTAATCCTCATGGTAATAGTTCCAGAATGTGTTTTTGAAGTAAAAAATATGTTTTCCCTACAATTTATTTGTTCAAACACTATTCCAATTTTCACAAAGTGAAAACATGGTGGGAATTGGTGGAATAATATTTCTATTAACAAATTATATTCACTTGATTCTCATAAAGATTACTATTACAAAAAAAATTTGTAACCTAATGTTTCATTTTTTGAAAATACCAGATCCAATAATGTTTGGGTACTGAATATTAAATATTTTTTTAGATAATAATGATATTACCGAGAATAAGAATATATGGTCCATAAATAATTGATGTTCTATTAATATGACTGGAAATAAATAATTATTCAATAAAAATCAAGATGGATGGAGGGAAAGTAACATTTAGAGGTAATCCTAAAGGATATATCATTTACCAATTTATTGAAACACAATAACAACTTGCTAATATTTTTACTAAAACTCTTAGTTTTGATAGATTTTAATACATTAAACAAAATCTAGGAATGATTAACATAATTTAATCATTCATATCAACTTCTTTTTTACACATCTCTTTATATTAATATATTCCTTTTCATAGGGGGTGTGCATATTTTTTCTGTTTTAAAAAAAATCATAATTCTATTTTTGTCCAAAAAATTATTACTTACTCTTAAAATTTTATCATAATTAGTCCTCTAATATCAATCCTTTTTGTAATATTTTTGGAGTCAGAATCCTCAAAAAAAAATTTGGACTCATAAAAAGTTATAAAATTTTCCAAACTCACATATTTCAAATGGTTTTTCAAATTAAAAATTTTTTGTAACCATTTTTAAATGTAAAAACATTTATATTTGATTTATCATAATCAAATCATTGAAAATAATTTTAATGCTCTATATAAAGGCCCCAGTCCGATTTCATTCCATTATTTACAATCACAGGTTTTATAATTCAAATATGATGGATACTAAGGAAACTTTTAATAAGTGCTTCAATTTCAATGAAATGTTGGTTTATATATCATGGTATAATAAATATGATTAAACATTGAAGAAGATAATCTTTTTATAAGGTTAGGAATATGTGATTGTGGGAAAACTAGGAAAATATTTCGATCTATTTTATCTTGACGTTTTTCATGATTTATATGTCTCCATTTATTTTTTGAGGGAATATGGTAAAAAAAAATTTCTTTCACAATGTGTGGAAAAATAAATAAAGCTTCTTCTAAGAAACTAGCTGACTTAGTTGAAATTCATTCAGAAGTGGAATCATATTGTAATTCTCAGAATATTCCAAACATTTTTGGTTGTTTTAACAAGAATAAGAGAGAATACTCAATGTTTATGTAATATAAAAAAGTTAGAATGTTTTCACATATAACTATAGAAAACTGAGTAGTATCTCTTTGGATGGAAGGCTATCTCATTCCGAGAAAAGGAGATAGAGATAAATTGAATGATTCAGATGTTTTCTTACTCGACATTTTGTTTAATATAATGAATTTAAACGTTAGTAATTTTATCCTTCACTCAATGGATAACATTAAATTATCTCCAATAAAATCTAATATTATCATGTCTCCATCCTTATTTAGTATGGTGGGGATGAACTCTATATAAATATTCAACATGGAAAATAAATTATATCTAATGAGGGAGAAAATTTATTTTATCAATAATAACACAATGAATAAAATGAGGTTGGTTTTTAACGTGAAGTCAAATAATTTTGTTGAAAATATTTATGTTACTTTTTCAAAGGCACATCCATCAAGAGAATATAAGGATTTTGAGGAGAAAATGAACAAGAGGAAGGTGGAATCCTCTCCTTTGAAAAAAAAAAGAATATTATTGATGATGTCATTGAAGAGATGATGAAACAAATAGGTGAAAGGATTCCTGGATTTCAGGAGATCAAAATCCACCGAAAATAAGCTAATTCATTAAAAATTCATGATGTTGAAACAATATAATAGGGGGATATGAAAAATAAAAAAAATGTTGAAATATGCTCATATGTGTGAAAATATTTTGTAAGGAGTAGAAATATTGTATAATAATTTAATACTTCCCACTTCCCATACATATTATAGCATTATAGAAGTGGTTTTAGTTTTTCAAGAAACATTACTTTTTCCAACTGTTGTCCCTTTAGTGGAAGAAAAGGGAAAAAGAAAGGTTTGAGAGGATGAATCGGTAGCATTAAAACAATTAAATCCAAAGACACCAGGAAAGTGTACCCTTAGAACTCCTAGAAATATTCAATATCATATTGATAAGGAAGTTGATGAAGACTTTGATGGAGAATGAATATCATTTTTTCTTATTTACTTTTTATGTATTTGTTTTTTTTAAATATTTTAATTTTTGTAATGAATTATCTATTCATCTAAATACAATATGATTGAATTTTTAAACATATATTATTGGTTATATGTTGTTTTATTTTATTCCTAGATGATTAGTTAGTCCATTATTGCTTATTTTTTCCAAAGTTTTCTAGAAACTTATGATTTGATCCCCATTAATTATTTGGAAATGGGAAAGGGGGAGAAAGGTTTATTAAAGGGGGAGAAGTTAGTTTTTATGATAAGTTGTAATATAAAATTGGAGGTTTTTTATTAAGGAGTATAATTTGATGCATAGGGGGAGAAGAATTTCTCAGTGGGAGAAGAATTTTTCAGTGGGAGAATTTTTCATTAAGGAAGAACGTTTTTAAATACACCCATCATATTTAACATCATATTTAGAATAGATACAATCTTATGGGGATTAAATGTTTCAACGAATAACTCTAAATACAATGTTTATAAAAGAACATAGGTTTGTATGTTTTCTTGATGTTATTTATTCATTTATGTTGCTTTCCAAAAACAGGTAGATTGTTTTGTTATAAGTTATACATTATACTCTTCCATTCATTTAGTATAATAAATCACAAACACATTCATAAAAACATTTTTTCTAATATTTTATGTATCAAGTATTTTAGTATAATTTTTCATAAAACATTGTATTTTTCCATATATAAAAATAGTAATAAATTTATGATGGATATAAACTAAAAATTATTCAGTATGGTAATCATAAAGAGTATGTGTCCAATTAATTAGACACAACTTTATCAGACTAGAATATAGACTTCACTCAGGTCTGTCATATTGACGAAATTCATCACTATCAGACAGATACTTAATAATATAATTATATTAACACTAATAAGGAATATAGTATTGGCATTTTTAAATAAGTTCATCGGACTAACCAATGTTTATAATCATAATACAAAGGAATTTTTTTAATTTAAGGAATATCTTTTACATTGTAATGGAGTTAATCAATACGACATCGGTCATTCATTTATAGATGATATGTCAAGTGTCAACTATCTGAGGCATTTGTAAAAAAATTGGTAATATAAACATTGTGAAATTGTATATAAATACTGATTCATTAGAAGAGTTTTAGGTTATATGGTTACTATCACTTATAGTTATTTTTCTATGGGAACCCCTCATTCTTAGTGATTCTAATTATTTAGTAAGTTATCATTCTAAGGAATCCTTTTCTGGTTGTTTTCTTAAGAAATTTTATAATTTTAATCTATATCCCATTATTGTCATGATTGAGGGCTTCTAGGGATATATAGATGTTTAATCCACTCCATTGGATCAATGTATTCTGCGGTTAGGAAGATATACTCCAATATTCATATCAAGGGTTTCTTGAGATAGGAAGATAGAGAAAATCTGATCATCATATCATGGTATTTCCTCATAAGTAAAGAGGGAATTTACTGTGAGTATAAAACAATGGATAACTTTATTCATAATTATTGAATAACTTACTCTTAAGGTTAAAAGAGTTAAACACTTTAATATATCTTGTAACTCATTCTTACTTTTACAAATTTGTGTATTACTTGTTTTTACATGTTTTATATTAAGTTGTATATAATATAAAGTGAGTGATCATATTAATATTTATATTATATTTGTTGTATCAGTGTTACTCTAATTATAATAAAAATATTTTTATTAATAATATCCATTTTATTTTGATTATTTTAATAAAATTTAATTACACTATTTCTAATTTAGATTTTGTAACTCTGGTAAGTAGACTGAGTCCAATTCCGAAAAAACTACATAATGAGGCTTTGTGATTTGTTAAGTTTAAATATTTTAAAATTTGATTCAAAACTAAAATTAAACCCTCACCTTGTAATTATAACCATTTAAGATAAATCTTATGATCCTACATTTCATTCTTTAATATAATAATAAAATAGATTCAATGTTCATGTTTACGTACGACTTACCATCTCACTGAATGGTGTATTTAATTTCTTACCACAATATTTAATTTAATACAATATGTACATATATAAATAATATATATTATATTTATATTATATTTATAATTCTATATAATATTAATTAATCATCAAATAAGTGAACTAAAAAACAATAAGTCAAAACCTATACGAAAAACAAACCAGTTATTACATGAAACATAACTTTAAGATAGAATTATTAATAAACATGTAATAATATGGAATATGAAAATAATATATGGTATTAATTATATTAATATGTTTTTTAATAATTTAATATCAAGTTTAAAACCACTATAATGTTTATTAAATCACATTCGACCAAAAGGGAGTGTGAGATAAGGTTCTTCTCATCTAGCTTTTATTTATGTGAGATATATGTCATAATCACCACATAATTTTATTTTGTGTTGTACATAAAACAAATAAATGTATTTTTTGATTATTGTACAAATATCATAGCTAATATACATATACATTTTAGGATCACTATTTCATGGGGATAACGGTTTCAAAGTTATCACATAGGTAAGAGACTTCATCTCAACTACCGTTCACTGAGACATATTCTAATGTTATGCACCTTTACTATTTTAGAAGGTGTATATACAGACCCTTTGACATGTTATATCATGAATTTATCAATTATAATTATATATAATTTTTTTTTAATTTTATTTTTTAATGGAGTTTACAATTCAAGGATTCCTAAGTGATAAGTGTCTTTTCTTTCAAAAAAATTAATCTCTTTAATTTTTTCTTCAAACTCTCATTCTCTTCCATTTTTAGATTTTTAATGATTTTTTCAATGTTTTTATATGGTCATAAAATATTTATATATTTCAGTTAATATATATTTTTACTTTATTTCAATGTTTTCCCAAATTTAACTTTTTATGTGTTTTATATGGGACATTTTGACAAATGTTAAAAACAAATTTTTATTCTTAAAATATAAGGTGATAAAGGCAATTCTTCACCATTAGAAATAATTTTATTTTTGAATTCCTTCACAATATTTCATGTTTCATACAATTATCATAATCTCTTTATCATTTTTTTTCTATTTTAGTATTTATTTTTTAAAACAAAATTGTATTTTTACATGAAAGTGTTTTTCATATGGGTTAAAATGAGTTTTTTAAAGGGTTTTATGATGAAAGTGTATTATTAATTATATGGTATTTGAAAATTATATGAAATTGATGATATTTATATTTATTAGAATAAGTTTTTTGCCCCATTATAACTCATGGGTGACCATGATATAGCTTATAAAAGGGTTGATCCCCATTACAGCTCTTGAGAAATAGGTGTGCTAGATATAACATATATGAAGGGTCGATCCCCATTATAGCTCACGAGTGAGCTAGATATATCTTATATGAAGGGTGGTACCCATTTATATCTCTGATTCATTGGGTAATGATTATATTGGATGTCAGTCATATTTTTATTCCAATTAAAATGAGTTTTAAAGAGTGTTATGAAAATGATGCTCGAAGTTACCTAAGATATTTTTAATTGGTTGTTATGGGTTTATAATGTCTCACATGGTGGAGATTTATATATAATGGCTCATGATTATTGATTCTTATGCATATTAAATTTTCAATATATATATATATTATGATCTATATATTGATGGGGATGAGTTATTTTATGTTTCTCTCGTGAAACCTTATTATGACTTCATACCTTTATATGAGTCTTATGATCACTGATTACATTCAATTTCTAATGCTTATGTTTACCCAATATGATAATTTTATCTCAACCTTCTTATTTTTCATTTTTACTAATTTTTAGAGAATTATTTTGAATGATTTATGTCTATAATGGATTTAATAAGGATTATTGTGATTTATTAATATAGAAAAGAAAATCTAGGATAAGTGGAAAAAATGGTCCTTTAAAGTCATGATAATTGTTTTTGTTGGACTTTTTAATAATTATATTAAACTCAAAAAACTATAATTTCCATGAGATTCTAAGTGATCCAATTTTTTCTTTTCATTCTGTATGTTATATATGGAAAAAATTTGGGTCACAATTATTAGCATCACTGTTGAGAATTTAGAGATTATGATTTCAGCACTGGATCTGGGAGTGCAGGTCTTGGTCTATTATATTTGGTATCAGGTGCCAGTTTATACAACATTGAATATTAGGATGTTATCATATGAGATTATAATAAAAGTTAGGGATACCATATTTTTAATATAAGATTAAGTTTGATTGTGTGTTCAATGTATTAGATTCCCGTTTGAGGTTTAAAATGTTGAGATCTTAAAGTGATGAATGCCACTTTAAAAGATATCTTATTGAGTTAATCTATATATAAAATTCAGTTTAATTTAAAGGATTCCATTTATGTTTTATGGAATATATTTTTAATCTATTCATAACCAATAGGGTTTATATGATGTTGGATTTTCAAGTAATTATGTAAAAATAAGATTTATTTTATAGATAACCATGATATTGAAAATTGATATTTCAAAAAAAAGATCTTGTGATATTTTTTATCTTGGAAGATTAAAGGTATGAGATAAAAGTTGGGTTTAAAAGAACCTTTTATTTTTATTTTATGTAATAATAATTTATTTCTCACTTTGGGTATTACTATTGAATTTTGAATATGAATGTATCATGTGAATGTTTACTCATTTTGGTAATTATCTGAGCATGTTCTAATCATTTGTGTTTTGGTTAATGTAAAAAGGTATGATGAATGAATTTTTATTCTTCTTTTGGTTATATGGTCTTAAAATGTTTGTTTTAGTGCTTCATGGAAGAAAACAATCACCTTGAATAATCATTTTTTGGAGAAAAAAGATGATATTATGGTGGAAATTAGCTAAAGGGTGAGATTCTCTTAGGAAGGTAAGTATATTTCATACTATATTCAGTATACAAGGTGAAATAATTATTTGACTATTGGAAAAGGATATTGAAATAAAATTATTATTCTAGTACCTTTATATGTAATCAATCATATGATTTTTAGAATGTCATAGATTTATGGTTTTGAGGCCCTTAACTTTCCCATGACGAATCACTTGTTAATGATCAATGACCTCGATCACACTTTATAATTATTTATTTTTTCCCTATGTTCCCACATATGTTATTCTATTCATAAACCTAGTTATGTTTCATTCTATATTATATTTTTTAATAACTTTATCTACTATTAAGTTGATATTTTATAACAAATGTACTTTCAAATGTCTACCCTTTGATTGCTGAGATAATGTTCAAATTACAAGGAGACAATTAATTAAAGTGTGGTGGATGATATAACCATATATAGTTTTTAATGAATAAAATTATATTCTATATTGTAGAAGAAATTTAACACTTAGTCTATCTTATGATACACCCAACACTCATTCTAGCTTATACAAAAGCCGGTGATTTTTATATTTGATGGAGTTTTTAACATGAAACACTGAACATAAACAACCCATGATATATATTACTATTATAAAATAGTTTTAAAATTAGAGTTTATGATGAGTATTAAATAATTAACGATATATATTGAAAAATAAATGTCTCACAAAATATAAATTATTTATAAATTTTTACTAAATAATAAATCAATTTTTTTGTAAAAGGATTTTATTCTTCAAAAATAATTGTTCTCCAAAAAAAATTATTTTCATGATAAATTATTATAATCATGTTTATGAAATTTTAGAAAGTTTATTTGATACAATAAAATTATTTTTCGAATCTAAATATCCCAATTTACATTGTATAAATTTTTTGGATTTTCTATATATATTGATTTTTCAGTGAATAGAAAAAAATACAAATTTTTTTGGAAGAATACTTTTTAGATAAATAAATTAATTTAAAAGTACCAATATAAATGGAATATTTTTTAGTGTAACATAAGAATATATTGAGTAATATTTAATCCACTTATTTCCTTTTGAATCACCATTATATTGGTTTTTGGTATAAGATTGATTTGGGGTTTAAAAAAGGGTTTTTCTAAATACTATTTTAAAATTAATAATGATTATCATATTTAATTAATTAAAATGATACATAATGGAAAAATATTTTAGATAAAATTATAGATTATATATCCATAAATATTAATTTAGTTTCATAAAATTATTTTGAATAGTTTATGTGTTAATATAGAATCATTTAATATAAAAAATACTCCTCTTAAAAAATATTCTCTTGCCACATCTATGAGATTACTATTAAATTAAAAGATTCCAATTCTTTGAATTGAATTTTAAAAAATGGATTATATATTTGGAATAAAAATAATTTATAATGGATTCCATTGGAAACATAATTTTTGACCAATGTGGTTATTGAAAAGAGTTAATTTATTTAAAATGATTAACGTAAAAATTAGTTTACCAACGGATTAAACATTAAATTTATTGGAAAATGACCTAGAAAATTATAAAAAACATATGGGTTTGATATATGTCGAACTTTATGACTTTATTATGTAGTCTGTTTAGTTTTTAAGACATTATTCCATGAATGTGACCCATATAATAATTCAAGTAAATAAAATGGCCAAATAGAACTATAACATCCCGATTTCGGGAGCAGCTCAGAGGTGTCACGTACCTCATTGGTCACATGGCCTCAAGAACATTCCCCAAATTCTAGAGGATACTGACTAGAAGCGAGGGCCTTGGGTGTGATGGTGTGGAAACTATTCCTTCATTGGCAGTGTAACACAACAGAAGTAAAACAGATAGCAATAACTGAAGTAGTTAATCATGCAATCAGTAAAAAAGTGGAAGTAATAAACAACTAGAGCACACACACACATATATTATTCATGATAAATAGGTCTAGGAAAACATACCAAAAAGGCACAATACTGGAATAAAATACTAAACCAATGTACAATACAAAATATTTAAAATTCTCCACAACACTGCAAGACTCAGCTTTTCCCATCCTCCACAGCTTCGCAGCAATCATGTACCTGAAGTAGAAGGGCACTTTCCCTTATCTATATCTGCAGCAATATAATCTATTTGGGCCCAGAATCAGGATCCAAACTGGGTGTGTGACTAATCCCAGTAGGTAACCACCCAATGATCTATGCTTAATGGCCAATGAAAATATATGGCAGGAAATAACAAAAATGAAGCAGTAAACAAGGAAGTACACATAGTAACAATCCTACGATTTCAAATATATTAAATATCATATATCAAGTAAGAATCTAATAAAAATCAAGTAACCCTCTGGGAAGTACTCAGAACCTAACCCCTCTGGTTTAACTAAAATAAAGTCAAGGAACCCTCTGAGAAGTATACATAATTGAACCCCTCTGGTTCAACTTTAGCGCATACTCTCTATGGAATAACTTATCGTCAATTCCCCCTATAGTCTCGTATCCATAACTAATAGGCGCTCTTGGGAAGCACTCAACATCCAATTCCCAATGTGGCCGACAATGTGGAACATCAGACACTCTGAGGGAGCACTCAACGTCTATCCCCCCATTTTCTCACAACGTAACAGTAAATAGACACACTATAGAAGCCCTCAATGTCCATTCTCTCAATGGTATACTACACCAGGTTTCCACAGTGCTTTGTAAGTAAATAGTGAACAAATGATACGTGAGATCAAAATTAATCCTCAATAACTACTTGGATAAACAATCTACAGTATATCATAGCATGTTAGATAATAATCACCCTTTCCTAACAATACTAGGCCTAGAAATCAAATAAGCATCCTAACAGGAAATGCTATAACAAACAGTTAAAATAATAAAACATGGTAAAAATATCCATATCCTGGAAATGTTTACCCTATTCACAAAAATAAACCACTATCAAAACAAACAAGGAATATCAGGTAATAACATGGCTAAAACCATAAACACGCAATACCCCGTTCTAGGATATTGGGAGCTTTTGCACGTAAAATTCAAAAACTACCTAAGGAAATGCACAAACCACCTACCATGGCATCGTGAGATCGATATACTTCACCTTTAGTCCTTAAATCACCCTATAACATTGTAGATTTACAAATACACTTAAAACATTAAACCAAGGATAACCCGAGAAGGAGGAGAAATCCGGAGATGTAGTTCAAGAAGAAAAGAGTACTCACTAACGCGATTCCAACGCAATCGATGGAGGTTGATTCAGAGAACAGAGGGCGTGTAGGGGATTGAAGAATATCTGTAGCCGTCTGGATGCTCTCGGACGTGACGGGTGAATAAGAGGATATTTCTATCCGTCAAACATGACCCTGGTCCTTTTAATGAAAAAAAGTACACGATGAGTATTTTAAAAGTACACGCATGTAATTTCATTTTTGGACTCCCCTTTAGGAGGTCTCCAGGTCACCACACATAGCCATGTGCTTTTCCATTACACGGCCAGCACACTGTCACCAGCGGAAACTAGGTACACAACGTTTACATAAAGTACATAGCGGGTACTCGTGATATTTCCAAAAACTCTTATTTTGCTAAAAAAACTACCATAAAGAAAGATTCATATTGGAAAAAAATGATCTGGGTTCTTAAAAATGCCCCCCATTAAATAAAGTCACCCCTGAATTCTCCTAGCAAGGCGACATAGAAGATGAATCCTTGAATAGCTCTGGCCACTACGATCGTACATCGGCATCCCTCTCCCACATCTCTTTCTGTACTCAACCACGCTGCAATAGCACTCGAACCAGAGGAACAGACCAGCCACAATGAACATTCTGACATCGATCAAAAATCCGAATAAGATTCCCCTCGAATGAGGTGTCTACCTCTAACTCAACCTATTTGGGTTCAAAAACAAGAGATGGGTCAGAGAAGTAACGATGATGCTGGAAAACGAGGAAGACATCATTCATAGCCCGGTACCTCTGAGGTAACTGCAGCCGATAGGCAACTAGTCCGACTCTCTCTACAATCTCAGACAGTCCGACGTACCTTTGTGAAATCATACCCTCCCTCATAATTTTGTTGTGTCCCAACCTTGGTGTGACATGCAAGAAAACATGATCTCTGGCCTTGAACTCCAGAGGTCATCTCCGTAGATCAGCATAAGACTATTGTCACAACTGAGCAGTAGCCATCCTCTTCTGAATCAACTCTACATGCTCGGTGGTATCCTAGAGAAGATGAGGTCCCAGGCTAGCTGCCTCTCCTGCCTCCAGCCTACATAATGGTGATTGGCATGGCCTACCGTACAATGCCTTATAATGTGTCATGTAAATTGATTCTAGAAAACTATTGTTGTAGTAAAACTCCACAAGAGTTATGTTATTTTCCCAAGAACCTATACAATCCAAGATGAATGCTCAAATCATGTCCTCATGCACCTGAATCGTATGCTTAGACTGGCCATCTTTCTGGGGATGGTAATTTGTACTCAAATGTACTTTTCTACCCAAAGTCCTCTGAAGTCCCTTCCAGACCCGAGAAGTAAAACATGCATCCCTCTCTGAAAAAATGTAGTGTGGAACCCCATGTAGACATAAAATATCTTGGATGTACAATCGTCCTAACTCATTAACATATAAGGCCTCCTTAATCGGTAAGAAGTGAGAAACCTTCATGAGTATTTCAATGACAAACCAAACTGCATCATTCCCTCGAGGCGGCCTCATCAAACCTATAACATAGTCCATCGCGACATTATTCCATTTCCACTGAAGAATGGGTTACTACTGCAAAAGACATATTGGTTGATGATGCTTTGCCTTCACCTAATGCTAGGTGGAACATCTCATGAAAAACCCAGAAACATCTCTCTCCATACCTGGAAACCAAAACAGATGTTGTAGATCACAATAAATCCTCATGACACAAGGATGAACTGGCCAAACTGAGGAATGAAAGTCTTGCATCAGTTCTCGGGTATGTCTTATGGCACCCATACACACCCATGAAACTGCAAGATCTCATTCTCACCTACTATACATATAGGAATAGGGTCCTCTAAGGGAACACTATCCCATAGGGCTAGGCATTCAGAAAATGATAGCTGCCTCATTTTCACTCGATCAAGCAGAGTAGAGGTAATAGCTATAGAAGATACAAAAAATTTCCCCTATCTACCGTTCACCTCCAAATGTATCTCTGAGAATAGAGCCTTATGCTTCGACTCACTACTGGCCTCCTTAATTTCTTGTACACGGTCCTCCTGCTCAATGCATCAGCCACTGCGTTGCCCTTCCTAGGCATGTAGGCAAGTTCAAATTCAAAAGACTGAAGGTACCCATCCCACCTTCACTATCTCAAATTCAGGTCACGCTGAGTGAAGATATACTTGATATTTTTTGGGTTGGTAAAAACCAAAAAATACTCTTCCACAGGTACTGTTTCTAATAGCGAAAAGCCTGAACAACTACAGCCAGCTCGAGATCATAAAATGGGTTGCTCCTCTCATGTGGCCTCAACTTCCGAGACACGTACACAATAACCCCTTGTCCCTGCATAAGCACTGCTCCAAGCCCAATATCTTATTCATCATAGTACATAGTATAGATCTTTCTATGATATGGAAATATTAGTATCAGTGCTGATGTCAACCTACCTTTTAGCTCCTAAAAGTATGACTTGCAAGAATCTGACCACGAGTACTTCACACCCTTCTTATTCAGGTCAATCAGTGGCACTGCTAAGCATGAAAAGTCCTATATGAAATATCTACAGTAACCAGACAACCCAAGAAAACTATGTACCTTAAATATGTTCTTCGGATGCTCCATGAAAACTACTGCTCTCACTTTATATGGGTCTACTAATAGTCCTGCCTAAATGATAACATGACCCAAGAAGTGAATTTCTTCCATCCAGAAGTGTAATTTTGAGAGCATAGAATATAACTAATGCTCTCTTAATGTACTCAAAATGATCTCAAGATGTGTGATATGGACATGTCGATTGTGAGAGTACACCATGATGTCGTCCACAAAGACTACCACGAAAGAATCCAAGTATGGATGATACACATGGTTCATTAGTTCCATGAAGAGCATAGGAAATTCATGAGACTGAGTGGCATACCACATACTCTTATAGACCATACCTATTCCAAAAGACTGTAAGAGGTATATAATATGGTCTAATGTTCAACTTATGGTAACTAGATATCAAGTCAATCTTCGAGAACACCCAAGATTCTCAAAGCTGATCAAAGAGATCATAAATCCTCAGCAAGGGATATCTGTTCTTGACCGTCAACTGGTTCAACTTCTGATAATCCACACAAAGTATGAGGGTACCATCCGCCTTCATTTCAAATAAGATAGGTGAACCACAAGGATAAATAGTGGGTCAGATGAACCTCTTAGCCTATAACTCCTCCAATAGCTTCTTGAGCTCCTATAACTCTGGTGTAGGAATCCTATAAGGAGGAATGGACACCAGTGTCGCTCCAAGCATAATCTCAATAAAGCATTCCACCTCTTGATCTGGAGGAAAACCTAAAAATTCCTCTAGAAAGACATCCCTGAAACAATCCACTACTGGAGGAATGTACATCGGTGAAGTCCCTTGGTTATCCAGATATATACTATAATCTGGGTTGTAACTCCTCCCAACCCATTATGCTCAGGTCCCACTTTGCTCCTCGGGATATCCCATTTGCCTTTATGAAGAAACTATTTTCCCTCTAGTGATGTGAAACTCACTGTACAGATATAGAAATTGACAACTGCCTAGAAGGGAACTAACCAGTTCATTCTAAGAATGAAATCATAGCCTTTAATCTCTAGGACATAAATGTCCCATAAGAAGTGAAGCCCACCAACCTCTAGAGGGAACTCCTTCCACTGACGTACACTTTCCATTTTAGTCCCCAGCGGAGTGTCTAACGTCAGGATCTCAGTAGAAGTAAAGATATAGAGCCCAAGACTCTCCACAATAGAGACATATATAATGCTCTGGGAATCCCCTATATCAAAAAGAGAAGAAAATAATTCTGGGAAAACTTGGATCATAACTCGAACTGTAGAGGGTCTGGGAACCTACTCTGGTTGGGTCTCCTCCACTGTAAAACTCTGACCTGTATCACAGCCCTGCGAACCTGCCTGACCACACTGAGATGATCCGACCTATTGTCGTCGAATTCCTGGATACTAGATACCAAGACCACAACCTCAACCTCAGACTGAACGGCCAGAAGAACTCTAGTTACCAGACTGGTGGGAAACTGGTGGTGTTGCTTCCGAACGAGGAGTCATAGAAGAACCTCTGTCACCAGCTACTGGTGAGAAGAACATACAGAAGTATTGATGATGGACCTTCATACCACATGATCGGCACTCCACTAGGTCTCTTGGGAATTGTGGTCTCCTATGCCCACTCTTCATGCACTGGTATCACACCACCTGGATACCAGAAGTAGTTTCTCGCTTCTTCTAATCCCCATGAATTGAATCCCTGTGGCGCTTTCTACTATGAGTAGGTGGGATACCAACTCCGAATGTCAAACTACCCTGGATCAGCACTCTACATACCCTAAGATTTAACTCCATGATTAGAGCCTGGTTGACTATAGAAGTGATGGAAGTAAACATGAATATGATCACCTAAGATCAGATGTTGTTCCTGAGACCATCCTCAAACATCCTTGCAAGAAATAACTCATCACCTTCTAGAACAGGCATGAAGTGATACATCTCTGTGAATCAAGAATAACACTCTATAACAGAAAGCATACCCTACTCCAGACTCATGAACACTCTGGCTTGATTGACACTCAATGTCTTCGGGTAGAAGTAGTCAAAAAAAGGCACACTGTAACTCATCCCAAGCCAAAACATGTTGGCGTCCCGCCTGTGAGATCACATCCCACCATCTCTTGGCGGTGTCCCGAAGCATATAAGTATCAAGATTCTCCCTCCTCTATAGAGGAATCTATATATTCTCGATGATAGAAAGCATGGATTCTAACCATGATTCTACAACCTGAGGTTCTCCTTCCCCTGTAAAGGTGTGACAATGTTGCTGCTAGAAAACTCGTGTCAATTCTGCCATAGAAGGGGAAGGATGTGGTACTCCTCATAGGGTCTGCATAAACCTCATAAATCCATATCAAAACTATGTGTCAGCACCTGTGTCTATAATGATAGCTGGTACCAATACTGGAACAACTGGAGGATTTGCTGGTAGTCCCTAATCAGTCAAATTCGGTGTTTGATCACTGCCCTATAACTGGTGGACAACTAGAGGACGTCTCCGTGGAATGACTTTACAACATCAAGTGCACACCATATATCATGATTAACAAGGGATGAAACATAGATCTCTGAGAAGGGAACAAAAGAAAGAAATATTTAAATTTTTTCAAAATATGGATACACTGCATGTATAATGACTACATGGTGTCTTCCCTTTTGCCTTCACAAGGGTGTGCACTTTTTTCAACCTAGGTCATGTAACAACCCATACACAGGGCATGTTGTCCTAACACACGTTGTGTACTTGAATCCTCATTCCCTTCACAAGTTCTTCTACACGTCTAGGACACATAGTTCTCCTTGAACAAGACTACATGGTGTGTTAGTGCCAAAGACAGTGTGTACTAGATTAACCTTACTGACCCATGTTGTTAGATACACAGTTGTATAAAAAGGTTACACTACATGGAATGTTTTATCTTGAAACAAAATGTTCAACATAAGTTTTCATCTATCTGTGTCGTAGGTCATACGGGTGGACACAAGGTCTATGAAACACGGCGGGTACATCTGGTACACAGTGTGTCCCACCAAAGATTTTTAGACCCCGTGTCTCTTCCATCACAATCAATGACATGGTTAGAGACTAAATGACGTGTACATACAGTACACAATGTGTACTTAAGAAAAACAGTTCCATACCGAACCGAAGGACACATGGAATGTATTCATCATTACATGCCATATATTTAGGGTTCGTCCAGAAAGTGGGCCTTAGAATCTACATCAGAACCCAGAATAACACTGAAACGAACATTAAAGTTCCAAATTCCGAAATGTGGGGGTCCATACTCCTCGTGAATCAATTATTGGAAGCTTATACATGTTATATATTAACATACCCAAGCAATGATCATCCAAATTCTGATCTGTGAGGGCCCATAACACCACAAGAACTAATGTTTTGCATTCATTTAAACGAAACCTTACACATTTCAATACCCTATCAAAATAAGGTATTCTATTAAGGAATCTATTAGAACAGCATGCATATCTAGCACAACATCTATCACAACAACATGAAATCTCTAATGAAACCTAAATGGTATGGAAAGAATATATGAAATGTGATCTCTAGCATGTTCCTATACGATTAATGAGATGGAATACCCTCAAATCATCGGGTTTAAATACAAATAGAACCATAATAATTTCAATGGTAACAAAACAAATCATGTGAATCACCCAACGGTGAAATAAAATCAACTATAAAATTGGAAAACCAAACAAATTTGAAATATCGAGGTAGATTGGATTTTCCCTATACACGGATCATCTACTCCCTGGAAAAACTTATTACTATGTACCTAATTTCCTCATATCCCTGGCTATAGGCTCCAAACTTTAAGTCAAAATGAAAAAAAATTTCCTCTGATACAACGTTGTAACATCCCAGTTCCAAGAGCCGCCCAAAGTGCCCCGTACCCGGTTGGTCACATAGCCTCAAAATAATTTCTCTGAACGCCAGAGGCTGCCGATTAGTAGCACATTCCTTTGGTGTGAAAGTGGGGAAACTATGCTCTCATTGGCAGAGTAACACAGCAAAATTAAAACAGATAGAAATAGTGGAAGCAGTAAAATAGGAAATACTTAAATATTGGAAGTAATAAACAACTAGATTACACCTATATATATATATAATGAATGATAAATATGTCTATGAAAGAATCCAAACACATCACAATTCTGGAATACAATACTAAACTAAAGTACAACAGAAAATAGATAAAATGCTCCATAGAATCGCAAGCCTCAGCTTGGTCCCTTGCTCCCAAGATCCCCAGCAATAAGTAACTAAAGTAGAAGGGAGATTTCCCTAATCTATACCTACAACAATATAATCCATTTGGGCCCAATAGTATGACCCAAACCGGTTGTTAGACTAATCCAAGTAGGCATCCACCCAATGATCTATGCCTAAAAGTCAGTAAAAATATATGGCAGACAATAACCAAAATGAATCAGTAAAGAAAGAAGTACACATGGTAACAATCCTACAATTTCAAATGCATTCATGTTCATATATCATGTAATCCACTAACCGAAAGAAGGTTAATATATGGTAATTACTCACTGCCTAACCCCTCTGGTTCAACCAAAACAAACACAACCAACCCTCCAGGATGTACACAGAGTCTAACCCCTCTAGTTCAGCTTTAGCATAGACTCCCTGAGGAAGCACTCACCATTTATTCCCTCCCATAGTCTCAAATCAGTAACTAATAAGAACTCTAGTGAAGCACTCAATGTCCAATTCCACATGTGGACCACAAAAAGGAACTACAGTCACTCTGAGGGAGCACTCAACGTCCAACCCCCCTATGGTCTTGCAACGTAACTGTAAACAGAAAATCAAGAGAATCCCTCAAAGTCCATTCTTCCTATGTTCTACTACCCTAGGTTCCCACAGCTCTGGGTAACTCAATTGTGAAAAAAACACATGGAATCCCATGTAAACCCCAAGAACTACTTGGCTAAACAATCTACAGCATATCATAGCATGTCAGATAATAATCACCTCATCCTAACAATACTTGGAAAGGAAAGCAATGGAGCAGCCAAACAAGAAAATCAAGACCAAATTTTCAAAACAAGAATAGATTGGTAAAACATCCATAACAAGGAAAAGTTAACCCTATTCACAAAAATTATCCTCTATCCAAACAAACAATGCATAGCAGGTAATAACAGGTCTAAAACCATAAACACGAAATACCCCGTTCTAGGGTATTGGGCACTTTTTCACATAAAATTCAATGAATATCTTAGGAAAGCCACAAACCACCTTCCTCGGCATGATGAGATCGACATATATGAACCTTATGCCTTAAATCACCTTAGAACCCTATAGATCTACAAAAATGATTACAACGTTAAATCGAGGATAACCCATGAAAGAGGAGAAATGAGGAGGTGAAGTTCAAGAAGAAAGGTGAAATCACTAATTTGATTCCAACGCAATTGACGGTGGTCAATCACTACTAGAATGATAGATATTTTCGACTGGCTATTTGCGACGGTATCCCGTCTTGAATAGGTCATTGTAGAAAAGGGGGTCGCAGATACTATTTTTTGCAACGAGAAAGTTTCCCATTGAAAATATGTCTCTGATTATATACATTATATATATATAAACCTTTTTTAATGGGTCCATCACAAATAATTCACCGATTATATTTATTATATATAAATAAACCTTTTATGATGGGCTCGTCGCAAATAGTATTTTTGACGATCCCGCCGTCTGGTCATAAATACTCTTTTTAAAAATATATATTTAAACTATTTGAGATGAGCTCCCATCGCAACAATTCCTACCACAAATACTAAACAAAGTAAAAATATATATTTATTAAAATTATGATTAATGAAAAAAATAATATTAATATTATTAAAAAAATAAAATAATAAAATTTATTAAAATTCACAATATTCTCAAAACAATATACAAAAATCATCAATTATTATTATTATAATTATTATTAAAATAAAAAAACATTAACAAATATAATACAAAACAAATATATTTAATAAAATTATGATAATTGAAATAATAATATTAATATTATTAAAATAATTAAAAATTAAAAAAATATTAAAATTCTAAATATTTACAAAAAATATATAAAACATTTCATCAATTATTATTATTATTATTTGTAAAATAAACAAACATTAAAAAATATAATTTTAATAATTAATAAAAAAATATTAAAACTAAGAAAAATAAATTATGCAATACTCACACCAATATAAAAGACATAACTGTAAATAGTTCATTTTACAAGAAATCTTGAATTCAAATGTTTTAAAAATAAAAACAATCTCTGGGGGTCCTCTTTTGGAGGAGGTGGAGGTGTTGTAGAAGATGGTGGAGGAAACTCCATCCCAAAACTATGAGTCTGACGGTGCATGTACTCCATCTACACATGATGCTGATGTTGTTGTTTGTCACGACCCGTCCTCGGGGTATGTGATGTGACTACTCAATGCCAGCCTTCCATAGTCCAGGGGCTGGTGACTAGCACCAAAGACGTAAATCCTAAAATAAGGGAAGCCATTACCTTTTTGAAGAACACAGACAACAGAGTATGCAAGTGAAGTAAGCACAAAGTAAAACTGGGTACAAGTAAGTGCTGAAAAGTTAATGGGCCAGTATACAAACACAACTAAAAGGACAGTACAACAAAATGAAAGTACAACAATAGTAAGTAAAAACAGCAACACTGAGTCGTCCTCCGGAAATCCCACCTGAAGGGTGGGTACAGATAGCCTCCTCAGCTCCTCGGGTCTAACTGTCCACTCCGTGTACATCCCGCCAAGTGGTCCGCCTTCAGGTATGGTCTAGCTCCACAAGCCTCCACCCCGATCAGTGATATCCGTCGTCTACATCCAACACACGTAGTGCGGGCATAGCCCATGCAGGGGGGTACACGATGCTCAGTAGGGACACTGAGACCCATGAAGGTCTCTCAGAATCCGCGAAGGTTAAACAACAAAAGAAAGATACAATCATGAAGTATCAACAACACTACTTAGGTATATAACCATAAATATACCTAAGTCATCAGTTACAGTTCGGCTCCAGCTCCCGAGCCCAAGCACAACCCAGTCCACATAGGAAAGCGCAACCTAGTCCACATAGGAAAGCACAACCCAATCCACAAAGGAAAGCAAGTCAACCACATCAAAGATAATGATTGAAAATGAGGACTCTGCTTACATAGGTATACACATTTTAAGAAGATAGAGATCATTAGATGTAGCCACTGAGTCATCTAAGCTGTCGGACCCACATAGGATACAAGACCCGCTAAACTGTCGGACCCACAAAGGATACAAGACCAGCTACTCTGCCGAACCCACACAGGATACAAGTACATAGGTCAATACAGTCGGACCCACGTAGGATACTAGAATAATAGTCATCACCATCGAACCCACGGAGGATTCCAGTACGGTTTTTGTCAATGTCGAACCCACAGAGGATCCAAGTACAATCGTCCTCGCGGCAGAACCCACGAAGGATCCAAGTGCAGTCATCATCATTGCAGTCGCAGCCAGCTCTAGGGTTCCCACACACAGCATGCTCGATATCGGGAGGGTCCGCTCCTCAAGTAAAAGAGTCGATACATCCACTGTCACAAAGTCTGTAGTTGATGTATTCCAAAGTTTCTTCTTGACAAAAGAAACCCAACGCGACATACGGTGTGTCAATCAGACGTTCGGTCTGAGAGGTATTGGATTTTCCGTCCCAGGGGACCGGTTGGTTTTTAAGCTAAAACCAACCTGACCATACACCAGCTATGTCCAAACCTCACTCGGGGTAATCAAAAAGGACCTTCTCAACAAGAGGATCCGAAAAAAAAATGATGGCACGTCAATCGGATGTCCGGTCCTTATGATATAATTGTTTCCACTCCAAGGGCCCGTTTAGTTTCGAGTTCGAACAATTCCTTCCATGCCCAAACTATTCCGAAACTACAATTGTAATATACTGAAACAGCCGTATTGAGCCATGTATTCCTATGCAACTGACGGTGCATCGATCGGTGGTCTGTACTTCATGTTACAGGCAAAAGACCGAAAATGATCCGAAGTGGGGGGGGGGGGGTCTCGGCCCGGTCAGACCCGGCCCCACCCCCCTAGGTCGGACCGAACCGGGTCGAACCGACCCGGGTCCGGGTCCGGGTCTGGCGCAGAAGGGCCCGGCCCAACTCGGATGGGCACGGCCCGACCCGGATGGGCACGGCCTGACCCGGCTGGGCGCAGTGCGGCCCGGTCCGTGCGACCCGCCCCGGCCCGGCCGGGGGGGGGGTGTGCTGGATCGGCCAGCGGGCTGAGCAGGGGGGACGCGGTCCCCCTTTTGTTCCGCAGACACGGTGACTGATGTCGTGTCTCCCCTTGGATCCCACACAGCCGTGGTTTCCTAAGCCTCGCCATTGCGGATTCAGCCGCGATGGGCTCCTACCGGTGGCGCGCCGGGGTGCCGCCACCTCTGGGCGGCCGGCTGGTGCTGCGGCAGCGACCCGCGACGCCGGGAGCTTCCACAGGCCACCGGAGTCATTCTGGTGGTTTGCTTTTTCTCCTGCCTTTGCTTGAGGTCATCTCGAGACCCATAGAATACTGTGAAGGCCTTCAACCACCATTATGGTCCCGCTTCGTTGTCTCCAATTGTTCCGCACATCAAGGACAAAGTAGCGGTTAGTTCGGGCTTGTTCGTCAACCCGCACCCACTGCGTTACAGGTGCAAAAATCGCCCAACAAAATAACAACCAAGCACGAGGGTATAATTCTCATAAATAAAGAATATAAAAATTATCCTACCTCCACAAGGAAGTCGATCGTTGGCGTCGCAGTAGACGGCGTCGCGGAGTAGAAGATCGTAGTCATTGTCGGGGCATGCCGAGGAGGAAGCGGCGTCTCCTCTCTTTCCACAGAGAAGGGTAAGGGTGGCACATCGTTGTTCTTCAAGGAACCAGAGTTCTTTGTTGAAGAACAGTTCACCTCATTTTTTAATTCTTTTCGAGAGCCTTTCTCCAAAGTGTCTTTCCAATGCCCAAACGATTTAGGTGGCTCACAAATTAATAGAATTGTTAAGCAATTATTATCAATTTAGACGTGGTTACAAATTAATTTAAGCTGACATAACTTCATTGTTTGGCACGTTTATAAGGATGAGGGAGGTAGGAAGGCTCCACATAATCAATATGTGGAGTTACCAAAGAATTAAACAAGGGGTATTAATGGGGGGAAAAGTCAAAGGAAACAGCAGGGGAATAAATGAGATCAAGGGAAATTAAATGGTGGGAATCGTGGGGGCCCCACCTCTCTAAAATCCAAACTTGGGTAGTTAAGTGGATGTGGGACCCACTATTAACTATCCATGGAAGGGAGAAACCACCTTATGAAATAAAAAATGTTCAGACAATTTTTATTTATTTCTTAAACAAACCCCCAAAAATTATTTTCTCCTCTTTTGGGAACAAAACTATGGTAAGTGTCCCCTTAAGCAATTACCAGCTCTATGATTTCAGCGGTGCCCTCAGATTTTAATTCTGGGCACCGGTTCAAAAGTTAGAAAAACCCGCTCGTTCATTCACTGAACGTACCCGAGCTAAACTTCGAAAATTGATTCCAGACACACCGGGCCTCAGAATCAAGCACCGTCAGAAGCCACAGACTCGTAAAATTCAAAAGTATTTAAAAAAATTACATGAAATTTCCAGGTATTTACATTTTTGCTACTTCAATCAATGCATATCCTCCTCGTATTGATACCGGTACTGCTGCTGACACATCTCTTCATGCTGCTTCTGGAAACTCGCTATAAGATGAGTCTAAATTCATAACTACTCCTGATACTGTGAGTTAAAGATGATTCCTCTCCATGAGCTCCTATCTAGCAAGACATCGACATTGAAATAGTACCATAATAAGTAATAGGAGTAAAATGAGGGCCGATACCAACTACTCAGCCCTTCTAAAAGCCAAACCGAGTCGCCTCCATCCATGCTGCCTCATCGAAATGGTAGGCACTGGTCTGATTGGTCGTCTCGTCCTAACTCTTAGCCTGTGTCTGAGAGGTCTCAGCCTCATATGACTCCATCAATTCCAATTTGAAATTAAAATTTTGAAAATATTAATTTTAGTTAATTGTAAATCTGAAAAAAAAAATCTATCCGCAATTTGATGCTGAAAATCACCTCTAATCTCTCATGTGGCTGGATCAATGTACATATACTGATAGATGTCGTACTCCATAATATCAGGATGCTCGACTGCCTATAGAAATACAAAATAAACTGTTTCTATTTAATAATATATAAAATATTTAAAAAAGATACTTACCAGATTCCCTCTATGCGTACTGAATGTACAGCTACCAGCTCAATGTGTTACTTCATGTCTCCCTCGTTTCTGCCGACCCATATAATATTTCCTCTGAAATCCACCCCCCCAACCATTGTAAACATAATCCATCCCAAACCTGAGATGAAATGTAATATAGTCGGTGGGCTCTACATTGACAAATCAAATTCTTTCATGCTTAATTTCTTAATAGTCATCCCCAAACTGTTCAAAAACTGAAAGAAACGGTCAGACATAGACACCTGCCAGGCCGCATGGATAGTGTCAGGCATGCTATCATATATGGGATTCCATAAACCCTGTAAATAATTTATAATATCATGTTTTTAATAAAATAAATTTCTAAATAAATATTATTTATTTATGTACCAACCAATGATTGAACATGCCAAGCTACACATCAACAGGAATATGTTCCCATGTTCTACATGGATGAGAAAAATAATTTCCCACTATAGCGCTCCCTAGTCCAACCGCTACAAGCACAAAACATTGAAAAAGAAATAAATAATCAATCAATTAGTATATATATAAATAAATTAATGAATGCTAACTAAAATATATCGATTAATATACCTTTGTGTGCGTGGATCGAAGCCAAGACATGCACATCACTTGGGGATAGGGTCAGGAATCATCGGTCGCGCAAGACCGCACCCCATCCGTGTACCCCCTAAACTGCCAGTAGGATGAGGGTCAGATGATGTAAAATCCCCCTCATCCAAAGGTAACATAGCCTCCTCCAACTCACGATGTTGATCAGGGTACATCTGAAACACAAAATTATAGTTTTAATCATAAAGATGAAAATAACTATTATATATAGATATATATTAGTTATGATTATAACCACCATTTAACTGCGTCAATGTTCACCTTCATCATCATCTTCATATCTTATTATGTCGATGTCTTCATATTCCTTCTCGGCATCATCAATATCCCTATGAGTTTCATTTTCATCATCTCTTGTCATTTAAAATTCATTTGTAACATCATTGACATCTTCCTCAACATTGATCTTAAATTGTGAGGTGTCATCATCAATATTCACGTCTCTTTGTAAAAAATATGGATTTTGAGTATTCTCTTGAAAATTTTAAATTCCTTCCACTTTAGTAGAACTAAATTCAGTTTGAGTAAAATGATTTTCCTGATATTTCATTTTTATTATGCTTCACCAATCACTCATGTATCTTCAGGTAGCACAGTACTTTGTGTAATAAATTTGAGGTTCCTACTGATCCAGTAAAAATGGTTAATTTATTGCAAGAAGACTTTTATATTTAATATGGATGATTCCATGAGTCGAATGAACATGTAAGCCTTTCTTAGTATCCAACCACCAACTTTTAAACATCATTATATAATTTTTTCCTATATATCACGACATAATAATTTCATCTAGAATGTCGTAGAAGTCAACTTCAGTTTCTCTGTGATGCAATCCACTCAATAAAACTCTACTGTTCATTGTTTTTTTGATTCCCCATATGCAGGTGTATGAAATCGAAAACCATTCACCACATATGCATTATAAGATTTAACCATTTGGGATGGTTGGTTCTTTAATATACACAGTCACTTATCAATTTTATCAGCATGTTGATACACCTAGAAATTTATAAAACAGTTATCAATATAATAAATAATAAACAGAATTGATATTAAACCATCAATAACTTATGTTACCATTTTTTGAAACCATTGATAAATTAAATTTATCTGCGTTATTCAAGAGTAGCTGCTGTAATTTTTTGAAGTTTTTTCTTGATATGATTATCATATAACCTAAAAATAAAATATGTTTACATACTGTAACATATATTATACAATCAGTGATAGAAGAACTCGTAGTAAAAATGTTTTCATTTCTTCATAGTTGAGTAGAACATATGTATGAGCTCTGTGATGTTCATCATCTGAAATCCATCATTCATGAAATCCACCAAAGACAAGATTTGGCTGATTAAAAGATGATATTTGATAGTCCATTTCTTCATTTACATTCTCCTCATTCCATCCCATGAAGTTGTGTTTTTAGGGATATTTAGATTCAAAATAATGAGAGTAGAAAAAAGGAATTTCCACATGAAAATAAGCTTCACCAATTGAGCCTTCAACTGATGCTTTATTACGTAATATTTTCTTCAATTTCTGCATGCATCTCTTGAAGGGGTACATACATTGAAACTATACTGGATCTCCATGTTTAGATTAATCTAGAAAATGTAATATATGATGTTCCATTGAGTCAATAAAATAATGCAGAAATATTTTTTCCAGTTTATATATAATTACAACAACATCTTCTTCCAGTTTTCTTTGTGCATCGTAGTCTGTTGTCACTGCACAAATGTCTTGAAAACAATATTATATGTCTGTTATTGAATTGAGAATAATAGAAGTCAACAAACCTATCAATTAAATTGACATAATTCTTTCTATTATAACATGACCATCATGAATTTTTAATCTGGTAATATAACCATTTTAACTCATCTGCCCAAATTAGAAGCACAACCATCTTGATGTCTAAAATCACCAATCCACTAAAAAAATAATAATATTCTCTCTTTGTAAAATGTATAATATGATTTTGGCTTTATTAACCTCTATGATCTTACATTTTCAAATATTTCATGTTCTGGTCGCCTGCAAATTTGGAAAATATCTAATCGTGCCTTTACTGTATTGTTGGTCTTACCTGGTGTATCCAAAACTTTATGAAATAAATTATCAAAACAGTTATCAATGTGCATTAAATCTATCATGTGGTGAACAAAAAAATCTGACCAATATGGGAGATCCCAAAAAATTCTTCGTTTTAACCAATTATGTTCTTTTCCAAAGCCATGAATTTTTTTTGGTTTACTATTGGACCAAATGTGATCGGAGGTAATGAAAATACAACTGATTTTAAATCTGTACCTGAGATCATTTTTGGATCTTCATCCCATTCAATTGTACAATTTCTAAAATGATATTTTTTCTTCCAAAAAGGATGATCGGTTAGAAGAAATTTGTGATGAAAATAAAAATAGAAAGACTTTTTCCTTTGACGATCATAAAGAACATGTTGTCCTCTATACAGTAAGAAAATTATTTCGAACATTGATTATTCTTGCCAAGTAACATTATATATGCTAAAAACCCACTAATCGTCCATATAAATGCATCTTTTAGTATGAAATTTTGTTTTGCAACAACATCATATGTACTAACACCATTACTCCATAATGCATTTAACTCATTAATAAATTGTTTCAAATAAACATCAATATTTTTTTGGATGTCTAAGGATTAATAAGGACAAAAAGATATAGGGTTCCTTTAACAACATCTATGGAGGTAAATTGTACAGAGTTATTAATATAGGCTAACATGAATACTGACTATCGTAAGAATCAAACAGACAGACACCTTTAGTAGAAAGACCCAATCTCATGTTTTGGGCTTCTAAAGAAAAAGATGGATGGACACTACTAGAATGGTGGGATATACCTACACTTTCATGCCAAAGGTTTGAGAAAACCACTGGTACAGTTCATTTTTTCCAACGGTTTAAGGAAACTATTGGGAAATATCCCATTAGAACACTTTTTCCAAATAGTTTCCGTAAACCGTTGGGAAATCTCCAATTAGAAAACCTTTTCCCAATGGTTTCATTGAAAATTGTTGGGAAGTGTCCAACTTGTACCAACGGTATACAGAAACCGTTGTAAAATTTAAAAAATAACAACCTTTACCAATGTTTATACAAAACTATTAGTAAAGAATACCTTTCCAAATGGTTTTTTTTAAACCATTGGGAAATTTTTCCTCCAAATACACTGAACCCCCAATTCCCTGTCCGCGCGTGACTACAGCCCTAGAGAGCAATAGGTAATACAAGGTCTAATAAAATCATATATGATATTAAAAATATTAACATGTTTTGAAAATAAGTTAATAACCTGTTTAAAACCACTATATAAGTGTTTGAATAATGTTCGACCAGAAGAGAGCATGAGGAAATTGCCTTTCTCATCTCACTTTTATTTCTGTGAGATATATTCCATATTTACCACTAATTATTATTGTGTGGTGTATATACTACCCATTAAAGAATAATTTTATTCGTATTATTATTATTATTATTATTATTCATATTTACATATCCATTTTAGGATATTACTTTCTTGGGGTTTACGGTTTAATTTTTACTAAAGTGATTAGGGACTTCATCTCAATTTCCTTTCGTTGAGGTATATTTTGATGTTATACCCCTTTATTATTTTATAATGTGTATATAAACCCCATTTGAAATATTATCCCATGAATTTATCTATTATCATGATTTTCAATATTTTTTAAATTTTATTATTTATTGGGTTTTACGATTCATGGGTTTCCTAATTTATAAATGTCTTTTCATTAAAAAATATCATCTTTCAAAGCATTCCTTCAAACTATATTTCTCTTACATGTCAATATTTTTATTTATTTTATTAAATTCTCAATATGGACACTAATTATTTATAAATTAAATTTTATTTATATTTTTAATTTATTTCAATTGTTTTCTAAAGGAATATTTCTATGTTCTTTATAAATAAAGTTTTGAAAAACTATTAAATAGAATGTTCTATTCTTAAAGTAAACAGTGAAAAAGACTTTTCTACAGACTTGAACATTATTTATTTATTTGTAATATTTCATTTTTTCTTTGATGAAAACCCCTATTTATCTTTTTTGGGTATTTCAGTATTGAAAATGGGGTTTTAAGGAAAAGGGAAATTTTATCCAAAAGTTTTTTTCATATGGGTCAAATAGAATTTTTCAAAGGATTTTTTGATGAAAGTGTTTTATAAATGATATGGTACATGATATATAAGGCCCCAGACTTAAACCTTACTTAATCTTGAGTTATTACAAGATTAGACATTGAGGATCTTCTCAGGTTTAGAGTTTTAGAGAATTAGATCATGAAACTTGGATTAAATTCCACATTTAAACAAAGTGGTTACATAAAAGACAATATTCATTCTTCCCATCAACGGAAACCTATTTAAAATAAAACACAGATTCTTTCTTGACACATCCTTGACACTATCATCACATCATGTACCTTTCCCTTGACCTATGAAAAACATTTCAAAAACTTGGGATGAGCATAAAAATCTCAGTAAGGGTTATAAAAATATGGAAAGGAAACATGAGTTCATATATACATAAGAATGAAATCATACTTTACCCATAAAACATAGGCACTTTAACATACCTCATCAAATCATGAATAAATCCTAGAAATCATAAGACATAAAGGTAACTTGAGGAATTCATAACTTTCTTACGTAGGGAGTAACCCTCTTGGTTACGTTTGGAATACCCATCACAGTATATTCCTTAAATCTCTTCGGAGAAACCTTAACGTTTCACTCCTTCGGGTTACCCAATGCATTGGAGAGCTATATCGGGCTCACCTGGCCTTAGTTTATCACAGAACCACCCATTCTCATAACAATGCCCAAGAACCATAACATAAATGTATCACATAAAACATGCACAAAGGAAACATAACATTTCCACATTTCAATCACAATATAACATTTTAGTATATTGAAATAATGATTCCAAAAAAGAAACCATTTCCAAAACCATTTAAAACATTTAATGAAGAGATTTTTGAATCAAAGTGTCACATACCACCTTGAAGCATAAAATTTTAAACCATTAATATCCATATAAATAAATCCTTAAAACCATTTTGAAAACATGGATATTAATAAGAACAAATAATTAAAACATTTAAAACGATATTTCGGTTAAAGGGGTTTTACCAAAATTAGAGACACTTGAATACAATAATTGAGGAATAACATTTAGTCAGAACTTTATTATATCATGAGAATAAATGGATTCATGATATAATACTCCAAAGGACAATATATACACTATATAATAGTGAATTGGTGCATAACAACAATGAACCCTCAATAAAAATGTCAAATGTGATGAAATCCCTTATAAAGAAGGTATCCTTAAATTAAGGAAAAATCAATCTCAAAAATATGTGTGACAAATATAAATACACCCAATATAAGTGGATATTATGTTTAAAACAATAAAATGTCATTCACACATATTCAATGGATGACATATTCAATGACTACACGTTGAACCCAAAGAAATCTAAATTGGGTTAAAAAGTTCCCTTAACAGCCTAACGGCATCACATCAAAAAGAGTTGATGAGAGATAAAAAGTGTATCTCATCACTTGGACATAAAATTTACATCAATAAGGTTATATGAGAACATATCCCAACATAACAATATGTAAATTAAAAGACCCAACAAAAGAAGTCTTTTAAAAAAGAGGAGGGTGAAAGGTTCTCTTACAGACTTGGGTATCTTTCAAAACATACACCCCATGAAAGAAGGACAATAAATCATTGATGTAAATACTCATAAAGGAAATTATATTACACAAAGTGTAGAATAATGGAAGTACATACACCACTCAAAGAAATTGTGGAAAATGTAGCATAAATCTCATGGGAATAAATGTGAGATGAAAAATCCCTTACGAAAACTCGGCATCCTAACGGTGCCACATAGAACTTCCAAAAATGGATTGATGAGATCAAATAGGGTATCTCATCACATTAAAACAAAATTTAAATAAAGAGGAATATTAAAAAACATCCCCCATCATAACAAATAGGAGCTTAAAAGAAGTGACATAAAGGGGAGTACTTAAAGAGAAAGAGAGAGGTTATATCTCTTATGAAAATTCGGCAGCCTATCGGTGCCACTTAAAACTTCCAAAATAGATTGATGAGAGAGAATAGGGTCTCTAATCACATGAACATAATAATTACATTAAATGTAATATAAAATATCATACCAATAACAAGAATGATGAGCTCTAAAAGGAACGACATAAAAGTGTGTACTTAAAAAGAAAGAGAGGAGTAGGATCCCTAACCTCAGGTCCGACTTGACTCGATCATTCTTTAACGTCCTGAATAATAAACTTGAGTTAATTTCCACTTTATTAAGAACCTTTTTCTAGTTCATTATTCCTATTAGATCACTTATTTCCATGTTATAAACATTATGTAAACATTTAAGTTAATAATGTTTGTTTTGTCGATATTTGGTTCTTAAGTCGAAAGTGGACTTCTTACAATTACATGTTTTTCGTGTGGTCAAATGTTTATTATATCCAGAATTATATTCATGATTTATATATCATATATGTCATATATATCCAGTACATTCATGCATTTATAACATTACATAATCATTTAGAGGTAAGAAATGAAATGCACCGTTCATGGAGACGGTAAGCCGTACGTACGCATGAACGCTACTTTCATTTCTATTTCATATTTTATGGAATAATAATGATATAAAGGTATATTATAATTAAATTATAATATCATATATAATATCGTTGTTCCATCCTTTATACGTCCCACATATGGTATTTAACGAATCAAATCACTTTGAGGGGGCGGTAGTCCTCACTTCCTTAAATAAAGATATCACGTTTACCCATAATTGAAACCATAAAGGTATGCCCAAAATGAAAAAAACAGAAGATTAAGGAAAACATAAACATATTATATATCATATATAAAAATAGTGACATCATAATGGCCACCATTGAAGGTGTTAAATGAGTATTGAACAATCATCGTTTCGGGAGGCAGAATTTCGCCATCCAGGGAAACCGTATGTTCTTTAACCATTTGATGTAGTTGTGTGAGAGTGTAGCTTGAATAAATCTTATAACAACATCCTAGTATATTGAAGATACAGGTGTTGTTACAAAATAAGTAAATAAAAAGAGGTTAGGGGGTTGGAGAAGCAAAATAAAACAAATGAACATGAGAGAATGAATTACCTTTAAAAGTGTATCTCCTTTTGATTTGAGCCTAAAGGCTTCCTTTGAAAGGATTCTGCCCAAAGGGAATCCTCTAGGATGAGGAGAGGGATGTGGAGAGAGTAAATGGTCAGGGTTTGGCCGAGCCAAAGGCTTGAGGAGTGTGTGAAATGAGGTAGAGGTGGGGGCCTTTTATAAGAGGAGAGGAGGGGCACTTTTGGAAAGTAAAGAAATATTACTTTATTTGAAAATGTGTTTCGGTTTTAAAAGGTCCCATATTGATATACTTCGTGGAAAAGGTGATACGGGTTTTAAATCCACCCATCCAATAAGTTTTGGACATTTGTAGTTCATAGATTTTACATTATCTTTCCATTTTATTTAAATCTTCAAATAATGATGTCATCGCTGCATCATTATTATGTGATATATATTTTAATTTATTTAACGTCTAAAAATTATAAAAAAATTACTATGATGTAGGAAATATTTTTAGCATTCCAATTAATATTTATAATCAAAAATCTGATCATTATAACCCCATTTAAAAATTGTTTTCGTTAAACATATGATGTTTGTGTCATTTTGACTTTTACATTAAATAAAAAGTTATTTATGTCATTTCCCAACCAAAGTGTCTCCATGGGGTCCCCAAGTTGACCCATGGCTTGTCTTGGTCGGCCATGACACAACCAATGAGGGTAGGACATGTGTCAAGCCCATATTATTTTATTAAAGCATTATTTTTACCTTAAACTACACTAATTACCACTAATCGCGATTAAAAACTTAATAAGTTACTATTCACCAAAAAATTATTTGTATCCCATTGAACCACATTTTACTTCTTAATGACAACCATGTATGTCGGATTTTTTAAATTCAAAACACAAATATGGAAAAATTTTATTTAAACGGAAAAATCAGTTTTTATAAGTACTAGTTAGTGGTTTAACTATTCATCAAAAATTGAAGTTTTTCAGAAAAATCCCAAAAATTCACCCTGAGATATATTTGATATTCCGAATTCGAAAATGAAGTCTATTTTACAAAATTAAAAACATATAATTCACATTAATTAATTTAATAATTAATTCCCGCTGTCAGAGAAAATAGCGTGTTTTTATGAAACAATAAGTATCAAAAGATTGACACTAGTTTAAGTCCGATTTCAAAGTGAAATAAATTCCAACAACCACTATTGGATTTAATGGTAAAAGTATTTTCTAATTTCACTTTAAAAACAATTCAAATGATAATCTATTCATATAAATAAATTAGATTAAAATGTGATTTTAAATTAAAATACAACATTTTACACTATTCATTAAAAAATGAACTTTATCGGAAAAATACCAAAAATTTACACAAAGTAAAATTTGATGTCCCGATTCTAAAGAAGAGTTTTATTTGGTCCAAAAGAATGTATAAGAGTGATCAAAACAATATTTAATGACAGTTCGCCATCAGAAGGAGATAAGTGAACCTTTAGTGAAAAATAGGTTATAAAATCCTAAAATTGAATTCTTTCCGTATTTTAAGCCTTTGGATAGATGTAAAAACATTTAAAAAAAACATATATATTCATATTTTAGTTATTTATATCCATTCCCGCCAATACAAGGACTACATGTTAACTGCCATTTAAAATAATATTATTTTATTATTAGAGTGCAACGTAAGATTCCCAAGAAACTCGTTGTTGCGTGTTGGGTACGTCGTCGAGCATAGCATCCCCTTTAAAGTCATATTAATATTTTATTCACAAATATGGATAAATATGAAAATTTAATATTCTTTATTTACCTGGGGTGTTACATCCTTCCCCCCTTTTGTGAATTGTGTCCTCGCAATTTTTAAAATTGTGCTTGGAAACATCCTTGAAAGTCCCATATCGGAGAGGAGTCGGTAAAACAATCACTTTAAAATTCAGAAAGATAAGTACAAATGTCACCCGAGTTAACCCATACTAGGATTACAAGTATGAAAATATGGACATGGATGAAAAAACAAAGGGTCATGTTCTGATGGAGAGTGATAGAAAACATGTTTAGGAGAAAGTTAACCACGAGAAAATCACAAACTTGTGATGGGTTAAACGGTATTCGATTCCCCAGTAGGAAAAGTTAATAGACAACATTTTTGTTTTAAGTTACTTTTTATTGAGGAATTTATTCATAAGGAAGCATAATCACTTATCATGTTGACTTTCAACTTTTATTAGATTCCTTAAACAAAATCATATTTTCTCCAAAAGACGAGTATTTAGGAAGACTTGTTCCCATTAAGAGTACTATAATCAACTTCTAGAGAATCACCTAATCCAAAAAAGAGAACTATATACTTCCCATGTCTCTAGACATTAACCAAAACCAAAACCAAAAATGCTAGTACAAGATCAGATAATCCAGAAAATGATAACCATTTATAAAAAGAAAATCTATGATTAATCTCCAAAATTTGTCCAACAAAACCCAAAATCAACGAGGACCATTAGATAATAAATTTGACCATAAAATTATTCAACGTAAAACAATCTAAGATTGAAACCCAAATATTTGAAAGATTTAGTCACATAGTCTTCCAAGTTAAATCGTAACATTTATCACCAAACGAAATTAGTTGCTCTTAAAGTCTCACATTGAAAAGTAATTAACCTAATCACATATCCTCCATGATAGGTTAATCATTTTCATTGATAACCCAAAATCAACTTACTCTTAATTCATACAATCATATAACTAAAAATAATCAGTCAAACTAACCAGGGACTTCACGTAGTCCAGTGGTAGGCGATAAATACTAGTCGCACTTTGGTTGTGGGTTCGATTCCCGCAGCATTGTCTGACGCAACGGGTTGTCACACGGTCTGCGTGTTGTCCTTTTTCCAAAACTATATAATTCTCAAATAATTACCCAAAAAGGGATAAAATCATCAAAAATAACCATAACATAATTTAACCTCAATTTTATCTCATTCCTTTCACTTCAATCATAACATATAGTAACCCATAATTACCTCAAAAGTAAGGATCATATAAACCCAAATGGTTCTTTATAAATATGTCCACAAAAGAAAAGATAACTATTACTTGAAGAAAATTTGCCAATATTAAACATCAGGGTTACACATAATATAAAAAGTCTTCTAAAGTAACCCCATCATCAAAAGAGACTTAATACTCTTAAGAATTTCACCCTAACTCTTGAAGCCCTTATATGTTGACATCTTACTCATTCAACGTTCTTCATGATCCATTATCCATTCCTTTCCAACTTATTCCGAAATACCTCTTTCCTACAAACAAAATCATGAATCATATCCTAAGATTCCAAAATAAGAAAACAATAGTCGTGAAATAGTACATACCTTTGATTGGTCATTGTCAGTTTCTTCATCCTCAATCGGAATGGCATTAGGTATTGGTAAACGAATATTGGTACGCTCTTGGTGACCCCATTCACAAAACTTCTTCATAGGACATGTGTTTGCATAATGACCATGCACACCAGATTTAAAACATTCAATTGATCCCTCAGAAAGAACATCGTTCCCTTTCCTCGAGTCAACTGGATGCTTCCTTTTTCCATGGCAGGTTCTTGCTTTATGACCTTCATTTACACATCTATAGCATATTTCTGTCCCTTTGAAACATTTTCCTATGTGTTTCTTTCCACATCTTTGACACATAGGTTTTTGATCACACATACCTTTATGATTATTACCTGTACTTCCGTAGGGATTTGATTCTTGAATATATGATGCCTTAGAGAAATATCCAAGGTTTAGGTGGTCAATCATGACTCCAGATAGTTGGTTGAGGATAATCAAAAGAGTTCTGATTGCAGCTCCCATATCATTCAGTTGCTTGCTCAAAAAACTGTCACAGTTTTCTTCACATCCACTGTTACTTTGGTGCCTTCTAGATCCAGCCATTTACTAAAACCAAAAAGGTCAGTGTGAGTATATCAACAAAACCATCATGTACTAATGAGTAAGATAAACACTAAGATATACTTACTCATTCAATTTATCTAAAACTGGGACTCTTTCTGAAATCCTAACCATTATGGTAATGTCACTTATGCTTAAAGAATACCCTAACCTCTAAAGTTATCTAAACCGACCTTTGATACCAACTATAAGG
Organism: Viscum album; assembly: GCA_963277665.1. Lineage (NCBI taxonomy): Eukaryota > Viridiplantae > Streptophyta > Magnoliopsida > Santalales > Viscaceae > Viscum > Viscum album. Next base: position 174,401,460 of record OY728143.1, on the reverse strand, counting down.
CCCCAGCCTTAAACCTTTCTTAATCTTGAGTTATTACAATATTACACATTGAGGATCTTTTCAGGTTTAGAGTTTTAGAGAATTAGATCAGGAAACTTGCATTACATTCCACATTTAAACAAAGTGGTTACATAAAATACAATATTCATTCTTCCCTTCAACGGAAACCTATTTAAAATAAATCACGGATTCTTTCTTGACACATCCTTGACACTATCATCACATCATGTACCATTCCCTTGACCTGTGAAAAACATTTCAAAAACTTGGGATGAGCATAAAAAAGCTCTGTAAGGGTTATAAAAATATGGAAAGGAAACATGAGTTCATATATACATAAGAATGAAATCATACTTTACCCATAAAACTTAGGCACTTTAACATACCTCATCAAATCATGAATAAATCATAGAAATCATAAGACATAAAGGTAACTTGAGGCATTCATAACATTCTTACGTAGGGAGTAACCCTCTTGGTTACGTTTGGAATACCCATCACAGTATATTCCCTAAATCTCTTCGGAGAAACCTTAACGTTTCACTCCTTCGCGTTACCCAATGCATTGGAGAGCTATATCGGGCTCACCCGCCCATAGTTTATCACAAAACCACCCGTTCTCATAACAATGCCCAAGAACCATAACATAAATGTATTACATAAAACATGCATAAAGGAAACATAACATTTCCACATTTCAATCACAATATAACATTTTAGTATATTGAAATAATTAATCCAAAAAAGAAACCATTTCCAAGACCATTTAAAACATTTAATAAAGAGATTTTGAATCATGGTGTCCCATACCACCTTGAAGCATAAAATTTTAAACCATTAATATCCATATAAATAAATCCTCAAAACCATTTTGAAAACATGGATATTAATAAGAACAAATAATTAAAACATTTAAATCGATATTTCGGTTAAAGGGGTTTTACCAAAATTAGAGACACTTGAATACAATAATTGAGGAATAACATTTAGTCAGAACTTTATAATATCATGAGAATAAATGGATTCATGATATAATACTCCAAAGGAAAGTATATACACCATATAATAGTGAATTGGTGCATAACAACAATGAACCCTCAATAGAAATGTCAAATGTGATGAAATCCCTTATAAAGAAGGTATCCTTAAATTAAGGACAAATCAATCTCAAAAATATGTGTGACAAATATAAATACACCCAATATAAGTAGATATTAAGTGTAAAACAATAAAAGGTCATTCACACATATTCAATGTATGACATATTCAATGACTACATGTTGAACCCAAAGAAATCGAAATTGGGTTAAAAAGTTCCCTTGACAGCCTAACAGCATCACATCAAAAAGAGTTGATGAGAGATAAAAAGTGTATCTCATCACTTGGACATAAAATTTACATCAATAAGGATATATGATAACATATCCCAACATAACAATATGTAAATTAAAAGACCCAACAAAAGAAGTCTTTTAAAAAAGAGGAGGGTGAAAGGTTCCCGTACCGACTTGGGTATCTTTCAAAACATACACCCCATGAAAGAAGGACAATAAATCGTTGATGTAAATACTCATAAAGGAAAGTATATTACACAAAATGTAGAATAATGGCAGTACATACACCACTCAATGAAATTGTGGCAAATGTAGCATAAATCTCATGGGAATAAATGTGAGATGAAAAATGCCTTACGAAAACTCGGCATCCTAACGGCGCCACATAGAACATCCAAAAATGGATTGATGAGATCAAATAGGGTATATCACACATTACAACAAAATGTAAAGAAATAGGAATATGAAAGAACATCCCCCATCATAACAAATAGGATCTTAAAAGAAGTGACATAAAGGGGAGTACTTAAAGAGAAAGAGAGAGGTTAGATCTCTTATGAAAATTCGGCAGCCTATCAGTGCCACTTAAAACATCCAAAATAGATTGATGAGAGAGAATAGGGTCTCTAATCACATGAACATAATAATTACAGTAAATTTAATATAAAATATGATACCAATAACAAGAAAGATGAGCTTTAAAAGGAACGACATAAAAGTGTGTACTTAAAAAGAAAGAGAGGAGTAGGATCCCTAACCTCGGGTCCGACTTGACTCGATCATTTTTTAACATCCTGAATAATAAACTTGAGTTAATTTACACTTTATTAAAAACCTTTTTCTAGTTCATTATTCATATTAGATAACTTATTTCCATGTTATAAACATTATGTAAACATTTAAGTTAATAATGTTTGTTTTGTCGATATTTGGTTCTTAAGTCGAAAGTGGACTTCTTACAATTACATGTTGTTCGTGTGGTCAAATGTTTATTATATCCAGAATTATATTCATGATTTTTATATCATATATGTCATATATATCCAGTACATTCATGCATTTATAACATTACATAATCATTTAGAGGTATGAAATGAAATGCACCGTTCATGGAGACGGTAAGCCGTACGTACGCATGAACGCTACTTTCATTTCTATTTCATATTTTATGGAATAAAAATGATATAAAGGTATATTATAATTACAGTATAATATCATATATAATATCATAGTTCCATCCTTTATACGTCCCACATATGGTTTTTAACGAATCAAATCACTTTGAGGGGGCGGTAGTCCGCACTTCCTTAAATGAAGATATCGCGTTTACCCATAATGGAAACCATAAAGGTATTCCCAAAATGAAAAAAACATAAGCTTAAAGAAAACATAAACATATTATATATCATATATAAAAATAGTGACATCATAATGGCCACCGTTGAAGGTGTTAAATGAGTATTGAACAATCATCGTTTTGGAAGGTAGAATTTCGCCTTCCACGGAAACCGTATGTTCTTTAACCATTTGATGTAGTTGTGTGAGAGTGTAGCTCGAATGAATCTTATAACAACATCCTAGTATATTGAAGATACTGTTTTTGTTACAAAAGAAGTAAATAAAAAGTGTTTAGGGGGTTGGAGAAGCAAAATAAAACAAATGAACATGAGAGAATGAATTACCTTTAAAAGTGAATCTCCTTTTGATTTGAGCCTAAAGTCTTCCTTTGAAAGGATTATGCCCAAAGGGAATCCTCTAGGATGAGTAGAGGGTTGTGTAGAGAGTAAATGGGCAGGTTTTGGCCGAGCCAAAGGCTTGAGGAGTGTGTGAAATGAGGTATAGGTGGGGGCCTTTTATAAGAGGAGAGGAGGGGCACTTTTGGAAAGTAAAGAAATATTACTTTATTTGAAAATGTGTTTCGGTTTTAAAAGGTCCCATATTGATATAATTCGTGGATAAGGTTAAAAGGGTTCTAAATCCACCCATCCAATATGTTTTGGACATGTGTAGTTCATATATTTTACATTATCTTTCCATTTTAATTAAATCTTCAAATAATGATGTCATCGCTGCATCATTATTATGTGATATATATATTAATTTATTTAATGTCTAAAAATTATAAAAAAATTACTATGATGTAGGATATCTTTTTAGCTTTCCAATTACTATTTATAATCAAAAATCTGATCATTATAACCCTATGTAAAAATTGTTTTCGTAAAACATATGATGTTTGTGTCATTTTGACTTTTACATTAAATAAAAAGTTTTTTATTTCATTTCCCAAAAAAAGTGTCTCCATGGGGTCCCCAAGTTGACCCATGGCTTTTCTGGGTCGGCCATGACACAACCAATGAGGGTAGGACATTTTTCAAGCTCATCTTATTTTATTAAAGCATTATTTTTACCATAAACTACAATAATTACCACTAATCGCGATTAAAAACTTAATAAGTTACTATTCACCAAAAAATTATTTTTATCCCATTGAACCTCATTTAACGTATTAATGACAACCATGTATGTCGGATTTTTGAAATTCAAAACACAAATATGGAAAAATTTCATTTAAACAGAAAAATCAGTTTTTATAAGTACCACTTAGTGGTTTCAGTATTCATCAAAAATTGAAGTTTTTCAGAAAAATCCCAAAAATTCACCCTGAGCTATATTTGATATTCCGAATTCGAAAATGAAGTCTATTTTACAAAATTAAAAACATATAATTCAAATTAATTAATTTAATAATTAATTCCCGCTGTCAGAGCAAATAGTGTGTTTTTATGAAACAATAAGTATCAAAAGATTGACACTAGTTTAAGTCTGATTTCAAAGTGAAATAAATTCCAACAACCACTATTGGATTTAATGGTAAAAATATTTTCTAATTTCACTTTAAAAAAAAATCAAATGATAATCTATTCATATAAATAAATTATATTAAAAAGAGGTTTATTAAAATACAACATTTTACACTATTCATTAAAAAATGAACTTTATCGGAAAAATACCAAAAATTTACACAAAGTAAAATTTGATGTACCGATTCTAAAGAAGAGTTTTATTTGGTCCAAAATAATGTATAAGAGTGATCAAAACTATATTTAATGACATTTCGCCATCAGAAGGCGATAAGTGAACCTTTAGTGAAAAATAGGTTATAAAAGCCTAAAATTGAATTCTTTCCGTATTTTAAGCCTTTGGATAGATGTAAAAACATTTAAAAAAACATATATATTTATATTTTAGTTATTTCTATCCATTCCCGCTAATACAACGACTACATGTTAACTTCCATTTAAAATAATATTATTTTATTATTAGAGTACAACGTAAGATTCCCAAGAAACTCGTTGTTGCGTGTTGGGTACGCCATCGAGCATAGCATCCCCTTTAAAGTCATATTAATATTTTATTCACAAATATGGATAAATATGAAAATGTCATATTCTTTATTTACCTGGGGTGTTACATGATAATTATATTAAATTAGTGTTATTAATAAATATTATATGAATATTTGATCCCAATTATAGCTTAAGATAAATGTGTAGCTCAATATTGCTTATTCAAAGGGTTGAGCCACATAATAGCTCACAAGTGATCCCAATATACCTTATATGAAGGATGGTCCCCATTATATATATCTAATTCATTAGGTAATCAATATATAAGATGTCTGATGTATGGTTATTCTATTTAAAACAGTTTTGGAAGGGTATTATGAAAATGGGGATCCAGGTTACCAAAAAATATTTTAAGTGCTTGTTATCGGTTTATAATGTTTCTCATGATCAAGATTGATATGACATGACTCATGATTAGTGATTTTGATGACTATTTCATTTTCCATTTTTTCATATATGATGTTCCAGTTATTTATGGGTATGATTTCTTTTACTATTCAATCATTCACTCTGATTATGGCATTATAACCTTATGAGCTTCTTATGATCATTGATGACATTTAGATGTTAATGCTTATGTTTAACCTTCATAAGATTTTGAGATCACTCTTATTATGTTTCATTTTCACAAGGTTTTAAATATTGATGTTTAATTATTTATTCCTATATGGTATTTCATATGGATTATTATTATGTATTAATATTAAAAAGAAAAACTATGTTTTTTGGAGAAAAGCTCATTTAAATTCGTGTGAATTTTTTTGTAGGATTTTTTATTAATAATCTAAAACTCGAAAACCTAATAGGAACTCAAGGTTTTAAGTGATAAAATATTTCATTTTGATTTTGTATGGTTTAGATGAAAAAAATTGGGTCACAATTATTGACATCAAAGGCAGAAATGTAAAGTACGTGATTTTAGCACAGGATCTGGGAATGTGGGTCCTAGGATGTTATAGGTCCGGACTCTATACAATAATGTTATCCAAAACACAAAACACATCACGATTTTTCCCATGGTTTCCTAAAATGGGGAGTGGTTTTCATTGTATTATAATTCCATGAATTGAAATCATTAAAATATTACCCACAGTGATGGGGAAGAGAGTCATGTTTACAAAGAATAGGTTTTAAACCCACATAATATAATATAGGTTTTCACGGATTCATAAACACATCACGAAATTAATCTAATAAATTTAAAAATATAAAATTTTAATGGTTATATATATATTTGGTCGTGGATACATTTTATGGAATATATTACAGCACTTTTGGGCCATTATGATGTCATAATACATTCAAATAATTATATCATTTTTAATATTTAGCAGAAAATTCAATTATTTCGGACAATTATGAAAAAATAACTGATGAAAAATAACAATGTTCAGAATCCAAAAATAATATTTATTTTATAAAAATATATCTATAAATTTGATAATTAATAATTTTTAAATTAAAATACTTATTTTGTTGAAAAATACTTTTTTTTATATGAAATGTTTTCTGGTCCATCTAAAAATTATTTTTGAATTCGTTAGAGTACATTATCAACTATTATTATTAAATATTACTAAATAAATATATTTAATTAAAATATAAAATACTTTTAAAATTATTGAATTAATCCAAAGTAATGTGTTAATTGAAATTTATTACTACAAAAAAATACAATTTTAGTATTTTCATATTGAAATCTAATTTTTATCAAAATCATTATTTACTGATTTATAAATTAAAATAAGTAGTGAATAAATATAATAATTATTTCATTAAAAATAAAATATATATTCATGGTGTTATGGATGAGACATATATAACTATATTACACCAGAGAATGCACTGAGGTTAAGGTGTACAATAATGAGATTTTCTTGGTGTGGTTCGATGAACATGGTTTGGGTCATCATCTCAATAAGCATTAACTTCTATCATAAATGGTTTTCATCATTCTTTAGTTGTTGAATCATGGCATGGGATTTGTCGATGTAGAATCTCATATGTTATGTCTCCCTTGAAATCTCCAGTAAATGGGCTTCATAGTGTATGATCCAACTCCTTAAGGCGATCGCTTCCTTTGTATATTTCAATTAGATTTTACACAACCCTAAATATATACTAATTATAAGATCAATTTTAAATGGACATATTTTCTATGTTTATGATGCTTAATGGTGTTTTAAATATTATTGGATATAATTTTCCCAAAAACACTAAATAATTGCATTTGTTTTCTATAACTATCATACAAGATAAGGGATTTAATTCCATTACAAATGGATATTTATTTATAAAATTCCATGTCATTAAATTATTCCACACTTCATAAATTTCATCCTAATTTTTTATTTCATAAACTAAAACATATGAGGGTAATTTTGTTTCATCACCTCTTCTAATCCCCATTTTTCTACCTCAAACTTTGGTCTCATCCATAATACATTGACCGAGTTAGTTGTATTATTTTGTAGAACTTTGTCTATAAAATATAATATCTTCGATGGTTGATCCTTGGATGAAAGTTCATTCTCTAATGATATCATCTCTATATTCAGTACATATTAGGGTTGTTGTATTTAAATTCTCCATATAGATACAAGAAACACATCATGTACTTTAGATAGGTTACATGGGAGTGATGGTAGATATTCTACAGCTCTGATGTGATTGATGCTCTCAGTTCGGCCAATGTATCTAAGAATAATCATTCAAATCTTCCCAAACCTCATGAATTTCTTCCATGGAGATATATAAAGTAACAATATTCCTCCAACCTCAAAGTCTAGATCTCATTGATGGTTTTCAGTACAGATTTTATCTCGACATTGTTTGGATTTCATATGACACTGAAAGATTTTAAAATTTTCTTTAATATCTTATATAAGATCAAGACTCATTATCTTCCACTCTCTAACTTCATTATAGAAAGTCGGATTCTGATACCTATTCCTATAATGAACCTGATATAGTGGAATTTGAATTATTGAATGAAAATTTTTGTTATATGAGAACTCCACTGGGTAAGGTGTTGATCCCAACATCCTTAAAAATCTATTGGACATGATCCCAAAATATATTCCATAGATTGAATGGTCCCTTTAGTATGGAAATCCTTCTAAGGGTGATAAGTAGTTATGATGATTATTTTTATATTCAATTACTGTTGAAGGATTCTCCAAAACCTCATCATAAACCTCTGATCTTGATCAGATATAATAGATACTGACACTTCCAGAAGTCCTACCACATCATTAATATATATATTTGGAGTGTAGGTAAAGAGAGAAATATTCCTTGATATAAATGAAAATTTATGACTTTTTTAAGCAATCAACGACCACTAGATGGTATTATCGCTTTTAGGTGTCCTAGGGTGCCCTATGATGGAATCCATGGTTATGTATTACCATTATACATATTGGCATGGGTAATGGTTTCACCATTCCCTTATACATTAATCATTAAACCATGACTTATTGGTATACCAAGAATTGAGATACAAACTCCACAATCTCTAAATTTATGTAATCCCACCAAGAGAAAATTCTTCAAATATCAATACATCTTAGTGCTTCCTAGTTTAATATAGAATGATGATCTATGTCTATCATCCACAATCTCTAAATGAATTGTTGTATACAAAAAATCCTTCCCTTCTAGTGGGTAATGTCAGCATAGGTGTTGTAATTATCATCGTCTTCATTTTTTTGAAACTTTACCCACATTCTTCATTCTAGACAAACATGAATCCTTTTTGAGGTTTTTTTGGTTAGGGTATTGAAAATAATGAGAAGATTCTCCCAAATCGATTATAGTACCACGATATTCCAAAGAAACTACATATTCCTTTCATAGAGTTTGGTCCTGGAAACCGTTCAATTTTTATCAATTTTTTATGGGTCTATAGATATCCCTTTGATGGTGATGAAATTTCCAAGGAATGTTACTTTCTGAAACCAAAACTCAAATTTACTGTAAATTACATGGATATTTTCTTTTCCCAAGTTCCCAGGTACATTATTCAAATTCTCATCACATACCTTTTTACTTTTGGAGTAGATAATAATATAAACTATAAATATTACTAAAAATTGTTTGATGTAATCTCTATATAATCTATTCATCAAGATTCTAAATATTTTTGGAGCATTCATGAGTCCGAATTGAATCACTATAAACTTGTAGTGACCTACCTTATACAAAATGTAGTATTGGGGATATCCACCTTCCTCAAAATTACTTGATAATATCCCAATGAAATTTATATCTTATCAAAATACTATGATCCTCATAGATTATAAAAAAATTAATTTCATATAGAGGATACTAGTTCTTTATTTTGATCCTGTTTAGATCATGTTAATCAATAAAAATACATGGTAACCCATCATTATTCGTAATTTATAGAACTGGTGTACCCCATGGTGAAGCACTCCGGAATATAATACCATTTTCAAGATATTCAAGTAGTTGTTTCTTCAGTACCTAGATTCAATAATGACTATTTACTACATAATAATATATATAACAAAATCTCTAGGTATAAGCTCGATAGAAAATTCAACCTCTCATCTAAGAGAAAGAATGGGAAATTTCATCTGAAACACATCAGTGTATTACCTCCCAATGGGAATATCTTCAAGGATTCTATTTTCTTTGGTCTCAATCATTTGAGTAAGATAAACTTTCCCTTAGGGAAAAAATAACAACACTTGTTATGTTAGTACTAAAAAATATTCTTTCCCATCCTTAAACTTGTATATAATCATAATGAAATTCATGATATGGAGGGTGAATTTTATATAGAAACAATTTATGTGGTCTCTGTTAAGGATAGACAATCCATACCCAGAATAGAATAAAATTCTTCTATATAGATTATGGAATATTTCTTATGGAATTTATCCCGTATATCTGGATTTCAAAGTGTTTATAAAATTGGGATACAATAATTCCACTATTCTTAATTTTCATAGACATTTATACTTCCACAATTTTTACTGGCGTTTGAATAGTTCTACTAAATTTATGATATATTAAATAATGCATAGAACCAAAATAAAAAATGTACATTTTATATTCTTGAATGAATAACTTGAATGAATGTCACCACTTCATTATCGGTATCCACATCGGCATTTAGAATGTCATATTCTTTCCGTTGGTAGCTTGGAGGTTATTGGAATTTATTTTTTCTAATAAATCATGGCTTAGGGAATTATTTTTCATTGTCTCCATATTCCATGAAGATTAAAATTGGATAATATGATGAGGTATGATGGGAGGATTTCTTTCTTCCATCACATTGGTGGGTTTCATCCTTCAATAATCTCTATATTGGTGTCATCTCTTTCCATGCCTAAATAATTTCCTTATCCCTTCAAAAAAATTATTGGGGGCATCGCCCCATACTTTTAAATAGTGGCATGTTGGAATTTCCTTCCACTATTATATTTTTCCATCACACCATTAGAATTAAACACCAATTTCCACTTATTATCTCTATGATACCATTGATATTTCCTAATCTTTATTTTGACATTGAGGTAATATCATAAAATTTCATCATAAATTTCCAAGTACCAAATTTATTATTTTATTAATTTAATCGCCTCCAGTAAACCAATAAAGTGGTTAAATTTAAATTAGGTAACTAGATTCCTATTATGAAAATATTGAGATGTTTTGTTTGTATGCATCTATAGATTTTTCATCCTTTTACTTCATGATAATGAAGTCCCCCACCTTTTTCAGTTGTAGAGTGTGAGGAAAATATTAATTGAAATTTTTTTATGTAACTCCTTCCACTCCATCACTCTGATCTCCTCTTTAGGCTTTTAATTCCTGACCAAAATCTACCATCCATTTGATTTTACTAATATATGATAAACAAAAAATATAAAAATATCATTCTCAGAACATTGAAGGATGGGGAATATCATTTTAATAAACTTGATCTATTTTTTCCAAAATTATGGGTTTAAAAAATCATCTAAAATTTAGATACCTTTGTCACTTAAAGGTCTCAATTATAATGTGTTATTTTTAGTGGGATTTTAGCTTTAAATCTTGTTTAGGTTTGGTTCAAAACGTGAGTTAGTTGAGACTGTATTTTCATGATGTTTATTATTCCTTCTCCCCTTAGGTTGGGCATCTCATTTGGGAAATCATCACATTCCCCCTCACATTGTTTTTTGACATTACTCCTCTTATTTTTGTCCACTTACTAGAATAAAGAAATAATTAGGGATGATAATTTTCTAATTATAAAATGAACAAAATAAAACTATGAATTTGAAAGGGATAAATCATATATATAATCTTTTCATTGACATATAAATTTCAAGGCATCAATCTATGTTACCCGCAGTCAACGTCCTAACATAAAATATTATAGGTATCACTTGTTCCATTAATAATGGTCAATAGTATGATTTTTAATTCACCAATGTATATACCCATGTAGTGTCATACAAGGTGTCTAGAAAGGTCAGTTTTCATGCACCATTTCTTGATCGTGTCTATGTCAATATAGTGTTTTAGGATTGGTACACCTTGTTATATATGTTTTAGATCTACATTCACCTGTATTATCTAAATGGGATGTATTTTCATAGAAATAAATTACACAAGACTTTAAAAATAATTATAGATGTTTTCCTATGTTCAGTATTATCCCAAAGGGTTTTACATGAGTTTTATAATCCTAATACCATAAATAAATATACTTTCTAGTGATACCAACTATGAAAACAGTTTTCTTTAGTAAAATAAATTTCATTATTAATTACATAAAAACAAACATAATAAAACCTAGATGTTCAAGAGGCCTAGTGTATTTTTTAGAATAGGTACATAACATAACCTCATAAAAAAGGATATAGTGACATAATTGGAAGATTCATTAAAAAGCTCTTAAAATTATAATATTCTTCTAAACTACATGGGATAACCTGAGGACATTCATAAGAAAAGGGTGAGAAATAAAACCCAATAAAGGAATAAAAAAATCATGTAATAGGGTAATGTAATAAATTTTATCTAATGGTCATAATAATGTAAAATAAGATGTGATAATCATATTAATGAAAATGAGGAATGATAAAACATGATAGTAAAAAGGAAACATGGGAATTTCAAAATAACTTAAAACATTACATCATAAGAACAAGTCAAGGTTATCCACAAAGACATCATAAATTAGTGTTATTAGGATAACCTCACGTTCATTTTACATGACATATCATGAGATTAAATCATTACTCAACACATTGAATCACTACCGGGGTGCACCTATCATAATCATATCTTGTATATCCCTAAGTGTGCCACATTGATCATATAATATAAGAAAATATTTCATCACATTTAATCCCAGGTATAATGAATTTATTTTATAAAAATGTAATTCCAAAATCAATGATCTATAGGTATAACAAGGTGAATTCCTTATATTTGAAATTGGTATGGGTGTATAATTCAGAAATGTTTGGAATTGAAAATCACAAGAAAATTTTGGCTACATAATGGGGGTATGTAATGAGTCACAAGAGGTAATAATGAGATTTAACGGGGGTCCCTATTCACTTGGAAATTATAAGGGAAATAAGATGTATTTGTGAGAACTTAACCCAACAAAAAATTAAGAAAAGTCATAACACAAAGGAGGGTCTTGAATAAAGGTGAGAAGTAGAGGATCCCATACTTCTAGAATGGTAATATCTTAAGTAAAGATAGTAATTAAAGGGAATAAATTATATTTCATTATTAGAGAATAAATTGGACAGAAATGGTTTGTATTATGTCATGAAAACATAATAAATTTAAATTTGAATGTATAATTACAAAGAAGGTGCATGAATGGAAAAGAACAAAGGGAGATCCCTTACCTTGAGAGGGTGTGTCCAAAATCATGGGCAGGGTTTCTTGATATCATGGGGAAACATTTGGGGGGTCTAGATAGGGAATTTATGATTATGTATTTTCTCCAAGGTGTTTTAGTGAATAAAAATTATATCATGGGTGGGTTTATATAGTAAAATATATGGGAGTTCATTATTATTTACTATACTTCGGTTTTAGACTCTATAAAATAAATTAATCAGAACCAATAACCTCAACATACTTTTTCCCATGGATACTTCCAAAGGGTAATCATTTTTATTATTTTTTAAGGACGAGAACTAAACTCGTTAAAATGTTACCCTTGGGGATGTGGAAAAAAGGCACGCGTACAAAGAATTGTTTTTAAAACTATAAAATATAATATTGGTTTTGGAAGATTCATAAAAGCTTTATAAAATTAATAATATTACCTAATAAATTATTTTAAAGGGGAAATATTTAGTTGGTTATGGATAAATTTCATAGAATATATTAAATCACTTATTTCATAATACATATCGTATATTTATATTATTTATAATTTTTAACCAAAAATTTTATTATTTCCAAAAAAATAAAAAATCACCATTATATAATTTTAATGTGATGAACCCAAAAATAATAATTATTTTATCTAAATAAATATCTATATATTAGAATTTATATGTTAAAATAAACATTAACATTTATTGAGAAAAAAATTACAATAATAGTTTTCAAACCATTAATAATTTATTTTTACTTCATAATATTATATTATCAACTATAAATAATAAATATTATTTAATAATAATATTTTATTAAAATTTATTTACTTTTAAAATTACTGAATTATTAAAAATTAATTTCATAATTGAATTTTCTTACCACATAAAAAGTATAACTAAAATTTTATCATTTTGAAATCTAATTTTTAATAAATATATTATTTCATCATTTATAAAGAAAAATTAACAAGGAATAAACATAATAATTATTTAATAGAAAATAAATATATACATATTCATGTTGTTACGATCATGATATATATCCCTTTTTTATAATAGTAGATGCACTAATGATAAGGTGTGCAATGTTGAGATTTTCTTATGGTGGTTCGGTGAAATTGGTTTAGATCATGATCTATATGAGCTTGAAATTCTCCCATAAATGGTTTCTATGATGCATTAGTTATTTAATCTCATATTGAGAATTGTTCAATGGTATATCCCGGAGAAGTTATCTCTATTAGATGCTCTGAAAAATTGTCTTCATAGGTTATGATCTGACTGGTTGAGACAATCAGTTCTAATTTGATTTTTCAAAACCCTTGATATATACAAATCATAAGATCATTTTTTAACTACAATGTAATCAATGTTTATGGTCCCTAATAGAATTTTAAATCAAATATGACATAATATTCCCAAAAAATCAAATAACTCCATGTGTTTTATATAACTATAATACATAATAGGTTATCTAATTCAATCAAAAAATTAATATTATTTATTAGTGCTCAGGTTATTACATATGTCCCGAGTTAAGATTAGACATATTTTATTTCTAATTAAAATCATGATTTAAATTTTTTTAATATTTTCTTGTTTATATCAACACTCTCTAAAATGTTTCAATAATGTTCTCCTTTATAACTCAAATATTTGAAGAGGTAATTTTTAACTATTATTTATTTTATTATAAAGGTTTTAAAAGGAATAATTTTATTGTTTATTATATTTTTTATTTTATACTTTTGTTATGAAAGAAAACATGAATACATTTTAAAATTTACCACCTGAACATATTTTCCCACCGTCATAGCCATTATTCATTACCATGTTGCCTTTATATGTTTCTATTTGTTTTAAAATAATGTCTTATTCCCATTTTTCTATGAATTTGTAGTTTTTAATCATTTTTAAGAGAATAGGATATTTATTCTCATTTTTATGAGATAAATAAAAGTGAATTGAATTATGGGATTAAATTCCAATTATTATGAGTGTAATGGTTGAATTGAAATATTTTATGTGTTTTATTCATGTTAAGGTTCTTGGAAATTGTTTATGATGATAGGTGGGTCTGATATAGTCCTCCCTTGAATTGGGTAACAAAATATTCTTTAAATAGAGACATGATATAATTAGACGTGAAAGTTATTCCTTTATAAGAGTGATTGTAAGAATGATTATAAGGGTGATATAATGTTGGTTTCCTAAGGAACCAAAATGTTTTTCTATTCTTTCAAAATGATTTTTATGGAATTATTCTTATTTCACAAAGTAAAAATTGAGCTCATGATGAAAATGATATTGTATGATCGTCTAAATATACAATGTATGTTTTTAAGGAAATTCTTACATGAATTTAAAAAAACCCTAAAAAATTATGTTTTAATCATTATGTGTTCTAAATTTTTTTATGAAAAGTTTATAAAATAAAGTAGGTTTTATGAGTGAGTAATTGATTTTTTAATCCCATAATTTATTTTGTAATGAGTAAAATATCATTATAAAATTTCATGTATTTTTATGTTCCCTTTAATTATAATATTTTAGAACATCATTTCATTAATTTAATAATGATTTAATTGATAAAAAAATTAATTAAATAATTTTAATTTGTTAATTTTGTTATCATTTATTTACACTCGTTAAAATGTGAGTATATGTATTTAATTTTATTATTCTATTTTTTTTGTTGAAAGAATTATTTTTAATTTTTATTTTTATTTTATAGTTTTTCATTAATCATTGATTATTATTCTTTATTTTTATTAATTTATTTAGTTATTTTAATTCAATTTAAAATAATTATTTTATGTTCTTATTTGAAATATTTTCATTCAATAAATTTAATCTATTTTTTTGGTTTTTTTAAATAAGTTAATTAATGGAAGTTTAGAATTTATTTTTCCCCTTTTACTAATTAAATGATTAGTAACAATAAATTATAATTAAATTCTTTTATAAATTTTAGAATTTCTTGATTTTTTTAATTAAATGTTTTATTCATGTTATTAATTAATTATCATATGAATTATGATTTTATTTTATTTTTGATGAATTATTTTTTTATTTTTGCTTCTTTATCTTGTTTTCACCATTAGCCATAAGAAAATCCATATAGCCAATTTTGAGGGGAACTGCCAAAGTGAATTTTTAAATATCTGAATTCTTAGTAGCCTATATTACTAAATCTAATGAAACAGAAGAGATCATGTATATAATTTCAATGAGGGGATCACATATCTGATTCCTCATTGGATGTAGGTAAATAAATAGTCCACTTATTATCCTATTCATGATTCTCTCATAGTTTCATAGGGAAAATTGAAACCAAATTTCCTTCAAGAATATTCAATCCCAGTTGATCAGGGCTTCTATTGGTGAAGATCCTCGATTCCACCTTCGATGTACCTGATATTTCAACCAAAAAAACTATTATATACCATTGAGATACCGATGAATTCAAAATTGGATTGAGGCGATAATCCTCAATGGAGAAACAACTTAATCTCGATGAAGAATATGTCTCGTGGATACATGAACAATGTGTGATAGAGGTTGGAAATATTGAGGAGGCACCAAGCCATTTTCATCTAGGTTACATGTCTACTGGTGTATGGAAAGTTGAAATGCCATGGGATTTTTAAAATATTATTTGAAAATGAAATGATTTTTTTTTCAAATTACGTTTGAGGGTATATTGAGATTATTATGTTGAAGGAATCATTAAATCAGAGCCTTCTTGAATGTTGGAACTCTTGCATGAAACCCAATACTGGATTATTGTTAAAAACAATCTATGACCTGACATAATTTAAAAATAAGAAAATCTATGAACTTCATTGAGATCAATCTAAAGATGGTTAATTTTCTTTAGAATGATGATTATCCAATATCTAAATGCTGAAACACCTGATAATTTTTTATTCCTTATTTGGGTGAAGAACTTAGTGTTCCTTGGTGGCAATTAATTGAGTTTACTAATCAATGACCCAATGGATAAAGGGTGGAAGAAGAAAGATAAAAATAGAATCTTGATGATTTTGTCGATTTAGATTCCATTGTTTATTTCACAAATTATGATAGTTAATTCATACCTAACACCGACGAGTATTCCATGTGGAATTCAAGCAAGATAACTATTTTATATGAGATCATCGAAGAAGAAGACATCAAGTTGATCCTATATAATAATAAAGTTGATGATTCTTAATAATGAGTCTTTAGATCAAGAAAAGGATTATACTCAGATTCTTAAATAATAATAGTAAATTATTAGAAAAACAAAATATTATCAATTATAATATAATGAGCTCAAAAAATACAAGAATTATTTTAAACTTTGAAGCCCTTTCTTGTTAAATTGTTTTCTAGTTATGAGATGAGTTATAGTGAAAATTAGTTATTATTGAGAAAGGGGAACAACCAAATTTGAAACACGTACATTTTTAAATATGAGATGGCACTAATCAGAATCTTTTAAGGAATACAAATATTACTCTTTCATAGAAATTATTGAGTTCTATATTTCATAATTGAATATATGAGAAAGTGGAAAATTTTGTTGAATAAATTTACTAAAGTAGTATATATAGTCATAGAAGGATAAAAAATTAATCCTCTCAATGGACTATCAAAAAATAAGGGGGTAAACATTTTTTATCAGTGATGTGAAAGAAAATTCAAAAAATTGAATTTTAATGAAGAGATATATATTAGTAAAAACTAATTGAAATTTAATATAATGGAATAAATTCCAAAGAAAACAGTAGAAACACACATTATTTGTGGAGTGGATCAATGATAGAGTAATGTTTAAGGTCTTCTATTGTGGTATTGCTACATCAAATACATATAAATAATGAATTCCTTATATGATTTATTATTATGTCCTGCAAGATTTCAGGGGGTCAAATATTTTATTTTCAAATTATTATCTCACTCAATGATTCAATTTCTTAAATATTTTACTATAAATCCTATTAAGACATTTATTTGTTGAAAAGTCTATTGATATTTAATGATCAATTTTTATGTCACTTATCGTTCTTTTTTTTTCTTCCTTTCTATTATGGACACATTATCGATTACTGTGTGTTGATTATAGAATCTAAACTATTAACTCAGTTTATTAAGAAAATAAGTTTGAATATGGTTGTTTAATACTCATAATTCTTGATCCAAAATAGTGATCATAATAAGAGCGTGATTATGTCATGGTGATCCACAATTGTTGAGTGCTTCGACTAGTTATTAATGAAAGGATAATAATAGTTTTGATTTTAAATTTTTTTATCAAAATTTTGAGCCTAATGAAATGAATGCATTGTGATTTTAATTTTCTCATTGAGAGAGTATTTTGAATAAATAATTTCATGCATCTATGAATGTTTGATCTGGGAGATCTACTGGATTTTTCCACACCTCACTTTCTATCAACATCCTTCTTTATGATGTCGTTTCAATTTACATTATATTATTTTGTTTATGTTTTAGATTAATTTGGTCTAAAGGGTATATTTTTTATTTTAAAAAATTAGTTATCCCCATTAAAATAATTCAAAAATTTAAAGAATAAAATACTAGAACTTAAGATAGAAAACTATTATAGGGTTGTATCATTGGGAGGAAAGACTAAGTGCATCTATAATATAGTATTTAGGGATCAAAATTTGGGTAATATTTAAAAATTACTTAAAACCTCATAATTATTTTGGTACTATTTCCTGGGAGGATGATAGGGTTTTTTTAAAAAATTAAAAAAATCATAATCATCATAAAAATAATAAAAGGATTAAAAATTGATAAAACCTTAATTATATATGGAATAAAATAATCTTGAAAATACTGAAATATAAAACACTTATAATCTAAAAACCATATCCATTGAAAAATAAAAAAAATAATGAAAAATCATAGAAATTGAAAATCTAGAAAATATTGAAACAACATAAAATGAAACACCGAGAATTATTTCAGTAAAAATAAAAAAAACATTCAATATTTTGAAAAATTGTTGAATAGAGATATTTGAATGATCTATATGCTTTTGATTTTGAGAATAAAAAAAATACTTTTTGGATACTTTGAAATAACTCCTGGTTTGATGCTTATATCAAGAGTGATTCATAATTTACCTAAATTATACTATCTATCTAGAGAGGATCTATATAATAACTTATAAAAATACCAAGTGGTGTGTATCACCATTAGACCCCAAAGAGTAAGTGAGGATCAAATAAAAATGAGAAAATTCCCATTTTCTTCATATTGGTAAGAAAAGGAGTGGTTCTACTACTCCCAATACACTAAAATATGGAGTTGGTATAAATTAAAGAAGATCTTCCTTGAATTTTTTTCAGGAATATAATACTGCCTCACATAGAAAACACATCTGTAGGATTAGGAGGTTTCATGTGGAGACACTTCTTGGGTAATGGGGGAGATTTTAAAAATTATTCTCTAGCTATACTCATTAACAAATATTTGATCAACTTTTGATTCAATATTTATATTAAGGATTAGTTTTTATGGATTTGATTATGATTGATGCTGCTACTAGATGATTTCAAGTTGATAAGACTCATATCGATGCCATAACTATAATTTAAAACATATCCCAAAATTTATAGTAATTATTTATAAGGGGCTTAATCCATGTCAAACCAGCTAGGGTAGTGTGTACTTCTTATTCCTATAGTAGATAAATTGAGAGTCATCTATAAGGTCTTAAAAACACAATAAGATAACTGTTTTCTAACTATTTACCATCACAATATCAACCACAACAAGTTTATCCCAATCAAATTCACTATGTAATTTTCTCAACTACTAATCATTTCAATGATAAATGTCCTCAATTACAGGAGGGACCTGAAACATATAATAGAATATTTCTTGGAAAAAACATTCTATAACAACCCAAACATCCAATTCCCAAACCTAAATTTACAATCTTTTCATTTTTAATCAAACCATAATTCTAAACAAGGAAGGAATAACAAACAAAACAATATGTTCTAGCATTATTATCTACCGAACTAGAATTTACATCCCAAAATTTCAATCAGCAGCCTAGGTAAGATCAAAATAAATATAAATGTCAATAAAGAGTGAATTTGAAAAAATTCCAGAGACAATAAAATCATAAACAAAAAATTTATTCAAAGAAATGATTCGCATCTTTAGGAAATAGTTATGAAACAACAAGATATTTCTAAAAAACAATAAGTTTCTATACAAAAATGGTTACTCAAATAGGTCAAATAGGAACTAAAATATTTGGTTTGAAAAGACATAGGAGTGGGAATTTTCCATCATAATATAAAGTGATAAAACCATATGTTGAACCTATTTTTGAGTCTTATGAACCTTTTATTAAACCTATTATCCAAAAACTAGAAGTATAATAAAAATTAGATAAAAAAGTTAAAAATATATATATTGAAAGAATGTATAGGTATTTTAGAAATATAATTGTCTCTAAAAATGTAAAAAAAATGTACACTATGATCTGAAAATGTACAAGGAGCCACTGCTTTATACTTTGGGAATCACTCTTATTTAAAAAATGTTTAAACAAAAAGGGAAAGGGAAGTTATTTAAACTTTTATATACATCTAGAATAATATCCCTTTGTTATATACTATTAAATTTATCACCCGATATTCTAAATTTATTTATGAAATTTTATCACACAAAAGAATGATCAAGGGAGGTGAGAAAGTTAATCTGGGAAGGAATGTATCTTCCATGATCAAACATTACCCCTATTAAATGAAATTATTCTGGTACATTTTTTATCCCTTATGTTTTTGGAAATCCTCAGTTCAAATAAGTTATTTTTAATTTTAGGAGTCTCCATAAATGGTATTCATTATTATGTCAATCCATCGATGATTGTTGGAATGCTTATCGAATACGATATTGTAATCCATAAGGCTAATGGGAGTTTTTCTAAGCCAACATGAGTAATTAAATATGTTTCAGTAAGTGATAAAGACCATATTTTCACTAACGATTTTAACATGATAGATATGGAGGATGTAATATTTAGTTCACATGATCCATTAATTTTTGGATGACCATTCTTAAAAACTGATAATGCAATAATCAATGCTAATAAAGTGACTCTTTCATCATAGATTAGAGGAAATACGGTTATGTTTTCCATCTATGAATCAATGGAACACCCTATGGAGGACCATTTTTTAAACCAAGTTATCATTACTGGCCGGTTTCCCATATTTTTATTTCCAGAATTTTTTTCGTTATAATAAAAATCTATATTTTTTTTAAAATAAACTCATTCTAGAAAATGTGTATTCTTGAAATAAAAATTCCAAAATATATTGTAGTGATAAATATGAATATTAATTTGTTTTTGGAAAACATTCTTACTATTATTTGAATTTATGAACATGATATGTATGAATGTTTTTCTGAATGTGATACTGAAATAAATGAGAATTTTTCTAGTCCTAGGGAACATGAAATTCTACAAGAAATTATGAATTTATCTATGAAATTGTTACTGAAATTGATGAAATTGATTTAGATACTACTAAATACGATAGAGCTATAAAAAATTAATAATTCTCATAAAATATTTTATGTAAATACACTCTTTTGAACAAAAATTTTAATAAACATAACATTTTAGATTCAGCTCATGTAGTTAAACTTGAATGAAAAATATCTTTTGATGATGAAACATGTTCACTATTTGTAAATGACTACACTACTAGTCTAATAGTTTGTAATTTTAATATTCTTGAGAATGAGTTAGTGGAAAAATGAAACATAAAGGATCAGAAAACCTATTTTTTCTCAACGAGGATAGACCACCCAAAAAAGAATTTATAAGTGGGTTATCCAATGAGAACGAATATACACTTTCATAGGACAATGGGAATAATAGAATGTCCATATCATTGAATTTAAATGATTTTTCTAGGATAGGTCTTTGATAGTTTATATATAGGATTA
This sequence comes from Viscum album, assembly GCA_963277665.1. NCBI lineage: Eukaryota > Viridiplantae > Streptophyta > Magnoliopsida > Santalales > Viscaceae > Viscum > Viscum album. The sequence goes on along the minus strand of OY728143.1, from coordinate 174,379,851 downwards.
TCTTATAGGAAAATTCGAAACCGGTTAGATAATTCCAAATGAGATTTATTTCTGCCTTTCAAGAAGTAGATAAGAAGTAGATGACTACCTTGTTGGTTTTCTGTATTATTTACCGCATTTCTGATAGTCGATGTGTATGTTTAGTTTATATTTTATTTAAAAAGGTAGGTTTCATGGTTTTTAAGAATGAATTTTGATAGTTAGTTCCGACTAGGTTACCTAATAAGTGGGTGGTATGTATTGGTTACATGTGGTCGAACTTAGAGACTGTGATGGGCCACTTTCCCTTGTCATTTCTTGACTAGATCCTTGACATGATATCTATTCAATCCAATATTTGTTTCCTATATGGTTTTTATGAATACTAACAAATTTACATAGCTCCATAGGATAAGGATAACTCAAATTTCACATGTCATTCGGGTACATTTTCTTATCGGCAAATACCATTTGGAACATGTAATTCCCATTCCACCTTCCAAATATGAATGCTTATAAATCTTTCTAAATTTCTTATATAATCCATGGAGGTGTTTATTGATGATTTTACAGTGTATGGTCCATATTTATATAGTTGTTTCAGTTCCTTAGGGATTTATATTATAGTGTGTATTGAGAATAAACTTTTTCTAAACATAGAAAAACTACATTTAATGGTCAAAAGATGAATTTTTATTTCTTATGAAGTGTCTCATAATGGGATTTGGGTCGACAAGTCCAATTTTGAAATCAGATCTTAAATAATTTTTTTCTAATACTAGAAGGATGTGAAAAAAAATTAATGGATATGCGGGAATTTATAGGAGATTGATAAAATTCTTCGGCTAGGCTGCTTTACCTTTAAAAATAATTATTTGGAAAGAAATTCATTTATCCCCATGATGAGAAAAATAAATAATCCTTTGATGAACTCAAAGAGAATATTGTGTCCCCACTAGTATTTCAACCAACAAATTGGGACTTACCTTTTGTGATAATAAATGATGCTTTCGATTCCTATTTTGGGATTTTCTTGGTAAAGTATTGGAGACAAATCTAAATGTCATTGCCTATACTTCTTAGACATTATGTGTTTCCCAGTCCAATTACTCCACAATATAAATGGAATTGACAGTGTTCTAATTTCCCTTTATATGTTTAAAAGATGTATTTTTTGATATAAGGTTGTGGTTGTCATAGATCGCTCAGTTATTTGATATATAATGAAATGGAATGAATCAAAACTGAGGATGGTTAGATGGATCTTATTTCATTAGGAATTTTACATAAATATCCATGATAGTGAAGGGATTGAGAAGAAAATGGCTGGTCATTTTAGTAGAATTTATGTTGAATTTTATCTAGATAATTCATATATTGAACCTACCAGATAGTATTTCACTAGGGATAAACTGTATTTAGCTTTTGTTTACAAGAGGTCATAGTTTTCAAAAATTGTGAATTATATAGAAGAGGAAATTATTTCGCACTTTTTTCCCAAGTATCAGGTTAATAAATTTATTTTTGAGTCATTGAAATATAACTGGGATGAACCTTATAAATAGAATATGTGAAGTTATCAAACTTGTAGATGGTGTATCCAAAATTATAAAATTTATTCAGTTCTGAAATTTCTCCATAGTTTGTATTGTGGTTGTCACTTTGGGAAATAGAAGACTAATAGAGAATTTTTTGAATCAATTATAATTTTAGTTATAATATTCAATGATTATCATGAGTGTTTTAGGAATTTTTTTACTTTTCAATTCTAAAGAAACATTTATCAAATACATTATATGTCATAATAATCATTATGGTTCTATAATGGATTTGATATTTCAAAAATGGATTTTTTGAGACCTTTTTCCAATATTATTCGATATTTATATATATTAATTACGGTGGAAAATTTTTCAAATTATATTGAAGCTAATCCAACTAGAACAGATGATTCTAGGGTGGTGTCCCAATTTCTCAAGGGAAATATGTTTTATAGATTTGGGACGCTAAGATTTATTCTCACAGAATAATGTACTAATTTTAATAATATAACTCATAGTCATTTTTTAAATTATATGGGGTTAGTCATAAATTTTCTTCACCATATCACCACCAAAGTAATAGAATGGTTGTTGTTTGAAATAAATCTTTTAAACATGTTCTTGAGAAGAATATTAACCCAAACAATAAAGATTGAATCTTAAGGGTTGAGTATACTCTTTGGGATATAGGGATTCCTATAAAACTCTAATAGGGATGTCATCTTATAGGATAATTTTTGGATGATTATATAATTTACTCATGGATTTAGATCATAATGATTTTTGGGCTGCTAAATTTTTTAATTTGAATCTGTCTGAAGCTGGAAAGAAGAGGAAACATTACTCTCAATAGAAGGAAGAAATAATGAATAATTCTAATAACAATTTTAGGATTTATAATGATAAAACTAAGGATGTTTATGAAAATTTAACATTGAATAATGAGTTTTAGGTTGGAGATAAATTGTTTTTATACAACTATAGGATAACAAATTCTAGGTAATTTTTACCCAAATGGTTTGGTCCTTTTTTTATAACTCATGTTTCCTGTTTCGGTGCTATATATATTAATGATATTAGTAAGGATGTTCCCTTAAATATAAATAGAAGTATGATGAAACTATTTTAGTAAGGTAATAAAGAACTTATTCGGGAAGAGATCCTTTTGTTGGAAGCTAAATATCATTGAATAGGACTAGTTTTTTCATCCACTACATTTTTTTATATGGAATTATTATTAGGGGAGGTAGTAACCTTTTTTATTATTATGCTTATTTTTTAATTAACTATTTACTTCCCATTAATAAAGTTATCATTATGGGGGGATATTTTTCAATTTTTCACCCTGGGGAATCAACTTGGTGTATCTCTCTACTTAATCATCCTATAATAGTAGATGTTTTCCAATCAACATTGATTAAAAGAAGATATAATATAATGAATCTTTGATACCCCTTTTATTTTTATCAAACTCTATTTTTTAATTGATATAATATTTTATAGAATTTTATTTTTATTTTTTCGATCTTTATGAGCATAGAAAAGATAAACAAATGTACCTTTTCAAAGTGAAGGGGGATTTTTTTGGATTTAAAGAGAAAATAACATCTATATCTAAGGAATTTTTTGTTAAAATTATGCATATTTTTTATTCTTTCTAAAATATTCCGTTTATTTTTACTTTGAACATAATATGTTTAAAGAGAAGTTTACATTTAAGAGTATTTTAATGCTAAAATTATTAATGACACATGATGGTTACAAACATTTTATTTATTATTATGTATTAGTGTTAAATATCCCTAGATTTGACTAAAATATTTCTTAACACTAACTTAAACATGCACTAGTTTACACATTATTTTTGAGTTGAATAGTTTAAGTGGATATTGGTATAGAACTTTTGGCATGTTGGGAGTTTATTGTGTTTGTGTTGAGTGGATAAATAAATTGATCATTTATGTGACTCTATGAACATGATTGTTTTTTAATAAATTTTAAATTATTTTCTGAACATTAAAATTGAATTCATGATCTTCTCCACTTTAAAATAAAAATTTAATACAATGTTAAGTTTTAGTGTGGGGGAGGGTTTTAAATGTTCTGAAATTTACCAAAGTTGAAAACATCAAAAACCCTAATTTTGTTTCAAATTTTATTTTTTTTCAATTTACAATTAATCATATTCTATAGTTTAAAATTTTCTAAATATTAATTTTTTTCTATCCACTTTTAATATTTTATTTCTTTAATATCACAATGGAATTATTAAGGTAATTCATTTTTCATTTCCCTATACAAAAAAAAGTTGAATTCGATAAAATATTTTTTTAATGTTATAAAATTATCATTTACATTAAATTTTTCAATTTAGATGTATATTTGATATGTATGCACTCAAATGAAATAGATAATGAAAATATTAATTCATGATGAACTCATTTTTTTATTCATTAAGATAATGGATCATTTTTTTCATACCATTTAAATTGTTAAGTTTTCTCATCCAAAGAGAGTGTCTAATTACTTTTGATTTCTATGTATGTGGTTATATTCTCCAAGATGTAAAGATTAGTTTTGAGTTTCAATTAAATTCATATTGAAGTGGGTTTAATCTGTTTTTAAAATTTTATGGATAATCATCTCTATAAAATATGAATCAATTTTTCAATTTAAATATTCACTTTCTTGAGTTAAAATATTTTCACCAAATGATGAAAATTTAAGGGGGAAAGTAATTTTGAAAACAAATTTTTAGTGGACATCAAGTATTTCGAACATCATATTCATTTTCTTCCACTAAATTTGGCTCATTTGTTTCTTAAGGAAAAGAAAAAGATTATTGTGAGAGAATTTTATGTTGCCTTTTATTCTAATAATTCAACACATATTTTTGTTAATTTAATTTTGTTTTAATTATTAAAATTATGTTTTTGGTTAAATAATTTATATTATTTAAATTTCTTGAATAACTATTTAATCTTGTTTAAATATGTTTTTTACTATTTAATAAATTTTTCCAATTTTTCAGGTGAAAGTGTTGTTTTTTCATGTTATTTTAATTAGGTGGTTTTTATTTATCATAGGTTATTTTTTTATTAATTTATTACATTTTCTTTTATTTCTATCAATATATAAATTTTATTCTTTTAATTTTAATCACTTATTTTTATTAATCCATTCGTTCTTTTTTTCATATTAAAAATAATTAATTTATCTTAATTTTTAAATTTAATATATCTTTTATTTTCCATATTTTAATTTTTAATTATAGTTTATGAATTAATTCATTTTCTATAAAAAAAATTAATAATTACAAACTTTAAATTATATTTCAATTACATTATATATTTTCAAAATTTTTTGTTTTTTGTTTTAAATGTTATAGTCATTGTATTAATAACTTAGAAAATTATTTTTATTTAATTTTTTTTGTTGAAATATTTTCATGTCAGCCATTTTTGTATATTGTTTTTTTGAGCAGTAGCTATAACATAGTGTAATTTTTAGGGGAAACAAGTTAGAAAACTTTCAAACTAAATTTTGAGGTGGCTAGGTATATTTCTCTTAGCATTTCACATATCTGATTCTTCAATCAACATGGGAATATAAATCTTATATGTAGTTTCACATCCCTTATTCTCCTATAGCCTCACTAGAAAATATGAAGCGAAAGATTCGTTAAGAAGATTGAAACCCATTTGATTAATTCCTTCCCTAATGAATAACTCAGTTGAGATTGGTGAAGAATTTGAATCAAGGATAAGGAAATAATGTAAAATGAAGTGTGAAAATACCATTGAGGCATCGAGCTACTGCATCTAGGTTGCAGATCCACCTGACATTGAGAAGATGATGAACCATGCACTCTATAAAATCTGATTTGACGATGAAATGGTGTTTCTTTAAGATGGATTGAGGGTTGAACGATTTTATTTGTTGAATATGACTTTGAACTGCATGAGATTTTTTGATTACTTGTTTTGATAAAGAAATCAATTCACCTTGATTTAGAAAATCGAAGACCCCCTAAATGGAAGGTTGTTGACTAAATTTTAATGATGAATCTTGAAAATGTCAATAGTTTCTATTCCACAGATTATTCCACCAAAGCTGATAGTTGATTCCCTCCTAACACTGATGAGCTTTCCGAGTGGAAGTCAACATTTGATATAGATTTTTTCTGATATCACTAATATATATACCTATTCTTTATGTTATTCTTTCCAAGATTCAATTTCATATATATTTCACTATAATTCCTCTGCATAATTTTATTCATTGAATAGTTGAATAACATTTAATGAATAATTTTTCTGTCACACCACGTTCTTCTTTTTTATTGTTTAATTCTATTATTGAATTTTTTTTGATCATATTGTTTCTTTCCTAGATTACAGACTATTAAGTCATTTTGTTTAAGAGCTCAAGGTTGACACTCATTTCATAAAATTCGAAATTCTTGATCGAGAATAGTGAGCACAACACGATCAAGACTATGTCATAGTGATTTTTTATTTTTGAGCCCTTAAACTATATCATAAAAAAATAATAAATGTTAACATTTTAGTAGTTGTCCTCAAAATTTCAAGACTAATGAAATGCACGCATTGAGATTATAATTTTTTAATTGGGGCAGTTTTTAGCATAATTAATTTAAATTAATAAAGTATGTTTTATCTAAGATATATAGTGGATTTGGAACCTCCTCTCTTTTAACATCCTGAATATTTTTTTTGTATAAATTTAGTTGCCACTGTTTTTTATGCATTTATTTCTTTGTTTTTAAAATTAAAATCATTTATTTGACATTAATATTTATCCTCTTAAAAATAATTAAAATTCAAAAAGTATAAAATAATAAATTTCAAAATAGAAAAATCATATAGGGATATCTACTTGTCAGATAATATAATGTAATTATATAATACAATACTTAGGAATAAAAAATTTTGTTAGGTTTTAAAATGACTTTAAAACCTCAAAATTCACCACCAAACATTTTTTTGTATTTTCAAATAAAATCACCATAAGTAAAGTGAGAACCAAACAATGGATACCAAACCAAAAGGTCCACATGAAGGCTGATCAAAGTATAACAACCAATACCAAACCCACCCAAAAACACTCACACCCCCAATACTATTTCCCCCTACATAGTTGTCACGACCCGTCCTCAGGGCACGTGCCGTGACTACCCCAAGCCCGCCTTCCATAGGCCAGGGGCTGGCGACTAGCACCAAGGCGTAAATACTGGTAAAAAGGGAAGGCATTGCATTTGTAAAGTAAACAATCACACAGAGTACAAGCGGAAGAAGTAAACACTAAGTAAAATCTGAGTACAACAGTAAGTGCGGAAAGTAAAAAGGGGCCGGAAATACAAGACCAACTGTAAAGTACAACTCGAAGGGAAAACAACAACTGAAAAGTAAAGCTGCTACGCCGAGCTATCCACTGGAAATCCCACCTGAAGGGTGGGTACAGATAGCTCCTCTGCTCCTCGGGTCTCGCCGTCCGCTCCGAGTATGTCCGCCCAGTGGTCCACCTTTGGGTACCGCCTCGTCGTCACGTCCACCTCTGGGTGCCGTCTCGTCGTGAGGTCCTCCTCCCGGTACCATCTCGTCGTATAGTCCACCTCCAGGTACCGTCCAGTCCTCGAACACTCGGCCTCTGTCAGCACTGCCCGTCGTCTGCAACCAACACAACGAGGTGCGGGCATAGCCCGTGCAGGGGTGAGTATAACGATAATCAGTAGGGACCCCAAGACCTTCAAGGTCTCGCTAAACCAACAAGGATAACCACAAAGAAGATCTCAACAGATAACCTCTACTTAGGTATATGCCCATACATATACCTAAGTTATCAAGTAACCCATATCAATCCTGAGGAAACACAAGGATTGTGAAATCAATGGATAACCACTACCCGGGTATATGCCCATACATATACCTACGTTAGCAAGTGACCCATCTCAATCATGAGGTAAACATAAGGTCAAAAGTCTCAGCTCAACCAGGATTTTCATTATCGAAACTGTAACTGCTGAAGAGCTCTGTCTCTGGAGTGTACAGTGGTCCTGTCACGACTCCGAGGTACTGCTCACTAAACTAAGACTGCTGAAGAACTCCACCCATCGAGTACTGCGGGCCAGCTGCTACAACCAAGCGCTCCCATGTGCCACTACAACCAAGCGCACCTCTGTCGTGGGTCTGCCGCTACAACCAAGCGCACCTCTGTCGTGGGTCTGTCGCTACAACCAAGCCCTCCCATGTGCCGCTACAACAAAGTGCACCTCTGTCGTGGGTCTGCCGCTACAACCAAGCGCTCCCATGTGCCGCTACAACCAAGCGCACCTCTCTAACACACCGAGTCATTCGATCAGTAGTCGTCGGGTCTCAGCCAGCTACACGGTCTCCGTACTCCGCACGCTCGTCACTGGGAGGGTCCGCTCCACGAGCTAAAGGTCGATACTCCAAGTATCTCAAAGTCCCACAAAGAAGAATCTCAAAGGACCGCCACGTCATAGGGGTCTCAACGCAATAGACGGCGCGTCAATCGGACGCCCGGTCTGTGAGTTTTTAGCCTTTTCGTCCCAGGAGCCCGGTTGGTTTCGTGAGCGAACCAAACCCGGCCGTATCTCAACTGTACCCCGAACTCTCATAGGGTAAACTCATCGGGACTGTTTCTCAATGTGATCACCAACGCCGCTGACGGTTCGTCAAACGGAATTTCTGTCAGAATGATATCAGCTTTTCCGTTCTAGGGACCCGGTTGGATTTCGGTGCGATCCAACCCGGCCACTATCCATATGCATCCAAAAATCGGGCGAAGGATGACAAAAGTTCCGTATCGTCAATAGGAACGCAACGCAACAGACAGCGCGTCAATCGGACGCCTGGTCTGAAAGTTATTGGCTTTTCCGTCTCACACCCACCTTGGGAAACTTCCCAGAGGGTCACCCATCCTGATCACTACTCTAGGCCAAGCACGCTTAACTATGGAGTTTTAACCATGTAGCCTCTCGAAAAAGAAGATGTACCTTGAGTATAGTATACCGAAACGACCGTCTCGATCCAAGGATCGTGTTTCCGCTGACGGCGAGTCGTTTGGAGGCCCGTAGCCCAAGATACGAGCATTTGACCAAAAGTTGTCCGAAATTGGGGGTCTGGGCCCGGGCCGACCCCGCCCGACCCCCCTGGTCTGACCCAAACCGGGTCGGCCCGAACCGGGTCGACCCGACCCGGTGCGGCTGGACCCTGCCCAGCCGGCGGCGCGACCCGGCCGGTGGCGCGACCCGGCCGGCGGTGCGGCCAGCGCGTCGTTCGGGTGCCGCGCGCGGGGGGCAAAGCCCCCCCTAAACTGAAAACCACACTCGGTACTCTCAACACTATTGCTTCACAGAAAGAAACATCAGAGTTATAGTGGCCGGGTTGGATCGCACCGAAATCCAAAACTCGGGCGGAGGATGCCAAAAGTTCCGTATCGTCAATAGGAACGCAACGCAACAGACGACACGTCAATCGGACGCCTGGTCTGGAAGTTATTGGCTTTTCCGACTCAAAGTAAAAAGGGGCCGGAAATACAAGCCCAACTGTAAAGTACAACTCGAAGGGAAAACAACAACTGAAAAGTAAAGCTGCTACGCCGAGCTGTCCACTGGAAATCCCACCTGAAGGGTGGGTACAGATAGCTCCTCTGCTCCTCGGGTCCCGCCGTCCGCTCCGAGTATGTCCGCCCAGTGGTCCACCTTTGGGTACCGCCTCGTCGTCACGTCCACCTCTGGGTACCGTCTCGTCGTTAGGTCCTCCTCTCGGTACCATCTCGTCGTATAGTCCACCTCCAGGTACCGTCCAGTCCTCGAACACTCGGCCTCTGTCAGCACTGCCCGTCGTCTGCAACCAATACAACGAGATGCGGACATAGCCCGTGCAGGGGTGAGTATAACGATACTCAGTAGGGACCCCGAGACCTTCAAGGTCTCACTAAACCAACAAGGATAACCACAAAGAAGATCTCAACAGATAACCTCTACATAGGTATATGCCCATACATATACCTAAGTTATCAAGTAACCCATATCAATCCTGAGGAAACACAAGGATTGTGAAATCAATGGATAACCACTACCCGGGTATATGCCCATACATATACCTACGTTAGCAAGTGACCCATCTCAATCATGAGATAAACACAAGGTCAAAAGTCTCAGCTCAACCAGGATTTTCATTATCGAAACCGTAACTGCTGAAGAGCTCCGTCTCAGGAGTGTACAGTGGTCCTGTCACGACTCCGAGGTACTGCTCACTAACCTAAGACTGCTGAAGAACTCCACCCATCGAGTACTGCGGGCCAGCTGCTACAACCAAGCGCTCCCATGTGCCGCTACAACCAAGCGCACCTCTGTCGTGGGTCTGCCGCTACAACCAAGCGCTCACATGTGCCGCTACAACCAAGCGCACCTCTGTCGTGGGTCTGCCGCTACAACCATGCGCTCCCATGTGCCGCTACAACCAAGTGAACCTCTGTCGTGGGTCTGCCGCTACAACCAAGCGCTCCCATGTGCCGCTACAACCAAGCGCACCTCTGTAACACACCGAGTCGTTCGATCAGCAGTCGGTGGGTCTCAGCCAGCTACACGGTCTCCGTACTCCGCACGCTCGTCACTGGGAGGGTCCGCTCCATGAGCTAAAGATCGATACTCCAAGTATCTCAAAGTCCCACGAAGAAGTATCTCAAAGGACCGCCACGTCATAGGGGTCTCAACGCAACAGACGGCGCGTCAATCGGACGCCCGGTCTGTGAGTTATTAGCCTTTTCGTCCCAGGGGCCCAGTTGGTTTCGTGAGTGAACCAAACCCGGCCGTATCTCAACTGTATCCCAAACTCTCATAGGGTAAACTCATATGGACCGTTTCTCAACGCGATCACCAACGCCGCTGACAGTTCGTCAAACGGACGTTCTGTCAGAATGATATCAGCTTTTCCGTTCCAGGGTCCCGGTTGGATTTCGGTACGATCCAACCCGGCCACTATCCATCTGCATCCAAAACTCGGGCAGAGGATGCCAAAAGTTCCGTATCGTCAATAGGAACACAACGCAACAGACAGCGCGTCAATTGGACGCCTGGTCTGGAAGTTATTGGCTTTTTCGTCTCACACCCACCTTGGGAAACATCCCAGGAGGTCACCCATCCTGATCACTACTCTAGGCCAAGCACGCTTAACTATGAAGTTTTAACCACGTAGCCTCCCGAAAAGGAAGTTGTACCTTGAGTATAGTATACCGAAACGACCGTCTCGATCCAAGGATCGTGTTGCCGCTGACGGCGAGTCGTTTGGAGGCCCGTAGCCCAAGATACGGGCATTTGACCAAAAGTTGTCCGAAATTGGGGGTCTGGGCCCGGGCCGACCCCGCCCGACCCCCCTGGTCCGACCCGAACCGGGTCGGCCTGAACCGGGTCGACCCGACCCGGTGCGGCTGGACCCTGCCCGGCCGGCGGCGCGACCCGGCCGGCGGTGCGGCCAGCGCGTCGTTCGGGTGCCACGCGCGGGGGGCAAAGCCCCCCCTGAACTGAAAACCACACTCGGTACTCTCAACACTATTGCTTCACAGAAAGAAACATCAGAGTTATAGTGGCCGGTTTGGATCGCACCGAAATCCAAAACTCGGGCAGAGGATGCCAAAAGTTCTGTATCGTCAATAGGAACGCAACGCAACAGACGGCACGTCAATCGGATGCCTGGTCTGGAAGTTAATGGCTTTTCCGTCTCAAAGTAAAAATGGGCCGGAAATACAAGCCCAACTGTAAAGTACAACTCGAAGAGAAAACAACAACTAAAATGTAAAGCTGCTACGCCGAGCTGTCCACTGGAAATCCCACCTGAAGGGTGGGTACAGATAGCTCCTCTCCTCCTTGGGTCCCACCGTCCGCTCCGACTATGTCTGCCCAGTGGTCCACCTTTGGGTACCGCCTCGTCGTCACGTCCACCTCTGGGTACCGTCTCGTCGTGAGGTCCTCCTCCCGGTACCATCTCGTCGTATAGTCCACCTCCAGGTACCGTCCAGTCCCCGAACACTCGGCCTCTGTCAGCACAGCCCGTCGTCTGCCACCAACACAACGAGGTGCGGACATAGCCCGTGCAGGGGTGAGTATAACGATACTCAGTAGGGACCCCGAGACCTTCAAGGTCACACTAAACCAACAAGGATAACCACAAAGAAGATCTCAACAGATAACCTCTACTTAGGTATATGCCCATACATATACCTAAGTTATCAAGTAACCCATCTCAATCCTGAGGAAACACAATGATTGTGAAATCAATGGATAACCACTACCCGGGTATATGCCCATACATATACCTACGTTAGCAAGTGACCCATCTCAATCATGAGGTAAACACAAGGTCAAAAGTCTCAGCTCAACCAGGATTTTCATTATCGAAACTGTAACTGCTGAAGAGCTCCGTCTCTGGAGTGTACAGTGGTCTTGTCACGACTCCGAGGTACTGCTCACTAACCTAAGACTACTGAAGAACTCCACCCATCGAGTACTGCGGGCCAGCTGCTACAACCAAGCGCTCTCATGTGCCGCTACAACCAAGCGCACCTCTGTCGTGGGTCTGCCGCTACAACCAAGCGCTCCCATGTGCCGCTACAACCAAGCGCACCTCTGTCGTGGGTCTGCCGCTACAACCAAGCGCTCCCATGTGCCTCTACAACAAAGCGCACCTCTGTAACACACTGAGTCGTTCGATCAACAGTCGTCGGGTCTCAGCCAGCTACACGGTCTCCGTACTCTGTATGCTCGTCACTGGGAGGGTCCGCTCCACGAGCTAAAGGTCGATACTCCAAGTATTTCAAAGTCCCACGAAGAAGTATCTCAAAAGACCGCCACGTCATAGGGGTCTCAACGCAACAGACGGCGCGTCAATCGGACGCCCGGTCTGTGAGTTATTAGCCTTTTCGCCCCAGGGGCCCGATTGGTTTCGTGAGCGAACCAAACCCGGCCGTATCTCAAATGTACCCCGAACTCTCATAGGGACCGTTTCTCAATGCGATCACCAACGCCGCTGACGGTTCGTCAAACGGACGTTCTGTCAGAATGATATCAGCTTTTCCGTTCCAGGGTCCCAGTTGGATTTCGGTGCGATCCAACCTGGCCACTATCCATCTGCATCCAAAACTCGGGCAGAGGATGCCAAAAGTTCCGTATCGTCAATAGGAACGCAACGCAACATACGGCGCGTCAATCGGACGCCTGGTCTGGTAGTTATTGGCTTCTCTGTCTCACACCCACCTTGGGAAACTTCCCAGGAGGTCACCCATCCTGATCACTACTCTACGCGAAGCACGCTTAACTATGGAGTTTTAACCACGTAGCCTCCCGAAAAGGAAGATGTACCTTGAGTATAGTAGACCGAAACGACCGTCTTGATCCAAGGATCGCGTTGCCGCTGACGGCGAGTCGTTTGGAGGCTCGTAGCCCAAGATACGGGCATTGACCAAAAGTTGTCCGAAATTGGGGGTCTGGGCCCGGGCCGACCCGGCCCGACCCGCCCCTGGTCCGACCCGAACCGGTTCGGCCCGAATCGGGTCGACCCGACCCGGCCCGGCTGGACCCGGCCCGGCCGGCGGCGCGACCCGGCCGGCGGTGCGGCCAGCGCGTCGTTCGGGTGCGGCGCGCGGGGGGCAAAGCCCCCCCCCCTTTGTGAAACCGCGGCCCCATAATTGGGGCCGCTTGAAGACCCGACCGTGGGAATTAATTCCCCCGGTCTCCACTGCCCGGCCGGCCCGCACTGGCCGGCCGGTTTCACCACCAAGGACCGGCGACGGCCGGTCCTTCCTTCACTGACACCGGTGGCCCGGTGCCGGCCGCCGGTCATCTTGCTCCGCCGCGGCCCGGAACCGGCCGCGGCCTATGCCATTCGGTGCGATGCGACGTCACCGCTTCCCTCCGCCGCGGCCCCTCTCCGGTCGCGACGCCTTTGACTTTCTTCGACGCGACGCGACGGCATCGCGTTCTTGGATTTTTTTTCCACGGCGCGGCGCGACGGTGCCGCGCGTATCTTCCGCAATAAATCTTGTGGTGCAACGGCACCACGTTTTCTCGTATCATCCTCAAGATACCATCACGAAAAACAAAGGAGGAGGGTTGGCCTTGTTTGTGCGGTCCGACCCCCTCGCGTTATTCAATAACAAAAAGGGTTTTAATCCACGATTATCACCAAGTTTGTATTCACGAACAATTAAATAAATAAACCCCTACCTCGATTCAGATACGGTGCACATCAACAACCCGCGGAAGACGAGCGTCGCGGAGGTCGGGCGTCGCGGGGAAAGAACGTCGACTCCGTTGTCGTCGAGGTGCGTTCAAAGGGGAAACGTCGTTGGAATAAGACGTCACGTTCTTCGGTGGAGATGTTCTTCGTTGGAGGTGTTCTTTGCGTTCTTCGTCGATGTTGAAGAAGAAGAAGACTTAACCTTTTCTCTCCCAAGTCTCCACCACAAGAACAACTAACCCCAAAATAAAATAATCCTCCCACTTATTTTATTAACCCAATATAGGTTTTGAATTTCAAGAGTTTGAAAATTCAAAACCCATATTTAACTCACTTAAGTTATTAACATAAGATGTTATAAAATTAAGGAGGTGTTAAGTTATCAAAACGTAAATGGGGGGTTTAGAGGGGTTAGGAATGTTAAGGAATTTGAAGAGGTGGGGAGGGGTTTGTGTGGGCCCCACCCTTTCAAATATCCACACATGGGAAGTTGTATGGATGTGGGCCCACCACCAACTTCCCATGGGAGAAGTTAACAACTTAACATGAAATAAAATTGATTTAACAATTTTATTCACTTTTAAATAAAACCCCAAAAAATTAACTTCTTCTCCCGCACAAACGCAACTACGGTAAAGGTTCCCTTAAGTGATTACCGGCGTTGCGAGTTCATCGGTGCAATCAGATTTCAATTCCGAGCACCGGTTCAAAAGATAGAAATTCCCGCTCGCTCGTTCACTGAACGTACCCGAGCCAAACTTCGGAAATTAATTCCGGGCACACCGGGCCTCGGAATCAGGCCCCGTCAGAAACTGCGTTCTTGTAAATTCCATAGAAAATTAAGAAAAAAAATTTCCTTGAAATTTCCGGGTCATTACATTACTCCCACCTCAGGGCTTTACGTCCCCGTAAAGCTTCAATACAAACTAGGGTCACAAAAGCGGTACATAGCACGCATCTGAGCCTTCCGCTCCCATTTTCTTACCTGGAGGATCCGTACTGCCAAAGAAAGTGCACCCGAGGAATCGATCATCCTCGTAGGATCTGCTCCTGTCGATCCTCGATCCCCACTGGAACCTCCGTGAAAGACACCCCATCGCCATCGTCCAGCTCCTCATGGTCGATGATATGTGCAGGGTCGAGCACGTATCTCCTCAGTTGTGATACGTGGAAGTCATCGTGCACCTGGTGCAACTGCGGTGAATGGGTCAAGCGGTAAACCACCCTGCCTACCCAGATGGGGACCTAAGAAGGTCCGCTGAACACTGGAGATAACTTGCCGCCTTGGCCACATCTCCGTAAACCTTGTCGAGGTGAGACCCGTATAAGAACGTGGTCGCCATCCTCAAACTCCAGATGTTTCCAATTCTTGTTAGAACTGGAACTCAAACGACTGCTGCCACGAGGGTGAGGTTGGCCGATTCAAGAGTGATCGGTCGCACCCTCCCGTGAAAGAGTTTATCCCGTGCTGCCTGGGGTTTCCTTTTCACCGACCAAGGAAAACCCATCCCGACGTTTGCCTAAAACCGTCAATTTGAGTATGAACAGTTATTTCTCATTCCATACTCAAACTAACATTGTAAGGCCTCGACACTGTCACCAAGAGATTCCAACCAAAACTCTCGCCTCGAGGGTCTGACCACACCATCGGCGTAAGTGTGATTATCAAGTCTCCTACCAAGGTATCTCCAGACGTGAGGGTCAAGTCCACGGCTTACCAGAAACTCTAGGTCTGGAACAAGATTTGTGAAAGCAAGAAATGATTCACATCGACGTCCGTTACTAAAACATCTAGTAGTGGACACAGACTGTCCCTTGAATCATTTCTAGATCCATTGGATCACACTCCTTGACCGCATGCAGGCGCACTCTTCCTCCGCCCTCCAGCTCCCTGAGCCTGGCAGGAATAACTAAGGCGGGTGGTTGTACCATGATAGGATGTACACCACCTCATGATGCTCTCCTAGCTCTGCCTCCACGTTTACTGCTTCGTAGACTCATCTCTCCTTTAAGATTCCTCTTCCTAACAGGCCCGAGTCTCTATGAGCTGCAATAATAAAAAGACACTTATCTTTGTTGCTTTCCTGTCCTTTTGTTTGGTTGATACTAAGTGGTCCCGGTTAAACTGCTGACTTGACCCTCACTTTCGAGATTTCTACTGGAGGGGACCCAGTGACCTCACACTGATGCCGAAAGTGTGACTCGACCCTTGGAGATGAGAGTGACAGTTGGATCTCTTAGTAGATACGTCGAGGCCTTACGACGTCATCCATGGCATGAATGCATCATTCATGTTAGTATTGACTGTATTAGTCAAAGAATGGGGTTCATCCAGGGGATGAGACCGGCGTAGCAGCTTTACTTTTCAGTTGTTGTTTTCCCTTCGAGTTGTACTTTACAATTGGGCTTGTATTTCCGGCCCCTTTTTTACTTTGAGACGGAAAAGCCAATAACTTCCATACCAGGCGTCCGATTGACGCGCCGTCTATTGCGTTGCGTTCCTATTGACGATACGGAACTTTTGGCATCCTCCACCCGAGTTTTGGATGCAGATGGATAGTGTCCAGGTTGGATTACACCGAAATCCAAACGGGACCCTGGAACCGAAAAGCTGATATCATTCTGACAGAACGTCCGTTTGACGAAGCATCAGCGGCATTGGTGATCGCGTTGAGAAACGGTTCCTATGAGTTTACCCTATGAGAGTTCGGGGTACAGTTGAGATACGGCCGGGTTTGGTTCGCTCACGAAACCAACCGGGCCCCTGGGACGAAAAGGCTAATAACTCACAGACCGGGCGTCCGATTGACGCGCCGTCTATTGCGTTGAGACCCCTATGACGTGGTGGTCCTTTGAGATACTTCTTCGTGGAACTTTGAGATACATAGAGTATCGACCTTTAGCTCGTGTAGCGGACCCTCCCAGTGACGAGCGTGCGGAGTACGGAGACCGTGTAGCTGGCTGAGACCCGACGACTGCTGATCGAACGACTCGGTGTGTTACAGAGGTGCGCTTGGTTGTAGCGGCACATGGGAGCGCTTGGTTGTAGCGGCAGACCCACGACAGAGGTGCGCCTGGTTGTAGCGGCACATTGGAGCACTTGGTTGTAGCGGCAGACCCACGACAGAGGTGCGCTTGGTTGTAGCGGCACATGGGAGCGCTAGGTTGTAGCGGCAGACCCACGACAGAGGTGCCCTTGGTTGTAGCGGCACATGGGAGTGATTGGTTGTAGCAGCTGGCCCACAGTACTCGATGGGTGGAGTTCTTCAGCAGTCTTAAGTTAGTGAGTAGTACCTCGGAGTCGTGACAGGACCACTGTACACTCTAGAGACGGAGCTCTTCAGCAGTTACGGTTTCGATAATGAATATCCTGGTTGAGCTGAGACTTTTGACCTTGTGTTTACCTCATGATTGAGATGGGTCACTTGCTAACGTAGGTATATGTATGGGCATATATCCGGGTAGTGGTTATCCATTGATTTCACAATCCTTGTGTTTCCTCATGATTGAGATGGGTTACTTGATAACTTAGGTATATGTATGGGCATATACCTAAGTAGAGGTTATCTGTTGAGATCTTCTTTGTGGTTATCCTTGTTGGTTTAGTGAGACCTTGAAGGTCTCGGGGTCCCTACTGAGTATCGTTATACTCACCCCTGCACGGGCTATGCCCGCACCTCGTTGTGTTGGTTGCAGACGATGGGCAGTGCTGACAGAGGCCGAGTGTTCGAGGACTGGACGGTACCTGGAGGTGGACTATACGACGAGATGGTACCGGGAGGAGGACCACACAACGAGACGGTACCCAGAGGTGGACGTGACGACGAGGCGGTACCCGAAGGTGGACCACTGGGCGGACATACTCGGAGCGGACGACGGGACCCGAGGAGAAGAGGAGCTATCTGTACCCACCCTTCAGGTGGGATTTCCAGTGGACAGCTCGGTCTAGCAACTTTACCTTTCAGTTGTTGTTTTCCCTTCGAGTTGTGCTTTACAGTTGGGCTTGTATTTCCGGACCCTTTTTACTTTCCGCACTTACTGTTGTACTCAATTTTTACTTAGTGTTTACTTCTTCCGCTTGTACTCTGTGTGATTGTTTACTTTACAAAGGCAATGCCTTCCCTTTTTACCAGGATTTACGCCTTGGTGCTAGTCGCCAGCCCCTGGCCTATGGAAGGCGGGCTTGGGGTAGTCACAGCATGGGCCCCGAGGACGGGTCGTGACAATAGTACCTGAACCAGCCATCCCATCACCGCACCTCAAGACCATAATGCCTACATTCATCTGACGCTGCATCAGAATCCAGAAAAGATATCACCAGAGTAGGGACTATGAAAAAAGGGTGCTAAAAGTATCTCAAAAGCATTATCGACGTACATGAAAAACCCAGATTTTGTCAAGGCGCCAAAAATTATAATGACTGCCACTAGAAAACTGTGAGTAATCCATTTACAACTAAAACCAGCAACCATCCATGAAAAAAAATAACCCCTAGACAAACCACCAATAAATAAGTCACTAACCAAACACAAATCCTCATGGAGGATATTGAACCAGAAAAAAATGGAACCCCTTGTGAGTGGTCTAAGATAAATGGTAGAGGTGACCATAGAACAATATATCTCACAATTAATATTTTAAAACGGTATTAATGGTGTTCATTTTTAATATCCCATTATGGTATTATTTTTCTCATGTCATATTTTTAAATATTTTTAACCAGTATAATAATGTATATGAAAAATATCAAGGTCAACCGTGACTCTTAATTAATGAATAAAAACTATCAGAAATGAAACAAGAGTGTAAACATAAAAACCATTTTTAAAAGAAAAAAATGTACACTATGTGGAAATGTCTAGTAGTTTAATTAATGGTTTTCATATATGTCTACAAATATAAACCTAAAATATAACTAAAATTTTATAAAATGAATCCTTTGTCTTAAATCATGTAGTTATGGATTGATTCTATTATGGGGTGTTATAATATCACATGATTTGGGACTCATATTTCAGATGGTTATGATCAAATTATCCAGACTAAGCTCTATAATGTTCATAGAATCATCAAATATTTTCTACTTGGATTCCCATTATTTTAGAATAATATAAATAATCATCTCGATAAGTTTTTTCTATAAAATTTCCATTCAAACATATATTGTACTCCATTATTAATGGTCGTAAAAAATTTTCAATCTACCATGTGGATCAACCATGTATTAAATCAAAGGCATGATAATTAACTCCCAACAACCCCCTTCATACCTCAAGATATTTAGATGATCCAATGTAAGTAAATTCTATTTTTTCAAAATTCTGTTAGTAGTACCACATGGGAACACTTTCCTAAAATATTCCTCTGAATGAAACATAAAAGTGAATTTATAAATCAAAAGAAATTATAATTTCGCTCTTTCGAATCAAGTAAAAGAAGAAAATTAATTATGTAGTATTTTACAATCTCTTATAATAATAAGGTATTTCTATACAATCGCATTTATAAAAAATGTTTCTATATATTCTGTCCAATATTCATATTCTCCCCCATCTATAATTGGGAGTTTATTATGGTTTAGCTTATCAAAATGACTAACTAGAATAGAACCATCAAGAACAGAACAAATATATCTTTATTGTTCTAATGGTTTGTGTAAGGGAACTAATAAAAATCTGAATAAATATGGAAAATAAAAAAAAATATCAGATCAAATGTAGAGTCTAGATCATAAATAAATAATCTTTATATGATACCAAATTTTTTCCCAGATCAGAAAGAAAGGGAAACTATAAATGGGAAACTAAATTCTAGTCTAAAGTTGGCATTCAATTTTCATCCCACTCATAGAATAATTTGATCCAAAATTTTAATTTCTTACTAATTAGAATATATAAACTTTTAATTGTATATTAGATATAAGCACATTTAAAATTGATATATTGGTAGTTAAACACTAAAATGATAAAAAATAAGAATAATGTAAAATAAATTTTTATTTTAAAAAACGAATTCTCAAAGTATTAGATTACATTATTAATACACCTAAATGGATAATAATACCAAAAACCTTCTAGTCTTGTAAGTTTTTTCTTCTTTAAAAAATAGGTAGGTGGATCGGTCGGCCTGATCGAATGTATCCATATTCGACACACTATTAACTTATCCAGTGTAAACTTATTTTAAGGTATAAAGCTCAAAACATAAAAGTTATAAAGAATTATTTATCCGCGAGATTCTATTTCAACTCCATGATCAGCAGTAAGTGCAACCCCCAAGACATCATAAAAAATTAATTTTAGAAGATAATGTTTCTTATCCTTGGAAGCTCATTTATCACATTAATCCAAAGAAATATATTCCTCACAATAATATAATCAATCACTAGGATTTATAAAAGAAAAATTAAAATATAAGTTATTTATAATAAAACCCCACAAGAAATTAATCTTTTCCAAATCATATATAATGAAAACAGTTATTATAAAAATCTTTCTAAGGAAAGATATGATAAAAAATTCAAAATAAATATAACAGAGTCATGGATGATTCATTTTATTTTAGTCCTTGAAGCCTTGGTCTAATTTATAAACATCATTGTAAAAAATCCAATAGTATCATTCTGAGATATTCATTTTTAGTTTCAATAACCTCATAATAATCATCATCTATGAAAAAAAGTATCTATAACTTTCAATGAAACTATTAGCATGGTATCATTGACTATGTTATTGTAACCTGGTGAATATTTTCATTCCATATAAACATTGGTGAATTGAGAGATATAATCATTATAAAAAAATTAAACAAAATATTATGTAAACTCAAACTAAAATAAGTGTAATATGCTTTTGAAAACAAAAGTTGAGAAAAGTGGTTAATTGACTTGGTAATCACCCTAACACATCCCACAATCTAGTGATATTCCCGAAATATAGGAAGGATGAGAAAAGTGGTTAATTGACTTGGTTAATTGAGAGCTCTATCTCTATCTCTCAATTAATTAGAGGGAAATACTTAGATATTCTCTAGGAGGAATACTATCAAACCACAAACATAACAAATCTTGACCTACCTCAATATACCAATCATTGTTAAATTAATATTTAGAAAAAAAACCATGATGACATTGTGCCCTTATGATATAACACCTATATAATCCTAACTCACCAATTATTCCAAATTTACTCATATAATAACTCAAAAAACCATTCACGCTTAGTCGGATCGACAAACTATGCCTCTTAATAGAAACACACCATTTTTTGGGTCTCAAGAAGATATATTCTTCCACTCATACAACTATTATATAAATAATTCCCTAATAATACCTCATGTGTCATATGTTGGGATATTATAGTCTCAAAAATACTATATAAATGTTTTTGTTTTAGCTGCTCAAAAATACCCTTATTTTTTTACTAATGAAATTACAAAATATGAATTTCAGGAAATTTATATTTGTTGAAATATTTATTCTGGAATTATTTTCATGAATTTTATCTATAAGAAATACTCGATAAAGTATTCAAAATGTGTTTAAACATATTTTGAAAAACTATTTATACACTATGTTTGTAAGTGTAGTGCAAGGAATAAACCATATGTTTGAAAAAAAAGTACGGAATTTATTACCAAGATAATTTGGAACGAATGGTTCATGAACACTGTGTTTGGATGGACCCTTATGTTTGTAAACAAGGAAAATTTTTGTTCAATAACTATATGTTTTGAAAAAATTCTTTATTTGAGGGAAAATATGTGTTGTACATAAACCCCACTTTTGTATTAAACCCTACATTGTACACTCTAATTTTGGTGTTTCTTAATTTTCTGAAGGAACCCTATGTCTTACTATTCAATGGTGGAGTTCTAAATCTATGATATTATATGTGATTTGTGCAACGGTCTTCGCGTGTAAATATATTATTCAACCAATTAAAAATCATATTATGATCAATTTAATTACTCGTAGTCAATGGATTAAATCATTCATGTTTCTATGAGATGTAATTAATATCTTGAATGATTCGAAATTGAATGATTGCGACCTGTTAGGCAATTTTTGTGGATCTACTGAACCGAAAAAAATATGTGTATTCTACATATTTGGCTAGAGTGTTTTTACAATATAAAAATTGTTGCTGACCATCATTGAAGCCTGTCAATTTTTAATTATTTATATTCCAACAAACTACTGTATATGTGGAATGATGGTTCAAACCAACAGAGAAGGAAATTTTGACAACAAATCCTATAAATTTTTTCAAAACTATCCCACTTTCGTCAGCAGAGGGGTAGAATTTCTATTTTTTTAACATTTTTTTTATTTTTTTATTATCAAGTAAAAATCAAACAACAAAATATATTTGTGTTTTTTTATTTGACTGTAATGAAACTAGAATCAGACAAAAAAATAGTAATTAACAGAGATGTAAAATGATGGTAAATAATCAATCAAGAGAAATATGTTCGGGGAAAAATCTCTATTCTATTGGTTTTGAAAATTTTCCTTCCCACAATAGTGAATATAACTAGTAACATTGAAAAGGAATGGTTTATTTCCCTTTCTAGAAGATAAATCACTCAATATGACAAAACGTTGAGTTCTCCACCTCAAGATTAATAAACTGTGAGAATTTTTATTTGAAAAAGAGGATATAACGAACTAGCCATAAGATCTAAGTTTTCTTTTCAATTTGAATGTTTAAGAAAATTAATCCACAACTAGACTCACCGAATTATTCTAGAGTTCCAAGATTAAGTGCTAGTGGTACATTGAAATTGAATGCGTTCAGATCTGGTCTCACCAATCAATTCGAAACACATTAATGAAGATTAGTGAGAGGGATGAAAAAAGATTACCAATAGACTCAATTTTAACAACGAAGTGGTAGATTTATCCTAAAATCATATCTATTAAGTAAAATAAATTCATTTGATTGTAAAGAATGAAATTTTAATGAAAACAGAGGAAAATATCTCCCTATTCAAGATTGAATCGATGCTGCTCTTGGTCCTCGGGTCTCTAGGAAGTGGTTCTCCGAGAAGTGTTCCAAGATGTTCCCCATGTGCTTGCTCTGCTCTGGACAGAAGTGGATGATCAAATGAATCCCCCCTGTGAATCTATTGCTCTGTTATTTTATCCAATCTGTCATCCGTTGTATGTCACCTACTCGTTGCACCAACACAGATACATCCTTTACAGCTACACCGCACACGTGCATTTTTTCAGTCAACTGCACGTCATTCAATCTTTTCTTAGGTAACTGACTTTCGGTAATGTCGTTATGTGAACCTGGATGGTTTTTTATCTCCTATATCAACCTTCATAGTTAATGAAAAATGAAACAGTTAATAAATGAAGAAAGTTAAATAATAGTTTTTTAAGCCGAATGTTATATTACATATTATAAAGTAAATTAATTTAAATTAATAAATATTTAAATAGATAAATATTATTTACTTAATTAAGTATTATAATTATAATTACTAATTTATTATTAAAACATAAATTAAATAAAATTATAATGTTTTTTAATTTATTATTATTAATTAAGTTATTCTATTATTATTATTAAAATTACTAATTAGTTAATATAACATAATTATATTACTAAATTAGATTAATACAAAATAAGTTATTTTTTATATTTTGTTATTTTATTTATTTTATTAAAGAGGTCACAATATAATTAAAGTGTTAATTTCAATATATTTATTGTTTTCAATAATTAATTTTAGTTATAAATCATTATTGTTAATGTTTTAGTTTTAATAAATCTAATTAATTTATCATATATTTTATTTTATAACTTATTTATTTATTTATAATATAAATGTTCTATATTATAAATTTTATAAATTATATTATATTTATTTTTTAATTTAATTTTTAATATTAATTTCTATTCACTGTCTTTATCTTTTATTTCCTCTTATTCATTTACATCCCCCACCCCCCCAATCTCACTAAAACACGAAAGTGGGAATGGGGGAGGGTCCGTATCTTCTTCGTTGAAGTAGTCTACACTGGCGGATGCGGCGGCTTCAGTTCCACCACGATGGTCTTTTGGACTACGGAGGCTCCTTTTGGTTTGTTGGGGCAGCGAAACTTTGTGGTGATTGAAAACGCACAAACAGAGGATAAAAACAAAGAACACGAGAGATTTAATGTGGTTCGGCAGTGTGCCTACGTCCACGGGAGAAGGGATCCAAAAATCTTATTCTCTCCGGATCAAAACGTCGGAGGATACCCAGCAGTACAGATTACAAATCATGGGATTTAGAATCCCATTTTAAAGATGGATCAAACCAACCCTTCAAGGGTTGGTAGGGGTTGTTCATCAACCCTTGACGAAAAACCCTCCGCTGGCTGCATCAACGCTGGCTGCCGCCCACCATGGAAGACCCACAACAAAGTAGTTGTCGACCAAATGGGTTCCGCCGATTTCTCCCTTGATTGGGAGTGGCCCCCAAAATCTCCCCCATAGGACCAATTTGGGGTAGAAGCTAGACCTGCAGTCTCTTTTCAGGTGTCCAGCTTCTCTTTCGGTAGACCATTCATCATCATGTCTGCCCCGTTGTCATTGGTGTGGATTTTCTCAACACTCAACAATTTTTCTTCTAGTACATTTCGGATCCAGTGATATCGCACGTCGATGTGTTTCGACCTGGAATGAAATTTCGGGTTCTTGCTGAGATGAATAGCACTCTGACTATCACAATAGAGAATATAATTCTCCTGATTCTGTCCCAGCTCCTGTAAAAATTTCTTCATCCACGTCATCTCCTTGCAACCTTCAGTGACCTCAATATACTCTACTTCTGTGGTGGATAAGGCAACACACTTCTGAAGTCGTGATTGCCATGAGACTGCTCCCCCTGCAAATGATATCAGGTACCCGGATATGGATTTCCTTGTGTCCACATCTCCATCCATATCAGCATCTGTGTATCCTTCTAAAACAGGTTTATCATTTCCAAAACATAAACAATGACTAGTGTACCTCGAAGATACCTCAATATCCATTTGACCGCTATCCAATGCTCATTTCCTGGATCTGATAAGAATCTACTCACAACACCAACTGTGTGAGCAATGTCTGCTGTGGTGCACACCATGGCATACATAAGACAGCCAACTGCTGACTAATATGGGACTTTTTCCATTTCTACTTTCTCTATCTCGGTTGATGGACTTTGACTTGTCGTGAGCCTGAAATGACTTGCAAGTGGAGTGCTAACAGGTTTCTCCTTGATCATGATGAATCTTTCAAGAACCCTCTCAATGTACCACTCCTAAGATAGCCATATCTTGTGATTCCTCTTATCACGAGTAATCATCATTCCAAGAATCTGAGTAGCATCTCCCAAGTCCTTCATTTCAAAAAACCTGTTCAACTCCTTCTTCAACCTGTCAATCTTGGTGATATCTCTGCCAATAATCAGCATATCATCAACTTAAAGCAATAAGATAATGAAATCGTCATCAGAAAACTGCTTGATGAAAACACAGTGATCAGCAGTTGTCCTCATGTACTCATTTTTCTCCATGAATGAGTCAAATTTCCTGTACCATTGCCTCGGTGCCGGTTTTAGACCATATAAACTTTTCTTAAGTTTGCATACCAGATTTCCTTTTCCTTTCTCCTGAAATCCCTCTGGCTGCTCCATGTAAATCTCCTCCTCAAGATCACCATGTAAGAATGCTGTCTTTATATCCAGTTGTTGATCCTCTAGGTTCAAACTCGCCGCCAATCCAAGAACAACTCTGATAGAAGACATTTTAACCACAGGAGAAAAAATTTCATCAAAGTCAATACCTTTTTTCTGGCTGAATCCCTTCACAACCATTCTGGCTCTATAGCGTGGCTGTGAGCTGCCATCTTCTCCTTTGACTCTGTACACCCACTTGTTCTTGAGTGCCTTCTTTCCTTGTGGTAACTGTACTAAATCAAATGTATGGTTCTTGTGCAATGATCTCATCTCCTCTTGCATGGCCTTTTTCCATTCCATCTTCTGATGACTTTTGATCGCATCATCATAACTCTCTGGTTCTCCCCCGTCAGTGATCATCACATACTCATGTGGTGAGTATCTACGACTCTGTTGTCGTTCTCTGGTGGATCTTCTCAACTGTGCTTCAGGGGGGATCTATTCTAGAACATCATATGATGGAGACATATAATCAGATGGAGACATATTACCTGGAAGTGATGTATCACTAGTGTCGTGTATTTCTCTCGCACTAGGAGGTACTGATGGTGATGAGACTGGTTCCAGACTGACTAGAATCTCCTCAGACTGCAACTTCTATACACTTTCTGGCCTCTCAAAATCTTCAATCGTCTGATCTTCAAGAAACACCACATCTCTTCTTCTGACGATCCTCATGCTGATAGGATCCCAGAGTCGGTATCCAAACTCTTCATGACCTTAACCCAAAAAGATACATTGCTTTCCTTTCCCATCCAGCTTTGCTCGCTTATCGTTCGGGATGTGAACAAATTTTCTGCAACCAAATACTCTCAGGTGTTTGTATGAAACATCTTTACATGTCCAGACACTTTCTGGAAAGTCGTAGTTCAGTGGAACTGATGGAGAAAGGTTGATAAGATCAACTACAGTCATCATTGCCTCCCCCCAAAAGTTGTTTGGTAGCTTTGCATTTGAGAGCATACATCTGATCCTCTCGCAAATTGTTCTGTTCATCCTCTCAGCAAGACCGTTATGCTGAGGTGTCTTCAGTACTCATTTTTCTAGCCTGATGCCGAAACTCCTACAGTACTCCTCAAATGGACCACAGTACTCTCCTCCATTGTCTGCTCGCACACACTTTAACCACTTGCCTGTTTCTATTTCCACCTTCATATGAAACTGCTTGAAAACATCCTGCACTTGATCTTTAGTTTTCAAAGAAAAGGCCCATACTTTTCTAGAATGATCATATATGAATGTAACAAAATAAATAGCACCACCCATCGACTTAGTGCTCATCATGCAGACATCAGTGTGAATCAAATCTAAAACATTTGCTTTTCTGGATGGTATATAACCATGAAATGATACCCTGTGTTGTTTTCCCATGATGCAATCAACACAAGTATCCAAATGTGTACCTCTTATTCCTGGAAAGAGATCTTTTCTGGAGAGAATTTTGATTCCCCTCTCGCTCAAATGACCAAGCCGCCTGTGCCAAACTACTGTAGGAATGTCTTTTCTGGCGGCATTGACTTCTCCTCCACACGGTCTGGCATCTATGAGATAAAGAGAAGTATCTTTCTTTCCTTTAGCAATTATCATGTTACCTTTGGTAAGCTTCCATTTCCCATCACTGAAGGAACTGACATATCCATCATCGTCAAGTATTCCAGTGGATATCAGATTGAGGCGAATATCAGGAACGTGCCTCACATCCTTCAACAATAACATGCATCCAATATTAGTTTCCAGAAAAATATTACCAATACTAGTGATTTTGGATGCGCCATCATTTCACATCTTCACATTTCCAAAACTCCCTGAAGTGTAAGATGAGAAGAAATCTCTTCTAGCTTTGACATGGTAGGATGCGCCGGAATCGATCACCCATGTCGAGTCTTGGCTGGAAATACTAACTTGATTGTCTTCCTAAACAATAACAATTTCTTCATTGACAACAGCAGCATCGTTATTTTGGGTCTTACAATCCTGTTTCCTCTGCTCTGCCTTCAATTTTCTGCACTCTCAGATGAAGTGTCCAGGATTTCCACAGTGGTGGCACTTCATGTCATATCTCGATCGAGATTTCGATCGCTTCCTCCTTTGTAGACTTTGGTCACTGGGTTCTCTTCCTCTGCCTCTTTCTTTCCATTTCTGTTTCCCTTGTCTTTCAGTGACAAGAGCCTCTGGTTTTGGTGTATGCCCCTCGTCTTTCCTTTGGGACTCTTCATTCAGCATTCTGTCTTTCACCATCTCCACAGTGAGTGTTCCATCTGGAGTAGAATTGCTAACCGACACAACTAGTGTGTCCCACGTCTTCGGTAAAGAAAATAACATCAACAGTGGCTTCAGTTCATCATCAATCATCATTTTCATAGAATTCAATTGATTGAAGGTACCTTGGAACTCGCTCATGTGCTCTGATACGTTGGTCCCGTCTTTGTATTTTAAGTTCACAAGACGACGTATCAGGTTTGCTTTGTTCTTCACGGTTGTCCTTGCATACATATTTTCCAATTTTTTTCCAAAGAACGGAAGTGTCGTGTTCATTGGCAAAATTTTGGAAGATACTCTTGTCGAACCATTGTCTGATTTGTGCAGCGCACATCCTATTGAGTACGACCCACTCCGAATCCACTTGTGGGGTACCGGTTGTTGTCTTCTCATCATCATTACCGCTTGTTGAAGATTCCTCCGCTTGTGCTGCAACGGGCTTATTGGCCTCCACTATAGGCTTCCATAAATCTTTAATATACAAAATATCCTCCATTTTCGGTTTCCAGATGGCATAATTAAAAGCGGTAAGCTTAATCATGTTACCGGTATTTTCTTCCATTTATGGAGTGAGAATTTCGAAAAACTAACCATACAGATGTGTCCGGAACGGTCGAAATACCTGGAATCGACTCCTGGATCGCTGAAAACGGCCTCCGATTGATCGAGATATGGCCAAAACAGTTTCAATGGTCTGGATTAACCGCTGACGTGGCGCTGACGTATCTCGCCAGAATAGTGGCCGGAGAAGTCGCCGGAAAGTCGCCGGCGGCATGAATAGTGTCGTCTTCTCCGGCACGGGGTACTGTAGCACCGCGGGTTTGACCAAACTTTGACCGGACTTATCTCCCTGGTTTCAGCTCCGTTTTCGACGCCGTTTGCGCCGTTGGAATCGTCTCTCCGTGCTCTTCACATATCTGGGATCGAAAAAATTTTCCGACCACCTCCAATTTTCCGGTCGCCGGAAAATGTCGCTGCCGCTCTGCTGTTTCGAACCCGAAGGCTCTGATACCACTTGTTGGGGCAGTGAAACTCTGTGGTGATTGAAAATGCACAAACAGAGGAGAAAAACAAAGAACATGAGAGATTTAACGTGGTTCGGCAGTGTGCCTACGTCCACACGAGAAGGGAGCCAAAAATCTTATTCTCTCCAGATCAAAACGTCGGAGGATACCCAGCAGTACAGATTATAAATCATGTGACTTAGAATCCCGTTTTAAAGATGGAGAAAACCAACCCTTCAAGGGTTGGTTGGGGTTGTTCATCAACCCTTGATGAAAAACCCTCCACTGGCTGCATCAACGCTGGCTGCCGCCCACCATGGAAGACACACAACAAAGTAGTTGCCGACCAAATGGGTTCTGCTGATTTCTCCCTTGATTGGGAGTGGTCCCCACATGGTTCGGCTCAGCAGTACACGTAGTCCTTAGAGTTTGGCTGGCGAACCAGATCTACGAAAGGAGAAGAAAAATGTACTTATTCATGTGGAACGACACTCAGTCGAATTCCTCGTCACATAGCACATTCTCCGGTGGAGAACTCCAGATAATGGATCTACAACGTACAAGGTGGCAGACACAACCAGTAGTGTGGTTTAATGATTCACGACCGGCGACTAACTGTGGCATTTCCGCCTCGGCTTGCAGATCTACAGTGCGGCGGGGTAAAAATATTGAATTCCAGGTGGATTGAATTTGGTTGTGCCACCGTGACGGAAGGGTGTGACAGTGATGGATTGAAATGGTGACACCGTAAAAACTGAAAATGGTGGCACAATATAGTGATTACTGTTTCACTGCAAATCTAAAACAAAATTTATGAAGTATTAACATAATTTAACACCAACTAAATATTTATTTGAAAACAATAAATATCTAAAATAATTATTAAAAATAAAATAAACTCGAATACAACATTAATTAATTAATTAAAATATAAAAATAAAATTAAAAACCTAAAGAAACATTAATTATGTCAATGACAAAAATCTCATAAACTCAAAGAAAGAAATTAATATTAAAACAAAAATATGTAAATAAAAACAAATTAAAATAATTGAAAATAAAAAAATAAATTGTTGTTCATAACATTAAACAAGAATTATTAATTAATTAATAATTAACATATGATATGTTAATTAAAAATTACATATTTATCTGCAAATAGCGGTGTAAATTAATTAATTAATACAAATGCCAAATTATTAAATATGAAGAAAAAAATCACCAAACAAAATAAAAAATTATTAGACTATAAAACTAGAGTAAGATATTAATTAATTATTTATAGAATGAATGTACAATTTTAATTACAAAAAAAAATTTAGTTAAAAACTTTAACTCCAAAAATACAAATGTTCTGTTATTTAGTAAAAAGTGTAATAATAATTAATTTAAACAGTCAAAATTAAGTAAAAAAGAAGCGGAAGAACGATATAAAATTAGGCCACATCACTAACAATATATGACTGCGTATAGTTATGAATATATTTTGAGTACATAACTACTGTAAAAATCATGTGACTCTACTATTTTCTAAAGAGGCTTCCCATTGTAGTTATACATATTTTCAACATCATATTATCGTGTAACTACTATTTTTCATTTTTTGTTTTTCGTATTGAAGATCATTTTCAACAAGGATACCTTAAAAGATATCCTTGAAGAAATTCATGTCTGTTGCTACTGCAACTATGATCTAGAACATGGGAAAACAATCAAACCCAAATTTATTGATTTTTTGGAGTTTTTACTACTCGAACTCATTGATGATTATGTATTAGCTTCATGCACTATGTTGTGGACAAATTGGTTCCCAGTAAAAGAACTAGAAGGATTTTTTTAGCCTTGTTTTAAATGTTTCAATTGCTTGCACTCAGTTGTGAGGGTCTTCTAATAAGAGGGCCATGTCTAGTGAAAATCACCAAGTGCACAGAGAGAGTATTTGTATAGTAGAAAAAGTGTTTTTTTACCCCAAACCACTATAAATTTTTATGTGTTTTTCTTTACATTTTATCTACTTCTCAAATATTTTATAGAAGAGAATATTACAAAGATTCATAAATTTCAAGAAAAGTTAAAAGCAATAATCATTCAAGATTATCGAAGAGACACAATTCAAACCCCTCTTGTGCATCATTGTATTATTCTGACAAAAAAATCAGTATCAAACGATAGATTTTGTGATAAATCTATAGAAATCTTAAATTTATATGGTCTATATATGTGGAAATTGTACTGATGAATTCAATCTGGTATCTCAAATGCCCCACAACTTATAAAATGAGGTAGAAAATTACTACTGCATATGAAGGAACTATTAATGTCGGCCAACTAAGGAATGAAACTGCTAAACTAATGTTTTCCACATTAAAAATGTATACTGGTGAAAGAATGAATGGACAACAAAAAAAATAGTCCATGCTATCATTACTTTTGGAGATCCTATTACACAATTTGATCAATCAGAGAAATTACGTAGAGTACTACCCTCAAAATGGAATAAGATATCTGCTACGATTCAAAAATCAGCACCAGAAAAAAAGTATAATAATGAAAGAATTGATTGGAACCCTGATGATGTATGAAGAAGATATGCATGATAGAGATGAATATCATAAAATAGTATTATAAGGGGAAATATTTCATTAAAGGATACATATCAGATGAATGGAATTAAATTGAAAGAAGATGTAAAAATCTATAATGATTCAGACTGTTAAGATTCTGACATGGAATTGGCTCTGCTATTTAGAATGTTTATAAAATTACATAAGATGAAAATTGGATTTAGAAAATACTTCCAGAAATATTTGAAAGGGTCTAAATAATCATGATTATATGAGTTCATAAAAATGGTTCATATTATACCTAATTTACCACATATAATGGAAGAAATAAGAAAGATAAACAAGAAAATTCCTATGAAAATTGATTATGAATATAAATTAAAAGATCCATGAAATCTATGTGGATTGTTTTAGAAGATAGCAATAACTCTTCCAAATTTAATTCAGAAAAAGGAGCCACAAAACCTGGAAACAAACATGTACTTTATGGGTAAAGAAGAATATAAGGTACAAATCTATTACTCATAATATTCTGATTCTAGTGGTTTCTCAAAATGAAACATATCTACCTACTGCTTGATGCTAAAATAAAAACAGGATTCTTTTATAAGAAATCATAAGTCATTAAAAAATATTCACAATATTGTTTAAAGTGAAAGAGATGTAATGTTAAAACAAAATCAAGAGTTAATTTAAATATTTAAATCATCTACATAAAACATCACTATTCATAGAAATATAATAAAAAACTAGAGGCGAAAGAATAATTTTTTAAATGTCATTCATGTATTTTAACAAAATGGGAAAATAATATAAATTAAATACATAGTAAAAATTTTATTAAAAATGAATAATATGATATAAGAAGTAAGGGTGAAAAATAAAAATCATAAAAAAAATTATTTCGTGCCCAAAACAAATAATGCCACTTGATGCTACTGTAGAATAAAAGGACACCATTTTAATAAAGGTTACATTAGAAATTATTAGATAAGTGGAATAAAATAGGCTTTCATTTCTAAAATCATGTATGAATTTTGGAATTAAGGAAAATATGGATTCCCAGAATATATCTTGTTGACACAGCTAGAACCAAGAATATATGGGTACTAAAAAAACATGTGTTTAAATTATTTTGGATATAAATGACCACAAAAATAGAAATGATATATGTTCTATGGATAGTGGATACTCCGGGAAGATGATTGGAGACTCTTACAATTTATATTCACTCACAAAAATGGAAGGATGTCTAGTCACCTTTGGAGGTAATGGAAAAGGAAATATAGTTGGAGTTGGATCATTTTGAGATCAAATTAAATATCAATTAACAATTTGTTATATGTACAAGGGTTAAATCACAACCTATAATGTATTTCTCATTGTTGTGATGATTAATTTATATTGTTCTCTCAAAAAATTAATTTTTAGCTTTCAAAGATAATTCACCTCAATTTAGAGAACATAGAACTGAAAATGTTTATACATTGGATCTCAATTCTTTATGCGAACCAAAAGTGAATTGTTTAACTATTGAGAAAAATGAATCAAGGATCTAGAATGAAATACATGGACACTGTAATATATTTTCCTCACATAAGTTACATAATAAATACTTAGTTTATTATTTAATTTGTCTTAAATTTGAAAATGATAGATTTTTTTAAGCATATAAAATTGGAAAATGGGATAAGTCATCATTAAAATTAATTAACAAACTCTCTACATCAAAACTATTAAAACATAGCTATATGGATCTATTTGGACCATCATGGGTAATATGTTTGGCTGGTAAATTATATTTTTATGTTTTAGTTGTATATTTTTCAATATTTACTTGGGTTTATTTTCTAAAACATCAAAGTGAACTATTTATTATTTTTGTATGATTTTGTAAAAAATTTCAAAATGAAATGGTTTAAAAATATT
Organism: Viscum album; assembly: GCA_963277665.1. Lineage (NCBI taxonomy): Eukaryota > Viridiplantae > Streptophyta > Magnoliopsida > Santalales > Viscaceae > Viscum > Viscum album. The sequence continues at coordinate 174,346,576 of OY728143.1, read as the reverse complement.
TTCATCAACAAGTGAGAATGTTGTAGAATTTGAGAACCAAAAATTTGATTTTTCTCAATATATTATTTTTATTAAACACACCTTCTCTAAACCATGAACGCCACAATAGAAATGAGTTATTGAAAGAAGAAACATAACAATTCAATAAATGGGAAGTAATGTGTCAAATGAATAAAATATTCCTTAATATTTCAATGTAGAAGCTTTAATCACATATTTCTATATCATGAATCGAGTTTTAACAAGACCTATTATTAAAAAGAAACCCTATGAAAATTGTAATAACTGAAAACCTAATGTAAATTAGTTTAAAGTATTTGGATGAAATGAGTATATCAGGAACACCAAGGAAAACCATGTTAAATTTGATCCAAAGGAATATGAAGGAATATTTCTAGGATATTCATCTATTTCTAAAGCCTATAATGTATATAATAAAAATTCAATTATTTTTTATGAAAAATTTCATGTTATTTTTGATGAAACTAATAGTTTTGAAAAAATGAGTGATAAAAAAGATGACAATATTGACTCTTTTTTACAACATGTGGCCTGAAACACCTAAGAATAATTTGGAAAATACTCTAGAAGAAATTAAGTGCAGTCTTGAAGAACATGAGATAGAAGAACCTGAAAGTGTCTTACCTAGAAATTATAGAACCCTAATGAAATATCCTTTACAAAATAGTATAGGAAATCTAGATACATGAGTTAGAACAAGAAGAAGTATAGGAATCTTAGCTTAATTTTCTTCCTTTCTATCAAAATTAGAACTAAAATTTATTAAATAAGAATTAAATAATGACATTTTTTTATTTGGTATGCAATAAGAGCTAAATTAATTCAATAAATAAGTAGAAAAATCATACAACCAGGAATAAAGACTATATTATGATGAAACCATTGCACATGTTTATAGAATAGAGTTAATTAGAATCCCCATAGATTATTTGTATCAATAGAATTTTAGATTATTTCAGATGGTTGTAAAATATACTTTTCTAAATGGATATTTAATAGAGGAAGTCTATATAGAACAACCAATAGTTTTTAAAAATCCTCATAAACTATATTCAGTATTTAAACTTACCAAAGAACTTTTTAGACTTAAAAAAGAACCTAGAGATTGGTATGAAATATTATGATCATTTTTATTATAAAATGGATTTTTTATGGGAATATTAGATCCTATACTTTTTAATAAAACAGATTTCTCTAATATAATATTAGTCAAAATTTATGTTGATGATGTTATTTTTTAATCAAGAAACAAAAAAAATTGTAATAATTTTTCAATTAGTATGAAAAAATAATTAAAGTGAGTATGATGAGAGAATTGAATTTATTTTTAGTATTTATATTTACCAATAAGATATTAGAAATGTTTTAAATCAATTTTAATATATTATTGATTTATTAAAATATTTGGACAATAAAATAGTAATACCAGTACCAATATCATGTGTATTAATATACCACATGATTTGGATAAAGCTAGAAACCCAGTAAATGACATGTTATACAATGTTATGATTGGTAGTCTGTTTTTTCTTACTAATAGAACACATGACATAATGTTTTTTGTTTGTCTACGGGGTATATTATTTGTCAGATGTAAAATAATATCATCTTACTTCAATGAAAATTATTTGTATATATTTAAAATGAACTTTTTTTCATATATTGTTTACCCAAAAACATAATATTTTAATTAGATTTCATATTCAGATTCCTAATTTTGAGGATTTATATTAGATAGAAAAAACAACCTCTAGAATCCATCACTTTTTTGGGAAATATTTGGAATCAGGGTCAAGAAAGAAACAACATTCAGTTCCTTTATCAATAGTTGAGGTAGAATACATACCTTTTAGCATGTATTGTGAACAAGTGTTGTGGATGAAAAACACCTTACTCAATTTTGGAATTAATTTTAATAATATACCTATTTTATTTGACAAAACTAGTGAAATTAATATTTCAAAAAATCTTATAATTCATTCATGATCCAAGGATATTGATAAAATGCATCATTTTATTAGAGATCAAGTTCTTTAAAAGGATATATCATTAGAATTCATAAATACTGAATATCAACTTGCAAATATTTTTACTAAGACCCTTCCCACAATAAGTTTTAGTTTTTTTGGGGGAGTTTATAATATTTAAATTCAAATAAATTCTTATTAACATATTTTGTTATTTTTTTATTCAGCTATTTATTTTTTCAATTAAAAAAACAAGAAATTATTTTGATTTTTGAAAAAATTTATCTATTAAAAATAAATAATTAATGATAACAGTACATAAATTTCTTGAGAAACTAGGCCATGTTACCCAAAACTTTTAGAAACCCCTTCATCTATTTGTTCTATTATAATACTAATATTTATAACCCTTTCAACTTCTATAGCTCTAACTATAATTTCAAAACCATATAATATGAAAGGTGTAATCTTCAGATTCTTATAAATGTTGATGATAGAAGTAGGTAAAACAATCAGAGCAAAGAAGTGTGTTACCTATAGAAAAATTCATCATGGAATGGTAATCAATTTGAAATAGATCGATTAGAAAATATTCTTCTAAAGAAAGATAAACCATTTCAATGTCTACAATAACTTTAAACTATTGGAAAATAGAGTTTATTTTTTATTTATAAGTAAAATTATTTTTGAGAAATTCTCAGTACAATTTTGGAGACAATGTGGACATCTCATTTCTATGATTTATCATATCTATTTTCCATTCCCTTCCTAAGAAATAGCGAAAATTTTAAATGTCTCCATAAATGGGTTTTCATTCTGAGCTTAGATCAATAGGAAACCATGAAGTTAAATAAGAGGATATTGTGTCATTTATTTTTTGCTCCATAGAGATAAGAAAATATTTTGTTAAGGATCATGATGTTATCCTAATGGTGATGTTCAGGATTATTTAGTCATGTATAATTCCATGGATTACTGAACTAGAGATGATTATTTATCAATATATATATATATATATAATATTTCTTATGATTAGTGGTAACAAGTTTAATTTCCCAAGGTACATCTTAAGGTAGTTGAAACACTATAACCAAGAGGAGGCAATGATGTCTTCTTATCATTATAGAATGATAATTTCAATGAAACCTCTTCAAAAAAAACTAAACAGGGATGTAAGGTTAAATTCCAAATTTCATCATATGAACATTCTCAATTCAAGAACACTAATGAAGAGTGTTTTTTTCTAGAGTATAATTCAAGGAAAACTGTAACTTGTTGGTGCATAAAACCAAAAAAACTAGTTCTACTACTTAGGGGAAGAAAATAATTTGGGGATCAGTTACTACAATCAGAATTCATGGAGAATAGGTTTAAAAAACAAGTATTTATAATAAAAATTTTCAAAACTAATAATGAATTAGATAAGATGTTTCTAACCCAAACACTATAATAAATTTCCCACCATCTCTTGAAGAAATTTACGAAGAACCTATCAATGAGGCTCTTTTCATCAGACCTAGAAATAGAGATGAACCTGTAGTGTTGGAAAAATAAAAATTATGAACATGATTTAGTGAATTCTTCTTTTGTTGAATTTATCCCACAATAAACTCCAACAATCAATAGAAAAGATCAAGAGGATTTAAATCAGAATGAAATTAGATTTAGTAAAATCATGTGTAAGAGAATGTATATGAAAATTCTCAAGAAGATGATAAGCCTCAGTATGTAGTGGATGACCCAACATGTTTAGTATAGAATCAGTGAATTTAATTTATAGATGATTCCTTGGAAAAGGAAACCATTAAAACTTTTAAGTTAATATAGGTTCTTAATGTTTAATTTTCTACCTTCAGTGAGACCATTAAATAAAAATATTTATCCTTGGTTGATAGAGTTAATCCATATCACGTTCATGAAAAAGAATCTCCTGATTCATTGAACAATCAAAATTGAAGGATTTGTTTCTTAGTTAAACAATATATTAGAAGAAAATTCTATTAATCAATGAGATTTTGAGGGTACAAGATAATATTATGAATATTTGAGAATTTATAATGTTACCATAGAGGAATTTTAATCTCTCCAGACTCAACATCAAAATATCATAGAAAATTCCATTTCTAAACAGGATTTCGATGATTTTAAGAGAGAAATGATACATTATTATAGAAAAAAATATGAATATATCTCAAAGACAAATTTCACTGATTAAAAATTGTATTTGGGAAGTCAGTTTGAATCCATAAATGGTAGTTGTAGTCAATTCAGATATTTTACTTCTGCACAGCCAATGTAACATCCCAGTTCTGGGTGTCACCCCAAAGGTTCCCCATACACTGTTGTTCACATGGACTCAACCACATTTTCTCGAACACTAGAGGATACCGACTAGTAACGAGGTATTTGGGTGTGATAATCGAGAATCTATGCCCTTATTGGCAGAGTAACGCAGTGGAATAAAAATAATATACAATAGAGGAAGAAGTAATACAATAAAATAAGTATGAAACAACTGAATCACATATATAAATGATGCATGTCACATATGTCTCGGAAAGCATCCAAACAAGTCACAATGATATAAAATATAGTACTAAACCAAATTAGATAATAAAACAACTAAACTCCAAAAGAATCACAATCCTCAGTGTGGTCCCATCCTCTCCAGCTCCACAACAATCAAGGTCCTGAGGTAGAATGTAACTTTCCCTTATCTATATCTACAACAATATAATCTATTTTGGTCCAAAATCATGACCCAAATAGTGTGTGAGAGGAATCCCAGTAGGCAACCACCACATGATCTATGCCTAACTTTTAGTGAGTATATATTGCAAGTAAAAACTGAAATGCAGAAAATAAACTAGGATTACACAAAAGTAACCAAACATACAGTTTCCATTCACAATCATTAAAATTTAATATTAAACATTTCATCAATAATGTATCACAAAAAGTTATCTCAGAAGACTACTTTACTAGACAGTGTCCAAGGTTATGATTTGTCTTGGCAGATGTGTCGTAACATTTAATACTTATACTAACCATCTAGGTAGCTCACATAGTATAACCCCTCTAGTATAATAAAGCAATAAAAGGAAAATACACTTGAATAATCTCTCATAGTACATTCCCCCTATGGGTTTTTCATAATAAATACCGACTCTATGGGGAAGCACTCAATGTCAATTCACCCTTATAGTCTCATAATGTATCTATATACAATCTGAGGGAGCCCTTTCAGTCAACCCCCTACGGTATCATAGAGAAAATTATATTAGAAACTCTAAGGGATCACTCACAGTCAATCCCCCCGGTGGTCTTGTTACGTATCTATGGACACTCAGAGGGAGAACACACAGTCAATCCTTCCTATGGTCTAACTACACCAGGTTACCACAACCTTGAGTAATTCAATCGTGTGTATATGATAACAAGTAGCCCAATGTAATCTCAAATACTATATGGATAATCAATTTCAATGCATATCACAGGAATTTAACATGCAGCATGGAAACAATGTATGCCTCATAAGAAACATGGTCCAAACAACCCCAGACAGTAAAATAATTAAACATACTCATGGGGTGTTCCTTTGACCTGAAATTTCACAAAATATCTCTTCAAAAATGCTTTAATTTTACAATCAATCTATGGTAGATAAACAGGGTTTAAACCCTTTAACCAGAAATACCCAAAACATGGTTAATCAACACCTTTTCATATAAACTCAAAGACAAATCACGAAAGGAAACAAACCACCTACCTCGACGTTGTACACTTGATAAAGTTGAAACTCTACCTTTTAATGAAACTAGAACATCGTAGATCTACAAAACATAAAAAAATTTCAACCCCTAATAGCTAACAAAAGAAGAGAAAATAGGATGTGAGGCTCTAGAAGATGGAAGAACTCATTGTGGCGATTCCAACGCAATCGATGGTGTTTGATTCGTAGAATAGACAACGGGTTGTTGGATCGGAGAATATTTGGAGATTCTAGTTTCTCCTGGATGAGATCGGTCTAGATGAAGATATGAATGGGGATGAGACATGACCTCAATCAGATTTAACATATAAAATGAAAAATATACAGCGTGTTCATTTAATGTACATGTCGTGTACTTGCCGTTACCGGCCCCTACATTAGGGGGTCTCTAGGTCACCTCACACGGCCATGTACTTTCCGTTACACAGCTAGTACCTGGCTACCTGTGACAACTAGGTACATGGAGTGTACTCGTATATACATGGAGTGTACTCCAAATTACACAACATGTACTCATGAAACATCCAAATTCGTAACATTTTTTCAAAAACAATCGAAAAAAATAACAATACCTGTAATTATGATCTAAGTTCTTAAAAACATCCCCCTTAATGAAAATTTTCCCTGAATTTAACTTATAAGGTGGAAAAGAAGAATAATTCTCGAATAGCTCCAGCCCCGACGATTGCACATCTACCTCCCTCTTCATAGTCTCCTTCTGTACTCGCATGTGCTGCCATAATACTCGTACCAGAGGAACAAACCATCTATAGAGAACCTTCACACTACGATCAATAATCCATAAAGGATGCCCCTTGAATAATGATTTTGACTCCAAATCAACCTCATCAGGTCAAAAAACATGAGACAGGTCTGAGAAGAAATGTCGTAGTTGAGAAAGGTGGAAAATTTCGTGCATAGCCTGGTACCTCTGAGGAAACCATAATCGATAAACAATAGGACCGACTCTCTCCGAAAACTCAAATATCCTGACTTATCTCAGTGAATGATTTACCTATCTCCCAATCATATTTTTCCCCAACCTCAGTGTGACACATAGGAAAACCTGATCTCCAACCTCAAACTCAAGAGGTTGTCTCCATTGGCCGGCATAAGACTTCTATCGTGACAGTGCAGTAACCATACTCTCTTGAATCATCTATACCTGCTCTATGGTCTCCTAGAAAATACAAGGTCCCAACATAGCTTCCTCTCCTACCTCTACCCACATAGGGGTGATCAAAATAGCATATCATACGAAGCCTTAGGAGGTGTCATCAAAATAGTTGCGTGAAAACTATTATTGTATGAACACTCCAGCATATGTATATGCTTCTCCCAAGAACCTCCAAAATCGAAGACGCATTATTGAAGTGTTTTCTCCAGCACCTGAATCGTACACTCTGACTAGCCATTTTTCTGTGGATGGTAATATGTACATTGAATTACTTGTGTACCCAAATCCAATTTTTGTCCCTATCAGACCCGAGAGGTAAAAAAAACATTCCATTCTGAAACGATGGAGTAAAGAACCCCGTGTAAACATAAAATCTCTCAAATGTACAACCATACCATTTCAGCAACACTGAAGGTATCCTTGATCAGAAAGAAGTGTGCATCCATTGTGAGTTTTTTAATGAAATCCCAAACTACATCATTCCTCGAGGTGACCTCGGAAGCCATGTCATGAAATCCATCACTACATAATTCCACTTCCACTTAGAAATGGTTAACTATTACAAAAGCCCTGCTAATCATGGATGATCCACCTTAACATATTAACATGAGTAACACCGCATCAAAAAACCAGATACATCTATCTTTATACTTGTTCACTAATACTGAAGGTGCAGATCTTGAATCATCTTGGTGACACCCGAATGAACTTCACAGACTAAAGAGTGAAAAGCACGCATCATCTCCTCGCGTATGCCTTCTTACACCCATAAAAATCCATGAAAATGAAATATCTCATCCCCTACTATGGTTCATCTAGGAATATGGCCCTTTCCAGACACACCCTCCCATAAAACTAGGCCTTTATAATCCTGATAGTTTCCTCATTCGCACTCGATCAAGAAGAGTAGAGGTAATAGCTATAAAAGAAAGAAACATCTTCCCATGTCCGTCATGAACCACGAAATGCATCTTAGATAACAGGGTCATAAGAAGCCACTCACTTCTGGCCTACTGAACTCCCTGTATCTAATTCCTCCCACTCAATGCATCATCCAATGTGTTACCTTTCTCATGCTTGTAGCAAATCTCAAAGTCAATGTACTGAAGGTAATAAACCCAAATTTTTTGTCTACAATTCAGATCGCGTTGTGTAAAGATATACATGATACTTTTGTGGTCATTGTAAAAAACTAAATGATCTCCCAAAAGATAATGTATCCAACATCACAATTCATGAACAACTGTAGACAACTCAATACCGTGCATCGAGTAATTATTCTCTTGTGACCTCAACTGCCAAGACCCATACATGACAACTCCTTCCCCCAGCATAAGTACTGCTCCCAGCCTAATACCTGATGAATCAGGGTAAACAGTATAAATCATGGATGGCTCTGGAAAAACTAGAATCAGTGATGAAGTCAACCTCCCTTTCAACTTCTAGAAGGATAAATCACATGAGTATGTCCACAGGTACTTCACACCCTTCTTACTCAGGCCCTTTAGTGGGGCTGCTAAGAAAGAAAAGTCCTATATAAAACCACTGTAGTAACCAGCCATCCCAAAAAAAATTCATACCACAAATAAATTCTTCAGCTACTCCCAGGAAACTACTATTCTCTCTTTCTCTGGGTCTACTGATACTCCCATCTCTGAGATAACATGACCCAAGAAGTGAATCTTGTATATCCCAAAGTGGAATTTTGAGAGCTTATAATATAACTGATGCTCTCCAAGTGTACTCAAAATGATCTCAAGATGGTTATTTTGGTCGTGTTGAGTGTGAGAGTAAATCAAGATATTATCCCCCAAAACCACCACAATGGAGACCATGTATGGATTAAACACTTGGTTCATCCATGCCATAAAAACTACAGGTGCATTTGTGAGACCGTATGGCATAACCACATACTAGTATGGACCACACCTACTCTGAAAGGCTGTAAGAGGTATATCATATGGTCTAACAAACAACTGATGGTAACTGATTCTCAATTCAATCTTAGAGAAAACCTAGACTCCTCGAAGCTGATCAAAGAGATCATCAATCCTTGGAAAGGTATATCGGTTCTTGACCGTGAATTGGTTCATCTTCTGATAATCCGCAAAAAGTCTAAGGGTAACTTCCGCCTTATTTGAAAACAGAATAAGAAAACCCCAAGGCTAAGTACTGGGTTGAATGAAACCCTTTACATATAACTACTATAACTACTTCTTTAGCTCCTATAACTCTCGTTTATCCGTCTTATAAGGAGGAATGTACACTTGTGATGCTCTTGGAACAAACTCAATAGAATCTTCTACCTCTCACATAAAAGGAAAACCTTAAAAGTCCTCTAGAAAGCCATCCTAGAAACAATACACCACTAGAAGAAATTCCATATGTGATGTCCCATGGTCATCCAAATACAAACTAGAAATTTGGGCTCTAACTCCTCCCAACCCATGATGTTAAAGTCCTGATCTACTCGCCTAGACATCCCATTCATCCTTATGTAGAAACAATCCTCCCTCTATTGACGTGGAAATCACACTACAGAGATAGCAATCCACAATATCCTGGAATCGAACTAACCATTCCATTCGAAGAATCACATCCAATCCTATCATCTCTAAGATATAAATTTCCCATAAGAAGTGACACCCACAAACATCAAGAGGGAAACCCTCGCACTAACCCACACTAGTTGATATTGTCCCCAACAAAGTTTCCATCATCATGATATCAACAAAAGTAAACATACAGATCCCTCATCTCTCCACAAAAAATAGATAAAAATCTATGGGAAGACCCTATATCGAAAAGAGAAGAAGCGAAAACTGAGGAAATCAAAATCATACCTCTAACAGTAGAGGGTTTGGGATCTTGCCCTTACGGGGTTTGATCTATTAGAAAAGTATGACCTACACCATAACCCTGTGAACCTGTTTGTGATTCCTGAGATGATCCACCATATGGATGTCGAAAACCCTATTTCTGACCCCTACGGCCATGACCTCCACCTCGACCTGAATGGCTGGATAAACTCATGTTCCCAGAAAGATGAGAAACTAGTGGTCCTGCTCTAAAATGCATTGTCATATCATAACCCCTATAACAAGCCACTGGTCAGAAAATTTGAGATAAATGCTCAAGATGTCCCATCTTTCCGCAATATCGGCACTCAATTGAGTCCCTCGAGCCTTGAGGATTCTTATTTCCACTCTTCCTGCACTGGTACCACACCACCCGTCTGCCTGATGGAAAATCCCACCTACTCAGCTCTCCATTCACAGAATCCAAACATAGCTTCCTCTTATCAACAAGAGAATTACGAACTCTAAATGATGAACCTCTCTAGATCATAGCTCTAGAATCCCTTAGTTTGCGCTTGGTGATCGATGCCTAGTTGACAATAGAAGATATATAAGTCAACCTAATGATGTTCAACTGAGATCAAATTTCATTCCTGAGGCCATCCACAAACTTCCTCGCCAGAAATTATTCATCACCCTCTCGAATTGGTATGAAGCACTGCATATCTGGAAAGAGAGAGGATTACTCCAAGACATAGATAGTACCCTACTCAAAACTCATGAGCTCTCAGGCTCGGTCGACCCTCAATGTCTCTGGGTAAAATAATTCATAGATGATATGATGGAACTCATCCTAAGCCATAACCTGCTGATATCCCACTTGTGATATCACATCCCACCATCTCCTGGTAGAAACCCAAATCATGTATGTATAGAGCATAACCCTCCTCTCTAGAGGTGTCTCAAGACGATTGAATATAGAGAGCATGGATTCTAACCATGACTCTATGGTCTGAAGTCATCCATCCTCTGAGAAAGTGGGAGGATGATGATGCTAGAAATCCAGCATCAACACTTCCATTGATTGGGCAGGATGAGGTTCTCCCTGGATGTTTTGAATCATCCTCATGGAGGCATCTCGAAACTATGCATCAACACCTGTATCAGAAATGACAGATTCTGCCAAGACAGTCACGACGGGAGAATCTGCTGGTAGTCCTTGAACTTCGATGTTTGGTTTCTGATTGTTGCACTATATCTTGCATACAACTGGAGGACGTCTCTCTGGCATGACTCTACATGGTCAAGTACACACCTTAGTTCCAGTTTATCAGGGACTAAAACATAGAAGTGCAATAAAGGAATATGAGAAAGAAAACATTCATGTTTTTCAAAACATAGATACACAACATGTATGACCCCTACACGGCATGTTCTTTTATGCCTTCACATGGGTGTGTACTTCTACCAAACCTAGTCATGTAATACCCTATACACACGGTGTGTTCTCCCAAGGACGTAGAGTGTACTTGAATCATTTCCCCCTGCCTGAGTTCCAATACATGGCTAAGATACACGGTTCTCACAGAAAAGAACTAAATGGCGTGCATATACCAGACACGGTGTGTACTAGAAGGATTTCAATGACCCATGTCATTATTCACATGGATGAAAACATGGTCGACTCCACATGCTGTGAAAGAATTGGAGACATAGTGAACAACCCATGTTTAATCCACCTATTTTATTGGTCACACTGCTGGATACTCGGTCATTAAAATACGGCGTGTACTCCTCATACACAACGTGTTCCACCAAACATTTAACAACCCCATGTCTCTGCCCACACATTCAGTAACTAGGTTTAAGACTACAAGGTGTGTACATGCAGTACATGACATGTACTTAAGAAAAACATTTCCTTCCTGAATAGAAGGATACATGACATGTATTCATCATTACACCCTGTGTATTCTGGATTTTTCAAGATAATAAACCTATGATTCTACTCTGTAACCCCATAAAAACTCTAAAAAAAACACTAAAGTTCCATATTCCAATTCATGGGGCCCATACTCCCCGAAAATCAAAGCATGACATCATATTCATGTCATATCATAATATAATTAAGTTAATGATTAATTTGATCCACTAAATTCCGATCCAAGAGGGCCAATAACACCCCCAGGACCAAATTTTGTCTCCCATTCAAATTAATCGTTAAATTTTCCAATATCCTATCAAAATAGAAGTTATTCTATCCCAAAATCTATCACAATATGATGAATATATAGCACAACATCTATCAAGGCAACATGAAATCAGGAATGTACCCTAAATGGCATGATAAGAACGCATGACATGTGATCTCTAGGAAGTGAATATATGATGCATGAGATAGAATACCCTCATCTAATCGGTCTACAATAGAAATATAAACTCAATACCATCAATGATAACAGAACAATAAATTTGAATCACCCAATAATGAAATCAAATAAACTGTAATAATAGAAAAACTATAGAAATTTAAATATTCGATGCATATTGGAATTTCCCTATACATGGGTTTGCTACTCTTGGGCACAACTTATTACCCACTACATATTCTATTCTATCTTTGTCTATCAGCTCCAAATAGTAAGTCAAAGAAGAAAAGAATCCCTTTGATACCACTTTGTAACATCCCGGTTTCAAGTTCTGCCACAAAGGTTCCCCATTCCCGATTGGTCCCATGGCCCCAAGTGCATTTCCCCAAATGCCAGAGGCTGCCGACTAACAGTGAGGGACTTTGATGTGATAATGGGGAAACTATGCCCTCATTGAGAGAGTAACGTAGTAGAATACCAATAATATACAAGAGCAGAAGCAGTAATTCCATACAATAAGTAAGAAAAAACTGAATCACATATATAAATGATGCATGTCAGATACATATAGGAAAGCAGCCAAACAAGTCACAATGATGGAAAATACAATACTAAACCAAAGTGTAAAAGAATAAAATTAAACTCTAGTAGGATATCAAGCCTCGTCTTCGTCCAATGATATGTATATCCACATCAGTCAAGGAACTGAAGTACAAGGGAAGTTTCCCTTTTCTTTAACTGAAACAATATAATCTATTTGGGTCCAAATTCATGACCCAAACATGGTGTGAGACGAATCCCAGTAGAAAACCACAACATGATCTGTGTCTAACTGTCTGTGAATATATATTGCAGGTAAAAATGGAAATGAATCAAATAAACTAGGAGTAAAAAAAAGTAACCAAACCTATAGTTTCTATTTGCATTCATTAAAATTTAATATTCAACATTTAATCAAGAAAGTATCGCAAACTGGTACCTGAGAAGACTACCCAAATGAACCAAATCCAAGCATGTGCTTTGTCTTAGCAGATGTGTCACAACATTTAATACTAATACTAACCATCTTTATAGCTCACATAGTCTAACCCCTCTGGTCCAATAAATCAATAAAATGAAAAGACACTCTAAGGATGCTCTCACAGTCAATTCCCCCTATTGTCTTTCCAAAATAACTACAGACTCTCTGGGGAATCACTCAACAAAAATTCACCATTGTAGTCTCATAATGTATATATAGACACTTTGAGGGAGCCCTCATAGTCAATCCCCCCTGTGGTCTCATTTTGAAAATTATATCAGACACTATGAGGGATCACTCACAGTCAATCCCCCATGTTGTCTCATAACGTAAATATGGACACACTGAGGGATCACTCATAGTCAATCCCCTATGTGGTTTAACTACATCAGGTTCCCACAACCCTGAGTAATTCATTTTTTGTACATGTTAACAATCATCCCAAAGTAATCTCAAATACTATATGTCTAAACAATTTCACTGCATATCACACAAATTTAACAAGAAGCAAGGATACAAAGTATGCCTCATATGCAACCAAGACCAAACATCCCTTAATAGTAAAACAAGGAAACGTACTCATGGGGTGATCCTTTAACATGATATTTCACATAATATATCTTCAAAAAACCCTTAATCTAACAATAAATATATGTAAGATAAAACAAGTTTCAAACACTTTAACCTGAAATACCTGAACCATGGGTAATTAATACTTTGGAATATAAACTCAATGACAAATCACGAAAGGAAACTAACCACCTACGACAACATTGTATGATTGATATAGTTGAAACTCAGCCTTTTAATAGATATAAATCACAGTAGATTTAAAAAACATCAAAAACATTCAACCTCAAATAACTCTCAAAATAAGAGAAAATAGGAGGTGAGGCTATATAAAAAGGAAGAACTCATCGTGGAGATTACGACACAATCGATAATGCTTTATTCGGAGAATGGATGGTTGGTTGGTAGCTCAAAGAATATTTTGAAATTCTCATCGCTCCTGGATGAGATGGGGCTAGAAGAAGATAAAACTGGGTATTATACACGACCCCTGTTCGATTTAACAAATAAAAAAGATCATTACACAGCATGTTCATTTAATGTACATGTCATGTACTTTCTTTAAATGACCCCCACTTTAGGCATTCATCAAATCACCTCACATGACCATGTACTTTACTGTTACACATCTAGTACACGTCAACCCATAGAAACTACTTACACAACATATAGTCATGATATTTCTAAATTATCCCTTTTTCCCAAAAACACCCAAAAACAAGATCCAAACATGAAATGATGATCCGGGTTCTTTAAAGCAACATATCTAGACTCAATATAAGGATTTAAAGCAATTAATATAGTAATGGATGCTATTAAAGATATTATTTTTCAAAGTTAGTGCAATTGTGAAATTATTAATATGTTGTTTGATAATCAAAGAGATCTGATCAAAAATATAACTTCTAGTAAACCATGAATCTGGATGCATCTCAGTTATTTAAGTGATAATCCTTCAATGATTCTATAGAAAAAATAAAATAAGAATGAATTTAAAAATGTAAAAGTACTTGAGAGTTTAAATGTAGGTATAGACTTAGGAATTTTGAATAGAAGAATGGTAGAAAATATTTCAGAAAGCATTCAATTATAAATTTCATAGTTAAAGGAACTTTTTTAGGATTCTCAAGCTTCACCAGAACTAGAAACCTCTTCTAAACTAGCCCTATCACAATCAAAAAACCCTTATTTTTAATATATGTATCATCCAAAATTACTTTTGCAATCAAGAAACAATGTATGAAATGAAAATACTTCATTTTATCATTAATAGTTCTGTTTATATTTATAAATGTTTATTATTATTTTTGTTCAATTATACATTCAGAACACATGATTAATTTTTCTATATAGGATAATATAACATTAATTTATAGTTATGTTTAACATTGAATGTGTTTTAATACATTTTCAAATACTTTATTTTTATATCACAAAATGTTGGATAATGTTGTGTAAACACGAAATTCTTTAATTTCTATTATCAATCAATTTAAATAACACAGTGAAATATAAATTCTACTATGAAAAAATAATTATTTAAAATATTAATTCTTTAGTTTTTAAAAATACTATATATTTTTTAAATTTTGTCATTGGATTTGTGATCATCAAAAAGGGTAAGATTGATGGGTATTTATTGTCTCAATAATACTCTATTCATCTTCTTGATTTTGATGCTCACAAAAATACAGTTTTTTTATTGATGACATTACATTAATTTAATTTAAATTAATTAATATTTGATGAAATATTTATTAATTATTATATTCAAGACTACGATCCACAGAAAATATTTGTTAAAGTACTCAAAATATTTTTAAACATATTCTGAATACACTATTTATACCATATGTTTGTAAGCATATCATATGGAATGAAACCTACATTTAAAACTACACGTATGGAATTTATACCCTATTTCATTGGGAAAATATGGATTAGGAACACTATATTTGGATGAATCCATATGTTTTTTAAAAGGAAATGTATAGTACAACAACCCTACATTCAAAAAAAAATCTATGTTTGAGACGAATAATGTATGCTAAATCAACGGTATTTTTTGTATTAAACCCTATATTTTTAACCCTACATTTGGTGTTTTCTTGTTTTATAAAGGAAATATACGTTTTACTATTCAATGATTGAGTTTTAAATTCATGATATTATCCATGATTTTTGCAATGGTGTTGAAAGAATTAATTATCTATTCAAAGCTATTTTATGACCAATTAAAAGTCTCTTTATGATTGATTTAATGACTCGTATTCAATGGATTATATCATTCCTCTTTCTATTCGAATTTACTCCTCTTCTTAATAATTCAAAATTGAATGATTGCAATATGTCAGATTATTTTTATGGATATACTCAACCGAAAGAATGATTCTTGTTCTATATATTTGGTTAGAGTATTTTTTAACATATATATAATATATGACTATATGTACTTCTGAATATCTTTTGGAATATACAACTACTTCAATGATCAAGTGACTCTACTATTTCATGAAGTGGCTACACTATGAATATATATATATATATATATTCAACCTTATAATAATATGTTATTATTTTTTTCATTATTTTTGTTCATATTGAAGATCATTTGAAACCTAGATCTATTCACATCCATCCTTAATTGAAGATAGTTATATTTGTAGAATAAGACATGTATTCTATCGGTTGCTGATGAAATTGTGATCTAGAACCTATCAAAACAGTCAAATAAAACACTTTTGATTTATTGGTGTTTCAACTGATCATAATCAGTTGTGATTAAGTGTCAGCTTATTTCACTAAGCTCTAAAGAAACTAGTTCCCTATAAAAGAACTAGAAGGCTCTATTAATCATTATTAAAATGTGTGAATTTCCTACACTATGTTGTGATGGTATTATGATAATAGGACTATGTCTAGTGAAAATAAATAAGATCATAGAGAGAGCATTTTTGTATTAGACTATGGGATCTTTTATCACATATCCACTATAAAATTTTTGGGTTCTTCTTTACAATTTATCCGTTGTTCAAATATTTTACAAGAACAGAATACCGCACATCTACATAAATCATAAAAAAAAGTTAAACCAAGAATCTATCAAGATTATTAAAAAGACACAATTAACCCTAGTGTATCTTTTTATTATTCCAAACTAACATTCTAATGGGGTGCCTAGAATCCATTCAAATACTTCTCATGAACTAAGCCCATAAGATATACCATGGAGAACATTAAATTGATCGACC
Source organism: Viscum album (assembly GCA_963277665.1). Lineage (NCBI taxonomy): Eukaryota > Viridiplantae > Streptophyta > Magnoliopsida > Santalales > Viscaceae > Viscum > Viscum album. The sequence continues at coordinate 174,329,630 of OY728143.1, read as the reverse complement.
CCTAAATATCATTTCCTAATGACATACAAGGTAATTTAATCAATTAAATTTCCTTCAGAATAATTAGGAATCCAATATAACCCATCTATCAAAATAAATCCAATTTATACATTTATCGTTATCTATTAATCCTAGCTTTAACAGTCCCCCAAGGATAAGTTCGGTGTAAGAACCAAGACCTAAATTATTTTATTATTAGCATATGGATAACATGCATTTTTTTCTATATCAACTCATTCAATGGTTTCTATAAGCCCTTTTATTTAGATTGAAAAAATAACCCATTGAAAATGAGAATTGTATTAAATATATTATTTCTCCTTCACAATACAATAAATAATGGGGTTTTCAAGGTCTATAAGATTTTACCATGAAACTTCCATTTCAAAATCCAGTGATCCTCACTTTTTAAAACATCCATCGAGGGTTTTAACTACGTAGTGATATATATACAAACTAATTATAGATCACATGTAACCACTTAGATTCATTACATGTGTCATGTTCACATCATGTTCCACTCAACCTTACAAAAGGTTGTACCAGTTTGTGAAATATCCATTGGGAATCCCTAAAATAATTAAAATCACTAGGAATTCTCACATAACTCCTAGAAGGATATAACATAGCATTAAATATCATTTGGATATCATATAGTCCCATTGTAGGAATATTAAACATAAAACCCCAAATAGTATGCATGAAATATGTACACATAGGAATTTATATGGTTTATTATCTAAGGGAATTCTACCCTTAATCATGTGACATTTGGTTTGTTTGATATCATGACATGGTTTGACACCGTGCACATGAAATCATGATATTATAATAATAAGTCCAAAAATAACGGTTTTACTAAGATAGTGAAAAAATGAATTAAACCATGAAATATCTCTTATTAATTACCTTAGAATAATCCATAAGATCAATCTAGTTCAAACAATTCATTGATATGAGTATAGAAAACCCTCCTAGAGCTCTTGGAAGTTGATATGTGGATGATAGAACATGATGAGAGAGGGATTTGGGGTTCTAGGTTAGGAGGCACAAAAAATGGGGGAGGAGGGTTATATTTTTTTTCAGTAATTAATTATCTTATAAAAAATAAAAAAACAACCCAATCTACAATTGGCTACCCGATTAGTGGCTACTGTGTACTAGGTGTGCCCTTACTGGGTACCATAAGAAGTTTCATGCTTATAAGTAGACTGAACACACCAATGAAATTCTCCTGATGTTCTTGTACCCTGGAAAAAAAATTTAAATACTTATCATTAATAAGTTTTAATTATTACCATTATAATAACAATCCCTAGTCTCAAAACACCCTTAATTTAGAAATCAAAAAACATTTTCTATCTAAAATAAATGACTCATAATGAGGGGGGAAATTATAGTGGTCAATACTGAAAAATAGATCTATACCCACAGTTTTTCACAAAACTGTGGGTATAGGGGTGTCCTATACCAACATTTTTTGAAAATTGTGGGTATAAGGGTAGTATGGTCACCTATACACACATTTTTTGAAAACCATGGGTATAGGTTTTTTACAACCTATTCCCATGGTTTGGGAAAACTGTGGGGAAAAATATCATAACCCACAGTTTTGGTCAAAACCGTGGGCATAGGAAATTTTTTTGAAGGTCTATACCGACATTTTTCCAAAACTGTATGTATATGAATATTTTTCCAAGACCTATACCCATGGTTTTATATAACCGTGGGTATAGCTTTCCCAGGTTATGGTGGGGAAAAAATTCCACGGGGAATTAGCTTATACCCATGGTTTTTTGTCCTATACCCAATATTCAGATTAATATATATAGATATATAAAAATAAAGAATACCAAAATTTCTGTAGATGAGTTGGTGAGTCGTTAGTTTATATTCTGTATGACCAAGACATCAAATCCTTACAACCACTTTTTTCTTTCTAAAAATAAGAGTAATAATTATATATTAATCTAAATATAGATATATAATTATATAATCATGTTTTTTGGGATGGTATGTTGTTGGGATTGTGAAGACGAGGTCACAGGATCGAAACCCACAAGGTTCATTTTTTATAATATGGGCATGGATTATTATTATTAACGAAGTATAGATATATGTAAATAGAAGCGGTGTAGAGTTAGTGGTGGGGTGTCTTTAATTTGAGATGCATTTCGTGGGTTCTAATCCAGTGGCTGCCTTTTTTGTACACTTTATTCCCAAGGATTTAAAACTGTGGGAATAGGGCCATGTAAGCATTGTGGGGAAAATGTAGCTTTGACAGCATGTAAATAAATCTTTACCCATTGTTTTAAAAACTATGGGTATAGGTTGTGGAGTAATACCAACTCCTCTTAGCCCCACGGTTCCCAAAACCATTGGTATAGGATATACCCACGGTTTTGGGGGTTATACCCACAGTTTTGAACCGTGGGTATGAGTCATTTTTCAAGTAGTGGTTGTTGAAACATTTGGAGGGGAGAATCCTTGAGGGTGGAAACCATATAATACAATGAGAGTTATTAATGTTGGATTTTTTACTAACTGATTTAGGTTATGGTCTTAGATCCTCATAGAGTGATTGACTAGAAAACTGGCAATATTACCTAAGGGGGAACAACATCCCAACGAATTGATGTTGGTGTTTAATATTTCGAGGAAACTGGTAAGTATATTTTTATACTCACTCATTATATATATATTTCTTTCATATTATCTAGATATAATTTCTTGGTTTTGTAGATAATCATTGTATTATGATATTTTAGACTTTCTTGATGTGGTAGACTCATTGTACCATCATTAAGGTATAGAGAATATGATAGATTTTTTTTTATTTTATGATTTATTTCTTCATTTTTTATGAAATGAAATGCATTAATATAAATTGTATATTTATTTTGGTTGGGAAATAAATTTTTTTATTCATGTTGATGTGAATTTCTCATGAATAAAAGGTAATTATTTCCATATATTTTTTATAATATACCCTTAGTTCCAGTCACTAACACATGGATTATTGAAGGTTTTATTCAAGGGTAATACTCGAACATTTTTCCCACAAATGTGGAGTTTTAATGAGGGTAGATTATGATAGTTGGTACCAATACTTGTTCTTGGTTCATCATTATTCATGCTTCTAAAATTCTCTATTCTTTTTCCTTGATTATTGGTTGATTTTGTTGAAAAATTGTTTACCATTTACAAATATAATTCTAAATATTAGATCTTTTTGAGTAAGAAGTATCAAATTATATGGGAAAATAAAGGCCCATAGAAAATTAATTTTTATTGGATATATGTTAGTAGGTCAATCATTTCTCTTCACCTGTAAATCGGCAGAACACTATTAATGGAGTAATTTACTCACCAAAATGAATCGTACAGATGGATCTATATTTTTTACACATGTTTCCTTTTGTATGTGTCTATTTATAGTAAGTCTTAACAAATCTCTACCTCACTAAAACTATATAAATATTAGGATGATTATAGATACATTAGCTTTATCTGACTCATTATTAGTATCATGTCCCAAATCATTATCAAATCTAGTGGTAATAATATTCACCGATGTAAATCTCATTATACCCTTATCTGAATTTTTAAATTTACAGGATCCATAGACATCAACATAACATCTAAGTGTAAAATCATAACTGAACCTCACTCTTGACACAATGGTGAGACTAATGGATTTCTATCCCCTTTAATATTTTTTTTATAATTCAAATGTTCTTTTATATGTGAATCATGAGACTCATCATGATAGGTTATTCTAAGATAATATTATTTGGAGACCATTGAGCACAATCCAAGTATAAGAGTTTTCTTGATAGGATTTTTTTGATATAATTCCATCCCTAATAATATTTACTTCTTTATAACAGTCAAAATAGTGATTTAGGAATCATTATCATTTATTGATGATATTAGAGTGGGTTTTGGTGGTAAAATTTCCCCAAATTCTACTAGCTAGAGATAGCATTATATTATTACAATCACACGCATTGTACTTCATAATTCTTAAGCTCATATTCTGATAAATTCTAAATATTATGGATCTCTTAATGATGCTAGAATATGGGTTCCTAGAGCATAAGGTATTTCTACCATTATAGGTTTTTACTAACCCATGTTCAACACCTCTCTCATTTTCATAGAGATAATATAGAGTATTTCTTTAATAGCTTGATCCTATCATGAATGTATCCTACATGATCAATAAGTGGTGTGAACTCTTTAATCAAACCAATTACTATAATCATACTTTGGATTAAAAAATCTTTTAATGTAATGAAATTGATGACTTCTTTGGGTAATTGATCATGCTCAAAGATGTGAGGGGGTAAATCATTAAAAACGTATCTTCTTTATATGATACACACAAACGGGGAAGCATCCTTAATGATTTATTAAAATTATCTAAGTACAATCCTTCATGTATATAAAATTTTCCCATTTTTCCCCTATATTAAAGGTTTATCACTACCTAGATAGAAATATGGATAACCTAGTACAATTACTTGTCCAATTCCTTGAGGTTTGTGATATACCCACTATAATTTATGCCCCAACATTTAAACCAATTCAATGTACTATAACTATTTTTTAATGGGACAATACATAACATATATCTTATCACCATTTATTTCCTTCGTTATATTATTTGAATATATATCATATTTAATGGAAGAATCATCGAGTTGTTTGGCCATTTAGGCTATTATCTATCTTATTTAACAAAATTTGTTGTTTAATTTTGGCCATATTGAACTTCTCTCAAGTTTAAATTACTAAGTAGTGATACTAATAATAATCATTATTTTATATCTTCCACCATCTTAAATAATGTTTCCCATTTTAATATTAGATAATTTGATGAATCTAGATCCAATTTCATGATCTCCCTTGATAAGAAATTGACTTTAGAACTATTGTGGCATAAGTGGGACCTCCATGTTTGTTTTTTTATTATAGAGAGGAAATTTTTTATGGGTACCATAGAGAGTATTATACTAGTTTGTTCATTCATTTTATCTATAGAGAGTACCCCATTATTGGTTTATTGTTTATCATTATTAAAACCTCTACGACGAGTACCAAAATGGGGACCACCATGGTTAATGAATTATTTATTACCATAGGGAGGAACCCATAATGGTTTGAAACTTCTCCATTGGGAGGACTATTGTGATGGGTACCTTGGGTAGTACCTTCATGGTTTCTATATAATGTTGGTTTTAGGATTCTTAATTTGGAGGAACTCTATGGTAGGTACTATGTTGAGGGACACCGTGGTTAATTAATTTTTCCATAACATTGGGAGTACCTCCAGTATGGTTTGATTTTCCATCATGTGGAGGACCTCCACCTTGGGTTCCATGGGGAGGACATCCATGGTTGATGCATTCTACCTTTCCAATTGGAGGACCTCGATAATAGTTTGATATTTTATTAATTTGTGGTCTTTCACTGAAGGTATCATGAATAGGACCACCGTGGTTTATTTATTGTTCATTTCACTATGGAGAACGTATATAATGGTTTTCCATTTCATTTTAGGGTGGAATTTCATAGCCGGTACCATAGAGAGGACCTCTGTGTTGGTTACCGTAGGGAATACCTCCAGGGTTTCTTGAATCTTCATCATGGGTAATACCTCTATGGTGGGTACCATGGGAAGGGTGTCATATTGGATATATATTTTATTACTGAGAAGATCACTGTGATGGGTACCATGATGATGATATCGACCATTTATTATTTTTTCTTAATCATTATCAGGGTGACCTCTGTAGTAGTTTGATATTTTTTACTGACACCCTATGTATCTAGAAACTTGGGTAAGGTCGCCATGTTTTCTTGATTATTTGGTTATGGTGTGGCCTCAATTTCTATTTTTTCCCCATGAGGTAAGAATCAATTAATTGGTTCATAAACCATACATATAAAAAATAATTGGGACATTAAACATAGGGTATCTTTAACTCTCCATGAGCTACCATTTGGATTTAATAATGAACCTAATGGGTGAGAGTAATAACATTAAAATAAAAATTCTCCTGGATTGTGCTGGTTGTTTTTCCCCAATATATCCTTTTCTTTATTTTCCTTGTTTAGATGACTACGTTCTGAGCATCTAAAGTAGTTTCTAGGAAGGATGGGAATGGTCGTGATAACCAAGGTTGATAGAATCCCTTCTTGGAAACTACTAGTCAAACAAAAGTATGTATGGGATGTCCTCACTAGATTATTCCAGGTATGATTGGTTAGTATTATATCACTATGGGAATATGATCACAAATTAGGTTGATGTCATGATGGGTGATACATGTCCCATGCTAGATTATTTATGTGATAGAAATCTTTGAAGATTAATCCAACCATTTTTTCATAACCCTTTATCAAGGTTGGGATTGTGTAATCAGGGAAGGAATCTTACACAATACACATTCACCATTTATAGTTTCTTTATTCCAAATAAATTTTAAGACACTAAATAATTCATATAAAAATAAAGATAAAATACAAGTTAAAATATTTTTTTAAAGACTGTTGGAAGAAAGGAATAGAGATCTTAGAGAGAATTGAGGTCCTCGAGACTGTTGAGGTTAATCCCTTAAGACCAATAGGTTTGTAACCCATCACATGGATGAAAAAATGATGAATGGGCATCAATAAATATGCTCTATATGGTCCCTTGACCCACTCTATGGTTTAATCATAATGTTGTAGAACATTTTTCAAATTTCCACTGTGCGGTCCCTCAGTCAACTGCACGGTATAACCATGCAGTGATGAAGCATCAATCATGACACTCAATGTGTTCCTTATCCCACCTCTTAGACCTAAAATTTAGTGATATTTAGAAATTTTGACAATCTATGATGTCCTTATAGGGCCTCCTCATAGACACATAACATGGTATCCATATCTCGTGGGAAGTCACTGACTCTAGGGCATCTGTAAATACCCAAATTCATATATGAAAATAGATATATAGAAAGGGATTGAGAATATAAGGAGATAGATTCATGAGCTAATAACATCTACCTCTAAAATTTCCCCTCTATGGGAAACCACATAAGAAAATATATCTGCTTGTAGAGGTCAATCAGACCACACGAGGATGGGATTGAGGGGACTTCCATGCAAGGAAAATCCCCCAACAAGGTAATAAAACCCCACAAGGTCAAGGATTACTATGCGAGGGTCGGTCAATGAGTCCAACTAGGCGATTTTAGACTTAAAAAGGCAAGAAGACCTCACATAGTCAACTATGACCTCATGGAGGATAAACTGACCATGTGGAGGCTGAGCCAACCACGTGGAAATCAATCCACATGGTATACCTTGTGGGAATTACTCCAAAAACTGTCCCCTATTTTAGAAAATACCCCTCTATTTGGGTATTATGTATTCGTACAACCTTTTTTCAAGACACTCCAATTTTGATGACCACCATGGCTATCCTTTTGTGGGTAAAAACATTGAGAATTATATCTTTAAGACTCTACAAAGTCCACCTAAATAACAAGATATGGGAATTCAAATCAGTATACATGCCTTCAATCATTGATTCACTTGATAAAAGAATAGTCCATGTCATCATCTTGAATGGGTAGAACCATTATAGGGATCATGATTGTGGATTACCTAAAAAATATGGGTCCCCATTAGGAGGGAAATAGGTCAGTCTCCCATTGCTCTATGATGAATTTATTCTCTTTCTATCAAGGTTGGACAGGTAGGGAATATATCATGGAGTTAGAACCTAATATTTCTTGTAGGATACCACACTTCGGCTTTTGTACCCTACACTAGCCTACTATTTGGAAGGAATACAATGATGAGATTCTTTTATAGGTATAAGACCTAATATTGTTCCTATATATTATGCCGCCAATGTGTTAGGAATACACAAAACATGACCTCCTACCGATATAAAAGGGATAATATAACTTTTTATGAAATTCCACTTCAGGGGTAAGTCTCACCGACATGTTTTTGTGAAATTTGTTTGACCATCCATTATCACTTGTTTTTAATATCAATCACAACTCACATTGTATTAGAGATCTATGCTGACTATTCCATTAGCATAATTACAACACGTTCTCAAATGGACGTCCACCTTAGGTATAATCCCCAATAACATCTTTCATTAGGACTGCATCAATATGTATTCCCCAAACCAATTTAGTCATATGATCCTTCTAAATGTGCATGAACATCTACAATATATTATTTCTCACACTGAGAATAACTCATGAAGTCTTAGAAATTTGGGTTGATCATGCCATTATCATGAAATAAGAACCTTAAAACTGGACCTCTATCCTTGGTGTAATCCCCAAAAATGATTGATTCTTTACAAAGGGATATATTATTTATGACATATTCCATAAAGGGTAAATATCCACAACGGAGAACCACCATACAGCCTCACATGTGTAATCACCGCTCCATTATCTTTTGTGTCACTTCCCATGGAATATACACCCATACAAAATAACATCTGACTACATATAATACATTATAGTCACATGATATTAAACTGAATGACTACATCCTTATAGAATAGTGTTGAAATACATGTTACAATCCCTACATAAGTCCTTAAACTATATCAATCAAACTATGTGGGATCTTATTCTTGTTTACAATATCATATATTGGATATCTCTATGAGGCCTTAACACAATATTTATATATCATTTTTTATTTTTAGGAACCCCCCTAATATTTACTTCTAACACAAAAATATTCCTTTATCAATAGATATTCCAAATTACATCATGCCCCCACATGAAGGGACACTTTACTTCCCAGTATTAATATATTTTATTCAGGGCCATATTCCCTAATATTTCTCTTCGAAATTCCATATACCCAATAAAACAATGATCCTGGATAGAGGTACATGAGCACTATAGGTATAATCAAATCTCTTTTATTAGGATATATCTCTAATGAAATCATACTTCCACCCAGTATTATAGATTTCTACTAGCTGACCCCACCGATCCTTATTGGGTTATATTCCCTCCAAGATTAACCAAAAAGGTTCTCTTATAAATAAGTCCCACACTAACCATCAATAGGAATCTATTCTATGATAAATTCTTTTCTAAACAAATTTAAACTACTTGGAATTGGTTCTTGTCACAATATCTTAAAAGGTACTCAATGCCGCATTAAGTGGAACCAAACTACATGGATTATGATTACATTTTTGGGGATATGTGGGATGCATGTTTAATGGGTCCAATCCTAATAATGAAGTTCCAACTATCTCCCTATATTACATTAATCTTCTGAGTGCCTGATAATGGGGATTTGAAGTAAAATATCATCCATTAACTCAATAATGGAGAAGAAAGATAAACATTCTAATATATTCAAATGATTTATCATTCATTAATTCTCATTATCAATCAACCATCATTCAAAAGGGTAACTAGTATTTTTATAAACATAATTGGGTAAGTCTTAGGAATAGTTCTTAAATTTATAAGAGAGTATTGAATTAATAAATAATTCCCCAAAAATGTATGGATAATCTTGACCACCCATTAAATCGGTTTGATGTGCATTAATGGAGTCATGAGTATGTCACTATAACCATCTTCCATCATAAATTATGATCGTATAATGTTAATAAACCATACAGTGTTATTATGCATTAAAAAGAATTATACCCAATATGAATCTAATAGTCATAAATACGATCAATGTCAAAATAACATCACCACTACCGGCTTCACCGTTCGATGAAAATACATAGTAAAAAATAATAGACCTAAACTGAATCTTATAAGCATGAAGTTGAATGGTGTAAAAATTAAATCACTATCATCAGCTTCACCATTCAACAAAATATTTAATCAATACCAAGAAGGTGAACCTGTTATGAATCTTATAATTATAGGACACCAGAACACCTTGAGAGGCAAGGGTGAATTAATGAGTCAAAATTTTCTTTTAAAGTGAGGTATAATGTTCACATGTTGTTAAGAAATTGTTAAAACTATGTTATAGAATCGTTTTATAATTAGATATTGAAATGTAGAGAGAAATAACATCAGTTTTACTTGGTTAACGACAAGGGATAGCCTAAATAGTATATACCAAAGGTGTGCAGGTCATAACAAAATGTCCTAAGATAAATAGTTATTGTGGAAAATATAATTTCAGTCATAGTGACCCTATTATAGGTACACTTCCATAATAATATTTTATTGAAAACACAATACCTTCTTTGGAAAACTTCTGTTGACCCACTAAACCACTGATTTAGGAGAAGTATTACTCATTTTAATGACTTGAATGTCCCTTTAGTAGATTGAAATTTAAATCTTGGTCCTTGAATATCATGTGACTCTTCTAGTATTGATGTCCTAAGTTGATTCACTTGAAATCACTATTCACTTAAACAAGATGTTCAACACTACTATTCATGAAGCTCTAAAATTATGGGAAACCACTTTAATGATTCAAAGAAATAAAATACTTTGTAAACCCACAAAAATTTTATAATATCCCAATCTTTATGAATATTAAATACTTCATGGAAAAAACTGCCTTTGTGAAAGCTCACTGCCTTCACAGATCAAGCTCCCCTCACGAAACTCACTACCTTTACAGTTCAAACTACCTTTTGAAGCTCACTATCATCATGGAACTCTAAGTATTCATGAAACTCATGATCTTTTTGATACATAAATAACTCAAAATAATTTTCATTATTTAATAATTGACCAGTATTTTTGTGATTCTCAAACTCACATAGAGTTCTAGATTTGACAAGATCCAATCCTTCACAAAATTGGGGTGATACAGACATTTCTCCAATTCATTTTTTATCAAATGAAGTGGGTATACACATATTTATAGTAATAACCCTTCATGAAGATCCCACATGTCTAATGGACTTTTCTCAAACCTCCGAAATCAATTTTGCAAAGATATTATATTAATGATGCTCCAGGGGAATTTAACTCATTCACAAATATTCTCATAGTAAAAAATATTTACTATCTTTTCATTTCTCATTTGAAAACCTTATCATATTCATAAATATTTATTTTATTTTCATTTCATGTTCATGATGATTATTCGTGATGCTCAAAATCTTCATGAAGATCAACCTTTGAGAAAACCAGTGTTCATGATACTCACTCCTTTATCATATTTGAGAAGTGTTAATCCTTGAAAACTAACTTTTGCGAAGCTTTATCCATCCTCCTGATTTGAGCCATAAAATTTAGAAAACACTGGGAAATGATGTTTCCTTAAAAACTATATTCATATTGTATTGTAATATCAATTTCCATGAAAAATCTCTGATCAAACTATTGTGGATTGACAACAAACACAAACTAGAGTCCTCTTCCATATTCTATCTATGAAATGCCTTGGTTTTAACAATAATCATGTATATGGATGGTCATAGAATAACATCACCACATTTAACATCACCCTTTCACACAATATATAGTCAAATAATAAAATACGAAATATATAATAATCTTATAATCAATAAGATAGTTACTATAAAAATAACATCACCACTATTGAATTCAACATTCAACACAATAATCAGTATAAATAAATTTTTTTAACCCTATGTAAATCTTATAATCAAAATGATAGTTGATGTAACAATAGTATCACCATCACGGGATTTACTCGTCGATGCAATTAATGGTCAATATAGAAATGATGAAATTTGAATGAATAATACAACTATGAATATAGTCAGTGTCAAAATAACATCACCACCATCAACTTCACCCTTCAATGTAATATGTGGTCAAAAAAATGGTGAACCTGATGTGAAACCTATAACCATAGAAATGGCGAACTATAATTTACTATATTTAATTTGGGTAGTATATATTTTTAAATCAATATTCCATATTGCTGCATTGATTACTATTATTGTTTCCCTATTGATTTAGGAATTTTTTAAGATTTTTATTCGATCACTTGTAATGAAATCATAATCAGATACTCATTCTTATGCCTAAACTATGAATAAAGGCATAACATAATTTTTTGATAGAGAATTTTTACCCCCACATCGTATCAAGTGATTGGTTTTTATGATCCTAGTTCAGGAATACTATTGCAATGATATTATCCAAACCAGAAGGATGCTCAAGAGTGTCTCTATATTATAAATCCCAAAAATGATAATCATTGAATGAATTCAGTGTCTAAACAGGTGTCCCCCATTTGGCCTTTAACTTTTTTCGGATTATTTACCTAGAATTTAATAATGAGCACCTCCCCTAACTATGTGATATGAACAAACCCTTCAGTCGCATAACTTTTTAGGAAGTGAAAAGGTGGTCTCCCGCACCAGATGACACCACCAACTCCAGACAACTCATAATCTTAAGCATCCTGTTGACGATGTAGTTCACCAATACTATATCATAGTTACAGAAATTGGGGAGCCTTGAAGGCCTCATCATGGTAATTGGGATGTTGAATCCATTGGGTGGGTCTATATCCATGTTCCCTCTTTGAAATCAATGTATCATGCACTAGCTATTAATAAGAAGGTGATGCATAATTTGATTTCCATAGATAAAGCTGAACCATATTCCTACTCCCTCATATTAATCTTAATATAATGCTCTGGTAGATAAAAGAGGATAGGAGGGGGAATATGTCCCTAGTTTTATAGAATAAATTCACAACCATATCCCAGAAATATCCAAAAGGAATGCCTATATACTATCTCAAACTCATTATAACTATAGGCATATTTTAACTACCATAGAGGAGATCCATCGATAAATACTAAAAATAAAAAAGGGATAGATTAATATTCTTGATCCCATTGATAGTGTATCATATCCACATATTCAGATACAAACATATGTTAAACTAAATATGCTTAATCAGATTTAGAAGGATCACTGGCATATTCTGATGAATAATCAGGCATACGAATAGTCTCATTTCACTATTCAAACTGGAGTTCATCAACATAAATTGATAGTCACCTTGGACAAGATAATATCCCCATTAAAAATATATTTTATATTCAGAAACATATTCTGAAGGAAAATAAAGGACAAGCTTATATTATTTCCCTCATACAAAAAATTTCCCATCATACTTTGGTATTGGATGTAGGGAAACAACCATCGGTATATTTTGATGGAGAATATATGTAAGGCCCATATTCCTTCTACTTCCAATGAAAGAGCACATTAGAACAACTCATAAGTGATACCAAAGGGGGAATATATCCCATTTACCAATCTTGAAGAACATCATTATATTCTAAGAAGGAAAAATCAAACTGAGCACATATCCTTATTTTGACAGATATTACATTGTATATTCAGATGGTCAGTAGGAGTTAGGCCCATATTCTACTCATACCAATAATGTAACATATTAACACACATTATATGAGATTAAGTAGGTGGAATATATTCCCTATCTCATTTTGGAAGATCATCATCATATTCTGATAATGAATAAAAAGAGGGACTAACACATATCATCATTCAAACGGAGGTTGATCGAAATATTTCGTTATTTAATTAATGGTGGGATTATACCACTACTAACATATTAAAAACATCCCGAAATATTATGATTGTTACCTAGTAGAATTTTTATACCTCCCCCAGTATTAGAGATACCTATAAATATATTTTTATGTTGATTTATTGAACGTCTAGGAGGGTTCCAACTCATAAATATTCCAACCAATCATATAAACTACCCAAAAAATGATTATGAAAATCTAAATTAATCCATTACCTAAAATAATTTACATATCATGAGGAGGAATATATTCCTAACCTAATTAATTCTACAATTATTGATCCTAAAAAATTATTATCAATAACATCCCAAGTATTTATCAACTCCTCATCATATGGAGGAGGTAGTATTTACCATGGATGGACACCCCACGGTAGAATATATATAGATCACAAGCACTAAAACCCTAATATATACTATAGATATTTTTCTCATAGTGATATCTTACCCATTAATTTATATACCACCCTCTATAAAGTACCTTCATGTATAGGAGTACTTGAAAATTTATGTTCAACTATATATAGTGATATATCAACAGCTAATAATCCATTATCACAATCAATTGATAGTTGGGGATATTATCTTTAATATCTGAATCCCGAAAATCAGGGGTCATCATGCTCAGAAAATAGAAATTTTTGTCTAATTGGGTAGTGGAATATTCATATGAGAATAAGAGGAATACCATGGATATGTAGAGTGAGCTTGTTGAGGGTGATATATTGATTATGTTTTGGCCCACAACAACCTCTTAATAAGAGGTTACTTCATAAATAAATGGACAATGTATACACTATCTGAACCTCAACATGTGGATAACTCATCCCCACTAGTAGGTGAAACATATTCCCTTCATGGGATATATTGATCATCTTATAGTAATAGAAAAACATGCCCACCATGTTTCTTAAGATTCCTTTTAGTGGCATGAGTTATAATGTATGAAAAATAATTATAACAATCTTAAAATGATTATATTTATTAATTTTATAAACTCTAATATATTATTGTGAATACACTATCTAGCATGCACATCAGAGAGTGGAGTCAATATGGATTTCTTCATATTATCTATCTCCCAAGTCGGAAAATCTTTTTCAGGTAGATATCATGAAATACTATTACCCCAGGCCAAGTCATAGAAAAAAGGTGCATTTTGTGACTAACTAGTTCAACGAAGTTTTACTATTTGAAAATCCTAAAAATGGAACATTCATAAAAAATGATCCATTTGAAGGTAATTTTATCAAGCTTATAAGAAATTTGAAAAGGCCTCTTAGTAGAGAAAAATAGGGCCCGTAGTTATAGAGTATTCTCTTCAAACAAGTATATCATTATCAAAACAAACATTTCTCCTAACCTGTACCCTTATAAAAGGACTAAAAATTCAACAGGATTTCATATCTCCATCGTCTATGAAAATCATGTGACATGGCCAACATGTAGGGCTATGGTAGTTTTCATTATATCCTATACTTCCACCACCTATGGGATCATTAAATCCCCAATGAATTCTAGATTTAATGGAAGAAGAGATAACTAAATCAAATTAAGAATTGATGATCTAATTTATATCATCACTACTACTTCCACCACCCTTGAGATCATAAAATCCCCAATACTATATGGATATGACTAGGAAAGAATCTAGAAAAACATTTCCCATAGTACTGGATACATTTATATCATTACCAACTCCACCACTAGGGGATTCATTCTTCATCAAACTAGGATAAATCTAATAGGAATTATCTCCATTATTATTCGCAATGTATTACATATCATTACTATTAGGGACACAATCAATGAGATTCTTTGGCAGAAAATTATAGGTCACTCACCATAGGAACCTCCAAATATAATAGGATGGAGGAAAAATCAATCCTATAAGTTATCTTATGCCCAAATGGTCTTCCAATAAGGAAATTAATTTTTTTTTTAATTTAAATATTCCCTCAATGAATATCTAGAGGTCAGTATAACTCTATATAGTTTAGAGGTGGGTGATGACATGATTTTAGGTACCTAGTATTCTTCAATTAATGTAGTCACTAGTAATTTGGTCGATTCAAATATCAATATGGAGGAACAAGATAAAGAGGTGTTGATCTAATATAAAATTTTCACCAAGTTATCTTAGTCAGTCTTCCATACTAAATATTTGAGAAAAAATTAGAACTTGAAACCCCCACGAAATCATCTTCCACTATAATGATTTTTGTTAGCTAAGGATAAGGGGAAGGTCGTGTCATCACATTATGAGACCCCTAAAGAAATAGATGGAACTTATATAGAGTAGAAATTGGTGAGATAAAAAGCCAGGATAGAATAATTTAGACAACTCAATGACTTGATTATCAGGCTAAATATTTATATTGAATACAAAAAAATTGTTGAAACTAATTTATCCCATATAATGAGACATATATAGCTAAAAATATCCACTCCACAAACTAGTGATGTTTTTGAAAATCTTGTCAGTCTTGGAGCTAGATTAAAAATTTTCCTACCGCTCATAGCTATATACTATCAAGATTTCTCTCTACTAAGACCATAGTTTTAAAAAGCTGATGAAAGTTATCCTCTACCCACAAAAAATGGTTTAAAATAAAAAATACCACACAATTAGGATGTATTATGTCTCACATACTATTTCTAATCAATCATCCTCATAGCCGATAGTACTTCCGGAGTTATTGGACTCTATCCAACCCCTTTTCACTCGAAGGGAGTCCATAAAGCGGAAGCATGAAATGGAAAAATGGGAGAGAAAATATTACCTTTATTGGGTAGATGAGTCCCTTCTTCCACCCAGTGTTTTATTTCTTAAATTACCAACCTTTGACGGAACTAGTGATCTAGAAAAACATATAACATGTTTTGTATCCCATTTTACCTCAATGATGTGTTTCCTTGACCAAAAAGAAGTTTCTAAACTCAGATGTTTATTAAACACATTATAGATTATATATTTTTTCTGGTACAATAATCACACTAAAATGTAAATTAATAATTGGGATGATTTAAAATGCTAATTACTATATCAATTCAATTTCACATTGGGATATATACAAATCATTTACCTTTCAATGTTTAAAAAAACATGATAATGAAAGAGTTTTAAATTTTGTTACCAGGGGAAGGAAATAACCTATTACCAAGGTATTAAACATATATAGGCCTATATAGTATAGTTATGTGTACCCAATTTATATATTGAGTTGAAAAAACCTCTCATCCCATTGAAATTTCCTTGCAGATTCATAGAATTGGTTTCAACAGCCGAACAGATGGATGCTAGTCTTCGTCTTAGTAGGTCCAATATTCAACACATGCTCTAATATGAAGAAATGAAAATATATTGGGCATAAATAGTGATTATCACACTCAATACAACCCAAATAATTGATTTAGGTCCAAATATAACTCAATTTCAGACAAAATCTCTCTTTAAAGTATCTAAACAACGATAGTGTCCTCAAGAAGGATTGAGGAGGGAGAAAACCCATATGAGTTCTAAGGAAAAAATTATCATAACAATTATTTTAGAAGTTAGATAGTTCTAGGGTATTTTATCACAACCATGTAAAATAATCTTCTCAAATTCATAGAAATTGCAGGATCAAAGGAGGTTGACTATATTTACCACCCATATAATTGTCTTTAAAACTAAATGTTGGGTTATAGTATCAAATAACTTGTTCTTAAAATACATACATCAAATGATGGTGGACCCTAAATTGGTAAAATGGGAAAACCTCAAAAAAATTTAGTTTATGTATCCACTATTCCACCAAAGGATGAAGGATCCTAGAAACATGTCCATGGAAATCATGCACATAAATGCAATGATTGGATTTCAAAAAAATAGTTGATTATGAGAATGATATAATCATTACTCAATTGTATAAAGAAATCATGACTCTGATTCCATCAAAAACAATTGAAATGATTATTCTGACATCACAATCATCCAAAAATAAGCATACCCAATAAAATATAAATATGTATCATTATGAATAAGAGCACCCTTGAACAACCCCTAATCCATTTCAGACACTGTAAGATTTATTTCCCGCAACATTAGGAGGATAAAATACATCCCACAAAACAAAACTATCATCTGATAGAGAAACTTTATATTACTTATTCTATATCATTTATTTTACTAGACCATTTTCTAATGAAGATGTTGAAAATGAATATGAGACTTAATCTTTCTTGCTTTTTGATCATCACAATGTTCTTGGAATGGTATTATATAAGCTATGGTAATAAAAATTTTAAAATGAATCCCATCATGTGTACCATTAGGGTGACATCAAGAAAGTTACTTGATTTTATGATATGTCATCATGGTATCAAGGTAAATTTTAGGAAAATGAGAGAATTTATTACTATGTCCCTTCTACAGACCCCCAAAGAGTTGAAAGGATAATATAAATTTCTTGATTTTACATTAACTTTCATTACCAATTAGGCTGGAAAATATTTCCCCATAATAAGATTAATAAAGAAGGAAATCCACTATATGTGGGATGAAGGTTGCCAGTAATCCTTTTATATACTT
This sequence comes from Viscum album, assembly GCA_963277665.1. Classification (NCBI taxonomy): domain Eukaryota; kingdom Viridiplantae; phylum Streptophyta; class Magnoliopsida; order Santalales; family Viscaceae; genus Viscum; species Viscum album. The sequence goes on along the minus strand of OY728143.1, from coordinate 174,311,479 downwards.
AACTACTATCTTCTGCACCCACCTATCCTGATGCCTCTTGTATAATGTAATGAAATAATTGTCAATGTGGAGTCTCAAAAGTAATCATTTGGTATACTCCATTCCAAAAATAATTATTCATAAAATGAAAATATATTATAGTATCATAGCCGAAAGAAGCTCAGTACTAATACTCAATATTCTAAAATCAAGAAGAATTTCTTTAGGCTGATCATTGCTGTAAAAAATCATAGGAATTATTTACAACAACATGAATTAATTTAATTGACTCATATAAAAATTATAAATTATATACTCATCCACCTAATGCTAATTAGATGAACAAAACGATGGGAAGCCATATCACAATAGTTTTATGTGAAATTAACACCTAATAATTTAATTAAAGGTTCAAAATTAACAGATTTTCTTATAGAACACCCACTCCTAGAAAGAAAATCAATTAATATAGAGATCCTTTATAAATAATTAATTTTCATTCAACACCCCCAGCCTATTTGGGAGATGTACTTTGGCGGAGCTTTTAGGGTCCCATCAGAAAGAGAATTGATGACTCAAAGGAAAAAATGGTTGGTCTAGGCGTTTTATTTATCTCCCCAATAAAGGTATCCCTTCTATATTTTTTGTACATTAAGAGGGTTTCAACAATAGTGATGTAGAATATCAAGCCACCATCATCATCTAGATGTTTTCCCTTGAATATTTAGTGATACATCTACATATATTAATGGTTATTAAGAGTGGATAATTAAAAATGTAATTAGAGAATATTCCATCAAAAATGAAGAATTAATCAATTTTTTTCTGATGTCTTTGAAATAATGATATAATAAACTCAAGATCCAACTCTAAACCAAGTCCATAAATCAAAAAATTATAACGTTGATACATTAGCAAGAAATTATAAAGTAATGGAAGATCCAGACTAGGAAGAAATAATTATTCACATCATGCATCACAATGTTATCACTCCAGTAAAAAAATATAACATGGAAGATATCATTGAAATTAACATCACTGTATTGAATGATGAGATTATATCCTCTTAAATAAATTCCAATATTGGGTGGATTTACCCCATAACAGACTATCTCTAATGTGGGATTTGACTGTCATATTGTTCCATGAAATAATTCATCTGGTGTTGAGTAGTGGAGTTCATTCTATTTGACTAACCAAATACACAAAAAGAACTATAAAATGAGGCAACAGTTGAATAATACACATATTTATTGAACAAGTACAAATACTTATATTCATGATAGAGGTCCATGCCAGAACATGCGGTATGCGTCATTCGAGTACCGATCACTCCCATCAAATAAGGATGTTTAAATATTATTTTCCTACATTGACACCATATTTTGTTGAATCTAGTTGGAAATTACATATCTTTAAAATATGTTTCAATTTTCTCAATTAGAATCTATATTTATTGCATATTGTTATATATTCCTGACCATTTTTCATATAAGGAATGTATATAATGGGGAATATCCCTTGAAAATAGTAAGGTTATTCTAGTGAAACCTTTCTTCCACCAACTTCTTTTCTAGGTTGACCAAGGATACAACCCTCATGGATGTTTGAGAAAAGGGTATTATTAGATTTTTGAAGTTGAATATAATTACTAGATATGGTTTACTCCACATGATATTGAAATAAAAGGTGAAAAAAATTCTTCCAAGTTGAAGGGACTATATCAATAATACAATATCCAATACAACTAATCCTCTCACAATTACAATTTAACAAATGGGAAGATGAAATACTTTAATAAGACCCTATCTAATATACTTCATTATATGGTATACAAGAATTATAATTCATACCCAAACATGCCATTTCCTTCCTTATAAGATTATAACACCATACCCCTCACTTCCATGCAAGCGACTATATATTATTTTGTGTATATAATAGAGGTTGTTTTACCAATCGAAATCCCAATGAACTAAATCCATGTCAATATCTTTAACCAGCTATCTAAAGATGAACAATACTAGAAAATGATGGATTAATTAGTGTTTCTTGATGAAAAGTGATTGTGCACACACAAAACCTATAGATCAATTAAAATCATGTTACACAATACGTTAATAAGAAAGCTGACCTTAATTCAGTACTTTAGCTACAACTCATGATAGATATTAGAAATGAAATGATAGAAAAAAGAGGCCACCAAAATTGGTGTAAACGTGGGAGGGACCTAACATCACACATGAAGTTAACCCTGATGTGACATATTACCTAATCAAAATATATTTAGAATATATCACACCTCCTACTAATGTGTGGGTTATTAAGATGAATTTTTCATAATCTAAATCTAATGACATTCATCTTGGTCACATGAAATAGAAATATATGAAAAAATTCGTGATGCGCGATGTTAAACTGCATTGTCTGGGTATTTGGAACACAATCATGAAACACATGCCTTCTGGGTCCTTACTGCATGCAATTAAACTACATGACAAGCTAGTTTATGAATTATGGCCTTAAACCAAAATCCTCAAATCCTATATGAATCTAAACTATAATGAGTGAACCATTTACTATATCCTATTTCTCCCCTTTATGAGATCTCTATCCATGTATAATACTCTCACACACAATATAATAATTCTTTAGAAAATAAATGACCATTATTCCATGCAAATAAGTCATATCCACGAATTAAATATTTTATAAAATTATTATATATGGATTGATTAATATCCTTATATGATATGTGATGATTATTGGATCATTTATCTTAGTCCCAATAGAAGACTTCATCAGTCAAAAATTCCCTCACGCATATGTAAAAGCATTATATTTATAAAGAGTTACCCCGCACCAGAACTATATGTTTCAATATTATTATCCTCATAAGATAAGTAGTGATACTGGGATCCATTATTCTTGGCTAATCCACAAATATCATCAATGTAAAATTTACTTACCCCTTTGTAAGATCAAGATCTATAGATGGAATTACCATAACAAGGACTATATGTGGCATGATTCATGTTCTTTCAGGAAACAAAATGATGCCCATAATCCCTATCCCAGGTCTAGATATATTAATTTAAAATTCCTCCACCTAATATTATTTGATGATCAGATCATTTTTCATTGAAATCAGGTATCTTTGCTTTTTAGTACTATAAAATGTATCATTTAATCCACATTTTAATTAGATATGTGAATTTTTTTTTCAAAACTCCCCCTCCTGCATATGAGCAAGATATGCGCATGGATATTAAGAATGGGTCCCCATATCATTAATCCTATATTAAGAAAATTTACACATACTCATTCATAGAAGACTAATATATGTATAGTTTATATACAATAACTACATGTGTCATTATTCCGGATATCATGGGATACATTATATCATTCAGATCACTATTGAAAACATAGCCTCAAACATTATCTGACATTCTTATGGTGGTATAACCACTCATTATTCATACCAGGTACCTTTTAATCACTTTATTATAGAGTATGTCTTACCAACCAATTGCCTTATTCATATAATATAGATCTATGAAGGGAATTTCTTAAAAGAACTGCACTTGGGTTAATTCTTGCGTTTTCTATAAATATAGTGATACCTATATCATATATCCTAGGCCCATCCATATGTTTTCACTAATTCAACTAGTTCCTAGTTTCAAGTTTTTTCATTCTTTTAAGGACTTCTTATAGGATATATAAGAGTCCATTTCATATGACTTTAAACATCTCTATATAAGTCCTCATTATAAAACATTGAACCTAAATATAGTTGAGTCTTTGTTGTATATATTACAATTTTATGGCATATAATAATGACATGTCACTTGATAATTTGTTATTTTATGATATGTAGTGAAATATAATCTATAAAATCAAATCCCACATATAAACCATTATTCATATTTACTCCTCTCAAAAGGATTGTGATAACCCAAATATTTTCATATATCATCAATAATGCTTCTACCACATATTTGAATATGATTTCCTCAAAAAACCAAACTTATATTTTAAACTTATTTAAATTTCCAAGAAGATCATTGTCATTGGTAATAATAATACATGACTCAAATGAACACTTTTTTTGGTTATGTATATATTCCTCAACATAACTCTATATATTTTCCCCAATCATGGTCTATCAACCAAAATCATCACATCTTAAATGCAGGGACCTATAATTTCCATATTCTATGAAAATATCAAATAAGAAACTATTTTCTGAAAATAGATTGTGGTTATCCTTTGTGTACCAATGATTATTTGTTACTCTTGATCCAATAACCTGAATTTTCATATTGTATTGACATCATTTTTCCATTTTAAAGAGGTGTTAGGGTTTCTTTAGTTCTTAAGCCCCACCCTAGATTGTTATTTTTCTCCCATTAAAAGAAAAATATATATATCATGACCCTTAACTATTAAAAAAACCTCCAAGAAAATCTATAACTTCAGTGGGATCCAAATTATTATTTTATTTACCATTCCATTTATCATTAGCTTTTCATTAGTAAAATCTATTTGACCCTAAATACCATCCTTTGTTGATCCAAATCACATTTAATTTAACTTATCATGAAATATATACAAAAACTTGTCATGATAAAGACTAGAAAAAGAATATTGAGTAAAAGTAATGTCTCCACTAGATAGCCCTCTCACATTCACGGATTGTATAAGAGTTAGAGTGAAAACAGAAAAAGGAACATATATTATTTGACCCAGCATATGAATAAATAAAAATCCATGTTTTCCTTACTATTTACTCTCATTAATGAAAAGGATGGAGTAATGATCTATCATATCCATTCAGCTTGATGATTTATTCTGTACACAACAACCAAAATATTAAGGTAGTAGAACCTTCTTTGAGTATCATTCATCAATAAACTACTTTATTTTCCATGTTTTTGATCCCTCATAAACCATTAATGGCTATAAATAATGAGTATAATCAAATCCAAGGATTTTTTTTCACTATGAATATGTAACTCAATATAACTCTATATATGATCCCCAATTTTATATTATCATTAAAAATCATCTCATCCTAAGGGGAGGGACCCATAATTTCAATATGCTATAACAAAATGACAATAGAACCCATAATATGAATATGAAAAATTGTTATCATTTGTGTATATATTCCAATTCATCATACATGGTTCAAACTTCTCATAATATAATTTACACAACGCAATATAAATCTATTAAAATGGGTTTTATAACCTCATCGTTATGCCTCCTTGCACTGTACTTGTTCTTGAGGCATGAATATGATGTACAATTGTTGAACCTTTTGACCCATTATGCATAATCTTAAACTACGCAACACGTTATTCAAAGCACTATGACCCTAAAATACATATATTATTCTAAAATTTTATCTGCATACATACCATTAGTCTCTCATTAAAATAAATTTTCTTCCCTTATATTACTATAAAAACTACATCGTCTTAGGTTGAAGATGTATGACCTAAAACATTAGTGAAATTAGGAAAAATTTGTTCAAACTTAAACATCTGACTTCTTTAGTCCTAATCATAAGGCCTTAAACCATTTATAAAATAATTATATAACATTTTTTGTCAAAACATGTAAAATGCAGTCTATAAAAAATCCATTTTCGTTCCTAATAGGCATCCCCCATTTGAGGATAAGGATAAATAATCACTTGTTTCAAAATAAGAAAATACCTAAAGCTTAGTTTTCTATAATATAACCATTATATAAGAAAATATACATAAATTATCTACATTTCCTAAGAAAAATAGGTAGCTTTCATATATAATTCCAAGGATATTTTGAATGATTAAGATTTCCATCCTATGTTCCCCTTTTTGAGCCTCATCCCATCAAGTTCGATCATTAATAAAAATTGACTAAATCTAGTGTTTGGTGACTATATTTGTACATTTACACATCTATGATCTAAACCCATAAGGGGACCCTATATAATCAATTGAATCATTAATACTGTTTGAAATTTTTTATATGTTTAAGGGGATTCAAATTAACTTAATTCTACCCTTAGAATGTTTCACAAGATAACAAGTTTCATAATATAGAGAAATGTATCCAGAAAATAAAGTTAAAAATGATCAATGGAAAAAAATTATTCATTGATAAAATATAATGGGAAGATTGTAAAAAACATAGATTATCTCCCTACCATTTCATTAAAAGGTAAATAAATAAAGGCAACTACATGTGATTTTGAAAAGGTGAATTTATAAAGTTCTCTAATTCTTGATGAGAGTCATCATTGGAACAATAAAAGGAACCAGTCTAACAGCTTCATTATAGTCCATTGGGTACATATCCTCAATGATAGTGGACAATAATTGATTCCTTCATCAGAAGGCCTCATGATTTTTGATTATCGGTAGTATAAGTGCTCTCTATTTGACCATGTGACAATCATGCTCCTAGAGATTTGTAGTGTACATGACCATATAATCTTGAATTTGTAATTCTATCATAGCTTAATTGCTTATATATTTTATGGAATCCTCTAAATATCACATAATAGTGGGAACTATAAAATAAAAAGTAGTTTCTCTCTTAGATCACAAATTAATCTCGTGTGACTAAAATCCACCTTAAGAGAACATACATGTGTTGATAGTAAAATATTCTTGTACCCAATCCTAAGAAATATGGATATGGATTTATACCCAATTGCTAATATTCTCCAACAATGTATCCTTGTAGATGGAAGAAACTGGGTGCTAGTACAAATTCTACAATATTTTTACTTAGAAACAACTTCATTATTAACACCCTATTCACCCACAGAAACAAAAATATAATCATGAATAAAATCCATGACATAGGATATAGATTTATTTAGTGGTATAAATATGGGTAAATAATCAACTACCACTCCCTGGTTGAACCCATGGTCTAACTCAATAAGAGAAAACTCCACTAGTAGATCACTTGTAGTTGGGAAAATAGAATTAACATCATCAACAATGTATTTTTCCATTACTGCTAGCTCCAAACCTATTACCATATCAATATAATGAAAATGTGGGGATCATGACACTGTATGTTTCATTTTATTATTTATACTATTATCAAAGGGTTTGAAGATATACTCTATGGTCTCTCCATGGAGAGTGATTTGGGATGATAATGGTTTGTTCACCCATTGGACACTCTTCCCTAGTAAGTTATTTGAAAAATTATCAATCTATGACTATGTATAATACAATGACAAGTGGATAAAAGTACATATTAGAGGAAATATAATTTTAACATTTTTATCCAATAACTCAAGCATCAGTCAAAGATAGAGAATTATAATAGGATATCACTCCCACCTAACTTCAGTAACAGGAAGTAGGGACACCCTCTATAAACACCAGTATTTGACTAAAAATATATAAGGTTAATATGGAACATATATTATCAAATAATCTATCCAATTCATCCAGACCCCATTATTGAAGTAAATGATAATGGAATTCTAATCCTTGGTATTTCTTTCATTGTCAACAACTATTCTAGAAGGTGTGTCACTATAAGTAGTCTATATGAAAATTAAATGATTTCTCAACATGTTAGTGACTACATTAACCCTCAAATTCCATGTTTGGTAGTAAAAAATGATGTGAAATATTTCGTGAGATGTGTAATGATGAACTGTTAAATTGTTTTGGAACTCATAGAATGAGAAATATTCTACCATCCATCAATATGGAAACCATAATTATAATAATGAAAGAATTTATTACATAAAAATTACATATTTTTAAATTAATATCACATATATATCATAATAATACATGCTTGAGTATAGAAATGGTTTGATATATTTGGGGACTAGATACATAATTAACTTATTTTCATGAAAAATCTTCAATATCTCCAACAAAATTCTTCACATATTGTACCGTTTTAAGATTATAATACTTATTACCCTTATTCATAACTTTTAGAAAGTGGAAATATTTAAAGGGGTTAGTTCATATCATCAGTAAGGGTAAAAATGGGGGATATGGGTCAATGATCTTAAAGAGAATAATATAACCACAAGGGTAAGAGAACATGATCAATACTTATGAAAATCATACCCAATCAGTTTACATCATAAGTCATGAGTCATGTAATCAATATTTTAGAATAATATAATACATTTTCATAATAATAAATCCAAAATTATTATACATGGAACATAACAGCAGAATATAACATTGGAATTTGGAACAATCATATACATAAGAAATCATAGCACTATAAACATTTATAAACACAAATTGGTACACTCATCATGTTAAGGAAATGAAATCTGTTTCATAAATATGTTTTTAGATACGAAACCAGGTCTATAAATAAAATTTTATAACATTTCATAATATGAAAATGTCCATGCATAATATTATGAATGTTAAATCAAGTTCACGTATGACATAGTCATTTCCTGAGATATATAGATTTACCCAATGTATTAGAGGGATATATAATTATAGGACCACCCATTACATAATGATACCCATATATAAGGGTTCCATATGATCATACAAACATTTATTATAACATAACATGTGGAAAGAAAACAATTTCAAAAAAAATTTCATCATAAATTAATTACCCTGTCAAAATGTAATGTGTTTTATAGAATCATTGTTAAAATACCATCGTCATAAGATATAAAGACAAATAATGTAAATGGTATAATAATATAATATCATTTATAAATAATAAAAATCCTTGAATGATATTAAAATAGTAAAAATCCACTTTTATAAAATCATTTAAAATATTCTTTGAAAATCAAGAGAAATTATCACTTTTCTTTTCGTACCTTTTGAAATTTGAAAAAAATTATAGAATAGTGGAAATAATATTTTATTTCAAAAAATACATTCAAAATTTTAAAATAACATTCACAAAGAATGATGTACCTAACTTAGTTAAAATCCAATTATTCTATACACGTTAAAAGAGAACAATCTTTTAACATTTTTTTTAAAAGTAAAAACTTGTTATATATAAAATATTTGAAAATATTACCTTAATTATTTGTTAAGAAAGTCAAAAAAATTAAGAAAAAATTATCAAAAAATTAGGTATATATTAAAATATCAATATAAAATTTTAAAAAAACGGATAGGGAGAATAAATATTACAAATTCAAAAAGAAGAAATAAGGTCTAATTTTTATAAAAATATTTTCTCTATAGTTTTAAGAACCAAATAGAGAAAAATATAAGGAAAAATAAAAAACCATAAAATTACAAGATATGTATAAAATATTATAGTTTTAATGGATAATTATTGTATAATTTCTATCAATGGAAATTTAGCATAGATTATCCCAAAATTGAAAGAGATTTTAACACAAACCCTTACTTTAAATCTTGAATTGCTTTGTACACAAAATTAAGATATGAAATGGTAATGTTGTATTTATTATAAAACTATACTAGAAATATATTAATAATTATATTACTATATATAATTCCATTATGACTTCTAATTACCCAACCATTATAATTTCTTCATTGAAATCATTATTCTGGTGAAAACTGATCTATTTTCCATGAATGGAAGGATTCAACGGTTTCGGTCTACACGTAGTAGTCATGATTTCATAATTTATAGAATATAAATAATGTAATAAACCAAATATTTATTAATTATATACAATTTTCAACCATCCATATAGGATGGTGATGAAAAACGAATGAAACACTTCAAGGAGAATGTTGTCTTTACATGCACAAAAGTAATGTTTTAATTCTTCAATGATTGAGATTAAATAATAGAAAAAAATCATTTGAAATTAAAGAATCATAATTATATCATAAATATAAGATATATTATTTAAATCAATAATTATAACCCACCATGTAAAGAAGAAATAAAAAATGAATCACATTGCTTCGTGGAGGCGGTAGTCCACACATACACCCGAGGGACATTATAATTTTCAAATGGATGGAAGGGTATGAAGGTAGATAATATATTATATCTATAGAAGAATAACTATTTTATAATGATCATATATATCTAGTAAAATAATCTATATAACCATCCATGTGATATGACAATGAAAAATAAAATACATTGATTCATGTAGATGGTGGTTTGTATATATGTTTGAACAATGTATAAATTTCTCATTAAATGGAATGGAAATAGAAAATTATTATAAATTTAACATGAAAAAATTGAATTATAGTATATGTAATGGTTTAATAATTTTTATATGGTTATAAAATATTATTAAGAGGTTAACAAATAATGAAACTTTAAATATATTGGTAAATACCATTACCCCTACTTTATGAATCTTAATTTGTATGACACATAAATGTTGCTTGATATAGTCTTTCTCTGATTAAAGGAACTATAGAACTTGTTGAGGAGGAATGAGATGGTATTGTTTTAGGGTTTTTTTGAGATAAAGGGATCATGTGGTGTGGATAATTGAAAATAAGATATTCCCTTTTATAAGTGATGTGGGTTGAAAAAATGTAAATACATGAATCTTTATTATATTATAGATGTGATACTCAAGTAAAGTTGATCCGAATTTCCAAATACTAAAATATATAAATTTTAAGGTATTAATAAAATAATCAAATGATATTTAATTAATTTTTTTTTGTAATAAATATTATCTCTTAGGTTAACCCCCTTTAAACCTTTAAACCCATAATTTGGTAATAAGATTTCTACTGTGGTAAATATTCATTTTGGCCTAAAATTAAGTTAAAAATATTAAATAATATTAATAATTATGAATAAAATTTTTGAATCTATATTAAAATATTAAAATTCTATAAGTGGTAGAAATTAATTCTAATATCCATGAACAAAATGTGTAAAACAATTTTTTAGATAAATATATATTTTAAGGCTAAAATGATTTTATATTCATTCCATGCCTAATAAAACCCATTAGATGAATATTAACATATTTTATTGAATATACTAAAAAATTAAATTAAATAATTCTTAAAATGTAATTAATTCAATTAGTTAACATAAAATACTACGTCCAAAATAAAAAAAATCTTTTAAGACGACAATTTTTTTTACATTCAAATTAATTTATCTTTATTCCTAAAAAATTAATAATAAGCTAAGAAATAATAATTTCATTATTAATATAAATTATCAATATATTTTCATTTGTTCAATAGTGATCAATATATTTTATTAAAAAACAAATCTTGAAAAATTAGTTCTTGAATGATTTTATTCTCATCATTGAAATTTGAGTACTTTATTCCTTGGAATTAATAAAACAATTTTTATTATGGAAACCGTTTCATAAAAATATTTTTAAATATGGTTACCCATATAGATATGAAAAACTTTAAGGGATATATTAAAACTCCCTCTTTTAATAATTTAACATAGTATATATAAGCTCGGTGATGCATTTAAAGCATGATACTGAAAAATTATAATTTATTAAAGAGAAAAAACATATATTATATAATATTAGGCTATTATATTCTACCCATTATGATAATATCACAAACAAATGTGTATTACTATGATATAAAAAAATTAGGATACATGTGTTTCATCACATCCTCATGTTCTTATACAACTTCCTCAAATTTATGGGTTCATTACAAAACATTAAATGAGTGAGTGGTGATGTTCAATAATATATTACCTCCTCGATGAAAAAATCAAATTGATTTTTATTTAATATAATTATCATGAAATATTGTTACAGCCTCGTATTTTACATTATGTGAAGGATCAGGTGTGTACTTAATCAAAAGATATAAATGGAAAACATCATGAACTCGGGATAAGTTAGGTGGAAGCACCGAGAGAAAGGTACCCCTCTGATACGATCAAGGATACTAAAGGAAATGATATATCTTGGGTTTAAAATTATATTATTTTTAAATATTATAACATTCTTCCAAAGATATATTTTAAAGGGATACTTTCCATTATCTATGAACTCAGTAACTTGCTAATAACTATCATCATAATTTTTCTTTCAACTAGGAGCTGCTCTGATGTGTTGTCAAATAGATCTTATATTCTATGATATTTACTCTATTATCTTAGGTCCCAATAGTATTCATTCTCAGACATCTTCCATGTACGTCATAATTATTCACATCTTGTTATAGTTATATTCATATGGAGCCATCATACTACTCATGTGAAAGATATTATTGTAACAATAAATAACTAGAAAATTGTGTCGATACAAACCACATCTGAGATCCTTAGAAAATGATCTAAAAAAATCATCTAGGGTTTAAATGGTCCTTACATAAAATACATTTATATTAGGATGGTAAATAATGATTACGTTTAACACTACATGTAATTCTTACAAAATATTTGTCAAAAAAATTTGAGGAAAAATTTATATGTCAACAAAAAACAATTGAGAGTGGTATTATATGAAACATCACCGCTTCCTTAAGATATATCTTGTAAATATCATCAATACATAAATATTCTCTAATAGAAATTAAATGTTCTAAATTAATAAGGAAATTGACTATAACCCAAATAGAATTATGACCATTAGATGTTCTGGGGAGTCTGAAGAGAAAAACCATAGTGATGTTTTTAAATTTCTATTTTGGTATGTGTAATGCTTGTAACATCACCTTAGAAATAATTAACCCTTAATTAACTTTCTAACTTACCATTTATTGAGATATGTACACTCTAATATCCATTTTCATGTTATCCCATAATAAATATCATTCTTATCTCTATAAATATTCATACCTCCATGAGGAATAAAGAATGATGAAATATGATATTCGTCCAACAACTCCTTTAAATATGTTTTTGACAAGACACATAATCTATTAATGAATATTATCATTCCATCATAATCATGGTTGAAAGAAGGAAAATTTCTCAACTTATTCTATTATTATATATTCCATTTCCTTGACTATTTTATCTTCACATGGATAGATGGTTACACAATCATATGTATATGATAGGATATATCCCCTTACATTAGAAGTTGAAGGTCTGTCCTATAAAAATACATAAGTATTGGAATTTCATCAATACTCACTCTGGAAAAACATGCATGGTCCTTCTGACCTAGAGCATCTACTTCCCTGTTCACCTTCCTAGTGTTGTAATGTGTTGAGAAATCATAATCTGTGATCGAATCCAACCATCTACTTTAGAACATATTCAAATGGTTCTATGTGAATATATACTAAAATATTTTATAATCAACAAATACATCACAACTATCACTATATTGATAAAACCACTATATTATCATTGAAAAAATAATTATATCAGCTCCAAATCATTAATATATTATTTTTTTCCCATAAACCAATAATTTATGTGGGGTATAATTTATCACCATATCATTCTAAATGAAAAAACACCCCAATTATTCTATTGATGAATCACTACCGAACACAAAACCTTCTTCACTACTAGGTTGTGTGATCATAGGTGAACTGGAGAATCTTCTTTTTAGCTCCTTGAAATTATCTTAATTTTCATCTCTCTGGATAAACTTTTCTCCCTTAAAAATTTAATTAGTTATTTTATTTTATGGCCATAGGAAATTTCTTACGATGAATCATTAGAATCTATCCAACCCAAAATAATAATGGATTTCTATTACTATGGTTGGTCTAGGATATTGATTTAAAACTTTCAACATAGAAGGATCTATAGATATACCATCACTTGTGATCACATCGCTCAAGATTGATGCTTTATATAAGTTAAATGAAAACATTATTAGTATTTTTTTACAATATCTCATTCCTCATGGTCTCCAACAAAATCCTAAAATGATATTCTTGATCTTCCTTTCAATCTAAATTAATTATAATATGATCTATAAATACAACCGTGGATTTATCATGGTATTATCTAAAAAAACTATTAATTAGATCTATAATGATGGTTGGGGAATTGGTATGTAAAAATGGCATTGTTATAAATTGATAATATCTATACCTCTCATGTAATGTTTTTTTGGTATATCCAACTTATTTAACTACAATTAATTATTTCCAGAATAATGTTCAACCATAGAAAATTATTGATCTTCCCACAATTGATTATACAAGTCATAAATACGGGGTTAGGGTACTTGTTCTTGATTTTGATCTTGTTAAGTAATCAAAAATCAATTAAATAACACATTGAACAATATTTATTCTTGAAAAATTAACATGTTAACCCCAAGGTAACACACTAAGGTGTATAAACCCCTTTTCATGATTCTATTAGACATTATTCTTCAAATACTACTACATAATTTGTGTAATTCTATATAGAGTCTTTGAAATGTGTGTTACACCATCTATGAGTTCTACTAAAAAATAAACATCAGGAATCATGTAAAGACTATCTGAGCTTTTAGGAAATACATTGAATTATTCCAAAATAAAAGGAATATCAGGAATTTTGAGTTTATCCCAAACCATTTATGATAAGTACCCCTCATGAATTGTAAGTAAGACAGATATAGTGAAATTAATTTATATTTAAAGTTCATTTCTATCCTCACACCTATAAATGAACATAGGTTTATTCATAATAGCAAATATGGAATCCATTCATCATAAATTGATATGGGTTATATATATAAATAGATCCATCCCATGTCCAATATCACATCAAATTTTACTATATGGTGAATAATAATATTTATAGGAATTATATTCCCACAAACATCAATTAAATAGGATCTATATACTTGACATAAAATCATCGTAACATTAGTATTTGTCACTAATTTCTCAAATATGTTTCCTGTAACACCCCAAGCTTCCTCGGTATGTTTCCTTTCGAATAATGCAATGACGTGCATTGTACGCAACTTCGAGATTTTAACACACCACAACCAATCAAACTAGCCGTTATGAATAGTAATACCTACTTTTTGAAATTATATATATTTTATATTTCAAAATGGAATTCATTTTTGGATTCTGAATATCGAATTTAGCCTAAGGTGAAATTTTGGTACTTTTCGGATAACTTTCATATTTTGATGAATAGTGAAAATTACTAAATTTTAATTAAAAACAACTTTTTTAATCAAAATAATTAATAGTGATAAATTGTGAATTTGAGTGGTTTTAAAGTATATTTAGAATATATTTTTACCATTTAATATAATGTTGGTCATTGGACATAATTTTACAATTAAACCGAACATAAACAAGTGTCAATCTTTTGATAGTTATTATCTCTTAAAAACACGCTTTTTGTTTTGACAGCGGGAATTAATTTTAAATTAATTTCTGCCACTTCTGTGTTTTGAATTTAGAAAAATGGATTCCATATTTGGAATCAGGATGTCCAAATTGTGTAAATAGGTAACTTTTATTTTTAGACATTTTGAATAATTACTGCGGTAAATATTTTATTTACCATGGTTAAGGGTAAATCCGGTAAATAAGGGTTAAAAAATAATATTATAATAATACTAAATTACCCTAAAATGTGTCTTAACCCTATTGGTTGATACATGGTCGACCATGGGCATATTTGGGTCTATTTGGGGACCCCATGGATCCACTTGTAAGTGATAATGACACATTATATTAATAAAGCTAAAATAAAAATAAAAATGGCATAAGCTTACATCTTTTAGAAGAACAATTTTTACATAGGTTTATACATGTTGGCTTATCGATTATAAATATTCATTAGAAAGATAAAAAGATTTCCTACATAATGATATTTTATTTATAATTTTTAAACATTGAATAATTTATTTTATTTATGACACAATGATGATGCAGTAATTACTATAATAGTGAAAAATTAAAATAAGTGATATTATAAATACCCAAATAAATATAATATGAAACTTTTAATGAATTAAACTAATTTTCTAGGATAATATGATATATTAGGAGTGATTTAATTGAATTTGTTTGAAGTAATCAATCTGTTATGAGTTTCACAAAAATCAACTATTGAATAGTGTCAAAATTGACATAAAAGAGTTCTGAAAACAAATATTATATTATTAATTGATATTAAATTCCAAAAAATATAAGGTTCGGCCAAGAGACTTATATTATGATAGGTTAATCATTAATGGACCACTTGGGGGTCGCTTGGATGTATATAGTATGTTTATTAACCATATTATATAAAAATACAAAGAGACATTGTAAAAGTGAAACTAATTAACTTAGAGTTAATACTTAATGATAAGGTTAATATAAGTACCCAAACCTGTCTAAATTCTATTGGATGAGTTGTTTTCGACCTATACCCACCTCAACCTTTGAATAGTCAACTTTGGAGCCATTGGATACCGAATATGAATTTATTATAAATTAATATTTCTAGCTTTTCCAAAGGTGCCCCTCACCCCTCTTATAAAAGGGCACTCCTCCTTCTCATTTCCTCACACCTCTCAAGCTACTTGGCTCGTCCAAACTCTGCCCAAATAAGCTCCCCACATCCCTCTCCTCCTCCTTGAAGCTTCCCCTTAGGCAGAAAGCATTTAAACAAGTCCTTTGGTTCCAACCAAAGTGAGTTACCTAAATTAAAGGTAACGATTTCTCTTAAATTATTTTCATTTATTTTGCTTCTTCAACCCCCAAAATCTTTTTATTTCCATTCTTTTGTAACAACACCAGTATCCCCAATATACTAGGATGTTGTTATAAGAAGTATTCAAACTACACATACACACAACTCCATCTAATGGATGATGAACATAATGTTTCTGTGGATGGCAAACTAACGCCTCACGAAACGATGATTGTTCAAAAACATCTTACTGCCTCTCATGGTGGCCATTATGATGGCACTGTAATTAAATATGATATTAATGATATATATTTTATATATAAGCTTTTGTAATTCCATTTTATTTCATACCATTATTCGTTTCATGTTGTATATACATACGATAATATCATTTGAGGAAGTGCGGACTACCGCCCCCTTAAAATGATATGACTCGTTCATACCACACATGGAACATATAAAGGATGGTGTTAATGAACTTAAGTAACATATATAAAATATTATATTATACTGGAATAGTAATATACCTATGTATCATTTGGATTCGATTCTTTTAAAATAAAAAAATTAAATGGAAGTAGCGTTCGTGCGTACGTACGGACTACCGTCTCCACGAACGCGATGAGATTCATTCTCCATCGTATCCATTCAGATATAATTATCATTTAATGATTTAAAAATGATGTTTAAGGACTTGATATCATTCTGGATATGAATAAGATACAACAAACATGACTTATGTAACAAAACATATAAAAGAAAATGAGTAAGTTAACACCTGAAACGACATTAATACTAAGATATTATTAACAAATCAATGTTAAAAGATCATATATGATATCATATTAAAGTAAATTATTCTTGTATTATTCAATAACAATTATTTCACCATTATAAAGGAGGTAAACCTACCATCGACCAAGGAAAAAGTACAAAGTAAGGGATTCTCTTATCTCACTTTCAATTCCGTGAGATTTCCATTGTTCGCTACTAAATTATTGAAAGTGGTGTATTGTGTACTTCCATTTGATATATATTATCATGATTCACTTTATATTCATGTTATTCTGTAAATCATTTGGTGGTTATTAACTTTTGGCCATGCGACTCAGTTGATTAACGTGGTAAGGGGTTTCTTGTCTCACTTTTAATTCCGTGAGAATTCCATTGATCACCACTTAATTATTGCATGTGGTGTATGTGTACTACCCATGATTGTATTCATTGTGTAATATACTTTATTTTATGGGTATTTACATCATCATGGTATGATCTTTCTTTCATGGGTGTTTGTTTCTTAAGTTACCTAATCAATAAGGGAATTTGAGATTTCAATTTCCACTCATTTGGCTTTACGCATATTTCATTGATTATATTACCCCCAGATTATGTGTGGAATCACTATTCATTTGATTATGTCATAATTTCCACTCCCCTTCCTGTGGATATACTTTTGATACACATAATCACTCCATTGAAAATTCTCAAGTCATTGATATGAATTTGATAAGAGTAATTTTAACTCTTTCACCATTTGTTGAGTTAAACATCCAATTCGTTGGTGTTGTTTTTTACAGGAATATGTGTGAATATACTTTGATTGTTTTACACTGAATATCCAATCATATTTAGTGTATTTATATTTTTCACACATAATTATGTTGTTGATTTATCCTTAACCTAAGTATATGGCCTTTATGAGAGATTTCATCTCAACTTACATTCCATTGAGACTTCTTTGTTGATATACACCAAATCACTTTTATGTGGTGTATATAATGTACTTTGACATAGTATATCATGAATTCCCTTTATTCTCATGATATTACAAAGTTTTGATTACCTCAATTATTTTCATTCAAGTGTCTCTCTTTTGGTTAGAATCTCTAACTAAAATACTATTTTTAAATGTTTTAAAGACTTATTCATCTAAATCTTTCTCATTAATGTCCATGTTTTAAAAATGGTTTTAAGGATTTATTTATATGGACATTAAAGTTTAGAAATTAAAAAATCCTTTTAAAAGGTTTCAAAGTGGTATGGGACACTTTGATTCAAAAATCTATTTTTAAATGGCTTCTTGACAAATAGTGTGACTTTTAAATGTTTTCAAGAAAAGGGGGATATTTCTCTCAAATAGTTTTGATGATTATTTTCATCTATGTCAACATCATTCATTATTCATGATTGAGGTTAATGTGATACAATACAATATTCCATATTGTATCAAATGAGTTATATTTGACTGTGGATGTTCTATTTTTATACCATTCATGGTTTGTGGTTAAAGTATTGACATTTCGTATGCTAGTTTTAATACGAATGTTTATTTTATGCTTAAACCTATTCATATGAGGAATGCATTGGACTTAATAAGTGACGGGTGGAGCCCGCTATTGCTCCTCGATGCATCGGTAGGTCTCATGAGACAAACTAGTGTCTTGGCACAAGGCCTTGGCAAAATCTTATTTGTAGTCTTGGCACGAGGCCTTGGCTATGTGGTTATGATAGTCTGGCATTATGCATTCAATCATTATGAAAGTAGTTATTGATATTTCATGTGATCATTCGACTAGTAGAATATCCATGTGAGTAAGTAAATGGCATTATTTCATTTTACCTTCGCCATTTTATGCTGAAGTTTAAATTTAAAAGGATTTTGTTTTAGTTATAAATTGCCTTAAGTGTTTATGCTTATTTATGAAATCTTCTGCTATAATGTTATCCTTACTGAGCATCCGAGCTCACCCCTTTCAATGTTTTATTTTTCCCAGGATTATGAAGAAGTAATTTATGAATGACCTGCAGAGATAGTATGAGGGGATATGAAGACAAGATGTTTTTTTTATGATGTAATGTAAAAATTTATGGATGTATCTAGTTATTCCAAGGCTACTAAACTAATCGGTCTTTCGAGACTTGATCTTTCTCATAATCATGCCAATGTTATGTAATAATGCACCGACTCTAGGTAATTAGGGTCGGGGCATTACAGTTGGTATCAGAGGAAGTTTAGTACAAACCTTGGTAGCTAGATTTAGATAAACTCTGATTAGAGCACGTAGACCTAAGATGAACTTTGAGGATTAGTATAAAAGAACTTCCTAGAATTTTGGTATTGTAGAGATTTTGTGAGTTTTCCGAGCAATACATCCCTGTCTGGATACGAGCAGGTAGAGGCGGCTCTGGCACAGATGTACCTAGGGGTAAAACCCGAAAACATCGCTTTGAGCTAGACTCGAACGAGAACTGGTGCACGACAACGGGCCTTGCTGCACTCTTGGTTACGACACTCCCGGGGGATATGCTTAGGATAATTTAAATTTTCTTTACAAACCAATTTAAGTAATATATATATAAGATGAGAGTAAATGACCTTGGTTAATCCTAATATGTTTCAAATTGAGAATATGGTGACATTTTAATCTCTAAATGATTTTACGACTACTATTACTCACACAATGCTTTATGGTTTTAGTCAATGGCTGGATTCCAAGGAAGTCATAGTGACTTTGAGAATGATGTACAAGATGGGAACGGTGGTGGCAATGAGCAACAAAATGGAATGTTGATAGGCGTAAAAGATATCGTCTTTATGCCAAATCAGTTTTCCAAAAATATGATCAACAAGATATATATTAATCAACTCCCAGACTCAACAAGGAAGAGAAAGGTGATAAATGATAAGAGCTCCAGCAATGGAGACCATGGAGAAAAGAACCGTCAATTTTCATCATGCAGGAAATGTGGAAAGAGACACCCAGGAAAGTGTCTCAATGGGACAACGAAATGTTTTACGTGCGGGAAGGAAGGACATAAAGTAAAGAATTGCCGAAGAAAAATGAAGAGTACTATGGAAGAAGATAAAAATGGTCCCAAGAGTCCATTTACAGTCATTTGCCGTAAATGTAGGGGACCTGGCCATTACCCGAGTGAATGTCCTATTCTATAGGATATTTTCTGGGTCAAAGAAGAAGCTATGTGGGAATAAATGGTTGGAGAAATGTTTAAAAAGTATTAGCACTCCTTGTTGATGGGTTTACTATGGAATAATTTTCTCTTGTATTTGTAACCCCGCAGTTTGCCATGTGAGAATGATATTTGAGGAAGAATTGTCTCTTCTCTTGTGGATATGGGTATAAATAACCATTTGGATTTATATGATCATTGGGGTTTGAGAGAATTATAAGTTATTCTAATTTGGGATGAAGATTCAAGGTATGATATAACATTTGTGGTAAAATTTATGATATAGTATTTTGAGGAATTTATCTCATTTTGGAAATATTATAAAATATAGTTTTTGAAAAAGGACAACACGTAGACCGTGTGACAACCCGTCGCGTCGGACAAAGCTATGGGAATCGAACCCACAACCAAAGTGCGATTGGGATTTATTGCCTACCAATGGACTACGTGAAGTCCCTGGTTAGTGTGACTTTTTTTAGTTAAATGATTTTATTGATCAATAATAAGTTGATTTGGGTTCTTATTTCATATCCAAAGAATACCCTTGGTATAGTAAAATGATTTGGTGATTAAGTGATAAATGTTATTTTGGAAGATGTTCGCTTTGTTGGGAACACTATATGCCCAAGGAAAATAGAATACTATGGGGTTTCATTTGTGGAGTAATGATAGTTTTTTATCTACGTTTTTATTGTGGATTTATAGTGATTTGGGTTATTTATGGAAATGATTAACCTATAATAGAGAATATGTGATTAGGTTAATTACTTTTGAGTATGTGACTTTAAGAGTATCTGATTTCATTTGGAGATACAATTTAACATGGGAGACTACATAATCAAATTCTTCTATGTTTTGGGTTTCAATATTAGTTTGGATTATATTAAAGGATTTTAAGGACAATTGGTTATTGAATGGTATCTATTTAACTTTGGGGTATTGTTGGTTTAATTTTATAAATTAAGATTAGTGCATATTTATCTCAATGAATATCCTTTTGGGGGATCATTAGATCATTCACTGACCATTTTGGTTTTGATTAATCTTCAAAGACAATGTAAATATATGGTTTATCCTTCATGGATCATGTGATTCTATAGAATTTTATTCTATCTCTTCCAGTGTGACCAAGTCTTCTTGAATAGTCATCGTTTAAAAAAAATGAGTTAGTGGTGGAAATTTATTAAAGAATGAAAATCTACTTAAAATGTAAGTATATCTCATAATGTTCTTAGTCAATATCATAAATGAATTCCTCTTCCTTATGTAATGTAACTTAAAAAAAAATGTTGTCCGTTTACTTTCCTACTAGGAGACTAATGGTCGTTTGTCCCAACACAAGTTTGTGGTTTTCTCAGTGTTAACTTTCTCCTGATCATGATTTCTATCCCTCTCCATCAGAACTTGACACTTAGTTTATCATCCATATCCATGTTTTTTTACATGGAATCCTAGTATGGGTTATCTTGGATGACCCTTATACCTCTCTTTCTTTCTTTTAAAGTGATAGTTTTATTGACTCTTTTTCCAATGTGGGACTTTCCATTATATTCCCAAGAAAAATTTTAAAAATTGCGAGGACGCAATTTATGGAAGGAGGGGAGAATGTAACACCCCAAGCTTCCTCGGTATGTTTCCTTTCGAATAATGCAATGACGTGCATTGTACGCAACTTCGAGATTTTAACACACCACAACCAATCAAACTAGCCGTTATGAATAGTAATACCTACTTTTTGAAATTATATATATTTTATATTTCAAAATGGAATTCATTTTTGGATTCGGAATATCGAATTTAGCCTAAGGTGAAATTTTGGTACTTTTCGGATAACTTTCATATTTTGATGAATAGTGAAAATTACTAAATTTTAATTAAAAACAACTTTTTTAATCAAAATAATTAATAGTGATAAATTGTGAATTTGAGTGATTTTAAAGTATATTTAGAATATATTTTTACCATTTAATATAATGTTGGTCATTGGACATAATTTTACAATTAAACCGAACATAAACAAGTGTCAATCTTTTGATAGTTATTATCTCTTAAAAACACGCTTTTTGTTTTGACAGCAGGAATTAATTTTAAATTAATTTCTGCCACTTCTGTGTTTTGAATTTAGAAAAATGGATTCCATATTTGAAATCAGGATGTCCAAATTGTGTAAATAGGTAACTTTTATTTTTAGACATTTTGAATAATTACTGCGGTAAATATTTTATTTACCATGGTTAAGGGTAAATCCGGTAAATAAGGGTTAAAAAATAATATTATAATAATAATAAATTACCCTAAAATGTGTCTTAACCCTATTGGTTGATACATGGTCGACCATGGGCATATTTGGGTCTATTTTGGGACCCAATGTATCCACTTGTAAGTGATAATGACACATTATATTAATAAAGCTAAAATAAAAAAAAAATGGCATAAGCTTACATCTTTTAGAAGAACAATTTTTACATAGGTTTATACATGTTGGATTATCGATTATAAATATTCATTAGAAAGATAAAACTATTTACTACATAAGTATATTTTATTTATAATTTTTAAACATTAAATAATTTATTTTATTTATGACACAATGATGATGCAGTAATTACTATAATAGTGAAAAATTAAAATAAGTGATATTATAAATACCCAAATAAATATAATATGAAACTTTTAATGAATTAAACTAATTTTCTAGGATAATATGATATATTAGTAGGGATTTAATTGACTTTGTTCGAAGTAATCAATCTGTTATGAGTTTCACAAAAATCAACTATTGAATAGTGTCAAAATTGACATAAAAGAGTTCTTAAAACAAATATTATATTATTAATTGATATTAAATTCCTAAAAATCTAAGGTTCGGCCAAGAGACTTATATTATGATTGTTTAATCATTAATGGACCACTTGGGGGTCGCTTGGATGTATATAGTAAGTTTATTAACCATATTATATAAAAATACAAAGAGACATTGTAAAAGTGAAACTAATTAACTTAGAGTTAATACTTAAAGATAAGGTTAATATAAGTACCCAAACCTGTCTAAATTCTATTGGATGAGTTGTTTTAGACCTATCCCCACCTCAAAATTTGAATAGTCAACTTTGGAGCCATTGGAAACCGAATATGAATTTATTATAAATTAATATTTCTAGCTTTTCCAAAGGTGCCCCTCACCCCTCTTATAAAAGGGCACTCCTCCTTCTCATTTCCTCACACCTCTCAAGCTACATGGCTCGTCCAAACTCTGCCCAACTAAGCTCCCCACATCCCTCTCCTCCTCCTTGAAGCTTCCCCTTAGGCAGAAAGCATTTAAACAAGTCCTTTGGTTCCAACCAAAGTGAGTTACCTAAATTAAAGGTAACGATTTCTCTTAAATTATTTTCATTTATTTTGCTTCTTCAACCCACAAACTCCTTTTATTTCCCTTCTTTTGTAACAAAAACAGTATCCCCAATATACTAGGATGTTGTTATAAGAAGTATTCAAACTACACATACACACAACTCCATCTAATGGATGATGAACATAATGTTTCTGTGGATGGCAAACTAACGCCTCACGAAACGATGATTGTTCAAAAACATCTTACTGCCTCTCATGGTGGCCATTATGATGGAACTGTAATTAAATATGATATTAATGATATATATTTTATATATAAGCTTCTGTAATTCCATTTTATTTCATACCATTATTCGTTTCATGTTGTATATACATACGATAATTTCATTTGAGGAAGTGCGGACTACCGCCCCCTTAAAATGATATGACTCGTTCATACCACACATGGAACGTATAAAGGATGGTGTTAATGAACGTAAGTAACATATATAAAATATTATATTATACTGGAATAGTAATATACCTATGTATCATTTGGATTCGATTCTTTTAAAATAAAAAAATTAAATGGAAGTAGCGTTCGTGCGTACGTACGGACTACCGTCTCCACGAACGCGATGAGATTCATTCTCCATCGTATCCATTCAAGTATAATTATCATTTAATGATTTAAAAATGATGTTTAAGGACTTGATATCATTCTGGATATGAATAAGATACAACAAACATGACTTATGTAACAAAACATATAAAAGAAAATGAGTAAGTTAACACCCGAAACGACATTAATACTAAGATATTATTAACAAATCAATGTTAAAAGATCATATATGATATCATATTAAAGTAAATGATTCTTGTATTTTTCAATAACAATTATTTCACCATTATACAGGAGGTAAACCTACCGTCGACCAAGGAAAAAGTACGAAGTAAGGGATTCTCTTATCTCACTTTCAATTCCGTGAGATTTCCATTGTTCGCTACTAATTTATTGAAAGTGGTGTATTGTGTACTTCCATTTGATATATATTATCATGATTCACTTTATATTCATGTTATTCTGTAAATAATTTGGTGGTTATTAACTTTTGGCCATGCGACTCAGTTGATTAACGTGGTAAGGGGTTTCTTGTCTCACTTTTAATTCCGTGAGAATTCCATTGATCACCACTTAATTATTGCATGTGGTGTATGTGCACTACCCATGATTGTATTCATTGTGTAATATACTTTATTTTATGGGTATTTACATCATCATGGTATGATCTTTCTTTCATGGGTGTTTGTTTCTTAAGTTACCTAATCAATAAGGGAATTTGAGATTTCAATTTCCACTCATTTGGCTTTACGCATATTTCATTGATTATATTACCCCAAGATTATGTGTGGAATCACTATTCATTTGATTATGTCATAATTTCCACTCCCCTTCCTGTGGATATACTTTTGATACACATAATCACTCCATTGAAAATTCTCAAGTCATTGATATGAATTTGATAAGAGTAATTTTAACTCTTTCACCATTTGTTGAGTTAAACATCCAATTCGTTGGTGTTGTTTTTTACAGGAATATGTGTGAATATACTTTGATTGTTTTACACTGAATATCCAATCATATTTAGTGTATTTATATTTTTCACACATAATTATGTTGTTGATTTATCCTTAACCTAAGTATATGGCCTTTATGAGAGATTTCATCTCAACTTACATTCCATTGAGACTTCTTTGTTGATATACACCAAATCACTTTTATGTGGTGTATATAATGTACTTTGACATAGTATATCATGAATTCCCTATATTCTCATGATATTACAATGTTTTGATTACCTCAATTATTTTCATTCAAGTGTCTCTCTTTTGGTTAGAATCTCTAACTAAAATACCATTTTTAAATGTTTTAAAGACTTATTCATCTAAATCTTTCTCATTAATGTCCATGTTTTAAAAATGGTTTTAAGGATTTATTTATATGGAAATTAAAGTTTAGAAATTAAAAAATCCTTTTAAAAGGTTTCAAAGTGGTATGGGACACTTTGATTCAAAAATCTATTTTTAAATGGCTTCTTGACAAATAGTGTGACTTTTAAATGTTTTCAAGAAAAGGGGGATATTTCTCTAAAATAGTTTTGATGATTATTTTCATCTATGTCAACATCCTTCATTATTCATGATTGAGGTTAATGTGATACAATACAATATTCCATATTGTATCAAATGAGTTATATTTGACTGTGGATGTTCTATTTTTATACCATTCATGGTTTGTGGTTAAAGTATTGACATTTCGTATGCTAGTTTTAATACGAATGTTTATTTTATGCTTAAACCTATTCATATGAGGAATGCATTGGACTTAATAAGTGACGGGTGGAGCCCGCTATAGCTCCTCGATGCATCGGTAGGTCTCATGAGACAAACTAGTGTCTTGGCACAAGGCCTTGGCAAAATCTTATTTGTAGTCTTGGCACGAGGCCTTGGCTATGTGGTTATGATAGCCTGGCATTATGCATTCCATCATTATGAAAGTAGTTATTGATATTGCATGTGATCATTCGACTAGTAGAATATCCATGTGAGTAAGTAAATGACATTATTTTATTTTACCTTCGCCATTTTATGCTGAAGTTTAAATTTAAAAGGATTTTGTTTTAGTTATAAATTGCCTTAAGTGTTTATGCTTATTTATGAAAGCTTCTGCTATAATGTTATCCTTACTGAGCATCCGAGCTCACCCCTTTCAATGTTTTATTTTTCCCAGGATTATGAAGAAGTAATTTATGAATGACCTGCAGAGATAGTATGAGGGGATATGAAGACAAGATGTTTTTTATGATGTAATGTAAAAATTTATGGATATATCTAGTTATTCCAAGGCTACTAAACTAATCGGTCTTTCGAGACTTGATCTTTCTCATAATCATGCCAATGTTATGTAATAATGCACCGACTCTAGGTAATTAGGTTCGGGGCATTACATTACCACTAAGGTAGTGATATAACACTTCTATAAAAATTATAGATATAAAAGAGTGTGTAGAACCTAAATAAAATAATGAATTTATTGTTATAAATTTGGTGATAAATGTAACTTTCGACACTTCATTCTTATAACCCACTTAGTCAGTTGTGATTTCATAAAACATCCCTTTTCACTTTAAATTCGCTGGTTACAAAGTATTATTATCCTTATTATCCCTTAGAGTAGGGCATAGATTCAAATAATGACCCAAATCATTGAGTTTAAAGAACCTAACAATAGGTGATATATTTGTTTGAATCTTATTACCCTTAATTTCATTAACTAGCCTCTATATTCATCTCATAAATAAGAATGACTAAAAAATATTTCACTATTTACAATGGGGGAATTTATATTGGTAAAGTGTATTCTATGTTGGTAAAACATTTTAACAACATATTTGTCTTTGCCACAAAACCTTCGGTAAAAAATCTATCTCAAAATGTTTTTGTGACAGATAAAATAGTTTTGTTATAGTTATAATAATACCAATAGATAATATATTTGTTGGTTTAACTGTTTAGCAATAAGTTTTAATGAAAAAGTTTCTCTTGGTAATAATATTACCAACATATAATATATTTCTATAAATTATACTAGAATAAAGTTATATATTTTTTATTTCTAGTAAAATTATATTTTATATTTATTAATTTATAATGTTATTAAATAGAAATGATTTTCACACATGTTAAAAAAATAATTATATTAATAATGGAATTTAAAAACAAACACAGGCCCCCAAACATGATCTACACCACCACCCAACCCCTAAGAGGATCCACCACCCCACCATATATGTCATACCAGTGAGCTAGCTATAGACACCATAGAATTTCCAGCAAGTCATCCCTAGATATAGGGACCAACCAATGAGCCGGCGTCATACCATCGATCTAGCTCCAGCACCAGGGACCAGCTATCGAGTCATCCCCAGCACTCTAGGCTACTGATAGCCAAATACAATACTCTATCCAACTAAAATACTATGGACCATCCAATGAGTTAGCTCCAGAAATCCATTGACGAAGCTTGTTTGAATATCTCGTGATATGTGTCTGTGTGTGATATTTTTATGTTTATTGAATGTCAAAAAGAAAATCTATAATCCCTCAATTTATAAAATTTGAATGTAACCACATGACACCGCCATTGTAGTTACCTGTATGAAAACAATGGATTACTCTACTATAAGCATGTTCAACATTGACTTGAAACATATGAGATGTTGGTATAGTCTCAGGCACATCCAGATCCACCAGCACATTATGAGGCCCAATATTCTTCTCATACTCCTCTACAATTCATCCATGATATTCCAACATTAACCCACTATAGTAATAAATTTACAAAAAAAGTAGTGATTCACTATCTTATAATAAAAATAACACAGACAACAAAAATAACTCATGAAGAATTTCAAGATGTACATTCCAAACAGAAACTCAACGAGTTCAAAAAAAAATTAAATTCCAAGTTGCATCTCATACTCCTCTTGAATCCAACCATGGTCTTACAAAATAAAGCTACTTCAGTGATCAAGAATGTTATAAATAAATAGAAAATATTTACTTCCCCAACTTATAATCAAAACAAAAAAAACTGAAACACAAGAGATACTTCATCATGAACCTTCCAAATAGAAAATCATGTTGTACACTCCAAACATAAAGTCAGTATGTACCAAACATAAGAAAACAAACCAAGTTGCTTCTCATAATCCTCTAAAATCAATCAGGTGTCTGATCGTATCTAGGACCTCTTATTTCATGGAATATCGAGCAATATTTCTTTGAAATCAAGCTGTAATTTCAAATTTCAAGCCATGGTATAAGAATGAGATGATGGGAATAAAGAGGTCAGTGTGATAATAGAAACATCAATTACGCCTTAATATATTAACTTAAACATGAAGGGACTCAAATTCTCCCCACACTACATCCCCAACTAATGAAATAAAACTGTTAATTCACAATTCAAACAATAATATGAAAATGAGATGAGGTTAGTGTAGACACTCAAACAATAATTAAGCATTGATATGTTACCTTAAACATACATTTCGTGACTACTCTGCACACTCTATGACTTACTACTAATGAACCTAATACTACTGGATCTTAATGATGCACATTATTCAGGATTAAATGTAATATTTCATGTCCATGTCAATATATTCATTAAAATTCTTATTCTAATCCACACGAGGCAAATGAATCTGTTTTTTAAAACACATTTAATCATAATTCTTGTGTCATTATTACCATCACCTGACCCATTAAAAAAAATATCAAACCCAATCTTTTTTGACACTTCCATAAATTTATCCAATCATTTTATTAAAAATCATTGAATTTAATTCTATGTAATCTTGAGGAAAATAATGTTAGTATCTTTCCATACTATATATACTTGGCACATAATAGGGAATGTAATAATTTGTCTATATCAACATCGCTAAGGCCAAATCATCCATTATTTCTAAGAAACTAAATCTCACTATGGTATTGACTAAAAAAAGTTAATATGACTATAAAGTAGTTTAAAATCGAAAACCAATGAAACTTTAGATATAATAATTCATCCCATAAAAATTACAGGAATATTATATAATCAGTGACCAGAATAACACTGGTTGTTTTTTGTTTAAATTTCCCATTGACATTACAAGTGACTAGTAAGCCATTCTTAGTGTCCAATTCTTGGTTATTCTAATGATTCCTAAAAAATCCACGCACCATACATAAGTAAATATTTTAGTTATAACATTTACATATATCACCATATAGTGATAAAAAATAGTAATTGTGATCTATACATCAAATCAAATTCTTCGACAGTATAGACAATGGTATTAAAATCTTAGGTGCAATATTGTTTGTTGGAAATAGAAGAAAATTTAATTGACAGATATCTATTATCAAATTCTATAATCTAGTAACACTACTTTTAATGAATAATGATAGCTAAATCAATATCTAACAAACCATTTAATTAAATGATAACCTTAGGCATTCAAATTATTGTTTCAAAGATAATCTTAATGGAACTTTTCAAATATTATTATTGTGATTGGGGACTTATTGAGAAGGATAGTTAATTGAGATTCTGAAGAAACAAGAAACTGCTTCAGACATACAGAGAATTGAGTTGCCGAACTAATGTTTCAATTCAAATCACAATGAAACCACAATAAACACCTAATGGGATTTGAAAAATTCAATGATTTATAATAAATAACACACATTTTTATCCATTAAACACATATTAAATAGATAACACATACAAGTTTCATTGAGAACACATACAAAGATTACACAACATATGGGTATATTTCACACATATTGAATGAAAAACATATCGATACAAGAACTTCACTTTATCATAAATTAAAAAAATGAATATAGTTTAAGTAGTTTTTTAGAGATAAGATAAAGCACTAGAATTCACCATTATTAATTAATCAATTATAACCAAGGTACCTTCATGGGATTTTGCATCTTCCTATCAAATTCATCCAGGAATTGAAAGGCCTATCAAATTATTCCACTGGTCATATTTTGATTGTCCCACCAAAATCTCTATTGAAAACATGAACAAGATGAACAAACAACTTTAAATTAATCATGAAAAACATTATTGAACTCAAGTATCCTAGCCACTAGATTCAAAATTCAAAACCTTCCACGTATAAATAATGAATTATAGCTACCATTATATCTAAAAAACATGAACCCATCCAACACTATAGCTTCATACAGATCCAGTGTAGCAATAGATGATAGACCAACTTAACCATTGGCTCCATATATTGGTACATACAGATACAAATACTGATATATTAAACAAATTATATAATAGAAAATAATCTATTATAGAGATTACATAGGCAACACATGGAGAAAATCTTTGAATGAAATGGAATGAACTATAATATGTTAATGAACTGTAACATATTGATTTATATGTTCTTTATATACATGACAAATACAATTGGTTTTTGATTTCAATAAAATGGCATATAAAATAGATGAATGATGAATACAAAAAAAATGATGGATGCAAGAATACACGATGAATGATGTAAGAATATAGGTATGCAATATAAAGAGGATGAATGGTTACCTAAGGTTATAGACATGTTGAAAATAAAGATGAGTAGTACCAATATTTCCAATTCATCTCAAAATATCAGTGAACATTGGATGTGTTTACATGGATATGGAGATAAAATTGTGTTAAGAGGCCTAGATGAATAAGAGGATACAGGTGATGTCGATGGTTGCTCTAAAAAATCAAAAACGAGATGGTTTCAACTATAGCTAGAAACATGACTAGGGTTATAGGTCACACCGATTTTTTTTTAAATAGATATCATTATATGGATATTCATAATTACCATCCAGAGGATTGATCACACATTAATACAAAATGAGGATGCATGTTTCAAAAGGGTGGTGAAAACCGTGATATTCAAGTGCGTTTGGGGAGAGGATGCATGTTTTAGGGGCAGTAGATTGTCTCCCACATAGGGCAATGTCGTGATGTCGGGTGTGTAGGGATGATGTCCATCACATGGGGTGAAGGGTGAATAGGGATGGTAGTGATGAGATGGGTGTCTGGAAACCAATGAATAGGTATGGTGCCAATAGTGTGGGTCGTAGGTTGTGTAGGGATGGTAGTGATGAGATGGGCCACTAGGCGAGTGGGAAACAATGGTGATGAGGCGAGCCACCAGATGAGTGGAACATAGGTACTGCAACAATCATAATAAAGGTACAGGGCATTGGGTTGGTGACACCCTTCAATTACAAAAGCGGGGTGCACGATGATAGGGGGAATCAGCCTTTGGTATGCAGCCCAGTTAATAGCCTGGTTAATTTTTGTATTTAAATTTATTAAATATAAATAATTAATTAACATAAATCTAATAAATTGTTAACATAACAATAACAAATAAAAAAACATAAAATTAAATAAATTATTTAAATTTTATTAATAACTATATTTAAATTTTGAAATTTTATTTTAAATTATAGAAAAAACTACGAACATTTAATCAAAATTAAGAAGTTGGAAATTGTTTTTGTAATATTTTTATATAATTTAATGTATTTAATGATTTTTTATTTTATTAATTTTAAATTTAGGGAATATAAATTAACTATATAAAAGTTGGGTTCGAACCCCCTTATTAAACCAAACAAGGACCATAAATTGGATATTAATGATGGTCTTAAAAATGATGATACAATTTTTTTTTCTAAATTGGTTAAAATATTTTTAGGTAATAATTGTTATTAGTAATTGACCCATGTGTTCGTCAAAAATGTTTGTATGGATACAATAATCTAATAGATTTAACTATTGGTAGATGAATGGTTTCTATTGAAAAAAACTTATTAATAGATATATATGTTGGTAAAAATAATTGTTGGTATATTAAATTAATATCAACAAAGAATAATCTTTGTTTGACAAACACATTTTTACAAAAGAAATATGTTATCTACCATTGAATTTCAGTTGGTATAGGTCATTTTTTAAAGTGATTCTTGATGACCAAGAGTCCTTAATTGAATCATATACTCATTGATTTTAAGAAATTACTTAATCACTTCTTCTTGAATTTTTAGTATGTTGGTGGTTGAAACTTTTCTTTACATATGACAAACCAATAGAGTTCCCATGAAACCCCATCCTTTTTTTCTTCCACTAAAACTATTATAATGAGGGTTTTCATCTTCCATTTCCACATTGAGTGAACATAAAAAAAATATCTTTGTAGATTCAAAGGTAGCTTATAAATAATCCACATTGAAGAATTAGTTTTAATCCACTAAAGAAAAGATCAATCTTGATTTATGGATTTTGGATAAAACCAAAAGTGTGACTCAAAAGTTTTATGATTTTTACTTCATTGGAACCAATGGATCCATTATCCTTCATATAAAATAGCTGAAATTATATCTATATTTTAATATCCTGAGTATGATAATAGAACATATTTAGAAATATCCTCATAAAATCCACCCCTTCCACAGAGTTCATTTCCTCCTCTTTTCTCAGGTTCTTGATAATATTCCATCATTGGTAAGCTTCTCTTTACAAGTGATATACTTCTAAAAAACATTTCCATGGTTTAAGAAACTGAGATCCTAAAATATATTTATCATCACATTAATATGATAATAAAAAATTAGTATATCAGAATATGCACAGAAAATGGCGGATACTAATTTATAAAGGACCCAATGGTATATTGCTCCTTACTTGGTTTTTTTATAATATCAATAGTACCAATATAATTATTCACCTCTCAAAATATTTGGGAAATAATTTTCATAAGTTTTTCCTTTGATCTCTCATTCCAATTGGTTTTTATTAAAAACATTATTTCATTGTACTTCACATTAATTACTAACATGATTCTTCTTGGATCCATCCATTGAATAAACCCAAAGTAGATAAAAAATGAGTTTGAGAAACAAAAATCAGAGTGAGTAGTCATATAGTAAGAAAATCAATCATGAGATATCGAAAACTATGAAACCGTCTTATAAAACAATAATAGTTTAGGTTCATCCCTAAGATTCTCACTGAAGGATTCTAATCCCAATCTATAAAAAATTGTCCAATTTCAATTATAGATACCCAATAATTTTTTACATAAATATTATACTGTTTTAAATTAATATTTAATACTTATTATTATAATACATCACTTAGGACCAAAATAGTTTAATATATTTAGGAATTGGATACATAAAAAACATATTTCCATGAGAGATCATGAAAATATCACACAATATTAATCAAATAGAGTACCATTATAGAATATAATACTTAATAACCTTATGCATAAGTTGGGGAAATAAAAAATATAATGAGGGGTGATCTCAGATGCTCAGTATGTGTAAACAAGTTAGATATCAATCTATGATCCCATGTGATCATATGATAAGAAAAAGGGTATGATAACCAGATCAAAACTTATAAAAATATTAACCAATCAATTATGATAATAAATCAAGAGTCATGGAATACTTATTTTATCCTAACATATGACATGTTTATAATCATGAATCCAATATAATTAGTCATGGATAAAAACCAAAGAATGTAATAGAAGAATGTGTAACAATCATAAACCTAGGAAATAATTTTATTGTGAATATTTTTAAAAAAATGGACTACCCATCATGTTGAGGAGACAAAATCCGGTCCTAATATAAAATTATATACATGAAAGTAGGTACACACATAAAATTGTAAATATTTAATAATATGAATGTATCCAAGTTTAATGTTGTGAATATGAAATCGGGTTCATACAAAACACAGTTTTCTTTTGAGATATTAAGGATAAAATAATGCATAGGAGGGATGTATAATTCTAGATCCACCATTTATATAATCAAAACCATACATAAATGTTTCATAAGATCATAAAAATATTTATTAGAGAATAACACATTAAAAATAAATTAGTTTTGTATAAATTTCATCATAACATAATTAACTCATGGGAAATTAATGGGTTTCACATAATCTGCATTAAAATATCATCATCATAAGTCATATAGAGGAATAAATTGGATGGAATCAAAATATCATTTACCCAAATAATCATAATAATTATTAAATGATGTTGTCATAGATAAAAATATCTTTTATAAAATAATTTAAAAACACTTTGAAAATTATGAGAAAATATCCTTTTTTGGGCAACTATTAAAACTAAAAAAAATTACAGAATAATGAAAGTTGATTATCATTTATAAAATAAAGAAAAATTTTAAAAGAATTATCATGAAGAAGGAATTATAATATGGTAGATAATTCTCTCAATTCATATACATTAAAAGAGAATATTGTTTTCACACATCTATAAAAAGTAAAAAGTGATTCATATTCAAAATATTTGAAATGATTTATTTTAATTATTTGTAAATAACTTAAAATTAATGAAAAAAAGTTTATTATTCCTTATTTTGGGACAAAAACGTCCATAAATCATTTTAAATAACATAGACATAGAGGTGAATGATTCATGACCCAAAAGGATGAAGAAGGCCAAGTTTTCTCCAAAACATTTTAATGAATATTTTATGTTGTAAATGTGGTAAATAAAAGGAAAAATTGAAAAAACTAGAAATTAACATATGAGAATATAATATATGGGTTTTAAAGGATAATGATCATTTAATTTCCCTCAATTTAAATTTGACATAGGTAGTCCCAAAACAAAAATAGATGTAACATAAACTCATATCTCTTGTATAGATATTTTTGTCCATGATATTAAGATCATTTATTATAAATTTATATTTAGTATACATATATACCATAAAATTATTCATAATTATCGTACTATATATAATTCCATTATAATTTACAATTACCCATCTATTAATAATTCATTATTAAAATAATTTTTTGAGTGAAAATTGATCCTTTTTCTATACGCGTTACAGTTCGATCATCCAGGACCATCAACCATGGTAATGGTTTAATCAGTTATATGTTTTTAATAATGTTATAAATATCATATTTATTCACCAAATACACTTTTAACCATATATATATGGTTGTTATGAAATATGATTTACACACTTCTTATTGATGGTAGTTTGTACGTACACGTGAGAAATGATTCCATTTTTCAATGGATGGAATGAAACAAAGGTAAATAATCATTAATATTTAAAGATTAATAATTATATCATAGATAATATATGTATATATATTCATTTAATATATCTTTATTACCATACATGTAAATAAGAAATTAAAAATGAATCACAATGCATCAAGGAGGATATGATCCCCACATATGCATGATAGACACTATCACTTTACAAAGGATGGAATAGTAAAAAGCTAGATAATAAATTATATTTATAAAATATTAGTTTTTTTATAAAAACAAAAATTATCCTAAAATTTATATATATAATGATGAAAAATAAAATGCATTGCTTAATGGATGTATGTTTGTATACAAGAGGAATAATTGCATTTATCAATAAATGGAAGGAAGATAAAAAATATTTGTAAAATTAACATTAGAAAAATTTAAAATAGTAAATGTACCTATCTAATCGTCTTAATATGGTTATAAAATATTTTTTTAGGTTGAGGAAGAAAGAAACTGAAAATAAGACGATAAAGATAACTACCTCATCCTCAGGTATCTTCATTTTTCATTCAACTTAATCATTATTGCAATGGTATTTTGGTTTTAAAAGTATCTCTAGGTAATGGATAGTAATATCAAGAGGGTATCTGGGTAGATATTTTTAATTATAATGGGCTGAGGTGGTGTTGAGAAGTGCGAAAAGGGTGTTCCATTTTATAAGTGAGGTCAGTGGAAAACATTTAAATACATGAAAAATTATTATATAATATATTTATTACTCAATTAATGTGGATAAAAATTTTAAAATACTCAAATATAACAAGGGTAATATATAAATAAAATAAAATAATGAAATTTGACCCCACTTTCAACCCCTTTAAGCCATACCTTGGTATAAATATTTTTACCATGGATACTATTCAATATAGAAAAAATTAATCTAAAATTATTTTCTAATATAAATTATTATGATTAACAATATGAAATAAAATTAAAAAAATTCATTTTATAAAATTGGTAGAAATTCTTTTTAATACCCATTCACAAAAATGCATAAAATCTTTTTTTATAAAAAAATATTTTTATAAATAAAAATAATTTTGTTTCTATTAATGGCCTAGTAAAAACCATTATATGGATGTTATTATATTTTATTGAATAAATTATCTAGACCTTTCATTGAAATCATTTTTTCAGTAGTGATTAATTCAATATGTTTAGATAAAATACATTAAGCACAATAAAAATAGTTTTCTAGAAAAATATCTTTTCACCTTCATATGTTTTTCTCTCAAATTTTCACAAATTAATAATCAATATATATATTATTATTAATTTATATATATATATTATAAATATATTTCATCATTGATCATTAGTGATTAATAAATTTTATCAGAAAATACAAATATTGAAAATTTATTTCTTTTATGATTTTATTTTTATCAATAATTTTTTTTTTAATTATTTTCAAAGAATTAATGAATATATTTTTATTAAATAAAAGCATTCATATAAATATTTCTTATGTGGTTACTACTATTAATACATGTGAATTTAATGACTATTTATTAATAATCATTTTCAATAATATAACATGGTTTGTATAATATTTGTTTTGTGCGTAAAAAAAGTTATTTAACACTTCATATTTATTCAGAAAAAAATATTCTAATATTTTGGGATATTACAGAAATAACCCCAAAATATAATATAGGGTACTTTATTTCTTTATATGGAACAACAAGTGATATGTTTATGTGAGTTATGGTAAAAATAGGTTGATTGGTTTGCCTTGTATTAGATAAAACACCATTGCCAAGGTGTTAACCTCAATGCTTGGGCATGCATCCCCAATTATAAATAATGACCCACTCAAGAATATGAATAAGAACCCCACTAGTCAAAAGGAAATATCCATTTATAGCTATATTTCATACCCAAAATAGTAGTATTAGTCCACTCCCAAAATTTCCCATTACGATCCCTTTGTGTCTATATCATGCTGGAATGGATGATGTCTTGAACACATGACTCTTGTCCTTAACCCACTCGTATGAAGGAATGTGTCTACCCACTATCAAAATATGATATTTAGAAGAAGGTTGAGTCTCCAACCAAGTATTATATCCACTATGATCAGAATATCCCCCACTAGGGAGGTGTTTTTTCCATGTGTTCCTAAATATTAGTCATATAAAAGAATTCATGATACATATTCATGAGGATCAATATTCCCCTCAAATTATTTGACATCCCATAAACTAATTACTACCTCACTATAATGATGATGGAAATTGTTGGTGATCAAACACCAATGACTAAACAATTCTGATATGGTTTCATATGTCTTCTACACTACCCATATAGCCACGTACAGGTTGACTATTCTTAGATGTTCGGTGAACTTTATGAAACACTGGTGCACCCAGAAAACCTAATCCCACTCCTTAGATAAATTTCTAACAAGACATAATCCCAACATTATAATCCACCCAATATTTAGATTTTATAGATAAATTGATAGGATGGATTAATGGTTTTTTAATAGGTTGTTAGTGTTGATCTTGATTGTCATGAGTAAGCATCTAGTTCTTTATGATACAAGAAGTTCCTTTATGGGCCTCTAGGTTAATTACTTCACTATAATTTTTTTCTTGAATATATTCCATGGAGGATACAAAGCATTCTTCTAGTCTATTATGATTGAGTGAAGAAATTTAAACATCATCTCTCAATTCGAAGTCATATAAGGGTAATCTATTAGAAATCATGTAGCCTTGGATCTCTAGGGAGAATATTCACCTATGATTCATTATGAGGTGTGACATAGCATTGAGGATAATATCCATAATTTCTAGTAATATAAACCATTCCTATACCTGTAGTCATCAAACTAGATATATGAGTACAACCTAAGGATATCATTTCTATAGATATGAATGTTGGAAGTCATTAAAACAGGATGATAAAATTTAAAAAGTAATTAAAGTAGCATCCTATGTGTTTAAAATATAATCTTTATTGTTGACCATATAGACCATGATGTACTCCAAAAGAATGGAATGGCCAACCACATAGACAATAAAGTCTCATACTTTCCATAATGACCACATGAGATGTGAGTTTATTACACGAAAAATGAATTCATCCCACAAATCATGAATTTGACCACATGACCAATACTATATGAATCAATTATTTAATGTACCCTGATTTGGTACTCTCTAATGTCGATAAACCTGGTTTTTTATAGGAATTCAACCTTGAACCCCATGTAGGTCGAATCTCCAAACTCCATCCCAACCAAAAATAAACAAAAGTACCAACAATGTCCCCTTCCAATATCCAAAACCGCATCGATGTAATCTACATGGGTACAAAACAACACCCAAATAGGCTGTGAGTATAAATTAGTAGGTTGACACCACCATGCCTAAAAAACTAGTCTAATAATAAGTGGATGATATAAGCAATAAATATATGTATTAATTGATAAAGTTGTACAATATAATAATCTACCTTCTTTGGAACCATACTGGAATGTCTCTAAGAATTTAATACCACCATTCCAAGCTTAACTATATATTCATGAAAACTCACAATAAACAGGGTTGAACCAGCTATATAAGAATTTGATCATGGTATAGGGAAAATCCCACTCAATATAATCATTACAGAATGTGTCAAGGCATTTCCCAGTATATAATCATTTTAGAATTTTCTAGGGAACAACCCAATATATAATAATTTTAGCATGATTCTGATGATAGATCGGTATATAATCATTTTATCTTGTGTAAGGGTAGATCCCCATATATAATAATTACAACATGTTTCAGGGCTAAACATGGTATATAATCATTTAAATAAGGATATAAAAATATCACTTCATATGGATCAATGATTAAATATTAAAATTACTATTTATCTTTTAATTAAAAATTCATTTATATCTAAATTTATGGAAACCCATATTAATAAACCAGCCACATACATAGATCTTATATCAAGAAATCACCAAAGGTCACATGTCATAATAAAAACAAATTAGGCCATTAGTCAATTCATATTAATTATAGGTTTCACTCACCCAATATGTAGCCATAATATAAGTCAAATGAATAATTGAAACCAAATGGATCCAACCAATATTCAATTATATGACTTAAAATTAATCATTGACTAAATTAATAAATGTGCATGTTACATAGAAACAATCACAATATTACAAATTTTTCATAATTTAAATATGACATAGGTTTAGAATCATACTTCATATCTTTAACCAACAATTAACGTAGCACTTATAATATAAAATGACAACAAGGAAGAAGCCACATAAGATCAAAATAAGAACCTTGATCAACCCATGCCAAGATCAGAACCCTAAAAACCCCAAGTTCAAAATATTACACTGTATTGAAAAAAGGATAATGTGAGAGAAGGGAATCCTAATAAGAAACACATAATAGGGATTAGGTGTGTGATCATGACATCTACAAGGGAGGAAGAAACCGTAAAATTTATATTTACCCCATCACTACTTTTACACAATGTAAATGATTTACATAGTGTGTAACTACTTCGCACCCTGCATTTGTTCGTTACATTTTTTGGGTAGTAGTTACACATTTTGTAACATGTACATGGTATGTAATTTTCCAACAGATAGTTTTCATCCTAGTTTCTATATAAGGACTAACACCAACTCTAAAGCCTTACAAAGAATGGAAAAACCTCATAAACCACTTTTATAATTTTTTTCTTAGACTCCATTAATAAATATTATCATATCTAATTGATCATTAGGACATTTCCCTCAACAAAGGAATTTTGTCTCCGAACAAGTCTTGTCCATCAAGGGCTAAATGAAAGAACTCAAAGGCAAATGCATATGAAAAAAGACAGGATATTAGAGCCTTCCCACCATATAATGGTTCATCGTTGACCAGATCTAAGAATCATTGTGGGTGTCTGTGAACAAGTCCGTCCATTTTTCTCAAATAATAGAACCAATATTCCAGGTCTCCTCCTGCACACTCCAATATATTCACTTCAATTGAACTAGAGAAATATTCATACCCCTAATATACTTCTCACTACATTACACATTCATTATCAGATGCTCCTAAAATTATGCATTAATAAAAATATCAACATCCTCGATTTACACTACATGAGAAGGGTTGGGATAATATAAAAAAATATTCAGCATGTGAAACACGTCATACATGGAACTATAACACTATGGAAGGAATAAACTCTACACCACTGGAATGACCATATCCTCAATATAAAATGACCCAATAAACCTGGTAGCTAATTAACCTATTTCCGGATATGGTATTTCCCCAACCTAGGTGAAACCCAAAAGAAAACACGATGAAAAAACTCAAACACTAGAGGCCATCATTGATGGTAAACACATGATTTATGCCTAATTTTCATGGTCACCAACTTCCCCTTGATCAAATGAACATACTCAAATGTCTACTTTATGATACTAGGCCCAAAAGTACTAAATAAATTTTCTCCATCCAATATAGATGTGATTGAAACGACCTTTCATAAAAATCTTCGAAAGGTTCCAACTTGATTGAGGCGTAGAATCTATTATTATATGAGAACTCCCAGATTTCCATATTCTTCTCCCATGAACCACCAAAACCCAAAACATTTTATTGTAAAAAATATTCCAGAACATGAATAGTCCACTTAGATTGATCGTCAGTCAGAGGATGATAGGATATAATAAAAAGAACATAAGATACCTTATCCTTATAAATACCCTTCTAGAGAAATGATGTGAAATGTGGATCTCTTCCTCAGAATATACTCCTTGGAACACCGTACAGCCAAAAACCACTAATGTATGTAAATACTCCCAAGATCATTGATAATGAAGGCATAACTTATAGGAAATAAGCGGTCTAGCTTCATCAATTGATCCAATATCACCCATACATTATCGTTATTATGAGTTTTCCTATGTAATCATGTCACAAAAATCATATTAAAACCATCCCATTTACACTCATGGAAAGGAACGTGATATAAAATCCATGATGACCATTGATTCTCATCTTTCCCCTACTAACAGGTGAAACCATCTGCCATAAATCACACTACCCCCTTCTTTATTCATGACCCCTTATATTGTTTATAGTGATAACAATACATCATTATCAATCTAGGATATACTACCCATCTAGAATCATGAAAATATCACATTAGATTCTCACGAAATCTTGTAGGAACCCATACTCGGAAATGGAAAAGAAGGTTGACCATCCTAATGGTGTTTCCCCCAATATAAGCTATCTCTCATAACCAAGCCATCTAGATTAGATAACCGGTCTGTATTGATCTGGTCTAAAAGCAGGAGTATACTAGATTTAGAAGTCAGAGAAACTCATCCTTGGGATTCTTAAACATATAGATTTCTATCTATAATGATTTCCATCACCCACTACTCATCCCATGACTCATACACTACTTTTATCTATGTCTTTCAGCTTAAATCATCATAAATTATGATTTCCTTACCAAATGTATAACATGACTCAAAATCAAAAGACTATAGATACTTGACCGGCATTCTCTGCTAAAGGTTCATTTCCCACTGAGAAAGAATGTACCTGAGGCTCTTGTGGTTCGTGCACACCACTAACATATTACCCGAAAGATAGTGTATCCAACACCTCATGGTATATTCCACCGTAGCTAACATTAGACCGTGAGTCGGATAATTCCAATCATGTAGTCTCTACTATCTATATCCATAAGAAACCACTCACTCCAATTACATCAAAATTACATTAAGTCCAACGGTAGATGAATCACAATACATGGTATAATCTTTACCAAATATAGGTTGGGTCAGGATAGGTGTTGTGGTTATCTTTCCTATCAGCTTTAGAAAAAGTCTCTCACAAGTATTTAACCAAAAAACTCGAATCCCTACTTGATAAGCCCACACATTAGTGGTAAAAGACTTGAGTATCCCACAGTGATGTACTCGGCCATATGAAATCATTATCTTCTAGATCTTACAACTGATCTTTTAACTCTTCATGTTCTAATGGTTCCATTTTATATGACATGATAGAAACTGGGTTAACTCTCAGAACCAA
The DNA here is from genome assembly GCA_963277665.1 of Viscum album. Taxonomy (NCBI): domain Eukaryota; kingdom Viridiplantae; phylum Streptophyta; class Magnoliopsida; order Santalales; family Viscaceae; genus Viscum; species Viscum album. The sequence continues at coordinate 174,268,842 of OY728143.1, read as the reverse complement.
TTTGATCGTGAACTCAATCTCCTTCTCTGGAGGTATACCATTGACCTAGTCAGGAAATACATCCTGAAAATGGTCAACCACTAGAGGAAAATTAATCTTCTACATTCAAACATCATCTAGAGAAATAATGACTATTCGATCAATTTGAAAATATAATATGAAATGAATTGGTCCCACAATACCCGCCCAAAGATTCCACTCACACTGATAGGAATAACCACCTCCTTATAGATATAAAAAGTTAAATACCTCCAGTAATAGTCAATATGATCTTGGTATATGATAAACCCATCCATACTAAGAATAAAATTGAAAACATTCATTTCTAGAGTAAATAGTTCCAAAAAGAAACTGTAACCTCCAATCTATATGGAAAATACTTTGAAATTTATGATATGATCTTACAAAATTCCCAACATTGTTTCGACGGACAAGATACCATCTATGATTTTCAAATACAAAACCAAACCATTTTAAAATTTTCATGTACAAATAAATGTGATGCTCTTGTATTGAAGAAAATTCATGAAAGGTATATAATACATGAACCATATATATGACGATAGACGGTCAGACATCCCCACTATTTGGAGTAGTCTTAATAATATTCAAATGAATAACCCATATACCCAAGGCTCTATTATAACTCCCCTGAGCTATTCAATCTACCTAAAACTACAACTTCAACAGTAGGGTACCACATCCCCTTCCTCCACCAGAACTTCCAGTGGAACACAATTTACCAGACCTCTAAGGAGTATCTATGTGATTCCCAAAATTTGATACATATCATGGCCCCCTGCCATTACTGTCCTACTACATGACCAAAAAAATCATCTACTGTTGTCCCATCCTTACACAAGAAGAACACTCCAATGTGAGAATATACATTGATGTCTATTGTGTCCCAAATTTCAACAATAAAAATACTACAACATAACATGAACCTGATACGAATTCGTACTTCCTTGACATCTCTATCCATTATTTCCCTAGAGATAATTGTCATAGCGATGATTCATGCAACTTGAAGAATACTTACCAGTTCTCCTTGATGAAATAGTTTGGGTGATGCTTGGGGAATTTATAAGATTCCCTTATCTTATGACATCTTAACTCATCACATCATTAAAGATACTGAGATGAACACAATTTCTCATATGATCTAATCACATAGAAAAGCCCATCCTAAAAACGCATCACCCACGATATATCATTAGCTTCCAAAGATGGAGAAGAGTGCTAAAGGTCGGTTAAATGTATAGTATATTCCATTACTAACATGTTATCATTTGTCAGATGCATAAACTCGCAATTCATCTCATCCCTCAATATCTCTAGATAGAAGTGTATCAAGAACTTCACCTCGAAGTTCTTCCAAGATAACTCCCCCTATTCCCCATCCATCTCTAGTATATCCCACTAAAACTTCATAAGTCCACAGAGCATATACAAAGAAACCATCACCCACCTATTTTGGGTGTCTCATGATACTTAAATATCATCTGGACCTACTCAATCAAGAACTCATCTTCATGGAGGCCTCCCTCCTCTACCAACACTGGAGGATACTGCCGCAAGAACACTATTGTCATCTCAGATATCAAAGGCACAATATGAAAATTATCCCTATCTATGGATCACATGAACCTAATAATGATATCATGAAGATGAAAATCCATCTGATCCTTAGAAGCTACAAGAATATTTGGATTGGGTGTGTTAAGAGCCTGTTGATTTCCACACTCCTTACACCCAACTTGAAGATGATGTGGAGCTATTTTCTCTAAAAGATAAGTACACACCTAAGAACACTAGATATAAAAAACAAGGTTATCCTTAATAATAGAGAACCACAACTCCTGTAATCCCTAAAATGGATAAAAAGTGTTTTATATTGACATAACAGTCCATTTAATTCAAATTAGTAGGTATAATAGGTATCTCAAACTATATTTCATATAGGAAAGAATATATCAGATGTAATAAATATATATATATATCATGAAAAATGCATGTCAAAATATATCTCTATGTTCTTATCATGTTGCATGCATACTCATCTCATTCTGTGCCGATCCATGAGTGTAAATATCAGTAAATAGTATGATCACAAAACTTGTGAATCAACCATGGTGAAATATGATCAACTGTAAAAATCGAACAACATAAACAACAATCCCAACCCTAGGAACTCATATTTCCCCCATATATGGGTTAGTCACTCCCATGAACAAATCTCATTACCAAGTCCCAACCCATCAATGTATCCTTTCTAACTTTACAATATAGTAAATCATTAGGTAATATAAACCTACTATGCTGATACCACATTGTAATATCCCCATATTGGACACTCTCTTCCAAGGTTGAACGAGGTTAGTTACATGACCTCAAGAATGCCCCTTGTATGACAAAGGATGTCAACTATAATTTGTGGTGCGATGATATAATGGAGATACCATTCTCCCTGGAATGGAGTTACATAAGAGTGTAAATAAAAAACATAATTAGAGTAATATACATAGAGGAAAAAATATATCATACCACTGAAAAAATAATGAAAAGACTAATGAATAAATAATGAATTATTATATAATGACTAGTTAATATGTATCTAATTTCAAATGGAATACAATATAATTAAAGAATTATATGAAACAATACAATCCCAAAAGACTCCAATCCTAAACCCTATTTCATCCTTATCTCCAAAATCCATCCCAACCATTGATTAAAAAAATTATAAACAATGTCCCTATCTCATGTCCAAACCTACACCCATCTAATTTTCAAGGGTTCTAGATGGACCCCAAATAGTGTCTGAGTACAGCTCAATATGTCGAAACCATGATGTATTAAAAAACTTTTTCTGATGATAAGTTCCTGAAATAAATAATAATCATGTGTATTAATTTATCATTAAATACAATATAAATATCAACAAGCTTCAACACCATGTCAGAATATCTTGGAGCTTGTAATAAAACCATGACATCCATTACTGTTATGATCCCTCTATATAAGCATTTTAGAATGGAATTGGGAAATTAACACTCAAGATAAGCATTAAAAATTTGTTATGGAATATCCCATTATATATTTATTTCATCATGTGTGAGGGTATGGTTTGATATATAAAAATTTCATCTTGTTTCAAAGCATATCATGGTATATGATCATTTTAGCATGTGTTTGGGAAGAATCGAATAAATAAGAATTACAGAATGGGTCAGGGCATAACCTGGTATATAATAATTTTAGAAAATAAATCATTATATCAAATTATATGGATCTATGGTTATTTATGAGAATTACCATTTATCATTTAGTAATAATTTCATTTATATCTCAATTTATCCATATCCATATAATTAATAAAACTATACCTAGGGATCCCCTATTAGGAAATCACCTAAGGTCTCAACTCATTAGAAATACAATTTAATACATTAGTCAGTTAATAAAAACTATTGGGTTCACTCACCCAATGGGTAGCCATAATCCAGGTCTTATCAACAATTGAATCAAAAGGGATACAATCAATATTCCATTCTATGATTTACCATTAATAATTGAATAAATTAATTAAATATCATGATACATTGGATAAATCCCAATAATTCATATACTTCACAATTTAAATATACCATATGGTTATTTTGGACTCTCAACACTTAATTGATGATTAATGTAGCGATTCAAACAACAAATGCCAACAAGGAGGAAGGCAAGAAGATCACAGGAAGAACCTAGATCAACCCAAGTCAATATAATTCCTAGAAAAACCCCATGATTAAAGTATTACACCACAATGAAAAAATTATGATGGTAGAGATGGGAAACCTAAGTATAAACATTTACTATGGATCATTTGCGTAAACATGATATCCAGAGGGGAAGAAGAAGCTCTAAAATGACATGGAATTTTCTCTAGCTTTGAGAGGAGTGGGATGTATACGTTGGAATGAAATAAAATCATATGCACAACCTCCATAAATAAACTACTCACGATAAATACATGTCATATAATCCATTTATAGGCCATGTATTTATTCTTAAAGAGCTACGCCAGAAAACCCATCACCATGGATTTATATTTAACCCCGCTAGTTTCTTACACAACAGAAATGATATATATGATGTGTAACTAATTCAAACCCTACATTGGTTCATGAAACATTTCTGGTGAAAGATATATGTTGTGTAACATGTACATGGAATGTAATATCATAGTAGATTTTTTTCATCATATTTTCTATATAAGGACATGAACCACCTAAAAATCGTTCCAAATCATGAAAAAACATATGTAAACCCATTTAAAATAATTATACCCAGACTCAATTGATTCAATAAAATATACATCCCTAAACATTAGGACATATTCCACCACAAAGTATATCCATCTCTGAACCAAACTTGATAACCAATGATCAAATGAAAAAACTCAGAGAGAGATATACCAAGAGAAATATGGGATCATACAACTACCATGTTTATTAAACAATTGATTTCATTTGTGGTGTTAAATTAATTAGAGAGATTTCTATAGGAACTCATGAAATTCGAAAATGAAGGAAAATTATTGAATAAGAACTCCACTCATCTATTTATAGGGGATCTCAAAGTAATGCACTACATGAAAATTAAGCAACTATTTTACTTAGAATCAACTCCTTATCATTCCATACAATCCAAATTCTAAGGGGGTAATTTTTTTAAACTCTTAAGGTTGATAAACCCAATTAATTGGGACCATAATCAAGAAATTAGGGGATTTAAAAGGTTTGGTAACAGTTTTTTGAAATAAAGTAAAATGGATCCTTGGGAATATTGTGGTACCCAAGACAAGTTATGTTATAACATGAATAAAATGTGGCATGTATTCCACTAAATGGTTCAACCACAAGGAGATGAAGTATCATACAATAAAACTCTGCACGGTGCCTTATCCCACTACATACTTTAACTATGTCGTGATAGAATGTTATTCAAATAAGCAACACACATTCCCTCAGTTCACTTTATAGTGGAATCATGTAGAGATGGAGAATTAGTCAAGACACTCCTTGTGTTCCTTCACCCGAAAGCGTGGTCCAACATTGTCATGATGGTAATTAATTTTTATGTCATGTGAGGTCCTTTTGGGACTATTCGGGGCTATGTGTCATCATATCTAACTCATTATGAAGGCAATAACTCTTGGGTTTCTATTGATAACCCACTCCATTATTGAAAATAGATACATTGGAGGGAATGGAGAAAAGCATGATGTTTTGAGATCTTGTAACTCTATATTGTGAATATTATCATCCATAAGTAATAATAAAGGGAATTACATGTGCATGTATAGGTCAATCCGACCACATGAGGATAGGTTTATAGGGCCTACCACATGAGGCCAGTCCCATGAAGCCGAGCTAACCCAACAGAGGCTTATAAAAAAACAAGAGCCCATGACCTCAAGGTTAAGCATGATCAGATAAGACCATGAATCCATGAAGACCTTGTAGAGTCATAGATAGAGTTCTAGAGGTGAATCTGACCACATAGAGGCTAAGATGGCCTTATGTGACTCAGTTTTGAAACTATTCCCTCTTTAAGAAGTCCCCCTTTATTTTGGGCATTATGCAGTCCTCATACCATGTATTCTAAGACATTCCAATTTATAATACCTCCATGGTTATCCTTTAGTTAGTTCAAAACTCGGAGAAAGAATACTTGAACCATCCTACAAGGGAATCTGACTCACACGATTATGTTATGATAATCGACATTTAACCCTTGGATCATGAAATACCTTGATAATAAGTGGCTCCAGGATGTCATTCCAAATGGATAGAACCATTGTGGGGAGAAAAATTATGAATTAACATGAAATTGTGGGTCCCTATGTTGAACAAACTAGGGTAGTCACCTCTATTTAGATGATATATTTGTTATTTGTATATTATGCCAATCCCAATACAGAATTCCTCCTACAGTAAGCCCATATACTTTCTTATACTATGCTAAAACACTTCTTTTGTACCCCACCCAGACCTACTAATAAGAAGGAAGATGGGAGGATGATATTCCCCTCATTGGATAATACCCAAGATTGTTTCAATTTATGATACTATAACGTAGTTAGAAATAATAAAAAAATGTGATTTTTTTGTTTATATTTTGAGAATGTTTTTACCATGACACAATTTATTTATATTTGGTTATTCATTTATGGAACCTTTTTTACCCTCATGTGATTCACCTTGTTGAACATTATAAAATTATAAATAACACTTAGGTAGTGTAAATAAACTATCCTTACCTTTATACTACTCGATTATACCTATACGAAGCTTTTGGAAATTGCATGTTACCCTTACACAACATAGCATTTTACATTTATACACAATTTCAAATTTCAAGTATACCTTAATTTTTATAATTCATATTTTATCTTACCATTAAACCATATAATAAACTCAAAGGATACCTTTATGTATCATTTTTAAATTGAATATTACCTTTAAAAAGGCATGTTAAATGATCTCTATAAATATTGGAAAATATGGGACTTTCTATATTGATCCATTTCATGAATTTCATAGTATTTTAAATTGGTTCATGTTATATTAACTTTTTTTAAATGATTTAATTTATCCATAAATTCATATAATTTATATAGAGATGATGTGAAGTGTTTCTAAATTTATATAAATATATATATATTTAAATATAATATTTTATATTCATTATTTACATATATATATACAACATGAATCTTTTAAAAATATTAGAGTTTCTATTTACATTAATTTTTTTTTATTATTTATAAATTATGATAAAAAACTAATGATCAAATTTATATAGAGAGGATGTGAACTATTAATATTTATTTGTTTTAAAACTCTTCTATCATTGATTTAAATTAGATTAAAATATTTTTAGTTTTTTAATATTGAGTGATTATCATGTAATTAATATTATTATCTCTCTATCTCTCCCCCTTGATAACAATAGAGATAAATCTATATCACATTGAATTTGATTTTTTTAGATATAACTTTTTTTTGTGTTTGGAAGTTATTATTTAATAGAATTCATGCATGTATTGAACTGAGAACATGAATATATATGAAATTACATGCTTACATACACAATAATTCTATAAAATAAGATAATACACACTAAATGAACATTACATACTATTGAAGTACTTCAAGAAAATTTAAAAAGAGAAGCCTCTTCGATCAAACACTTCATGATAAAGTACTTTATTGGATATACCAAGATACAACATTAAAATCAATCACTCGGTTGAGAAGAGTTGTTCCGTACTAGAAAATAATTCTGTAACTCTCTTGTGGGTTGGTTATTGTTTTATTTATTCTATTTGGGCTGGAAGTTATCTAAACATAATCATTCACACAAATTTTTTTCACTATCTATAAAAAGTTTTATTTTTTTATTCATAACTGACCAAAAAGTAGAACCTAGGTTTGGATTGATCTGATAAAAAAGGATAGAATGGTCGGGGAATATCCAATATAAAATATCATGTTCTTTTTGTTCCTAAAAAATGATAAGTGTTTTGGTTTGGTGATATACCTCTATAAAAAGGTCCTACGATTGGGATTGTACTGGTTGTAGAATTATCTCTCTATTTAGTGGGTGTCGTACTCAATTTTTTTGGGGTGTGAGAGTAGAGTAAGATAATTTATATCAAAACAAATATAAAATTCATCGTGTCTATAAATTTATTTTTATAGGTTCAGTATTCAAACATCAACTATTAATAATCATTTAATAAATAATTTTTAATATTCTTAAATCACCAAATTACACAATTATATTTAAAAATCTAATATTTTTAAGAAAATAAAATTCCCCCCTTATTATATATTTATTTCCACCACTTCGATATCTAGAACATTGTGTTAGAGCATATTCCTTTTGGATTTGGGGTTTACTTATTTCATTTTTATACTTATAATTTGGTATCAGATCATAACATTTAAAAGATAATGTTTTATTTGAATAGTTTTTATTTTTATTATTACATGTTTTTTTCTAACCTCTATCGTAGTACTTAACAAGAATTAGGGAACAATATATTTCAGTTATAGAAATTTAGGAGGCTAAATTTTTAAATATATTGAGATCGCCTCATTTCAGTGGAAGTGATTATGATAATTTGAAAGAAAAAATTGAGTCATTTTTTATGATATAGGTATTGATTATTGGACAATAATGGATAAATAAAATAAACATAATGAAGTTTAATTTGATAACCTAATAGGTAATAATGAAAAAAATGTGTTTTGAATTATAAAAATAATTTTTTATTATTTTTCTCTTAATTGAAGTGTTTAATGATAAATATCTTCTTGAAAGAATGCTTCTAACACTTGGAGGACTTAAAAAGTCACTCAACAGTGAAATAATAATTTTTGGGAACAAAACTTGTCACATAAATGGATGAATTTAAATAGTGTATATTTTCTGATTATGAAATTCTAAATGAGATATTAAATAGATTCACAAAGATTGTCAACATCATTTTTTCACCAGGAGAAATTATGAAAAATGAATTTCTAATTGAAAGGATAATATTATACATAACTAAAATAGGAAATTCAATGAACTTATACATTTAAGAAATAAAATATTTTTATGAGTACTATTTGGTTGAATTAATTTTTTTCATAATACAGTACAAGCTTGAGTTTAATAAAAATGAAAATGAAGATCCTGAAAAAATAAAGGTTATTTCATTTAAATCTAAATATACCTATTCTACCTATTTTATTGATTTATGATATTATTCTAGCATAATGAAAAATGATTATTTACATCAAGTTGAAATTATATTTGAAGGACTTTTAAAGAAAAATAATGCAATAAATATGATGAAGGAAAAACGATAGATATTAGAAACATTTGAAGAGAAAAGGTATGAATGGTTAATATAATATTATATGTTATAAATATAGGAAATCCTAGATAACAATATATTATTGGTCAAGAATGAATGATCAATGATAATAAGAGAAGAAAAGAAAAAAGAAAAAGAAAATTCAATCTATTGTGGATGAAATATCACTGAAGAATCAAACACTAATAATTAATCTATAAGTGATAAAGACACTAGAAACCTTTATTTTATAGAAAAATCTTCCTCATGAAATAGATTCTTTGATGATATATTAAGGCATAAAAATCTATGTCTTATGGTTTTATCAATTAATGTTATTATAGTTTAAATTTTGATTCTTATTCTCAATCATATTCTCTTTATGATTGTGATAAATTTAATGTTAACGAATTAAATTATTTATGTGATTAATTTCAAAAGTAACTCAAAAAACATGATAAAAATTATGAGAATTTGATTAATGATTATAATAATGTTTCAAAATAAGAGAATGTATTATTTTTGAAAATATAAAGTTGAAAGAATATATTTCAAAATCTTATAGGGAGAAGTCGAAATTGTAGATTATAGAAAAAAAATTCATTAAGTTATAAAAATAAAATATTGTTTTGAAAAATAATTCCTCTAGTTCTGAAGATAAAGTGTGCGGTCATCTTGAATTTTATCAAAATGGAAATATGAAGCTTAAGAACGAAATTATGATTTTGAAGGAATTTTAATCTAAGTATACTATGGTATGTTAAACACTCGATCAATTCATGAGATTATAAAAAATTTCAACATCTAAAATTAATTGAATATGTATTTGTTTTGATGAGAGGTTACCAAAAATATAGAACAATAAATTCTTTTAAGGTAAAAATTATGGTATCTCATCAATTACATTTTTTAGATCTTGATTATTTTGACATTATAATTCTTATTTCTCTTTTCAATTTTTTTAATCGCTTGGTCCCATAAATTATTATATTTATAAACATGTTTTAATGTAAATATGACTTACCATTCTATACCAAGAGTGCATAAGAATGCACTTTTAAATCTTATTGGAATAATACTGGTCTAGATTCTAAATTTAGTATCTTTATTATTATTATTATTTTCCAGCATGAATATTCATATATTTTTATAATATGGTATGTTAGAATGTGATTTAAAATATATTTTAGCCAATGAACTTTTATATTATGGTTTATATTTTGGTTTATTGACATATTCTAGCTGTTTTTTATTTTTTATTTATTTTCATATATTATTTATTTTAATGAATAATTTTTATTTACTTTTTTTTATAGATCCTTTATAACTTTATTTATGTTCAATATTATATTTTATAGAATCACTAATTTTGGGGGAGATATCAATTTTTTTATGTTTTTATTTAATTTATGTGGACAATTATGTTTTAATTCAATAGTTGATTTATATTTTTTTTAATAAATCATGTTATTAGGTGGGTTTTATTTATATAATTATTGTTTTGCGGGGATTGAATTTTTTAAGATATTTTTTACTATTTATTTCAAAAATTGGAATCTTTTAATTTATATTGGTGAAAATGTCTTCAAATATTGGACATTATAATCAATTCCATCACGGGAAAAAATATAAAAATTGATATAATGTTTTGTAATTGTTAAAATGGGGGATAATTTATGAGTAGAACCTTGACACTTTATTTTATGTTTTGATAATTACGATATATTTATCATTTACAATATTAAAATTAATAGTAATGTTTTCATATTACTTTTATAAAATAAAATATTTTTAAAAAAAAATTGGTTTTTTAACTATTTTTACCCTTAAACATGTTCTCAATATTTAGTTTTACATTAAAAAAATATTTTTTACCCTTATTTGACTCATCTTGTTAACCCTTACAAGGAATTCAAACACTACCTTATGTAGTTCATGAAACTTATAATATAACATTACACAAATTGGTTCTACCTATACACAACCTTCAAGATATGTCATGTTGGACTTATATATCATTATATTTTACCTTAATTCATTATTTTGAATTTAAATCTTACTTTTTACAAGAAAACATATTTTGTAGGTCACCATTATGACACATGTGAAATCGAAGGTTACCTTTATGTATTGTTTTGAATTTGAATTTTACCTTTCAATAAGTCTTGTAAACTAACCTTTACGTAGATATTAAAATCATGGGTTTTTTAGACTACATTGTTTGACTATTTTCAAGGAATTTTAAAATTTTTCATATTATTTTCAATTAATTTAAGTGGTTTCATATAAAATAAATTATTATTAATTAATTATTGATTATAAAAAATTGTTTTTTTAGTGTTTTGAATATATTTAAAATTAAATGTTTTTCCATTTTTTCAAATATAAATATATATATACAACATGAATCTTAAAAAATTTGAGTCTGTATATTTAAGTTGATTTAATTATTTTTATTATTTCTTAATTCTTCAGTAAGAAAAATTATCATATTGAAACTGAATTTTTAGTATTTAATTTTGTATAATTATGTTATAAATTTTTATAGAAATGTGTATGCATAATACAAGTGTTTCAAATATTGATTTTTAAAGGGAAACAATATGCGATATTTCTTGATTTCATTAACCTATTATTATGATGTTATTTTCAAATTTTAATAATGATTATTTAAATAATTTTTAAGAATAATTTAATGTTTCAATATTTAGTGATTGTCATGTAATGATAATAGTTATACATCTCATTGATAAATTTGAAAGTAATTATATCTCATTTTGAATTTGAATTGTTCTAAATGGGTGAGTTTGATTTGTAGTTCTTTGATATTATTATAGAAAGGGACTCGATAATGGATGGAAGTGAGATCATAGAGATATAAAACATTTCTAGTTTTCATAAACTATAAATCAATAAAAAATTAGACAAGTCACACTACATGAACATTACAACCTATTGAAGTACTGAATGACACATTAAAAATAGAATTTCCATTGGTAAAACACTTCTTATTGACATAAATTTTTTGAACACCCATGATACGTAATTAAAATAGTATAATGTGCTCAGATTAATTTTTATATGCCATTAAATCAATCTGCAACTTTCCAATGGGTATTTTATTATTTTTTTATTATATTTTTTCTAGTAATTGTATATAGGTATGGTTTCACCCAAAATGTTTTCACTACCAACAAAAAACATTATTTTTGTATGATCACTAAAAGAAAAACAAATGACGTATTTTTGGATTGATCATATCAAATTTGATCTATTGGTTGGGGTTGACCCATTAAAAAATATTTGGTTCTTTTTGGTTCCAACAAAATTTTAGTTGTTTAGGTTTTGGGATGCACCTCTAGAAAATATCATGGGTGTGTGATTGTACATAATTTTTAATTCACTATCTATTTAGTTCGTTCCATACTCTATCATGTTTAGTTTTATGAGTTGATTACTATAATTTATGTATGCAGTACTATAATATAACACCAAAAATCATGTAATGAATACTTAGTGGTTATCATACTATTTTAGTATAAGATTCAAGATATCTCATCCATACAGATCAAATAGGTTAGCAGTCACGAGAGACTAAATACTTATATGATCCTCACATTACATTTGAAAACATGGAACACAATTTACAATTTTAGTGAGAACATTATACATTATTATAGTATATCCCAGAAATCATTCATATTTCCCTTACTATCATCCCAAGGAATTAAAAACAAAATAAAGGGTGAGATCAAATGCTCTATAAGGGATATATTACCACCAAGGCTACAATAGAACACATAAATAATGACTAATATATAATAGAAAACCCATAATTAAATATTTCATATAATTAATATCATAAATTGGTAATATATAAATGGATAACAAAACAATATATATAAACACTTGGATAAAAATAACAGATTTCATAATGATTGAATGCATAATTATTGACATCATAATCATATTATCATGTCCTTATTCCAAGACATCACAAATAATTTGGAAGACGTTCATCAAATTCTCAGAATACATTTTCTCACGAGATATGCCAATGCATAATGGGTCTCTCCAATCTCTTAATAAGTCCAATACATTCATCATATGAGAAGGAATAAATAATAAATACAACAAAAAATAAAAATAAATATATGTATTTAAAAATAGGAAAACAGAATGTCAATATTTTTCCCCAATGAAAAATAAAACATCATGATCATGAGATATCTAGATTAATATATTGGATGGTATAATTAGATTATATTCCTAGTAAATCATAAGATTCATCAAATAATGTTGAAATAGACCAAAATAATTTTAAAATATCTATATAATATTTATTGAGGAAAATACACTTTTTATTTTGCAATCGCTTATTAAAAATCTATAATTTTATAAAATATTCTGAAAAATCATTTCTCTGAAAATAACCAAGGAAACATGTTTCCAATAAAGGATTTCTCATAATGATATGAATATGTGGTCATTATATATTTATTAAAAATATTCTTTTTCACTTTTTAAAGGACTCTAAAATGTACTATATGATAATTGATAAAAAGATTCTTTTTAAAATATTTTTATATAATGTTTAATATAGTATAAAATGAACTTATAAAATAATTAACATTTAAATAATAAAATTCTTGACTCATTTTTAGAAAACACAGACATTGAAGAAAAATTTTATCACCCAAATATGAAATGAGGCATACTTGTCTTAATTTTTTTTTTCATAATCATGTTTTACACAAAAATGAGAAATATTAGTTAAAAATAAGAAAATTCTATTAAAACTTGATAAGAAGAAAATAAATGGATTTTAAAAGAGAAATAATTTCTAATTCACTTCAATTGAAATTTAATGATAAATAATCTGGAATAAAAATGAGATTAATGAATAAACCCATATTATAATAACACACAATTTTTATACATAGATACTAAATTTAATTATAATTATATTCATCATATAACATAATGATACATTCCATAATTATATAGGTCTAGTGGATTTAGAATCATAGATACATAAAAAATAGTTTATAAGTGAACTATATCATCTCTCACTAAGTTCTTCATAACCATTACACTTTATGGATATATCATACCTACAACCTTTCTTCATAACCTAGGAAAAGGAAACATATGAATAAGTGATCCTAGATTCTCAGTAGGGGTAAAAAAGTGAGATATCAACATAATATGAGCATAAGGGTTTGATAACTTGAGAATAAAATTTGAAAATCATATCATACATATCATATTTCATAAACATGATTCATTGCCTAAATCATGGAAATACATAAGACATAAATCCTAAACAAATCAAGGAACATGATCTATGATAAAAAACTATTTGCATAAGGCATAGATTTGAGGAATACACATAATAATAGAGAAATTAGTTCGTTATTATAAAAGGATCATTTAAAAGTATATCATAGTAAATTAGGTTCACTCCATAAAACATTATAGTAGTAAATGATCACTCCCAAGACTACCATTATGTAAAAAATCATTTTCATATCGGGGTTCACTCCGCATTCTACTCCTATTTATCTCATGAGATATTGATATTTAAATAATACATTGTATGGATATATAGGTACCACCCATAACATAATTAAAATAATAAATATTTTTCCATAGGATCACTAATCATTCATCATATAAAAACCCATGAAATAAATTGGGTTTATATAAATATTTCATCATAGCATAACCCAGTGAAGAGATATGGGTTTTATAATCATTTTATCATTTTTATAGCATAACCCAAGGAAAATTAGAAGGTTTTAAAAAAATTATTTTCATCAAAATCATAAACTATATAAATAAATAACAAGGATAGCAATTTTGTATCATATCCCTAGTACTAATTATGTAAAAAAATATTTTCCTTTGAAATGGAAAATTATATTGAAATATCACTTTGATCATTTTTTGGGTAAAATAACATTTCCACTAAGAAAATAATTATTTAAATTATAAAATTTTACAAAATATTAATAAAAATTTACATTAAAATATACTTGGAATATTTTAAATAAATTTTTAAACCATTTAGAGTCCATTATAGAGGGAAATATCATTCATGTCGTACATGTTAAAACAAATACTACTTTCACATTTTTGGTAAAAAGTAATAAGATCCTTATTAGGAAAATTACAATAAGATATGTTTTTATACAATATTTTAAAAATTAAAACATGGATGAAATTTTATTTAAACAATAATTTTATAATAATGAATTTTTTTTAATTTTCTTATTAAAACATAAACATGGATGAAAAAGGGATTTCATTTGAAGAAAGAAATAATTTTGGGTTTCCTTAGAATCATTATTTTATAAACATGAGTACATAAATAGGGGAAATGTAGGGAAAGTATTTATTTTAATTAAATAAATTGAGGAAAATAAATTTCATGATTTTATTAAGAGATATATCATCATATTTCATCATCTTAAGAATAATCATAAATCATCTTGATTAACAAAGAGATCACAATATAAAACCCTTACCACTTTGGTACCTTTTGAATCAAAACTACCATGAAAGAAAAACATAAATTGAAACATATTATGTCATTAGACTATGTAGATTAAAAATATACCATGTTAAAGGGTAATTATATACAATACAAAAATTATAGGAGTGGTGAATTCAATATAAGCCTCCTAGAAATAAAACTGAAACTAAAACTCCATTTCCTCAGGTATTGAATTTCTTCACAGACATTTGCACCTCCTGTATAATAAATTATCTCTATTATATATATATATATTAAATATTAATAATAACATAATAAATACCCCATAATATTTACTTATAAATTTTCATTATCCATTTATTAACAATTCCTTGTTAAAATCACTTTTCAGGTAATAACAACTTCTTTTTTCTTGAATTTTTTATTTAGTATTTCTATTCGTTTTAATTTGATCCTTTTTCACTAATATCCAGAATTCTAAAATGATATAAATAATACATATATATAAATTCATTATTTTTGTATTATATTAATCAATTTATGTTAGAGATAGAAAATTATTTACACTATTTTTGAAGATGGTAGGCCGTATGTTCGCATGAATGTTGTTTCCATATTATTGATAGGTAAAAAATGAGAGATTCTTAAAAATGAACATAAAAAATAAATTTTTCATATTATATATCATATATATTCATTTAATATATCCTTATTACCATATATGTCAAAATAAAATGAAAAATGTATCACATAACTTTGTGCAGGCCGTAGTCCACACGTACGCATGTGCCTTGGTATTTTGTTCCAAAGGATTTGAAGGTAAGAATGTATATATGATATTATAATTCTAGATGTATAATAAATTAATTAATATAATATAAATACTTTAAATCCATCATTATATCTATTCAAAAGAGGATGTTATGGAAACCAAATCACATCAATTCATGAGGTGGTAGTCTGCTGTACACATGATACACAATTTCATTTCCCATTTGATGGGAGTGGAGATAGATATAAGTAATTACAATAACATAATAAAATATTGGTATATGTGAGATAATTATTTTATTTATCTTCAGGGTTAAAAAGTATATGAATGAGTCAGAAGAAGAAATAAAAAACCAAAATTCATAGTTAAATACTATACCTCTTCTTCGGAGAACCCTTTTAGGTTTTCAGCTAAATCCTTCTTAAGAGGGTTTTATAATCAAAAAATGTCCTATAGTATGTGGGTATAAAATCATGGAAGTTAATTTTTATGTTTTTTTCCAATCTAAAATTATATGTGAGTGTGAAGAGGGAGGATAGGGTGTGCACTTTTATATGTGGGCAAGAGGACACATTAGAAATTTTTTAAAATAAAAGGCATACCCACATTTCAAACATACAAAATGGCTCCAAAATGGATCATTATAGAAAATTAGATGATATAAGGTCCATATATGACAATAAAATATTGTTTTTATATGTTATGTTTTGTTGTTTTTGTCATTACTGTTTCAGTTTAACCCCATAGTAAAACCATTTTAACCTTAATCGCGATAATTAATTATTTCCATTTTTACTATTCATTATCACCCACAATTAAGTTGCACTTATTATATATTATTAATTATTCTTATTGAATATATCTAATTTATTTTTTCAAATTAAATTTGCATTATTTTCACTTTTTTTTATTTATAATTAAACATACATACGTGATGAAAAAGTAGTCTTCAAAAGAAATTTTTTATAAGTGTAAACAAAAATATAAAAAATAAGCAAGAAATTGATCCAAATACCATAAATTGGACTAATTAAGATATAATTGGATTAATTTTACTCTTAAAAAAATCTTAAAAAATTTACTTTTGAAAATAATCTAAACAAAATGTCAATTTTTAATAAGAAATTGTTATTTTTTATTATTCATTAAGAAAATTAAACGTGCCAAAAAACCAAAAAATTAATTCTAAAAGAAATTTAAAAAAATTATTTCTTATATAAATTTTATTTTTTATGTATTTTTTCTAAAAATGAAAAAAATGATTTTAATATTTTTTCAAAAAATCTAATAAAAAATATTTATTTGATACAAAATAAATTTCAAAGCGTATAAATAATTTACCAAAAATAAAGTTCTTATTTATCTATAAATATTATTTTATCTAAATCATTCATACTTATTTTTATAAATTTGTTTACTCCTATTCATACCACCATGTTTAATGACTAGTTTATAATGTTATTTTTTAGATAATAATACTAATAGTATATAATGGTTGGTTAAAACATGTTGGTTCATGTAATGCAATCTATCAAAGAAATTAAATTTATTTGAAAAAATAATATTTCATAAAATCCATGGGTGTAACATTATATAAAAATTAAAATTATTTTCCCTTGAGATTATAACACTTTGATACAAATCACCAAGGATACATCTGCATCATCATATCCCTACGTAACCTTGTAGCTTCCCTAAGTTCATGGATTCATCATAATACCTTGACCAGGTGAGTGGTATTGTTTCATATTACTTTAAATATATGATCCATAACCTCCAGATGTTATTATTCATAGGGAAATCCTGATCTAATGGTATAAATTCAAAGTATATAACATTTTAAGGATCATGTATGTACTTCTTAAAGAGAGATACATAGAACACATTGTAGAATTGAGAGAGGTTCATCAGAAGTTCCCAAAAATACTCTATTGTCCCTACATGATCCAAAATACTGAAAGTCCCAATATACCTATATATTAACTTTCATTTCTTATTGAATCTTGTATCGTTCTTCTATGGAAAAAATTAATAGGAAAACATTCTCACCGACTAAAAACTAAAGATCATAATGATGATTATCATCACAACATTTCTATCAAATTTGAGCTATTCTGATATGATGTTGAATGGATCTATGCTTCTCTAATATTTAGTTATCTAGATAAAGTAATAATATATTTTTTTATTCAAATTTATCCCAGTGAATTGGTGTTCTAGAATTATTTCAATAGATGGATTCAAAAGGAGTTATCTGATTTCATGAGTGAATGATATTATTGTAATAAAACTCAACTAGAGGAAGGTGTTGATCATGAACACATTTTAAATCCATAGAACAAGATATCATCATATCTTATAAGCTTTAAATTGTTCTCTTAGATTTTTCATCTATCTTGGGGATGATAGGTAGTTTTGAAACTCACCTTCATATCCAAAGACCGCTGAATAATTTTCCAGAACATTGAGGTGATCCTCAGATCTTGATCATACATAATATAATGTGGTACTCCATGAGACTGTACCAATTTATTTATTTATATCTAGGGAAACTGATCTAGGTAGAAATTTTCATTAATAGTGATGAAGAGTGGTGGTGTCATAAGTATATCAACTACAATCCATATATAATTTTTCCCTTGAGATGTTTTAGGAATTGTGACCCAAAAATCCATGGTTGTCTTTTCCTGTTACCATTTTAGTATAGGTAATGGTTGTAAAATTCCCTTATAATTTTGTCTCCAAAACATAACTTTCTTACTTACCAAGTACCATGATACAAACTTTGCAATATCTATCTAAATTTTACACCACAAAAAATACTCTTCTATATCCACACACATATTTATAATTCCCGTATGAGTAGAGAATGATGATCTACGAGCCTCCTTTTACATATCCTTCTTCAAATAAGGGACAGATGGATCATATACATGATTCATGAACCATATAATTTCATTTTAATCATGGTTAAAATCAGGAACATTTCTCACCTTCTTTTATAAATCTATATTTTTCTTCTATGCCTATTTAATCATTATATGGATGGATTACAGACAATCATTAATGAATGGTAAGAATTTTCTCTTTCTATAATGATTCCAAAATCCATCCATTAAAAAAATAGAAATATTAGGTCTTATTTGAGTGTAAAACCCCATGATTTTATGGTAAGTCTCTCTTATATAAATTCATTTACTTCAATATCTTTCATTGCACGAATCATTAAGTTTGAGTTCACAATGACCTATCAAAATAAACATTTAAAAAACTATTATGAATATTATTAACCACATAATGAAATTTATAAATATTATTTTTTTTCAATATAGAAATCATTTTTTAATTCAAAATGTGAAAAATATCTTAGGTTGAATTTTGGGATCTTTTATGAAATATTTCAATTTTGGATGAAAAGTGAAAAGTACTACATTATTATTAAAAAAATGAAATTTTCATTTAAATAATTATTTTACTTATAATTGATTTTAATGTCACAACAAATAAAAAAATACATATATAAACCTATTTTTTCCCTTTGGAATAAATTTTATAGTATAATTAGATATATAAATTTTTTAAACATGTGAATGTCTCTTTTACTCGCTTACAAGCGACATCTCCAATATGAGCATTAAAAGTAATTTTACCACCTATGTGAATGGAATTTGTAAAAACATACATAAATGGATCCAATTCATAAGAACGTTTCGGTCTAATAGGAACAACATAATTTTTATTGAATAGTAACTTTAGTATTTTTTTCAACAGTTTACGGTAATTAATGTAATTAAGAGTAAAAATAATATTATAAGTAATATAAAATTACATTTACACTAGTCCCAATTTAATTGGATGTGTGTTTTTCAACCAAAATGATCCTTTGGTCGATTTTGGGACCACGTGGAGCCACTTGGATGACATTAATATATTTATAATAATATATTTAAAGAAAATTCAATTTTGTAATAGTTTTTTTAACAAGTAAATATTTTTAATATGAGGTTATATAAGTGATAAGCTCGACTATAAATAGTTATTAGAAAACTAAAATTATTATCTACATTTGGTTATTTATTTATAATATTAGATAATATATAATTAATTTAAATGTAATAATTGATTTATTAAAGGAATACTAAAAGAAATGATAATAATAATATTAAAATAAATGTCATTTGAAATATTAGATGTTATACATGATTTTTTTGGATGACTATGGAACATTATGTATGATTTCATGTAGTTTTTTCAAAGGAATCGAGTTGTTATAATTTTTTAAAATTTTAAGTAATAAATAGTGTCAAATTTGACATAAATGAGATTTTAAAATAAATAATATCGTATTAAATGATAAAAAATTCTTAAAAATATATATTTTTGAAAAATAAATAGGTTATTATTAAATATTTTATAAATTATCTAATTGGTGTTCTATTAGAATTTTATTAACTATATTTACCCTACATTTTAAAAAGACAAGACGTCGCGGTAAGAGTTAAATTATTGGACAAAGGGTTAAAGAAAAAGATATGGTTAATTTTCTAACCTAAACACGTATAAATTTATGTTGAGAGGACTTCTACCCATCCTCATCTCAAATTCTAATTAACTCACTTTGGAACTATTTGAAATCAAAAATAAATTTATAATAAATTAATAGATTTGGAGTTTTTTAAAGTACCCTCCACCACTTATAAAAGCGAACCAATCCTTCTCTTTTATTCACTCCCATGATGATTTTTGGATTAGCCAAACCCTAACCATTTCTATTTCCAACTTCCCTCAATGACATAATTTTGACATAAATCCAACCTAAAGAGTCCTTTTGTGGAAATCAAAAGGAGACACTCAAAGTAGAGGTAATCGTTTTACCAACTCTTTCAAAGATCTATTATTCTTTTACTTCCTTTTACTAATTTTTTTCAATGATAAATTAATAAATACAAAATTGAATTTATTTTGAAATGTGGTTATTATTATAATAGAACTATATTCCACAGTTTACCCACCATACAAAAAATTATATCATTCTGTGTGCATATATACGGCTTACCATATCCATGCCGTGATGTAAAATGTTTTTCATCTATACTTTATTTCGATGGGTATATAGATGAATGTAAAGGATATAAGTAATTAATTTTTCATGATAATGATTTTTTAAAATTAATATATCATTCAATTCCATAGCATTTACCCATTAAGATAATAATACTATAACTCGTGCGTACGTATGGCTTACCATCTCCATGACATAATGAGATTAATAATCCACATTAACCATTCGGGAATGATTATAAAAATATATATAATTAATAATAAATAATTATATGACATATTAAATCTATTGGAATGATATATATATATATATATACTTCATTTACTTTTTTCTATTCAATGCGATATGAAAAAAAATATCGTTGATGCATACGTACGGTCTACCATCTCCATGAACGGTGTATCCATTTCATTTATCTATCTATAATGTATATATATTATTATATGGAATATATATGATATATAAATCTTTTGTTATAATATTTAATTAATTAAATCATGATATATGTAATATGATCATGAATAACAAGTCAAAACGCATACGATAAAAGAAGCAATTATTACCTGAAACGTTGCTTTAACAAGGAATTGTTAAATGAATAGGTAATATAAAGTCATAAATTAAACATATATGATATCATAAATATATTTTTTATTATTTTACAAGATAATAATTTGTTTAAAACCACTATACATGGTTTTCTGACATGTATGGAAAAATAAAACCTATGCTAATGGATAGTTTCACAATCTCATTATTATCTGATATTGTTTATACATAAGTATTTATTGAGGTATATTTATCAGAAATTTCAATGTTTCCTAAATATATGTTAGAAAATATTATTTATATTATTCTCCAATTATTTAATTTTAAATTTAAACATTTTTCAATTTTCATTAAACGGTATGAAAGGAATCTTTTGTCATTTTTTGATACGATGTACTTTTTGACATAATCAAAATATGTACATGGAAAATGTTTTTTTAACATATACAGAATGATTATATTTTTACGCATTCATAACACCTTATTTTCATGAATCTTAATATACAATATTTCAATGTTATTTTTAAATAATTCACTAATTTTTAAATTGTGTCCAATTTGTATAAAAGAAAACAATTTTGAATAATAAATTATATTTTACTCAAGAATTAATTTCAAGTGTATTATCAGAATTATTTTCCATCAGAGATGAAATTGTTTAATCAAGATTTTTTCATTATAATATCCATATTATTGTTATGGTTCTATAATTTTTATTATGGAATTCTATTTATGAAATCCATTTCTTTTACATGTATTACACAGTGATGTAATGATGTTTAAGAAACCCATTGTATTCTATGGGTTATGCAATGATAAATGATTTATTTTTTTGTGTTACATGTAAGAATGATTTCATAATAAGATTGGTGGGACATATATCTCCCTCTAATTAATTGGGTAAATATTTATATCTCATGATAAATATATGGATGGAATGATAAATGATATTGGTTCAGTAATACAGGGCTAAATGAGGAGAAAATCAGTTTAGTAATGGACTATATCTGCTATCATGGCCTCGACAATGATCCTTGACTAATATGAAATGATTTTCTTTGCTTATGAGTATTCCAAACAATTTAATATCTTATGATATGACTTTTTAAAATATTCTCATTGATTCTTTATGAACTTTTATGATTTATCTCTTTAAATGATATCATGATCTTTTATATTCAAGATAAGATTTTTGAATGTTCTATTCTTTTGTTTTATAATTATGATATAATTGATATCTCCCTTGTTTACCATTAATGAGAATCCAAGATAATCAATTTTATTGTTTCTTTTCCCATGTTCAGGGAAAAAGTTATTAATTAAGATATTTCAAAAAGTGGTGTAGTTATGAAGAAATAAGTAGGAGACAATGTAGATGTTTTATGAACCAGTTGTTTATAGTTCCCAGTTTCTGAAGACACCAAAACTATACTGACCTAGAGTATTTTTTTTATGTTTTTAATGAATATTATTTAGTTTTTAGTTAATATTTATCTATATAAATTATGTTCTTTTATTGTTGTATTGAGAGCGAAGGTATAGTTATCCTTTGGAAACCTTTATAGGATAACATTAATAGGAACCCTAAAATTGTGTCGATGTATAGATTACAATCATGGTATTTTAAAAATGATCCTGAATAACCTATGACAAAACCTAATGTGTCAAAAGTAGAAATTTTATTATTGATTATTTGGTTTTCTTATTATTATTAGTGTTTCTCACACTATGCTTCTTGGTTTTATTCCATGGATTGAATACGAAGGATCCTCATTAAAGCTGAATATGAGGGGTAATGCAAAGATTTTCCTTCAGAGAAACAAAATGTTATGTGAGATGGAGTGAAAAATATTGTTTTTGTGATAACAAAACATTTTCATTCTATGAATCAAGATTGACACCCAAACTATCAAAGGAGGGAACAACATTATATCGAGTCCTTTATAAGAAAATGTCCACCTTATTTCAACGGTTCTTCTGATCCATTGGTGGATGAACAATGGATTGGTACCACTGAAAATATATTTTCAGTTCTCCAATGTTCAGAACAAGATAAATTCATCTAGGTAGTATATCATTTAGATAGTGAAACTGGTCAATAGTGTAACCTTATCAAGAATACGATGAAATGAGAAGATATTGAATCCATGGAATGAGATGAGTTCAAGAAATTATTTTTCAATAAGTAATTTGCTCGTATTCCATGAAAAAAGATGGAGAAGAAGTTCCTTGAGATTAAGGAAAAGGAATATGAATCTGTTGGTACAAATGAATAAAATATTTCTAGCAATTCAAGTTATACTTCTAGAATTATTATCCAATCTAAGAGTAAAACTGATCGAATATTTAGTGGTTTAAAACCATGTATCCTAAGGAAAATATACATAAGGGACTTCAACAGATATGAGGAAATCATTCGATGTTATATCATGGTTGATATGGAGATTGGAGTAACCCTTCATCCCTATGGGTTTGATAATTAGTGAAAAATGAAATTTAATGGAAAATATAAAGACCACACTGAAAATGAGATGATGTTTTCCTTATGCTAAATGTACGGAAATAAACATGGAGTAAATTGTCTAAAACGTACTAGAAAATGATTTTAGTGTGGGAGCAATGGTCATCGAGCAGTTTAATGTTGGATTGTTGTGAAAAATATGTCTACGGATGAAAATAGAGAAAATGCTACATAGAATGAACCTCATACACATCAATGATACAAATGGAAGAAAATTAAAAATTATGCCAACCAATACACTAATCCAACTGTAAATGATGATTATCAACCTTATAAAACTCTTAAGGGTAATGAAAAAAAGAAAGTCACATGATATCCCCATCAGCGATGTGGAGTATGAAAATGATGTGGTTAATGATACACTTACCATACACTTAAATGTATAAAATGTTTAATTTGATTTTTTATCTACCCACTCCTTTATTTTTGAAGAATTTTCTAAGGGTATCTCTATAGTACCACAACAATTATATGATGAGATAGTTGTGACAACCCTTAATGGATCAACTACTACATCATAAGTTTATAATTCTTCTCTAGTTTATGTTTGTGGGAATGTTCTTCCTGTAAATCTTGTGATCCTTCCATTAGAGGAATTTTATATTATTATTGTCATGGATTGGATTCTTTATATGGATATCATATCAATTTACAAGGAAAGGGAAGTAACATTTCACATTATGGGTCAATCTATGATCATCTATAGATGCAAGGATGAGTGTGACCTGACAGTGGAAATTTATTCCATCATATGGGCCTTGATTCTTATAAATAAAGGTTATATATCTCAAATGTATTATTAGAAACTCACCATTATGAATACACATATTTTATGGTAAATTGTTGATGTCATTACAGAAGAGTTTCTTGGTATTCTACCAAATATTGATGCTGAATTTTCAATAGAAATCATAACGTGTGCTATGCCTATTTCAAAAAAAACCTTATAGAATGGACCCAATTGAGTTGTAGGAATTGAATAGGGAACTCCGAGAGAATCTTAGAAAGGGATTCATATTCCCTAATGCGTCATCTTGGGGTGGAAATATTATATTTGTTAAAAAGAATTATGGATCAATGAGACTCTACATTGATTATCAAGAACATAACAATATAACTACCAAGAACAAATATCATCATCCACACATCGATGACTTATTCGATCAACTACACAAAGCTCAATACTTTTCGAAGGTAGATCTGCATTCGTGATATCTTCAATTAAGGGTAAAGAAACAAGATATTCCAAAGACATCAATCCATAAAAGGTATGGACACTATTAATTTATAGTGATGCATTTTAGTGTTACTAATTCCCCAACTATCTTTATGTATCTAATGAATCGAGTATTTAGATACTATATTGATCAGTTTTTTTGTCTTTATAGATTTTATTATTGTTTATTTGAATGGAACGGTAGAACATGAAGATAACTTGAGAAATTTACTAAATACCCTGACAAAGGAAAAAAGTTATTAAAAATTTACCAAGTTTGAAATTTGGATTTAGAAAATTTTATTATTTTGGGTGACATAATCTCAAGAGAGGGGATATATATGGATCCAATAAAATAGAAGTTATTTAATGTTGGTCTAGACCGAAAAAAATAGTGATATGAATTTTTCTTGTTTTGGATAGATAATATCGATTTGTTAGGCATGATTTTCAAGAATATCAAACACACTCACCGTGTTGGCTCGGAAAGGATTTATGTTCTTGTGTACAAGGGAATGTGAAGTGAATTTCAAAGAGCTAAAAAGACATTAATCTAATGCACCTGCTCTCAGACTACCTTGTAGTGGAGAATGTTTTTTGATCTATAGTGATACATCCAAGAAGAGGATGTGATGTGTTCTCATGATAAATGATATGGAGATAACTTATGACTCATGAAAATATTAAATACATGAGAAAAATTACACAATTTATGATTTGGAATTAACTATGGTAATATTTTCATTAAAGTTGTAGAGGAAATATCATTATGCTGAAAATTGTGATATTTATAATAATCGTTGAAGTTTAAAGTATTTTTTCACACAAAAGAGTTGAATATGCACCAAAGAAGATGGTTGGAGTTTATTAAATATTACGACTACTCGATACATAACCACCTTGGGAATCCAAACAAGGTGGTAGATTCTTTTAGTCAAAATGACCACGCATGACTATCCTTGAAGAGGATCACAAAATATCTATTATTTATGAATTTTCAAATGATGGGTCTTAAAATTTTAATGGAAGGGGAGGAATATTATATTTATTGAATGAATGATCACCGTCTATACAAGTGAATTTTAAAGTGGTTTAGAAGGAAGATGTGGAGCTACATATGAACATGAGAATTATTTTGAATTAAACCTTAATTATGATGGAATAATAAGCTTTAGGAACCGATTATTTATTATTCTAATACCATAATTAATTAAGGGATTATTGGATGAGGTGTATATTTTTTCATTATCTATTCACCCTAGAAATGAAAATATGTACATGGACCTAAAAGAGATTCTATGGTGGGATTTCGGGAAAAGAGATTTTGTTGAATATGTCTCTCATTGCTCAGTTTTCTAGCATGTTAAGGATGATATAAATAAGTCCAATTGGATGATACAACCATTACACATACTATAACTAAAATTAAAAAACATCACTATGGACTCTATAGTCAAATGTACCAAGACTACTGAAGGATATAATTCTATATGGGTTATAGTTGATCATATTACTATGTCTAAACACTTCATTTAAATTACATAATATTTCTATAATAATCAACATGACATGATATATATAAAAGAACTGCTGATATTGCACGGTGTACCTCATTCTATTATATCTGATGGGGATCATGTTTTACCTTAATATTCTAGAAAACTCTTTAAGAGACAGTAGATATAGATTTATGTTTCAGCACTACTTATCATCCTCATACATACATGAATTAAGAGAGGAAAATTCATACTCTAGAAGACCTATTTAGAGCTTTCTCCATGGATTTTAAAGGTGGTTGGGATCAACACCTACCTTTGGGGGATTTTTCATAAGACAATATCTTTTACTCCAGTAAGATGACAACTTATGAATCCCTATATTGAAAGATTTTCATAACACTAAAATGATGGGATGATGTTTGGAAAATAAAGATATTATGACATGATCATGTTATGTTAATGAAATGGTAGATATGGTTATAGTTTTCAACAACACATAAGAGGAACATAGAGTCAGAAAAAAGTTATGCTCACAACTGATGAAATGACCTAGAGTTTGAAGTAGGTGACAAGGTGTTTCTTTGAATATCAATAAGAAAGAGAGTAATGAGATTTGGATATTAGGTAAAGATAATCCCTTGGTATATTAGTTATTTTGAAATTCTAGATTGTGTTGGTAAGGTAGCTTACCGATTGTCACTTCCACTGAATCACTCTCAAGGTCATGATGTGTTCCATGTATCTCTATTGAAAAAGTACAAACATAATCCTTCACATGTAATAATCAAAGAATCTATAGCACTGGAGAAATTTCATTCTTATAAAGAACAACCAATAGAGATTTTGGATCATATAATAAATGTTATATGAAGTAATATCAATCTCTTCGATAAAGTTTTATGGTCGAACCACTAATTTGAGCAAGCTATATGGGAACTTGAGGATGTGATGTGAAAGATGTATCCTCATATGTTTATATCCATGTGATGAATTTCTAGGATGAAATTCAGTTTAGGGGTGGGGGTAGAATGTATCACCATAAGATATTATGGTATGTATCTTCTTAAATAAATTTATTTTCTTCAATACCTTGCTTTGCATGAAACACCGAGTTTGAGTGCACCGTGACCAATCAATCTAGAATTTTAAGAAGTGGTTATAAATAAGATAAACTATATTATGAAATTTAAATTTTTTTTCAAAATGGACTTAATTTAGGAATTCATAATATGGAAATTAGCATAGGGTGAATGTTTGTTATTTTATGATAAATTTCAATTTTTTATGAATAGTGAAAAATACTCCAATGTTATTAAAAACAATAAATTTAATTTAAATAATAATTTTACATTTAAATTATTTTAATGTCACAATAGATAAATAATACATATAATAATCCAATATAGTATGTAAGAGTCATTTTATAATATATTTGCATATAAAAATTTATTGAACTTTGAAACGTATCTTTTACCCACCTTCAAGCCACGTCTGTAAGATTAGCATAAAATGTAATTTTACCACTTATATGGATAGAATTTGGAAAATTAGAGATACATGATTGTAATTGGAATGAAATTTGTGGTATAATTGGAACAACTTAATTTTTTTTGGAATGGTAAATTTAGTTTTTTTACCATGGTTAAGGGTAAATTGTGTAATTAACTATAAAAATAATAATATAATAATCATAAAAATACCTTAACAATTTTCTTAATTTTACTGGATGACTATGTTTTGGAAAAAATAATCCATGGGTAGATTTTGGGACAACATGGATCCTGTTGGATAACTTTAATATATTTATAATGTTATATTTAAGGAAAGTCCAATTTTTTTATAATTATTTAATAAAGATAATATTTTTAATATGAGGTTATATAATTGATCAGGTCGATAATAATTATTCAATAGAAATACTAAATTATTATCTAAATCTTTTTTATTTATTTATAATTTTATAAAATATATAACTAAATTAAATGCTGACACAATGATGATGTAGTAATTGAATTATTAAAGGAATAATCAAATAAATGATATTACTAATATTAAAATAAATATCATTTGAAATTCTAGATTCCCCTAAAAAATTTACTTGGATGTATATGAAATTTTATGGATGAGTTAATGTGATTTTTTGAATGAATATTGTTTTTATGTTTTTTTAAGTAAAGTAATAAATAGTGTCCAAATTGACAAAAATGAGGTTTTAAAATAAATAATATCTTATTAAATTATAAAAAGTCAAAAAAAAATATAATTCGTCCAACTAAATAGTATAATGTTAAAAATGCCATAAATTATCCAATTGGGGATCTATTTTCTTTTTATAGTAGATATATTAACACTATAGTGTACGAAGACAAGAAGTCACCGTAAGAGTTAAATTGTTTGACTTAGGGTTAAAGCCAAAAAATATGATTAATTTTGTAAAAAAACATTTTGAAAATTCATTTCATGAGATTATTTCATCCAAAAATCATCTTAAATTATTAATAACTCACCATGGAGCTATTTTAAGTTAATAATAAATTAATAATAAATTATTAGTTTTGGACTTTCCTAGAGTACCCCTCCCCCTCATATAAAAGAGAACCTATCATTCTCTTTTATTCAGACATTTAATGCCTTTTGGATCAGCCAAAAAATTCCCATTTCTCCTCCCAACATCCCTCACTTCATCTTAGAGGCCATCATTTGGGATGAAAGGAATCCTAATGAAACCTTCTGTGAAAATCAAAAGGAGACACTCGAAGAAGAGGTAATTGTTTTACAAACTCTTTCAATGTTATTTTCATCTTCTACTTTATTTTACTATGTTTTTTCAATAATAATATAATAACCCTATAATAAAATATATTATTTTATTTTTTAATGATTATGAGACCACCATATTCATCCTTTTACCCATCTTATGAAAAACAATATCACCATTTCTGCATACGTATGAAATATTGTCTTCACACTGTGGTGTAAACTGTTTTTCATAATACATTAATTAGATGAGTATAATGATGAATATATAAAATTTATATAATTATTATAAAATGATAATAATTATTTATAATTAATATACCATCCAATTCCATACCATTTAACAGTTAAAGGAATGATATCATCGCTTGTGCGAACAAATGACTTACTGTCTCCACGTCGCGATGAGATTCATTATCCACGTTAACCATTCAAAAATGATTATAAGTATATATATATAATTAATGAAAAATTATTATATTACATAATAAATCTACTGTAACAATATATATATATTTAATTTACTTTCTTCCATCCTGTATGATAAGAAAACAGAAACAGTGTTCATGTGTACATATGCCATACCATATTCGTGAACAGTGAATTCAATTTCATTTATCTATCTGTTAAATATATTTATATAATAAATATATATGATATGTAAATCATTTTTTACATTCTGGAGGTAATTAAATCATGATATATGTAATAATGTCAAGTATATCAAGTCAAAACATATACAATAAAAAATGTGTTTATTGCCTGAAACATTGCTTTAACATGGTATTGTTCAATGAACATGTAATATAAACTCATAAATAAATCATATATGATATCATAAATATAATTATCATTCTATTAGAAGTTAATAATTTTTTTAAAACCACTATAAATGAGTTTTAAACATGTACAAAAGAAATCGGACCTATGGTAATGGATAATTTCACAAACATATTATTAACTAAGTTTTTTTAAACGTAAGTATTTACTAGGGTATATTTATCATTCAAGTACATTTTTCCTAAATATGTATTCCAAAATATTATTTATATTATGATTCAATGTTTTGATCAGAATTTTACCCATTTGTGATTTTTTATGAAATTTTATGAAGGAAATATTGTTTCATTTTCGATACGTGGTACTTTTTGACTTATTCGGAAAAAGTATGAGGAGAAGGTTTTTTAACTTATAAGGAATGAATGGATTTTTATGATTTAAAAACACTTTATTTACATGAATCAACCATTAAAATATTTCTAGGTTATTTTTAATGATAAAGTTTTATTTAAAAATTGTGTGTCATTTTTAGAAAATAAAACGATTTTGAAGAAGAATGGATATTTTCCTCAAGAATTAATTTCAATTATTTTAAGAAAATTATTTTCCATCAAAGAGGGAATTATTTAATAAGTATATGTTTCATGTATATTATCCATATTATTCCTATTGTTTAAATATGTTAATTATGGAATGATATTTATGAGATCCAATTGTTTTACATGGATAATGTTATGACAAAATGATGTTTTATAAACCCATTTTGTTACTGGTGTTATGCAATGATGAATAATTTATGTTTTTGTAGAACACATAATAATTATTTAATTATAAGATTTATGGGACCTATATATCCCTCCAATTCATTGGATAATGATTTATATCTCATTATATAAAGTTGGATAGAATTGGAAATGATATTGGTTCATTAATACTAGGTTGGAAGAAGGAGTTAAATTGGTTCAGTAATAAACAATGTTTTCCATGATGGTCTCAGAAATGAGCCTAGACTAATATGAAATTATTTTCTATTCTTATCTGTATACCACAAATTTTCAGGTCTTATGTTATGACTTTTTTAAATAAGTCCATCGATTATTTATGAACTTTCATGATTTATCCCATAAAATGATATCATGATCTTTCTTATGCATGATAATATGTTTAAATGTTATGTTTATATATCTTATGATTATGATATGATTGATATATACCTTTTTTACCCTTAATGTGAATCTAAGTTCACCCTTTATTTTTTTCTTTTCCCCAGGTCATGAAGAATGGTATTAAGTAACATATGTCAAAAATTGGGTCTAGTTATGAAGAAATAAGTGAGAGAAAATGTGTATATTTCCTAGTCTCTAAATACACTAAACCTATATGCACCTGTTGGGGTATTGTTATTTTTTTGATTATCATTGTTAAATTTTGAAGTAATATCTATATATTTAAAGTACGGGCTGTTATAGTGACCATCATCAGAGATAAGCTAGCATGATCCTTTAGACTCATTGAATCATCCACATTATTCTCTTTCCTAGGGTGATAATGTATTGATATATCATAATCATTAATCAAATCTAACCATCATATTTTTTTCTTGTTTAAATAATTATGTGTGAATATATACATTAAAATTTATGAGGATAGGATATGTCATATAATAATCTATAAAGATAATTCCTCCACAGATTTAATGTAAAATTTACCATAGCTAACTCCAAATCACAAGGTTGGTAATGTTTTTCATCAAAATTTAATTGACTTGAGGATTAATAAATAACAATTTAATTCTTTATGAGAATGCATCATAGTATCTTCAATGAATCACAATAGATTATAAACCCTTATCCACTATAGGGAAATGTAATCCAAGTTGAGCTAACTAATATTCTCTTCAAATCCTGGAAATTTTCCTCAAATTTATATATCCAAAGGAACTTGGCTCCATTCCGAGTTGACTTGTTGAGTGGATTAGATATAAATGTTGAATTATCCAAAAATCATTGATAATATATAGTCAAATAAGAAATCCCTATATCATAGTCATTGTTTTTGGTATATGATAACCCTCAATAGACTCTGTAATTTATTGATTCACCGATATACCCTCATTTGAGATTATATGAACTGAAAATGAAAACATTTTTTGCCAAAATTAAAACTATTTTAAAATTTCCAAAAAAATTATCCTTCCTCAAGGTCATAATGAAATTCATCAAATGATCTATGTTCTCTTACTTTCGCTTTGAATAGATAAGAATATATTCTATAAAGACATTCAAAAACTTGTTAAGGTAGTATCTAAATATTCATGTCATTAAATCCATAATGATATTGGGGGAATTAGTCAGACCATATAGAAACACTATATTCAATATGAGACTCAACCTAGTTGGTGAGGACTCCTTTTGTGCATCTAGATGACCCGGGATGAAATATATGATGATGCTAATTTCCAGGTAATACTGCAGTACAATAGAAGTACTGTAGCAGGCACTATAGTGGTACTGTAGTAGGAACTGTGCAGCACTGTAGCAGGTATTGTAGCGGGAACTATAGTAGGCACTATTTGGCACTGTAGTAGCCAGGAATATTCCCCCGTTTGGGCCATCAGGCCACCAATTTGTTTCCCGAGTCCTTTAAGGCCTTTGAGCCACCCAGGCCTTTGGGTCAGTAAGGCCTTCAGGCCACCTCAAGTCCTTCGGGCCACCTTAACTATAGATTTAAATATAAAACCTACAAGGAACAAGCTTTAGAAGGTGGATGATCGTAGAACTCTCACTAGTTAATAAGATAAATGGATTTCAAGAATTAGAGGGTATGACACATACCTTCGGGATAAGCGTGTGGCTGCACAGGAAATCCAAGCCGAATATCCATGCAATGGTAGAGAGATGATTTCACGATGAAGATGTTTGGGTGGAGCAATTTCAAGTCATTAGTCTCGGTTTTATGAAACGATAGAAGCCTACAGGAAATGAATTCTTATATGGCCTACAGGTCATGTAATACTTATGAATACATGCCTTTTAAGGGTTCCACCTCACCCCTTGAAAGGTTGATTATCAAAAAATCAATTAAAAATGAAGCCCTTCGGGCCATTGGAGGAGGATAGAGAAACATTGTATAATTATAATGTTCATAGCCTTTGTGTAATATTATCTTGGCTATATACTCCATAACCCTTAATTAATAACATCCAAAACAATGGAAAATCCTATAAAAGTGCTAATCTCTACATAGTTGATCACAAAATCCATCAATACGAGATAGGTGATACTTTTTCTTGATTGTGATCTTGTTCACCTCCCGATAATTAATAAAGAGTTGCATCTATCCATCTTCATTATTAACAGAAATAATAAATACAAGTTAATTTGAGAAACTTTTATGAATGAATCCCTTGTTATGATTCTATAGGATTTTCTTCTTCAATTCTTGAAACTCAATTGGGTCTATTCTATAGGGCGTATTAGAAATAGGTGTGGCCCCATGTATGAGTTTAATTGAAAACTCAACTCCACGATTCAATAGTAAACTATGAAACTCTTCCAAAAATACCTCAACAAACACACACATAATAGGCATATCATCAGTGTTGAGTTTCTCCCAACCCATCCAAGATAGCCACCCATTTTGAATAGGAATCAGGGCCCAAACAATTTATTTCATTTCAATCGGGACTTTATATTTATCAGCACACTTATTAAAGATCATAGGTTGGTTTGGAATATCAATCCTGACTTCCCTTACTTGGAAATTAATGTGGTATTTATATAGAGGAATCCAATAACTTCAAAATATAACTTCAAATTCAATGAGAGAGACAATATGGGATTTTTGGTAAACACATTACGATAAAATTTAACTAGATAATAATCTTTGACATGAGATGTGATCATCATTCCATTAGTGGGTTTCACTAATAATTAAACATCTAATCATTATATTGTAATTTTGATACTCTTTTAAAATTATTCAAATATAAAAGAGTTAGTAGATCCATTTTCAAATAATACATTAGTAGATATAGAGTGGGTGGTAAGTGTACTTTTCACCACATCATTATCATAGCCCCACATTGGAAATAGTGATCATATGAGATCTCCCTTTGTTTATCATCTTAAGAGGTTACTAATTTTGATCATAATCATTATCCTAAGAATTTGGGCACTAATTAGGATAATTCTAATACTCGGTGCATTTGAAACACTAATGTTTTAGTGGTTTATTCTATGATTATTTCTCTATATTCACATCATTAGCTAAACTTTTCCCATCACAATGGAAATCTATTTCCCGATGACCTTCCTTTTCACACATAAATTTTACTATTCACCTTAAGATAAATTAATCCATGTTTCCTTCCACCCTATAAGCATTAAGGAAAGATAATATTCGTCTTCATATAGTTTTTATATATTTATTTGAATCCCATAATTTTTTATTATCAAAAGCATGAGATTGATGGGTAACACTGTGAATCAACCCCCATTTTATGGTGTGGTGATTTTGGTGCTCTTTGTTGATATGGAGGCCTGATCTGAGTTTCTATGGAGTTCTGACTTAGAACATGGAAGATTTTGTGGGTTTTTCTTATTTACATGGTTAAGGTATGTGGTTAGAGGAAAACTGTGTGGCCTCCAATCTTGAGGATTAATTTTAGTTTATTTTAAACTGCACATGATTTTCCAATATGGTATATGAATGGTTATGTCCAAACCATAGACCCCATATGATAAATTCTGTATGGTCTTTGGTGTGTTTGATATTAGGTACATGACTTTTGTATAGTTTGATATACATCATGGAAAACATGTAGCTAGATCTGTCCAACTATTTGAATTTTTGGTAAATCAATTTTCTCTTTTGAAATAAGAGGTATTTCACCCCTCTTTTCCTCCACATGAGTCGGCTGACCCAGGGGATATCTGGGAGGAGATCCACCTTCCTATTATCTCTATTTTTCTATCCCTTTAACAATATACATGATATTTGAGTTGAGTTTCTCCTATTTTTTTCCTATTATTTCATCCTATGTCCCTTCTCTCTTGGGTTTGGATTCCACCATGAACCGTAGTTATCAAGTGGTTTGGTTATAGAGTTCTCGGTGGATCTAATTATAGGTATTTTGGTTTCTAGTGGGTGTGGATACAATTTCTTATCCTTTGGGTGAAATCTCCTCTAAGATGATTCAACATAGCTTTCGTCTCTTTCCAATAGGTGTTTTTATGAAATTGAATCAATTTAGAATTCAATGAATTCTTATGCTTACTAAATTATCTTTTTATAAAATCATGATTATATGTGATATCCTTGTTGTGTATTGAAATGATTTATTAATGGTTTTATCTTGGAATAGTTAATTTTTTTTACTGAACTCCATATATTTATATTAGAAATTTAATTTTTAATGATGATAATCATTCGTAATGTGGTCGTATTTATTTATTAAATTTTATCCATCTTATGAAAATGGTTTTGACCTAGTTTAGGATTCAAATGAGTGAAAACAATGTTTTAAAGGAAATTTTGTTTTGAAATGAGTGGTTGAACTAAAAATGGTTTATCACAGGGTTATTTAGTATATATAGAATAGTTATTTGAAATGTGTGCATAGTTATCCATTGTGAATATTCTTTGATGGAAATAAATGGCCTATTGACTTGTTTAAATTTTTAAATTGAATGGTTTTTGTGTAAAGGGAAGCCCATAAATTATTTTAATGTGTGGGAGATTTCCATTATTTTTTAGCTGGTGTTTCGAAATGAATTTTCTGAAATGTGAAAGGGATTGGAACTAGGATCTATTTTTTACTATTAAAGGCCAAGTAGGGACGTTGATTTTCAAAAGGTATATGTGAAAGGAACATTTGAATGCCACTTGTTTTTAACCACTTTTGTTGGTTCTTGGTCACTATGTCAAACTTGTTTCTCCTATAATGTAGGAATATTCTTGTGTATGCCATGGATGCGTGTGATGTGTAAGACATTCAATCATTGGGTGTGGGGGTGATGTAGTTCTATTTATGCATTGTGTGTTATACATGGATAGTTCACACTACCCCTCAATTAATTCTATTAGATATGGGATACTGAGAACTAAGTGGAAGATCGAGCATGTTCATATATATTTTCCCCAAACTTCTAGTTTCTCAATAGTTATGCTAGGAACAAGGGCTAGTTTGGGGTTCACCATCACTGCGATGCTTGTGTGGCCTACTAGGGATAACAGTAGAGACCCAGTGTTTGTCAGTATGAAGTTAGGGTGTTTATAACAATTCACAATTAGATTATTTTCACATTAGGATTCCTAGGGTAGATCCCCTGATGCATTCAATTTATAGGTTGACTAGTACTTGATGGGAGTTTTATCAAGTTATGGTTTGTATCATTTCCCTGAAATTCATCATCTTGGAACCCTTGTAGTTTATTTTTATTGTAATAGTGGGTACCCTAGACCTAACTTCAATAGTAATTTTGATAACCATAACGTGTATACTGTTTGATATATATGAAGTATTTTTACCACAATACTATAGATATTTCGGTGTCCTCTATTTAATAATAATTTCAATATATTCATTTTCATATCAAAAGCTTATAGCAGATCACATATTATAATGAGAAGCATAACTTACCATGACATTACTATTAAATATATATATTTTGGTCAAGATAAATCTTAATTAATCAATATTTTAGATATTTGACTATTAAATGTTGGGGGCTAATAAGCATTGAGAATTATTCTCTCCACTATAAATATGTCATTTATCAGCACTAGAAAATGTCATTAACAGCGCTAGAAAAACGCTGTTAATCGAGGTGAAGATAAACAGGGGGGTCTCTTTTATAAACACACAGAAAAGCGATGATAAAGGCCCCTTTTATAAGAGATAAAAAAACAGTGATAAAATGTTAATTTTATCAGTGTTAAAAAAGGAACTGATAATGTAACACCCTGACCCAAAAAGCCCAGAGCCAGTGCATTATTTAAGAACATTTTCATGATTATAAGAAATCAAGTCCCAAAGGACCGATCTGTTTAGTAGTCATAGAAAATAGATTAACTATATGAACATTACATTACAAATTCAAACAAAAAGGACAACATAAATAATCCATTTATAATACCCCTACTCCCCTATCTTATCGTTGCATATCAAACATAATACACTTCATGGAATCCAGGGAAAAAAACATAATAAAGGGGTGAGCTCAGATGCTCAGTAAAGGTAAATAATTTAGCAGAAGCTGTAATCTTTTAAGGAATGATGTGTAATAAAAACAACAACCTTCTAAATGTAATCTTGAACATAATATGTAGAAAATAAATAAAAAATTACCATATAAACTTGCACATCGATATTCTTCTAGTCGAATAATCACATTTAATAATTAATTTTATAATGAGAGAATGCCTAATGTCGGACATCATTACCACATAGTCAAGGTCTCATGCCAAGACTACAAATAAATTTTTTGTCAAGGCCTTATGCCAAGGCACTATATCGTCTCATGATACCTACTAATTCTTCGAGGAGAAAAATCGGGCTTCACCTGTTACTTATTATGTCCAATGCATTCCTCATATGAAAATGTTGATACATTATATAAACATTCGTATTAAAACTAGAATACGAAATGTCAATAATTTAACCATAAACCATGTATGGTATAATACGACACATCCACAGTCAAACATACCATAACTCATTCAATACAATATGAAAGATTGTTTTATAATAAATCAACCTCAAACAAGAATAATATCCAGTAAAGGATGTTGACATAGTTGAGAATGATCAGTAAATCTCATTGAGAGAAATATCCCTTTTTGTGAAATCATATAAAAGTCACACATTCATAAAGGAATTCATTTAAAATAGATTTTTGAATCAATGTTTCCCATACCACATTGAATCTTTTGAAAGGTATTAAAATTTTAAAATAGTCTTGTCCATATATATAAATCCATAAAATCATTTTTAAAACATGGACAATAATTAAAATGATTTAGAAAAAATAAATCATTAAGACATTTAAAATGATGATCTTGATAAAGAGTCCCTTCCACAAAACCATACATTATTCATTTTGAAAACATTTTTATGAAACAAGGACATGGATTATTAAATCTCCCACTAAATACTTAATCATAAACAATCTTGGATAATGAAGAGATTGTAGAATTAACCCTTACCTTGCACATTACTTTGGTCGAGTGTACGTTTATCCTAATATATAATGAACATAATATGTTATTAAATTATAAAAGAACCATATTTATATTTATTATATCATACATGATTCATTAATGACTTTATACTACCCATTTAACAACGATTCCCATGTTAAATTACCACTTTAGGTAATAATCGCTTTCATTATCGTACGTGTTTTAACTCGTTATTATTGTTCGTATAATTTAGATCATGATTAAATAATTCTAGAATATATAAAATGATTTATATATAATATATATAGAATATTAATATATAAAATAGATATATATTTGAAATGTAAAACACCGTTTATGGCGACGGTAGGCCGTACGTACGTATAAACGTTGTTTCCGTTTTCATGTCGTATTGAACAGAAGTAAGTGAATAAGATATATGTAAGTACATGTACATATATATATATATATATATATCCAGTATAATTTTTATGTCATATATTACATACTTAATTATAATTTATACATTTCTAATCATCATTGAATGATGAACATGGAAATGAATCACTCGCATCAGGGAGACGGTAAACCGTACGTATACACGAGCGACGATATCATTTTATTAATGATTAAAAGGTGTGGAATTGGATGGTATATTAATTTTAAAGAGACATTAGCTTGTAATTTTAATTATTTATATACATATTACTCATCATTATATCCATCCAAATAACATAGTGTTGAATAACAAATTACACCATGGCGTGGAGACGGAAATCTGTACGTACGCACACATGGTAAAATTATCATTCATAGGATGGATATAATAATCAATATTGTTGTACCATATTTATAATGACATTACACTATGTTTAATCTACTGGAATCATTGTTTTGGTATGGAAAAAACAACGAAATAGGAAGTTGATGATGAATGTAACTTCGAATGATGTGATGAAATTATTACCTCTTCTTCAGGTACTTCCTTTTAATTTGATCAAAAGCACTCCTTGGGATAGATTCTGATAAAATTAAGGAATCTAGGTGGAATTAAGGGTAGTTGGAGAACATTTAAGTCAATTTTTTTCAATCCTAATTGCTTTGGAGGTGTGATTTTGAGAAAAGGGAAAATACCCTTTTATAAGAGAGGTGAGGGTCTCTTTTGGAAAATCATAAAATATTAATTTATTATACAATTATATTTGGTTTCTATTTTCTCCAAAATTAATTAATTCAAGGCTGAGGCAGGTATTGGTCAAAAAGATCTTAACCAATAGGTTATATATAGGTTTAGGTTTCCATACTAACCATATCATTTAGATTTAACTCTTAGTTAAATAGTCTAATTTTTACCATGTCCTATTGTATTATTATAATAAATGGTTAATAAAATTACTATAAAAATCCAAGCGAACGCCAAGTGGTTCATTAATGACATATTTATCATTATATAAATCCTTTTTCTAATCCTCAGATTTTTAGGAATATTATATCATTTAAAAATATAGTATTTGATTTAAAAATGCATTTATGTCCATTTTGACACTATTTAGTATTTAGTTTTGGGGAAAGTCATAACAGCCTGATCTCTTTGAAAAAAAATATTAAATCAACCATAACATGTCATTTGAACATAGAAAATTCGTTGATGTCATTAAAAGACTCAATTTATATTTTTTTGTTATCTATAATAACAATTATTTTAATCATTCATTAATAAGGTAATTATTGCATCATCATTGTGTCATAAATAAATTTACTTAGTAAATGCCTAAAAATTATAAACAAAATACCATGATGTATGAAATATTTTTATATTTACAATTAATATTTATAGTTTAATTTATCATATTTATACCCCTATATTAAAAATTATTTAGTTATTAAACATTGAATTTAACACTTTTAACTCTTCATTAAAAAAATAATAATAAATGTCCTAATCTAATCCAAGTGGACCAAAAGGATAAAATTTTATTCCTATGGTTGGTTTTGTTCGAAATACACTTATATAATAGAATTATTACATGTGTTAAGATAATTATAGTAACCTATTTACCTTTAATTACCCTATTTACTTTTAATCGTGTTAAATAAAAGTCAAAAGTTACTATTCACCAAAAATTATTTTCATGTTATTGAAGAACATTTTACTTAGTGATGTAAACTGTTCCTCTAGGATTTTCGAAATTAAATTCACAGATGTGGTAATATTATGTTTTATGAAAATTTTATAATGTGCCTAGAAAGTGGGTAAAAGATGTTAAAAAGATGAATAAAATTTTATACATATAATTGTATTATAAAATTTATATACGTCTAATTTTATCATAAAATATCTCCAATGAATTACATTGAACACATATAGAAATTATATATCTATTTTGACTTGAAATAAATTTAAATAAAATAAATAATAAATTAAATAAATATTCGAATTTAAATAATTATGCAGTGTTTTTCACTATTCAGAATAAAATTCAAAATCTTCCGAAAAATACCAAATATTCCCCCTTTTTTAATATTGATATTCTGAAACCAAAAAATAAATTCTATGTTACCAAATTAAAAAACATATAAGATTAACTAATAAATTTAAAATTAATTTCTGTTGTTAAAACAAAAAAATGTGTTTTCAAAAAGTAAAAACAATCAAATGAGTGACATGTGTTTATGTCAAATTTAAATGTGAAATTACATTTAATGACCTAAATTGTATTAATTGATAAAAATATAATCTAATTATACTTTCAAACCATTCAAATACAGAATTTAGCACTATATATTATTTTTATTAAAACTGTTGTTTTCAATTAAAATTTAGTATTTTTCACTATTCATCAAAATATGAAAGTTATCATAAAAAACCGAAAAAATTTATCTAAACTAAAATTTTATGTCCTGATTCTAAATAAGAATTTAATTTCATCAAATTTAATATATAAAATTGTCAAATATTGGATTTAAACAGTGTTCTCTATTAAAAGGCCGTAAAAGTTTATTTTTTGAAAAATAATTCTTTTATCTAAAAAAATTAACTTGTTGTTATATTAAATACAAGAAACACATAATAAAAATTCTAAAATTATATGGAGTTTATAAAATTCAAAATTCAGTTATTACTCTTCATAACCATTTTTTGAATGGCTGGTTTAATAAGTCATGGTGCCCTCGATCTCGGCGTTGTTTATAGCGCAAGTTATTGAATTACATTGAAAAGATAACGTACCATAAAATCTTGGGGTGTTACATATAAAAAGGTCCTTTATCAGTGATTTTTAGGGTTGATAAAAGTCAAAAGAAAATTAAAAAAATTAAAAAGAAAATACAATGCTTGGGGGAGCATTTTAACATCACTTGACCCCCCACCCTTTTATCAGTTCTAGGCGGACCCCCTCCCACTCACCCACGCACTGCACTTTCCCCTGCATCCCCCACTTGCCTATGTGACCCTCCCCGCTTCCAAAAGAACTCGAACCCACGACCTCCCCCCTTGCACGCCTACACCTTACCACTAGGCCATTTAGTTTTTTATCCATTTAATGATATATATATATATAGTTATATTTATTCATTTATTAAAATCGATTCATATTAATATAAATATATTTAGTTATACTAATACGTATATATTTATTATTATATTAATATTTAAGTATTTATTTGTATATTAATATATAGATATATATATATAGTTATATTTTTTTGTATATTAATATAGATTCCAATTAATATAAATATATTTAGTTATACTAATACATATTAATTTATTCATATATTAATATATATTAATTTATTCTTATGTTAATATATATTAATATTTATTTTTATATATAGTTATATTTTTTCATATATTAATATAGATTAATATTAATATAAATATATTTAGATACATTAATACATATATATTTATTCATATATTTGTATATATATATTTTTATATTAATTTATATTAATATTTATTATATATATATTTTTAGTTATAAATTTTTATCCGTATAGTTATTTATATATAAATATATATTTATAAGATTGGCTTTAAATATATTTATAAGACATGTTTTTATTGGTGTTTATAGATAAATAAATAAATATGTACATACATATATACAACACACATAGAGACACACACAGACACACACACACACACACACACACACACACACACACATATTTACTAATAAAAACATATATGTGTATTTGAAAAGCAATAGAATGTTAAAACGACCATAATTTCTAATCAAAATGTCTGTTTCAACTCCACAACCAGTCAAATCAAAGAAAATAAAACAATCTTTGATATGAAATGTGGTACAAGCCCATTGGACATCCGGATCAGAAGTTATATCTATTTGAATGTTAAACAATATGGGTATCCCGAAAAACAACTCATTTTTAGAGGTCATTTGGGCCTTTTTAGGACTTGAAAAATATGATCGAAGGTTCCCTTTGTTCACTAGTGCATAGATCTCGTCGTAAGATTTGTATTGATATGTTTTATAGATCAAATGGACAAAAGAATCAAAAGTTATGGTCGTTTGAATATTGAGTTATATTTTCCACTTATATTAGATCTTTAATTAATGTTTTTGATTTTTTGTGTCTTCAAATTGTTATTAAGTGAATATTTATCGATGATAATTAGAAAATTATTAATTAATAATGTTTTAAAAAAATCCATTTCAACTAATTTTTTTATATTATATTTAATAGTCTATTTATACTTATCTAAAACATATTTAAAAAATATATATTATATTTATATCAATATAAACATACTTATATAACAAAATAATTTTTTATGATTTTCTTTTTTGAAATTTATCAGCTCTAAGAAAAAGAACTAATAACCCCCCCCCCCTTTATATGTTCTTTTTTAGTGCTGATAAGGGGCCCCATTTATCAGTTCTTTTGTTAGCGTTGTTAAAGGGTGGCACTACGGAAACCCAGTTTTGTGGTAGTGTCTCATGAAGTATTCACTTTGCGATCTCTAGTATTGATATCAAGAGAGTAGAAACTCAAATATTAAAACCACATGTCTTAGGCGTCACTGGATGTTCCTATCTATAAACATATGTATTAGATTCCACACAATATATCATTAAAAATGTGTCCCATTTGATTGCATACATTGATACACGAAAAATCCCATGATAATGAAATTGTCATGAGGTATCTTCTGTCGGGTGCATTATTGGTGGTATGACATTGGATGAATGGTGAAGAAAAGATCTATCTCTTCCAGATTAAGGATGTAATATATCTCGGGCCATGTTGATTGGGATGATAGTACCTTTATAAGACCATGATCATGAAAGTTGAGGGTAAATTCGTCTAGTTATATCAACAAATAATAAATCAAGAAAAGATGATGTCATAAGTGTACATTTTTCTTTAGGATATTTTAAAGACAATGATATTATATTACACAATGCATGTTTGTAGGTTGGTTGTCATTATTATTTCCATCTTTATCTCTTTATGGGTCATGATGAATTGCTAGATCCCACTCTTGGTCTCTGAATAATATTCACTACAATCGAGAAAAGGGTATAGAGGGTCACACACACTATTGTATTCAATAATCTTCTAGATTCAGTTGAATAGGTAAATAAGACATGGTGGGTACCACCACTGGGGTCTAGATTTTTTCTATGGATAGATGACCAACAATGAATTATAGAAATTCATATTATTCAAGTTAGTAATTATTGGCATTGAATTTTTTTATTAAATTTATTTACAAGTTTTAAGTAAATACATGGAAAATATTATTTTAATAAATATTATTTTAAAATATTCAAAGTTAATTTAACATTTACAGGAATGATGAGAAGAGTTAATGGGTTTAGTATTATCGTGTAATATATTTATTATATTATAAAAATGTGATAATAATATAAATGGTTTTTATGACTTAGTAAAGTAGTCATAATATGCCTTAATTTAGTGAGAAATAAATATTCAGGTATTAGGAGATTATCCTAACTATTTACTATATCACTATATATGTAAGAGAGACACCTCATGGGAGGGATTATTTAACTGTTTAAATCTCAATTATTCACTCTCCATAATTATAAATAGAGAGGCTC
Organism: Viscum album; assembly: GCA_963277665.1. Lineage (NCBI taxonomy): Eukaryota > Viridiplantae > Streptophyta > Magnoliopsida > Santalales > Viscaceae > Viscum > Viscum album. The sequence goes on along the minus strand of OY728143.1, from coordinate 174,224,006 downwards.
TAGATCTAATTTTTCGGATCGATCTCTCTCATGTGCATCAAAAGAAAGGTGATGCAGTGATCATTGAAGCATCGAAGGCATCATTAGATCATTGCACTAGCACTCAGATTTCAACGATCGGTGATCCTGTAGTTTCTTCAATCACAAGTGGATGATCAAGACGAAATTTAGTTTCATATTTTTTAAGATGTGTTCATAGAAGACAAGAAGACGTTGTGCACAACTTCAGATCTAACTATGTATTTATGGTTTTTTTCTTAATATTATTCACACAAGATTCCTATATGGTAATCGGGTAGAGTTTCACCAATGACGATGTGCCCATGTCGATCGATACTATAAAATTTTAAAAATACCACCAATTGTGGTTTTCACTACGTCCCTAATACCATCAATTGGTATCAGAGTGATGCGTGAAGATTTAAATCCATAAATATTTTAAATTATCATTAAATTTAGAATAGGACATCGATCTAGTCCCAGCGATATATACCACTGTTCAATCTGAGATCGAATGACAAACATGTGTTTGTCCGAAGTTTTAATTAAGATTTAAATTGTTTTATGGGATTTCAATTACGATAAACACATATAATTATTTATATATTGAAATACCCAAAAATTATGTCAATTTTGAAATTGTCTACAGAACCCCAACACTTGTTAGGTTTTCAATAGGTGATACAGTATTTTGTGGAAATGGTTAGTTATTATAATAAAATGTTTATTATAATATTATTATTTTTTAAAATGACTGTGAATAGCCTTAAAAACAAATTGATTCAATCAATTTGCAATTTGGTAGGGGTGAATTCTTTCCGATGAGTTATAAAAATCATGTTTGAAGTCATTCTTTTCCTGACTGTTTGAATTAAAAAAAATGTGCGGTCGATATTTTAAGATAATAAAAAGAAGGAAAATAATAGTTGGTCTATAGAGGCCCCCTCCCTGTCTCTCTTGTTGGCCCAGACCCACACGAAACCTTCCTCCCCTAGCACGATCATTGGGTTCCCACAGTTGAGGCACATCACACCGTCATTCCACCTTACAAGACGAAGTCTCCTCAACTAGACTAATGGTGGCCCTCCAGTCTCGAAAATGAAATCATCTCTACAACGATCTCCTCCAACTGTGGTCGGTCTTGATCCGACGACTTCTCTCATTTTCAGTAGAACCCAATGTCTTCCTCTTTCCAGATCCACCCCACTACCCTTTCCTCTGGCTAGTTCTCAGCCTCCAGCAAGCCTAAGATCCTGATGTGGCCTTCCACAACTATGAGGTAACCCTAGTTTCAGTTTTGGGTTGACCTGATCCAACCCAAAATGATTCTGGATGGGTCTTCCCAACTCAAAATAGTTTTTGGAGGACTTATCTGGCCCAGAATAACAATATAAAGGGTTTTAAGGGTCTAGACTGGGAATGTACATGTTTGGCCCGACATGCATAGACTAGATACTGTTTATTCAGGTCCTAGGTAATCTTTTAAATAATAAGAAATTTATTTATTTATTTATTTTAAATTAAATTATTTAAATATAAATTTTAGAGTTAAAAATGTATTTTATTACGACAGGTTAAATTAATTTTATTTTGGTGTTAAATTAAATTAAATAATTAATTTAATTTTTCATTTTAAATTTAATATAATTAATTGGACTGAACGATGTAAATATTGAATTGAGAATAAGAGTGATTTCTTAATTTAATAATAATTCCCTCATAAAAAAATTTAATGCAATTTTAACTTATATTTTGTAATTAATTTGAAAAAGAATGTTTAAAGTGTATTGATTGGTCATTAGTCATGGTCTGATCAATCTATGTTTGGTTTTTTGTTTCATTATATATTTTTATTGCAATGGTTATTTGTAATATGTTGTTTAATAAATTGGGATCTACGTGTCAACTATGTGTCATTATGTGCATAAGGGTCTATGTGTCTAATTCTATGAGATGCATTTTTTACTCTCGATACCCCCTCACCTATGTGCGCGTATTGTTATATAATGATGAGATAAGAAGAAACTCACTTCACATTAATCAGTGGTGATGAACCAGACATGGTCTTGACACATTGGATGTGCAGGTGTTGCAACTCATGTTGCAAGAGACACAACTGAAGGTATTATCTCTAGGGTATAGTAGATCCATTATTCACTCAATGAACCAACCATTAGTATCAGCTCATCATCACATTGTCATTTTATTTTTTCATGGTTTATTAATTTCTGAATAAGAATTTTACCTGTGGTCATAGAGAATAATAAACAAGTATGCACATATTAAATGAACAAGTGACACGGTGAATATTTTCTATTTATTGCATGGTCAGTTCGAGTGCAATCACAAAGTACATGCTTATGAAATAGAAAAGGATTTTTTTCCAAAATTAAATATAATAAAACTCTTAAATAAATATTAAGTCTTAACCACCTTCTATCATTCAAATTCGGCCAAACCAGGTGTTCGGGGTGCTCGTCAGTCAAAGTTGACGATTCCTCTAACTATTGAGGATTTCTCATGACAATAGTGGGTTTTCTTCACTAAAGTTGTCATATGTAATAGCCAATGGTAAATTACTATAATTTTAGAGGTAATAAATTTTAAATAATGTTATGATTTTGAAATCTCGGAATTCATTCAATAGATCAAGGAACCACGATTTAATGTTGTTGTCCTACCAAACACATACTTTGAAACCTCCAAGTAGTGGCATAAAAAAGATTTATGATTATGAGGGGATGTTTAGGGAAACTTTACCCTATAATACTAATGATACAGTGTATTCATATTCTAGCACAAAGGGTTACTAAAATTTGATAAAATAGTGGGAGTCATTGAATTTTTTAATTAATTAAACAAATTGTATAAATCGATAATCAAGATAAAGTATACAAATCTTCTAGATTTTAGTAGAAAAATGAAAATTTATTCCACAATAAATTCTATGATAAAAAATTGAAAAACTAAAAGACTAAACTATCATGAATTTCTAAGTGTGGTATATAAACTTGCGCACAATGCTGATATAATGTAAATTCAAGGTGCTAGTGTCCCCAGTACTTGTGATGCTACCTTAGAAATTGCAGGTGTTAAAAATTTCTTACAGGAGACTCATGTGTAGAGCATATAATTATTATGTCATAATTTTGTCATCAAAATCTGATGATAGTTATTCTCACTTCATAATGACATGATTGATATAACTTATAGACTCATCTAGTGAATGAAGATATAAATATGATAATTACATTCGATATATGTAAATTAGATGGAACATCATGATATTTCATACCATCCCATTCAAACACCCAATTACTCCAGTATCATTTTCACTTAAACAATGAGTAGTATAGAGAAAATTCATTGTTGCATTTAAGGTATGTTTCACCAATTTAAAAAGAATATAAAATAAAGATTCATCGTTATTTATTATTGCGAACAAATTGAAAGACAAGGTGAAAAGGCTAATGGAAAGTGGCATGCTAATGGAAGATTTTCAGCATCCCGAAATATAATGATTTTTGATATTTAATATGAGATTATTCACTTCACATATCATGAAATATATCAATGGAAGTTTAAACACAATAAACATAATCAAGGAATCAAGTACCCTCTAACTATTCATGTATATTCGCCAATATAAAACTAATGTTTCAATCTTACTTCACTGGTATTTCATATATTATTACATTCAAATATGTGTATTTAAATATAGTAACCATGTAATTATATAAACATTACAAGAAGTCATATGTATTATATATGTGGCTGAGAATGGGTGATTTTTATGTCAGTACGGATAATTACATGACTTCTATATTTCCAAGTGAATGACTATCATAAAAATATTATTGATTATTAACAAAACATTTATCTGTCATTCCATTTGAACATAAGTAGACATTATTATACATTCAGGAAGGAATGGTTTTTGTTTTGTATAATACTCAACCAATAGTTTTGATATTCATGAATCAAAGGTTATACCTAATGATTATAAAAATTTAAGACTTATTTACCAATTTTTGGAAAGACAAAACAATTCCAAGATAAACTAAAATAAATATCCAGGATATAACTGTTATGGTATTTAGACATAGTAGAGCTCATCACCTTATGTATTATCGACGTATATACTTAGTTTTGGAAGATGAACCTTTAGAAATAAAAGTAATCCCCAAGGCTAATGGATTTAGTTCAATAAGAGAGTGTGAATTATTCCAAGGGAAATATAGTGGTAAATAAAATTTCTATTATTAATTTAAGTCATTATGGAATAATAAAGTGAAGTATGATATATGAATAGTTACAAGATATGAGTATCTTTAGGCACACATGCCAAATAATATGTTGACCAAACAATCATTGATCAATATAAAAGAGTGTGGAGTAATTCATAAACACAGATTACCTTTTACATCACAACATTGTTGTTAATAAGGATGATTGATCATATAGTCTTACATGATTACATTGATAATAAAATGTAGCATGGACCAATTCCTAAATGAAAATTTTATACTTCAGAGATATTATGTAAGGAGAATCATTGTTGAAACTTACAGAAACTTATATTATATTTCATGAACTGCATTGTAAATAATGAAAATATCATATAACTTTATTCCAACTATAATGAAAAATGGATATCATATGGGTCATAGTATGATGGAAATCTATCATGTGATATGGAAATGTGTTTATATTAAAAAGATTTTTTAGGACATAAAGAACCTCCATCAAGAAAAAAAGTGCATCCAAAGTTATTATCAAAAACGTTTCATAGGGTATTACATAAATCCCTAAGATAGAAAAGTGGTAGTCAAGTGATATAATACATTTCTATAAAAGGGTGAACATATCTACATGATATTTTGGGAGATGGATTGACATGGGTTTAGTGAATGTCAATGATATACATGTATTTCGTACATGAACTAGTTCTGTAAGTGCATGTAGAATATGAATATTCCAGAGACACATACTATGTACCAAGGTTAATACAATAGTGATGATTTTAAATTTACTAGGGCAGATGATACATTATTCAATTTGAATAATGCTTCATAAAGATAAGAAATATTTGGAAATTTTCTATGATTTACAAGATGAATTAAAATTCAATAATCGATTCCATGTATTAAAATGAAAATGGGATTATTATTTTGAATATTACAGTAGTTTTTTAAGTGTGAAAATACACAGATGGTACAAGAATAGCACCAATATGGCTGGATTGGTTATACCAATTCATTTTTCCTAAATCCATTGTAATTTCACTTGTCATAGATTAATTTATTTGATAAATTTTTTGAGCATTATATCTGAAAACCAACTTTTGTGGAAGGTGTCTACATCACCCATCCAGAAAGGTTATGACACCATATGATGTCATGAAGGGTTAAAAGATATTGAAGTGCAATTTATGATTAAATTATGTAATAATATATTATAATATTCGTTTTTAATTAATGTTTTCCATGTGTTTACCGTAGTTTAGTGGGAGAACCAATGTTTTCCAAGGAAAAATTACCAAAAACACATGAAAAAAAGATATTGGTATTATAGTTGGATAATACCATGATGAAAAAAATTCTCCAATGATTGACTTTAAGTAGAATCCACTGTTCTAGAGAATAAGATCTACTAATATAGATCTAATGGTTTCATGGACCTAATTAATCATACATAAGGTAAAATGGTATTTAAAAATAATAGTTCAACTAATTTGAGTTAGAATTGTTTCCAATGTCATGTGGAATATATATCTCCAATTTGTTATGTCAGAGAGATAAGAAGATATTGATTGATGAGTTGAAATACACATTCTTAACCGATGGATCAATCACATATGAAATCATATATACAATAACTGATATTTACATGATATACTTTACAATAGGAATATATTCGTTATATATAGAGAAACTGAAATGAAAGCAGTTGGAACTATCTGATTTTACTTCGGTAAGTACAAAAGATATGTTCCTGGTATGTGGAGAAGAAAGGGAACACGTTTTTAGGGGACACAAACTAGTATTTTGTATATCCAAATGATATAATATCCCTGTTAGGATTACATGTCAAGAAAAAAGAGGTCATAAAACCTATTAGTATCCATACCAACAAATACCGAGTATGTTGCAACTTCTGATGTAGCTAAGATGCAGTTAAAGGCGATGATTTTATCTAGTTCTTAGAATCAAATCTAGTAAGTAAAGTATTATCATTATGTAAATTGTGATATTATTTCATTCCAATATGTCATGTTATGACAGAGGAAAAAAGTGATATACATGGGGATACCATCTTTTGGGATGTAATACTCAAGGAGATGAGCTCACATATAGTAGAGATTCCATGTGGAGGAATCATGGTAGGCCCAAAAACTAAAGCAGTGACTCCATAAAAACAAGATCTTAATTATGTGAGAACTAACAAATATGGTTAGAATGTTCACTCTAGTGCAAGTGGGAGTATTTTAATAGTTGTTTCTATAGACCCAACTTGAATAAAACTTTTTATTTCCATATCTTTTATACAAATAGATTTACATGATGTATTCCTACTATTATAGTGTGGATATTTCTATGTCCAATATTTAATGGTAATGTCCATAGATAATTTTTCATATAAAATGGTTATAGTAGATCCCAGGATATAATGAGAACCTCTAGATACCATGAAATTAATCTTAAATATATATCTTATGGTCTAGATACATCTTACTAACTGAACATAGATTATGTTTAACTATTTGGTGTTGGGGTGTTCATAAGTATTGATACTTGTTCTCATGAAATTTGTAGTTGGTGATCTCTAGTAGTGGGATCATGAAGAAAGACAATCCAATTGAAACACGCCATGTTTTAATTGTCATTAGATGTTCCTATATAAATACTTTTTTATTTTTATCTAAACATTAAATCATTACCAATGTGTGTCATTTGATCATGTTCATTGATTCAAGGTAAAAACCATGATAATTAAATCATGGCGAGGTAGCTTTTGTTGGGTGCATCATTAGTGGTATGACATTGGTTGAATGGTCAATAAAATGTTTTTCACTTAAATGATAAATAAGTATTATATCTTGGTCCTTGATTATTAGGATGGTAGTACCTTCACAATATCATGTCCATGTATGTTGATGGTATATATGTATAGTTAGATCAACAAACAATTAAAGAAGAAGGGACCCTGAGATGAGTATTCATTCCGATTTATGAGATTTTAACAACAAAGATATTATATTAAAAGATATGTGTTCATAGGTTGGTTGTCATTTATATGAATATCCTTATCTCTTTTGGGGCCATGATGGGTTTCTAGAACCCTCTCTTAGTTTGGGAATATTATTCAATGTTATCAAGATAATGGCATAGAGGGTCGCATACAATAGTTTATTCAATAATCTTACCTATTTAGTTGAATATGTAAATAAGACAAAGTGGGCCCTACCACGGGGGTCCATATTTTTACAAGGATATACAGTAATAATGAATTAAATAAATACCAATTATTCATGTTAATAATGACTTTAATGGAATTTATATATTAAATGTTTTCACAATTTTCATGTAATTACATGGAAAATATTATTTGAATGAATATTAGTTTAAAATATTCAAGGTTCATTTAATATTTGAGGGAAAAAAGAGTAGAGTTAAGGTATTGGGTATTATCATGTAACATAATTATTATATAACAATAGTTTGATAATAATATAGATAGATTTTATGAATCTGTATATTAGTCATAATATACGGTTTATTTAGTGACAAATAAATATCCGAGTGTTTAGAGTTTATTCTGGATAATTATTGTTTCACTATATATAAAGGAGAGAGATCTCCTAAGAGGTATTATTTCACCAACACACTCTCTCTCTATTCTTATCTATCCTATATTCTAGAGAGAGAGACTCTAGAACCATGATTTTGGCTGAGTTACCTCTTGTGAATCTCAATAAAGGTGATGCAGTGATTTTAAGAGCATCAAAGGCGTCATTAGATCTCGGTGCTAGAACTCAAATTTCGATGATCTGTGCTCCCATAGTTTTTATATAGGCATATGGATGATCCAAAAAAAGTAGGCTACATATTATTAATGCAATGACCACTGAGGACAAGAAGACATTGTGAATAGATTTGGATTGAACTATGTATTTATGGTTTTATTTTTGTGCTCAATATTCCTCATGTGAGATCCTCAGACAGTAAATTGATAGTGTTTCCTTGATGAATATGATCTCATATCGAGAGTCATTGGAGAAATTTTAAAATTCCACAATTTGAGGTTTTCACTACTTGCTCGATACCTTCAATTTTTCATTGTAATATTCTTATGATTAAAGGTAACCACTAGCTATATTTAACCCACTTGTGTTATGTTATTTACATTGAAAATGAGTTTTCAAAGCTATTTGTTAAATTCTATTTTAGATATTAAATGATATTGGTTGTGAGTGCTTTAAATGGATTTCAAATTGGGTGGTTAAATTATTAAATTGGATTCATCCAATTAAGCATTTTAAAATGGTACAAGTTTCATTAAAATAAAATAGTTGGATTTTTTTGATAATTGATAATAAGTGTATTGATTTGAGATGGCCTTGTCCATTGGCTTTGTCTTAAAAAACACTTATTTAGTTTTGGAAAATAGAGATAAACATTTTTATGGAGATTATGAAATTTTTTGGTTTTTTATATATGTTGTATATTAATATCCTATTATGTAATTTATTTTAAAAATATTATTGATAACTTACAATATGAAACATATTTCAATATTTAGATAGGTTGTGGTGACCTACTAGGATTTTTAACTCATGTTTAAATATTTTATGTTCCAATATCACATATTGAACCTTCTGTTCATCATTTCCAATGTAGAGTCAGTTGGGTACTGGTGAGAAAAAAGTGGTTTTAGGGATATTGTTCAATCTAAGATCATGTTGGTTGGTTATGGATTTATTTTATTAGTTTATTCCTATAATAATAATTCATTATCACATTTCCTTGTATGTGGATGGAATTCTTGTTTAAGAAAATGTGTGGGATCACATTAGTTGGTTATGACTTATTATGGATGTTTATCAGTTTTAATCTTTTGAATTTATTTTATTCCACTCTATTTATCATTGATTTTGGTAAATGTGTTCCCTAAGGGATTTATTTGATTCTCAAGAACATGTCGTTATTCCTTGGGGATCAGGATTTCCCTTTATGCCTTATGGGAAATCAAGTTGGGTTTTAGGTGGCATGGAAGCCCAGTTTAGTTCGTGACAAGCCCCAATCTCCATTTACACCTTTATATAATATTTAATGATTTATTCATAGATTTTTGAGTTCCTTATTTACAAAACACTTCAATGACATGGTTTTACGTCATTGAGGGATTGATCAAACTTACATTTAGGTAGGATGATAATTCCAGAAGCCTACCTAAAATGTATTGTAAAATTTTCTTGATAGGTATGTTGACGCTCCTTTCGTCACATAATCTAAAGATTGGAAAAGGGGAATATCTGAGCTCAATGTGATTCAACCTTTGGACAAATATCAAAAATTGACAAAGGAAGGAATAAGAAAAATGTTGCACAAGGGTCACGCAAGTTCTACAGTGGTCATGCATGTATACTTGTGTGCCGCCTAGTGGTCGCCCAAGTGACTTGCGAGACCTAAGTGATAACTACCCAGGTCTTCTCCAGCCTATAAATAGACCATGTGGGCCCCACATATGAAGAGGAACATTTTTCCAGAAACTAATATTTAAGCTCCCGGTGCCCTAGGCTCTTGTCAAAGCTTCTGAAACACTTCTAAGGTAATTTATTAATTAGAACGGAAGATTTAAAGAGGGGGAGGAAGGCCTATGTGTTAAAAATCATCAACACTTGCGTGCCTGAGTGGCAAGTCCTTAAGGGAAATGGCCACACTTGCGCGCCGCCTTACTCCTTCAATAGAACTTGCATGCCCCTCTTCTGGAAGAACCTCAAGAGGATTCTAAAGGCTTTAACCAAGAGTCGCTCAAGTATTACCCTGCTCGTTAACGATCGCACAAGTACCCATGTGTCGCGTAGGTATACCTGCGTGACCAGGACTTGCGCGCCCATGAAATACCTGCGTGCGTGCCAGGACTTGGACACCCTTTCCTTCTTCGGTTCCCTTCTTTCCCATTTCACCCCTCATATTCCATTCCACCTCTCCTATTCAAGATTCAGCCTTCAAGACACTCTTCAAAGCCATTTATGGCATGATTTCTTGATTTGTCTTTCTTATCTGAAAGGAATTCTGTGGAACATCTCTCAAAACCTATTGATTTACACATATTTATGTCACTAAAGATTGATATTTCATTCATTCAACCTCATACTTTAAGATGACATAACTCATTAACCTAGCCCTCCTTTTCAGGAATAATCCCCAGTCATAATTCTCAAATCTGGGCATCCTCCTTAGGAGTGAGCCCAAAGAACTCCTTAACCTGGGCCTCCTTTTCAGGAATAATCCCCTGTCATAATTCTCAAATCTGGGCATCCTCCTTAGTAGTATTCCCCAAGAACTCATTAACCTGGGCCTCCATTTCAGGAATAAGCCTCAGTCATAATTCTCAAATCTAGGCATCATCTTTAAGAGTAATCACCAAGTCCTCATTAACCTGGGCCTCCTTTTCATAAATAAGCCCCAGTCCACTAATTTGGGAATCCTCCTCACATGTAAATCCCAACCATAATTCTCTTAAATTGGGCCTCCATATCAAGAGTAAGCCCTAGTCAAAAATATGGGCATCCTCTTCAGGAGTAAGCCAAAAGTCCCTTAATTTTTCAAGTCTCTTAACCTTGGCCTCCTTTTCCGGAGTAAGCCCTAGTATTATTTCATCCTAACCAGTCCTAATTAACCTCTGATCTGGGATTCCTTCTCAGGAGTAAAAAACCAAATAATAAGTCCTCTCCTAATTTGGGCCTCCTTTTCAGGAGTAATCCCCAAGTTAGAGTATTCAAATCTCTATGAAGCACATACACCTTTATGGACCCTGTTCCTGGATTTCTTCCCTGAAGTAAATCCAAATCATCATTTATCTGGAGAGTTATACATACATAAGTCCCACCTTATTTCTTATTATTTCATCTTTCATGGCACAATTGTCTAATTTTTACCAATACGTCTTGTTTCTCACACCGAGCATGACTCGCGTGAGCTTAGAGTGTAAAAGTAATTATGACATCCTTCTTTGAGCCATCAATCATAAAAATCATTATCCCTTACTCGAACTATGTATGTTCTTATTCCTTTTCTAAACAAAGGATACGTAGGTAGCCCATCTGTGGGTTCGATCCCAACTCTGAAATAATCCACGTCCTTCTAAATGACAATAAACTTTAGGTGCCCCAATGAGTGGATTTAAAACCAGTATGGTCATCATAATGAGCAAGAGACTTTTATGTATCAAAGGATACCATTGACTAAGAATCTCTAACAAATACAGACGATTCTCTATCAATGAATAACCTCGAATACATATAAAAGATTCTCTAAATTTCCTACATGTTGATCATTGATTGTCAGATCTAAAGGAAAGCTCATTTTATACTTGGTAATGTAATAAGGATTCACGAACATTGTCACGACCCGCCCTCGGGGCCCGTGCCGTGACTACCCCAAGCCCGCATTCCATAGGCCAGGGGCTGGTGACTAGCACCAAGGTGTAAATCCCGGTATAAGGGAAGGCATTGCCTTTGTAAAGTAAACAAGCACCACAGAGTAAGCAAGCGAAAAAGTAAACACTAGGTAAAAACAGAGTACAACAGTAATTACGGAAAGTAAAAGGGGCCGGAAATACAAGCCCAACTGTATAGTACAACTCGAAAGGGAAAACAGCAACGTAAAGCCGCTACACCGAGCTGTCCACTGGAAATCCCACCTGAAGGGTGGGTACAGATAGCTCCACTGCTTCTCGGGTCATGTCGTCCGCTCCGAGCACGTCCCGCCCAGTGGTCCACCTCCAGGTACCGTTCTGCTCTGCAAGCCTCAACCACGATCAACGTTGTCCGTCGTCTGCAACCAACACAACGTAGTGCGGGCATAGCCCGTGTAGGGGTGAGTATAAGCTACTCAGTAGGGACCCCGAGACCCCCGAAGGTCTCCCAAAATCCACAGAGGATAAACCACAAAAGAAAGATACAATCACGAAGTAACAACCAACACTGCTTAGGTATATGCCCATACATATACCCAAGTCATCAATTCCAATACGCTCCAACCTCCGATCCCAAGTACAACTCAGTCCACACAGGAATGTATACGTATTCCACACAGGAAAGCAAAACGAAATCCCCACAGGATAGCACAACACAATCCACGCAGGAAAGTAACAGGATTCAGCTCACATAGGTATACATCATCGATAAGGTGAAAGAGATGATTAGACATAGATACTGAATCATCTAAACTGGGACCCACATAGGATACAAGACCAGCACAGATAGGACCCACATAGGATACAAGACCAGCTGTCTTCATTGATTTATCTATACTGGGTCCCACATAGGATACAAGACCATTATTGAATCATCTAAGCTGAGACCCACATAGGATACAAGACCAGTACAGATAGGACCCACATAGGATACAAGACCAGCTGTCTTCATTGATTCATCTATACTGGGACCCACATAGGATACAAGACCAGTATTGAATCATCTAAGCTGGGACCCACATAGGATACAAGACCAGCACAGCTAGGACCCACATAGGATACAAGACAAGCTGTCTTCATTGATTCATCTATACTGGGACCCACAGAGGATACAGGACCAGTATTGAATCATCTAAGATGGGACCCACATAGGATACAAGACCAACACATCTAGGACCCACATAGGATACAAGACCATTTGTCTTCATTGATTCATCTATACTGGGACCCACATAGGATACAAGACCAGTATTGAATCATCTAAGCTGGGACCCACATAGGATACAAGACCAGCACAGCAAGGACCCATATAGGATACAAGACCAGTTGTATTCATTGATTCAACTATACTGGGACACACATAGGATACAAGACCAATATTGAATCATCTAAGCTGGGACCCACATAGTATACAAGACCAGCACAGCTAGGACCCACATAGGATACAAGACCAGTTGTCTTCATTGATTCATCTATACTGGGACCCACATAGGATACAAGACCAGTATTGAATCATCTAAGATGGGACCCACATAGGATACAAGACCAGCACATCTAGGACCCACATAGGATACAAGACCAGCTGTCTTCATTGATTCATCTATACTGGGACCCACATAGGATACAAGACCAGTATTGAATCATCTAAGCTGTGACCCACATAGGATACAAGACCAACACATCTAGGACCCACATAGGATACAAGACCAGCTGTCTTCATTGATTCATCTATATTGGGACCCACATAGGATACAAGACCAGTATTGAATCATCTAAGCTGGGACCCACATAGGATACAAGACCAGCACAGCTAGGACCCACATAGGATACAAGACCAGCTGTCTTCATTAATTCATCTATACTGGGAGCCACATAGGATACAAGACCAGTATTGAATCATCTAAGCTGGGACCCACATAGGATACAAGACCAGCACAGCTAGGACCCACATAGGATACAAGACCAGCTGTCTTCATTGATTCATCTATACTGGGACCCACATAGGATACAAGACCAGTATTGAATCATCTAAGCTGGGACCCACATAGGATACAAGACCAGCACAGCTAGGACCCACATAGGATAAAAGACCAGCTGTCTTCATCGTCGTAGTCCACTGAGGATACCTGCACAATCGTCGTCGTCACAGTAGCAGTCGCAGCCAGCACTAGGGATCCCGCACACAGCAAGCTCGTTCAGGAGGATCCGCTTCACGAGCCGAGAGGCTGATACATCAAGTTTCACAAAGTCCAGAGTTGATACATCCAAAAGTTCTGTATCGTCAATAGGAACTCAACGTCACAGACGGCGCGTCGATCAGACGCCCGGTCTGAGAGTTATTGGCTTTTTCGTCCCAGGGGCCCGGTTGGGTTTTAAGGCAAAACCAACCCGACCGTACTCCACCTGCGTCCAAAACTCTAACGGAGTAAGCCAAAAGATCCGTCTCACTAAGAGGAACTCAACAAAGCTGACGACGCGTCAATCGGACGTCCGTAGCTCATGATATGAGCGTTTCCGCTCCGAGGGCCTAGTTAGTTTCGTGTACGAACCAACCCGGCTGTACTCCACCTGCGTCCAAACCTCGGGCGGAGTAAGCCAAAAGATCCATCTCACTAAGAGGAACTCAAAAAAGCTGACAGCACATCAATCGGACGCCTGTAGCTCAAGATATGAGTGTTTCCGCTCCGAGGGCCCGGTTAGTTTCGTGTACGAACCAACCCGGCCGTACTCCACCTGTGTCCAAACCTCGGGCGGAGTAATCCAAAATATTTGTCTCACTAATAGGAACTCAACAAAGCTGACGGCACGTCAATCGGACATCCGTAGCTCAAGATATGAGTGTTTCCGCTCCGAGGGCCCGGTTGGTTTCGTGTACGAACCAACCCGTCTGTACTCCACCTACGTCCAAACCTCGGGCGGAGTAAGCTAAAAGATCCGTCTCACTAAGAGGAACTCAACAAAGCTGACGGCACGTCAATCGGACGTCCGTAGCTCAAGATATGAGTGTTTCCGCTCCGAGGGCCCGGTTGGTTTCGTGTACGAACCAACCCGGTCGTACTCCACCTGCGTCCAAACCACGGGCGGAGTAATCCAAAAGATCCGTCTCACTAAGAGGAACTCAATAAAGCTCACGACACGTTAATTGGACGTCTGTAGCTCATGATATGAGCATTTCCACTCCGAAGGCCCGGTTGGTTTCGTGTACGAACCAACCCGGCTATACTCAATGTATTGCGAAACCTTGAGTGCAATATACCGAAACGACCGTCTCGATCCAAGGATCACATCGCCGCTGAAGGTTTGTCAATCGGAGGTCTGTAGCTCATGTTATGAGCAAAAGACCGAAGTTGATTCGAAAACGGGGGGTCCGGGTCCGAGCCGACCCGGCCCGACCCCCCTGGGTCGGCCCGAACCGGGTCGCCCGACCCGGGTCCGACCCGGCCCGGCCAGCGGCGTGGCCCGGCGCGGCCTGGGCGCCGCTCGGGTGCCACGTGCGGCGGGCAAAGCCCCCACTTTTTCTTCAGCTGGCGGCGCGGCTGGATGCCGCGCCTTGGAGAAAACGGCCCCGCCACATGTGGGAGCCTGCCTTTGAGAAAAACAGGGGGGCGCTGCCCCCCCCCCCCATTGTGAAACCGACCCCCACCCACTTTATGGGAGGCCAAAATTAACCGCCCGGGGGAATTAAATTCCCCCGGTTTGCACCATCCCAGCCGGCCCGACCTGGCCGACCGGCTTCTTCTCAACAGGACCGGTAGGGGGCCGGTCCTCTTCCATCTTCCGACACCGGCGGCCTGGCTGGCTGCCGGTCATCACGTCCAGCCGCGGCCCGGACCCGGCAGTGGTCTTCGTCGTCCGGCACGGTGCGACGGCACCGTGCCCCTCCGCCGCGGCCCCGCTCCGGCCGCGGTGCCTTCGGTTTCCTTCGACGCGGCGCGACGACGTCGCGTTCATGATAATCATTGCACGGCGGAGCGTGACAGCGTCGCACAATAATTGCCGAGTGATTCCCATGTGGTGCGACGGCACCACGCCATCTCGTTCCATCTGCAAGAAAATATTCAAGAACAAAGGAGGGGGGTTCGGCCGTGATTGTGCGGTCCGGCCCCCCTCTCGTTAAACGATAACACATAAACATTTATCCTCAAGATTTTCATGCTAGAACCAAGAATGAGAATAAATAAATTAAACAACTACAAACCCCTACCTCGGTGTCAAGAACGATGTTCGTCAACGACCCGCAGAAGACGAGCGTCGCGGTGGTCGGCATCGCGGAAGAAGGACGTCGATGTCGTGAAGCGAGGATTCGAAGCTCTTTGACGGTGATTTCATCGTGGGAAACCGTCGCGGAAGAGATGACGCGGAAGGAGACGTCGTCGGTGTCGCGGGTATGGCGTCGCAGAAGACTGTTCCCGAGAATGTGGCGTTCTTCGTCGATGTCCGAAGAAGAAGGAGAGAATTCTTCAAAACCTCTCAAGATGGCTAAGGAGACCCACCCAAATAAAATAATCTAAGGCTGATTTTATTCACACAATTATCAATTTGAATTTCAAAGGTTTGAAATTCAAACAACTCAACTCCATTAATTAACCAAGTTGTCAAATTCATTAAAAGAGGAGTTAAAGGGAGTTTAAAAAAAAGAAGGTGAAGAGTTAGGGTGCATGTGGGCCCCACCACACTTAATCCTCTCAATGGAGGTTATGTGTATGTGGGTCCCACCCCTAACTTCCTTTGAGAAGAGTTAACCAACAAGTTAAAAATACAATGTGTTTCTAGATTTTTATTTAACTTCTTATAATTTTTCCCAAAACTAACTTTCATTCCGCATAAAATGCAACCTCGGAAAAGGTATCCTTAAGCGAATATCGGCGCTGCGAGTTCATCGGTGTCCTCAGATTTCAATTCCAAGCATCAGATCAAATGTTGGAAATTCCCGCTCGTTCGTTCACTGAACGTACCCAAGCCAAACTTCGGAAATTTATTCCGGGCACACCGAGCCTCGGAATTAGGTTCCGTCAGAAACCGCGCTCTTTTAAAATTCCAAAGAAAATTAAGAAAAAATTTCCCTTGAATTTTACGGGTCTTTACATTATTCCCACCTCAGGGCTTTACGTCCCCGTAAAGCTTCAACATAAACTAGGGATACAAAGGCTGTGGAGCTAGGCGGTATGCCACCTCGCCAATCCTGCTGAGGACCTGGAAGGGTCCGATGAAGCATGGAGACAACTTTCCACCTTGTCCAAATCTCCGTAATCCACGTCGAGGTGAGACCCGCATGAAGACTTGGTCGCCATCCTCGAATTCTAGTGGCCTCCGCCTCCTGTCACCACAAGACTACTGCCGGTTCTGAGCCGTCCCCATCCGCTCATGGATGACTTGGACCTTCCTGGTCCTACAAGAGCTGCTGAGATTTCTTCCTCGCCGATAAGAGAAATCTGGTCCCATCCCCTGGATGAACCATGTTCTTTGCCTAATACAGTCAATCCTGACATGGATTATACTAATCCATACAAAGGATGACGTCGTAAGGCCTCGACGCTACTACCAAGAGATCCAACCGTTACTCTCGCCTCCAAGGGTTGAGTCACACTGTCGGCATCAGTGTGTGATAACTGGGTCTCCTCCAGTAGATGTCTCACAAGTGAGGGTCAAGTCAATAGTCAAAACTAGAACCTCTTAGTAACAACACAAAAGAGTACAGGAATGAGAACATCACAAAGGTATGCGTCTTTTATAATTGCAACTCATAATACAAAGACGCTACACAATAGAAACAAGGAACTAGAAGTACAAGGACGTATCCATTAGTTCCGCTCCTGTCCATTTGCTCCCAGAGCTCCATGATCGAAGGCCTCAGCTGCCTAAAGCTGAGCTCTCCCATGTCCACCAACTCCCTGCGGTCGGGGCGGACCTCCTGGTGGTGGTGGTGGCAACACCTCGAAGTGTCTCCCACCATCTGCTGCTTGGCCGGCTCCTCTTCCTCGTCCGCCTGACTCTGCGGACCTCCATGGCCGAAGCTCTGTTTGGGAGGTCCCTCTACCACCTATTGCTCATTTGTAGGAAGAGTCGGGCAGTCTCGATCCATGTGGCCCTGCCCGCCGCACGAGTAACACTATCTGCCTATCGAAAGACTGGCTCCGCGCTGTGTGCCCCAAACTGCAGAGCCAGTGTCCTGAGGTCGTCTGCCTGAACGTCTGGTCTACCTGGACCCCAGAGTCATCCGTCGACTACCTTCTGCAGATGACTCTGCCACGTGCCGCCCTGCGGTGGGTCTCGGCGCTGGTGTAGACTCAGCAAGGAATCTCTCGATCAAAAGGGCCCGCTCCAGTACTCCTGTCTGAGTCGGAATGCTGAGGGAGATCAGCGATGCCCTGATCTCGTGTCTCAATCCCTGCTTGAAGGTCCGGGCCCAGAAGAATGGGCCCCGTACCATGTCGGTCGAGTAGCGCGAGAGATCGTTAAATCTCGCCGAGTACTGAGCGACTGTCATGCTGCCCTGCCGCAGCTGAAGAAGCTCCTGGATACGCACCGCACGAAGGGTGGCTGGGATGAACTCCGAGCGAAAGAGACTCTCAAAGTCCGTCCAAAGTAGAGATGCCTCATCGTGCACCTGGAGCATCAAGCTCCACCATCGTCCTGCTGCTGCGTGCAGTAGGCTCGCTGCGAGGATCACCCTGAGGTCGGTCGTTGTCCTCACTAGCCTGAAAACTCGTACCACTTCCTCCAGCCAGTCCTCTGCTGCCTGGGGGTCCGTCTCCCCACGGAACCTAGGCGGTCGCTGGCGCTGAAACTCGTGAAGAGCTCCAAGGTGACCTGCATCGTCAGCGACTGGTGCTGGAAGCAGCGGTGGCTCGGCGGGTAGTGCTACTGCCGGTGCCACTGCTGACAAAGGGCCCTGCACCGAGGCCTCGTCGCTCAGTGGGCTGTCATCACGCTCGACTCTCGTAACCCTAGCTGGCTGCTGTCGTGGGGCCATCCTGAAAAGGAACAGGTGCGCCACGGTCAACAGTATACCTGGTGAGCTGACACAAAGTAATCACAAAGACAACTTGAAACACACACGCAATCAATGTTTTCGTGCATTAAGTCGGAAATCAAAAGTCAGGGTCCTGGTGTACGGATACGTCGGCCGCCGCAACAACACTGGACTCCCTGGACTGATAACCACACTCAGTACGCTAAACATTATTGCTTCACATAGAAAAGATCAGAGTTCACGGTAGAACCGAACTCCTCTAATACAAATTTGTCACGACCCCCCCTCGGGGCCCGTGCCGTGACTACCCCAAGCCCGCCTTCCATAGGCCAGGGGCTGGCGACTAGCACCAAGGCGTAAATCCCGGTATAAGGGAAGGCATTGCCTTTGTAAAGTAAACAAGCACCATAGAGTAAGCAAGAGGAAAAGTAAACACTAGGTAAAAACAGAGTACAACAGTAAGTACGGAAAGTAAAAGGGGCCGGAAATACAAGCCCAACTGAAAAGTACAACTCGAAAGGGAAAACAGAAAAGTAAAGCCGCTACACCAAGCTGTCCACTGGAAATCCCACCTGAAGGGTGGGTACAGATAGCTCCACTGCTTCTCGGGTCCTGTCGTCCGCTCCGAGCACGTCCCACCCAGTGGTCCACCTCCAGGTACCGTTCTCCTCTGCAAGCCTCAACCACGATCAACGATGTCCGTCGTCTGCAACCAACACAACGTAGTGCGGGCATAGCCCGTGCAGGGGTGAGTATAAGCTACTCAGTAGGGACCCCGAGACCCCCGAAGGTCTCCCAAAATCCACAGAGGATAAACCACAAAAGAAAGATACAATCACGAAGTAACAACCAACACTGCTTAGGTATATGCCCATACATATACCCAAGTCATCAATTCCAATACGCTCCAACCTCCGAGCCCAAGTACAACTCAGTCCACATAGGAAAGTATACGTATTCCACACAGGAAAGTAAAACAAAATCCACACAGGATAGCACAACACAATCCACACAGGAAAGTAACAGGATTCAGCTCACACAGGTATACATCATCGATAAGGTGAAAGAGATGATTAGACATAGATACTGAATCATCTAAACTGGGACCCACATAGGATACAAGACCAGCACATCTAGGACCTACATAGGATACAAGACCAGCTGTCTTCATTGATTCATCTATACTGGGACCCACATAGGATACAAGACTAGTATTGAATCATCTAAGCTGGGACCCACATAGTATACAAGACCAGCACAGCTAGGACCCACAAAGGATACAAGACCAGCTGTCTTCATTGATTCATCTATACTGGGACCCACATAGGATACAAGACCAGTATTGAATCATCTATGTTGGGACCCACATAGGATACAAGACCAGCACATCTAGGACCCACATAGGATACAAGACCAGCTGTCTTCATTAATTCATCTATACTGGGATCCACATAGGATACAAGACCAGTATTGAATCATCTAAGCTGGGACACACATAGGATATAAGACCATCACAGCTAGGACCCACATTGGATACAAGACCAGCTGTCTTCATCGATTCATCTATACTCGGACTCACATAGGATACAAGACCTGTATTGAATCATCTAAGCTGGTACCCACATAGGATACAAGACCAGCACAGCTAGGACCCACATAGGATACAAGACCAGCTGTCTTCATTAATTAATCTATACTGGGACCCACATAGGATACAAGACCAGAATTGAATCATCTAAGCTGCGACCCACATAGGATACAAGACCAGCTGTCTTCATCGTCGCAGTCCACTGAGGATCCCTGCACAATCGTCGTCCTCACAGTAGCAGTCTCATCCAGCACTAGGGTTCCCGCACACAGCAAGCTCGTTCAGGAGGGTCTGCTCCACGAGCCGAGAGGCTGATACATCAACTGTCACAAAGTCCAGATTTGATGTATCCTAAAGTTTCGTATCGTCAACAAGAACTCAACATCGTAGATGGCGCGTCGATCGGAGGCCTGGTCTGAGAGTTATTGGCTTTTTCGTCCCAGGGGCCCGGTTGGTTTTTAAGGAAAAACCAACTCGACCGTACTCCACCTGCGTCCAAACCTTGGGCGGATTAAGCCAAAAGATCTGTCTCACTAAGAGGAACTCAACAAAGCTGACGACACGTCAATAGGACGTCCGTAGCTCAAGATATGAGTGTTTCCCCTCCAAGGGCCCAGTTGGTTTCGTGCACGAACCAACCCGATCGTACTCCACCTGCGTCCAAACCTCGGGCTGAGTAAGCCAAAAGATCCGTCTCACTAAGAGGAAGTCAACAAGGCTGACGACACGTCAATCGGACGCCCGTAGCTCAAGATATGAGCGTTTCTGCTCCGAGGGCCCGGTTGGTTTCGTGTACGAACCAACCGGGCCGTACTCCACCTGCGTCCAAACCTCGGTCGGAGTAAGCCAAAAGATTCTTCTCACTAAGAAGAACTCTACAAAGCTGACGGCGCGTCAATTGGACGTCCGTAGCTCAAGATATGAGCGTTTTCGCTCCGAGGGCCCGGTTGGTTTCGTGTACGAACCAACCCGTCCTTACTCAAAGTATTCCGAAACCTTGAGTGCAATATACCGAAACGACCGTCTCGATCAAAGGATCGCATCGCCGCTAACTGTTCATCAATCGGAAGTCCGTAGCTCATGTTATGAGAGAACGACCGAAGTCGATTCGAAAACGGGGGGTCCGGGTCCGGGCCGACCCGGCCCGACCCCCCTGGGTCGGCCCGAACCGGGTCGACCCGACCCGGGTCCGACCTGGCCCGGCGCGGTCCGGCGCGGCGCGGCCTGGGCGCCGCTCGGGGTGCCACGTGCGGGGGGAAAAGCCCCCGCTTTTTCTTCAGCTGGAAGCGCGGCTGGATGCCGTGCCTTGGAGAAAATGGCCCCCCACATGTGGGGGCCTGCCTTTGAGAAAAACGGGGGGGGGGGGGGGGGGCGCTGCCCCCCTTTGTGAAACCGCCCCCCCCCCCCCCCACTTTATGGGGGGCCAAAATTAACCGCCCGGGGGAATTAAATTCCCCCGGTTTGCACCATCCCGGCCGGCCCGACCTGGCCGGCCGGCTTCTTCTCAACAGGACCAGCAGGGGGCCAGTCCTCTTCCGTCATCCGACACCGGCAGCCCGGCTGGCCGCCGGTCATCACGTCCAGCTGCGGCCCGGAACCGGCTGTGGTCTTCGTCGTCCAGTGCGGTGCGACGGCACCGCGCCCCTCCGCAGCGGCCCCGCTCCGGCCGCGGCACCTTTGGTTTCCTTCGACGCGGCGCGACGGCGTCACGTTCATGATAATCTTTCCATGGCGCGGCGCGACGGCGTCGCGCAATAATTTCCGAGTGATTCCCGCGTGGTGCGACGACACCACACCATCTCGTTCCATCCGCAAGAAAATATTCAAGAACAAAGGAGGGGGGATTGGCCGTGTTTGTGCGGTCCGCCCCCCCTCTTGTTAAATGATAACACATAAATATTTATCCCCAAGATTGTCATGCTAGAACCAAGAACGAGAATAAATAAATTAAACAACAAAAAACCCCTACCTCGGTTTCAAGAACGATGTTCGTCAACGACCCGCGGAAGACGAGCGTCGCGGTGGTCGGCGTCGCGGAAGAAGGATGTCAATGTCATGAAGCGTGGATTCAAAGCTCTTTGACGGTGATTTCGTCGCGGGAAACCGTCGCGGAAGAGAGGACGCGGAAGGAGACGTCGTCGGTGTCGCGGGTACGGCGTCGCGGAAGACGGTTCCCGAGAACGTGGCGTTCTTCGTCGAAGTCCGAAGAAAAAGGAGAGAATTCTTCAAAAACTCTCAACATGGCTAAGGAGACCAACCCAAATAAAATAAGCTAAGGCTTATTTTATTCACACAATTATCAATTTGAATTTCAAAGGTTTGAAATTCAAAAAACTCAACTCCATTAATTAACCAAGTTGTCAAATTCATTAAAAGAAGAGTTAAAGGGAGTTTAAAAAAAGAAGGTGAAGAGTTAGGGTGCGTGTGGGCCCCAACACACTTAATCCTCTCAAAGGAGGTTAAGTGGATGTGGGTCCCACCCCTAACTTCCTTTGAGACGAGTTAACAAACAAGTTAAAAATAAAATGTGTTTCCACATTTTTATTTAACTTCTTATAATTTTTCCCAAAACTAACATGCATTCCGCATAAAACGCAACCTAGGAAAAGGTCTCCTTAAGCGAATATCGGCGCTGCGAGTTCATCGGTGTCCTCAGATTTCAATTCCGAGCACCGGATCAAAAGTTAGAAATTCTCGCTCGTTCGTTCATTGAAGATACCCGAGCCAAACTTCGGAAATTTATTCCGGGCACACCGGGCCTCGGAATTAGGTGCCGTCAGAAACCGCGCTCTTGTAAAATTCCAAATAAAATTAAGAAAAAATTTCCCTTGAATTTTACAGGTCTTTACATTATTACCACCTCAGGGCTTTACGTCCCCGTAAAGCTTCAACACAAACTAGGGATACAAAGGCAGTAGAGCTAGGCGGTAAGCCACCTCGCAAATCCTGCTGAGGACCTGGAAGGGTCCGATAAAGCATGGAGACTACTTTCCACCTTGGAAAAAGCTCCGTAATCCACGTCGAGGTGAGACCCGCATGAAGACGTGGTCGCCATCCTCGAATTCTAGTGGCCTCCACATCATGTCAGCACAGGACTACTGCCGGTTCTGAGCCGTCCCCATCCGCTCATGGATGACTTGGAACTTCCTGGTCCTACAAGAGCTGCTGAGATTTCTTCCTTGACGATAAGAGAAATCTGGTCCCATCCCCTGGATGAACCATGTTCTTTGCCTAATACAGTCAATCCTGACATGGATGATACTAATCCATACCAAGGATGACGTCGTAAGGCCTCGACGCTACTACCAAGAGATCCAACCGTTACTCTCGCCTCCAAGGGTTGAGTCACACTGTCGGCATCAGTGTGTGATAACTGGGTCTCCTCCAGTAGATGTCTCACAAGTGAGGGTCAAGTCAATAGTCAAAACTAGAACCTCTTAATAACAACACAAAAGAGGACAGGAATGAGAACATCACAAAGGTATGCATCTTTTATTATTGCAACTCATAATACAAAGACGCTACACAATAGCAACAAGGAACAAGAAGTACAAGGACGTATCCACTAGTTCCGCTCCTGTCCATTTTCTCCCAGAGCTCCATGATCGAAGGCCTCAATTGCCTGAAGCTGAGCTCTCCCATGTCCACCAACTCCCTGCGGTCGGGGCGGACCTCCTGGTGGTGGTGGTGGAAACACCTCGAAGTGTCGCCCACCATCTGCTGCTCGGCCGGCTCCTCTGCCTCGTCCGCCTACACTCTGCGGACCTCCATGGCTGAACCTCTGTCTGGGAGGTCCCTCTACCACCTATTTCTCATCTGTAGATCGAGTCGGGCAGTCTCGAGCCATGTGGACCTGCCCGCCGCACGAGTAACACTGTCTGCCTCTCGAAAGACTGGCTCCGCGCTGTGTGCCCCACACTGCTGAGCCAGTGTCCTGAGGTCGTCTGCCTGAAGGTCTGGTCTGCCTGGACCCCAGAGTCATCCGTCAACTACCTGCTGTAGATGACTCTGCCACGTG
Organism: Viscum album; assembly: GCA_963277665.1. Classification (NCBI taxonomy): domain Eukaryota; kingdom Viridiplantae; phylum Streptophyta; class Magnoliopsida; order Santalales; family Viscaceae; genus Viscum; species Viscum album. The sequence continues at coordinate 174,199,724 of OY728143.1, read as the reverse complement.
CCGCCATGCGGTGGGTCTCGGCACTGGTGTAGACTCAGCAAGGAAGCTCTCGATCAAAAGGGCCCACTCCTGTACTCCTGTCTGAGTCGGAATGCTGAGGGAGATCAGAGATGCCCTGATCTCGTGTCTCAATCCCTGCTCGAAGGTCCGGGCCCAGAAGAATGGGTCCCGTACCATGTCGGTCGAGTAGCGCGAGAGATCGGTAAATCTCGCCGAGTACTGAGCGACCGTCATGCTGCCCTGCCGCAGCTGAAGAAGCTCCTGGATACGCACCGCACGAAGGGTGGCTGGGACGAACTCCGAGCAGAAGAGACTCTCAAAGTCCGTCCAAAGTATAGATGCCTCATCGTGCACCTGGAGCATCAAGCTCCACCATCGTCCTGCTGCTGCGTGCAGTAGGCTCACAGCGAGGATCACCATGAGGTCGGCTGTTGTCCTCACTAGCCTGAAAACTCGTACCACATCCTCCAGCCAGTCCTCTACTGCCTGGGGGTCTATCTCCCCACGGAACCTAGGCAGTCACTGGCGCTGAAACTCGGGAAGAGCTCTAAGGAGATGTGCATCGTCAGCGACTGGTGCTGGAAGCATCGGTGGCTCGACGGGTAGTGCTACCGCCGATGCCACTGCTGACAAAGGGCCCTGCACCGAGGCCTCATCGCTCAGTGGGCTGTTATCACACTCGACTCTCGGAACCCTAGCTGGCTGCCATCGTGGGGCCATCCTGAAAAAGAAAAGGTGCGCCACGGTCAACAGTATACCTGGTGAGCTGACACAAAGTAATCACAAAGAGAACTTGAAACACACACGGAATCAATGTTTTCGTGCATTAAGTCGGAAATCAGAAGTCAGGGTCCTGGTGTACGGATACGTCGGCCGCCGCAACAACACTGGACTCCCTGGACTGATAACCACACTCAATATTCTAAACATTATTGCTTCACATAGAAAAGATCAGAGTTAACGGTAGAACCGAACTCCTATGATACTAATTTGTCACGACCCCCCCTCGGGGCCCGTGCCGTTACTACCCCAAGCCCGCCTTCCATAGGCCAGGGGCTGGCGACTAGCACCAAGTCGTAAATCCCAGTATAAGGGAAGACATTTACTTTGTAAAGTAAACAAGCACCACAGAGTAAGCAAGCGGAAAAGTAAACACTAGGTAAAAACAGAGTACAACAGTAAGTATGGAAAGTAAAAGGGGCCGGAAATACAAGCCCAACTGTAAAGTACAACTCGAAAGGGAAAACAGCAAATTAAAGCCGCTACACCGAGCTGTCCACTAGAAAGCCCACCTGAAGGGTGGGTACAGATAGCTCCACTGCTTCTCGGGTCCTGTCATCTGCTCCGAGCACGTCCCGCCCAGTGGTCCACCTCGAGGTACTGTTCTGCTCTGCAAGCCTCAACCACGATCAACGATGTCCGTCGTCTGCAACCAACACAACGTAGTGCGGGCATAGACCGTGCAGGGGTGAGTATAAGCTACTCAGTAGGGACCCCGAGACCCCCGAAGGTCTCCCAAAATCCACAGAGGATAAACCAAAAAAGAAAGATACAATCACGAAGTAACAACCAACACTGCTTAGGTATATGCCCATACATATACCTAAGACATCAATTCCAATACGCTCCAACCTCCGAGCCCAATTACAACTCAGTCCACACAAGAAAGTATACGTATTCCACACAGGAAAGCAAAACGAAATCCACACAGGATAGAAGAACACAATCCACACAGGAAAGTAACAGGATTCAGCTCACACAGGTATACATAATCGATAAGGTGAAAGAGATGATCAGACATAGATACTGAATCGTCTAAACTGGGACCCACATAGGAGACAAGACCAGCACAGCTAGGACCCACATAGGATACAAGACCGGCTGTCTTCATTGATTCATCTATACTGGGACCCACATAGGATACAAGACCAGTATTGAATCATATAAGTTGGGACCCACATAGGATACAAGACCAGCACAGCTAGGACCCACATAGGATACAAGACCAGCTGTCTTCATTGATTCATCTATACTGGGACCCACATAGGATACAAGACCAGTATTGAATCATCTAAGCTGGGACCCACATAGGATACAAGACCAGCACAGCTAGGACCCACATAGGATATAAGACCAGCTGTCTTCATTGATTCATCTATACTGGGAGCCACATAGGATACAAGACCAGTATTGAATCATCTAAGCTGGGACCCACATAGGATACAAGATCAGCACAGCTAGGACCCACATAGGATACAAGACCAGCTGTCTTCATTGATTCTTCTATACTAGGACCCACATAGGATACAAGACCAGTATTGAATCATATAAGCTGGGACCCACATAGGATACAAGACCAGCACAGCTAGGACCCACATAGGATACAAGACCAGCTGTCTTCATTGATTCATCTATACCGGGACCCACATAGGATACAAGACCAGTATTGAATCATCTAAGTTGGGACCCACATAGGATACAAGACCAGCACATCTAGGACCCACATAGGATACAAGAATAGCTGTCTTCATCGTCGCAGTCCACTGAGGATCCCTGCACAATCGTCGTCCTCATAGTAGCAATCGCAGCTAGCACTAGGGTTCCCGCACACAGCAAGCTCGTTCAGGAGGGTCCGCTCCACGAGCCGAGAGGATGATACATAAACTGTCAAAAAGTCCAGAGTTGATGTATCCAAAAGTTCCGTATCGTCAACAGGAACTCAACGTCGCAGATGGTGCGTCGATCGGACGCCCGGTCTGAGAGTTATTGGCTTTTTCGTCCAAGGGGCCCAGTTGGTTTTTAAGGCAAAACCAACCCGACCGTACTCCACCTGCATCCAAACCTCGAGCGGAGTAAGCCAATAGATCTGTCTCACTAAGAGGAACTCAAAAAAGCTGATGACACGTCAATCGGACATCCGTAGCTCAAGATATGAGCGTTTCCGCTCCGAGGGCCCGGTTGGTTTCGTGTACGAACCAACCCGGCCATACTCCACCTGTATCCAAACCTCGGGCGGAGTAACCCAAAATATCTGTCTCACTAAGAGGAACTCAACAAAGCTGACGGCACGTCAATCGGACGTCCGTAGCTCAAGATATGAGTGTTTCCGCTCCGAGGGCCCAGTTGGTTTCGTGTACGAACCAACCCGGCCGTACTCCACCTGCGTCCAAACCTCGGGCGGAGTAAGCCAAAAGATCCGTCTCACTAAGAGGAACTCAACAAAGCAGACGACACGTCAATTGGACGTCCGTAGCTCAAGATATGAGTGTTTCCGCTCTGAGGGCCCGGTTGGTTTCGTGTACGAACCAGCCCGTCCGTACTCAAAGTATTTCAAAACCTTGAGTTCCATATACCGAAACGACCGTCGCGATCCAAGAATCACATCTCCGCTGACGGTTCGTCAATCGGAGGTCCGTAACTCATGTTATGAGCAAAAGACCAAAGTCGATTCGAAAACGGGGGGTCCGGGTCCGGGCTGACCCCCCCCCCCCCCCGGGTCGGCCCGAACCGGGTCGACCCGACCTGGGTCCGACCTGGCCCGGCGCGGCGGCGCGGTCCGGCGTGCAGCGGCGCGGCCTGGGCGCCGCTCGGGTGCCACGCGCGGGGGGCAAAGCCCCCGCTTTTTCTTCAGCTGGAGGCGTGGCTGGATGCCGCGCCTTGGAGAAAACGGCCCCCCCACACGTGGGGGCCTACCTTTGAGAAAAACGGGGGGACGATGCCCCCCCTTTGTGAAACCGTCCCCCCCACTTTATGGGGGCCAAAATTAACCGCCCGGGGGAATTAAATTCCCCCGGTTTGCACCATTCCGGCCGGCCCGACCTGGTCGGCTGGCTTCTTCTCAACAGGACCGGCAGGGGGCCGGTCCTCTTCCGTCTTCTGACACTGTCGGCCCGGCTGGCCGCCGGTCATCACGTCTAGCGGCGGCCCGGAACCGGCCGCGGTCTTCGTCGTTCGGCGTTGTGCAACGGCACCTCACCCCTCCGCCGTGGCCCCACTCCAGCCGCGGCGCCTTTGGTTTCCTTCAACGCGGCGCGACGGCGTCGCGTTCATCATAATCTTTCCACGGCGCGGCGCAACGGCGTCGCGCAATAATTGCCGAGTGATTCTCGCATGGTGCGACGACACCACGCCATCTCGTTCCATCCGGAAGAAAATATTCAAGAACAAAGGAGGGGGGTTCGGCCGTGTTTTTGCGGTCCGACCCCCCTCTCGTTAAACGATAACACATAAACATTTATACTCAGGATTGTCATGCTAGAACCAAGAATGGGAATAAATAAATTAAACAACAAAAAACCCCTACCTCGGTTTCAAGAACGATGTTCGTCAACGACCCGTGGAAGACGAGCGTCGTGGTGGTCGGCGTCGCGGAAGAAGGACGTCGATGTCGTGAAGCGAGGATTCGAAACTCTTTGACGGTGATTTCGTCGCGGGAAACCGTCGTGGAAGAGATGACGCGGAAGGAGATGTCATCGGTGTCGCGGGTATGGCGTCGAGGAAGACGGTTCCCGAGAACGTGGCGTTCTTCATTGAAGTCCGAAGAAGAAGGAGAGAATTCTTCAAAACCTCTCAAGATGGCTAAGGAGACCAACCCAAATAAAATAATCTAAGGCTTATTTTATTCACACAATTATCAATTTGAATTTCAAAGGTTTGAAATTCAAACAACTCAACTCCATTAATTAACCAAGTTGTCAAATTCATTAAAAGAGGTGTTAAAGGGAGTTTAAAAAAAAGAAGGTGAAGAGTAAGTGTGCGTGTGGGCCCCACCACAATTAATCCTCTCAATGGAGGTTAAGTGGATGTAGGTCCCACCCCTAACTTCCTTTGAGAAGAGTTAACCAACAAGTTAAAAATAAAATGTGTTTCCACATTTTTATTTAACATCTTATAATTTTTCCCAAAACTAACTTTCATTCCGCATAAAACAAAACCTTGGAAAAGGTCACCTTAAGCGAATATCGGTGCTGCGAGTTCATCGGTGTCCTCAGATTTCAATTCCAAGCACCGGATCAAAAGTTAGAAATTCCTGCTCGTTCTTTCACTGAACGTACTCGAGCCAAACATCAGAAATTTATTTCGGGCACACCGGGCATCGGAATTAGGTGCCATCAGAAACTGCGCTCTTGTAATGTTCCAAAGAAAATTAAGAAAAAATTTCCCATTAATTTTACGGGTCTTTACAAAAATAACAGAAATCTATAAAGAGAGTCCCGGGGTTGACAATAATTCCCCTTAAAACGGTGTGATGTGTCCGACCTCCCATCCTCTTGACCAATGCAAAATCCTAAGCCTCATTAGTGCACAACTAATGAGCGCCTACCTTTGGAAAGTTGGTCCAAATGGATGTGGAATCATAGGATGTTTCCGGTTCTATGAACAAACCCATTAGAAACTGGTCGGAATGTTTGAACCTCCCATCAAGGAGGTCATCCCCGAATTCTGAGGGAAAAAATGGTGAATCCGACGTGAATCCTTAACCAAGTTAAAATGATGTTTTACATATTTGTTAGGCCCCTATTTAAAACTCAATAATAGGGCCAACAAAAACAATCATTGACATATGTGCTCATCCAAAAGATGTACTGGATGAATTTATCTTGATTACGTCTGTTATATCAAATAGGAACTCTTTTCCAAGATCTTCTTCATTTTTAGAATGGCTGCTCTCAAGTTCACACCTGTGAATACTGCTGCTGCAAATGCCACTACTGCTACTCCCACTGGATCGTCGTCCGCTCTAAGGATGACATCACCTACTTAGCATCTTCAATGATGGGTATCAAATGCGCTAGATAAGAAGTGTCGTCAACACAGTACCATCCCAACTCTAGAGGCTGCCTGACAAGCCCTCCAAGTGAACAACTCACACCGGTCGTCCGGACAACGACGACCAGTGATCAAGAAGTAGGCGGTGCTGACTACCATCTCCAACCGTTTCGGGTTGTTATCCCCGGAACACAATCAGCATTCAGTCCCATATTTCGGTGAGTTGAATGAGAAGGTCCCTCAGGGCCTTAATTCAAAGAAGCAGGAGTCCTTCCTGAGGGCTCCTATCAACAATCGCCACCAGACTCGTGCGGCAGTGCACCCTCAACATGATGAGGGTATCGACTCCAGGCATTCGGCTTGGGTTCCTCGTACCCGAGCAGACAAGACGAACAGCCAGAGGCGGAATCCGGTCAACAGTGAGCTGGTTCTCATCTCTGCAATCTCCGGATAAGTCCACCAACCTAACTTGGTGGAAAGAAATGAGCTGGCACACACACCTTCCCGTTTTAATTCTGATGTCGAGTAGACTCGTCTGGCAGCCTCATGCCAATCCCGCCAGGCAATTCCGGCAGAGTACTATAGGCAGGAAAATACACCTATTTATACATCATCATATAGTCAGCAGACTCGTCTGACTACATATGATAGATCTCGTCAACTACGTTTGGCAAAGTGTAATCAGCAGGCACATACAGCTGCTAGTAATAATCAAGCCTACCAACAGTCTCGCTTGGTAGCATTTGGAGAAGATAGTCAGAAAGCCCCGACAACAAATAGCAGGCAGACTCAACTCTCTGCCCCCACACTTCAGTACTGTCAGGCTTCACTGACAAGAAAAGGATGACAAGAGTAGGCACATACACCTACTCCAAGCCTGGAATGGACGTATATCCCCGTTCTGGCAGCTGAAGTCACCAAGCATATTCTATCAATGGTGAAAGAGCAGAAGAAAATCCCTACTCATATTCTGGATGCCTGCTAGGATATTATAACAACTTCAGTGGCATCTTAGGGAAACACACATAAATCTATCCCTACTAGTGGAGTGACACATAAAAAATTTACTCCGGAACAGACACACACATATGTTCTAGTCCAAGAGGGTTGTGGGGCATACTCCCCCATATCATACGGACAACCAAGCCAGACACATACACCTGATTTGAGCAAAGATCGTCAGCCTAACCTAGCCATCTTTCCTGATCTGGCATATTCACCTGCTCAGAGCAGCCACCTTCATCAACAAGTGGTTTCTAAAGAGAGTAAGAAGGCATCTAAGAAAAAGACCCACCCAACACCGTCATGAGATCAAGATCCAATCTGTAACAAGTCTTTTCTCGATGCTAGAGTTCTTGAATCCCTCAGACAGTTATTTGTTGGAATCCAAGATTCTACTCCCTCATTTCCCAATAGTGGGAACATTAATTCCGAAGGTCTTCAACAGACACTTCCTCATGAAGGCTTGCTTCATGAAAATTTGGTAGATCTTGAAGTTTCCTCTTCAGATGAGAGCCACAGGAACCCTCTGTGTGGTCAGAAGACCAAGGAGCAAGAGATCTCATCTTTTGCTATAACCCACCATGGTGGTCCTCCCCAAGATGATGAATTTTGATGCGAAAGTCCTCTCCGCATTAGTGATGCACATTGCCTGGAAAATGCTCCAGTGGACAATGTAGTGCCGAGAAATCCCTCTTATCTTGAGGCACATGCAAATTCGAAACCATTCATGTCTGATGCTTCATCGCTAGCAGTTGAAATACTTTCTCAATTAGAAGATATGCCAGGGTGTATGTCATTCTCCGAACCACCCCTAAGTCATGCATCTTCTAGTTTGATCAGTGATTTCTCTACCAATCCTGTTGAATCCAATGAATCAATAAGGAAGCACCAACTCTGGTCAAATCTGGTAGAAGAATCTTCATCAAATGATAATGAGGAAATGCTGAGCATGAGAAAACAACTGGAAATGGTGAAGTGCTAGTCATGTTTTGGCCTCTGGCTAACTCTTAGTATGACATTCCAGAAATTTAGACGGAAGATGGAATTCATGATATTCGTCTCAACATATAGAAAACACTATGTCAGTTGAAAAAGAAAGTATTATCTTATGATGAATATGAAAATCATCTTAAGATAATAGAAGGGTTACAACGTCAGATTGATTTGGCATCTCTATCAGTCTCTCGATATCCGAAGGCTGAAAAGCAGCAGAGATCCCTTCAACGTTCATGCCTTCGTGCACTAAGAAGATTTCATCATTTAATTGCCAATTCCCCATCTGGTATTCATGTTAGAGTATGGGGTGTTCATGGAGCACTGCATTTCACGGTGCTCTCCAGTCAGCAAAGCCCGCCGAAAATGGTCTCATGCAATGTTGTTGCCCATGGCCGGACACAGTCAATGAGATTTCTTTGTAATCAAAAGCATGCCCAAGAACATGCCTCTACTAGTTCCTCTGAAAATCAAGAATACAGAGAACAAGTTGTTGAATTACTCCTGCATCAAGAAAACAAGAATATTGAACAGGCCTCTCGTATGGAGCAAGCACATCATCAAGTGACAGAAGTGTCGGAAATCATCCAACGGTATTTTGAACCAGGTGATAAAAGTGGATACAGATTAATAGATCCAGCTAATTTCCGGACTAAGGTTCATAAGATCATGATATATTTTAAGAAAGTCTCAGACATAGCATGTTAAGAGCCATCCCAGCACGCTAGACTGAGGACTCTTTTATACCAACCCTTAGTATCGACAAATAGGATATGAGGAGTTGAGCGGGAACAACAGGAACAGCCCCAGTCCACCGAACTGGGGACTTTTTCAAATCATCAATCCCCTCCTCAGAGAAAGTCGGTTTTTTCTCGATTGGGGAAGAAGACTCAAGAGGAACAAAGAGCTAAATTATCAGGAGATTCTCTCCAAATTACGGTTCATCAAGAAGTTCCTGAGTGATCAAATAAAAAAAAGGCAATGTCTCATAAAACACATGGAAGAATACAATATCACAGAAATTCTGATAGAAGGGATGCGATACGTTATGCATCAATCAATGTCATCAATTCCGTTGTTGCTGATCCACCAGATGAGGCTCACTAAGGGGACTCAGATGAAGAGGATCCTGCTTAAGAAGATGTATGCACCGATCCAAATGAAGAAGGTGTGCGTACACGAAATAAAAGGGTTACTCAGAACCTAGGTAATCCTTCGAGTAACCCAACTCCCCCTCTCCGAAAAGGATATAAAAAAGGGAGGGGAAATAATCAGGTTACATATCCTTCCTCTGGAGAAGGCCAATCGCTCTCACTAGAGCAAAGGTTTGCACAAGAGGAGGAAGAAATGAAGGAATTAAGAAGGTTGAATGCAGAACTACTTCAGAGTAGTCTTCTTCTTAAGTGTGCTGAAGTCAGTCATCCAAAGGAATTTTTTGCAGCTACTGAGACGGATCAAGAATATCCTCCTCTATCAATACACCCTCACAGGTCTAATCCTACGGGTCAAGTGCAACAACAGTTTACAGTGCTACCATCAGTTGCAGCACTAACTACCACATCTGTCCAAGCTCCAGTCATTGCACCAACCCAAGTCCAAGTTCAACCGGATGTTTCTCAAAAGTTAATAACTACTATTGAGTCATTAATATCTCGGTTAGAAACTATGGAAGGGAAACATGCACAAGTTCAAAAAAATTGTTTACCCTGAATGAGTAGATTCAATCTCTCCTCCATCCAGTTTTGGAAACCCTGTATTCCCTATTTTCAATGGATCAAGTGACCCTGAACATCATTTGATGCATTACGTGTCTTGTTGTGATCCTATGATGGGAACTCCGGATCAGCAAGAAGCAGTAAAACTCATATGCTTCGTACGGACGTTGCAAGGACCAGCCTTTGTCTGGTATACAAGCTTACAATCCCAGTCAATTACTGGATGGGAAGATCTACGTCAACAAATCCTTTTTCAGTTCATCTCAACTTTTCCAAAGACAACAGTTTTAGATCTTACAAACTGTACGAAAAGGGAGAATGAAAGGGTCTCAAATTTCATTGCTTGCTGGAAGGGATTAACATATTCCCTAAGTTTAACACTCCCTAAAGAAGAATTGTTTCCAATCTATGTGGGAAATTTTCGTGATGAGATACGCACGCAGTTAATCCATGTGAGATAAACAGAAGGGTTTCAAGACCTTACTTCAATCGCTCAGTAGATTGAACATTCCCTTATACAGGCTAACGCTAAATCTCGTGTAATTCCATCCGTTCTAGGAATGAGAATGGCTAAAGCAGAAACTGCTACAGTTATGCTTAAACAAGAACCTGTACCTGTTTCTACTTTAGAAACATCATCTTCTCGAAGAGCTCCACCTCCTGAGCGCCAAAAACAAAGGCCGTTTCGTCCCGATGATCAAAGAGATCAGAGACGAAAAAAATTTGAGGATCTAAAGAGCAAAACATACTCTTTCAGAAATAAACAAGTTCCTGGTTACTTAATTTCGGCCCTAGAGAATAATTTGGTTCAGCTGCCAAAGCCCAAGAGGCAAAAAAAATGAGTTGAAGACCGTCCCAATTATTTCCCCTTTCATAAAATGTTGGGGCATCCCATCCAGGAGTGTTTTGCCTTAAAATACCTCCTACAAAAGATGGTCAACTCGGGTCAAGTCAAACAGAAAGGCTCTTCAGCCCAAGTAGCATGTGTCACTGCTATAGTTCTAGAGGAGGAAGGCGAATGGAAAGAAGTAAAAGGAAAAAATTCATTGAAGTATGATGAATGGATGGTCATAAAGACAATCAACCAAACTCATGCAATTTTGTGAGCATAATTAAGGAAACCAATTGTGTCTTCTTCCACGAATGTTTCGGCAAAATCCTCTTCATTAGAGGAAAATTACTCAAAGAAAAAACATGATTCAAAGAAAGAAAAAGAATAAAAAGAAGATGATAATGTGTAAAAGCCTAAGTTTTCTTTGACTCTGGAAGACATCATTCCATCTACATCAAAGCCACAGGCACCGCCCCACCAAACGACACAACCTAAACAGGCTAATCAGGAAGAGTTTTTATGAGACGAAGAGTTAATCTTCGGTTCTGTTAATATGATTCAATTAACATATCCATATGCCAGTCACAGTTTCGATTTATATGAGACTAAATTCCCTATATCAAACATGGGAATCAGAGGAAGTTCCAGAGGCTCAGGATACAGGGGAAGACATGGATCTTTCAGAAGCCACTATTCCAATTCTACCCCTTCTAGAACTGTGTACGCAACAGAAACTCGTGGTAGAGCCTTTCACCGAGCTCAGCAAGAAGAAGAAAGTTCTTCTACCAATAGAAAATTCAGTCCTGGCACAGTTATTTTGGATGATTGGTTGAAGGTTCCATCTTCTTACTCTCATCGTGTAAATGGATCTAATCAGTCTAATCTTCCAAAACCAGGGATATTGCCAACTCCTATCCTGATACAAGATGCATCAACTTCTAAAACATCTCCTTCCAAGGTACCTGCTAAACCACATATTCATGTTGGGAAACACAGACCTCTGGATCAAAAATATGATGTATTGAAACACTTGGCCTAAGTACCAGCCAAGTTATCAATTTTGGATGCTCTGAATATGTCAAAAGATCTTCGAGAAGCACTCATCGAGGCTTTGTCAAGTCCTCGGGAGTTTGAAACTAAAATTACTACAGCTGAAGTTTATTACATAGAGAATAATCCTGCAGAATACCATGAAATAATATCTTTTAATGATGAAGATGAATATTATGTTGTGCATGGTCATATTAGACCTTTTTACTTATCTGGAAAGGTCAATGATGTAGACATTCGAAGAGCTTTCATTGAAAATGGTTCAAGAGTCAACCTCATGCCCATTCGTACACTTCGTCGATTGGGCCTCACAGAATCTGATTTATCTCCTTCTACAATGATGTTACAAGCATATGATAAAAATGAACAAGAACCACTGGGCGAAGTTACACTGAGAACACAGTTTGGAGATCTTGTATCCAATTCAGATTTCATGGTTGTTGATCAAGACTCAGCCTTCAACATCTTGCTTGGAAGACCATGGCTACTTCAACATGCGGCTATCCCTTCATCCTACCATCAATGTCTCAAATATTGTTTTGATTGTTAAGTTGGGACATTGTATGGTGATAAGGCCCCATTAAAGACATGTGAGTCACAATACATTGAGGCAGAATTATATCACATGAAGGGAAGGTAGAAATCCACAAAAAATGAGATTACCAAAGTTAATGCTCCATATGGTTTGGAGAAGATTACAGTAAATCCATATACACATGTGATTATAGATTATTTTTTGCCTTACAGTCAAATTGACAAGATAGACCCAAATCAAAATACTCTTATGGAAATATCCATAATGTCAGTTATGACAATCGAGCCAGAAAACATAGGAGAAATTGGTAACCCATAAAGCAGTAATGAAAGCAAAAATGGTGACGTCTTCATTTCATCTACTGAAATCCAAAAAGTCTATACATCACCAATTAGGCCAGAAGAAGTTATTGAAATATTGTAGGTAAACAATTATGTCGATTCTCAATCCATCATCCCCACTTTATTACCCAAAGAAGACCCTACATCATCAATTGAGTCAGAAATGGAAGCTTCTACTTAAAGATGTGAAAATTATGACATCTCTTATGATCATGAAAATTTTTCTTTATCATCTACTATGAAAGTAGAAACATAATAAATAATACATGATGAAGAAGAAGAGGAAGATATCAGAGATTCTCCTCCAGTATTTGAAGAGGGTATCTCTACCACTGTGGATGAACTCAGAGAAATAAATCTAGCTACAAAAGAAAATCCATGCCCCACTTTAATCAGTGCAGCCATGACTCTTGAAGAGAAAGAGATATATATTTATTTTATAAATAAAAATATAGATATATTTTCTTGGAACTATACAGAGATGCCCGGGCTTGATCCTGATGTTGCCACTCATCATTTGGGTTTACTAGAAGAACATCGAGGATTTAAGCAAGCTGCGAGATGAACACACCCAACTTATGCTTCAAAAATTTAAGCTGAAGTGGATAAGATTATCAAAGCTAACTTCATCAGAGAAGTTCAGTATCCCAAGTGGTTGGTTAATATTTTCCCTGTAAAGATGAAGAATAGAAAAATTAGAGTTCACATCGATTTCATGGATCTTAATCAGCATTGTCCTATGGATGATTTCCTAGTTCCGATTACAGAACATTTAATTGATGCAACAGCTGGCTATGAAGCACTTTACTTCATGGATGGATATTATGGATATAATCAGATCTGAATGGCCCCAAAAGATGAGGAATCAATGGCCTTCAGAGCCCCTCATGGTGTGTTTTGCTACCGGGTAAAACCCTTTGGCCTAAAGAATTCAGGTGCAACATATCAGCGTTCCATGCATCGTATCTTCAAACCCTTTTTAGGGAAGTTTGTTGAATATTATGTGGACGATTTAGTGGTCAAATCCAAACAACGTTCTAATCACTTGGCTGATATGAAAGTCATATTTCGCAAGCTTCAACAACATAATTTTAAGATGAATCCCATAAAATGTGCTTTTGTGGTAACCTCAGGAAAATTTCGCGGCTTTGTTGTACGCAATCGTGGTATTGAAGTCGATCCAGAGAAGACCAAGTAAATCCTTGGTATGTCACCTCCTACAAATTTGAAATAATTAAGAGGACTTCAAGGAAACTTAGCCAATATTCAGCGTTTCATCTCCAATTTAGCATGAAAAAGTTTACCCTTCACCAAATTGATGAAAAAGGGAGACACTTACCAGTGGACTAAAGAATGTCAAGAAGCATTCGATATTCTCAAGAAATACCTCTTGAGTCCACCTGTACTCATGCCACCTGTTGAAGGGAGACCACCTATCCTCAACATGACAGCTCTAGAGCGATCATTGGGTGCCTTTCTTGCTCAAAAGAACGATGTTGGGAATGAAAACAACCTCTATTATCTCAGTCTAACTATGCCTGAAGCAGAAAACCAGTATTCAAGTATTGAGAAGTGTTGCCTGGCATTAATCTTTTCATTTCAAAAGTTGAGACACTACCTACAACATCGTGAGGTCTAATTGGTATCTCGCAATAACCCGCTCAAATTCATCATTAGTCGTCCAATGCTTACAGGATGTCTGGCAAGGTGGGAATTTATTTTTCCACAGTTCGACATTCTGTATGTGTCTCAAAAGGCGATAAAGGGCCAAGATGTAGCTGATTTCCTGGCTGAACACCCTTCAGTGGAAGACAAATCTTCAGATATTGAACTCCGTGATGAGGAAGTATTCTCTATTCAAGAAATTCCTCAGGCATGGGAAATGTATTTTGATGGTGCTTCCAGAAGTCCAACAGGGAGGAAAATGGGACATCCAAAATTCAACATAGTTGGCTTAGGAATTGTGGTCATTTCTCTAGAAAAGGCAATGTTAAGTTATTCCTTCTTATTGTGGGAAGGTGGTACCAATAATGAAGCCGAATACCAAGATCTCATCGGAGGCTTGGAATTAGCACTTCAAGCACAAGTGAATCACTTAAAGGTGAAAGGGGATTATAACCTGGTAATCAAACATGTCAATGGGGATTATGCCATCAGAAAAGAAGAACTAATCCCTTTTTTTGATTACGTCAGAGAGTTAATGGCGGAATTCCCTTCAGAACCGACATTTTCTTATGTCCCAAGATCACAAAATGCTCAAGCTGATGCACTGGCTAATATAGCCACAACTCTGGAAGATCCAAATCGGGATGAGACAACCATCAGTATTGCCCACTGTCATGAAATTTCACATTATGTTCGAATCACAATAGAGGAAATTAATGAAATTAGTCCCATTCCTTAACCGTATGGTCATACTACAGGATGGATGTCACCTATCAGGGAATACCTTCAAAATGGAACACTTCCACCTGATAGAGCCGAGAAAGAACAAATCCAATGACGTGTGGTCAATTTTTCTCTTTATGATAGCCCAGATCACCTAGAGAAAATTCTCTAAAAACGTGGTTTTGATGGAGTTCTCTTCAGATGCATTGATGATGAACAGACAATGGCTGTCATGAAAGAAGTGAATGCAGGAGTCTGTGGTGCCCACCAGTTTGGACATAGACTGTCTGATCAGATTCGAAGGCTTGGATACTTTTGGCCTTCAATGATACAAGATTGTGTTGATTTCACAAAGAAGTGTCATTCATGCCAAGTACATGCCAACATCATTCATCAACCTCCATATTTGCTTCATACAGCTAAATACTCATGTCCATTTGCCACATGGGGAATGGATGTGGTGGGACCTTACCCTTCGGCTACGGCCATGCAATTTAAGTATAGTTTACTACTACTGACTTCTTTTCCAAATGGGCAGAGGCAATACCTCTCAAGGAAGTCAGTTCTAAATGCATTGTTAGCTTAATCAAGTCTAACATCATTACCAGATTTTGGGTCCCTCATACCATATTGAAGGACAATGGAACCAACTTCTATTCATCTGAGGTGAATAAGTTGAATCAAGAATACAACATCAAATCCAACCATTCATCTCGGTATCATGCAGCGGCCAACGGACAGATAGAAGCCTTTAATAGGACTCTTTCAAATATACTGCAAAAGATTGTGGATAAAGATAAGAGGTCATGGCCTGATAAACTCTTTCATGCTTTATGGGCTTATCAGACTACCACCCGCACTGCAACTTGGTCAACTCCATATTCATTGGTATATGGAACGGTAGCAGTCTTTCCCATTGAAGTTCAATTTCCTTCGCTCAGAGTAGCCATTTGTGATCAGTCATCTATAGATGAAAAATCTCAAAAGCGATTGAATGAATTGGAACGGGTAGATGAGAAAATATTGTGCACTTTGCACCACTTAGAAGTCTATCAGAATCGAAAGCACGAGCTTTTAACAAAAAAGTTCGTCTTCGTTCATTTCCTCAGGGAGAATTGGTATTAGTTCTAAGAACTCCAATGATACCAGGAAAGAAACCCCCCAAGCTTGATCCAAAATGGGAAGGAACTTACTCATTAGATAGGGTCTACTCTAATGGAGCTTATTCATTAATCTCGATGGATGGAGAACTCATCACTACTCCAACCAATGCCATATTTTTGAAGAATTATTTTGTATAAACAAAAAATACATCATAACCACTGGTCCATTATGACCTTAAACTGCACCATGGTCCGGTATGACTTTAAACTGCACAACCGTCTAGAAAGACGTTAAACTGCATAACCAATGGTCCAGTATAACCTTAAACTGCACCATCATCCGGTATGACCTTAAACTGCACAACCGTCCAGCAAGACGTTAAACTGCATAACCACTATTCCAGTATGACCTTAAACGGCACCATGGTCCGGTATGACCTTAAACTGCACAACCGTCCAACAAGATGATAAACTGCATAACCAATGGTCCAATATGACCATAAACTGCACCATGGTCCGTTATGACCTTAAACTGCACAACCGCCCAACAAGACGTTAAACTTCATAACCAATGGTCCATACATATGACCTTAAACTATTTGTACTTTCATCCCACACGATGTTAAAATGTGTCCCCTTCATCATCCTTGTAATATGATGTTATACTGTACATCGAAGGTCCATACATATGACCTTAAACTATTTGTACTTTCGTCCCGCACGACGTTAAACTGTGAAAATGTTCCCTAAATGGTCCATTATGACCTTAAACTGAAACTAGGTCCTGTATGTCCTTAAACTACATCAATGATCAATGCATATGACCCTATACTATTTGCAAGTCCCTTACGTCCAGTAAGACGTTAAACTGTGACGTCCCAACTACATGACGCTAAACTGTATAAAAGTCTCTTATGCCCAGAAAGACGTTAAAATACATAATCATCAAAGGTCCTGTATGACCTTGAACTACACCACCGTCCATCATGACAGTAAACTGCACCATCCATGTTCTATGCATATAACCTTAAACTATTCTCACTTTCATCCAACATGATGATAAACTTTATCGTCCCTTTTTCGTCCAACATGACGTTAAACTGTGGGAATAAAAGTCCCCAATGTGTCCAACATGAAGTTAAATGGTGTACTCTTTTGTCCTCACTCCATGACATCAAACTGCACAGTCCCCCATTCATCCAACATGATGTTAAACTATATTTTCCACATCGTCCTAACTACATGACATTAAACTATACAGAATGTCCATGATACATCCTACATGACATTAAACTGTACTTTGTCCCTACTACATGACACTAAACTGTGCAACACCAATAGTCCTAACTGCATGACCTTAAACTGCATCGTCCTTTTATATGTCCTACATGACATTAAACTACAAATCGTTAAGGTTGTTGTTACCTATTGTTTCTCACACCGAGTATGACTCATGTGATCTTAGAGAAAACCTCAACCATAACACTCTATCTGGGCTACTAACCATGTGTAAGTCCCACCATCAATTTTAGGTCGTTGTCCCCAAGAACAACTTGATCATTAATTCATTATTTAATTGAACTATGCGGAATTTGATCCTTGCCTTCTAGGATGGGTACGTAGGAAACCTCCCATGGTTCAAGCCCAAAACCAATCTCTTCACATCGTTTCACCTCCATTAATATGATGTTGATTTGTGAAACCACCCCTACAATCAATATATTTACATTGGTTCACTTTCTTCCTTGTTATACGACGTTAAATTATACAACACTTTTGTCCAGTATGACAATAAACTACAATATTCTTTGATACCCTCACCTGAGAGGTAACCATTATTTATATTGATTTTTCAATCATGTTTCATTTCAATGACTATGTGCATACATGGAAATTCCCAAACCTTTTATCTTGGGTTAAACCATCATTGTACTAAAGTCCCCTTTCACCCTTCACATGTACGAACCAAATTTGTACAAAGGATATTTCTAGAACTACGCAGTCTTGATTCCCATCTTTATGGGATACGTAGGAGCATTTGAGTGTCTCTCGAATCCAGCCCATGTCTTTGGGCCTAACCCCAAATTCCACTTTCAGTCCCTTGGCTGGAAAGTCCCCATGAAAACACACACTTTGTATTTATTATAATGGTCCAAGCACTATGACCCTAAACGAAGATCTCTAATCCTTTTTTCCCACATGATGTTAAACTATAGTTTAAGAACTACGTATGGATTGATTCTCATCCTTATGGGATACGTAGTGAAGTCCAACATTTCAATTCAGGACCTAGCCACAACTTGATTATGGTTAGCATTGATCTGTGTATCTATGTATACTTTGGACAACAACCATCATTATGTGTCATTATCCTAACCTTAAATATTTTCATAACTTCATAACCCTTTTCATGACTTCTAGTCACAAAAATGTAAAACTTTTGAGAAATATTTTTCCTGAATATGCAGAACGTGCCCATAGGCGGCCTTGTAAAACAGTCTACTTAACAGATTTGTCAGCCAAAAGATACTTTTATCTGACTATTCATCCAATGCCCTTAGGTGGCCCTGCATAATTCAACCCCCTAACGGGTTTTTCGGATAGTGGTAACTTCATTCTTGGGAAGAATGCCTCTTTTGTCCTTATTTTTCTTAAATGAAAGTATGTAGGGATCCGTAAAAACAACCATCCTTAACATATTTGTCACATATCCTTTTTCATGATCTGAAAGTATTCAAGTATATGGTTTATATTCTCCTTCCCTACGTTTGGGTCAGACCTTCATAGGAGTTATATCTATCTAGTTCTTCGATAATCTTGTTTGGAAATATCTTTTCCATATTCAAGTACCTATTTCCATACATCAAACTCTATACTTTAAAAAATTTTGAATCTCTATAAACTATCACTGGCTTTTAGCACTAGGAAGGTAAATTTCTGATAGTTCTTTTTCCTGACTATGCAGTATGTGCCCATAGGCGGCCTTGCATAAATAGTCTACATAACAGACTTGTTAGCCAAAAGATACTATTTTATTTAACTATGCATCCAATGCCCTTAGGTGGCCCTGCATAATTCACCCCCTAAGGGGTTTGTTAAATAATGGTATCTTCATTCTTGGGAACTACTTCTTATAACGACTTTTTTCACTTTTTCATATCATTCCTCAGATTAAAATATTCTTAAGTCATAGTTTACATATTTTTCTCTCATACTTGAGTATGGTACTATGTTTTCAGATGAGATGTCAAGGAATTTAGTCAATTCTAATCCACTTCGGTCAAAGCTATTTCGACCTTAAACATTATCCTTTTTATGTCCGACGTGCATGACTTTAAACTGCCAAAAAAAGACAAAGGAACTCTAAATAAAAGTCAAGTTCTAGCTCACTAAACATAAATTTTGTATGATTTAGGTAACATTGAGCAATTAAAAGGTTCACGTTTGTAGGGTTATTTATAATAATCCTAATACAAATAAAACTATGCTTACTAGGCCCATTGGCTTAAGTAAAAGATAAAGCAGGTAGCAAGAAAATGTAAGCACAAATGATTGAAGATGAAAATGTTTTTCATTGATACATAGGAGATAGAAGGATATCCACAGAATGGAGTCTCTTCTATTTTTTTCAAGAATTACAAGAGGCTTTCAACATAACTCTTCATTTGATTTACGAAATCCCGAGCTTCATCAGAAACCACCTGGATTCATTCATTCAACTGGATACCATAAGAGATGCAGTGACACCAGCTCATCTTAGAACAATTGTAAATGAATGTTCTGGAGTGCGGTTTGAGAAAATTTTCTGCTGATCAAATAGTGACTCTGTTTTTGTCCAAGAGACTTGGAAGATGGATAAATGGATTTGAGAATGGAGCATTGGAAGTAAAGATCCATTTGAAGAGAGTACTCTTTTCAGATATTGCTCTAATTCCATGTTTGTCTTCTCTCCACCAACCGGCAGCAGAAAACATTTCAGCCCATGGGTTTTCCATTTTCATATCTGTAAGAAAATGGCATGCAGGGAAAATTTGAAAGTTCATTCCAATGTTGTTGCTATTAATGCAAAAAATAACTGAAATAGAGGAGTAGCAGTCCATGTGCATTTCCGGCATATAGTTATTTGCATTTGGAACATTGACTCCTCGCAGATGACCATGACCATACAGGTACAAGTAGATTCTCTGTGGGAAATTAAGATGATATTTCTTCAAGTACTTGGCCAAATATGGGAGAGTGCTATCACAGATATCATAGTAATCATGGACAACAATGTTCATCATGTCATCAATCCGCTTGCTAACCAGTTCATCAGCCGTTCCGATTCTCCTGAGAGCCATTGAATCTGCACAAAAGTTGAATAAACTAACTCTCAAATAGGTTTATTTTTCATAAAAATTGTGAAGGAATAAAAAAAGGCTAAGGCATTAAGGCGCACAAGTCTAAAATTTGCGCGCAAGTATGGATGTTCCGTGCAAGTATTTGGCGCGTAAGTATCACCGCGCAGGTCCAAATACCGATACAACAACACGACAGCAAAGAAACATAAAAAATAGAGCAACTTGCGCGGTGATAGCTCGAAGGCTTGAAATCCGGAAATCCAGATGCTTTGTACGGAAGTGAGGCCCTCTATTTATAGACGCGGCCAGAACCCTATGCATCGTACCCCTGCGTGCCAGGCCCTGCGCGACGCACACTTGCGCACCACCCTCTGCGCCATCAAGACTTGCGTGCCACCTTTCCTTTGGTTTTCTTTTTTTCCTCAGAGTCAAATCCTATATTCTCTCCGGATACAACTATGAGGGGGGGACTTTTGTTGACGCTCCTTTCGTCACAGAATCTAAAGATTGGAAAGGGGGAATATCTGAGCTCAATGTGATTCAACCTTTGAAAAAATATCAAAAATTGATAAAGGAAGGAATAAGAAGAATGTTGCACAAGGGTCGTGCAAGTTCTACAATGGCCACACAGGTATACTTGTGTGTCGCCTAGTGGTCGCGCAAGTGCCTTGAGTGACCTAAGTGATTACTGCCCAGGTCATCTCTATCCTATAAATAGACCATGTGGGCCCCACATTCGGGGAGGAATTTTTTTCCAGAAACTCAGATTTAAGATCCCAGCGCCCTAGTCTCTTCTAAAAGCTTTTGAAACACATCTAAGGTAATTTATTACCTTGAATAGAAGATCTAAAGAGGGGGAGGAAGGCCTAAGTGTTGAAACTCATCAACACTTGCGCGCCTGAGTGGACAGCCCTTAAGGGAAATGGCCAAACTTGCGCTCCACCTTACTCCTTCAATAGAATTTGCGCTCCCCTCTTCTAGAAGAACCTCAAGAGGATTCTAAAGGATTTAACCAAGAGTCTCTCAAGTATTACCCTGCTGGTTAACCATCGCGCAAGTACCCATGTGTTGTGTAGGTATACCTGCGCGACCAAGACTTTCCCACCCACGCAGTACCTACGTGCCTACCAGGACCTGCAAGCCCCTACCTTTTTGGGTGCCCTTCTTTCCCATTTCTCCCCTCTTATGCCATTCCACCTATCCTATTCAAGATTATGTCTTCAAGACACTCATCAAAGCCATTTATGTCCTTATTTCTTGATTTTACTTCCTTATCTGAAAGGAATTCTGCGGAATATCTCTCAATACCCAGTGATTTAATCATCTTTATGTAACTAATGATTGAGATTTCATTCATTCAACCTCATACTTTAAGATGAGAGAACTCGTTAACATGGGCCTCCTTTTTAGGAATAATCCCCAGTCATAATTCTCGATGCTGGGCATCCTCTTTAGGAGTAAGCCCCAAGAACTCATTAACCTGGGCCTCCTTTTCAGGAATAATCCCCAGTCATAATTATCAAATCTGGGAATCCTCCTTAGGAGTAAGCCCCATGTTCTCATTAACCTGGGCCTCCTTTTCAGGAATAATCCCCAGTCCCCTAATTTGGGCATCCTCCTCAGAAGTAAATCCCAACCATAATTCTCTTAACATGGGCCTCCTTTTCAGGAGTAAGCCCTAGTCTCAAATATGGGAATCCTCTTCAGGAGTAATCCCCAAGTACCTTAATTTTTCAAGTCTCTTAACCTGGGCCTCATTTTTAGGAGTAAGCCCCATTCTTAATTACTATTAATGAACCCTAATTTACTTTGGATCTGGTATTCCTTCTCAGGAGTAAAAAACGCAA
Organism: Viscum album; assembly: GCA_963277665.1. NCBI lineage: Eukaryota > Viridiplantae > Streptophyta > Magnoliopsida > Santalales > Viscaceae > Viscum > Viscum album. Next base: position 174,177,809 of record OY728143.1, on the reverse strand, counting down.
TCATAAGTCCTCTCCTAATTTGGGCCTCCTTTTCAGGGATAAGCCCCAAGTTAGAGTATTCAAATCTCTGTGAAGCACATATACCTTTATGGACCCTGTTCCTGGATTTCTTCCCTGAAGTAAATCCAAATATTCATTTATCTGGGCAATCATACATACATAAGTCCCACCTTATTTCTTATGATTTCATATTTCATGGCACAATTTTCTGATTTTTACCAATACCTCTTGTTTCTCACACCGAGCATGACTCACGTGAGCTTAGAGTGTTAATGTAATTATGACATCCTTCTTTGAGCCATCAATCATAAACATCATACTCCCTTACTCGAACTATGTGGTTTCTGATTCCTTTTCTAAACAAAGGATATATAGGTAGCCCATATGCGGGTTCGATCCCAACTCTGAAATAATCCATGTCCTTCTGAATGAAAATAAACTTCAAGTGCCCCACTGAGTGGCTTTTAAACTAGTATGGTCATCATAATGACCAAGAGACTTTTACGTATCAAAGGATACCATTGACTAAGAATCTATAACAAATACAGATGATTCCCTATCAATGAGGAACCACAAATACATATAAAAGATTCTCTAAATTTCTTACATGTTGATCATTGATTGTCAGATCTAATGGAAAGCTCATTTTATACTTGGTAATGTAATAAGGATTCAGGAACATAACTTAAATCTATAAAGAGAGTCCCGGAGTAGACAATAATTCCCCTCAAAAAGGTGTGATGAGTCTGACCTCCCATCCTCTCGACCAATGCAAATTCCTAAGCCTCATCAGTCCACAACTAATGAGCGCCTACCATTGGAAAGTAGGTCCAAATGGACGTGGAATCATTGGATGTTTCTGGTTCTACGAACAAACCCGTTAGAAACTGATCAGAATGTTTGAACCTCTCATCAAGGAGGTCATCCCCGAATTCCGAGGGTAACGAGGTACCGACAAATTCATCTTCCATTAACATTAAATCAAGGAATTACATCTCCAATTTTTATAAAGAAAAATAGGAAATTAATTATTGAGAAATTAATTCTTAAACTCATACGATTATATATATTCAATTTCATTTTGTTGACTCGTATTCTTGATAAGATTCTGCCATTTATCTAATTCACCTAAAAAATAATAGACAACCAAAAAGATTTTTTCATGCATTAAACACTAGAGAATTGAAAATATCGTTTCAATGGTACTGATCCATTGATCAGTGACTGTTGCATTAGTGGAACCTTAAAAGGAAGGATGAAGTTTCCTCATGGATGACTCAACAAAATGTTGTTACATCTATTTCTCATTTGGATGTTTAGCATTATTCATAGATTGAGAATGTAATTTGAGAATTGAAGTAATACTTTAAATTCTATCTCTCATAACATTTGAGTTATCAAGGGAAAAATCATTGTATTAGAAATCTAATTCAACATTAACAACACTCATTTAGGTTTTATCCAATAACTAAAACCAAAAATCATAATGTGAGAAAAAATAATTATAGTGGAAAACCATTTAATCCTGAAAAATCATTTCTAATATGTATAAATCATGATGAATTATTTTCCATCTAAGACACCATAGGTTAAAGATTGGTCATTCATACTCATTATTTAAATCTTACATGATGGTTTGTAAAGAGTTGGTAAAATTACATAGCATATCCCATGGGAGTGTCAAACCAGGTGTGTAGCAAGAGCCATTTTCAGGTAATAGGTTATGATAAAATCATATTCAATGAACTCTTTTCTGATTTATTACCCATTGGTAAAACTATTTTAGAGACACATCCACTTTTATTATTCAAATAGCGATGTAATTTTCGGAAAACCAATCTCTCAATCCTTCACCAATATTATAGAATATTTTCTTATACTAAGACTTATCCGTATGGTTCTCACTAAAGTTTACTCATACTATTTTATAAATGTTAACTAAGACATTATATGATACCAACTATAGTGACCCACACATTCAATTCATTGAAATTATATTTTAACAGATGAACATTCATTATATTATATAACAATATTTGCTAGAATCATATAGGTCTATTCCTTTGGAAACATGTATATATATAAAAATGGTTCATAAGTGAAATTTATCATCTCCCAATAAATTCTTTATAACTAGAATCCATATTATACATATCATAAATAATAATTTTCATCAAAACATGGGAAAGGAAACCTATGAAAAGGGTGACCTCAGATGCTCAATAAGGGTAAATAAGGGAGATATCAATATAAAAATATTATAGGGTTGTAATAGAAAGATAAAAAAATTTAATACCACACCATCAAAATCATAGATCATAAGAATGATTCATGGAATAAATCCTAGTAGTTCATAATACATGAATCAAAAAGTAATCAAAGAACATGATCCATAAGAACATAACCTAGTCATAATACACAAATTATATATATATACATATAAAATCATAGAAAAACAATTTCCTCAGTAGTCAATGATTATTTCAAATTCTATAACAGTGTATTGGGTTCTCTCCCCTAACCATCATAGTAGTCATGGTTTAATCCCAATACTATCATAGTGGACAATTTAACTTATTAAAATGGGTTCACGTCTCATTTCATTCTTATTTATCTCATGAGGTATCAATCTTTACCCAGTGCATTGAAGAGAGATATAGGTCACACCCATAAAATTATTAAAATCTCATATATGTGTGCCAAAATATCATAAAACATTCATCATAACAGAAACCATTAAATGAAAAATATTTCATAAAAATTTCATCATATGATATCCTATAGAAGAGAAATAGGTTGTATGATCTCTTCATTAATTTATAATATAATAAACCCTTGAAAAGTAACGAGTTTCAAAGACATGTTTTCTTAAAAATCATAAAACGTATAGATAATGAATAAGGATGGTATCATTGGATCATATCCCTAGTAAAGCTTATGTAAAATCAATATATGTCATCTTAGATGGAAAATAATTTTCAAAAATCACATGGAAAATTTTTCGAGGAAAAAAACCTTTAAACTTTGAAAACAAATATCTAAAATCTAAAAAATTACCAAATATTAAATAAAATACATTCTTTAAAATTTTCCTTGGTCTTTATGTCATTAATCACTCCTAAGAGGAAGAAATAATATTCTTTTAGTACATGTAATAATGAATATTCCTTTCACATTATTGGTTAAAAGATAAAAGATCATTGTTTAGAAAATGATAGAAAGATTTAATTTTAATATATCTTTTAAAAAATAAAAAAACGGGTAAATATTTAATTTAAAAATACTAAAAACATTCTGTAATTTTTTTTTGAAAAAACATGCACATGAAAGAAAATAGATTTTTACCGAAGTGAGAAATAAATTTAGTTTTCTTAAGAAACATTATTTTGGATCCTTGATTAAATAAAATTTGGAAATTAAAGTGAAACTTTTATTTCAATTAAATAAATAAATTATAACATAAGTTATTAATTTCATGATAGATAGATCATAATATTTCATCATCAGAAAAATAAATATAAATAATCTTGTTAAACAAAGAGATTGTAATAGAAAACCCCTAAAACATTAGAAACATTGAATAATAAGAATCGTGAAATAATCAAATGAATTGGGACTTTAAATATCATGAAAATAATTATATTAACTATATAACATGTACAAGGGTTATTATATACACCATATGAAATAAATAAGGAGTGAATTCGGCATAAGTCTCCCATAAATAAAGGTGAGACTAGAAATATTTTACATCAAGTCTCAAATTTCATCACACATGTTCAAGACTACTTTATAATAAATATACGTTTATTATATATCTATTTCAGAACAATAATATTATATATCATACCACATATGATTTATTGATGAGATTTTATTTTCTATTCGTTAACACTTCATTATTCAAATCATGTTTTGGGTAATAACTACTTCATTTTACATGTATGTTTTTGTTTGATAATTTTAGAAATTTTACTTTTATAATGGGTCAATAATATCAATTATTTTAACAAGGATATTAATATAATTTATTTTAATTATATATTTATTTTGATTTATCAATTATTTTTAGAGATAGAAAATGAATTACACCGTTCATGGAGAATACATGTCGTATGTATACATGAAAACTATTTCCATTTTCTCAAATGATGGAATAAAAAAAGGTACATATAAATTAAACTTCAAAAAATAATTATTATATAATATATATCATATATAATCATTAAATATACCCTTATTACCACATATTCCAAAATCAAATGAAAAATGTATCACACTTCTTTGTGGAGGTGGTAGTCCATAAGCACACATGAGCGTTATTATTTTTTCCAAATGATTTAAAAGTAAGAATTTAAATGATATATTTTAATTAAAAAGTATAATTATGTCATAAATATCATATAATTAAATTAATTCCAATATTATATACATTCGTAAGATGGAATGATAGAAAATAAATTACATAGATTCTTTAGGTAGTAGTTCTCCATACACACTATCAACAATTTAATTTTCTATTTGACAAGATAGTAGATATATATATAGGTCATTCAAATGACATAATAAAATCATAATAAATTTTAGACAATTACCCAATTATATCATTATGGTTGAATAATATTTTAATGATTCAAAAGAATAAATAAAATACAAATGCATTATTAAGGACTATGCCTCATCTTCAGAAAACCTCATTAGGTTTACACCTTAAACCTTATAAGGAGAATTTAATAATAAAAATAACGCATCAATGATATGGGTATAGTATTAATAAAGTTATTGTCTTGGGATTTTTCAATTCAATGGTCTTTGGTACTATGAAGAGGAGATGAGTGGGGGTTTCCTTTTATAAGTGGGAGAGATGACACGCTTGGAAGTTTTAAAAAGAAAAAGGTATAACCATGTTTTAAACACTCTAAAACTGTATAAATTGGATCCTTATAAATACATGTATGATATAAGGTCTAAATATTACAATAAAATATAACTATGATAATTTTATATCATTTTCACCCTTATCACATTTGTTTGACCCCCCAATAAACTTGTTTTAACTTTAACTGTGATAAATAATTTTTAATGTTTATACTATTAATTATGGGAAAGAATTATGTTGAAATTTATATATAATATTAATTATTATGATTAAAAATATTTAATCCATATTTATGAATTAAATTCACATAATTAATATAATTTGTTTTAAAATTAAACCTACAGATGTGATGAAAAGGTGGGTTTCTAAAAAAAAGTCTTTATATGTGTAGAATGTATAAATATCAAAATTTAATTTTGAATTGATACCAATGAAATAAATTAGATTAAAAATTATATAATTAAACTATTTTTACTTTTAAACTCATATTATAAAAATTTAACTTGTAAATTCTTTAAATGAAAATATTTTTTTAATAAAAATCAGAATTCTTCACAATTCATAAAAAAAATTAAAATTTCCCAAAACATCCCAATAATTCACTCTAAGATAATTCTGTCTTCATTATTTAAAAAATTAATATAACATTTGAAAATAATTTTTCTAAAAGTGGAAATTTTATTTTTATTATTTTATCTCAAAAATCATTATAAATATTTTTTTAAAAATTTTATTTTCAATGCATATAAATACCTTAATAAATTTAAATACATATTTATCAATATATTTTATTTATCTAAACCCCTCATACTTATTAATTAAAATTTGGTTACATATATTCATATCGCTAATTCTAATGGTTAGTTATACAGGTCATGATTAAATAATAATATTAATAGTAAATAACCATTCATTAAAACTTGATGTTTCTTGTAACACAAGCTATCGAAGAAATTAAATGTATTTGAAAAAAAATATTCAAAAAAATTTATGGTTGTTACACTTGAAACCATGGTTAATTTAAAATCATAACACACTTGAATGAAATAACTTATATGAACATTAAAAACCATGAATACAAATAGATTCTAGATATAAAATATCAAAGGGCTAATATAAACACCAAACAAAATTAACGTGTGGTGAATATGTAACATGTCTCATAGAAACAAATGTGAGATGATAAACCCTTAAAAAATCATAACATTTAATTAAGGATTAATCAATGATGTTATTTTGTTTATGTCACACCCAGACCTTAGATACTATTTTATTTTATCCTTTTATTAGTTTGGGGTCTTTTGTTCAAGGTTCAACATTGAGTGTCGATTGATTTTTTTTTGATTTTGGTTGTTTTTTTGGCTTTTCATAGGTAGATCACATTTTAAATGCATTTTGGAGAAACTATGCAATAGTATCAGGTAACCATGCTACAGGTCTAGAATTGATTAGCAGCTACGACACGATTTGTGCTTGGTAGTGAAAGTTGTGCGGCTTAGCCGTATGTTAGATTCATTTTTTTTGTAGCGGTTACTGCATAGTTAGCAGACTGTTTTCCCAACCATGTGTCCCAACCATGTGATTATGCCAGGTCCATAAAAATCCTATATCTTAAATCCCCCTCTCTCCTTTTTATCCCAAACATGGGCTCCACTATCTATGTCCAGCGTAGGCGCACCATGGGGTCCTCCTTAACCACCTGACTCCCCTTCCTCCATAGAAGGATATTGAAGGTTCCAAGGATAGATTCTTTTTATTTTTTTACCATTTTCTCAGTTATTTATCTTGCCATATATGTTTCATGGGTATTACATTTGGGGTTTTAATATTTTTCAAACTCTAATGGTAAGGGTTTGTTCTTGGATTTTTTTGATATAGGTCATGCATGTCAACCTCGAGGCCCAAATCATCAATTCCAAATAGTTGTGTTGCATCCGCATGTGGTTATGGTTGGTGATTCAATGTTCTTCCTTTAGAATTCATTTTTTTTATTATTCATGTATTTAATAAATTTTTAAACTTGTTAAATAGCTCTATGAAACCTATTTTTACCTTGTTATTATGTTTTGACGTTGTTGTATTTTTTAAGAAATTATGAGTGTACATGAATCTGGGATTATACCCATCTGAATTTTTCTGAAAAGATGAAAAAATGTCAACTGTTCATTTATGGTTAAATTGGATGGTTATGTGTGGTTTTACCATATGAATGATTTTGTTAAATAGATTTGGATCTTGTATTGAACTTTATATGTGATATAGGGTATTTTCTTTTTGTGTGGCTTCAAACATGCTCTAAAAAAGGTCTCTCTTCGTTTATGACTTTGTGCTTCATATTATGAATGAGTGAAATGGATGGATTTAAGTTGAATGAAAATAGTGGATTCATGAAAATGGGTTTTGAGTATTTTCATTTACATTAGAGTGTGACATTGTATATTGGAACATTCATGGGTGCACTATGTGGAAACATGGATGTCCAATCAAATGAAGATGGTACACTAGAGCTTGTCTCCCTCAATAACACCTCTTTACCCCTTTCTCTTACTTCCACCAAAATGGTTCTATGTTTTCCAAAATAGGGGGGGGTGGGCACTGTTTCTTGTGTTTTAAAAATGTCTATGAATGTGTTCATTATGGTTTGGCTTAATTACCCTTGATAAATACTTACTTCAGTGCATGTAGAATGTAAGGCCCATTTGTCATTTGAGATGTGTGTTGGTGAAGGTTGGTTTAATGGCCCGTTTTCCAAGGTTAATAAAAAATAATGTTTGACCTTAGTTTTGGAAATGTATTTTGAAGTTTTTTAGGTAAATTTATTTGGGATTTGTAATGATAACGATCTTATTTGGCACTGTATATTTAAAATAGATGTTTTCTGTTGAATTTGGAAAACAATGGCGTTTGGAAAATTTGTGTGACCGGTTAAAAACCTAAAGTGTAATATGAAATGGTTTGAATGTTTATATGGTATTGCAGCCCTGTTGAAACTTATATGATGTGATATGTTTGAATATTATATGTATATATATGGGGAAACTCTATAAGATATATTTCCCTTTATGGTTTATTGCATATTTGTGACCGTGTTTGGGGTTGTCAAGTGTGGTGATGGCAGGTAATATGTATCACACGTGCATTGGAATCCTACTTACACCGTTTTACTTCCACCATGGGTTCTGGGGAATCATTTAGATGACTGAGTGATGGTATCTTATCAGCCCCAATTAGACAGGTTGGTACAGTCCTGTAGTTGTAGACATGTAAACCAGGTTATGCCACTGGTGAGGCTACGAATAGGCCTTCAATGTGTTATTGACATAGGGGCTTCACCATATGCTGGAAGGTAGTTTCGAACTGAGTATGTATAGTAGTAATCTAGGTATGTTTAAGATCTCCCATGGTTACTTTCCCTATTTTTTATTTATATCTTTATACAAATATGTTTCTGTTTACACTACTTACTTATTTTCAGCATGAGCCTACTATTATGGTTTGGTTTTGGTTTTTTTTTTGAGAAATTGTAGTTTGATTAGAAAATGGATGGTGTCGTGTGATGGATTTCAAAGCCTAAAATACTTTCTGTTTTTATATAATGTGAAAACTTATTTTAATAAAGGTATTTAAAACTAGTTTTAAAGGATTTCTTCGGGAAAGGAATCACATGGATTCTGTGGTGATTTCTTACTGAGCTATCTAGATCACACCCTACTTGTACCACTCGATTCCATTAGGCTTGAGTAATTTTTTAGGTCCAGATTCTTGTTCATGTATCTAGTTCATCTTCTCATGGTTGGAGTAAGTTTTTTGGTGGAGGGTGGGGACTTGGAGGTCACATAGAGGTCGTGTTGGTAGTATTCTATTTTAGCTTTGTTTCATTTTTTGTTTTATTTTCATTCAGTTGTACTTTATATCTAGATTAGATGTTTATTTATTTATGATTAGTTATCATAGACATTATTTACTGATTATTTTATTTGATCCTTTTATTTGGGGTAAAATTGTTCTAACTTGTTTTATATTTTATGCTCGACACTAGTTGTCAGCCCATGGGGATCATGAGAGCCCTTTAGGCCATGCCAATGACAGATTCAGGTGTCAAGTCTAATGGTTTCCCATGTTGGATCATGAAAAGATGGTATCGAAGGGAAGTTCTATGTTATTTAGGGTGTCCAGTAGTCAGATACTCGAGTTTTTAGGGATTGGGAGGTAGGATATGGGTTATTTCCTGATCAGCACCACTCAGGACAAAACTTGAGTTACCCGAGGTACTCTAGGTTTTGAGTCGTTGTCATTGTTTCAGATTATGGGATGACAACAAAGGCATGAATGTGTTATTTAATGATCCCACCTAGATTAGTGACCCATGTAGAGTCAGAGTACATGGTCTATGTCAATCCTACTTGTTGATGATTACTTGATCATGTATCAAAACCGTGTCTTCGGGTTAAGAAGAAATGCTAGTTCCTCATTTCGATGGTTTGTTTTAAATTGTGTTTTGATTGGATCCATTTCGCGTGAGTGAATTATGTAAATAGAAATGTTGTTAGATTAAAAATTATTTCTCTTATGTGGTTTCAATCTGTTATGGTGGTTTTCAAATGAAAGTTTCTATTGAAATGGAAAATATATTCTTCTCAGTTGTTTTTAAATTGGTAAAATGAATTTTAAAATCAATTTTTTTAAAACTTAGGTACATTCATGGGTTTTTATGAGGAAAAGAAATTTGTGACCCTTGGTACTCTCTATGTATGATTAAATGTTTGTAGGGTGTGTAATTATTGTGTGTGGGGGAACTAGTTTGTGGATGATGTAAGTGGAAGTTGGTAGACACACATGTCATGGTCCGTAAGAATCCAAGGGTGTGTGAAGGGGATTAGAGGCTTGAAATTTTTTTCTAAAGTGATTTTTTAATGGAAAAAAATGTTTCATAAACTATTTTTCATTTTAGAATGTGGGATTTGTTTTGTGAAAGGTGGATTTTGCATTTATAATGTAGTTTGTGAATGAGGTGGTTTTCAAAGTTGATATAAAGGGGGTGAATTTTAAAAAGAGGTGATCTTTGGTATTGTTTATATTTTATTGGATTTTGATTGAGTTGTTTTTACTCAAGGTGTCGATTTTTGTTGTGCCTTGGTTTAATGTTGGTTTCGGGTTGTATTTTTTGTGTTGTTTAGAATGTGATGCCTAGAAAGGTCCCTCAATGTTATAATGACTCATTCTTATTTATTAAGTTTTCATGAATGTTTCCTATATTTTGTGGTGTTAGAGGATCGTTAGATGTAGTTAAAAGGGTCAAAGAGGTAGAGCGTGTCTTCTGGTTGTTGGAAACTCTCGAATTTATTAAAGTTCATTCAATTTTTGTTTTTTTAAGGGTCTATTATTGGATCAGTGGAGGTTATATGTATCCTAAGCTTTGATATTTATGGTAAAATTGGAAATTCATAAAGCCACCTTTGTCCAAGGGTTATACCTAAAGAAGGTGGTGGAGTTGCGGGATGATCGGTAGGGCCAACAGTCAATACAAGTCCATTTGGACCACTTTAGAGGGATTCTTCCTCCTTTAATTGGGGACATTTCTTAGGTATTTCGTGATAAGTTCACTCATTTGGTGAAGACTATTCTATGAAATGGGTGGATGAGTAATTCTTGGAAAATTGGTTCCTAAGGTCAAGTCAATGGTGGTCGGTAACCTAGAACCACTCATTGTTCGTAAGGGTTCCCTATATGGAAAGAAGTCCAGGCCAGAGGAAACTATCCCTAAGAGTATTCTTCATTGGTTATGGCATCTATTTATTTATATTATTTCCTAGTGTGTCATCATTGTGGTAGGAATTAGAATTCAAAGTCATATTATCAGACGCCTCTAAAGCCATGCTCTCATCGTAGTCGTTCGGGTCACTGAGAAAAGTCTGGTAAGAACTAATGCTTGGAGGAAGAGTTGAAGCTGAGGGATTCTCATTCCTAACTTTTAAAAAAGAGATGAATCAACAATCATAACTCCAGGCTTAGGGATCTAGGTGAATCTAATGCATAATCAGGGTTTTCAGGAGTTTCCAAGGATGTTTGGAACCTTGGACCGGGTTGTGTTTCCAAATGTGGGGTGGAAATATATGAATTTTTTTTATTTGAGACTTATTTTCATTGTATGTCCATCACTATTGCAGTGGTGTGACAAACTAATTTTATCATAATCCATGCGGTTTTGTCTATTCTAGTTTAGAGTCAAAAAAATAATTCGTTTTCCTTGAGGGGTGTTTTTCCCATGGATGAATGGGTCTGTTTTCATTTTGGTTTCAACTGTACTTGTTTAGAGACGTTTGGGGGTTTTGAGATTGGTGGATGATATTTTTGTTCTTCTGTCTCGCTTGGGTTTCTTTACAATGGATCAGTGGTGTGTTCATTCTCCCTTATGCCGAGGGATTTCATTTCTCATAGGAGATTCCCCTTATTCCGATTTTCTGTTATGTCAGGTTGCCCTGTAATAGGCCTCTTATTTAAATCATAGTGGTGAATTTGTTCCATTAGCTTTAAGGAACTAGGTTGAGATATGTATAATATTTCCCTAGATTTTGGTTTCTTTGAGGGTGTTGTGTGGTTATTTTTAAGTGGATGGGTTGGATCCCCAGGATCTCGGTTTTTTTTGGGTATTTTTTATAGGGTTTTCTAGATGAATCGTGGTGGTGTAGATTAATTTTGTGGAGGTGTTCAGTTAGTTATTATGGGGAGTTCCCACATTTCCCCCCGAGTGTGGTGTGTTTGGGTTTTGAGGTTTCATTGATAGATGAATTCTTGTGTTTGGGATAACCCTCTCATGTTCTCTCCTCAATCATGGGAATCAGTTTCTTCTTGAATCAGTGAGGTGTGACAAGTATATTGAAAGGTAATCCTGTGGGATATGGTATTAATTGGTTTTTATTGGGCATGAACTTATGTTTTGATTAGCATGTGGCTTGGTGACTTTTTTTGGGGAAGAAAGTGTCTGTGGTGGGTAGATTTGTCACACCCCATTCTCAGAAATTCCTTAATTTTATCATTTTATTATTCTTGGGTTTTTTTTGAGGTTTGGGTTTGCGTCCCACTCAATATTTTTAGATTTTGGAAGCTTTTATGGATTTTCCAAGGTGGCGCATGGTTACAACATAGTTAGTTGAAACGATATGGTAGTAGCAGGTAATTGTGTGGCTAGTCTAAAATTTGAAAGTAGCTACCGCATGGTTTGTGTAAGGTTGTGAAAACCATGTGGCTTATTTATGAAGTTAGATTATTTTTTGGAAGTGGATGTCACACGGTTGGAACATAGTTTTCCTAGGTGTGCGGAAAAACTATGTGGTCCTGCCAAGTCATTCAATATAAAATATCATAAATCCCCCTCTCTCATTGTTATCCCAAACTAATGTTCCTCCTCCCTTTCCCATCCTAGGCGCACCAGGGGAGACCTAAAAGACCCCCTCTCTTTCTCCCCTTCCTCAATAGATGGTCCTTGAAGGATCCATGGTTATATTCCTTGAATTTATTTCTATTTTCTCTCTTATTTCTCTTTCCATCTTGGTTTCTAGTGTTTTACTTTAAGGTTTCTCTAGTTATATGAACCCTAATGGTTTGGGTTTGTGCTTGGATTTATTTTCTTTTGATATAGGGAATGTTGATCAATCTTGAGGTCCTAATCTTCCATTCCTGAGAGTTCTTTTTCTTCCAGATGTTGTTGAGGTAGGTTATTCCAGGTTCATCCTTTCCAATGCATTTCGTTTTATGCTTTAGGTATTTAATAAATTTATAAACTTGTTATTCACCTCTATGATACATCTATTTATCTTTTTATGATGTTTTGAAGATGTTTTATTTTGTTTAATTTTTTTTACATGATTCTTGGTTTATTCCCATTTGTCTTTGTGCCAAAAGGGTTGATACAATGTCAATTGAACATTTATGGTAAAAATTGATAGATAAGTGTTAAATTTATTAGGGTTGTGTCTTGGATTTTATATGTGATACATGTTGTTTTCATTTAGTGTGGTTTCAAACATTCTTTGAAAAAGGGGTCTCTTGGTTTTTGAACTTGGGTAACATTTTATGAATGAGTTAAATGGATATATTTGGGTTGAAATCAAATAGTGGTTTAATGAAATAGAGTTTTGAGTGTTTTAATTGAAATTAGAGTGTGTGATTGGATGTTGGAACATCTGTGGGTGCACTAGGTGAAAAAATGGTTGTGCAATCAAATGAAGATGGAACGTTATTGCTAGTCTCCCACAAGAACACCTATTTTTATCTTTCTCCTACTTCAATTAAAATGGTTATATGATTTCAAAAATGGGTGTGGGTCAGGGTGTTTCTTGTGTTTTGAAAATGTTCCCGAATGTATTATTTATGGATTGGCCTATTTTCTCTTGAATCATACTTAGGTTATTGGTTATAAAATGTAAGTCCCATTTGGCATTTGATATGTGTGTGGGTGAAGGTTGGTTTAAAATATTGTTTGGAAATGTAAATAAAAAATGTGGTTTGATCTTGGTTTTGGAAATGGATTTTGAAGTGTTTTTCGTAAATGTATTTGGGATGTATAAGGTTTTTTGAATCATTTATCATTAATTATATAAAAGATATGTCTTGGGTTGAATTTGAAAAATAATGGGGTTTGGAAAATGTGTGTGCCCTGATGAAAACCTAATGATTTTTATGAAATGATTTGAATATTTATAAGCTATAACAGCACAGTTGGAAAATTGACGATGTGATACATTTAGATATATATATATATATATATATATATATATATATATTTATAGGGAACCTATATAAGAGGTATTTCTCTTTATTGGTTATCATATATTGGTGTCCTTGTTTGTGGTAGGCATGTCTGATGACGGTAGGTAAGATGAGTTATGCATGTGTTGGCCTCGTACTTACATAGTTTTACTACCACCATAGGTTCCAAGTCATATTTTAGATGATCGAGTGATGTTATCTCATCATCCTTGATTAGATGGGTTAGTACGCTCTTGGAGTAGTAGAGAATCTAGGAGGGTTGTGCCACTAATGAGGGTAGGATAGAGAAGCTAGTTGGTTATTGACTTAGGGGTTTTACTATACGCCGAAAGGTGGTGATGAACCAAGTACATCCAGGGGTATTTTAGGGATTTTTAGAATCCCCCATTACTACATTATATATTTTCATATTTGTATCTTCCTGCACATTGTTTTCTGTTTACCCAACATACTTTTTTTTCAGCATAGCCCTACTATAATGATTTGTTTTGGGTTTTGTTTGTAAGATGGTAGTTTGATTTGAAAATTGAGGTTGGTGGGTATTGGATTAAAAAACATGAAATCCATGAATTTTAATAAATTGTGAAAACTGGTTCTTATAATTATATTTCATACTGGTGTTAATGTATTTCTTAGTTAAATGAAACACTTAGATTGTATGGTGATTTATTATAGAGATTTCGAGCCTAAACATTACTTATAACACTCAGTGCTAGTATTACATATCCATTTTTAGGTCCATATTATTTTTATGGTTTCTTTTTCATCTTATCATGGTTGGAGTGGGTTGGTTTGTGGATGGTGGTGGCCTGGAGGTCACATGGATGTCGTGTTTTTCGCAGTCTAGTTTAACATTGTTTCAGTTTCGGTTTTGTTTTCATTCTCTTATACATTGTATCTGGATCATTTGTTTTTTATTTATGATCATTTTTTATTGTATTCTTTTCATGTTTGTTTTATTTTATCCTAGTTATTGGGCTGAATTTTTTTCCACTCTATTTATATTTGATTCCCATCACTAGTTTCCAGCACGTGGGGATCAGGAATGCCCTTCAGGCCATGCCATAGACATAGTCGGGTGTTGAGTCATATGACATCCCATGTTGTTTTGTGATAGTGTAAAAAATGTAAATACACATAATGAAAGTTTAAATACACCCTAAATTATTCATTGTTCATTACTCACATAATCTTAACATAACATAGACAATGAATATATAAGATAACACAATGAAAATAAATTGTGTTATGAAACCATGTTCATAAGGACTTAATTACATCATAATTTATTATAAATCTATAAAAGAATCATATTAATAATTAAAATTCCATGCCCACTCTACATATAACATCTTATAACATGTACATTAATGATCATTCATTATCATCATCATTTTTGGTGATTAACATCTTTGTTTTTCATTTATGTTTCGACTCAGATGTTATGGTACGTGAATATTGATATTGGTTCCATAATCTATATAATGATAATAATGATATAAATATCATATGAATTCATTATATATTTATTTATTACAATATTTTAAAGGCATACATGAAAAATTAATCACATCTCATTGTGGATATTGTAGTCCACATGTAATCATGAACGATGTTATCATTCTTCAATGGGTATGTTGGTAATTGAAAAGTTATTTCTCTATAATCATTATTATTTTATAAATATCATATATATTCATTATTTATATATTTATAACCATCCATTTAAATTGATGATGAAAATTGAATGACACCATTATGTAGAGATGGTAGGTCATACGTAAGCACAAACAGTATTTTCATTTTCTATAGAATATAAAGTTGTTGTAAAATGGTTTTAAAATAATAATTAAAAATATAAGAATATTTATGATATTTTATTCCTTTTTTTAGTATGGATACAACTAATTTACAGGAATTATAATAATAAATAACCTTTGAAAGAGTCACTAAAGATGATTACCTATTCTTTGCGTGACCTCATTTTTCTTTCATCATAAGCCATTTTAGGATGGAATTAGGAGAAAAAATACTCCAAATAATTAAGGAAAATATCTAAGTATTTATTAGGGAGGGTTTTATAGAGATATAGTGCTCAATATTTATGAATAAAGTAGATTAGTTTTTTCCTTTTTATAAGTGATGGAAATACACACATGAAATTACATAAAATAGTTAAATATAACATATAACATAATCATTTAATGTGGTAAAAAATTAAAATACTATATATTATATTCAATTAAATATTCAAAATAAATCCATCCAATAATAATTGTACATATTTATGCTTAATTTTAAACCTTATCTTTTGGTTTAACCCCTTGTTAACTCCTTTTAATTTTAACACTGGTAACACATTTTTTAGACTTTAAGGATCATAAAAGTACATATATTATAAAAATTGGCTAAAAAATGTACCATGTATAATAATTATGACCATTTATTATAACACATTTCCTCTTACAATATATTTTTATTAAATTATTTAAAAATATATTATTTAACATAAAATATCAATAATGTAGTTTTTTGGAATTTTTATTTAAGTTAACTTTAAATTCATAATGATAACACTACATTTAGAATCTAAAATATTTTAAGTTAAATTTGAAATTATTAATAAAATAATTAGTGTAATACCACTAGATTCAACTCTAATTCTCACTCAACATTGTGTGACACCTCTCCCAGAACGATCATAATAACAACAATGACCTAAGTAGGAAAGGAGGATGAAACATTTTCATTAGATTTTGTAGGATATAAATAAAAAAAATATTATTCTAGGAGGTAGCATGTTCTTGGGTATTATTTCATAACCCTAGAAAATAATATGATCAAATTACTGAAAATCATGAAAATAAAAAGTGTAGATCTTAAAGACTACTCAAATTATTATCCTTATCAGAAGAATTTGGTCAATATTATCAAGGGAATATTATATTCAAGTAAATAGTCCAGAATATTCTTGAATATAAGGAGTCCAAATTGATCAAACCTCAATAATAGGTGGGTTTTTTCATCACTATTCCACTAGAGCAAGAAGATCATGATAAAAGGTCCCAAGAAAACATGCTTTTAAATTTAATTACTATTTAATCCATAAAATTAGTAGATTGAGTGTATTATAAAAATAGGTTAGAAAATAATCATCAAATTGATACCATAATTCAATAAACCACAACTATATTTCATATTTCATCATTTCGTTCATCCAAAATAAATCATAATAAAAAAGATAATTAAGAATTTGGAATAAGAAGAAAATCCTTGACCGGATAATATGTATGTTCAAACTCTACAATATTTATTTTCCTCAATATTGGTGGGATGAGAATCACCTCACTAAATATAATTCTCATCAAATAGTGAATTTTTATATTATTTATTCAATATCAACTATTTTTCTGGCCCCCTTTCGGATAAATAATATGAACATGAATATGAGAATCAATTTTGTATGTATAATCAGTAGGGCTTGAATGAGAATAGCTGTTGTGAAAAAAAGATAAGAGGCTATGGAAAATCATAATATGGGAATAATCCCCTTGTATACTATATATATAGTTTTGACTCATATATAGTCACTCTATAAGGCTTAAGAGGATCATAAATCAACTCATGGATCAACTAGAGAATGATTACATCCCATTTTTAGAATACTAATCATTTGATCCACCAATAACTGTTCATCGTCATCAAGATATATATGGGTTAGATCGATCTAACTTATGAATGGAGAAATTTATAAATATCATCTATAAGTCAATAATACAACATGAACAGACCATTATGCATCAAAAAAAATGTATATATCCCAACTGGGAAATAAAGGCCCTTAATTTAAAAATACGAAATCATGGATTCATTATCGGCATTCCAAACCAAGAAATTGAACCTAGGAACCATTAATCTCTTAAAATAATATTGAGTGGCACTAATCTATTCCCTTTCAAGTCCCTGAGAACTCATACTAGATATTTATATATCTTTGGTATAATGAATGAAACTATTTCCAATACAATTTTGGGGAAAAAGTGGAAAACTATAAATAAAATCATAAAAATGTAAACCCTGATCATGAATAATATGAAATTACACTCCCATGAGACTACATCATTATGACAAACCTCCCACTCATATGACTACTCAGCATGATGTCCCACACAGAGTTGAATGGGCCTGGTACCAATGGAAATGCATTACCCTCTCATTCATCCAAATCCGAACGATCATGCTATATGATTGATTCATACTCTGTATACACATATGGAGATAAACCATGTATAGTTTTGGTTGGATTCACCATAAAATTTCAATAGAAAAACATCAAAATCGAAAAACTTCTTCAAATTTCACCCATTTCAGATTTCAAAAACCACCAATAAGAGTAAACCAAATTTCAATTCTAATCATTCACCAAAAATCCAGGAAATGGATAATCACTAATAATCTCCTTGAAATGGCTTCTAGAACTCGCATCCAAATGGACTAGGAATACCACCACGCTGCTCCTCCTTATAGAGAATGGATGAATCCTGACACTAGAGCAGAGAACCATGAAAACAGAGACAGAATGAATCACCAACAATACCATGTAACAACCCCATTTAGACACCTTCCCCATCAACACCACAAGGACTCGTGTAGAAATCATCATCAAACCAGTGTAGGAAATACAACAACAAAACAAGAATGAATCAAATGACAAAAGAATCCCAACTATAATTAAAATCATGAGGTTTTAGGAGGATCAAAAAAAATGCAGGAAAAATTGAAGGTAACACAATTTGAAAGGTTCGAATACCTATATAATGATCCCACAAAGTACCTCAACATGGAACTCTCCTTGTAAGGACCAAAACAAGATTTATGAACTTAAGGAGGCCATGTGAAGACTGGTCATCACATTTTCCACAATCGTACAAGCTGAAACGCTGACTCCCGAAGAACCCGAGCTGCAAAAAAAGAAACATAACTCACAAAGAAGTTGCGAAGATGATAGAAACTGCCATCAGAACATAACCAATGCCATCAATGAATAAAAACTTACAAGGCCACCAGATTTAAAGCATTTCGATCAGACATGCCACCATGAAAGAAAGAAAAAATTGATTCCCAAGGAACCCAGCTACTATCAAGGCCATTGAAATGGAAAATAGATCCACCCATGATTGGAAATGAATCTAATGAAGTGTTAATCAAAGATAAAGTCTCTCTCCACCATAGTCAAAGCCATCCACCATCCAAAAATAAATACCCAATCCAGGAAGTGATGCACTACCACAATGAAATCCAGATCTGATTCTCCATGAAGAAGCTGAATGTTTTTCTAACCGAATGCTCGAAACCCTAACAAGAAGACCCCACCACTACAGAAATCCATTCTGATCCACCACGAACGATGTCATCGCCATATACACCATAAATATTTAATACCTAGTAGGAAACACCGCTTCCATGGATAATAGAAGAGATCTGTGGCCAAAGATGCAACCCTCTTTTCTAATATATGAAACTAATCTAGATAAAGGGCCACATTGTAATATATTTCACAAAATAGGAGTGAGAATATTTTATACATGGGAACATAAAATCCCTATACATGACTTGAAATCTTAATGTCATCGATGTTCATCAATCACTTGTAGAAAATCACTCCAGAATTAACCTTATCCCATTGAAAACCCCTTGACTCTATTTCTTAAGAAAAAATTATTTTTATCCTTCCAAATTTAAAAATACAAGGGTATGATAAGAGTGAACAAAAACCCCTCAGAAGGATCGTGTAGGAATTCCAATTTGGGGACATTGTCTCATTCCATGTGTTCATGGTTTTCCATTTTGATACAACATTAAATTTTATTTTAGGAAATATATTTCTTCAAATGCAAGATGAGGTGACCTCATAATGTCATCAATGTTTAAAATATATAGTTAAAGTGAATGTAAGAGTGTAGTTGAGAAATTGATCCCAATTAGATAATTGTTATGCTCAGTATATAGAAGTATTATAATACAAAAGTGAAGGAAATAAAATAAAAATGGATGATACTGACTTGGTCACTAATCCATATTCCTTGAAAAACACTCATTTAAATCCATATAGTATTCTTATTGAAGAATAAATGTATCTAATTAAACATAATTAATCACTAAATCTAAACCAAGAATGTTTTCGTTTCAATAATGTCCCTAATGACTAGAATATGAATACCCCAGTTTTCATGATATAGTTTTTAAGAATAACAAGGTATTGAGAACCCTAGGAAGATGGAAATAGAATTATGAATTTTCATCCCCAACAATCTATGGGATCTCTGAGGTTAACAGTAACCAATATCCCCATGGATGTTATATTTTATGATAGTAGTAACCTTATTTCATGTCCCATATCTCTAGTGGATGTCTTTATTTAACCCCTAATAAAAGATAATTCCCCAAATATATCCCCTATGGAATCCTTTATAGGATTGTAACAAGATTTATTGTTGCATGTTATTTTTGTAGATGAAAATATTATCCCCATAGTGGAAAATTCCCCTTTTTATTTTCGTAATTAAAGAGAATATGATATGGTAAAATGTAGAACCTTTTTATTATTTATGTATGAATTCATGCCATATACCCCCAAATGAGAATTACTATTACCTATTGCTATAAATAAACAACTTTACTTGTAATGATTACAATAATTTTGTGATCATACCAGTATTTTCCTTCCACCAAATAGTAGTTTAGAGAAATGAGAAGAAAGGGAGGACCTTAGGGATGTCCGGCGTAGAACTCGATGTATCCACCCATCATTGGGGGCTTCCAGAGGATCAACATGATTATAATATTTTTAAAAAATGAATGCATTGGACCCTCATTTCTAAAGTAAAGGTTGAGGTTTACAAACATAATTATAAAAATACTATTAGAGTAGTCCAATATTCAAAATGTTTAGAAAATACTATTTTAGTAATGAAATAGAGTGGGATAATATGATTATACATCAATTTTATATATCTCAACTAGTATTCCCCAAAAATGGTTTCCATGTCTCAATCATAGAACTATTAATTAATGTAACCATTGGCTTCTACAAAATTTTTTTAATGGATATATTCATAGACTATAATAAGATATAGATGATCTGTGATGAAAAAATGGATACACCTTTTTGATCTCCCGAAGGTGTTTAATTATATTTCATAATGCTCTTCTGTTTTAAGAATACTAGATCTACATATAAACTCCCTAAGAAACATATATTTAAGATTCTCTTATAGAAGATCATGGAATGATATATTGATGATCTGGTTGTCAAATCCGGCTAGTACTCTGACAAAATTAATGATTATGAAATGGTGTTTGATAAACCAAGATAATAAAATTTTAAAATGAATACCATGATTTGAACCTTCTCAGTGACAAGATGAATGTATCTTGGTTATATAGTACAAAATTATGGTATCATGGTTGATCCAGATAAATTAGGGGAAAAAGTAAATATTCTTCAACTATAATACCTTAAACATTTGACAGTATTATAGGGAGATCTTTCTTATATCATAGTATTCATCTCCAATTTATCTATAAACTATCCACCATTTATATGATTAATGAAAAGGGAATTTTCTATAATCAGGGTAATGTTTTCCAGAAATCCATTGAAAACATTAAGTAGTATTTTCTTTACACACTATCCATGATACTAAATATTTATGGGAAACCATTCATTCTCTATGTGTTTTCTCTATAGATATCACATGTTATACTTATTACCTTGAAGAATGATATATCAAAATGAAAATAAAATCTATTCTCTTAATAGTACAATGCTTGATGTTGAGATATGATATACTGACATCTAGAAGAATTACCATGGGATGATCTTTCTAGAAAATAATCTTAATTTTTTTTATAGAACTATAAATTAATTCTAGTATCTTATATCAACTAACTCAAAGACACCCAATTATAAAGGTATGAATAACATCCTCGGTGGTCATGCTGCAATAGTTTGATATATAGTTTACACATTAGAAATTAGTTAAAGGGTTACCCATTGATGAAATTTATTATGAAGCATCTTCTCCCATAGAAATCACCAATAGACGGAGATCTCCCACAAGAATAAGTAATTTCCATTCAACATCCCCCCCACAAATGGGAGATGTACTTTGATGGATCTTCTAAGAGCCTCATGGTAAATAGAATGGATAACCCAAAGGACAACCATGTCGGTCTGAACATTATATTTATTTCACAAGTCGATTATGTAATCATGAAATTACTACCATATTAATTTTTATTTTAGAGGATTTAACTAATAATTAAAAATAATATAACTCTCTCCTCTCCAACATAGAGTTGCATCTTCAATTATCAATGACATTCCTATAGATTAAAGGGGATCTAATGATAGTTATTAATTAATTAATTATAGAATATGTTATAAAAAATTGTAATTTATTCCTTTTTTAAATAAAATCCACGTACTAATGGAATAATTCCCCTTGGATAAACCTCTAAACCATATCCCACAATCAAAAAATTATCACAATAATACATTATAATGTGCTACAATAGTACTGGAGGATGAATGATAGAAAGAAATGATTATTGACACATTGAATTATAGGAATATCTCTATAGCCATAATTATAAGATAGAAGCAGAGAATGATATTAACACCTCTCTAGAGAAGAAAAATTAGTTCCCCTTGTCAATAATTTTTTTACTATATGTATGTCCCATATACGGGGAAATCCATGAATTGGGATCTTTCCATATGATCACATAAGGAATGTATATGTCTAATGTGAAGTATTAAAATTGGTTCTCTATTATGATGAAAACACACAAAAATACTGTACAAAATATTCATTGATGGAATAATCCTAATATTCATCAAATAAGACAAAATAATTTCTCTCATGCTACAGGTTTACACTGGAGAATATATAAAACCTAATTATAGAAACAAGATCTCCCATCATAGTAGGGGGATGGGATATTCCTAGAAAAAATAGCACAAGATTGTGTCAAATTCCCCATGAAATTCTATGTTTGTAAAATATATGAAAATTTCATCAATTATCCTCTAGAGTTGTTTCATACCTATATATATTCATGACCATTTTATATGTAGGGAATGAATATAATCAGGCTATATCCCCAAACTAAATCTTTTTAGTTTAAGTATATCTTTATTGCCACTGAATTCTTTTACAAATGTAATGAGGTTATACCCAACAAAGAATTCATATAAAAGCATATTATTATCTTTTTGAAGACTAATTTATTCACCCAATTAAGGATTACCCTCATTATATTGATAAACAGTGGCACTAAATTATTTTATTCCTAGTTTAAGGGACAATATTCACAATATAACATTCAGTACAATCATTCATCCTACTATCACGAAATTAGAAATGGGTATATAAAAGATTCATATAATAAGTTTTATAATACCTTTTAAAATATGGTTGATAGAAATAAGAATTCATCGATAGAAAATCACTTTATTTCTTTATGGTCTTATCACACCCCAACCCACACCAACCCAAAAGTGGCACTGTATTTGATTTTGTACAAAACAAGGAAGTTTTACTTATCAAAATTCAATATACATCATTATATGTACGTTTTGTGAAACAACTATCTAAAGATGAAAAATACCATAAATGGATTTATGAAATAGAAATACATGAGTAATAGATATTGTGAATGATGCACAACCACAAAATATATCAAAATTGAGTTTCATGATCCTTCAATAAGAATGTTCACCATTATTCTTTTATCCTGGGAGATCTCATGTTATATCTCATAACTCTAATGTTACATGGGATGAATCCCCCCAAAATTAGAGACAAAGTGGGGGTGGGGACATTACATCATACATGATGTTTTACCCAATAGGGTCTATTTCGTAATTTCTATATATGGTGAACGAAAAATTCGTCCTATTAATGTAAGGATTATCATGATGTAATATGAATAACCTCATTTCAATGAAATTATCCCAAGTAGAATAATGTAAAAATACATGAAAACATCCAATATATAGTGTGTTAAACTATTTATTCTTGGTCATGGTGTAAGGCCTTAAACAACATATCACCTTGGTCCTTATCTCATGAACTAAAACTGTAGAACACATTTGTTCATGAATTAAAAACTTAAACCAAATTATCATCAACTCCACCATGTATTAATCAAAATACAGTAATTAAACCATTCTATGTAGCCTCTTTATCCCCTATGTGGATGATACATCCTTGTAGAAGTCCCGTTTACATAATCTACCCATTTAATAGATCATAACTATCCTCTTCTTTTCATATTTATGGCATCCCACATTTTTATTACATAAATGTTTCATTACGGTTTACCAAATAGAGGATCTTTTAATGTTTAATTTTTAGATAAAAGGTACATAATACTAAAAAAATTAAACCTATATTCTAAAAAAATTAATGGTTTATTCATTGGTTCATACAATGTACAATTACTACATCCCATATCCTAGGAACATACATCAAAGTAAAGGGATAGTATAAGGCCCACTAAGTAAAAAAAACGGAAGCAGTTTACATGTGTTCATGAGAAATATAAATAATAACATGAAGAATATCATAAAGGCATAATAAAAGGAAAAAATAGTAATATAATAATAAACATTAATAATAACTTGTAAGTGTGTCTACAATATTTATTTTATACATTCATAAGCATGTCACCAAGGTTTGTCACTGAGGTATTATAAAATTTACTAAGGTTATTCACCAAGGTTTCATAAAACACGTCATCAATAGATATTACATTATTTACCCAATGGATAGGTGGACTATAGGAAAACACCCTTAATATGTTTTAATTAATGTGAGACACATAAATAATAATTAAAAAACATCATAAATAATCGATGGAGAATAAATGAAACAGGTTTCATATCTAAACCATAGTGTTTTAAAGAAAAGTGCATAAATACAATATCTTTATGTCATTATTAACCTGAAAAAAAGTAAGGTGGGATTCATGTATGTTAATCGCAGAATAAAATATATCATGTTCGATCTAGTTGAGTACCCCTAAAAAATAATGAAATTTGGGTCTTCAAAAAATAAAATAATATAATTTCCTGAGAAAAAGAGTGAAATTTTGAGAAGAAAATTTAGCAGCATAAAAGGTATAGATCATGGTTTTTGAAATTGGTATAAAGAGAGGAGAAAAGGGTATCCCATTCATAAAATAATCCCAGTACATTAAAGGGGTAATGAAAAATTCATCTAAGAACTTAGTTTTGAAATTTCAAATACATACTACATAAAAAGAAATCATGAGAGGAAAAGAGAAGTTGAGATTTCTCTTACCATGATATGTAACTCCTAAAACACGAATATTGGGACCTTGGGGGATTGAATAAACCCTGGTAGGACTCCTTGGTAAGTACAACTATCCGAGATTAATGATGGTTGATTTATTAATGAAATATAATGGGAAAATTGGTTGATATTTATAGCTAAAGAGGATGATTTGTTTATTAATTTCCTTGAACATCTAGGTAGTGGTAAATGAAAAACCATTGGCTTCCACGCAGTACTGGACACTTCATGATCATTTTATAATATTTTAATACAAAATAGTCAACCATAATTTTAAATTACTTATGTTGGAAAGGAAATTAATGTTTTCACAAAATAACATTTTTAAACCTAATGTTTTCATTTTAGAATTTGAAATGTAAAATAAAATTTTAAAAATTGATAAAATATATTATAATTGTTGATACTGATAAAATAATTATTTTTTGAATCTTGGATAATGGTTAAAATATTTTTACATAATTATTAAATAATTATGAATTTATTAAACTTATTGAAACCTCAAAATTATATTTTATACTGTTCACCGAAAAACGAAATATTTTAGAAAAATATCATAAATTCACCCTAACCTAATATAGACATGTTGATTTAAAAAATTATGTTTATTTTATCATAATAATTCTATATGTTTGAGAAATTTACCTTTTATATATAAAAATTGTTATTAATTAAAAATAATAGCAGATTGAAAATGCACAGTAAAACTCACTGTAAAATTTCTGACACTTGAAAAAAAATATTTTATCATTTACATTTAAATAAGAGTATTTTAATCATACTATTTCATTAGAATAAACATTATTAATAATATCTTAGTTTATTATAATAATTATTTCTTTTCTGAAATGTATAATGTCCGAACAAAAAATAAATTTGTCAAATTCCATCAATTTTTTTAAGAAAAATTATTCTCAAAATAGAAATGATGGAATTATAATTTTATTTACACAAAGGAGTTACACAGTAAGGTCATGATGTGTAACCACTGATTACATCCACAATCACTGAAAGTGCATGGTCTGCAATGGTGGTCCATTCATGTAGTGCCTCATCTAACACCGACGAAGTGGTAATCTCTCATAACTTGAACTTCTACCAAAAGTGATTTTATTGAAGATGAAATAATTGAATATCATCTTGGACTTAGTAAAGGGAAAAACCTAGAGCTGATACTTCCCTCCCAAGCACCAACACATTGGATTCAAAAGGAATGACTGTACTTGTTTAGAACATCGACTCTTATTTCTATATCAATTTTCCTTTGTCAAAAGATTTCTTATAAACACTAATTATAATGCTAAAATTATTGTCAAGGGTATATAATTTCCAATGGTCATATTTAACAACAATCATAATTGACCAATTATCATATAATGATCGAATCTATATTTCACATTTCCATTTATATTCACATCATTTAAATAATCATTGTTTTGTTGTGAATAGGATAATACAACCACATTTTAAAGAAACCATTATCATTCAAAAAGTTATGGTCATTACAATATAATTCATATTTATGAAAGGAATGTTTTATACAAGAAATAAATGTAGATTGATTAAAATCCTCAAATGATACATAGTGATTTTGAGACCCCTTATCTTATTCCCTATTGTATACTATGTCAACAATAAATTCCTTCAACCCTATATATGAGTCTAATTAGCATAGAGATCTATCCTCACAATACACATGTGTAGATTTATTCCTACCCTCACAATATATATTGTGAAACTAAAATCACTTATCTTAATCCAAAAAATAAATTTCATAAAATAAAAATGAACTTAAACCTATATAAGTGTATGATATTCATAGCGATTTACCCTTATAATAACTGTATGTAACTTGATTCATGTTCTATTTGGATATGTATTGATGCCCAAAATCACTAAAATGAGTCCCACTATAGAAATATAAAATACACCCACCTTATTTTGATTTTTGGTAAGATAAATCTCCATTCATGAAAGTTCCTTTCCTTTTGTATTATTAATACACGTTCCAATTACTTTTATTATATATCAGATTCTAAAAAAACTATAAATTGAAAAATTACCCCACTTGGGAATGATATAGATCATCATTGGATTATTTTGTAAGGGTACTCATATTTATGTACATGTGTTAATTAAATTTACCCTTTCCCCTCTATATGATATGGATCAATGTATAGGTAATATACAACAGCTTTGTGTTGCTTTATTTTGAAGATCACAAAAATATTTAGTTACGTTCAGATTTCTATTTTTATCTCAACCACCAATCTTATCAACCATGCTTCTGGTGATAAAACAAATCCTTATTCATGTCGGGTACCTTTTAATCACTTGATACTAGAGTAAGGCTACCCAACTCCCCTTATTTTTAATATAAGCTAGATCTATGCAAGGAATTTCCTATAAGAACTAAATGTTGAATGATTCTTATTCTATATGGGTATGTAGTGATGCATAGATCCCTTATCCTAGCCCCAACCATAATTTTTTCAGTAATCTGAAATGGAAACCTGCCATCTTGCGGACTTATCATTATTATCTATACTTTTAATATG
This sequence comes from Viscum album, assembly GCA_963277665.1. Taxonomy (NCBI): domain Eukaryota; kingdom Viridiplantae; phylum Streptophyta; class Magnoliopsida; order Santalales; family Viscaceae; genus Viscum; species Viscum album. The sequence goes on along the minus strand of OY728143.1, from coordinate 174,150,219 downwards.
GTTAAGAAGAGTTTATTCCATGTGAAATTCAATGGTTTGGTATAGATTATCATTAATGTAAATTAAAATATATTAGGATTGATTCCTAATAATATGAAAATAAACTACACAACATCAAAAAACTATATTCCATTTTATTCGTTATTAGTTCAATATATACAGTAACCTCAAGACTATACATTCTGGACAAAACTAAAAACCATCATTCATCTTAAATACTCTCCAAAGGATAGTGATATCAGAAATATGGAAATATCAATTCATAATGATTCCCCCACATATTTTAATATACTTTCATCAAAAAACCATAATTTCCTTTTTTTGAGTTCATTGGATTTCCAAAAACCATTCATGTCTATTAGAAACAGAAATAGTCAACTCTAAGGAACATTTTTTGGCAATGAAGACAAGCCTAAAAAAACTATGTATACATTCCCATATTTAGTCCAATAAACTAAAATAATCATTTCTCATGTAGAGGTACTGATAATATATGAATGATTTTGTGGAATCAAAATGGAACCTATTATACGAATATAGTCATTGATAATCCTTTTATACAAGTCCCATGTCATCAATATTGATCCAAGATCCATGATTTGAGACTTCTTTTATCATCATCACCCCCTTTGAAAGAGGTGTTGGTGTGTCCTTGGTTATTTGGATCTATATATATTGCTATTTTTTAACCCATTCACACTATAATCCATGTATAATGGCCCAAAATTTTGTATATATCCTCTATGGAATATATGATTGAAATGAGATTTCATTTATATTAGGCTTTACCTTTCCTGTTCACATTCCCTCACCCTGGGAAAAATTTATTCGACCTTAAACACTAACCTTCATTCTCTAAAATCTTATATCCTTAACCAATTATTAAATGTGACACAAAAATGTATCATGCTAAAAACCAAAAAATTGTGGAATGAGAAATATTCAAGTCTCCAGTTTTTAGCCTCTCACTTTGAAATATTAGGAAAAATCTATAGTATAAATAAAATATTTGAAAATATTATAAGACTCACCATGTTACCCATGTAAAAAAGTTGAGTTGTGATCACTGGATTGACTGGTCTGGGAAAAAGTTAGAGCAATGATTAATTAAATCCCTTCATTTGGATAATTTGTTTAATACATGACAATGAACCCTTTTTGTACCATAACCCTCCTTGATTATCCTTATTCAATTGACTACTTCATTCCTAGTGTTTGCACTCTCAAAAACCTTACCTAGTAATAAGTAATATGTATATTTGTATCATAGCAAAACTTTCATTCGTATATACATTCAGGACTCAATTTTTGATTTCATATTCTCCCCATTTTGGATTTTCATCTAGAAGAATATCATCCTGAGGGGAGGGACCTATAATATCTATATGCCTCAAAAACATCACATTTGACCTCATCATTAGAATATAGTCAGTATTAATCTTTTTTGTATCTATCACATTTCATAATCCTTTGCTTAAAATCCTTATAAAATGATTTACACAATCCCTAGTCTTGCAATTTAAATAAGTTTTATATCCTTGACGTTATGCCTCTATGAGTTGTACTCATTCCCAGATAAAGAATATGATGTTTCATTCTAAAGCCTTCTAACCCTAATTACTCGATCCTAAACAACATAAACCCTTGGTTCGAGAACTATTGACCTAAATTACAAGCACCATTATTCTATTTTTTCTACATATGTAAATGTTTTCTATCATTCACATTAGGTTTTCTTTGCACATGTTACTATGTGGACTTGGATGTCCTTATTCAATGTTATATGAACTTAAGATTTAGTGACATTAGATCAAAGATGTCTAACTTTATACACTAGCATTATTTGGTCGAAATAACATGACACTAAACTACTAATGAAAGAAATAAAATACGTGTTATGCTAATGATCCATAAAGTATGGCCTAAAAAATATAATTTATTTCACTTTATGTTAATTCTATATGTATCCTAGGAAAAGGTTAGGGATGTCAGCATATAAAAGGACTCAAATATTGGGGTTTCACATTATGAACCAGAAAAAGTCAACTTACACTCACAAGATCCATTTTCCTAGGAAAAATATTGTTCATTATTCTATAATTTTAGTGTCCTTTTGAATTTTTGGGATATATATATCAAGTTACCATTTTATGGTCCTCAACACATTGAGTTTTATCGTTAACCAATATGGAATAAATCTAGTTTATGGTGATATTTTTTCTTCCTATACCCATTCATAATCCATGATTAATAGGGGACGTCATAGACACAATTCACATTGGAATCAGTATCTGCTAGGATCATTCCATTTTTTTTTATTACGTGGTTTTGAATTATCTCAATGGTAACCATCGATTTTTATACAAGAAATTTTGAAGCAAAATATGAAGTAATTTTTGAGGAAAATAATGTTGAATATGATTGAGAATACAAAAATTTCTTTTCATTGAATAAAAACAAAGTTAAGAATATCCCCAACTTGCTGTGTCTAGATATTTTTATAGGAAAAGGTAAAGAAATCAAGACAAATCCTGGTCTATATTATTGCTTAATTTAGCAAGTGGGTCAATTCCTAAAATTTGGAATTGATAGATTATAGAAATTACACTCATTTGGATGATTTATCCATAGAAAATGAGAGTATATCCTTAAAAAAGTAGAAATTTATTAACTAATTCATACAAATGAAGAAAAATCGTTATAATTTATAGTGGAAATGCTTTCAATATTGCTATATGGGCCTCATATTCATGTATATTTACTGTTTGAATGACCATTTGATCACAAAGACATGATTAATTTATAATATAACTGCTTCAATCTTTCATAGTCACATCCACAACATCCACTTTTTAACTATAAAATAAATGGTGTTAACTCTATTAGATCATAAATTACTCTCAAGTGATTAAATTGGTATTTATGAGAATCTTTAGTTGTTGGTAATAAAATATTAATACACCCATAACATGAAAAATATGGATATGTTATTCAATATTTTTACAAAAAAAATCAATGGATTTTCATTGATAAATGCATAGAATTTGTTCCAATATGACTTCCTTATTATTCAATTTTATGAAATATCCCTTGGATCTGAACTCTGTTAAGTAACAACCACTAAAATATAATTAGGATTAAAATCCATAAAATAGGAAGAACATTATACTATGGGATAATTATGGGAGAATATTCAACTACCGGTCTTTAGTTGGAATTGAGGGACAACTCGGTAATATTAGACTTCATTGGTAGATAAATTATGTAGGATAAAAAGAATTAAAATCACCAATACAATATGTATCCTCATGTTCAACCTCTAAACCTATATCTCTATCGATATAAAGAAAATGTGATGATGAGGACTCATCATGATTCATTGAATACTCTATTATGGGATCTTCTGGTTGGAAGATCTACTCAAAGGTGGCCTTAGGGTGTGATCTCTATGATGAGAATTGTCTTCTAACTCATTGGAATTCTTAACCCAACACTTCATTTGTGTAAATCATTGTCCATGTCCTAGTATAATCCCATAATAATTAAATGAGAGTGCTAGTGGGAGGTATAATGATCTTTACAATTATATATTCTCATTCCAGAATCATCCAATGTTTAAAATTATAATATGATATATCTCCCTCTTAAATATTATAAAAAGGAGTAAGGATATCGTATATAAATATCTGATTTTTTGTGAGAATATGTAAGTGGAATATAGCTCACAGATGATCAGATCATTCAACCAATATAGTAGGACCACATCCTAGAAGTAAATTATAAAGGGATGATATTCCTTTGTACACTACTATTGTTGATATCTATTCCAAAATCCATATTACTATATGAATCAGGAATGAAATCTAAATGATTCATCGACAAGTTAGGGAAAACAATAACACTAATAGGAATTTCTTACACATGAAAAATGTTGATAAATATTGATGTAGACATGAAATAATGAACTATTAAATTGTTCAAGAACTCACAGCATAAGAAATATTCTTTCATCTAGACATACAAGAATTGGAATGGACCAATGATCCAGTACAGGTTCCTCGCATATTATATATGGCCCTACATGTGATAGATATAGGTGACAACTAGTACTGGTTGGTTGATTGGTCTCCCTTATGCTATTCAAACTTCTATTACCCTGGTTCTAACCTAAACTCCTAAGAAGAAATACCCAATAGTAAAAACCATCATCTGAAGAAAATGTTTAGAAACCCCTCGAGTCACAAAAAAAGATCCATATTTGGGATTATTATATTCCCCTAACAAGGATTTAGGGATACACTTAAAATAACCCAATATGAGAAGTCAATATCTATAGTTTTCAAGTGAGGGTGATATACTAAATGTGTGACTCCTTGACTTGATCTATTTTTTGAAGGAATTTTTTTATCAATTATATTAATGATATGATTGAATGAAGGCTAAGAATCCTTCCACGAATTCTATCTTCTATGATTAGTATATCCCTTACCCATGGGGGAGTTTGTCCTATGTCTTCTCAAACATTTTCCATGTGAAGGAATTCATATTGAATGTTATCGAGGATTATGATTCCCCCATGTTATTGTATATCTCAAAAACTAATTCATAATTCAACATGATGAAGACATATATTTTAGTGCTTATAAAAAATGAATAAAAATATTTATGGTATTTGATTATTTTTCTTATACACTATGAATTGGTATACCATAAAACAATATATAGTTCAACTATCTACTAGTTTTCATTGAACTCTTTTGTTCACCTAGACATATCAATCCTTCTCATTTGAGAAATTACCTCAGGATGTATGTCCCACATCAGACTCCACCATTCATTGGGATTGTCTAGAGAAAATTCTAGTATGGATGAGTAGTCTTTAAAAAAATGTTATTATCATTATTGTTGATTATAATGAATACGTAGTTAGTTTCTCACCATATAATTTTTCCCTTGACATGCTTCTTAGAAAATTTATCCTTCACTAGTAATGATTAATTTAATGTAGTGTAAGGAAGATGAAAACCATATCGACAGAATTTTTTGATGAGGTGTAGAAAAAACATAATATATGGAATACAATCCAAATTTGGGAAATATATCAGACAAAAGTCATTCTCAGAATGATGGTGAGAGAAGAATCCATAAGGATTCCTTCTAAGGAATGACATGGTATTGAGGATCATCTTTTTCATTTCTTGTAATATAAACTATTCTTCAAGTGGTTGTCATCAAATCAGATAGATGAGAAGATTCGGGGAAAATTTTATTTGTAGATAAGAATGATGGTAGTCATCCAAAAGGGATGAGAATATTGCAAATCCAGTGATGGTAGATTATTGTGTGGACAATATTCAATCAACATGGTTCACCATGAGGACCATGAATGTCTTCACATGTTTCAAATAGTGGACCACATAGATAAAAAAGGCTCAAATAGTGTACATTTACCAAACAATCCATGGGGGTTGTCACATGGTCCATGAACTCATCTCACAAACTACAATATTGACCACACAATTGAGATTATACAAATTAGTTTCCATGTTTCCATAATTTTGTATTTAATTTTTAGTGATGAATTTTTTAGTGTGATTCATATAAGATATTGTGAGTTTTGTAGAAGAAGGAAAAGTACAATTTAAGGGCCCAAAATCACTTATTTATACGGCACCACCATGTTATGAAAAACCTAGAAACTAAGACAATTTTTTAACTTCCTTAGAATCAACACTTTATCATTCATAAAAGTCCCAATTCCATGGAGGCCAATTATTGATTCCCATTATGTTGATAACACCAAATAATTTGCACCAAAAATAAAGAAAGTAGTTTAATTCAATGATTTGTTGAAAATATTTTGGATGAAGTGTAAATGCGTCCTAAAATACCATGAGGTCCCCAACACCCATGAGGTTAATCCCTGATGATTGATAAGTCACCGATCAGGAATTTCATACAGCCAAGCAATGAGAGAGCATCCTTAAATGACGTTATGAATGATATCGCATCCCACAATGTCTATTAAACACACCATGTTATAGAATTGTTCAAATATTATATGTTTAGTTCCTTATAAAATTTTAATGGTAAAACTATGTAGTGATAAAGTGCTATTCAAGAAACATTGGGTGGTGTGACCATGTGGTGACAGTCAAATTTTTTGATTTTCTATGGGTCCATTTCATAGAATATTCATGGAAAATTGGAATTGAATCAATTTAATTTTGGAATTCATAGAATATAGGGTGTTAATAAATTTCGCACTCCCTTTTTGAAAATAAATACAAGGGATGATATGGAGAATAGAATGAGATATTGTTGAGAGTTTATAAATTTATCTTTGGAAATTTCCCAATGTAGGTAAATTAAAAGGGAAATAAATATACATACAGAGGTTAATCTAACAACGTTAGGCTATTCTTCAGAAGAATACCATATAAGGATACTCTTGTAAAGATGATTGGAACATTTAGAGCCTATACTGGCTATGATAGTCTTCTCCCACTAATCTAGCCAGACCTCACCAAGTCAAATACGAACTTGTGGAAGAAAATCCAACCATGCAACAGCCTCTACAAGTGGCCTACCTCACGAGACACACTCCTAAAACACCCCCTATTTAATTAGTTTTACCCCTTATTTGGTAACTATTTCTTCCTTAAATATTTTTTGGCTTCTCTAGTTTGGAAGTCGTATATGGATATCGTTAAGCAAGGTTGAAAATCTAATAAGGAAAGCATGAAGCCTCCTTAAAGACCATATGACTCAAACGATCATGGAATAAACATCATTGTAAACCCCTTCAATCATGGATTCACAGGATAAAAGGAGGCCCCAGTTCAACTTTCTGAATGGGAAGAACCTTCAAGGGGATCAAGATTTTGAATTCCATTGATAAAGAGGGTCCCTATAAAAAATACATTGAGATAGTCTCCCATAGGAAAATGATCAATTTAATCCATATCTATTAGATTAGTCAAGAATAATACATTATTATTTCTTGTAGGGTTTCGTACTCCTACCTCAATACGATTACCTGGCCTACTAAACTGTAGGAAGATATGAGGGTGAGATTTCCCTTAGTTATAGGAACCATGATGGTTTATATTTATGATTCCATCACAGTGTCATGAATACTCACAAATGGGCCTCATCCACAAGTGTAAGCCCCAATTGCATCCCTTATGGGATTCATCTTCAGGTGTATTCTCCGTCTAGACACATTGTTGAAATTTTCTTTATATTCTATTATATCTTATTTCATACACCAAAAAAATAACGTTGGATTAAAAATATGATTTCATCATGTGATTTAAAAAATTAAAACATATTAAAAAATGGGACTCTACTTTTGGTGTAATTCCCAAGCATGAATTTTATCTGGGCCAGTTCAGTGCATAATACCCACTAAAATTATATCGTATGATCCCATGAAATGTGTATGATCTTCCAAATTCTATTTTTTCTGACATGGATCATGACTCATTTGGGAATAGAGATTTGGTCTTTTCATGACATGGAAATGATAAAAAAACCTTCGATTTGGGCCCCTTCCATTGTGTAATCCGTAAAAACCATTTTCCTCTCAAAGTTTTATATATCTCCTAATACATTCCTTAATTTAGTGAAATCTATAATTAATCACCCTAGGGTAGGATCATATGCATATTCCTCACACAATTTTCTACTGTTGTACATTATGTTGATAATGTGACCCAGTATGATGTTTAACAATGTGGAATACATCCTATTCAACCAAAAATAAACTATATGAGAACATTCATACATTGTGATGATAAAATAAATGGTATAATCCTTTTATATGACCTTAAACTATTTCACTAAAACTATATGGTATATTATTCTTATCTAAAAAATGATATATAGGATACATCGTTGATTCCAGAAAATAGTATTACTATATATCTTTTATTTTATAGGTGAACCTACTGAGTTAAACTCTAAAAAAATAATATTCCATAATTTGATGAAAATCCACATGGAGTCATGCCCCCACCTTAAGGTACATATTTTATTTAGGTCTTACCATATTTTCTTTTGGTCCATATTCCCTAATAATTTTCTTCATAAATCTATATCCATGATAAAAAAATTCCCCCTCCATGAGGCAAATGTTTCGTCTAGGTAACATCTAATCTCTTTTGTTAGGTTATATTCCTAATTAAGTCATACTTCTGATCACAAGGCAATATTACAACTTGCCAAACCCCATCCATTATCATTGGGAAATATTCTCTCTATGATCAATAAGAAAGGTCCACTTATAAATAAGTCTCACACTAACCATTGGCATAAACTTTTTCACCTAGAAATTAAATTCTTCATGAAATTAAACTACTAAGTATTAGTCATTTTAATAATTCATTAAAACATAATACATTTCATGTTAAGTGGAACCAAATTATGTGTCTTATAATTACTTTTACAGTGAGAAATAATATGACTATTTAACTGTCCTTATAAAAAATGTATAAAATTTCTCTTTTGATGAAATTAAACTATAAAGTGTCTGATAATTGGGATTTTATCTTAAATGTATTCCCTTCACCCAATAAGTTTCGAGATAGTGAACACATTTAATGCATGAAAATTTCTTCTAATTCATTCACACATCCAATCTATTTACCATAATTAAATTGGGTAACCATTAGTGTTATTTACATTAATTGATAAGATTCACATACATGCTTTAAATCTACAAGGGAGTCCCCGATTAAGAAATAATCCCCCCAAAAGTTACAAATGATCCTAGACACCCATACTCTTAGTTTGATGCATATTCATGGAGTCACTAGTATGAATCAATGACCACATTCCTTTGTAAATAATGACCATAAAATGATAACAAACCATACAAAGATAATATCCAATTGAAATAGGTATGTATGAATTTCATAGGTGAAAGTGTATGTTTGTAACTTATAATTATGGTGGCTACATTTAAAAATCTTAACTATATGAAAATATTTCATAATGAATTTGAATCATGAAAAATTTAATTTCCATTATATGATCCCTATGTTGGATAGTGATTGTGACACATGTTGGTCTATTAGATACAACTGGCATTTGAATTTTGATAGAAAGAATTTATAGTGGATCCCTGATACACTTTTTATTTCTTAGTTTATTTATATTTACATCACACATAAATTTTTTTTTTAATTTATGAATAATTTATTTATTTCATGATATGGGGAATAAAGGATTCTATTTGAATCTTTCACTATTTTTAGAAGAAAAAGGATCTTAAATTTTAATATTTATTTATAAAATTCAAAGCTTTTTAAATTATTCTGGATATTATGTTTTCTTCAAATTATTAATTATAAATAGTTTTTCAATGTAAATTTTATTAAATATTATTTTATTTTCCAATATATTACATATTGATGTTTTGAAATCTTACTGTGCCAAGGATATTATCATAGAGAAGAAATTTAATTATCTTACATATCCAAATTTTCTCTAATTCAAAAAACATTTATATATCAGTTAAGAAAAAATAAATACATCATGTATCATTGAAAAATATATTATAGATTGACGAAAAATTTACGCATATAATTTTGAGAGTAAAGAAACATACCAATATGAAATTTACTATTTATGATCCGAACTTATGAAAATATATCATGTAATGATATTTTCTTATGGTAAAAATTGTTATGAATCATATATCGGGCTAGAAATTATGTTTTGTATTTCTTAAGTATAGAATTTCACTAAGTATAAAATGTGGAACATTTCAATTGAGAGAATAATTATTTCACATACTAATTTGTATCTATGTAAATTATGTTACATCAAGACAAAAGATTACTTATTCATCAAAAGTTATAGGACCTTTCTTATAAATTTAATTATAATAAAAATTATATTTTGTATAAATGTAATTAAAGATTTTTACATAAGATAAAAATGTTATAAATATCATTCTCTTATGTATTGAAAATATATTGAAAAATATATTACTTTTTAGTGCAGTTATATATTTTCAGAAGTTTGAGTTTTTTAAATTATTTGTATACATCAAATGTATTCATTATCAATTTACAATAATATTTCATATATTGTGAGGCTCGAATTAAAATGGTTGTATTTATTTATCTTTTATTCAATATAATTTCAAGGATTATTTCAATGAACTAAATGATGATTTATGAGGGAATTTCTTTTGTTAAGACTAATTATTTATTTAAACTACTATTATTATATGCATACTACTACTTATTTTTAGAGAGTACCAAGACTATTAAAGAGACTCACCCACATGGATATTATCATTTAATACATATGGTGGAAAGTCATAGAGATTTTTTAATGAATAAAATATATGTTTTTATTCTCTCTTTTTAATGGATGAATAATCACAATGTATAAAAGAGATACTAATCTATTTTTATACAAACATGCTGCATGATTAAACTCTATGACTGATAGGCCCATCATAATTTCTATTTTCCTAAGGCATAGATAGAATAACTGAGATTCATTAATAGTTAATTATGTAAGGGATAAGAATAATATTTATATTTTATCAATCTATTAATAAATTACAGTGGATTAACTGATTTTGTTTATTTTTATTAAATTTTCATCACTATCTTGTATCACATTATGGATTATATCACCCTTAAAAGGAACCATTGGTTCTTCCCATGTGATCAAAATGTATTTTCCCTATTTATTTATTGTATTATTAAAAGGAACATAGTTAGGGTTACATATTTAGAATGCATGAAGTATATCTTCACCCATATAAAGGAATGTCAAGTTTTTTGATTATCTGTTGAACGTTTTCGGTGGTATTTTATACCCTTAAAATATCATGTCATGGATGATTATTTCATAAAATTATAGGTTTTTATTTACACTTACAATATAATATCTATAATGGATATCCATTCTTCATGTTTGTGATTTTAAGATTAGATATAGGATAGTTTGGATCCAAACTACAACAAAATACCCATTCCAAATTAAATAGTTTACTATTTACACTCTTTCCGCCTAAACTATGCTTATTGTTGAAGGATATATATTTTAATATTATAATCTACTAAATTATACAATAAATTTTAAGTTAATATGATTATTTATGATTGAAAATTCACAACTCAGCCCTCTTTTATTGATATCATCTTAGGTGGGACCTAATAATTGGTATGAGAGCAGGTTCTTTCTAGATAGATTTTTATTGACGTGGTCTATTATTTAATATAATATGTTTAACCTTGGTAGTAGTATATTGTATTTCTGAAAATAGTTTTGTTTTTAATTTTTATCCTATTCAAAATAGTCTAAAGGAAATATCATTTTTTAGTAATCAAAAGTTAGGGGGTTTAAAATGTGAATCCTCTCAACCCACCTCATTTCAATGGTACTAAATTTAGTTAAAGGAAGGATAAAAGAATGTTTTTTATGAATATAGGTATTTAGTACCATAATATCATTTATGTAACTTATAAATTACCTAATGTTGAAATTGATACTTTAATTAGAAATAATTACATTAAATATGTTTTGAATTAAAAAATTATGATAATTCATTAATCATCTCTTAGTGAAAATCGTAATAGAAAAATTTATTCCTATAGAACTACATCAAACATTTATAGGAATTTAAAATTCACTTATTAATTCATATAAAACATGAAGATAATCATGTTAGGTACAAATATGGAAAAATTTATAGAATTTGGTATGTTTGATCATAAATGTGTTAGAGATATATATAAAAGGTTTACTAATACTATAAATAAAATATGTGATCTTGGTGAAACTGAGAATGATAAAATTTTCATTAAAAAATTATTTATCTTATACAAAATAAGTGGCATCGAAATAATGTTTTCATTGAACAAATTAAGGAATTTACTAAACATACCCTGGATGAAATTATTGGATCATTAATATAATATGGGTATGCGTTAAAGAATATTTATAATGAATTTAATGATAAGAATAAGGTATTTGATTTGATTTTTAATTAACATATATATTTTTAATCTTCTAATGATGGTTGAGGTTATTCTACTAGTGATAAATGTAATGAAATAATTCAAGTTTCACGTTGTATTAAAATAATTTTAAAGGAACGGTAAAAATAATCAATTAAATAATATATTCAAGAAATATTTTAAAAGGAAAGGCGGGAAACATAATAATTATGTTTATATTAGATGATATGAATGTAAGAAGATACGCCACACTAAATATGAATGTCCTATTATGAAAAATGAAAAATAATACAAGAAAAACTAGAATAGGTCAGAGGAGGATTCATTTTCTTGTTATTATTGTATATTTGATTTAGATTGAATAAAATAATATTTAAGTAAAAATAAAATCGGTAACCTTGATTTTATGAGAAAACGTGATAATGTTTTATTTATCACATTATATATCATGTTATTTATGTGTTTTGAGTAAATATTATAAGAAATATATAAATATTTTTTCAATGAGAACCATTGATAAAGAAAATAATTCTAGTTCTCATTCTAATTCCATATATTCTTTTGGAATTAGAAAAACCATTATTTAGTAGTTGAATGAAATATCTTATAAATTTTATAAATAAATATAAAATATTTAAATCATGATTAAAATGTTGAGTAAGGATACTTATAACCATTTAATGAAAAATGAAATTTCAAAATATTATAATTTTAAGATTAATGATGTGATAAAGGTGAAATTAAAATATTTGATGGATAATTTATCGACACTAAATGAAGATAATAACAGTTGAAAAACGTATACTTTATGAACTAAAGAGAAAATAACTAATGATTTGGTAACTATAGAAATGAAAAAAGGGAATATTAAGGATAATGTTTTAATTTTGAAGGATATTTTATCCAACAAAAATTTTGGAATTAAAACTCTAGATGAGTTTTAAAATAATAGAAAAATTATAAATCAAATTCAAATATAAATTTTTATGGTTTTGAAGGAATATTGCCTCATATGTATCAAAGCAAGTTTAGTAAAGGTAAAATAACATATCTCTTTTTTATATGTATCATATGTGCTATATTTGGGCATTATTAGGATTACTACTATTTATAATTTATTTAATATTATAGTTAAAATATATTTTAATTTCTGAATATTATTTTTAAAATAATTAAACTAATCCTTATATAGATTGGGTTCCAAATAAATCATATGTGAATCTAATTGGGCATAATCCATTCTATATACCAAAGTGGGAATATTATATTTTTCACAGCAAGAATACCTTCTAGTATAATCTTATTGTATATTGTCATGAACTTATTTTTCAAGATTCATTTAATCTAGTAAGCTAGAGTAGTTTTATTTTATTTTTTATATTTTATTGTGAACTTAATTGTTGGATACATTTAATACATTTATAATTTTTAGTAATTATTTGAATATATTAATTTTTTTCATAGATCCTGGATTTATTAATTTATTTAAGAGTAGTTTCTTGAATGCAATATTAATGAAGTGTATAAGTATTCTACATGTGATTACTTTTATTACTGAGAATAGAGAAGCATCGATTGAGGGAATATTTCACTTTTTATTATCAGTAATTTATTTATTTTTTGTCTTCAAATTATACTTTGAGCAAATTTAGGGGAGGGAAATGTTCGATATTCTTTTATTTGGTACCCACGTAATTAAATTTTATAGGTTAATATTAATTTTTTTAACAAATATAATTCATTCATTGTAATATTTTTCATAAGGGATAATGTGTTATGTTATTGGGGGAGAGTTTTATTACATGGACTTATTTTTATCATTTAATTTTAACTAATTCATAAAAATGGGTATAATTATATATATTAGAATATTTATGATATTTTTGGTGCTTTGTTTTATAATTATAAAAAAGGGTGACAATGTGGCTAATGATAAATTAATTTGGATCCTTTCTATTTGTTATATTTTTAGTGTTTTTATTATTATATTACTCTCAAATGTTTTTTAATTATTTGTTATGAATAATTTATTTATAATATTTTTTAGGTAATAAAAGATTCTATTTGAGGATTTCACTACATTCACAATAAAATAAGGATATTTTATTTTAATTTTTATTCATTATTTAGTCATATTATTATTTTTGGTGATTATTATTCTTGATATTTTATTTTTCTATAATTATTTAATGAAAAAAATTACATACTAAAATAATTTTTGTATGATTAGAGATTTTTTTAAATATAATAATTATTGAGGTTCTGAAACCTTCTTATGTTCACAATATTACACATAATAAGGATGTGATTCAAATATCTTATGTATAAAATGTATCTCTACGTTGGAAAACATATGTATCAGTTAACATAGAAGAAATATACTATACATATTTAGAAAATATATTATTCATGGATAAAATACTTATGAATTGAAATTTAATAGAGTAGAAAAACTTATTTGTAGGAAAATATGTAATGTATCACATGAACATAAAGAAATATAATATAAAATAATATTTTCTTGAAGGAAAAAATGTTAAGTATTTTATCTGGTGCTAGAAAATATGTTATGTATTTTGAAATCTCATTTTTCTTCTAATTATAAAATGTTGCACATTTTATAGAAGAAAATTATTTAATATTGAGATTTACAACCAATCCAATTATGTTACATATATAGAAAAACTTATATATTCATCTGAATTTATAGGAATTATCTAAACCATTTATTTTGAGTAAAAACTGTGTTATATATTCACAGAATTCCATTATATTTGTTTTGTCAAAAATGTTACACATCCCATAATCCTATACATACAATATTGATAAAAAATAATACATATTAATGGGGTTATAAAATTTAATAAGTTAGAGTTAAAAAATTACTTTCATTTAGATAGAGTATTTTTTACTAGTTTACACTAATATTTTAGAGATTTTGGTATTTAATTTTATATGGATGTATTTTCAAAAGGTTTAGTCCACATGGTTTCATGAATTATTTCCCAGGATTAAAAGCCTATTTATCATGAATTATTTATTGTTAATACTAATGGTTTATTTGATTTATTATTAATATAGGTTTACTTCTGCTAAACATTATAGAGTATAAGACTACTAAAGATACTTACCCAAGTAAATATTATCAATTATCATTTATTAGGGAATCCTATACTACCCTTTTTTTGGACTGGGTTGGAAATTCCAAGTGAATTGGAAAATTTTGTTTTGTAGATAGGAAAAATCATAAACTAAGAATTCGAATGTAAATTTGAGAACCAAAATACATAAATACTATGTTTTAGATGTGGTTAAATGCTAGAAAGTTGTCTCCAGTGTTTGGTTCAGTTCCAGAAGCATCAAGATTTGATTTTTTTTAGAAAGGTTGAGGTGTGATCATTTTTTTGAATAGTTATTTTAAAATGAATACCCCAACCATGTTTCCCTATAAGGTATGTAACATGGTTTTTTCAAACCATGCAACCAAGGTTGAATGACCGTTTGTGTTATCTATAGAAAATCCCTGAGGGAATCACATGACTTGAACACTGTTTGATAAACCATGTGCCTAGCTGTGAAAGGGGTATTTCTATTAAAATTGTGTTATTGCTTGGTTGGAACAGAGTTTTCCAATCCATGTGGTCCATTAAAGAGAAAAATTATGATTTTATCCCTCGACCCTTTAACTTCTCTACTATATTTCCACTCCCTCTTTTTCCTTGGACATGTGATCGCTCAAGCTCCGATGTTAGTTGTCGAATGAGGATATAGTTATACTTATTTAGGGATTGGAATAACTCAAAATTAGATGTGTTAGAATAAGAACTGTGAGTCTATAACTCATCTTTCCTATTTTTTAGTTTATAATATCACTTTTGGTTTCATCAATGTGTGAGATCATATTCCTTATTTTCATTGAATCTATCAATTCATCCAATTTATCTCATCTTATATCGAGTCAAATCCTAATATTGGATGATTGATGTTTCATAAGAATGAGGTTGTTGGTATATATGCTTTTCCCGTAAATTTTTTTCATATATAAAATTATTTGTTGTGTGACAAACCAGACTTCCCAAGTTTTTCCCTTAAAATTAAAAATTACAAAAATTAAACAATTGGATAAAAAAATAGATGTTATGTAGATCACATTACATTGTTGTAATAAGATGGCATCAACCTGAGCCAACTCTTATAGCAACATAGATTACAATATTATTCTATCGTCCTTGACTAGGGATTAAACCACCCATTATGTATGTTATTTAAATGCCTTGCAACATTTATAAATGCCTAAATAAATTTAAAATAGTTGAGATGTACTTCCCGGACCCAGATATCTTTCTATATTCATTATGTTTTTGAACCATTAAATCTTATAAATTGATTTGAATTGAAATTTGTTTAATGAAACATGTTAGGTGAATTATATACTCGAAAGGGTGTTTCTAAAAATCTTTATATTGATTATAATTAGAATGGAAAATTGCATGGTTAAATTTACAATGATAAGAATTTTATACCTTATCCTTAATTTATAGTATGTAATTGAAGAAATAATGTCCATTATTATAATATTAAATGATTTATGTTGGTGAAAGGACATTCTGCCTTGAGAGATATCAGGTTCCTCTTTACAGAACACCTAGGTTAAGTTCTCATACAGATTGTTGGACTACTTTATACTATAACATTACAGAGGGACCATGGATAGGGTTGCGAACATGTTGTTATATTCACCCTTGGTTGACGAGTTTGGACATATATCTTAACATAACTTGGGTCGTTGGTCATTACAATCAACCCACCACAATAGGGATGATGGTCCGATGCTTCACATCATTGATCATGACACTCAGTAATGGAATCCCTTATTACTTGTGAAACATGAACAATGAATACCTTATTATTCTTGATACTTGGGAATAAAATCCCACATTATTCAATGAGGTATATGGGAATGGAGACCCTTAATTAAAATATGATACTCTAATGTTTATAAATGGATGCTGGAGTAACACCATGAGTCCTTGTTTTCACTATGTATATATAAATATATATATATATATATAAACGTGTGTTCGTTTTTATTTATATATAATATATATACATACACACTTATATATTTTGAAGCGCCCAGATCAGTGTGAATCACTGAGAGGGGGAGGGGGTGAATTAGTGATCCTTTAAAACTTTTTACTAATTGATTCTTAATCAATTAAACCTCTATGGCTTGTTAAGGCCTCGATCCACTCTTCTTATGTCTCTCAACCTTTCTCGGATAATGCATTAATGAAAAGGCACAGGACACAAGGATTTACAAGGTTCGGCACCAAAGGCCTACATCCTTGCCATGCTCTCCCAGCATGGATTCTCCCATTATAATCGATTAGTATTACAATGGTCGATACAGAGTCCCACTGTATCTCTCCTGAGTCCCATAGGAGGGTCTTTATACTGCGTCCCACAGTGTTACCAGAGTCCCACTGGCCTGCTCCAGAATCCCACTGAAGACTTCTTCTCCCTGAGTCCCACAGGGTCTTCTCCTGGCTCCTCGAGTCACACGAGTAACTCTTCTTCTCTTTAGCTCTTCAAGTATCCTCAGCTGTCTGGGATAAAGACTGCTGGCCTTGCTCTGTACCTCTGATCACTTGTGATGATCAGGTCTTCTCGTCTTGCTCAGGATTTATCTCCTTCTTCAAAGGATGACCTGGCTTCTCTCCAACTACTGAATACTCAGACAAATGATGTCTTTAACTTCAGTCTGGTGCAGTCTCAGTTCACTTCAACTTCATGCACTGAGTGCATGGCAACTCTGAATCCTCATGCACTGACTGCATGGCTTCTCAAATTCTTCAAGATCTTCTGGTCTTGGACAACTCAGATGCACACAGCCTGATTTAGCTTTGTTCATGTGTGCACGTGCATGCATGCATGCATGCACTCTTCCTTTCCTCTTCTTGGTGCAGTAGACCCACAAAGGGTGTAGTCACTTTAAGCACACACACCTTCTTCCTCCTTCACACACTTTATCCAATTTGTTTACACACTTAGAGTGTGTTCTACTTTAGTGTGGGTCACTCCTTATTTTACTTCTAAATGTTTACACTTTTAGTGCACACACTAGGTTCGGCCTTTTAGTTCTTTTACACACACAAATGCCTATGGCCTTCTTCCCTTCTTGTGCACACACCTAGGCTTCGGCCAACTTCTTGCTCACTTTGCACACACACTTAATGAGTGTGGTCTTCTAACCACTTGGCACACACTTGGCCTTCCACTTTATCTTGCACACAAAAGGCACTATGCCTCGGGTCTTCTTGCTTTGCACACCTACTGCCCGTAGGGTGTTCTTCCTTCACTTTGCACACAAGCACAAGGCCCGACCTTCTTCTTCTATTCCACCTGAATGCCAAAGGAGGCGCGCAAGGGTCTGCTTGAGCCGCGGCCAACTCCTTCTCCAACAGCTGCACAAGGTACCAAGCCCTCGGGTAATCTTCTCCACTTGGCACACACACACTGCCGCACAAGTGTCTTGAGCCGCGGGGTGCACTGGCACTCGGGTGTGCAGGATGCAATACCACGAGGCGCGCAAGCCACAAGGGTGAGGACACCTTGGGCGCGCAAGCTACTCCTGCCGCGCAAGTATGCGGGCAGGGAGAGCTCTTCCTGTCGCACAAATAATGCGCGCAGGGGACCTTCGAAGCCTTGGGTGGCTCCGGAACCTTCAGCCGCGCAAGTTCTTTGTGCGGGGCTTCTACTTCGCGAGGCACAAAGTGCTCCGCGGGACTCCGGATCTTCAACAAAAGATCAGCAAGCTTTTCGGAGGTCTCGACCTCTCTTTATATAGGCAAGGCAGAGGTGGTTTATCCGCGTGAGAAAAATCTTGAACCACCGAGATTTCCGGATCTCAAGTTTCTGTAAAATCTCGTTTCTCTCCTCAGTTTCCACCGCGGGTTCTTTCCTTATTTTTCTCTACGTGCATGCGACTTAGAACGCATGCACGACCTCTTTCGGTCCAAACCATGCAGAACATAGACGCTCAAGGCCTCGGCACATCGTTTTCCTTCGGCCTTCGTGCAAATTTCTTCTCCCGTTGCATACAAGCTCATTTTAAAGCATGGATGTGTTCGTTGTGGCCGGACGAGCTCAATGGAGTCTTCGGATCAAACAATGGTGGGCGGGAGCTCGAAAACATGTCGTCGGGGAGGCTCTGGTTCAGCGGGAGACGTCGGGTGGCTTCGGGGTGGCTCAACGAAGGAGATGAGCCGGGAGCCGTTGGATCGGGCGAGCGAAATACATCGGACGACCTGGATCAGATCGCCTCACCGCGGATCAGATGTGCGGCCGAGATCGGGCGCGCGATCGATCGTGCGTCCAGGATCGCTCCCGCGGAAAAATTCACCGTCCGACATCGAAACTCCGCGAGATTTTCTCACGGTTTAACAAACAAGCGCTCCCCCAGCCTCCTCAATTGAATCTCCTCCCTCCACGGTGCCGCCCCGCACCGTGTTCTCCCTACGGGCGCGCTCTGCGCCCACTCTCGCCTCTGCGGGCGCGCTCCTAGTGCCCACTCTGCACACTCGGGTGCGCAGGTTTCACCACCGCGTGTCCTCGGGGGCTCACACATGGCCCCCTGCCGCCTTGTGCTTGCACCATGGGATCCCCCATGGGCGTGGCGCCTTAGGCCCACAAGTGCCTTGGGGTTGAACCCGTGGGCTGGCCTTGGCGGGCCTATTTTTTGGCAAAGGACAGAATAAACACTTTGTTGAAAACAAAGTTCTCCTAATGTATAAATGCCAACCCAAGTTCTTCCAAGCCAAATGCCACTTCAAATTATTCTTCTCCATTTCTCTCATTTCTTCATTTCTTCTTCATAAGAATTCTTCCAATCTCCTCAACATATATTCATTACTTAGGAGGGACTTCTTCAACTGAATCTCATAAATCACACATGTTCTTCAACATTCTTCATTGATCTAATCAGTGATCAATTGGATCTTCTTCTGATTCACATGCAATAAGAGTTAGTACATGGACTTCTTTAATCCACTTCATCCAATTAGAAGTTGTGGATGGATCCCATTCAATTCGTCATGCATTGTCTTAACAATGCATGGCCTTCTAGAGCTTGTTGTGACATTGTATCCAGTTGATACAAGTGCTTGGAACTTTGAGGATCAGTTCAACAATCGTCAGATTTCCATGGAGAATGTTTCAACAACAATTTCCAATACCACTTAGTGAATCTCCTAAGTGACATGCATCTTAGTACCATGGCCATTCTCCTTCATCACCATCACCATCACATCCTTTGGCATTGACATCTTGACATTCCTTGACATCCATTAATTCCAAGACAACTTCATGCCTCATAGACAACAAATGCAACACAGTGCACTTCAATCTCCCTCTTTGTATTTGTTGTCAATACACTAGAGCACATATGAATGGGTCAATATGTGTGCCAACATTTTCTCCCCCTTATTGGCAATCAAATGCAAAGGTGTGGTGTGGTTCTCTTTCAGAGATCTCTTCCTCCCTTATAAAAGCATTTTCTTCAAAGTCACTAAGAGAGGGATGATGTCACATTTTCTCTTGAGCAATGAACCTTTAGTAAATCAGCTCTAAGTCAACTTGGGCTAACCCGGTGTAGAAAACAAGAGTGATATGACCAATGAATTCAAAGCTGTCCATAATTCTCTACACATGTGAGATCATGCTTCGGGGTTTGAAATTTTTCAGATATAACAATGAATTTGCTAAATCCTGCACAACTTCACAAAACTCATTAGAAAGTTCAGGTGCAAAGATAAAGCTCCCCCTTTCAACTTTTTGTCTTCAATCAATACTCCCCCTTAATTGTCATGATGAATACAATTAAGAAACAAGGGATGAAAGTATGATTGGAATACCTTCACTTTTCTTCAAGATGGTATTAATCTAAGAATCCCATCTTCTTCAGATTGGCTCCCCCTCAAGGGGTGCACTCCATTCTGTCCAAACCACTCTCCAGATGAGAATGATCATCATCTTCAATTCCCTACAATGTTAGCACATGTATATACCAAGAGTATAAGGGAATAAGATGGAACCTCCTTGGTTCATTAATGTGAACAACAAGGTTGAGAATATTCTCTCAACCGAGATGTCCCATCTTCACCAGTCTTCACACTTGCACATTTGATCTTCATTGATGATTGTGCTGGTGTGGATCTCAATACATCTTCATGTGAAATCTTCTTCTTCCCTTTTTCCTTAGCAATTGCCAGAACTTTATCTTCAGCTTTTTGCAGATCTTTGGCAAGTTGCAACTGATGTGTCCATATGACAAGTAAATCATTTGGAAGTGTGGCCCCAGTTCTGGAAGTTTCACATGGTTCCTTAGATGCTGTCAAGATACCTTTCTTAGGCAACTTGTTTTCAATCAATCCCTTCTGCTTCTTCTGGATTGATTGTCTGTTTGAGTCCAGTCTGCTTCTATTCAGTTCCATGGCTTGTTCATAAAGATCCATGGTGTGTCCTTTCTTTCCACAGTAGAAGCATGTTTTCTTGGTGGTCCTTCTGGATGCATCACCCTTCTTGGATTTAGACTCCAAGGACTTCTCTTCATTCTTCAAACTCTTCTTGGGATCATCTTCCACTTTTTTATGCTTGCTTCCCAAGGAATCTCTCTTAGCCAGGTTCAGTGATCTTCTCTTCATTCCAGCTTCGGATACATTCGGAGATTGATATGTATCAACTCTTTGACCACTTTTGCAACCATCCCAGATGTTGTCAAGTAATCCAAATCTATTTGCAGTAAACAGATGTCTCTAGACCTGTGGATGTTGCTTCCTTCCTTCTGGCTTGCTCCCCCTAGGCATGGGCTTCCTTTGTGCTTTGACATTTAAAGGATTGTACATACAATCTTTTGCACAATGCCCATACTTGTTACAACACCAACACTGACCCACAAATCTTGACCTTTACAGTCCTTCTGATTGCTGGGTACTTTTCTTGACAAGTTGTGTTGTTTCAAGAGAGCTCTGCTTCTTCATTTTCTTCATCCATACTTGTTTGGAATTATTTTTCCATCCTGCACTTTTTGTGGAAACACAATTAGAAGCATCAGTACAAGATGGTATGGATGGTACCTTCTTTTTAGAAGATGTTGCCCTTTCATTAGAGGATTTCTTTCTTTTAGAATCATCCTTCTCAAAGCATACTTGAGTAGCAACATTTCTTCTTTCAGCTGACTGGGAGGCTTCAGCTTTGGGTGATTGCAGATTTTTCAATATCACCTCCAGTTCTAAGTATTTCATGTTGAGGGAGTTCTTCTCATCCTCAACAGTTCTTAGCATTCCTTCCCAATTCTCCACCAGTTGTTTCATCTGGTCTTCATGCACCTTCTTCAATTCTTGCAATGAATTGTCCAGCTCCTTCACCAATTTGACTTTTTCTTCAAGTTGAGCATCTCTGACATTCATTGAAACTTTGTGCCTCTTTTCCAGTGCATGGAAAACATCTTTGATTATTATTTTAAAGAATTCTTTCTCAGAAAGGCTTCTTTTCAATTCTTCAGTAGTGTCTTCATATCTTTCATTGCAAAGCGATACTGTTTCATCTTTAGCCTTCACCAGCTTTCTGAGAGTGTTGGTTATGCCAACCCTTTTAGCCAATTGATCTTCCATTGCATTGGCTTCTTCTTCTAGCTGTAATTTTTCTTCTTGATGTTCAAGGATGCCTGTAGCTATACACCTTGCCACTTCCTTGGGGACTGCCTTCTGAAGATATTCGATTGCACTTTGAAGATCTTTCATTGTTCCAACTTCATCACAGCTAGGACAAGATTTCTTCATCTTCTTGGCTTGTTTCTTCATCCTGTTTTTCTGAGTCTTGGCAGATATCTCCATTTGAGGCTGGTCGCTCATTTCCTCAAATCTGCACTTCGTAAAGACTCTCTTGGATCTTTTAGAGGTAACCTCCCTCTGATACCAATTGAAGCGCCCAGATCAGTGTGAATCACTGAGAGGGGGAGGGGGTGAATCAGTGATCCTTTAAAACTTTTTACTAATTGATTCTTAATCAATTAAACCTCTATGGCTTGTTAAGGCCTCGATCCACTCTTCTTATGTCTCTCAACCTTTCCCGGATAATGCAGTAATGAAAAGGCACAGGACACAAGGATTTACAAGGTTCGGCACCAAAGGCCTACATCCTTGCCATGCTCTCCCAGCATGGATTCTCCCATTATAATCGGTTACTATTACAATGGTCGATACAGAGTCCCACTGTATCTCTCCTGAGTCCCACCGGAGGGTCTTTATACTGCGTCCCACAGTGTTACCAGAGTCCCACTGGCCTGCTCCAGAATCCCACTGAAGACTTCTTCTCCCTGAGTCCCACAGGGTCTTCTCCTGGCTCCTCGAGTCACACGAGTAGCTCTTCTTCTCTTTAGCTCTTCAAGTATCCTCAGCAGTCTGGGATAAAGACTGCTGGCCTTGCTCTATACCTCTGATCACTTGTGATGATCAGGTCTTCTCATCTTGCTCAGGATTTATCCCCTTCTTCTAAGGATGACCTGGCTTCTCTCCAACTACTGAATACTCAGACAAATGATGTCTTTAACTTCAGTCTGGTCCAGTCTCAGTTCACTTCAACTTCATGCACTGAGTGCATGGAAACTCCGAATCCTCATGCACTGACTGCATGGCTTCTAAAATTCTTCAAGATCATCTGGTCTTGGACAACTCAGATGCACACAGCCTGATTTAGCTTTGTTCACGTGTGCACGTGCGTTCATGCATGCATGCATGCACTCCTCCTTTCCTCTTCTTGGTGCAGTAGACCCACAAAGGGTGTAGTCACTTTAAGCACACACACCTTCTTCCTCCTTCACACACTTTATCCAATTTGTTTACACACTTAGAGTGTGTTCTACTTTAGTGTGGGTCACTCCTTATTTTACTTCTAGGTGTTTACACTTTTAGTGCACACACTAGGTTCGGCCTTTTAGTTATTTTGCACACACAAATGCCTATGGCCTTCTTACCTTCTTGTTCACACACCTAGGCTTCGGCCAACTTCTTGCTCACTTTACTCACACACTTAATGAGTGTGGTCTTCTAACCACTTGGCACACACTTGGCCTTCCACTTTATCTTGCACACAAAAGGCACTATGCCTCGGGTCTTCTTGCTTTGCACACCTACTGCCTGTAGGGTGTTCTTCCTTCACTTTGCACACAAGAACAAGGCTCGGCCTTCTTCTTCTATTCCACCTGAATGCCAAAGGAGGCGCGCAAGGGTCTGCTTGAGCCGCGACCAACTCCTTCTCCAACAGATGCACAAGGTACCAAGCCCTCGGGTCTTCTTCTCCACTTGGCTCACACACACTTCCGCGCAAGTGTCTTGATCCGCGGGGTGCACAGGCACTCGGGTGTGCAGGATGCAATACCACGAGGCGCGCAAGCCACAAGGGTGAGGACACCTTGGGCGCGCAAGCTACTCCTGCCGCGCAAGTATGCGGGCAGGGAGAGCTCATCCTGTCGCACAAATAATGCGCGCAGGGGACCTTCGAAGCCTCGGGTGGCTCCGGAACCTTCAGCCGCGCAAGTGCTTTGCGCGGGGCTTCTACTTCGCGAGGCACAAAGTGCTCCGCGGGACTCCGGATCTTCAACAAAAGATCAGCAAGATTTTCGGAGGTCTCGGCCTCTCTTTATATAGGCAAGGCAGAGGTGGTTTATCCGCGTGAGAAAAATCTTGAACCACCGAGATTTTCGGATCTCAAGTTTCTGTAAAATCTCGTTTCTCTCCTCAGTTTCCACCGCAGGTTCTTTCCTTATTTTTCTCTACGTGCATGCGACTTAGAACGCATGCACGGCCTCTTTCGGTCCAAACCATGCAGAACATAGACGCTCAAGGCCTCGACACTCCGTTTGCCTTCAGCCTTCGTGCAAATTTCTTCTCTCGTTGCATCCAAGCTCATTTTAAAGCATGGATGTGTTCATTGTGGCCGGACGAGCTCAATGGAGTCTTCAGATCAAACAATGGTGGCCGGGAGCTCGAAAACAGGTCGTCGGGGGGGCTCTGGTTCAGCGGGAGACGTCGGGTGGCTTCGGGGTGGCTCAACGAAGGAGATGAGCTGGGAGCCATTGGATCGGGCGATCGAAATACATCGGACGGCCTAGATCAGATCGCCTCGCCGCGGATCAGATGTGCGGCCGAGATCTGGCGCGCGATCGATCGTGCAGCCCGGATCGGTCCCGCGGAAAAATTCGCCGTCCCACATCGAAACGCCGTGAGATTTTCTCACGGTTTAACAAACAAGCGCTCCCCCAGCCTCCTCAATTGAATCTCCTCCCTCCACGGTGCCGCCCCGCACCGTGTTCTCCCTAGGGGCGCGCTCTGCGCCCACTCTCGCCTCTGCGGGCGCGCTCCTAGTGCCCACTCTGCACACTCGGGTGCGCGGGTTTCACCACCGCGTGTCCTCGGGGGCTTACACACGGCCCCCCTGCCGCCTTGTGCTTGCACCATGGGATCCCCCATGGGCGTGGCGCCTTAGGCCCACAAGTGCCTTGGGGTTGAACCCGTGGGCTGGCCTTGGCTGGCCTATTTTTTGGCAAAGGACAGAATAAACACTTTGTTGAAAACAAAGTTCTCCCAATGTATAAATTCCAACCCAAGTTCTTCCAAGCCAAATGCCACTTCAAATTATTCTTCTCCATTTCTCCCATTTCTTCATTTCTTCTTCATAAGAATTCTTCCAATCTCCTCAACATATATTCATTACTTAGGAGGGACTTCTTCAACTGAATCTCATAAATCACACATGTTCTTCAACATTCTTCATTGATCTAATCAGAGATCAATTGGATCTTCTTCTGATTCACATGCACTAAGAGTTAGTACATGTACTTCTTTAATCTACTTCATCCACTTAGAAGTTGTGGATGGATCCCATTCAATTCCTCATGCATTGTCTTAACAATTCATGGCCTTCTAGAGCTTGTTGTGACATTGTATCCAGTTGATACAAGGGCTTGGAACTTTAAGGATCAGTTCAACAATCGTCAGATTTCCATGGAGAATGTTTCAACAACAATTTCCAATACCACTTAGTGAATCTCCTATGTGACATGCATCTTAGTACCATGACCATTCTCCTTCATCACCATCACCATCACATCCTTTGGCATTCACATCTTGACATTCCTTGACATCCAGTCATTCCAAGACAACTTCATGCCTCATTGACAACAAATGCAACACAGTGCACTTCAAATTTATATACATGTTATGACATTTTTGGAGACATTTTTGGATGAAGAAGAAGTAGGTATAGTCAGCCAGGTGTCCTTGGGGAACCTGAGCCCAACATCATTTCATTCAGATTTACTACATTATATTTCTTTTGATATACAATAACAATAAATTATTTTATATTCTCATAATGTATTATATTAGAAACCATTGGTTATGGCCTAATTAATTTATTTCACACCCTCCATGGGTCACCATTTGGTACCCGGACATATCTCTAGGGTGCATGATCTGGGTTCTAGATTCTATTATATACATTATATACAGATATGGGATCTTAATATCATAGGATTGAGCCACATATCAAGATGATCATGGATATTTCCCTTGGGAATTTTTTTATTTCTATTATTCATGTATTGTAATTATGATCTATTTATACTATTTTTATATTTTAGCTTCATATGGACATGAATGGTTGTTTGTTTAGAATTGGCAGGTTTATTCATTTGAAATTTATTGTCAGTTATTATCATACACTAATAATCACTTTTTTTATTCTTTCACTGCATTTGTTAATAATACAGAGTGTATAGTCTCCCCAATGTACAACCATTAGACCTTGGATAATAGTTGGCAGCCACTCAAGTACGGGGAGGTACCCTTCCGACCATGTGGTGACTGGTCTGACTAATGTTTATAGTGTGAAGAGGGTTGGGAAGTTACCAAAGTTATAGATATTTTTTGAATTATAAAATAGTATTTGTTGATATCCATATTTAACGGTGAATAAAATCAACATGTACAAAAGTGATTCAACTTTATTGTTATGTTATAATGCATCATTGTTTGAATCATAGTCTTGAAACTTCATTATCTATACTATTTTGTTTATGAATAGTTTGAATGACCAATTTTCATTATTTGGATGTTCTTAAAGGTCCAAGAATAAAATTTTGACACAAGTGATATTTTCACAACTTATGATGGGTAACTTTGTTTTAATTATTTGTATACAGTCTTCTACAATGAATTATATCACTTAAATGGTTATACCACCCCTAAAAGGTACAATTGTTTCTACCTATCTAAAAAAATTGATTTCACCAGTTGTTTATGACCCAATTAAAAATAAAAAGGTTATAGACTATCCATCAGGAAACCTATATTCTATCTTCTCCATTAAAATGTATTGTTAGGTTTAGAGAATATCTTTATAAAATTCTAGGTATGATTTGATCTCATTAAAATATTATGTTCAGTATGATTCCTTTGTAAAAGTATAGATTGTTTCCAAACTCTAGAAATGATATATCTATAGTGGTTATTTATATTCCAAGTTTAGAGTTTAACGAGTAGATGTTGGATCACTTAGATCCAAACTACTATAGAATCCTTGTTTCTACTTGATTAATTCATATTTTACACTGTTCACACTTCCACATCAACTATTTTTGAACGTTTAATAATTTAATATTATAATCCATTGTATTTCAAAATAAATATTAAGTTACTCTGATTATTTAAAATATAAAATCAATTTAATTATATTTTCATCATCCTTGTTGGGACATAACATTGGATTCTACTAAATATATATAAAAACCCCATTAACATTTTATCAATAATAAATATAAATAGTCAATTAATATCTTATAAAGGTAAAATATTTACCTTTATACTGAAAATTTTTTATTCATGGTTTTTGTACCCCTAATTAATTTCAATGAATCATTTTCTCATAATAAAAACAATTGTATCATAAGTTTAAGGGATGTAAATGTTGAAACCTAGAGGATAACAGATTGATATAACCCATAATGGATCAAGTTTTTTAGTCCAAATCTCTCTTATTTATTTTATTATTTTTCATAAAATCCAAAATTGTACTAATATCTATTATATATTAATAAAAGGTATTAACTGGAAGAAATTCAGTTAAAAGAAAATCTCATAATGAATTTTATTATCTGATATTCAGTATATAAGGGAATATTGAATATTGGTAATTATATAGTACAAATTCATATTAATAGGAACTTTTGAATTTATCATAGTGTTATAACGATAAATTTTTTATATAGTTGAAGGAAGTTGCGTAGTTGAAGGATTGATCCCATTGATAGATTACTACCCATCCTAAGAGAAGGGAATGGAAACTCACATATTTTGAGGTTATAGTAGAAATCCATATGACAAGCTATGCTACTCAACCTTATGAAATAGATTTGAAATTTCTATCCCAGTAATATGATATAACATGTAGTTTAAATTAATATAAATAAATATTTACATTAAATTAATCATTATATGGGAATAATTTTATATTATACAGTTTGAGGTTATATAATAAGGAACATTACATTATGCCTTTTAATGTCATATGACTAAAACAAAATGTATTTTAGTTTCAAATGACATGAATAGGACCACTTGTTGAAGCTTATCTAAGGCTTGAATGAGTATTGGTCATATGTATAAATGGTATTGGTTAGGGAATATTGGTGGAATACATATTGGAAGCATTGGGAGTTCTACAATGAAATATACTTAACCATTTAATTCCTTAAAGGAATTCCACATAGGACTTCAGTGAAACTATGATATTTACACTTAGAGGTTATCCTAGATATTTTATAATAATATTGAAATTCAGGGCATAAAGATATGGTATGGCCTCATCATATAAATGATCATCATGACCAAGAAGATGTAAGATTGTCCACAACATGAGGACCTATAGTAGAAAGAATAATTTTATAAGGTAGTTATTTTATAGGATGTGAACTCCCATTATAAAATGGTTAAACTATCATATAATTCAAGTACATAATAAATATTTAATTATCATGGAAATTAGGATATATAGAAAATTAGATCAGTGAAGATACTCTTTTGGAGAATGATACTTTTTGAAATTGATCCATTGGGGATAGCATGTATACTTTAGAGAAATTTAAGGATTATTATATTGAAGGGGACCTTGGTGAAGGACAAGGAGTAGGTTAATCATAGGGTCTTTGTGAAACATATTTATATTGAATTGATCATGGAGTTAAAACCATAATATTAATCGTCTCAAAATATTTATCCATGTCCAAATTCAAGACATTTTAAAAGTGGTATATCATGAAGGTATCATATGTGATACCATAAAATAACCCTAATTAACTCATATCCTTCTATAAATATTAATTTTTTAACTAAGAAAACTTATAAGAGTTCACAGAGTTTGGATAAAGTGTCATATTCTAAGCATGGTGTTTCTCTCTCCTTATGGTCATACCTTCTTCCACCTTTCTCTATGTAATCAGAGGGGAAGTCAAAGGTTCTATATATAGAAAATTTAACATTATTCACCCATCCTTGACAATGTAATTTGATGATCCGAAAGCATGGAATTCACTCATCATCCCTGGAATACAATTATACTTGAGCATAGTGAGTTATAATCTTTAACATTGGCATGTGATTAACCTTGATCCTGGAGGACCATTCTTCTTGTATATGGAATTATTCAATATTTTCCCTGGTAGTTGTATGATTGTGTTAAGAAATTATTGATCATATTTAATATCAAAAAAATATCCACTAAGCAACTAAAATTATTAATGACCATACATTATCTGATAATGAATCTAAATGATTACCAAATTCACATCACACTATATAAGTTGATTTACTCCAAACTAAATTTAATTGATCGTATCTACAACATAAGGTGATCATAACACATTTTTCAACTTTTACGACTAATTAAAAACCTTAAAACTACATTTTACCAACTTTTATCCGACTATCCTCAATATCATTCATTATAAAGTTTAAATAATTTACTTAAAATATCCCTAATATTAATATTATTAAACTACTTACCATGGTTAATAACCCATTATTCTAGAGTATTGTGTTAATAATTATCTATTCATTGATGCCAATATTTCAATATAAATATCCTATAACTAGGATACCTAAATAGTATATATAATTCTTGGGAATCATAAAACCAATTTGTGGTGGAAAACCTAGGTTATAACAATATGGACCCATTTTCCTACCATAAACCCTAAAACAACACCTATCAATGTTGTGGAAAACCTAGGTTATAACAATATGGACCCATTTTCCTATCATAAACCCTAAAACAACACCTATCAAGTAATGATCAAGACCTGATCAACCGAATGGTGTCAGTCAAAGTCATTATAATACCTCATGTACCACTCCTAATTTCCAATAGTTGGATTACAAAAAGGGGGTTAAATAAAGGGTAAGTGGTCAATGGTTTACCCTTAGGTAACAAATAAAAACAATGTAAATTTCACACTAAAAAATCAGCATAGTCGTTGGGTTTGAGGATGTAAACCTCAATAACACTGATGAAATTCATTTATACATGTTTAATCTATTGTTATATAATATGTAAAAGTAGAAAAAGGTTATATTTACTTGAAAGTTTATCCAAACATGGAATAAGGTTCCAGGATGGTGGTCTCCCAAACCAAAACACCAAAGATAATATAATAGGATATCCCCTAAGTATAAGGTCTAGATTCCCTCTATAAATTTGAGAGACATATCCGATTATTCATGATCTATATGGTATTATAGGTCATGATATGGTTTGTACCCCATATATAGATCATGTATCATGAGGTATATAAATACCCCATGAAGGAATTTGTAGGATATGAGTACGATAACTCAATAAGTGGTCTCCACTCTACCCTACTTACCTATTATAAAATCAAGTGCATGAAGGAAAAATATATTGATAGAATAAAAGAAAATTAAATAAAACTAGATCCCTAACATACATAAATTAAATGAATTTATAAATAAAATAGATAAAACCTATCTCAGGAGGGTCCTTACCTTCACTTACCTTCTTTAGGAAAGAACGATATTAATATTATGCTAGATATAAGAAAATATTTCAGTATATCCCATCAGGGTGGATATAAATATGTTATAATTAAAGGAGTAATCCCACCCCATGGGATAAGGAAAATGGTGTACCATGATAGGTCTTAAACCTATCCCTAGTAATAGGGCAATGGGTATACAACGTTATGGTGCTACGAGCCTATCCCAACCATCATGCTGAAAATCAAACTAGAGCTAGAAAACACACATGCACACAAACATATATAATACATATTTCTCTTAAAATTCCCTTATTGAATACCAAGTAGATTTTAGGAATTTATTTAATAAAAAAATGTAATGATATTCAATGTAATTCTTATAACACTTTAAAGAAAATTTATAACATGATTAGAAACCTATTTTAATAATTCAATGGTATCAACAAGAAATTATGAGTTAAAAACTTATGAAATGATATTATCATGAATAAAAACATTATGAACAATCAATTAATGATTTAAATCCATTAAAAAGTAAAATTATACCTAAAACAACCCTTAAACACAAGAAAAGATAAATTAAGTATTCATTTATTATTAGAAAAATCACTTATAATAAAAGCGACTCGTCCCTATAATGATTTCAACCCAGACCTTGAGAAATATATAAGGGATGATGATTATTCTTAAAAAAATATATACAATATATTCTTTATAGTTTTAAGGGGGTATGTATTACACCAAAAACCTAAAAATTCCACATAATTAGAATTTAGAGTTAAGGTAGTACTACTGAAATTAGAGGAAGGTAGATCAAAAATTAGAATAAGAAATTAAGTTAGTTTCACCTAGGTTGATCTTCTATAGTATCTAGGATTTGGAAAATGAAAAGGATTTGATGAATTTTGGAAACACTAAAATCAAATAGGATGGAATTATATCAACTTATGCAACATTAAAGATCATAAGAGATTATATATGTAAGAATTCTTACCACATCAGAACCATGAATATATAATAAAGTGATAAAAATCCAAGTAAGGAACTGAATAAGGGTCAATGTAAAGGTGGGGGGGGATCAGATAGAGCTCACAAGAGGCTCCCCTGATAAGAAATGAAACACCCCAACATTTTATGGTAAGTCTATATTAAAATATAACCATTTATAAACCTTATGCTTCATGAAAAACTATCTTAAATAAATAGTGAAATATTATTATAAAATATCCATTAAATTAGAGGGAATGAATTTTATTAACTGTAATACGAAATTTATATATTATATATTGAGTCAAAAAAAATTTACATTCATCTAATAGATTTCAGATATAGACCCAATTTTTTCCTTGTAATACATTGAAATATTTCTACATATATTTCCAAAGAGATGAGATATGATGGTGAGTGATTCTGAGAACCGGTGTGGTAGGGAATAATTTTATAAAAATATGGAATATATTTTATATTTCGCACATGATTGTTTTAAATAAAATGGAATAACTCTTAAAAACAACTTTGGATTAGAAATATGAAATAATGATTGACCCTAGAATGCATTATTTACCATAGTTAAAACCTAAAATAGGTCAACATAGGGTATTCAGATATCAAGTCCATTGGTGGGTCATTTAGTGGATAAATTAATTAATTGATTTATTTATCCTAACTGAATTATCTATTAGACAACTACCATGGTGATACGATTATGGTTAGACTCATAATCTTGGAATTATGACGATATTATCCTTCCTCCTTTTTTTGAATCAAATCGGATGATAGAAAAACATTGGATCAAAGGAGATTAGAGTACAACGAATGAAATGACTTTAATCAATCATTTTTCAATGCTTTCTTTCACAATTAATGATCAAATAAACAGGTAATACATTTAAATTTGTGTTTTATTCCCTTGTTGAATAAATTGTTTTAGAATAATCATCCCATTTATGATCAAGTCCAATTGTGGACAATGGAAAGCTCATACATGCTGATTATATTGATTAATACTATTTTTTTTCAACCCCATATGTCCCCATTCTTGATCGTTGGGTAAGAATGCAAGGAAAAGTTAATTAATACTTTGTTCTTATGCATTTATCCCTTAATTGCATCAAATTCTTCACTGCTTGGACCTCACAGACTTAGTTCGATGTTGTTGACGGTACCGATCCCTATCATACCCTCGAAATTTGGATGAAATCACGAGCGAGGGGGAAAATCCACGTAGAAACTATAGATTTTAAATGTTTGATGAATATGGGAGAATATTTTTTCAATCATTGGATGAATAATTAATGATGGAAGGTATGGAGGTGATCGATGCATACAGGAAAACCGCTGAGGAATGATGCGATTGATGACTATCCATCAGATGGTCATAAATAATGAAAGGTGGTGAGATCTAATAATCACAGGCAGAATCAAAGCCAACATCAAATGTGAAGGTCATATCTATCTTTTGGATTATATATATGAAGAATCTATCTTGACACAACATAAGCCAGGGCTTGATCCATAATTACCCAAATCCTGCCTCCATAAGCCAGTGGTCGATGACCATCACTAAAGGAATAACTAATAAGGATATGATTTTTACTAAGTACCTGTATTCACACACACACTACCATCTCAACCGATAAGAGTAGTGAAAAAATAGTAAAGATGAAAAAATCGAGGAAAACAACCATGCATGTAAAACCTCTCAACAGAACAGGACTAAGGTAGTGTGAAATAAAAAGTAAAGGGGAAAATAAACCCCAAACAAAAAATATTCCCAACCTAACAAAACTAAAAATTAAATTCGTGGGAGAGCCTAGATCCTGATCTCCAAGGTGTGACCACAGTATGTGGTCCAATGTACCCGGTATCCCTACGCTCCATTAAACACACCATTGAACTTTTTGTCATCTTTATAATACATGAAACAAGCCCAAAAGTTCTTTATAGGGGTGAGTGTATACATACAACGTAGGATCCCCCAAAATCAAATGGGGGAGTACAAGAGTTAACATGGGAAGATAAAGAGTATAGATAATAAATAGGACGTAATATATAGTGAAAAGAAAAGGTGAACCCAAACCAAGAGGTAATGTATCCTCGTCCGCACACAAGGGGCTCAACATGATGTGTATATGAACTACATTTATAGTATTTTCCACCTACATTAAGAGATTATACTTATCCAAACACAAGAATCTAAACATGGAAAACACATGGTATACCGATCACATATTCACAACCCATGGAAGGAGAGTATCCAAATCCAAAGGTATGGATATAGAAGTGTGTGTGTTTATATATATATATATATTGACTCAAAATAATCCCAATAGAAAGAGAAAGGGGATATCCATCTCAGAGCTCACCCCAGGATGAAGGGTTTTCAACAGTTCTATAAGTCCTTCAATAATGCCCAATATCTCACACGTCTTCCCAAAAGTTACCATCCAAGTCAATACACACCTCATCATAATCTCACATAGTCAAGGGGCCAAAATGTATATGTAAAGGACCCATTAAATAATATTATAGGAGGGTTCCACTCTATGGTAGAGGGCCCATGGATAGCAAAGTTGGAGGGTTCCACTCTAGAAGTTGGTAGAGGACACATAACAAGACAAGTAGTGGGGTTCTACAATGGAGTTCTATAGATGAACTATTCCATGTTACAATCAAATGCCACCTAATGAGCACTAGGATCTATGTTGATGAATATGAAGAACTGGGTCATCCATCGATTCTTGGACTAGAATGTGGTCATATTCATCAATTACATACTCATCTACTCCGAATTAGAGGAGGATAATTCAATGCACTTGAGGATGGTTCTATATTTTCTTTCAGAACACCATATTTATAAGAACCTCTTGAGGTTTTAGTTCTGGATTCATGAGTTTCACTTTCTAGGGAATATAATTTTTTATATTGGTTTAGTCAAGGACCTAGAGAATATTGATGAAGGGCATTATTTGGATTTACCAAAGAACATTTCATAGCTGAGTAGGTTTCTTGGTTTCTTTGGAAACTAAAATAGATTGGGGTAGACTTATATAGAATTGAATCTACTTTGAACACCCTTACAAGGAAAAGGGAATTCGATTACCAAGACCTAGTAGTGAAATAGGGACATTGATTAGTTGAGGATGAGGCTAATAAGTGCTCTAATTTTGAGACTACAAGACGTGGGTGTGAATTATGTAGTGTATTGTGATGCCTCAAGAGAAGGGATCGACTACATATTGATGGAGTGAAAAGAAGTTAAAGCATATAAATCAAGGAAGTTGATACCCCAAGTGAATAACTACCTGAATCATGAATTAAATCTTGTAGGGTAGTCTTAACTATAAGTATGTGGATGCACTACATTCATGGGGATCACTTTTCAGTTTACTTAGAGCATTAGAGACTCAGGTACATATTCACGCAGAGGAACCTGAACATGAGATAACGGTGTCGATTAGTGTTCTTTTAGGACTATTAATTTGATATAGTTTATACTCCCAGGAAGGGAAACATAGTAGAATATTCCTTAGAATGAATTATTAGTATCTATTGGTGCATGAGGATTCTAACCAGTTTGATTCCCAATAGCGGAGCTTGTTGCGGTAGGAAGGTACAAATTTTCATTAGTTGATGGAGTTGAGTCCTCTGCTTCATAAGCATGTGAGTGAGTCCCAGTTAGGAGACAATGATTGTGAGGTCTTGAGTGACTAGATATCCATGGGGTACTCATAAAATGGATATTCTGATAGAGGTAATAATGTCATATTTTCCTTAGAACAGATGGTGGTCCCTATCACGATGTTGAAGGAGGTGATGTGAGAGTTTCACACTTGTGTCCTAGCTATACATACCAGTGTAGGGAATATGTACATAGAAAACTAGAGGTAGTTTTTATTATTTTACATGAGGTGAAGTGTAGCTTAGTTCATCTCTTGATTCCCCACTTGTCAGTAGATGAAGGTTGAGCACCATGTTCTGGAAATTTTTTTATCCCCTTAAGATACCATGTTTCAAATGGGATGGAATATGTATGGAACTTGTGAGATGGATTCCATGCATAGCGAAGGGCCATGACATTATCTGGGTGATAGTTGAACAAATCACAGTGGTTGAAAAATTCCATTCCATTAGGGCGTAGTGTTCAGTTCAGTTTTTTGGGACGTTTTACAAATGAGAGATCATTTTCCTTCATGGGTATCCTGAAATGATTTTATCTGATCATGAAACCGTATTTACATAATGATTTTGGGGTGTCCTACAAGAGGCATTCGAGACCCAAATGAGGATGAATACAACCTTTCACTCTTGGAAATATAGGAATATCATGTTCACAAACCATGTTTTGGACAATATGCTGAGGGTTTCTTTGTTAGACTTTAATTGGATCTAAGAGGATCACTTTGCCTTAGTAGAGTTTTCATACAACCACCACTACCACTCTACTATCGACATGAACCCTTTTGAGGCCCTTTATGAGAAACCGTTAAAGTAACCCTTGTGTTAGACATAGATAAATGAGACATCTCTTGTGGGTGTAGAGTTGGTTTAGGACAAAATGGGTAAGGTCTAGATCATCACTGAGCAGATGAGGATAACCTGAAGTAGGAACATACCTTACGTAGATCACTATTTTCGGCCCTTGGAGTTTAGGTAGGTAGGCCATGTTTTCTTGAGAGTATCCCCAGGATGAGGATTGAAGAGGATCAACCGAGGTGGAAATCTATCTCTGAGGTTCATTGGGATGTTTAAGATCATGCAGAGATTTGGTGAGGTTTCATACCACCTATCCCTACCCCCATAGATAGATTGGGTGCATGGCATATTCCATGTGTCAAAGTTGAGGAGATACATGTGTGAACCCATATATTTCATTGAATGGGGTGACATAGTCCTTGAGGACGGTGATACCTTGAAGGAGTACATGAGGATTATCAAGGATCGATGGGAGAGTACCCTATGTAGATGGAGCATTCCCTTAGTTAACAAGTTGTGGATGTATGAGAACATGAAAGAGTGTTTCTTAGAGTGGGAGAGCCAGGTGTGGGATGAGTATCCCAATTTTTTTTAGTTTTTATTTTTAGGGATGAAATTTTTGAAGGAGAGAATGATGTAAACAATTTTTTACCATTTAGTACATTGAAATATTTTTGATTATATTTCTAGATCTTGGCGTTGAGAAGATGTGTAATTCTGAGACTCGATGTTTCTAGAAATAATTAAAAAAAATTAAATATATTTTATTTTGTGCATGAAAATTTTCTTAGAAAGTGGGGTAACTCTTAAATAGAAGTTAAAATAAAAAATATAATGCCCCAGTTGAGTATGTAAGTAATTTTTACACTTTTTATGACCTAAAATAAGTATGTGTGGGGAATTTAGATATCTCACCCATTGGCAGTACATTCATTCAATAAATTAATAAATTAATTATTTTATTAGATGATTTATTTAACCTAAATGAAATATCTATAAGAATAATATCATAGAGATTGGTCTTGTATTTATATCATAATCCTTGGATAACTGAGAGCATACTCGTCCTCCTTCCTTTGTGAAATCAAGATGGATGATGAAGAAACTCTAGATTGAAAAAAATCAGAACTCAATGATTGTAACAACTTTATTCAATCATTGGCGATTGCATTATTCAATAATGAACAATAAAATCATTAGGTAAGACTCATCAATATGTGGTTTATACCATTTTTGATTGAATTGATTGAGAAAATCATCCCATTTAATATTTTTTTAAAATATTGGAACATAACATGGTCATACGTATCGATTAAATTGATTTATTACATTTTTGTTAACCCTAGGTGTACTCGTTCATGATAGTTGGTCAATAAAACATTGAAATGATCATTAAAAATTTGTTATTGTGAATTCATCCTTCAATTGATTCATGGTCTTAACTAGTTGGACACTGCAGTCCCGATTCGATATTGTCGAGCTATACACAGCCCGATAATGCCCCTGGAATCATGATGAAATCACGAGCGAGGGGTGGATAGACAATTCAGTTGCAGATCTAGGATGTTTTCTGGTTATGGAAGATTGTTTCATATTTCTAGGATTCTTACAACCTGATGGATGAACTTTTTTCATTAAATAATAGTGATTAGTAACATTACCACTCATACATTTTATGAATCCAGAAGGTTGGTAGATGGTCTTGCTAATAAAGGACTTAATCGGGACATAACCTAGATGGTTGACATTCTTAATGATATTATTCCAATTTATGATAATTTTTGTAAAAAGATTCTATCATTTAGACTTTTTGTAATCCCCAAACATTTTAATATAATAATTTTTATCATGGTATTTTACCAAGGACTTTCCTCTTATGGAATTAATGGAGGAAGGTTTTGGGGAAAGTGATGCGTAAGACAGAATCACTAAGGATTGACAGAACTAATTTTCAAACACTAGATAGCTGAAAACAATGAATTGTGACTAGATCTGATAATCATAGGTACAATAAAAACTATAATCAAATAAGAAGATCAAATCCAGTGCACATATGGCAGAAATGAAAAATCTATAAAAACCTGACTACACACAATGTATCGTGATGAACACACGACATGTAGCCACTTCGCTGCAGAGGATAGGGTTTTGAGGTTTTATATGGATGAAAAGATGTGTATCCCTCCTACACGTCTTGTATGTCATCACAATATGGTTGAGTTATGTGGTGTATCCCATGAGTGAGACGCCACTTGGGAGTACACAGCCAGGTATATGGTCATGCACCTATGTATATAGACATGGGGTAAATTACACATACATGGGGTGGATACACGAGCATGACCAAGAACACGTGAGGGACCCCAGATGGCATGAGAACATCATTTATATCCCACACATGTCATGTAATCATACATGGTTGGTGATCAGTGTACCTCTATAGACACTGTGGGATACCCCGAACCTGCTCTTCTGGATTCAGTTCTAAATACATGTTCTATTTTTCATTAAAATGTAACTAAAAATAAAATATAATTTATTCAATTGATGACCTCTTCTTGTGTAGGGTCTATAGAATTAGATAAAATCATAAAATTTACTAGAGTTGTAAAAATACAAAACAATTTTTTCCCCATATTCTAACTCTTTAAGGGATGATGTTTGTCTTTTAACATTTAAGTTACATATAGATAAAACATTCTAAATTTGGGACAATCATTATATTTCCCAATACGGGTTTTATATCAAGTGGGAAATGTTTTTGTAAAATATCATTTAAATAAAATTTAAACTATTTTATATAAAATATAAATATTTGATATATATAAAATCTATTAAAAAATACTTATTTTCAATATTCATTTCAAAAATAGTTTTTGAGAACACTTTGATTTCTCCATTGAAATTATTTTTAAAATAACACATTCTTTATAGAATATTTTGTTACTTGAAAGATTATATGAAAACCCACATGTCCACAAAAAATATCACCAGTATGAAAAACATCATTTGAGGTCGTGGGATTACTCCCCATTCCTCATTATCACACCTAATAGGCAAGTTCCATATTAATGATTAAGTATTCATTTTGATGATTTTTCATTCTCAATCTTAATCCAATAAAACCATTAAAAACATATATAAATTATTTTCATAAAATAAAATGACTTTATATATTCTAACATTGATAAATCACATTTTATGAAATTTTTTAGGATAAATCCATGTTTAAAAAATTGATTAAAAATAAAAAATTATGAAATGAATTAACCTTTAAAAAATCATTAAATTCATTTTGAATAATAAATTCACGTATATTCTTAATTACATAAAAATAACATAAAACTAAAACAAGAATAAATAAATTTAATTATTAATTCATATAATTTATGAGGATTTAGATAATGGGAATATCTTAAAAAAATTATAACATTCATGAATGTATAAATAATTTTCCCGCATTAAATGATAACCTTTGTTAATAAAAAAATTTTGTATATAAAAAATACAAATAATATTATAATTTTCTTATATTATAGGTGCATAAAAAATCCAAGAGAGTTTTATAAATTAGATTACGCTTAAATATAAAACTATATCAATTTTCTATATAGCATATATCAAAAATAGAAATTTTTTATATAATTATATTTTCATATATAAAAATTCATTTCATAACAAAAATGACACCCTTACAATATTATTAATCAAATTTGTAAATAATTTTGATAATTTTTTAAAAAATTACATTCCATAATATTTTAATATTATTATTTCAAAAACTAAAATCCCTGATGAGGGTTCATTTTAAAATAACTAAAATATATATGTGGATTTGAAATATATATAATGGAATGTAAAACTGAAAAATAAATTCTATTTCAAATAAATAAATACATGGAAATCAATATTTCCCCATCAAATTTAAATTTCAACGAATTGAAATATTAAAAAAACTAATGAGAAAAGCCCTTACCTTATCTAAGAGAAAAAAAATTGGTCTTCTATTTACATGGGAATATAGAGTTTCATATATGAAATTATTGGAAGGGATCTCTCTCCCTTTTATAGGCACAAAAACTCTTCACAGATACTATATTAGTTTTATAAGTGGGGGAGGAAAATTTATTTGTTTGTCAACTTGTTGATGAATGATTTTATTTGGTATTTGGATTTGTTGTCAAAGTCAAACTATGTCCAACAAAAAATGATCTCGTTGTTTTAAGACAATAGAAATATGTATATATTTTATAAATTTAATTGTGGAGATAGTAAAAAAAGTGAATCTAATGGTATTGTACAGTGATGAGAAAATATAATCTTGATTATATATATATATATATATGCGGTGATAACTTTCCATTTTGGTGTAGACACCATGGAAGATCATTGTTCATTCATGGTTAAAGTGTTCAAATGTGTTTATTTATCCAGATCATGTCACAGTCAGAACTCATAAACAATTCAAATATTGATTATTTCTTTCTAGTATACTGACTGATGATACTGATTCAAATTTGATTGGTTGGGACATATTGATGTGGACATAGGTGACATCAATTGAGGAGGAGGA
This sequence comes from Viscum album, assembly GCA_963277665.1. NCBI lineage: Eukaryota > Viridiplantae > Streptophyta > Magnoliopsida > Santalales > Viscaceae > Viscum > Viscum album. Next base: position 174,109,073 of record OY728143.1, on the reverse strand, counting down.
TTTCATCAAAGGTTTTTGGGTTGGTCGAATCTAGGTTTAAAACAATGGGAAAAGTGATGGAAGGCCCAGATGAGTTCCATCCATCGATAAAGTTCTCATTTGTTGATTTAAAATCAGATAATCAATGGAGGGAAAATAAAAGTAAGAGGAAGTGGATGACTAATATGAGTTTGATCATGATCAAATGGATGAGAAGTTTTCACACATATTACATATCAAAATTGATTGGTTTCTATTGATTACTTATAAACCTAAACATGTATTACATGTTTTGATATCATAAGAACACACACTGGGAGCCTTACACATGACCTCCCAACATGTGTCTCTCCCACCCTATTCTCAACTCTTGGGAACTCTCTATCTGTCCCAAGTGTGCTTGTAGGGGCTATGCCTTTGCATCCAAGCATGTTTTGATGCCTCCCATTGGGGTTGACCCTACATGGCCCTCCATGTGGTGGTTTCGGTGTTCCTTACCGACTAGTTTGGCCAAAAAATTTAAACAAAGGAAAAAAATAAAATATCCAAATTATATACTAGATTTTATATTTTCTAAAACAAAAAACACAACTATGTAAAATTGTTTATTTGATTGAAAATATTTTTTATAAAATTCCATAACATACAAATTCTCTTAAAAATAGACAAAATATTAAATATACACAGTAAACACTTTTATCTTAAAACTATGTTTTATACATTACATATATATTAACATAATTATTATAAAGTATTAATATCAATTAAAAATAATTTTAAATTATTATTTGAATTTATCTCAAATTACACATCAACGAATACTTACTAAATATCAAATTAAAACATTATTAATACTTGAAACAATGTTATGTTAGTAAAAAAAAAACTTCCTAAATATTATAATGATTATTTTCCTTCCTTTTAATCTCTATATTCTAGATATATTTCTTGACATTTTTTTAATTATGACTAATAATCACCATTTTATTCCTCTCTTTATTATTATATTTCCTTTTTTATTACTAGTAATAAGTTTCATGGATTAGTATTTTTCCAAAATATAATTTTCTTTCTTAGAATACTATTTTTATTGCAAAATATAGTTTACTAATATAATTTTTCATTGACTAAAAATAATATCAAACAAATCCTAATGATTTTCAAATATAAAATTTATTTTTCATTTATAATTTACCAAGGGCTCTTACATGTCACTATTACTTTTGAAAATAAATATTGTGATGGCTGTATTTTAATAAGAGTAAAAATAAAGACTTATAAATACCTATGTCTATGGGTATTTGAAAAACACATAAACATACACAAATTTCATTTATTACTCTCAATATGGTGTTAAATTTTCCTCTTGTTCATAGTCTAATTTATATTTTAATTTCTATCACTTTTATTATCAGGGAAGATTCAGGGGATGTGGGATACTCATTCGTCCATATTGCATTTCTTAGTGGTGATTTGGTTGTTTTACTTTCAACAATAGTGGGTTTGTTGAGTATTAACTTTTATGATTATGAGGTATTATAATCAAAGTATCAATAAAAATTTTATCATTCCATTCATTAGAAATGAAATCTCATTTAATAATTGAATTTATTTAAACTATATTTATTCAAAAGATAATATAAATAAAAAATCAAGATCTTACATTCTCCCCCCATAACTAAATTGTTCCCTCACAATTTCTTTGGCCTTACCCTTTTCAAAATTCATTATTGGTTTCTATTTCCATATGTTTTTACTTAGTTCCCATATCCCCAAGGACTGTAATGTTTATAAACATCATGGGAAGGAGGGTTTCTTCAAAGGAGAGGGATGTTTGGGAAAGATTTAAATTCATATAATTAACTTTCTAATATGAAACTTATGAATGTGTGGTTGGATTTATGTAATAGTTAGGAAATATTTATTATAGAATAGGATGTAGTATAAAACTCTAAAATTTATGTTCATAAATTATTCCTATAATAAAATCTCAATGGTTCATGTTAGGAAGTTTTAAAATCCTCGTAGATTCTTCCTTGAAAACAAAAACATAAAATTTAATACATGTATACTACACAAGGGTTTTCCACTTCCAAATCTATGTAAAAAGATGAGTCATTCATGTTTTTCGGATAGGTAAAATCATTTAAAATTACATTAATGATTATTTCATTAGTTTGTATGGTATGAAAGAAGCGTCAATGTGATGGTATAATAAAAAAATCATGATCTTTGATGGAATCAATGTATTTCATATGTATGGGATATGTCATAAAGACATTTGTAGGTAAGTATAAAGGAATAATAAGTATGAAAAATTACTAATAATGACTTAATGATGATTCTAACAAATAAATCATCTAGAATTGATAAAACATTTTTTTTGGGTTTCACCTTCTATCCATTTTAAAAATTAAATAATAAAATATCTTACTAAGAATGGATACTTATCCTAATGAAGTGTTTTTGAGTTTCCAATTTTTTTGGACCAATCCCCCGATACCATATATGAATCCCTAAACCTACAAAATAGGATTTAGTACTAAATACATAATTTATATTTTTATTAAAAGGTAACTGCAAAATACACAATTGTTATACAACTACGGACCTTTTCTGGTCTAGGTTCAGGAGAATTAGATAACATATTAAAATTTATGATAATTGTAACAAAGTGAAAATATTTTCTTTGGGTGTGTTATTTTCTTAAGGGATGATGTATTTCTTAAAAAATTTAAGATACCTGTGAAAAAATATTTAAAATAACGAAAGGGTATTAAACTGCCCAATTAGTGTTTTAAATCCAATGGGAAATGTATTTACAAAAAACTAATTTAAATATATTTTAATGAAATTTATATAAAATATAAATATTTGATATATATATATATATAACCATCAAAAAAATTATTCTGAAAATTCATTTAAAAATAGTTCTTGAGAACACTTGAATTTATCCTTTGAAACTATTTTTTAAATAATAATTTCATTATAGATTATTTTGAATCATAAAAAATCCTATTAAACCTCATATGACCACAAGTAATATCACCGATATGAATAACCCCATGTGGGGTCATGGGTTCACTTCCCAATCCTCATTATTCAGTGTAATACCAAATTTATGGATCAAATTTTAAAAAGACATTTTGATGACCCTCCATTCTCAATCTCAATCCATTAAAACATTCAGAATCATTAATGAATTATTTTCATTAAAGAAAATAATATTATATATTCTAACTTTGATAAATTACTTTTTAATAAGTTTAGTAGGATAAATCCATGTTATAAAAAATTATTCACATGGATAAATAATTTGAAAACATTCTTAAAAAACTCTTAAATACATTCTCCTTTAAACAAAATACCTAAATAAATTGTTGAATAAGTAATTATTTTAAATTCTTACATACATGAAAAGAACATAAGCATAAAGAAGACTCAATAAAATTAACTATTCATGCATGTGACATCATAGGTTATAGATAATGGACATATCTTTTAAATTTATTGACATTCATGAATGTATAAAGACTTTTCCCACATTAAATGATAACCCTTGTTAATCAAAAAACTGTTGAATATAGAAAATTAACCTAAAATGGTAATGTTTTAATATTCTAGGAGCATAAATAATATAAAATAGTTTTTAACAAAATAAATTACCCTTAATGAAAAAATTATAAAGATTTTTTATATAGTGCATATCCCAAATATGAATTTTCAATAAAAGTATAGATTCTAATATATAAAATTCATTTATTATCAAATATGAAACCCTTAAAAAAATTCTTAATCAATTTATTAAATACATTTGATAATTTAAAAAACAATTCCATTCCTTTATATTTTTATTTTATCATTTCAAAAACTAAAACCCCCTGACAAGGGTTCCTTTGAAAATAAGTAATATATATATGTATATGTATATGTATTTTGAATCTATATATGTGATGGTAAAATAGAACAAATAGATTCCATTGAAAATAAATAAATACTTTGAAATAAATATTTCCAATTACAATATAAATTTCAATAAATGGAAATATATGAAAATAAAAATAAAATAACCACCTACCTTATCAAATGGAAAAGAAAATAGGTCTACTGGTTCTCTAGGAATATGAAGTTGCATATATGATATTATATGAAGCTATCTTTTAATCTTTTATAGAAAAAAACTCTTTCTACATATTATATTAGTTTGATAATTGGAGAAAAGAAATATATATTTTCTTATCAACTTGTTGATGACTAATTTAATTCATGATTTGGTTTTATTATCCATGTCAAACCACATACAACTAAAAAATATTGTGATATTTTAAAATGATATATATATTTTTATGTTTTATAAATTTATTTGTTTATATAGGAAACTAAATAAATCTTGTGGGATTCTGTGGCTCTTGAAAAATATACGCTTGATTACATATATAAATTTTTATGTGATCATATCTTGTCATTTAAGTGTAGACACCATGGAATATCGTTGTTCATTCATGGTGATAGTGATATGACATAATAATTTATGTAGATTTTATCATATCCAAAATTAATAAATGATTCATGTATGGATTGTTATTATTATTTTGGATGGTGAATAAAGTTCTTGATTCACATTGGATTTATTGAGACATGGTGATGAGGACAGTGGCGACATCGATAGAGGAGGAGGATAGCGTCGAAGGTTTTGGGTTGGACAAATCATGGTTTAAGGTGATAGGGAAATATATAGATGGATTTTATGAGTTACACACATCGATCAATATATAATCCATTGATTTAAAATTAGATAATCAGTAGAGGGGGAACTAAGGTGATAAGAAGTATACAGATCAGATGTGTTTGATCATGGTTGGATGTGTGAAAATGGGTCCCACATAACCCATATAAAAATGTATTGGTTTCTAGAGACACCATATAATGCTAAACATGACTAACATGTTTCGATAACACAAGAACCCACACACACACACCCACACACCCACACACACACTAGGAGCCTTACACATGGTCTCCATATGGGCGTCTCGCCCACCCTATACTTGAACCTCGGGTTCTTTATGACTATCCTAAGCATGTAAATCAGGTGATATTCCATTACTTCATAGCCTGAGTCATCATTTTCCACTAGAGTTAACCCCACATCGGTGCCCCATGTGGTGGTTGAGGTGCTCCCAAATATCCATGTATTCCACATATTTAAAAAAAATAAAGAAAAAACATAAATTTCAAACCTTGATACTAAATTTTATATTTTCTAAAACAAAAAACACAACAATATTAAAATATTTATTTTATTGAAATTATTTCATTATAAGATTTTATAATTTTCCATTTTTCTTAAAAACACATAAAAATTAAAATATACACGTTAATCAATTTTATCATAAAACAATGTTTATAAATATATATATATATAGATATATTAACATTATGATAATAAATTATAAATATCAATTAGAATTTGTTTTAATTTGTTTTTAATTTATCTTAAATTATATATCAATAGATACTTGATAATTATCAAAACAAAACATTATAAATACTTATCACTATGTTATGTTTGTATAAAATAAAATTACTCAAAATTATAATGATTATTTTCTTCACCATTCCTCTCAGTATTCCAACTATTTTTTTATCCATTATTTTTCTAATTAAGACTAATATTCACCTTGTTTTTCCTCTAATCTTTGGTATATTTCCTTTTGTATTACTATTAATACGTTTCATGGATTAGTATATTTCAAAAATGTATGTTTATTTCGTGGAATAAATTTTTTATTTCATAATGTAGTTTATTAATATACTTTTTTACTTGAAGAAAAATAATATAAAAAATGTACTAACAATTTTCAAATCTAAAATTTCATTTCATGTATACTTTCCATAAAATCTTATAGGTCAAATTTACTTTTAGAAATATTAATTCTAATGGTTATAATTCAATAACAACCAAAATAAAAGCCTTCTAAATGCCTATGTCTAAAGATATTCAAAAACCACATAGCAATACGTCGATGCTCATTTAATTATCTTAATATGGTGTTATATTATCCTCTTGTTCATAGTCTTATTGCTATTTCACATTCTATCTCTTGTTTAATCATAAGTGATTTAGGGGATGTGGGCTTTAGATTCGGCCTTCTTGGGTTTCTTGGTGGTGCTCCAATTGTATTATAATTAATAATAGTATATTTTTTTAGTTTTTTCTTATATGATTATGATGCATTAGAGTCAAAATATCAATAAAATTTACACTATTCATATAATTCAAAACAAAATCTCATTTAACCACCATATTTATTTGAAAGCTATTTTTTTAAAATACAAGATATATAAAAATGCAGGATGTTACACATGGACATGTTAAGGAGTGAGTCCACAAGTCGTCTGGGTCCCCTACACATTGTTTACCCCTTGGTGTTTTTGAGGAAGCTTCAAGCATTCATATCTCCTTCGTTTAGACTTTTATTTTTTTCCCACGAGTATCCCATCCTAAGTGTTTTCTAACATATAATTCTATGGTGACCTCGATTGTGGATTTTGAGATATGAAGTAGAATGATATTGGCATGAAGCTCGGGTAGGAGACGCTCATTGATGACACTGATAAAATAGGAACACCAGAGACATCCAAAGTGGAACCCTCCACTTGGGCTGAGTGTGGGTCCTCCATAGACTCTTAAAGTGGAACCCTCTATATGGGTTGCGAACGGGTACTCTACAACTAGAGTGGAACCCTCCTACCGGCATAGGGAATGGGTCCTCTAAACTTTTTCAGTTGAAGACTTTAGCTGGGATATGAGTGGTTACTCGATGGCTGGAGTGGAACCCTCCTATTAGAATAGGGTGTTGGTCCTCTACCATTAGATTGGAACCCTTATAATAGGTAGGGCATGGGTTCTCCATCAAATATTAAAGTGGAACCCTCCTGTTGGCATAGGGAATGGGTCCTCTACATAACTCTCAAGTACAAACCTCAAGCTAGGCTTTTCATGGGCCCTTAATTACTTCTAGAGTGAAACCATATAGCTGGGCTCGACCTGAGCCTTCTACTAACTTCTATAGTGGAACTCTCTAGCTGAGTGGGGAATGGTTCCTATACCATTGAGTGGAACCCTCCTATCGTAGCAGGTCATGTACCCTAAATATAAAGATTATGGCCCCTAGACTATGAAGCATATTGATGATGCATGTCATGGCATGGATAGTAACTTATGGGAATATGCGTGAGATTTTGGGTAACATTGATATACTTTTGGAACTATTGGATACCCTTCTTCATGGGATGATCTATGAGATAGAGACCCTCTTTCTCTCTATATTGTGATTATATTGAAGTATTATACACATATATATATATATATACTTCTATAACCATCAATTTTGATTTGGTTACTCTGTTTCCATGGGTTTCAAAGACGCGCAAGGTACGCCATGTTGTATCATTGTTTATATTCTCATTGTTGGATGAGTCTATTCTCCAACAATAATAGGAAAAGACTCAATTTTTAGTTGGTCTACTGACCATGATGATCCCCTTGTTCTTGGATGAGGTTACATTATCTCATGGTTTGGCTTGAGTTGTTCTTTTACACTGAATCTTGTATCCTTCTTACTAGATACAATATTTATTTTCATATCGTATCTATTTTTACTCCCACTTCATCCTTCCGATAAACATGTTAGGTATGTATATACTCACATCAGAATTGATGTTTCCTACATGTGTCATGTCGTATGCATATGATGGATAGTTTGATGTTGACATTAGTGAAGCTTAGAGATACATGGTACTTTGTAATGTGTATATTGGTCGCATTATGGTGATCAAGAGTTGGGATTTATCACCATATTACTTTCTAGTATTGAAAGGTTGGGAAGTATTTCTAGTTGGGAATGTATTTTTCCCCTTAGCTTTTCAGTTTAAACTACCATACTATTTTAATCTCTAGAGGTTTTACATGCATGGTTTTTTCCTTAGTGTTTTCATCTTTTACCCTTTTCCTCTTCACTTTTGCAGTGAGAGGGTTGTGTACGTGCATACATGAACTTAGGCAAAGGCCTCCCCGTGTTAGTTACGCCTTCGGTATGGTTGTCAACACATGGCCTAAAGAAGTAGGCCTAGGGAGTGGTGTATCGAGACCAATATTAGGTCAGGTCATGACATTTGATATGCATAAGATAAAAATAAATCTAATTTTATACATAAAAGCTATATTTTTATAAATGCAATTTTGTCGCCTCTTAATGGTCCACTTGATATAAAGCTAAATTTTAGGAAAATAATAAATTATATTTGAAAAAATAAATTTTATTTTTAAAATAAGAATCTCCAAATTAGTATATGGTGATTTTTTTTATTTTTCATATATGTTAAATTTTTTAATAAATAGTGAAAAACACTGGATTTTAATTAAAAACAAAATTTTCATCTCATTTATTTATTTAGAAAAATTGTATATTAATTTTTTTTAAAATTAAATTCAGTTAAATTATACATCAATAAATCCAATTTGGGTCATTGGAATCAATTTTACATTGAAATTATATATACAAATATTTCAAACTATTGAACATTTTAACTCTCAAAACTCGTTGTTTCGTCCCATCTGCTGGATTCATTTTATATTAATTTCTAAAAATTATGAGAATTGAATTTTGAAAAACAGATTCCATTTTTAGTATAATAAGGTACCATTTTATTAAATATTTCCCTTTAATTTTTTACATTATAAATAGCTACATTGGTATTTTTTTCCACATTAAATGGTAAATCAGGTAAAAATCGAGTAATAATTGGTCAGAATAATATAATAAGGACTAGAAAATAATCCTAAAACGCATCAAAATTTTATTTTATGATCTTATTTCTTTAATAATCACCTATGGTTTAATATATTGTATTTTTATTATATTTATTAGTGATTATAGAATTTATAATATTTTATTTAAAGAGAAGAAAAGATGGCACACTCATATTCTTAATAAATAAAATATTTTTAATAGGGTATTATATAGTGGATATATATAACTATAAATTTTAATTTTAAATATAAAATAGTTATATTTATAATAAAAATTATTTTTAACTATTAGTGAATAATAAATTACCTTATATTCTTCTATAGTATTGATTTAGTGATCATTTAATTAATTTTAATATCAAATAAATGTTATTAAAAATATTAAAATAAATATAATTTGATATAATTAATATGTCAAAACAATAATATAGAATACTTTGAAATTTTAGGGGTTTATTAAAATATGTTTTTTGAATTTATATAATTTTCATATATTTTTAAAAGTTAATTTATTGAATAGACTAAAAATTGGCATTAAATATATTTAAAAATTAATAATATTTTACTAATTAATAAAAAAATTTTAAAAATTATAATTTGGAAAATATTATATTTATATGGTCTAAAATATCACCAATTATCCATTTATGGGTCTTTTAGGATTTTATTGTAACTAAATTAACACTCAAAGGTAAAAATTGATGATATCATTGTAAGAATTAAAGGGATTAAATAAGGATTAAAACCAAACGATAATGGTAAGAATGTGACATAAATATGTCTAAAAAATATTTCGTTATAGGATTTAGATATTTCCTCCTAGTATCATATCAATAATAATTTTTTTGAAATTTAATATTGAATATTAATTTATAGTAATTTATTATTTTGTGAGTTTCCAAAAGTGCCCTTTCGCTTCAATTAAAAAATGTCAGTCCTTTATTCACTTATTTACACCACATTGAGCCTTATAGATAGAACAAACCATGAAAATTTCTCTTATCACCATTCTTATAATATATTTTGAGATCCCTTCGTTCAAAAAATACCAATCATAGATTTTTTAAGAAAATAACTAAAGGAAGACCGCCGAAGAAGATGTAATGTTCTGTAACGAGAACATTGGTTTTATTTCTCTATCAACCCATTAAAATATTATAATATATTTATTATATAATACTTTAATCATATTAAATATACTATGATTTATTATTTCAAGGTTATGAACTTAAAATTCACAAATATCTATCAAATAGGATACACATTCATCATTTGTGTGTACGGTGGACAACGACATCATAAACCGATGTCGTTAATTTTTTCATTACCACCTATCAAGGATATGAATAATGATGAATTTATAGTTTATATATTATATATATTATAATTATAAGATATTTATTAATATTAAATTACAATATAACACATACCTTTATGATTTTTATTTAGTGGGAATATGATAAAATTGTTTGTGGATTTGTGGACAACCGCCTCCTTAAAGAAAAGTGATTCATTAATAGTTTACATTGAAAGCATTAAGTTTGGGTATAATAAAAATATGTGTAATATATGAATAAAAAAATATTGGAATTATAATATAGATATTTATTATTTACATTCCTTTCTTGCTACATGATAAGGAAATGGAAACAATGTTCATGAGTACGTACAACCTACAATCTCTATGAAAAATGTATTGCATTTCCTATCACTAAATATTTTGGACTAATATAAATAAATATATAATTAATATATATTATATTTATATCATTTTTTAAATTATTTATTTTATTAAATCATGATCTAATTATGATGAATAAAAAATATCAAGTCAAATTATATTTGAAATAACGAAGTTATTAAGAAAAACATTTATAATATTGAGATATTATTAATGAACAGGTAATAATATGTTATAAAAGGATCATATATGATATCATAAATATTCATATTATTTTTTATGTAAATAAAATATTTACTTCATTATATAGGTGGCTAATGAGCGTTCTACCTAAAAAAAGTTTACGTTATGGTTTTTCTTGCCTCACTTTTACTTATGTGAGATTTATGCCTTGTTTTTGACTTATTTATTATATGTAGTGTATATACTTCCATTTGATTTATCATATTATTAATATAATTATAATCCTGTTATTGAATATTTCATTTGGTAAAAATTAATTTTATGGGGCATAGTACTAGACTGATTAAAAGGGGTAACTATTTTCTTAACTCATTTTTTAATCGTTGGGTTAAAATTATATTTCATTGATTATGTCATGATAAGGGTGAATGTGAAATGTATCTTTATTATATTATTTTTTATTTCTATTTTTTATATTTATTTACAGAAAATACACATAATATATTCATTAGAATAATGATATGATCTTCATAATGAACATTTTATCAATCTCCTTTCATTGAGGCATATTTTGATGTTATACACCCAACTTATTTTATGAGGTGTATATAAAGACCATTTTACATTTCATATCATGAATTATAATTTTATTTAAAGTTTTTTTAAATTTATTTATTTATAGAACTCATGATTCAAATGTTTCAAAGTGGTATGGAACACTTTGATTGAAAAATCATTTTTTTTAAATCGATTATTCGATATATGAGAACTGCTCTAGACATGTAATAAAGGAGTTGGGGAATGGTTAATGAAACCTTATCGATGCATCATTAGTCACATGAGATGAAATAATTTGGTGAAAACCCATTCAAATTTTATTCTAAGAATAATCAGATGGGATTCTACACACATGCATGAATGGAAATGAAGGATTATCTTGATAGTAACTATTTAGATGATATACCTATATATTTTAGAGGTTTGATATTATGATTTCCATCATTTCAGTTATTACTGTCCAAGGGATTTTCACATTAAAAAAATATATAGATACACTTTCATTCTCAATTTATTGATTACATAGAATGTGTGTTTAGTTATTTAACTTTCCACATTTATTATTATCATTGATTTATTATTAATTATGCTTTATTTAACCCTTGATGATAATTTTATCTTACCCTCATTTTGTTTCCATTCAATAGGTTATGAAGAATATATATTTAATTGAGTTTTAAAGGATGCATCTTGTTATATATGGTTACGTATAATGTTTTATTTCCTATTCCCAATGTAAAATAGGTATCATGTATATATTTTTAATTGTTGGAGACAAAGCCTCATTTATTTTTAAACCAAAGAAAATTCCTCTTTAACTGGTTAGAGAGAGACCCATTACATAGCCCGAAGGCCCGGTGGGCATTTAACCCATTACATGGCCCGTAGGCCCAAAGGACATTCTGTGAATAATACTTCTACAGTGCCCACACTGCTACATTACTGCACAGTACTCGCCACTGCTATAGTACTCTACCACTGCTATAGTGACCCACTGCTGCTATAGTGGCTTGTCACGGCTACAGTGCCCACCGCTACTATAGTGCCCTACCACCGCTACAGTGCCCGTCACTGCTACAGTGCCCACCACTACTATAGTGCACTATAGTACTGCTATAGTACTTGCGCCCAATGGGTTTTGAACCCCCATTTTTAATGTAGAATTATGGGGTGATTAACACTACCTCGCCACTACAACGCCTAATTTATCATGTATGTATTTAGTTAAACAACAACACAAAACTATTCAATCATTTTGGATGAGATTCCTTGAAATCATGATAAAGTAAAAATGTAATGTGTGGGATTTGTTCTATTATGAAGGGTGTCATTATAGTTGGTATCATAGGATGTTTATTAGGAACATTGGGAACAAGATTTATAAAAACATAGATTAGTAAACACAACCCTATAATAGAAATTGATGATAAGTGTAGAAAAATGTTCCAAAGAAACTGTTTTTATGATTATAATATCAGCTGTACATAAAATTTTCAATTTACGCTAAGTATTTCACTAGTTTTTTTATTATAAATTATGTCTCATAATGATACGATATATTATAATTTATGTTATCATTTATATTTAGCGTCTGGATGAAGGAATGTGAACCACACCGACACACATTATTTGAAGAGTACAAATGGTTATGTATTATATGGTCTTAATACAATATTTCAAAGGGAAGTTGTCTCCAAAACATTATCATCATATTATGATCTATTAACATATTCTAACAATACATAGAAATAAATTTCCAACTCCTATGGATTTGAAGTGAATCAAAATAAGAAGAGGACGACAAAGAAAAATTCAAATATATGGAAGAATGGAAACAAGTATTTTATCACAGGCGATACTTGAGGAAATAATCACCATAATAAGTTCTTGACGGGATGAAGAGTTTTTTATAATAGTGCGGATAATGGTAACAAGGAAAAATAATGAAAACGAAAACATAAAAGTGTTTTTATTCAATGTTACAACTACAAAGAGATGGGACCCTATACAAATAAATTCCCTAAGAATCAAAAGAATATATCTCAGAAGAATCTAAGGGACCATGATCAGGATTATACTATTGATATATATTAAGTGGAATGATTCATTTTCTCTGGTGTATGTATCCTTGAAAAATTTTGGAAAAATTATTCTATCGATGATATTATGTTTATAATTATTATAAAATAAATAATGATTATACTATAGTACATATTGTTTAAGTATTTAGACGAAGTCACAATATCATTATGGTTTTAAGGTGATCAATATATTCATATATTATGTACGTGAAAATAAGATCTAAATTAGATTCTTTGGAAAATATAATGTTAGGTTGATTTTTGAAATTTAGTGACCTTCCTTCTAAATGATTGGACATTGAATATAGACAAAAGTATTTTGGATAATAATTAGGATTAAATTCATATGGGATTTATTTAGATAAACTTTTGATATTATTGTATTGTAGTTAACATTTTCAATCCATTTTGGTTTTAGTAAATATTAAAGGTCAAAGAAATGAATTGTGAATATTATGATGCATTAAAATGCCTCAGAAATAAAAAATTCATCTTTAATGTCCTTTTCTTGGTTTAAATAATGGTTTGAAGATAGATCAAAGCACTACTAAATAAAGATATTATGCTTTTGAAATGGAAATAAATCATGTATGTTTATTTACTCATGTTTTTATGAAGATATTAAAATAATCGAATAACTCTAGGAAAAGTATTTTGGAACAAAATTTTTAACCATTTCATTTTATTTCTAATAAATCAATAGTATTTTTACCAATAATAAATTTATGGTATTATGAGGGTTAAATTTATAATGACCGTTTTTCTATTACTCTCAATTAGAAAATGATAGTTAGATTTCTCTTCCTTGTCCATGGTTTCACTTTCTTATAATATTCTCTTATTTGAAATCCTAATTGGGTGGTAACCATCACATTTACCTTTCCTCTTATAAAGAGTATGTTTTATTAACCCTATTAATGTTGTGGGTTTACCAAAAGATAATTTTCAAGTATCAACCTTTTAATTTTATAGTTAAATTTCAAATTTTGAGTTTTAATTTATTTAAGGAGGGGAGAATGTAACACCCAAAGATTTTTTGGCATCTCCCTTTTTAAATTTATTCTCATTTCTAGCTTGTGCATCACGGAACAACTAGTTTTTATGAATAATGGACCATTACTATAACCCATCAATTAATTTTAAGTGAATTAATGGTATTAAAAACATTATGAAATTATTATACCATATATTAAATCAACTGTTCTTACATTATTCCAATATATTTTATATGAATAAAATAATAATAAATCAAATTTTATAAATAAAAATATATAACTTTCTAATGAAAATTTTGTCTCCTTTTAATGGATCCATTTTTTAAAAAATTACATTGACACTTTAAAAAATTATATTTCATAAAATAAACTTCATTACTAAAAGAGGAATTTCAAAATTATATTAGGTTGACATTTTGGTATTTTAATGATAACTTTCGCTTTTTGATAAATAGTGAAAAACACTTATTTTTAATTCCTTCAAAGTGTGAAATTTTAATAAAAATTGTAAGTATACAAAGATGGAAATACATTAATGTCTGGGGGGGCCTAAATTAATGGAGGCCAAGGGAATCTGCCTATTCAAAAGTAGGCCACTCTGGTGCTAAGAATCCCTAGTTCGAATAAATATTGAGAGGGTTTTCCTAGGAACCATTTGAAGCTAGAAAAATTGTAACATGATTTCCTTCATTCCAAGTATGTGTCATGCTTACTCAAAAAATTTGGGCCTTGCATCTTTGAGTGAGATAAATAATGGATCAATGAGTGTTATTCATCCCTCGGAAGAAGTTGAAGTGGATAAGGGAATCATTTTCAACCACTCTGTGGGTATTGTTGCATGATCAAAAAACCTCTATCCCATTAAGAATATCCTTAGCCTCTGAAAAAAAGTCACATTTCCCATATAATCCACTAAAATCAAGATACACTGAAATATTTTAATCATAAACAACACCTCCCTCTCTCATTATGCCAAGGTTACAGGAGTCATCACAGTTGCGCTTGAAACCATTTGTAGGGGCACTCCACCAAACCAATATTCCTAAAAATCAATTAATTGTAGTTTAGACTCCCATCATAAAATAATGATAACTATTAAAATTTTTCAAAAGAGAATATAACTCAGTGGAAACCACCCATATCGAATTTGTAAGGAAAAATTACATCTTATGAAATCGAGTAATAAAGGGTAAAAATAATATCCAAAGTGTTATAAAATAACCGTAACACTAGCCAAAATTTTATTTTTTGAGAATATTTCATCCATAAGCACTCAAGGTTCCAATATATGGATTTTTTATTCAATTTATAATTGATTATTACAATTATAATATTTTATTTAAAGAAAAGCCAATGATGTCAAGCTCATATTATTACTAACTATAATATTTTTATTAAGGGGTTATCAAGAAGATATATTCAACTATAAGTAGTCATTTTAAATCGAAAATATATATTTTTCATATTAACCATGTTTTAACATTTTGTGAAAAAAATAATTACTTTAAATTCATTCAGAACAATGATGTAATAATCATTTTATTAATGTAAATATCAAATAAATGTTATAAAAATATTAAAATAAATATAATTTTATATAAATAATTTCATAAACGAATTTTATAGGAAACTTTTACACGTTATGGGTGTATTGATTTTTTTTATGTTTTATTATTTTTTGAATATTTTTTAATGTTAATTTATTGAATAGCATCAAAATTGACATTAATGATATTTTAGAATGAAAAATATTTTATTTAATGAAATAAAATTCCTAAAAAAATATTTTATACTAAATAATTAGTATATGGATTAAAATTTCATAATTGATACATTTATGGGTTGTTTTCATTTTATAGTAACTATATTAACCCTCAAAGAGTGTAAACCCATGTTGTTTAGGTGAGAATTAACGGGATTAAATAAGGGTTAAAACCAATGATAAGGGTATAAATGTAACCTAAACAAGTATACAGATTATAATATGATAATATTTAGATCCATAATAATATTTCATTTAAAATAAATCATTTTGAGACATTTTAAATTGAAAATTAATTTATATTAATTAATTATTTTTAGGGTTTACAAAATTCCCCCTCACCTCAAATATAAAATGGAACACATTCCTTCAATTATTTACACCAATTTGACCATTATAGAAAAACCCATATCCTTTACCTTATAAAAATCATTATTTAATCTTTTGAGAAAACTTTCTTCTAAAAATACCAAACCTAGATCCCTTAAGAAGAGTTTTAAATGAACTCCACTAAAGAAGATGTATTGTTCTTCAATGAGCACTTTGGTTTTATTTCCTTCTCCACCCATTGAAAAAGTATTATATAATTCTTATATATTACCATTAGTATAATCAATATAATAATATGTTTTTATGTCAAGGGTATGACATACAACATTACACACTTCCATCAAATGGGATACACAATCATTGTCTTTGTGTTTGTTGAACTAGCGCCTCACAAACTGATGTTGTTCGTTGTTCCATTAAAAATATTAAAGGTTGAGAATAATGATGGATTTATACATCATATATTAAAAATATTATGATTATAATTTCATTATGATTATTTAATAATTATATAACACATACCTTTAGGATTTTCATTTTATGGGAATATGATAAAATCATTTATGGACATGTGGACTACCGCCTCCTCAAAGGGATGTGATTCGTTTAAACATTACATAGAATGTATTAAGGATTTTTTAAATAAAAAAATTTTCATATATAACAAAAAAATGATACTATAATTATAATATACATATGTATCATTTAATTTTTTCTCCTTCAATATGATAAGAAAATGGAAACAACATTCATGAGTGCGTACGACTTATCATCTCCATTAATTGTGAATTCAATTTCCTATCACTAAATGAAATGGATTACTCTAAAAATATATATAATGAATATGTCACGACCCGTACTCAGGGCCCGTGCCGTGACTACCCCAAGCCCGCCTTCCGTAGGCAAGGGGATGGCGACTAGCACAAATGCGTAAATCCCGGTAAAAAGGGAAGCCATTGCCTTTATGAAGTAAACCACAAACACCACAGAGAAAGTAGACCAAAGTAAACACTAAGTAAAAAATGAGTTCAATAGTAAGTGCGGAAAAGAAAGTGGGCCCGTATAAAAGCCCAAAATGAAAGTAAAGTACAATTGGAAGGGAAAACAAGAACTGAAAAGTAAAGCCGCAACGTCGAGCTGTCAACTAAAAATCCCACCTGAGGGGTGGGTACAGATAGCCTCCACTGCTACTCGGACCCAGCTGACCACTCCGAGTACGTCCCACCCAGTGGTCCACATCTAGGTACCGTCCTGCTCCGCAAGCCTCAACCATGATCAGTGTTGTCTGTCGTCTGCAACCAACACAACGTAGTGCGGGCATAGCCCATGCAGGTGTTAGTATAAGCTACTCAGTAGGGACCCCGAGACCCCCGACGGACTCCCAGAATCCACAAAGGATAATCCAAAAAGGAAAGATACAATCACGAAGTAACATCCGACACTACTTAGGTATATGCCCATACATATACCTAAGTCATCAATTCTTGTTCGGCTCCAACATCCGAGCCCAAGTACAACCCAGTCCACACAGGAAAGCCAAACGTAAATCCACACAGGATAGCTCAACACAATCCATATAGGAAATCAAAATATGATTCGGCTCACACAGGAATACTTCTTTATATGACGATAGAGATGATCCGGTATTGCCACCGACTCATCTAAGTCGCCAGACCCCCGAAGGATCGATAGGTACTAACCCCTGCAATGACCCACAAAGGATCGATATGTAACATACCCCCGCAATGACCCACAAAGGATCTGACCCACAAAATATTGATAGGTACTAACACCCGCAATGACCCACAAAGGATCTGACCCACAAATGATCGATAGGTACTAACCCCCGCAATGACCCACAAAGGGTCTGACCCACACAGGATCGATAGGTAACTAACCCCCGCAAAGACCCACACAGGATCGGGCCCACACAGGATCTGTAGGCGCTGGCCCACATAGGACCGCTGAGCGCTGACCCACACAGGATCGGACCCACAAAGGATCTGTATCACTGATCCACGTAGGATCGCTGAGTGTTGTAGTCGTCGCCGTCGAATCCACTGAGGATCATTGTACAGTCGTCGTCGTCACAGTCGCAGTCACAGCCAGCACTAGGGTTCCCGAACACAGCAAGCTCGTTTGGGAGGGTCCGCTCCACGAGCCGAGAGGCTGATACATCAACTGACACATAGTCCAGATTTTATGTATCCAAAAGTTCCGTATCGACAATAGGAACTCAACGTCGCAGACGGCGCGTCAATCGGGCGCCCGGTCTGAGAGTTATTGGCTTTTTCGTTCTAAGGGCCCGATTGGTTTTTAATGAAAAACCAACCCGACCGTACTCCACCTGCATACATTCCTTGGGTGGAGTAATCCAAAAGATCCTTCTCACTTAGAGGAATCCAACAAAGTCAACGGCACGTCAATCAGACATCCGTAGCTCAAGATATGAGCGTTTCCGCTCCGAGGGCCTGATTGGTTTCATGTATGATCCAACCCGGCCAAACACAAAGTACTCCGAAACCTTTAGTGCAATATACCGAAACGACCGTCTCGATCCAAGGATCGCATCGCCACTGATGGTGCGTTGATCGAAAGCCAGCAGCTCATGTTATGAGCAAAAGACCGAAAAGGTCCGAAAATGGGGGGTCTGGGCCCGGACCGACCCGGCCCAACCCCCCTGGGTCGGCCCGAACCAGGTCGACCCGCCCCGGGTCCGGGTCCAACCCGGTTGGCGCGGCGCGGCTCGGCCAGGGTGGCCCGTCCTGACCTGGGAGCGACCCGCCCCGACCGGCGGGTCGGCTTGGCCAGTTACGGCCGATTTGAGCGGGGGGCGTGCTGCCCCCGCGTGAGAGAACCGCGGACCCACGTGGGGCCGGCCATGCCAGCGGACGCGGCCGGGCCGCCGCGTCCTATGTCCTCCTATCCCACGCGGTCGTGGGACCGTGCAGCTACCGTCGCGGCTTCAGCCGCGGCGGTTCTCCTCGGCGGCGCGCCGGGGGCCATCGCCTTCCGGAACCGGCGCCGCCGTGCCGGCAAGGCGCACCGGAGGGTCGCTCCGCGGACCACCGGATGAGTTCTGGTGGTTAGATATTCACACCGTCTTCGGAAAAGGTACTCCAGGGGTCCGTCCTTCACTACGAGGACCCCGCGTCGCCCGTGCGGCCTGCTTTGTTGACGTCTGTCGTTTCGCACACCAAGAACGAAAGGGGCGGTGGGTTCGGACTAGTTCATTAGTCCGCACCCACCGCGTTAGCAGTTTTAAATATTTTCACAAAAAAAGTTTAATCATACTCTGTGGGTATAAATCACAATGATTTAAATCAAACAAACCCCTACCTCGTTAGTGTCGTCGATCGTGAGTTCTTCGCGGGATTGACCGTCGCGGAAGAAGAAGATCGTCGTGTCGCAGAAGGGGGCGTCACGTCGTCGCGGTACACAGAGTCACGTCGACGATCTCTGAGGGTTAAAGAGAATACATAGATTTAATTGCATGTTCAAACCCATGTTGAGGATAAAATCTACAAAGATTTAGAAAACCGTAATCCCCTACCTCAAGCAGTTGATGATCGAAGATTGTTGCCGGGAAGAAACGTCGCAGAAGAAGCATCGTGGAAGGAGAATCGTCGGCGTTGCGGAACATGGCGTCGCGTCGTTGATCTTCTAGGGTTCAGTGTTCTTCGTTGCCTTCGCCTTCTTCACGTTCTTCACATTCTTCGCGAAGGAGGATGAATAACTTAGAGTTTCTCCAAATCATCTCAACAAGAAATCCTCAAGAAAAATATGCATTGGTCTTATTTTATTTACATGCCAACAATTTGAAAAATAAGTTAAGAAACGAACCATTAATTCGGTGAATTAATGGCAACGTCTTATCTGTCCAATTAATAGGAGTGTTAAGAGTTTAGAAAATGCACCAGTTGACTTTCATTAATGAGGAGTTTTCGCGGGTGCGTTACTTAGGGGGAAGGAAACGGTGGGGCTAGTGCGGGCCCCATCTCAAAAATATCCTACCAAGTGGGTAGGATATTTTGGGTTCCAACCAATCTGCATAAACTCAGCTTAAGTGACTTTAAGTGGATTTATGTGGCTTTAAGTGGCATTCAGTGAAATAAAAATAAAGTTGTCGCACCACTTTATTTTATTTCTTAACCTAACCCCAGAAATTAAAAACCACACCTGAGAAAACGCAACTCCGGAAAAAGAATTTCTAGGAAAATACCGGCGATGCGATTCCATCGGTGCCCTCAAAATTCGATTCTGAGCATCGTTTCAAAAGATATAAAAACCCACTCGTTCATTCACTAAATGTACCCAAGCCAAAATTCGGAAAATGATTCTGTGCACACCGAGCCTCGGAATCAGGTTCCGTCAGAAACTGCATTCTCGTAAAATTCCAACGAAGATTAAGAAAAACAATTTCTTGAAATTTACGGGTCTTTACATCACTGCCACCTCGGGGCTTTACGGCCCCATAAAGATACATCACAAACTAGGGAAACAAATATGGGTACTGAGCATGCGTCTGAGCCTCCCGCTCCCGAGTGATCTCCTAGAGGTTCCCGTGTTTCCATCTGATGCGCACCAGAGGAATCGACCATCCACGTAGGACCCACTCCTGTCGATCATCGATCCCCACCAAGACCTCCGTAAAAGTCTCCCCGTCATCAAGGTCTAGATCCCCATGGTCAATGATATGCGTCGGGTAGTGCACGTATCTCCTCAGGTGAGATACGTGGAAGACATCGTGCACTCAGTGCAACTGAGGTGGTAGAGCCAGGCGATAAGCCACCTCGGAAATCCTGCTGAGGACCTGGAATTGTCCGATGAAGCATGGAGACAAATTTCTGCCTCAGCCAAATCTCCGTAATCCACGTCGAAGTGAGACACGCAAGAAGACGTGGTCGCCATCCTCGAACTCTAGTGGACTCCGCCTCCTGTCAGCATAAGACTTCTGTCGGCTCGGAGCTATCCTCATCCACTCCTGGATGACATGGACCTTCTCTGTCGTGGCCCGGACCATCTCTGGTCCCACAAGTGCTGACTCCCTAGGGCCTGTCCAGCACAAAGGAGATCTACAAGGTCGGCCGTACAACGCCTCGTATGGTGCCATCCCGATGGTGGAGTGGTAGCTCTTGTTGTACGCAAACTCCACCAAGCGTAGGTGGTTCTCCCAGCTGCGACCAAAGTCAAGAACACATACGCGGAGCATGTACTCAAGAGTCTGAATTCTCCTCTCTGTCTGACCATCCGTCTGAGGGTGAAAGGTGGTGCTTAGATGTAGATGCGTCCTGAACGCCCCTTGCAACCCCTTCCAAAGCCGGGAAGTAAAGCAAGCATCTCGATCAGAGATGATAGATGATGGCACACTGTGAAGCAGTACAATATCCTGAATGTAGAGACGTCCCAATCTCTCCAGTGAGCCCTGATATTTGATGGGTAAGAAGTGAGCCGACTTGGTGAGTCGGTCGAAAATCACCCAAATAGAGTTGTGACCTCTGGAAGTGTGTGGAAGTCCAGTCACGAAGTCCATAGATATCCTGTCCCACTTCCACTCCGGGACCTCCAATGGTTGTACCAAGCCTACTGGTACCTGATGCTCTGCCTTCACCTAATAACAGGTGAGGCATCGAGAAACGAACTCTACCACAACCTTCTTCATGCCCGACCACCAGTGCTGTCGTCTGAGATCCTGGTACATCTTCGCCACTCCCGGATGTACTGCCAAAGGAGAAGTGTGAAACTCTCTCAGAACCTCCTCCCGTAATGAAACTGGTACCAAGGTACGTCCTCTGAAAAGGACGTCGTGCTCTGCTCCAAGGGAGAAACCATCAGATGCCTGACCTGAGGATATCTCCGCACGCCGCGTCTCACAGTCAGCATCCCCACACTGTGCCTCTCTAACCCACTGCAGTAGTAGAGGGGTGACTGTGAGACACTGAAGGAAGGTTGCTCCATCTCTATCCACGAAGGATATATGCAAAGCGGCTAGTTTCTCTGTCGCCTCCTCATGTAGCTGAATGCCTGTCCTCCTGCTGAGAGCATCGACTACCACGTTCCCCTTCCCAGGAGTATAGACTATCTCATAGTCATAGTCCTGGAGGAACTCGAGACATCGCCGCTATCTCAGGTTCAGGTACTTCTGAGAAAAGATGTACATGAGACTCTGATGGTCAAAAAAGACTGTAAATCACTCGCCCATCAGATAGTGTCGCCATGTCTTCAGAGCGAAGACCACTGCTGCTTACTACAGGTCATGGGTAGCGTAGTTCTGCTCATGCGGCCTCAACTGACATGATACATAGGCAATCACTGCCGGCTCCTGCATCAGGACACATCCGTGTCTGGTCCCTGATGCATCACAGTAGACTACGCACCCTACTCCCTCCTCAGGCAACCTCATGATAGGTGCGCTGGTCAATCTCTGTCTCAGCTCTTGGAAGCTCTACTGACATCTGTCTGATCACACAAAGGGTTTACCCTTCTTCGTAAGAGCTGATATTGGTGCCGAAACTTTAGAGAGGTCTGGTACAAATCTCCGATAGTATCCAGCTAGTCCCAAGAAACTCCGCACCTTTGTCACACCTTTGGGTGGCTCCCAAGCTAGCACTGCCTCGATCTTCGCAGGATCCACCGCAACTCCCGCCTTAGAGATTACGTGTCCCAAGAAGTGGACCTCACGTATCCAGAACTGACACTTTGAGATCTTTCCATAAATATGGTTCTCTCAGAGTGTGTCTAGTATAACACGCAAGTGGTAGGAGTGCTCCTCCTCAGTTTTCGAGTAAATCAAAATGTCGTCGATGAAGACCACAACAAATCGATCGAGGTATAGCTGAAAGATCCTTTTCATGAGGCCCATGAACACCGCTAGAGCATTGGTTATGCCGAATGGAATAACCAAGAACTCAGAGTGGCCATACCGACATTTGAATGCCGTCTTCTCCACATCCTCATCCCGAACTCTGAGCTGATGATAGCCAGAACTTAGGTCTATCTTTGAGAACCACCGTGCTCCCTTGAGCTGATCGAAGAGGTCATCAATCCTCAATAGCGGATACTTGTTCCTCACTGTCACCTGGTTCAGGCGACGAAAGTCAACACAAAGTCGCAAGCTCCCGTCCACCTTCTTGGCAAACAATATCAGGGAATCCTAGGGTGAAACACTAGGTCAGATGAATCCCTTTACTTGAAAGTCATCCAACTTTACCCGTAGCTATCGAAGCTCAGCAGGATCCATCCGATATGCTGGAGTGGATATCGGGGTTGTCCCGGTGGTACAGATCAATATAAAAGTCTACCTCTCTGTGAGGAGGTAGTCCTGGAAGGTCGTCGGGAAAGACGTCCGCATACTGATCCACCACTATAGGTAAACTAAGACTCCACACATCAACTGCTCCTAGGATGAGGCTGTCCAAATAATGAGTGATGGGCGGTCCCCTCCTCTACGGAACACCATCCTGTGCTGCGAAGGCTCCCTTCTCTCCGGTGAAGGTGAACCTGCTTCCGTCGGTGTGTACACATCGCACCTTGCATCTAATACAGTCAATCTGTGCATGGAATGTAGATAACCAATCCATGCCCAAGATGACGTCGTAAGGCCTCGACGCCGCTACAAGAAGATCCCAGTCGAATCTATCACCTCCTAGAGAAAGCTTACACTGCCGGAACCAGTGTGTAATCGTCGAGTCTGCTCCCGTAGGAGTCTCTAGCCGTAAGGATCGAGCCAACGGCTCTGTTGGAATCTCCGAGCTCCGAACAAGGGCAGCGGCTATGAAAGAGTGACTCACTCCTGTGTCTATAAGAACTGCAGCAAGGGTGGAATAGACATAGATAGTACCTCAAATCATCACGAGTGCGCCGTGGTCGTAGGCTTCCACTGCCTAGAGTTGTGCCTGTCTCTTCCCGCTAGCTCCCTATAGTTGGGGTGGACCTCTTCGTGGTGGTGGTGGTAGAGCCTCAAAGTGTCGCCCACCACCTGCTACTCGGCCAGCTCCTTTGCCTCATCTGCCTTCTCCCTGCGGACCGCCATGGTCGACCCTCTGCCACTGCCTGGGTGGTCCCTCAACCGTCTGCTGCTCCTCGGCATGGCGGGTCGGGCAGTCACGAGCCATGTAGCCCTGCCCACCGCATGAGTAGAACTACCGGCCTCTCAAAATACTGGCTCCACGCTGTGTGCCTCGCACTGCTGAGCTAGTGTCCTGAGGAAATATTCCTAAGGGTATGGTCTGCCTCGACCCATGAGTCATCCATCAACTGCCTACTGCAGAAGTCTCTGCTACATGCTGCCCTGCGGTGGGTCTCGGTGCTGGTGTAGACTCAGCAAGAAAGCTCTCGATCAAAAGGTCTCACTCCAGTACTCATGTCTGGGTCGGAATGCTGAGGGAGATCAGCGATGCCCTGATCTCTTGTCTCAATCCCTTCTCAAAGGTCCGGGCCCAAAAGAATGGGTCCCGTACCATGTCTTTAGAGTAGCGCGTGAGATCGGTAAATCTCGCCGAGTACTGGGCGAATGTCAAGATGCCATGCCGCAACTGTAGAAGCTCCTGGATGCGTACCGCACAGAGGGTGGCCGGGACAAAATCTGAGCGGAAGAGGCTCTGAAAGTCTGTCCAGAGAAGAGATTCCTCATCGTGCACCTGGAGCATCAAGCTCCACCATCGGCCCGCTGCCGCGTGA
Organism: Viscum album; assembly: GCA_963277665.1. NCBI lineage: Eukaryota > Viridiplantae > Streptophyta > Magnoliopsida > Santalales > Viscaceae > Viscum > Viscum album. Next base: position 174,084,007 of record OY728143.1, on the reverse strand, counting down.
CGTAGGCTCATTGCGAAGATCACCATGAGGTCTGCTGGTGTCCTCACTAACCGGAAAACTCGTACCACTACCTCCATCCAGTCCTCAGCTTCCTAGGGGTCCATCTCCCCATGGAACCTAGTCGGTCGCTGGCGTTGGAACTCATGCAGTGCACTAATGCGATGTGCATCGTCAGCGACTAGGGCTGGAAGCATCGGTGGCTCGACGGGTAGAGGTACCGCCGGTGCCTCAGCTGTCAAAGGGCCCTGTACCAAGGCCTTGTCGCTCGGTGGGCTGTCGGCACGCTCAAATCTCGAAACCCTAACTGGCTGTCATCGTGGGGCCATCCTGAAAACGAAACAGGTGTGCCACGGTCAGAACAGTATACCTGGTGAGCTGACACAAAGTAATCACAAAGAAAAATTGAAACACACATGCAATCAATGTTTTCGTGCATTAAGTCGGAAATCAGAAGTTAGGGTCCTGGTTTATGGATACGTCGGCCGACGCACCAACACTTGAATCCCTGGACTAATAACCACACCCAATATGCTAAACACTATTGCTTCACATAGAAAAATATTAGAGTCCCATGTTCTGCAGTAGAACCGAACTCCTCTGATACCAATTTGTCACGACCCGTCCTCGGGGCCCGTGCCGTGACTACCCCATGCCCGCCTTCCATAGGCCAGGGGCTGGCGACTAGCACCAAGGCGTAAATCTTGGTAAAATGGGAAGGCATTGCATTTGTAAATTAAACCACAAACACCACAGAGCAAGTAGGCAGAAGTAAACACTATGTAAAATCTGAGTACAACAGTAAGTGCGGAAAAGCAAGTGGGCCAGTATACAAGCCCAAAATGAAAGTAAAGTACAATTGGAAGGGAAAACAGGAACTGAAAAGTAAAGCTGCAATGTCGAGCTGTCCACTGGAAATCGCACCTAAGGGGTGGGTACAGATAGCCTCTACTGCTCCTCGGGCCCAACCGAACGCTCCGACTACTTCCCGCCCAGTGGTCCACCTCCAGGTACCATCCTACTCCGCAAGACTCAACCACGATCAGCAATGCCCGTCGTCTGCAACCAACACAACGTAGTGCGGGCATATCACGTGCAGAGGTGAGTATAAGCTACTCAGTAGGGACCCCGATACCCCCGAAGGTCTCCCAGAATTCCCAAAGGATAATCCACAAAGTAAAGATACTATCACGAAGTGAAATCCGACACTACTTAGGAATATTCCCATAAATATACCTAAGTCATCAATTCTCGTTCGACTCCAACATCCGAGCCCAAGTACAACCCAGTCCACACAGGAATGCCAAACGTAAATCCACACAGGATAGCTCAACACAATCCACATAGGAAATAAAAACAGGATTCAGCTCACACAGGAATATTTCTTTGTATGACGATAGAGATGATCAGGTATTTCCACTGACTCATCTAAGTCGTCGGACCCACAAAGGATTGATAGGTTCTAACCCCCGCAATGACCCACAAAGGATCTGACCCACAAAGGATCGATAGGTAACTAACCCCCGCAATGACCCACAAAGGATCTGACCCACAAAGGATCGATAGGTACTAACCCCCGCAAAGACCCACAAAGGATATGACCCACAAAGGATCGATAGGTACTAACCCCCGCAATGACCCACACAGGATCTGACCCACACATGATCGATAGGTAACTAACACCTGCAAAGACCCACATAGGATCAGTCCCACACAGGATCTGTAGGCGCTAGCCCACACAGGACCGCTTAGCAATGACCCACACAAGATCAGACCCACAAAGGATCTGTAGCACTGATCCATGTAGGATTGCTAAGTGCTGTAGTCGTCGCCGTCGAATCCAATGAGGATCTCTGTACAGTCGTCGTCGTCACAGTCGCAGTCGCAGCCAGCACTAGGGTTCCTGCATACAGCAAGCTCGTTCGGGAAGGTCCACTCCACGAGACGAGTGGCTGATACATCAACTGACACATAGTCCAGAGTTCATGTATCCAAAAGTTTCGTATCGACAACAGGAACTCAACGTCGCAGACAACGCGTCAATCAGACGCCCGGTCTGAGAGTTATTGGCTTTTTTGTTCCAGGGGCCCGGTTGGTTTTTAAAGCAAAACCAACGCGACCATACTCCACCTACTTCCAAACCTCTGGCGGAGTAAGCCAAAAGATCCGTCTCACTTAGAGGAATCCAACAAATTCAACAAAATGTCAATCAGACGTCCGTAGCTCAAGATATGAGTGTTTCCGCTCCAAGGGCTCAGTTGATTTTGTGTACGAACAAACCCGGCCAAACCCAAAGTACTCCGAAACCTTGAGTGAAATTTACTGAAACGACCATATCGATCCAAGGATTGCATCGCCGCTAACAGTGTATCTATTGGAGGCCTGCAGCTCAAGTTATGAGCAAAAGACCGAAATGGTCTGAAAACGGGGGGTCTCGGCCCGGACCGACCCGGCCCAACCCCCCTCGGTCGGCCCGAACCGGGTCAACCTGACCCGGGTACGGTTTCGACCCGGCCGGCGTGACGCGGCCTGGCTAGGGTGGCCCGGCCCAGCCTGGGCACGACCTGGCCCGGCCTGGGCACGACCCGGCCCGGCCGGCGGGTCGGCTCGGCTGGTTACGGCCGAGCTGAGCGGGGGGCGTGCTGCCCCCGAGTGAGAGAACTGCGGCCTCGCGTGGGGCCTCCCTTGCCAGCGGACGTGGCCGAACTGCCGGGTCCCATGCTCCTCCGGTCCCGCACGGTCGCGGGACCGCGCTGCTACCGTCGTGGCTTCAGCCGCGAAGGTTCTCCCCGGCGGCACGCCAGGCGCCGCCGCCTTCCGCCGCCGGCGCCGCCGTGCTGGCGTGGCGCGCCAGTGGGTCGCTCCGCGGACCACCGGACGAGTTCTGGTGGTCAGAAATTCACGCCGTCTTCATCAAAGGTCCTCCTCGGGTCCGTCCTTAACTCCGAGGACCCCGCGTCGCTCGTGCGGCCTGCTTTGTCGACGTCCGCCGTTTCGCACACCAAGAACGAAACGGGTGGTGGGTTTGGACTTGTTCATTGGTTCGCACCCACCGCGTTAGCAGTTTTAAATATTTTCACAACAAATGTTTAATCATATGCTGCGGGTATAAATCACAAATATTTAAATCAAACAAACCCCTACCTCATCGTTGTCGTCGGACGTGAGTTCTTCACGGGATTGACCGTCGCAGAAGAAGAGGATCGTCGCGTCCTGGAAGGGGGCGTCGCGTCGTCGCGGTACACGGCGTCGCGTCGACGATCTGCGAGGGTTAAAGAAAACACACAGATTTAATTTCACGTTTAAACAGATGTTGAGGATAAAATACACAAAGAATTAGAGAACCGTAATCCCCTACCTCAAGCAGTTGATGATCAAAGATTGTTTTGGGGAAGAAATGTCACAGAAGAAGCGTCACGGAAGGAGAATCGTCGGCATTGGGGAACACGGCGTCGCGTCGTCGATCTCCGAGGGTACGACGTTCTTTGTCGCCTTCGCGTTCTTCGCATTCTTCGTATTCTTCGCGAAGGAGGATGAAGAACATAGAGTTTCTCCAAATCCTCTCAACAAGAAATCCTCAGGAAAGACATGCGTTGGTCTTATTTTATTTACATGCCAACAATTTGAAAAACAAGTTAAGAAACAAACCATTAATTCGGTGAATTAATGGTAATGTCTTAACTGTCCAATTAATAAGAGCGTTAAGAGTTCCGAAAACGCACCAGTTGACTTTCATTAAAGAGGTGTTTTCAGAGGTGCGTTACTTAGGGGGAAAGAAACGGTGGGGCTCGTGCGGGCCCCACCTCACAAATATCCTACCAAGTGGGTAGGATATTTTGGGTTCCACCCTATCCGCTTCAACTCATCTTAAGTGACTTTAAGTGGATTTAAATGGCTTTAAATGGATTTAAGTGAAATAAAAATAAATTTGTCGCACCACTTTATTTTATTTATTAACTTAACCCTAGAAATTAAAAACCACACCCGAGCAAAAGCAACTCTAGAAAAGGCGTTTCTAGGAAAATACCGGCGCTGCGATTCAATCGGCGCCCTCGTAATTCGATTCTGAGCATCGGTTCAAAAGTTAGAAAAACACGCTTGTTCGTTCACTGAACGTACCCGAGCCAAACTTCGGAAAATGATTCCGGGCACACTGGGCCTCGAAATTAGGTGCCGTTAGAAACTGCGTTCTTGTAAAATTTCAGAGAAAAGTATGAAAAAAAATTTCCTTGAAATTTACGGGTCTTTATAGAATATATATGATATTTATACCAGGATTTAAATTCTGTATATAATTAAATCATGATCTCAAAAGGAGGAACAAAAAAAATAAAAAGTTAAAACATATTCAAAAGAGAAACCAGTTGTTACCCAAAACAACAAATATATTGGGAAATTATTAATGAATGTGTAACAATATGTTATAAAAGGATCATATATGATATTATAAATATTAATATAGTTTATTTATAAGTAAATAACATGTATAAAACCATTATACAATAGTTTAAAGAGATTTCAACAAAAATAATGTCTAAGGTAAGGTTTTTCTCATCTCAGTTTTACATGTGTGAGATTTATTCCTCAATCACCACATATATACATATGTGTTGTATACAATTATCATTCATATATCACATATTGAATCTAATTACCGTTATGGTAATAAATATTTCATTTTTTAAATATTTGTTTTATGGTGCATACAATTCAATTGATTACATGTTGTAATAGATTTCTTAGATCAATTTTATTAATTGTGTTAAACTTATATTTTATTAATTATGTCATTGACAGGTTATGAGTGAAATAGATTTTTATTATCACATTTATTATTTCCACTTTATTATGTGGATTTATTGTGAATACACATAATCCATTCATTTGATTAATGCTACGATCTTTGTAAGGGACTTTGTATTAATATCCTTTCATTCATGAATATTTTCATGTTATACACCATCATTTTTTGAGGTGTGTATATAGCCCCTTTTACATTTCATATAATTAATTATCATGTTTTTTAATGTTTTTATTATATTATATTCATTCATGAGGTTTATGATTAAAATGTTTCAAAGTAGTATGCGACACTTTGAATTAAAATTAATTTTTAAAATATATTATGCTATATATGAGGAATGCTTTTAAAATGAAATACATGGGTTTGGGAATAGTAATTTCCATCCCCTAGATGCATTGGTAGTCTCATGAGATGAAATTAGTTGGTGAAAAACCCTTCTTGTTTGTTTCCAAGATGAATCAAGTAAGATTATACTGACATACTTAAACTAAAAAAGTGATTTATATTGAAAGAAACTATCTAAAGGATATATCTAGATAATTAAGTCAGTTGATATTATACATTTCATTAATTTTAGTTATTAATATAAAGAGTATATTATCTATAAAAAAATCCATGGATTCATTTTCATTCTCATATTATTGATTAAATTTCATCTGTGTTCATTTATTTACCTTGTGAGATTGAATATGCTAATTGATTCATTATTACATTCACTGTATTTGACCTGCACTGAGCATTTGAGATAACCCGTTTTTTTTCTTTTCCCCATTTTATGAAGAATATATCTTGGAATGAGTTTTGAACGATCTGGTTTATTATATTTTGTTACGTATTATTTTTTATTTTATATTACCAATTTAATATGGGTATCATGTATTTGTCTATTTTACCAGGACTACTAAATATTCGGTCATTCGGGATACAATTCCTTATAATCATGCCATTTTATTAAAATATGGCACCAACACCGAGCTATAGGGGTTTGTTTCGTATAATAAATGACGAAGAAATCCCAAAAAAATCATTTAGTAAATTAATTTAGACTAAGAAATGATCATAAATAGAATTTGTTAAGGTATTTTTATATGAATCTATTGGGTATTAGATGCTAAGTCGTAGGGTTTTGGATGGTAATACTTTCTAAATACTCAAGAGGGGGGTCTGTGAATTGAGTTCCTAACAAACATTACATAGAACAACTTTATTTAACAATGACTAAATTTTGGTTCTTTCATTATCACAAGAATAAGTGGATAATAAAACCATAAGGAAGAAAGACAAACAATAATATTTATAGTTTTTTGGAATTGAAGTCCCCAAGACAACTCCACCAACCCTATTCTTCATGAGTATGGTGATTTTCAATAGACATGTAATTTTTTCTAGAACAAACATTACATTTATTAGGGACTTCATGATAGATTGTAAGTAGTCAGAACTTGTTACAAATTAATAGGATCTTTCAACAAAACTCTATAAAGGATTTTCAAATAATAGACATTAGGGTATTTTACACGAAACCTTTACAATTTAAGAAAATAAAACATAGTTTTGGATTTATATATAGATTTAGATGCTAAATTAAAATATGGGGTGAATTATATGTTTAAAACACTCATTTTTATCCTTAAAAAAATCTATGTTTAAAAAAATTTAACAAAATGGATTTACAATACCACATTAGTTCATAACTATGAAACTAACTTTCATATCATCTGATAAAATGTATCCCATAAGAAAACAGAAGACATGTTTAATTAGATAAATATTCTACCTTAAAGCATATAGAATCTTATTTATCAGATTATAAAGGTATAATAAGTGATAATAATGTTATACTTTCTTTCTTTAACAAAAATGGAGCTAAATTAAAAAACTTGTAACAAAGAAAAGTAAACATGTATATGAAATCTTTTGAATAAAAGGGAAGGGTATCCAACAACCATAAATAAAGGACCCATGATTTTTTACTTTCAGGAAATTCTATCTTAACCACACATGAGTAAGCTATCGATAAGTGTTTCAATGTCTGCCTTTCTACGCCCATAAGACCTGGACCATTTAGTAGTTAGAACCTCTATCTTCCTTTCCCCAAAATCCCTCGATTGATTAGAAATAATTCATGTCACAATAAGAGGGTTAAAAAAGATTTTCACAACATGAAAAAGTTTTTCAGAGCATTTTCATATGGAATGAGAGTGTCCCTCTCTATAAATCAATTCACAACATCAAAACATATAATATCTAGATGCGTGTTCACAAATATTTGTCTTGTTCAAATGGATGGGTATTTATAGGTGGATATCTCAACTGTCGACTCCTCCTCTATCAGTCATATTTTTCCTTTGATTTTGTAGGGACATATACACATGTCTGACCAAAAATAGATGGTTATATATAGATTGTATGAAATCATTTCATGTAATAAATCATGGGAAACATTTTCATTTTTAATAAACATTAAAATTCATAAAAGACGTTAAAAATTTTAGGATCTGATATAAACAAATGTAACATTAAGGAAATGAGGTAACTATCAAAAAATCATTTAATCATATTTTTAATAAAGTGATAATCAGAGTCTAAAAATATGAACAATAATATTCTATGTAAAAAGAATTAGTGTCTGAAATTTGAGTATTTTGGAATCTAATTTCTGATGAATTTGGAATACTATTTCTAAAGAATTCAGAATATGATTTTTATAGAATTCAGAGTATGATTTCATAAGAAATTAGAGTTTTATTTCAGGAGAAATAGGAGTCCTATTTTAGGAGAAATCAGAGTTTGATTTAAGAAAAAATCATAGTATGCTTCCAAAATAAACCAGAGTCTGATTTTAGAAGAAATTATAGTCTAATTTTAGAAGAAATCAGAGTATAATTTTTGAAGAAATCAGAGATGGATTTCAAAAGAAATCAGAGTAAAAATTATTTGAAATCAGATTCCAAACACCATTAAGGTTCTATGTTAGTTAAGGATCTAAATTTTTTAGTTATGAAAAATTAGCTAGTCTAGGTTTATGAAAATAATATATAAGATAAAGAAAACCATAGGTAAAGTAAAAAAATGTTTTAATAGAAATTATATTTTCATTATCAAAATATTTCATAGAGAAATATAAATTCCCTTAAGAAAATGTTTTTGTGTATTTCAAAACATTATGGAATGTAATAGTCATAAGGGATCTTATTGACTAAAAAATAACCCCCTTTATAGAAGGCACAAACAACCTTTCTCAAAGGAATACAATGAATAATATTTTCACATTAGACTTAAAATAAATACTTATCACCCTTTACGTATGACCCATGATGAATATAACTAAATTCCCCTTAGGTTTTGAAATCCCAATAGATTTTATTATTTTACTTCTTAGAGAAGATACTTATTCTTGCATAAAAAAATATTCTTTAAGTAATCTCCCCCTTACTAGGACATATTCTTTATTAATATTATTTTGGAACATTATTTTCTCCACTTTATTCATTTAAAAAAATTAATGGAGGGAAATAATAAATGTACATGAAATGTTAAGAATATACAAGGAAAAACAATGGAAAGATAAAAAACATCATTATGAATTCAATATTTGTTGTAGGGAAACAATATAACAAAAGATCATACTTTTAAAAAAACATGCATCCTTCTTCTACTCCTTTAGCATTAGCTTTGTTATGGTGTCCTTAAACTTCTTTAACTCCTTTTGATCATCCTCAAAAATTTTGAGGAGCCCTTACTGATCATGATCTTTCTTTTTTATATCTTTAATCCTTTCATCCTAAGATTTAAGGATTTCACATTGAGACCATATCACCTCTTCTTGCTCTTTGATTTTTTATTCGATCTCATACCCGAAAAACTGTTCCCTTTTAAATTTGTGAGAAACTGAATTTTACTTTCCATTTATATCATTATCCTCTTAGATCAGGGAATATTTATCTTGACTCAACTTCTCAAAAAGGATTACTGAAAAGTATTGATTTTATCATGTAACTTATCAAAATATTATTTTAATAAATCATGGAAATTATATCTATTTTTCAGTTCATCAATAACTAACTTAGACCACTTGGAAATCTCTTTTCATGATCTTCTATTCGTATCATAACCAATGCGAAAAGTCTTGAACTCGGCATCATTAATAAAAAACTTTTCCTTGAGAATTCATGTTGAATTTTACTTCTGATTGATTGTTTTTTTGATGAAGTTGGAACATAGAATCAATACTTCTAAATAAGGGAATGGTATTCACTAGCTTCTTCATGTAAAGAAAACAAAATATATTCCTAAGGAAGATGATGATTCTGAAGCAGATTCATTCACTAGAGAGGAAAATTCATCCTACTGTTCTTCATTCCTCTTAAACGTTTCAACAACACATTTCTTAGATTTTTCAACCACATCATTCTTAGGCGAATAAATAACCAATTTCATTCTTATCTCAACTTTAGATATTGCCTTCTCAACTTTAAGAGTCGCATGATCACTATGATAAACATGAATTATTTTATCATCATCATCAACAAATTTTTCATCAAATTTATCAATAACTTCCATAACATCACTGGGGTGAATAAAATCATTATTACTACTTTTATCATCAAATGGATTATCAACCTCTTTACAAGCATCATTGTTTTTCCTTCAGAGATTATTCTAGTTGATTCAACATGGGATGTTCTGATAGATAAAATTTTAGAACGACATTCCTTGTCATAGTATTCTTCTATCATTTTTATTACATCTTCAATTTACTATTCCTCTTCATCTTATTCTTCATGTTTTTCTTCTTGCGGCACTTTTTATTCTTCAATAATGGCTTCTTAAATTGAAACATTCTTTCTTTTCTCTATACCCAGAGTTTCAATATTAACTGGTTATTATAAGAAATATTTGGTACCTATACTTTTTCATATTCCTTCTTCGTATCTCTAAATAAATTTTGAACAACATCTTCTTATTACATCTTTTTCTTTAAATTTTTCTATTTTTCATGCATCTCAATATCATCAGCTACGTGAAACTTCAAGGCCTTAGCCTCAGCAGGGTCTAACCAAAAAACTAAATCTCCCTTCTTATTTTTCTTCTTTTTCTATCTCCACATGGCTACCACATTATCTAAAAATGTATTTTTCTTTTTTAGATTGGGTGGAGAAGATACCGACTTCGAAGCTGGTACTTTCACTTGATGTTCTGGTTGATTTTACTATATTTTCATTATGGTTTTCTTGGAACATTATCATGATTCACATTTTTTGCTGGAAGCTTGAAAATATGTATCCGAAAGATCAATGAACTCTGCTGACATTATATTAAAACCAATATTCATTCTTCTAAGAGTATCATCACTCAAAAACATTATCTTCAAAAAATTTGGGTTTGAGCTGCAAGGAATTTTGAATGATTTTAGGAAAAGAACAATTATCTTCAAAAAAATTGTTAGATACCTTATGATCTATGATTTTTGGGTTCCATTCTTGATATTATGGCTGGTTCAGAGAATGTACTTTATGATTTTTTTCTTCCTTTCTTTCATTAATAAATCCATCATGAAGATATCTCATTAATTAAAGGAATCCATTCTCCCTCTCCCTGAATGAGAAAAACATTCATCCATAGAGCTAGAAATATGAAGTTGGTTGAAAGATGATTGATCTTCAGTAACTTAACTACTTTATGCACAAGGGGCTCAATTGCCTTAACATTCTCAAAATATTCTTCCTTATCTAGAAACTTGATTGAATGAAAGATAGCCTCTCCTTCATTAGGTATGTCCAGAATTATTCCAGACCTGTTGAAGGATAAAGATAAAGTCTTTCCATAGCTCTGAAATGAAAACATTTCTCTTCCTCCTTGTTCATAAACACTAATAGAATTATATGGTTATATAAGGAAATTATCATAAACCAGATCCTGATTCTTTGGTTTGGCAAGGCAAAGGATTTCTCGTCCATTCTTCTTTATGTTTTTTTACATTTGAGAATCATACGTGGAATGAAATTTGGGTCCACCAACTTTTCTCTGTAAATCAACCAATCCTTAATATCCTTGTTAGAGGCCATAAAATTTTGTGAGGAAACATGAAGTGACATTCAGAGCTTAATGAAACATATAAAACAGAATGATAACATTGAATGTCATCCGAGCTTCGATGTAGAAACACTTAGACCACCAACATGGGATGTGAATATGGGGTCCATTATATAGTATTTTCATGGACGGTTCAAATTTCCAAATAAATCCTATATATTATATTTTCTTAATCTAATCTGATGGTTGATATCAATTCCATAGAAGAATTGTTATATTTCGATATTTTGAGGTTTTAATGAAAAAATTGATTTAAGGAAAGTGAATCTGAAAGAGTTTTCTTAAAATAAGATAAATATACCAACAATTAAAAAATTCAATTACGGTGATTTTATTAAGAAAACATACGTTACAAATTGCTCATAAAGAATTGATAATATATAAAATATTATTCTTAGAGAACTCAGGTTCTGAAAATGTTATTTTGAAAACGATAAGTGAAGTTTAAGGAAAAAAATTGAGAATTTTGTTTATGTTCTGAAAAAAAATTTAAGAAAATATAATTTTTTCCAAAATGAATTTTTAAGGAAATATAAAGTGTATACTTATATACTACCCCTATGAAAATATTATCTTATGGTATGGAGATAGGTTTCATCAAAAAGTTAATATGGATTATTACTTTACAATTATCATTTCTAACATTTGTTTAATGAATTGAAATATATTTGAGGGTAATGATTTTGTAAATATGTTAGTAATTTGTTCTTGTATTCCATTAAATTGATGAATGATATCACCTTTAAGTGTTTGATACCTAAGAAAGGGATGCCAAATATGTTTGTGCATTGCACAATAGTGATATATAGGGTTTTTTCTTAGGGAAATGTCAATAGTACTATCCCACATTATCTGTGTTTTGGTAAAACTCACGCCATAGTCTGTGAGTGTGTGTTTCATCCATAACACTTGAGTACAAAAAATTGGATATACTATATATTCAGCATTAGTAGTGGACCGTGCAACTAAATATTACTTTTTGCATGATCAAGAAAATAATGAATCTCATAAGAAATGAAAATTTCTGAATGTACTTTTCCTATTCATTCTACAACTACAAAAGTTATCATCCAAAAATGTTTTTAAAACAAGTTCATTTCCAGAAGAATAGAATAGTCCAAAATCCATGGTTTCCTTTAAAAAGGGAAAAATTATTTTCATTGATTTTATATGAGATTCCTTTTTATTGGATTGATATCTTGCACCTAAGCATACAAATAACATTATGTTTCGATGACTATCTTTTATGTATAATAAACTTCCTATCATACCTATAAAATATGTTTGATCTATTAGTTCCCACAACATCAAGATCAAGAAAATATTAGGTACTTGTTGGGGTACTTATACTTTTATTGTTTTTATATCCATACTTTTTAAGGTGATATTAATTATACTTATGTTGAGATATATAGATTCTTTCTGGTTATAGAGAAATTTGAAAACTAGGGAAAAAAGTTAACTCACCCATCATACTCATTTCAAATGTAGTTTTCATAATATTTGAAAATGAATCAGTTAATGATTGGTGAGTTGATCTAAATACAATGTCTTAAACATAAATTTGAAAAATAAAAATATTATTATTATCTTTATTAGTAAAAAGAGTTGGATCATCGGTTCCCATTACATAATTGTTTTGTAAAAAATTCATGTTAGTCTATCATACAAGGGTCTATGGGATTGTTTATGTACATATAAAGTTTTAGAATGTTTGAAGACATGTCCAAGATGTTTTGTGTCCTCAAAACCCAGAGTTGTTTCAACATAAACATCCTCTTGAACATATCCATTAAAACACACTTCACATCCATTTGAAATAGTTTGAAATTAAATAATGATGTAAAGTCTAAGAGAATTCAAATAGATTCATGTATAGATACTGAATTGTTGGATTCTGTATAGTTTATTCAATTTTTGTTGATTATAGTTTTTTTCAAATAATATTGATTTATTTATTACAATGATTCTATTTTCATCACATTTATTTCGAAAGATCCCTTTTACACCAATTACAGAATTTTCCTTAGGCCTTTCAACCAAGATTCAGAATTTTTTCCTTCCAAATTAGTTTAGTTCATCTTGCATGGATTCAACCCAATCATCATCACCAGAAGATTCATCAGTTCTTTTCAATTCTAATTAGGAAATAAATTCTAGATGTTTTACTTCATTTCTTAAATAAATTCAAGTCTGTACTACTTGACATACATCACTAATGATACTATCACTGGGATGATTCTTAAGAAACAACTTATTTGAGTTTTGTAAAACCTATATATCAACATAAGTTAAAAAATCTTATAGGTTAAATACTGCAGAAACATTTTTTCAGTATTTTCCTTATTAGAAGAATCTTCTATCAAAGGTTGTTAATCAGTTTTTGTAAAAAAATTTGAAGATTCAAGTTAGAGTTGTTTATGAACCAAAAGATCAGTTTCATTAAATTTAACCTATAATGTCTATTCAACATTACAAGAATTTTTGTTAAAAACTCTATAGGACATATAAGTAGTGGAGTAGCCTAAGAAAATTCCATCATCAGATTTGGGTGTAAATCAATGTAAGTTACATTTAGTATTCAATTTGAATACTTTTCAAACAAATACATTGAAGTAAGAGAATTTATTTTTTGACTAGAACACAATTTATAAGATGTTTTATTGTGGAATGGCATGATTAAAAATCGATTTATAGTATAACAAGAATAACAAATGGTTTCAACCAATTTTTTTAGCAATACAATATTCTCTCAATATGGTTATAGTTATATCTGGAAAAATTTGATTTGTAATTTTTATAACACCATTTTGTTGAAGAGTTATTAGAGATAAGAAGTAATGAGTAATGCCTTTATTACTACATAATTTTTCAAAATCTGAATTTTAAAATTCTCCCCAACGATCAATATACATAGTTATCAATTGATGTTTTTTCACATTTTTAACATTGGATGATATATATTTAAAATAATAAAAGGATTCATATTTCTTTTCTAGAAAATATACCCAAGTAAATCTAGTGTAATCATCAACTAAAACAAATACATAGTATTTTCCTCCAATACTTCCTATTTTTTTGGACCGAAAAGATCAATACACCCTAGATATAATGCATCCGAAGTTGAGATTTCACCAATTTATTTAAAGCTTGAATTATGTTGCATTCCATATTAACAAGGATCACACTCTTTTGAAGAATAAAATCTAAACTCATGTAGATCCTTCACAAGTCTTTTATTTGATATTTTTCATAAGTTCCTATGATTACAGATTCATAGGCTTCTATTACATAACCATGATTGATCTTCTATTACACTAAGTCATGGTAGGTCTTGGATCTTATGTTCTTATAAGATAAGTGTGTAAAAATTATCATGTATATGGGAAAAGGTAATAAAATCTTCCTTGGAATTATGTACTATGCATTTATCTTTCCAGGAATTCACAATGCAACATTCATGACATAATTGTCTTATGCTTCTATGGTTGTTCTTAATTACATTAACAAATAAAAAATTTCAAACTAAATATTTTCGAAGGAGAAAAATGTTTCTTACATAGAAAATTTCTCTAAGAGCATTATCTGAAAAAGTTAGTTTTCATCCATTCATCTTGATAATATTTAAATAGAGTTTTTACGAGATATGTGCTAGTATCAACCACTATTCATGTAAAAAAAATATTTTGGGTACATTATTTAGTTTCCTAAAAATAAAATTGATAAACTTTTGGAATATATACTTTTTTGGATCCAGAAATAACAGAATGTAAAATATATAACATCCACATTTTCATAGATAAGTAAGCTTTACGAATACAACATGATTGGATTTTATTCATGAATCAATTTATCTCCCAATTTCCACCATATTGTCACTAAGTAAAAAACTGATCACTTTGGGGAACAAAATTGTTGTTAATAAAAACTGGTTTTGAATTAGTATAACCAAATCCAGAACTATTCCTAATAGGAAAATGTTGTGAATAAATTTTATCAAACACTTTTCATCCCAGAGTGAAATTTGATAAAAGATTCATTAAGGAAAATATTTCATATTTTACTCAAATGACTAAATAATTATGTTAATAGTCATTAGTATTAGATTTTTATTTGGCCTCTAAAATATTTTTCTAAAAAACCAAATTTTAAAGATCCTTGTAAATATTATCCTTCTAAGAATTATCTTCCTTAAGGGTTTTAGAAATATTTTCAAAATCAAGAGTTTTGTGATCATTATCTTTAGAAAGATATGTTACATATTTTGTTAAAACAGATATTCTAGAATTTTTCTTCTATAACTTTCTTTTTATCTTAAAATTTTCACTCTAAAGTAATTTATAAAATCTAGAGACTTTTTAAAATAAAGGTAAGGTATTATCTTCTAAATAATATGATTATTCATCCAAATATTCATAATATTATTCATTAAACAAACCATCATTTAAATAAATATTAGTTAAATATTCAACATTGTGTACCTTATCCATAAGAAAATGTGTTTTAATGGATAATCTGTATCTAAGACCAATATTATTATTTCTAAAAGATTCATATTCTGAGGATTCATTTGAAGAGTCACCATCACTAGCACTGCATGTTTCATTAGCCATTGGAATGTTCTTATCCTTGTCTTTGTAGTACTTTTTTTCATTTTAGAATGGTTATACTTTACATATTTTCTCTTGAGCATTGGAAAATCAGGTCTGATATGTCCAACCCTGTTGTATTCATATCAAATGACTTCAGAATATTTCTAGTCCTTTATGGCTTTCTTAATATATCATTACTGAAAATAATTTTTTCCAAAAATCTTGTTCATCCTTCGAGAAAGATTTGGTTAATTCATTCTCAGACTGATCACTATCACTTGATTCAGATATTGTAGAATATTTCTTGACTATTGATCTAGTAACTCTTTTAGGATTCTTGGATTTCATATGATTCGATTTATTATAGAAATAAACACTTATTTTACAATTTTTTTATTATTTATCTCAACATCACTCTTCATTATAGTTTCATGTTTAAGAAGAGTGCAAAATAACTCATCAAGAGTGATGTTAGATAATTTCATATTTTCAGCAACCATAGTTCTTTTAGATTCCCACTCATTGGGAATGATATCTTTTATCTTGTCAACAAGCATTTCATCAACAAGTCCTTTCTATCCAATATATTAAATATTGTCAACAATAATCATAAATATTTTTTTCACTTTTCATACACGTTCTCCATAAATAAATATAAAACCATGATATTCAGCTCTTAACATATATCTTCTTCTTTCTATCACTAGGGATGTTACAAGATATATAACTTCATTTTTAATCTAGATACTGTAGAAATATTCATGAGAACATTTATAAATCTAGATATTCTTTGTCATGGAAAATAAAACATTATTGCATACCTTGTAATTTATTTTATATTCTTGTTTTTCCTGATTGGTAATTTTTAAAATTCCATTTATGATATCTTGTAATATCCAGTGAGCATTAAAATTTCTTCTAATCCATTGTAAAAAAACCGCCTTTATTTGGTATCTCCATTATTTATAATAATTTCCAAAAAAATTTGATGACTTGGTAGGATTTATATTCTCTATAGAACCAACATTCATTCCTTCCATTCTATACAAAATGTCTTTTCCACAAATATAAATAGTAACAAAAGTAATAAATATAATATTTAAGAAAAACTTGATCAAGAAAATTTTATCAAGTATAAATGAGTATGAAAAATTATATATAAGTTTAGTTATTCTAGATACCTCCTCTGATACCTATTGTAGGATAAAAATATAGATGTAGATTCTTAATTACAAGAGGGGGTGAACTGTATGTTGAAAAACTTTCATTTTTATCCTTATGAAAATCTATGTTTATCAAAGATAAAAAATATGGATTCAAAAACCATATTTATTTCTTAACTAAGAAACTGACTTGTATAAGATCAGATAATAGTGATCCGACAAGAAAACATCGTAAATGTTTACATAGAGAAATATTCTACCATAAAGTGTATAGAATGTTTTTTGTTAGAGTATAAAAATATAAGATAGTATAAAAAAATTATAATTTATTTCTTTAAAAAAATGAGGGGGATTTAACAACATGTAATAAAGTCAAGTCAAAAAGTAAAGGAAATTTATGATCCAAAGAGAAGGGTATCCAACAACCATGGATAAAGGTCACTTGATTTATACTTTCAAGAAGGTTTGTATTACGAACACCAAGGTAAGCCCTCGATAATTTTATTAGTGTCTGTATTGATATCCCCACAAGCCCTTGAACTTTAAGGTAGTCAGTGACTCTATCTTCTGATCCCAAGAAGCCCTTGATTTACAAGAAACAATCAAAGCTACACGAAGAAGACTGAACAGGTTGATTACAACATTTTTACAAGGAATGAGAGTATCTATTCCTTTATAAATTGCTTCACATTATCACAAAATGTAATCTCTATATGTGTGTTCACGCATTTTTGGATCATTCAAATGGATGGGTATTTATAGGTAAAAAATCCCATTGTTCGACTCTTCTAATGGTCATAGTTTTCCTTGAATTTCAGAGGGACCTATTGTTGAGTCAGTAAGGTATTCCTTATGACTTTTTCCAGTCCTTCATTCATGGGGTAGATTGATAAGTCATCAAGGTTTCCTTATTAATTTACCATTCCTATTGTTTTGAAAATCACAAACACCTATTCTTAAGGAAAATTTCATTTTACCCTTGTTTTACTTCTATATGGAAAATATCCTTTCCAAAGAAAATATACCCTTACCTTGTTTTTATTATTCATATCAATATTTTTCTTAATTATAAAAATCGGATTCATTTCAAAAACCTCATAATCGTATAATATGTAGACATGAAACATTCTGTTTTAGGATCTGAATTCTTGATACGAACTCTAATGAAGTTCAACTCTGAATTCTGGATACGAACTCTAATAAAGTTCAACTCCGAATTCTGAATGCGAACTATAATGAAGTTCAAATTTGAATTCTGGATACGAACTCTAATGATGTTCAACATTGAATTATGAATACACACTCTCATGAAGTTCCACTCTGAACTCTGGATACAAACTCTCATAAATATCCACAACAAATTCTGGATATGAACTCCCATAAAGATTCACTCTGAATTTTAATTACAAACTTCTCTATGGTCTGACTCCAAGTTCTCTAAATTCAATATTCGAACACTGGTGAGTTCTAACTCATAATTTTCATGAATTTAGACTCTAAACTTCGTATGTTCTGGTTCTGGATTCTAGTAAAATCAAAATATGAATTTCTTTGAAATCCAGACTCCGGATTTCTATAGAATTCAGGTTCCAAATTCCTACAATACAGAATACGAATTTTCTTAAGTTTATGGACTCCGAATTTATTTTTACTTACATTCCGAACATTAACCTTTTCCATTCTGAACATTCATTTTCAACTCTATTCCGAATATTAGTTAATTTATTCTAACACTTTTTCTATTACAAAACGATGTCGTGATTTTAGTTATTAACTAATCGTTGTTTGAGTGACAGATGTACAGGTCCCTCTGAAATTCAAGGAATAATATGACCGTTTGAGTAGGGAGATGACTGTTGGAGCTTCACCTATAAATAGGATCTCATTTGAACATGCTCAGTACTTTTGGAATATTGGTACTCAGAACTTCCGGAAGTGATTTCAAGAGAGAGAGGCTTTTATCAACTCTCAATGATTCGTGTAGAAAGATTGAACAAACTGTTCAAACTTTTCCTTGTGCAGATTTGCTTCGTGTGACTCTGATTGTTGTTGTGTACAATCAAGGGTTTCTGAGGAAAAAATGACAGAGGTTACAACACCTTGAAGTTGAGGGCTTCCTTGCTGAGGAAGATAGAGGTGCCGACTACCTGATAGTTGATGGCTTGTGGGGATTGCAAGACAGACTCTGATCCTTGTATCGAGTGCTTACCTTGGTGTGGGTAAGACAAACATTCTTGAAAGTATAAATCAAGGGACCTTTATCCAAGGTTTTTGGATACCCTTCTCTTAGGGTTAAAAGACTTATTACTTGTTACTTGTTTTGTTACAAGTTTTTCCGCTGAATTTTTTATTGTTAAGGAATTAATAACTTTATTATACTTCCATGTACTCTGATTTAGTAAGATTTTATATGCTTTAAAATAGAATCTTAGTTGGTGTAAACTTTTTTTAAGTTTCATTTTCCTGAATCAAGAATTTCTTTAGAACTTGGAGGTGTTGGGAATTTTTTTTATGCAAAAATTTCCTTAAAGATTTTTTTTAATTTCAATTCACCCCCTATAGTATTTGAGCATCTCATACTTATATATTTGATCATATGTTTTGTATTATAGAGTATATCATACTTAGAAATACCATCCTAACACATGTACATGTGTCACTCAACCAATGCTTAGTTAAAAATTGATTTATGACATCATTTTATTTATGAAATCTTTGGAAACGCTATCATGATTAAAAAAAATAAAAAGTATAAGAAACATTAACATGTTTAGGATATGATAAAATGAAACGTTACATAAAGAAAGTGATACAACGGTAAGAAAATAATATAATCTACTTGTTATTAATGTGATTATCAGAGTCTAAAAATATGAAAAATATAATTCTTAGTAAAAATGAGACGAAGTTTTTATTATGAGGAATTCATAATCTGATGTTTAGAGAATTCCGAATCTTATTATTGAAGATTTAAAAATATGAATTCTGAAGAATTCGCAGTCTGATTTCAGAAGGAATCAGAGTATTATTTTAGGAGAATTCGGAGTCTGATTTCAATAGAAATTGAAGTCTGGTTTTAGGATAAATTAGAGTATGATTTATTGAGAAATTAGAGTTATATTTTATAATAAATCGGAGTCGTATTTCACATGAAATAGAAGTCACAATTCTATGAAATTATATTCTTATGAACTATATGGTTCTATGTTAGGTAAAGATCCAATTTTTTGACTTAAAAGAAATATGGTATGTCTAGGTTTAAGAAAACACTCGATAAGATAATGAAAAAATAGGTAACGTAATAAATATTTTTTGAGAAAATAATTTTATCTACAGAAAATATTTCATAGAGAATGTTAATTTTATATAACAAAATCTGTTTATTATATTCAAAACATAAAAGAATAGAAAATTCATAAGAGAACTTATTAACTCAAAATATAGTGTTGACAAGTGCAACACACAGTTATAAGATAAAGTTGACAGAAGGAATAAATCTCCTGGAGAGACGATAGGAAAAGAATACTACTCTAGGAGTACCTTTTTCACGATGACATAGATTAACATTGTTGCCCTGCTGTTGATAATGAAACTTCTTCTTCTTTATTTTGAAAATTAGAGTAGTGCTCATGCAATTCCCTTTCTCTCTGTATATCTCATATTTTTTATATGAGATAAATATTGTTATTCTATAGAACAAAATACACACCAAAAACTCATGAAAATTAAATATTAAATTTTTACAGCACATGATCCATTGAATCTAGAATTTGATACATTCAATTTTAAAAAAAATCAATAGAAAAGAAAAATAAACTATCATTATATTTATCTTCTATTTCTATACTAATATCTTCTTATAATCAATTTATCTATATTGATATAATCGATCATTTAAATATTTGATGATAGCCATAAAAGGTCACTACAATTCATTAATAGTAATAATTATATATTGTATCATGACACAACCAATTATAGATTATCACATAGCTGATTCAAAATTCTGAATCCACATAGATGATTTATATCATGTATCCCAAAATGTATCACATAATATATTCACTCCCATACCAAAAAATTGATGTATCTGTAAGGAGAAACGTAGTCAATTACTTCATGTAATCATTTTACGAAGCATATAGATATATGTATTCGATTCCTTATGTATGGGATCATATCATCATTTGAAATTTCCACATATGTGATTCTCCAACATATCTAATTTATATAGGTGAATCCCCAATTTTGGAAATCTAAAATATAAATAATCACATAATAATTTATCCATATAGCGAAAATCATTACATAATAAATTATATTAGACATAGGAAAATTTCAGTAAAACAACAAGAATGTCATACTTAACAAAATTAATTGCAATAATACATGAAGGTATGATAAAACCTGATGAACACACATAAAAAATCAATAAATTATTATTACAATTTGATTTTTTAAAACCTAAAGTTCATTAAATATGGTGGAACATGATCATTAGTCCAAAAATCTATCACCTTTTCATGATCAAAAAACCCATTTTAAATTAAACACAAAATTTTAAATATGGTGGAACATGATTATTAGTCCAAAAATATATCTCCTTTTCATGATCAAAAACCCCATTTTAAATTAAACACAAAATTTTAAAAGGTTTAATCATTAATTTTCATGAATTGAAATATAAAATTTATTGTTTTTTTAAAATTTTAATGCTTATCATTTATTTCTCCCCCTTAATATGACTCATCTCCCATGTTAGAGAACTACTTATCTCCCTTTAGGGTAAATCATATATAAAATTTCCAACTTTTGTGTCATTAATAAGGTTGGGATGAGAGATAAAAAACATTTAATGTATCACTTGAGAGTAATGAACCATTTGACTATTGTTATAAAGCTGAATAGTGAAATATTGAAAGGTTGTAACTTAGTAATCAAAATTGCAAGATTAAAAATCAAATGAAATCAATCACTAAGAAATTAAAATAAAATAATATTTCATTAAATTTCAAATTAATATGAAAAAATTACATCGATTAAATAAAAATAAGAAATATTACTTAGAAGACTAGGTTTTATTAATGGGTTTAAAATTATATGATATTATAGATGGTGTTTTCTTGAATTTATGTTCTATTCTAGAGGTTGTTGGAGTAAGAATTGATTAATGAATTATTAACTTATCCATTTAATAAATAGAAACACTTTAAGATCCAATAGAATGATTTACATAAATAAACTAAATAGGGACTTTAAGAATAATTTCCAGAGAAATTTGACCTAGATTGAAGTCATAAGATCTAACAGCTAGAAAATATACTTTCCAGAAAAGAGTAAATGAAGATTGTTCTCCCTGATAATTCTTAGTACCTACACCATCATTTTAATTTTCTTATACTTTATAATATACAGATTATAGATAATTAATGATTTCAATTATTTTTCTTGCACCCTATTGAGATTCGGGAGAATCAATACTAAGAGGTATCCTTTTTCTCATTTGAAACAAATATTCAGAACACATGTTGATTTTTTGAATTATATCTTAGTTGAAAAATACCATATGATATACAGTGGCTTACTTGTGTATATGAGGAAATAAATAAAACTAATTTGGATTATCCCTAATATGATTCAAGCTAACCTGATGTGAAAATAGAAGGAACATAGACTTCTTAAGGCTGAAAAATGGATATATGTATCTAACAATAAGAGATGATGGAATGTCAATGAAAATTTCATTCAAAACACATTCTACTAACCTCTATATGTCAATCATTTTTCTATTCAATTATTTCATATTTCTATCCATGCACTTTACTTACTCTATAAAACACTAAACAACTTCTATCATAGTACTGAAATAATATTTTGAAACCTTAACACTAGTAGCGGGAAGCTCAAGTTCAACTCAAACTAATACCACATGAAAAGGAGTAACTAATTCCAAAAATAAAACTATCCTTGTATGTTTGTAAATAACCAAATTCCTTCCTACAAATAGTATTGGAAATCTTGATGCTTTTTTAAATTCTGAACTTTATTCCTTCACTAAATAATCTCAATAACCATTGAAAATATTTCCTTTATTCACATTGAAATAATTTTACTATTTTTATTCATATGATCAATGAATAAAATAATTATTTGTCTTAATGGCATTAAAGTACCTAAATTCTATTCTACCATTTCACTAAGATAATTTTAATTATGATCAACATGGCCATTCATGAACTTGTAAATTCTATTACTAATATTCTTTACTACTTCTTGAGTATCATGAAATATACCCATAATATCATTGTTTAACTATTAAAAACATTAATAGAAATAAGATATTCTCTAAGACATTGAATCTAATAAGAAACAAAAATCTATTATAATATCACTTGATCAATTCTAAGATAATAAGGTATAAAAATTGAAGGGTCCAATAACTAAATAGATGAAAAAATAGGTAGACGTGTACTTACGAATTTGAACAGTCTTAGAAAAACACTTTGTAAAGTGTGTAAAGATTCCTTTAGTTTAGTCCTAAAATAATTAAATTCATTTATAAGTATTTGGGATACATCCTTATATACTAAATATATATTTTTAAATACACCTTTTTGAGATTAAATTATAGTACAAAGATCCTGGAATTCATCTTTGGTACGACAATAATCCTATAATCCTTTCATGAATGATTTTATCTCCCCTAGTTCTAATGTAATAACCTCAAAAGTGGAAGCATGCTGAACATGAGGGTTCACCTAAATTCCTTGAATCATTTCTATTTGAGTATCCAAAATCCAAAATATCTTGTTAAAATAATACTGACATAAAAATACTTTTTTATATCCTTGATCTCATCATTTTAAGATAAAATCTCCAATTTTAGATTATAATAAAAAGATAAGAGATAATAAAAAAATCAATATATTAAAAGAAACATGTGGAATTCCTATGATATTATACCTCCTAATATGAAAGGGAACATCCCCATATTTCAATGGAGGTGGTGATGGGGCAGGAGGTTTATTGGAATGGTCATCAGATCGCATAACCACATCATCACTCCTATCTATAATAAAAAGGTAATCTATGATGAATTTTATGAACTTTCTGAGCCTCTATTTCGGCCTAAAATCTATACTTAATATCTGGACCACTAGGAATGAACATCACTATCCATTCCTATATAACAAAAAGAATGTTCTCAATTACTGGTTCCATAACATGTTTACTTTATTAAATATATTTAGAAACTCTATCCTCATGGATTTAAACAACCACTTCTTGATTTTGAGTAGGATGAACCATGGTAGGACTTACAATAGGTCGTACTGGCTTAGTTATAGTCGGCTATGACCCCTACACTCACCTAGAAGGCACCACCCAAACTGGTTTTTCATCTGTAGGTAGAAGGTCATGAGATGGACCCCTCCAAATCTATACATTCTTGAACTACTTCCTTCAATGAACTTGAAGAAGAATTCCAAAAATAACCAATTATCTTTAATAAAACTAGAGACATAGTGTTGTTTTTTTGACACTTTATTGCATCTTCTTTATTGATATCCACCACTCTTATCTTTAAAACTAAGGAAATAAACCTTTATATAAGGGTAGAAATTAATCTTACCTGTAATATTGAAACAATGATGAATGAAATGCATCATGTACCTCAGATAATTCAATTTTAAGGTATTTATAATATTGTACATCAATAACATATCTTTAAAAATAAATTTCCCCTTTTAACAATCCCTATGAGCTATTATCGTTTGAATGAATTTAATAAAACAACTTCCATTCCACTAGAAAATCATTTACTATAAATTTTTTAAAAGCATAGGAGCAGAAAATACATAAACAGTTCTAATGAACTAAATGGTCCTATTCCAATAAGCATCTGATTCAATCTAAACTCTCTATTTTAGAGACAATGACACATATCTCCCATTTGAACGAATAAAATAATCATCAGATTTCCATTAACATTAAATGAAACTACATCCTCTAGTTTATTGAAATACAAATCCACATTGCTCATAAACTCATGTACTTATTCATTAAATAAGAAGTTGAACTTATTCTCACAAAACACAATATCCTAGCTGGAAACATAAGATTATTCAATTGCAACATCTCAATTGAATTCATATACTCCATGTAAATTTACTTTCTAACAATTATTCTTCATGACTGACCACTCATGGATTTCTTAGATGATTCAGAACATCCATCATCCATGTTCCTTGAATTTCTTTTAGTTAAAAAGGTTCGTTGATGTTTGAGAAAGATAATAATCAAAACATACTATGTTTGGAATGATGGTTTCGTTTGGGGAAGAAGATATATATCTGGATTGAGAATGGGTTGAGTGTCATTTTTATTTTAGGTCAGATACATGAATCCCTAAATTATTATGTACTCGAAACAATTTATGTGTTGATTCCAACTAATAAATAAATAAATTAAAAAAACATTTAATGATTTTTTATTTTATAAATGGTTAAAACATAATAATATTCACATATAAACACAAGTTAATGAAATGAAATAAACTTATTTAAATATGAACGATCCCAATCATCTTCAAATGAAATCTAAACATTCACACAGAAGGGGTTTAGTAAAAATATATTCTAAGTGAATTTTATTAGAGATACACTCAAGAGTAATATAACCCTTTATAGTGTGATCTCTCAAGAAATGAGACCTTGAATCTATAATATTGATTCTAGAATGATTCATCACATTAGGAGAATGGTGATAGAACTAGGTTTATCACATTTAATTGAGACTTTATTATAATTGATCCAGAAATAAATCAAGGTGTGTTTCATCCACAATACATATGCACAACAACTCCCAATAGACATATATTCAACATAAGTAGTAGACAATGAAATAGAGTTTTGTTTCATACTAGATCTAGATACCACATATTTTTTTAGAACTGGTAAGGTTCCTAAGGTGCTCTTCCCATCTAGTCTACAACCACCAAATTCAGTAAATGAATATGATGTTAAATTAAATTAATATGTTTTTTGAAATATTATTGAATGATGAATTCTTCATTTCAAATAACTTATGATTCTTTTGTGATCATTAAATTAACTTAAATCGTGTTTTCATAAAATATAGAAAAAAATAAATACTAAAACATAATCTCATGTCCACTAGTAATTAGATATAATAAAAATCCAATTATTCCACAATAATGTTTACTATCATTTGGTTTTTTAGATCCATCAAAGTCTTGGTCATTATAATTTATAGGATTTTTATATACTTTACCACTTTAAAATCCAAAAATTGTAATCCTATTGTGTATTTATTTGACTTAACTAAATCTCGATGCCTTTTTGATAAATCTAAAAACATAGAAAATAATTTTTAACTCACCCATATTTCACACTTCAAATTACTTTTTAATGAGTTATGAAAATTGACTACATAATTTTTTATTTCTATTACTATAGAATACATCATCCACATATATTTGAACTAAAAATATATCAAAAGATGGAAACTTATTAAATAATGTATGATATTTCATAAAAACTCAAAATCCATTTAAAAAATAAAAAGTGCTAATATGTTCATACCAAGATCATGGTGCTTTTTAAAGGAAATAATGAGTCTTGGTAACTATAAAAAGTTAATATTTTAAATGTTGATTTTCAAAAACAGAATATTATTTAACATAAACTTGTTCAATTAAAAAATCATTTAGAAAATCATATTTTACATCCATCAAATATAACATCAAATTTATATTTGACTCATAGCCTAAGATTATATTTATAGCTTCAAATCTAGATACACGTGAAAAGGTATCCTCAAAATCGATACCTTATTCATAATTATATCACTTACATACTATCATATCCTTATTTATATTGATCACACCATTATAATTTTATTTATTCCTAGAAACCAATTTTCATCAATTAATAGGATAGTTATAGTTATTATAAACTAATTCCAAAACATTGTTCCTCTTGAACTGGAATAATTCCTCTTTCATTTATAAAACCCAACTCTCATATATCGAAGTTTCTACTATAGACATAGGATTCAGCTAAGATAAAAATTCATAAAACAATACCAGATTTCATAAACTCGTTCTAGTATATTCCTTCATCTAGGTTTCCAATAAAAATTTCTAAGGGATGGATCATAGGGTTATAAGCTTTCATGATAGCACAATTTCATGTTCATTTCTATAAAACAATACTAGATTTGTTTATGAAAAATCAAGTTCCAATTCATTATCTTTTTTTACATTCATAGGGATATTCAAGCCTCTTATTTTGAACATAATCAATTGGTTCATCAATTTAGTCATTTTGTGATCAAAAGGATCAATTTCATGAAATTTTACATGTGTTAATTATTAAATAATCCTTTTCATATTATTGAAATCCTTATATTACATTGAATTAGTAGTATATCCGAGAAATATTCCTTAATAATCATTTAGATCAAATATACCAAGATTATCCGTAGTGTTTAGAATATAATCCTTGCATAAAAAATGGTAATTTATCCAACATTTTTCCTTTTAATATTCCCTATATCATAGGTTTTTTCACCAAAATATATATAATTATAACTCTATTTATAAAATAACATTATGTATTCACATCATCATCTGAAAAATGAGTAGGAAATTCATATTCACATAACATATTTCTCTTAATTTCTTATAATGTCTTCTTAATCCCCACAACAACACAATTTTTTTGAGGTTTTCTAGGGATAGTATAGGTTTTATTGAAACCATGTTTTCAACAATAGTAATTGAACTTATGGTTTTCAAATTACCCTCCATGGACACTTCTTGGTGAAATAAATATTTCGTATTTCTCTTTTTGAACTAGTTTTGAAAAAGTTATAAAAGTACAAAAATCATCACTTATAAACCTTAAAACGAAAACCCAAGTAAATCTAGAAAATCGTATTCCAAAATAAAAAATAATAATTTCCTCTTATCCTTGAAGTTATTGAATGCCCAAAAAATACATTTGAATTACTCTATGGGTATATAAGTAGAAACCTTTTTAATTGGTATAACAGATGACATGTGTTGCTTTCCCATTTGGCATGCATACGATTGATTCTTTGTATTCAATTTTAATTGAGATAAATATTAATTAATTTTTTATAGATAATTTTCATAAAGAATAAAAATTTTGTGTCCAATTATTCTATTAAATGCTCATGATTCATATTTATTAGCATTTAAATAGTTAAATTTTTTATAGTTAATGAATAAAAAACTAGAGTAGATACATTATCTATTCTAGGTAGCTTGAATATTAGAAACTTATCTTTAAAACTGAACATTAATTTTATGAAAAAGAAATGACTTAACCATTGAAAAAATGTGAAGAGACACTTATCATGTTATTCTTCAATACTTTCATATAAAGAACTTTCTTGATTATGAATGATTTGGATAACCAAAAAATCCAACTCCCATTATTTTTCATGTATCATTATCACCAAAAGGGACATAACCTCCATGAACTTTTGATATGGAGCGGATGTTTGAGAAATATATCATCATATGTATGGAAATTCCACTCTCTATAAACCATTTATCATTTATTATCTTAAATATTTTTTCCTATAAAAAATATAACAAGAACTTTTTTTGGTACCCATATTTTCTTTGACCTAGTAATGTTAGAAAATTAATATTTGGGAAACCAATTATATTTGTGATTTCCAGAAGATCCACCATATAACATTGAGAAGTTTTCAAAAAGTGATAAATGTATTTATTTGTGTGTGTGTGTGCTTGTTGTATATATGTATTTATTTATTTATTTATTTATACAAGTACAAAAAATATATTTTAAAAATATATTTCATGCTGATCTTATAAATATATGTTAACATACAAATAAATATATGTATAAAAAATATAAATAAATAGATATAAATATATATAAATATATGAATAAATATATAAATATGACTATATATGTTGGTATGTAGATATATATAATTATATTACTATATATATATATTATCATATGAATAAATATATATATAAATTAATATAACTATGTAGATTAATATAACTATGTATATTAATATAAATATATATTAATATAAATATATATTAATATAAATATATATTAATATATTAATAACTATAACTGTAAATATAAATAGATATATCATCAAATATAGAGCAATGAAAAACAGTGGAGTGGTAATGTGTCAAACGCGCATGAGAGGCTTCCCTAGTTCGAATCTTACAGGAAACATGGGCGCGTCATTAGGGGCGTAAGGGGGTGAGTAGGGGTATAGGAGGAAGGGTAAAGCGAGCAGGGGTGTTCTCGCTAGTATGTCAGTCATGGGATTGAAGGCTGGTCGGTGCGCTTCAATTGCACTATTGAAGGAGGTTCAAGTTACTGATTTTTTTTATTTTTTTAAAAAATTTAACTTTTCTCTGCAATTTAAAAGTGATGATAAAAGGGGTATTTTATCTATGTTAAAAATGATGTGGTGATAAATAACCCTCTACCAACACTTTATTTTAGCGCTGATAAAAGGGGCACTTATCAGCACTTTTTTAGGGATGATAAAAGGGAACCCCCTTTATCTTCCCTGAGATTAAGAGTGCTTTTTTTAGAAATATAAATGTGCTTTTAAAGAACTTTTAAAGGCCATGTTTTCAATGGTGGATGGGGTGAATTATGTGCTTAAAATAATTACTTAGAATACCACCCTATTTATAAATGACTAACTTTATTTTCTTTCATTATCACAAGTACCAGGGGAAAATAATAACACAAGGATGATAAAAATACATACAGATTTATAGTTTTTTGGGTAATGAAACTCCCCTAGTTCACTTCATAAACCCCCTTATCCATGAGTTTGGTGATTTTAACTAGACTAGTCCTATTTTCAGGGTATACTAGTCCTTTTTATAGGGACTTCATCACTAATTGAAAAAATTAAATAATTGTTAAAAATACACTTGACCATTTAATTGGGCCCCAATGATGCTTTACAAACAACAAACTTCAAGATTTTTTACCAGGAACCTTTACATCTGAAGCCCAAGAATACATATTGTTTACAAGTACAGTGCACCGTTGAAAGATACAACTGATATAGGGAAAATATATCAATAATATTGGAGAAGATACTGAATATATCTTAATACTTGTCTTATAAATGACCATATAAATGGATGTAGTTGCAATCAATTAGAAAATGAACCATATTCTTATTTTTCACAAAAAACACCATTCTAGATATTCTCTTCTTCTATGTATATGTACTAATTTTCTTATGATAGATATTATGTAATTCTAGAAAACACACAAAACCTGAAAAAACATTAAAAAATTATATTTTAATTCCCTAGCACATGATCTATAGAATCCAGAATCTGTGACACGTCCTTGTTAAAAAAATACCTTGACAATAGTAAAGGAAAATGAACTATCCATTTATTTGTATCTTTTTCCGTTAAATGGATCTTATTATAATTGATTTAACAAAAATTTATAATCCAATATTTAAATATCAGAGAAACGTCTTAAAATCACACTCAAATGAATCAATAGTAATAAATACAAAATGTACCTTGAACTATCCGATTACAGAATATCACGTAGCTAATTCATACTTTTAAATCCATGTAGTTAATTTGAATAATGTAGAAAAAAATGAAACATGTAAACTTTTAAATCACATACTAAGAATTGTCATATCTAAAAGTAATGATGTATCCAATTACATCATTGAACCATTTTACATAAGAAATTGATCTATGTAGCTAATTTCATACATATGTTATCTTATCGACATAGGTAATTTCCACATAGGAGGTTCAGCATAATAGCCAATTTTTGTTGGTTAATCCATCACACAGGAGATATTTATAGCTGAATGATCATAAATACGTTTCTCTACATATCTAAAATTCCTATGTTGTTGATTTTTTCAGACCTGGGAAAATTTCAGAAAAATGCATATAATTGAATACTTAATGAAATTAGTATTCAAAATATATAAAAATAGGAAAAATGTAATGAATGTATTTAAAAAATATTTGTATACTATAAATGGTTTTTTATATCATCAAAACTCAATTACATGGTATATATAATCACACCCTTAGTAGTCCAACCCAAGTACCCAATGGCTCAAATGGAGCTGTTTGAAATCTTATGTCTCTCATTCGGAACTCAGAATTAATCCGTTGAGTACATAGTTCCTTATACATCCAAAACCAATACTCTTTATATAAACTCCCTTCTTAAACCGCTAATTCCATTTATAACTCAATATAACACCCATAAATGGATTTATGATAGAAATAATAGATAATTACCTAGTTAAAGTGGTCAGGGTATTTACAGGCTCCCCCTTTAAATTTTTTATTTCTCAAAATGCATCAATAATTTTCTTGAGTAAATAGATCTATTCATCAGTTCATCATTTGGAATTCCAAGACTCGAGTTTCAACATAGTGCTTTCCATACAACCATGTGACCTAAACTATATGTTTCTCATATCCTTATTTAACTTTTTTGCTCTAATAAGAAAAATATTTGTGATTCTCCAAGTATGATTCATTTTATTGTTTCTCCAAATCATTAGTCCATATTATATGTGATGGTTCCATTATGTACCTCCTCAATTTGGAAACGTGTAAGGTGTTGTACATGGAACATAAATTTTTTGGTGTAAGGCCAGATGATAATTAACTTACGCAACACTTTAATGAATTTTAAACGGCTCAAAATATCACTATGTCAAATTATCTTGCTCCCCTGTTTTTTTGGTGAAACAAGAAGAAACACATTGTCATTGAATTTTCATTCATAGTGTAGCATATAATATCTGGTATAAGAATTTTTTAGGTTTTGAAAAGTTTTTTTATTTTTATTTTTTAATCACTATATTCTATATTATTGTTTAAAAAATATTATCCACAATTACAAAAAAAATCTCTTTTAATTATCCAAGAGAGAGTTGTCCAAGGTAGTCTCCAATATAATGATTTATACAACACCATATTAATGGATGATTGGAAGATATTATTTTATGTTAATTCCAACATGGATATGTGATCCTCCCATGAGATACCAATGTTAAAAATATAGTCTAAATGGATATAAAAAAATATTCTGATAGCTCACTAAGAAAATATTTCAATATGAAGATTTACAGTAGAACTCAATTTCACTAGAGACCCCAATTATCTCTGAAGTCCATAGAAAAATTGAGAATTGAACCTCACATCCCAATAAAATATTATGCAATCTAGGACACAATGAATCTTCAATTTCTCAATGACATATTTCGTTCTAATTTCATCAATCTAGGATTATTTATTAATAGAGGAAAATATATATTTTTGTTAGATAATTTAAAATTACCCACACCCCTTCGTTTCCTTCGGGTTGTCTTGGAAAATATTTCACAAAATCCATCTTGATTTTCCCCATTTACACACTTGAAATGGAAGATACTGAATTTTATTTGAATGATTTCCATGTTCAAACTGTACATGATGAATGGTAAAAATTTTAGTGACTAGTCCCATAATATTTTTCTTCATTCTAGACCACAAAAAATGGTCATGATTATCACAATAAATATTTTTGATAATATGTTGATCTACATAAATAGAAGGATTAAAACCCCATATTAACTGTGATCACATACTTATGGGAGCTGTGAGCCTCTC
This sequence comes from Viscum album, assembly GCA_963277665.1. NCBI lineage: Eukaryota > Viridiplantae > Streptophyta > Magnoliopsida > Santalales > Viscaceae > Viscum > Viscum album. Next base: position 174,051,631 of record OY728143.1, on the reverse strand, counting down.
ATGGATGTAATAAAGGAATGATAATCATAGAACAATCGATCAATGATTTTCGCACCATCATGCCTCTCTTTTATAATGGTATAATCATGATACAAAATTAAAGTGTCCTATAGCCGTTGTAAGACATTTAATGATAGATAAAGTTTGTGTAAATCAATACCTCTATGATCCACCACCACCTCCCAAAAAAATACCAACCATAAAATACATCATTTGGTATTTTTCTTTATCCCCCACACCTTTTGAGGGATGACTCTCTAGAAAAAAGAATCATCAAATATTTTTCCCACATCCATTGTATATTAGATGAAAAATTAAAATGAATAAAGGTATTCCAGCTAAATCTTCTACCTAATATTAAATTATTACCATGAAAAAATCAACTCAAGCTATTTTGGTCGGTAAATAATATAAAGTTATCCTTAAATATATAATATACCCATAACATTAGAGCATTCCCAACTATATTTAATTCATGTTCATTGGCTAGGTAATTCCTTTTTGAGAATAGATTTTCCTAGAACCATATAACACAACCTGATGGTCCTACATAAGAACACAGTATAATCCAACATACAAGGCATTACAATAAAAATAAAACCCCTCACCTGACCGAGCTAATAAAATTACATGATCTACGGATAATAACTATTTCAATTCATAAAAAGATACTTCTCATTTATCATGAAATACTAATTTCACCACATCCTTTTTATGAATAGTCATTATGGGGGAAATTTTCAATAATTCCCCAATAAAGTGGTGTTTATACCTTCATAAGTCAAATAAAATTTTGGATTTGATAATTTGTAGGGGGATATCTATGACATAAATGATAACACCTTTTTAGGATAAAAAAGATACAAGATTATAGAATCATACGTTCAAGGAAAATAATTTCTATGATATATATTTAGAATTTAAATATCTTTTCTTTCATATGATGTTATCCCAAAATATCCAAAAAAAGAAGATATTTTGTATTCTCTTACCAAGATTTAGAATCAACCATGACATCATCCACAATAATTAAAATAGAAAAATTTAGGGAGGGATGAGTGATTTTATTAATTAAATCAATGAATAATGTAGGATCATTTGTCAACCAAAAAAGAAATATCAAATACTCAAAACGTTTATACAAGACCCCGAAATTAGTTTTGTGTATAACTTATGATCTGACCCTCAATTGGTGATTTCCTGAATATGGGTCTCTTTTTAAGAATCACTTTGTCGCTTTAATTGGGGAAACCAAATCACTGATCTCTAATACCTTATAGGGTACTTTCTAATACATAATTTTTTATACATTTCAATGATCAACCGAGATTCCTATTTTTGGAATCAAATGTTTGAGTAATTTTACATAGTTAATATAGAATGTCATTTAAATATCTTGGTGTAAATATAATGTTATCACAATGTCTCAAAGACAACATGAAGATATCGTGTATTCTCTTATGAATATTTAGAATAAACCATGATATAATCAACAAAGACAAAAAAGAATAAAATTTAGTGATATGGTGTAATATTTTTTTCATTAAATCCATGAACCAAACAGAGCATTCGTCATCCCAGAATCCATGATCAAATACTTGAAATGTTCGTACAGGCTCCATTAAGATATTTTTGATATTTATTACGATTTAAACCTCAATATGTGATATATTTAACGAAATTAAACTTTTAGGAACCTTATTAATCCTTTAAACTGGCCCACCAAATCATTAATTATTGGTATTTGATATATGTTATTAATAGTAAACTCATTCAACTTTAAAAATATACAAAAATACATAGAGTTATATAATCATTTTTAGTAAAAAACCTAGTCCATCCCAATCATAATTTCATAGAATAATGAATAATTTATCCACAAGAACCACCAGTTGTATCTTTGATACACTCAAATTGGGTAGATCAATATGATATGGGGAAATTTTGATTGGTTCGGTATCTATAAGAATATTGATAGTGAACCCTAACTCCCTATCATAAGGCACCCTAAAAACCATTCGAAAAAATCTAGGTAAATATATACTCTTAGAGGAAATACTTTATACCATATTGCTTCTATTGTTATAGGAATAAGGATACCCATTTCATTAGTGACCTTTACCACATGTTCCCATTTCGATCCATCTCGATTATAATGATACTATATAATCAATGGAGTGTGTGTTATATACTTTAAAAAGATGTGAAAGATACCCTCATTTTATATAAATTGATACATACTTGAAATGGTTTCAATAATTCCATCCCAAAAATGATATTGAATGCATTCATGTTAAGATCCATAAGATCTCAAAGAAGCCCGAATATATTCAAAATCAAGAAAAAAGAGAAGCATTGCCTCATTTGTTCATTATCTTCCTGATATGTGTACCCATACACATATAGTAACATAACGCCTCCACATTCATCCCAAGAAAAGAAATTAGTTTCTCATAAATAAAATAATGTGAATCACCTATACCTAATATAATATATACTAAAGTTGAGGATACCAAAATCATACCTCCCATAGTAGATGTTTCTATCCCATTATTTCTAGTGGACTACTCAGAAATATAGATCCTTAATGAAACATAACAATAACCCAAAGGTGTATATAATTCCATATATGACTATACAGTACCTAACCATCCAAAAATCCCCCATAGGTTTAATTAACCTAATATACTATATGGTGGCTGAATCAACCATTCGACTAAGGATTTAATTGGTTATGTGATACTTTGTTAGGATGATCTCACTACTTAATGATTTTTGGAACACAATAATGACATAACCTCTAAATATATCCAAAATATTCATAAATAAAACACCACTTTTCATTACAAGTGAAATTTAGATCTATGTTCCTCATGAATCCACACTGATGACATAACATTGGGGGCCTTTTAGAACTAAGGGATTAAGGTATTTCACTCACCTGACTTCCCTCATAATAAGTACGCTTGCTCACAACATGCCATCATAAATTCAACCCACTACAATTGGAATCACCTAAAACCTATCTTGGTAGTGAGATACCCATTCCTAAACCACCATGAGACTTCATCCTAGAGAGTACAACCATCTCAATTACTAAAAAGAATGTAAGAAGGTTGATAATTATTACATTAGCCTTTAATGTCAATTTAAAGACCATATTGTAGTGCATCACATTAGACTCATTATCCCCACCATATTTTAAAACAAAGTTAAATACAACAATGAATTTTTCGTACACTCTATAACAACCATCAAACCTTCATAAATATCTATAACTCGTTTTCATTCACATTACATAGGATATCGAGATAGAATTTATTGAAAAAGAGTTCCTAGAAATTATTCTATGTACATGAATGATCTTATTTTTCCATGAATTTAAAATACCACTACTGAAGAGCTTCACATTCCAACATGAAAGTGACAAATATGACATGTTTTTACTCCCATGACTGAATAAACTCATAGTTATGGTGGATGGGAATAATATTTACCTCGTCTAATTATGTGGAGGCCTCATACCAAAAATACTAGAGGATAAAGAATGTGAAATCATTTCATTACATCAGAAATTATCACTTACATTCAATAAATATATTTACTAGAACCCTAATGTAACTTAGAATGATGCTCAGGGACCAAGAATGATCTACACATTGAGTTGGAGAGTTATGTTCACACACCCCATCCTACATGGTAAGTAGTGGTCATCCATTTAATGTACACTACAATAATATAAGGAAATTAATAAAATTTAATCTTTATTAACAATATCAAGGATCAATGATATATGAGCATGGTGATCTCTAACCCCCCATCCTCTCTAACTTTTTTATTTTTTTCAAAATAAAATTATTTTATAAAAACATTATAATTGAACATTAATTTTAATCATGAATTAATAAACCTAATTTCAAAATACATATGAAATATACTTTAAATACAATTTAGGAAAATATAATATATCCTTTAAACACACTCATAAAGGAGTATTAAACCATTTTTTCCACGAAAATATGAAATGATTTACAATAAATGATTCAATTTTTGGTTCATACTGACCTACTCATTAATAAAAAAGACATTGGAGAAAATTATTTTATTATTAATAATATTTCAGTTAATATGTTCCTCATATTGAAATCAAATATAAAATAAAAAAACAATAATGCATGTGAGATGAAATGAATTCCAACCAGTGATTACCTAGAGACCATAAAAAATTATTCTTGGGAATCAATAAATTGTATTGAATCAAAAGAAATAATAAAAAAAGAAAAGATAAATCCCAAAACTACCCCTGGTAACTTAGGATTCCTCACAATTAATTTGGATACATAGATTTATGGATCACTTTCTTATTCAAGATAATCCTATCTCTTTGATACTCTCAAGTCCCATACCAATGATCCAGTGAATTTTTATCTAATACCTTTTTATAATGACTGTGAACCAATCATAAAAACAATGTTGGGTTGGGTCTCTAAAATACTTCTAGAAAAAAACAATTCCTCATGGACATATTAAGATCACCATAGTCTAGTGTAAATATATGGGGTTAAATAGTTAGTGGGAGATGGTTTACCCTAATGTTAACTAATAAAAACAATGAAAATTTCACACACAAAATATGACATTACCCTTGAGGTCGACAATCACTGGCCTCAAGAACACTAAGGAATGATACCGTTACTTGTTTAACTTATCAGACAAACCATAGATTATGAAACATCTATATGTACATGAATAGAAAATAGAAATTATTGTGAAACATATAAAATTCATAAAATCATCTTCAAAAAAGGTTATTCTCACAAAACTCTCAATCAATTCAAGGTTTAAGGGTCCAAAATAGTGGACTCTAAAGTTAAAACTCTCAATGAGAACCTCTAGGAAAACCCCTAATAATATAATCTACATAAAATGAAGTCAAAAATTCATTCTGCATGCTCTTGGTTTTTTAGAGTATTTTCCTACATGATATGGTTCCTTTCCCTTCCTAGGATCACATATTATTAGGTCTAACTACATCATATAGGGGAACATTGATGTTACATCCCAGGTAAATAAAGAATAAAACATTTTCATATTTATTAATATTTACGAATTAAATATTAATTTTACTTCAAAGGGGTTTCTATGTTCGATAGCGTACCCGATACACAACAATGAGTTTCTTTGAAATCTTACGTTGCACACAAGTAATAAAATAATATTATTTTAAATGGTAGTTAACACGTAGCAATTTTACTGGTAGGAATGAATAGAAATAACTAAAATATGATTATATATGTTATTTAAATGTTTTTACATTTGTCCAATAAAAGATAAAGGCTTAAAATAAGAAAATAATTCAATTTTAGTCATAGATACTCTAATATTTACGAAAGGTCCACTTATCACCATTTGATGGCGAACCTTCATTAAATATAGTTTTGGTCACTCTTATATATTCTATTAGACCAAATAAAATTCTTCTTTAGAATTGGGACATCAAAATTTACATTGTGTAAAGTTTTGGTATTTTTCTGATAAAGTTCATTTTTTAATGAATAGTGAAAAATGTTGTATTTTAATTCAAAACCTCTTTTTAATATAATTTATTTATATGATTATATTATCATTTTAATTGGTTTTAATGTGAAATTAGAATATATTTTTACCATTTAATCCAATAGTGGTCATTGGAATTAATTTCACTTTGAAATCGGACTTAAACAATTGTCAATACTTTGATACTTATTGTTTCATGAAAACACGGTATTTGCTCTGACAACGGGAATAAATTATTAAATTAATTAATGCAACTTATATATTTTGAATTTTGTAAAATAGACTTCATTTTTTAATTCGGAATATCAAATATATCTTAGGGTGAATTTTTGGCATTTTTCTGAAAAACATTAATTTTTGATGAATAGTGAAACCACTAAGTGGTACTTAAAAAACTAATTTTTCGTTTAAATGAAAATTTACAACATTTGTGTTTTGAAATTAAAAAATCCGACATACATGTTTGTCGTTAGGAAGTAAAATTTTGTTTAATGGGATTAAAATAATTTTTTGGTGAATAATAACTTTTATGTTTATTAATCGCGATTAGAGGTAATTAGTGTAGTTTAAGGAAAAAATAATGTTTTAATAATATGAAATGAACTTTAAACATGTCATACCCTTATTGGATGTGTCATGGCCGACCAAGAAAATCCATGGGTCAACTTGGGGACCCCATGGAGTCACTTTGGAAGGAAAATGACATTAATATCTTTTTATTTAATGTTAAAGTAAAAATGTCACAAACATGAGTTGTTTTACTAAAACAATTTTTAAGTGGGGTTATACAAGTCATATTTTTTAATATAAATAGTCATTATAAATATAAAAATATTTCATACATCATGATAGTTTTTATATAATTTTTAGACATTAAATAAATTAAATTATTTATGGAACCATGATGATGCAGCAATTACCTCATTATTTAATGATTTAAATAAAATGAAACGATAATGTAAAATCTAAGACCTAAACTTGTAAAAAACCTATTGGATGGGTACATTTAGAACCCTTATCACCTTATCCCTGAATTATATCAATGTGGGACCTTTTAAATCCGAAACTCATTTTAAAATAAAGTAACATTTCTTTACTTTCCAAGAGTGCCCCTCCTCTCCTCTTATAAAAGGCCCCCCCACCTCTACTACCTTACCCACACATCCAAGGCCTTTGGCTCCGCCAAACCCGGCCCATTTTGTCTCTGCACATCCCTCTCATACTACTTGAAGCCTCACTTTGGTCATAAGTCTTCCCAAGTAAGCTTTTGAGCACAAATCAAAAAGAGTTACCCGATTTAAAGGTAGTGTTTTCTCTTGTGTTCTTTTGTTTTATTTTTCTTCTCCAACCCCATTAAATCATTTTATTAATTTATTTTGTAACAAATACAGTATATTAAATATAATAGGATGTTGTTATAATAATAATTCTAGCAACACTTACACACACCTACATCTAATGGTTAAAGAACATACTGTTTCTATGGATGGTGAATTTCTGCCTCACGAAACGATGATTGTTCAATATTCTTCCAACACCATAAAAGGTGGCCATTAAGATGTCACTATATTTATATATGATATATAATATTTTTATGTCTTCCTTAAGCTTCTGTATTTCTCATTTATGGCATACCTTTATGGATTCCATTATGGGTATACGCGATATCTTCATTTTAGGAAGTGCAGACTACCGCCCCCTCAAAGTGATTCGATTCGTTAATGCCATATGTAAGATGTATAAAGGATGGATTTAAAGTTATTATATATGATTTATGTTACATCTAAATGATTTATATAATATGGAATTAAAATATACATACCTCTCATTTAGTTTTAATTCCATTAATATGACATAGAAATGAAAGTAGCGTTCATGCGTACGTACGGCTTACCATCTCCAAGAATGATGCATTTCATTTCTTACCTCTAACTGATTATGTAATATTATAAATACATGTATATGCTGGATATATTTGATATATATGATATCCAAATCATGAATATCATTCTGGATATAAAAAACATTTGACCACACGAACATCATGTAATTGTAAGGAGTCCACTTTCGACTTAAGAAAAAAATATCAACAAAACAAACATTATTAACTTAAATGATTACATATTGGTTATAAAATGGTAATAAGTGATATAAAAGTAATAATGTACTTGACGAAGGTTCTTAATCATGTAGAAATTAACTCAAGTTAATTATTTAGGATGTTAAAGAACAATCGAGTCATGTCGGACCCGTGGTAAAGGACTTCATCTCAATCTCCTTTCATTAAGGCATATTTTGTTTTATACAAAACACTATTTTATACGGTGTATAAACCCCTTTGACTTTGACTTTTATAAAAAAAGGAATATTTTTCTAAGAATCGTTTTACTAAATGACAAAAATGAATGTTTCTTTTAACGTACGCGGTGACAACGACCTTTTCCGCTGCCGTAATTATTATTTGGTCTTTGGCTTCCTCAACAAGCCGTAATGTTTTTAAAATGAAATAAATACCATATACTCTTTTGTGTATTTTGGTATTGTAAATGGTTTTTATAATGGATTTGTTATATCAATATATTTATGTGATATATTGTGATCAATGTTTGGAAATGTTTTCATTCCATTATATTTGTTTTATGTCTTATGATTTTATAATGGTACTTGGACATTTGACGGGTGGTTACGTGATAAACCATATGATGGGTGGTGTCGGGAATACCAGGATGGGTGGTTACGTTATAAACTCCAATGCATTGGGTATGGAAGTCAGCCGTATGGCTATTCCATGAAGTGATATGTGTGGAAGTCGACCGTATGGTTATTCCATTTTAGTATGTTTATGTCCCATGTTACCTTTATATGTTATGTGATCTTTATATGGGTTTTATGGTATTATTTTGGTTACAAAACGGTAAGTAATGATATTTTATTCAGTGAAGAGCTTTTACTACTTCATAAAGGTGAAAATTATTACATTGATAAAGTATACATGGTTTACTTGTTGCTTTGATAGACTAACCGTTTTCATTCTTTGTTTATTCCTTTCTGAGCTTTTTATGCTCACCCCAAGTTTTTGGAAATTTTTTCACATGACTTAATGTGGAATAAGGACAAGGATGGGATCAAGGGAAAGTCATGCTATATAAAACATGGAACTAGAAATGTTTCTTTTAAGAGTTTTTATTCAATGGAAACTTAGTAGGAGTGTCTACTTTGTAATCTTTTGAGATGTAAAAGTTATGTCCTAATTCTCTAAAACTCTAAACCTGAAAAGGTCCTCAACGTGAATTATTCATTTAATTCAATATTAATTAAGGTTTAACGTCAGGGCCTTATAGTTAGTATCAGAGGTCAGTTTAGATAACTTTAGGAGTTAGAATTCTGTTAAATGATTATCCAAAGATATCTTTTTTATGGTCAAAATGAAATGATATAGAATTTTAAGATTACCATGTTACTTCATCTAAGACATGTTTGTTCAGAATGGTTTTCCATAGAGGAAACAGGGAAGCAGTGCTAGGAAGGTATACAGAAGGAAATAACCTTCCGAATCAGCATCCTGAGATGGTTAGAAGTGGAACTGAACAGTTGGTTGTAGTGATGGAACAGTTGACTCAGGCTATAAATGGTGGTGGTATCCATGCACAAGATCAGCCAGATCAACCGCAGTGGCACATGTCTGTGGTGGAACATTTCATAAGGCAACATCCCCCATCATTTAGAGGATCATCTGACCCCGTGAAAGGTGATGGGTGGATTAAAGCACTGGAGAAAATTATTGATGTCATGGGGTGTTCAGAACATCAAAAGGTCAGTCTTGCTATTTACCGTTTTGAAGGTGAAGATGATTAGTGGTGGTCGATGGTGAAAAATATCAGGGATAGTGATGAGATTGATGAGCATCACTAGGACGAATTCAAAGGTATGTTTCTTGAGAAATATTTTCCTATGGTGGTTCGTCTTAGGATGGAAAAACAGATCCTAGAATTGAGGCAAGAGAATGACTCAGTGGCAGCTTATGAAGCAAAGTTCACTCGATTGGCAAGGTATGCTCCAAACTTCATACGAGATCTTGATAGTAAAATAAACCGTTTTTACTCAGGGTTAAAGCCAAAGTATCGAAGGGATTTAGCTTCTCGTGAGTTCAAAAGTTATGAAAAACTTATTCGATGTGCAGAGAAGGTGGAAACGGAGTTTTCCGATGATCAGGTGTTCGTTGATAAACAACATAATAAGAGGTCCATTTGGCAGAAAAAGGGGAAGAATTCATCAAATAAGCAAGGAGATAAGAAAACCAAATATCCATCCTGTGAGAAGTGTGGTAAAATGCATCCTGGAGAATGTTTATCCAAGCCTGCAAAGTGCTTTCGGTGTGGTAAGTCTGGTCATATTGCTCGTAAAAGTAAGGAATATGATCAAGCATGCAATAAAAATCCCGCAGTAAGATGTTTTAAGTGTAATGAAATAGTTCATTATGAAAATGAGTGTCTAATGAAGAACTCAATTGGGGAAAAGCAACCATACTTCAAGCAGAAAGGGGTGGTTAAATCCTTTGCGACTACTTCAGTAGATGTTGGGCCATCGAATGAAGTAGTATTAGGTACACGGTTTGTTTGTTCGGATTACGCCAATGTGTTGTTTGATTCAGGGTCTACACATTCTTTCATTTCTGAGAAGTTTTCTAGTAAATTGGAAACTCCATCTCAAGATATGAATCCTGAGCTTATGGTAAAAACAGCCGGAGGGAACGTTGAAACAAAAAGTAATTATAAGAACCTTCCTATCCTTGTGTGAGGAAAGAATCTACCAGAAATCCTTATTGTTTTGCCTCTATTAGATTTTGATGTTATTTTGGGCATGGATTGGCTTTCTGTTTATCATGCTAAGATTGACTGCAGAACTAAAATGGTTTCTTTTTAGAAATATTTTTAGTTTGTGGATAAGAATGAACCCTTGATTTTGATAACATATCAGGAAGTTGAGAAACTAGAAAAAGATGGAAATGAATGTTACCTTGCACATATTGTTGAAAATAAAGGAACGGTTCATATTAATGATGTGACAGTGGTAAATGAGTATCTTGATGTTTTTCTTGATGAGTTTCCTAGTTTTATTTATGATCGGGAAGTTGAATTTACTGTTGACTTAGTTCTTGATTCTAAGACAATTTCAAAACCCCCTTATCGAATGACTCAAGTTGAACTTTTAGAGTTAAAGAAGCAATTGCAAGAGTTATTAGAAAAAGGTTTCATTCGACCTAGCACATCACCATGGGGTTCTCCTTTCTAGTTTGTTAAAAAGAAATATGGATCAATGAGACTTTGCATTGATTATAGATCCTTGAATAATATTACTGTTAAGAACAATTATCCTTTGCCTCATATCGATGATTTGTTTGATCAGATCCAGGGAGCTCAGTATTTTTCGAAGATTGACTTGTGGTCGGGGTACCATCAGTTGAATGTAAAAGAAGCAGACATTCCGAAGACTGCGTTCCGTACACGATATGGCCATTATGAATTTTTAGTTATGCCTTTTGGATTAACCAATGCACCTGTTGTATTCAGGGAACTTATGAATAGAATTTTCCATGAGTTCTTGGATAAGTTTTTGGTTGTTTTCATTGATGATATTTTGGGGTTTTCTAAAGGTAACAAGGAGCATGAAAGTCATTTAAGCGTTATTATGCAAACCTTAAAAGAAAATAAACTATTTGGAAAATTCAGCAAGTGTGAGTTTTGGTTACAACAAATTTCTTTCCTTGGTCACATTGTTTCAAAAAATGGCATAACTATTGATCCTGCTAAAACAAAAGTTGTTGAAGAATGGACAAGACCCACAAATGTTACCGAGATCTGTAGTTTTCTGGGTTTGGCAGGTTACTACCGAAGGTTTGTTGAACTTTTTTCACGATTATCTAGTCCAATGACTAAGCTCACTCAGAAGGGTGTTAAGTTTATCTGGACAAAAGAATGTGATGATTTTTTTCAGGAGTTCAAAAGAAGATTGTTGAATGCTCTAGTTTTGGAACTTCCTTCCAGGAATGGTGAGTTTGTTATCTATAGTGATGCTTCATTGAAAGGACATGGTTGTGTCCTTATGCAGAATGATCGGGTAATTGCTTATGCTTCACGTTAGTTGAAAACTCATGAGGTAAATTACCCTACACATGATTTGGAATTATCTGATGTTGTTTTTTCTCTAATAATTTGGAGGCATCATTTGTATAGAGTAAAGTGTGAAATATATACTGATCAAAAAAGATTAAAGTATATATTCACTCATAAAGAATTGAACATGAGACAGAGGTGATGGATATAATTAATCAAGGATTATAATTGTACAATTCATTACCATCCAGGAAAAACAAATAAATTGGCGGATTCTTTGAGTCAAAAAAGTAATGCTTCATTAACAATGTTGCGATTGGAATGTGATCATTTGGATAAGGATTTGATGACCTTTGGCATTGAAGTTGTTTGTGCTGGATGTCTGTCTATTTTGTTTCAGGTATCAGTGAAATCTTCTCTATCAGACAGAATTAAGCAAGCACAGAAGCAAGATAGCGAGTTACAGGAAAAGGTAGAGCTGGTTCAGAAGGGTAAGTTGGCCAAATTTAACATTGATAATGATTGTGTTTTGAGGTTTGGGAAGAGATTATGTGTGCCTGGTGATTCACAATTTAAGAATGAGTTGTTATGTGAGGATCATAGTTCCTCGTTTTCAGTTCATCCTGGCAGTACTAAGATGTACAGAGATCTGCGGGAGTATTACTGGTGGGATGGAATGAAAAGAGATATTGCTGATTTTATTGTGAAGTGTTTGACTTGTCAGTAGGTTAAAGTAGAGCGGCAGTTACCGAAAGGGATGATTCATTTTTTACCAGTGCCAGAGTGGAAATGGGAAAACATATCCATGGACTTTGTTGTGGGATTACTGAAGACATCTCGAGGTAATAATGCAATATGGGTTATTGTTGATCGCTTGACTAAGTCTGCTCATTTAATTCCTATTCGAGATACTTTTTATCTAGATCAACCTTCTCGATTGTATCTTAAAGAGATAGTCAGGTTGCATGGAGTTCCCCTATTTATTGTATCTGATCGTGATCCCAGGTTTACTTATAACTTTTGGAAAGGCCTTCAGAAGTCGTTGGGTACAGAATTAAATTTTTGTATAGCTTTACATCGTCAATCAGATGGGCAGTCAGAACAAACAATTCAGACCCTGGAGGATATTCTACGAGCTTGCTCTATGGATTATCAGGGAAGTTGGGACCAACATCTTTGTTTGGTTGAGTTTTCTTACAATAACAGTTTTCATTCTAGTATACAGATGGCACCATTTGAGGAATTATATGGCAAGTAGTGTCGAACTCCAGCTTTTTGGGATGAAGTGGGTGAAAGGAAGCTGGTGGGACCAGAATTGGTAGAAGAGATGGCAGAAAAAGTTCAGTTGATTCAGAAACACATGAGAACAGCTCAAAAGTGGCAGGAGAGTTATGCGGATAACCGGAGGAAGGATCTATCTTTCAAGGTAGGTGATCCTGTTTTTCTCAAGGATTCTCCATGGAAAAGTGTGATGCGATTTGGTAAGAAAGGAAAGCTATGTCCAAGGTTCATTGGACCATATGAAATTCTGGAGAGAGTTGGATCAGTTGCATATAAAGTGGCATTACCTCCGAGTTTATCTCAGGTACACAATCTTTTTCATGTTTCGATGTTGAGAAAGTATATGCCAGATCCATCTCATGTTTTGAGCCTATAGGTAGTTTAGTTGGAAGATAATCTCTCTTATGAAGAACAACCAGTCTAGATTCTTGACCGAAGAGAGAAAGTGTTGCGAAATAAGGTAATTCATCAGGTAAAGGTTTTGTGGAAAAACCATATGGTTGAAGAGGCAACATGGGAATCTGAAAATGCTATGAGGGATAAATACCCCTACTTATTTTGATATGTGAATAAAATTGCGAGGGAGCAATTCCCAAAAGGGGGGAAGGATGTAACATCCCAGGTAAATAAAGAAGAAAACATTTTCATATTTATTAATATTTACGACTTAAATTTTAATATTACTTTAAAGGGGTTGCTATGTTCGATAGTGTACTCGATACGCAACAAAGAGTTTCTTTGAAATCATACGTTGCACACTAGTAATAAAATCATATTATTTTAAATGGTAGTTAACACGTAGCCATTGTATTGGCGGGAATGAATATAAATAACTAAAATATGATTATATATGTTTTTTAAATGTTTTTACATTTATCCAATAAAAGATAAAGGCTTAAAATAAGATAAGAATTCAATTTTAGGCATAGATCCTCTAATATTCACTAACGGTCCACTTATCACCTATTGATGGTGATCCTTCATTAAATATAGTTTTGGTCAGTCTTATACATTTTATTGGACTAAATAAAATTCTTCTTTAGAATCGGGACATCAAAATTTACATTGTGTAAATTTTTGGCATTTTTCCGATAAAGTTCATTTTTTAATGATTAGTGAAAAATGTTGTATTTAAATTCAAAACCACTTTTTAATCTATTTTATTTATATGATTAGATTATCATTTGAGTTGGTTTTAAAGTGAAATTAGAATATATTTTTACTATTGTATACAATAGTGGTCGTTGGAATTAATTTCACTTTGAAATCGAACTTAAACTAGTGTCAATCTTTTGATACTTATTGTTTCCTAAAAGCACGCTATTTTCTCTGACATCTGGAATTAATTATTAAATTAATTAATGAAACTTATATATTTTGAATTTTGTAAAATATAATTCATTTTTGAATTCAGAATATCAAATATATCTTATGGTGAATTTTTGGTATTTTTCTGAAAAACTTCAATTTTTGATGAATAGTGAAACCACTAAGTGGGACTTAAAAAACTGATTTTTTGTTTAAATGAAAATTTACCACATTTCTGTTTTGAATTTAAAAAATCTTACATACATGGTTGTCATTATGAAGTAAAATGTGGTTCAATGGGATTAAAATAATTTTTTGGGGATTAGTAACTTTTAAGTTTATTAATCGCGATTAGAGGTAATTAGTGTAGTTTAAGGTAACAATAATGTTTTAATAATATGAAATGAACTTTACACATGTCCTACAATTATTGAATGTGTCATGGCCGACCACGAAAATCCATGGGTAAAATTGGGGACCCCATGGAGCCACTTTGGAAGGAAAATGACATTAATATCTTTATATTTAATGTTAATGTAAAAATGTCACAAACATGAGTTTTTTACTATAACAATTTTTAAGTGGGGTAATACAAGTCATATTTTTGACTATAAATATTCATTATAAAGCTAAAACAATTTCCTAAATCATTATATTTTTTTTAAATTTTTTGACATTATATAAATTAAATTATTTATGGCCCCATGCTGATGCATCGATTACCACATTATTTAACGATTTAAATAAAATTAAACGATAATGTAAAATCTCAGACCTACACTTGTAAAAAACCTATTGGATGGGTATATTTAGAACCCTTATCGCCTTATACTAGAATTATATCAATGTGGTATTTTTTAAATCCGAAACTCATTTTAAAATAAAGTAACATTTCTTTACATTCCAAGAGTTCCCCTCCTCTCCTCTTATAAAAGTCTTCCACCTCTACTACCTTAAACCCAATTCCAAGGCCTTTGGCTCAGCCAATCTCTAACCATTTTGTCTCTCCTTATCCCTCTCTTACTCCTTGAAGCCTCACTTTGGGCAGAAGTCTTCTCAAGGAAGCCTTTGAGCTCAAATCAAAAAGAGTTACACGATTTAAAGGTAGTGTTTTCTCTTGTGTTCTTTTGTTTTATTTTGCTTCTCCAGCCCCCTAAACACTTTTTACTCATTTCTTTTGTAACAACTCCAGTATCATAAATATACTAGGAGGATTGTATAAGAATAATTCTAGCTACACATACACTCAACTACATCTAATGGTTAAATAACATACTGTTTCTGTGGACGGAAAATTTCTGCCTCACGAAATGATGATTGTTCATTATTCTTCCAACACCTTAAACGGTGGCCATTAAGATGTCACTATATTTATATATTATATAAAATATGTTTATTTCTTCCTTAAGCTTATGTATTTTTCATTTATGGCACACCTTTATTGTAACACCCCGACCCCAGTTACCCAGAGTCGGTGCATTATTACAATACATTGGCATGATCACAAGAAAGATCAAATCTCGAAAGACCGATTGGTTTAGTAGCCTTGGAAACACTAGATATATTCATATGTCTTACATTACATCATAATGTGAAATACTACAACAACAACATATTGTCTCCATATTCCACACTCATATCCCCACATAATATCCCTGCAGGTCATTCATAATTTACTTATTCACTTCCTGGGAAAAATAAAACATAGAAACGGGGTGAGCTCAAATCCCCAATAAGGATAACAATATATCGGAAACTTTCATAAATAAGAATAAACATTTAAGGCAATGTATAAATTAAACAAAAGCCTTTTAAACTTGAACTTCAACATAGTATGGCAAAAGTAAAATGAAATAATTCCATTTACTTATTCACATGGATATTCTACCAATCGAATAATCACATGTAATATCAATAACCAGATTCATAATGATGGAATGCATAATGATGAACTTTAATTTCTTTTTCAAGGCGTCGTCCCAAGACCTAGGGGCTAACTATAACCGAAACCCAACTCGGAGTGCCTCTAATAACCAGACACCAACCCGGAGTGCCTCTAATAACCGGACACCAACCCGGAGTTCCTCTAATAACCAGAGACCAAACCGGAGGGCTTACTTTTACCGGTCCCCAACCCGGAGGGATTAATTTTACCGGTCCCCAACCCGGAACATACTTGTCTAACACATTCATCTAAATGAAAGGTTGAAATATAACATAAACATTCAGATTAAAAATAACTTATGAAATGTCAATACTTTAAACAAAAACCATGAGTGACATAAGAATGACTTATCCACAATCAAAAATATCACAAAACCTTAAATAAAATATGGATGTTTTGTATCATAATAAATCAACTTAAAATAAGCTTAAAATCCATCAAAGGATATTGACATAGATGAAATAAAAACTATTTTATAGAAATATCTCTATTTTTTGAAATCATTTTAAAAGTATCATAATTATAAAATAATACATTAAATTTGAAAATATTCTTATAAGCTTGTAAGGGAAGCTTCGACGATTTTATAATGGCGAAAAATAACCGCACCCGCCATATAAGTTAAAAAAACATTCTTACCTTAATTCTATCGAAAAGGTTAAAAGGCACTTTGTTTGGAAAATGACGGAACGATTCCTTTATAAACCACTTATAAAAAGTCAAAAAAGGGTATAAATGACCTTAACCCAAATTCTTTGAAATAGTAAAAATATTTTGAAATACATTTCGAAGAAACATGGATGTGGATGATAAAGAGATCCCAGTAGATAATTGCGTATAAACAACCTCGGATAATGAAGAGATTGTGAAATAAACCCTTACCTTGAACTTTTCCTTGGATGGGGTAGGTTAAACTCCGGTATAATGGTGAAATAATTGTTATTAAATTATTCAATAATCATATACATTAATATGATATCATATATGATCTTTTAACATTGCTTTGTTAATAATATCTTAAAATTATCGTCGTTTCGGGTGTTAAGTTACTCGTTTTCTTTTATATGTTTTGTTACATAACCAATTTTTGTAATGGATAGGTTGTATCTTAATCATATATATAATTATATCAAGTCCATAGATACTATTATTAACTATAAAATGAGACTTATACTTGAATGGATACGATAGAGAATGAATCTAATCGCGTTCGTGGAGACGGTAGTCCGTACGTACGCACGAGCGACAATATCATTCTTTTGATATAAAAATAATATATAATTGGATAGTATATCATATATACAGAATCATTATCATGTTATATTAATTATTTACATGAGTTACACATCATTATTATACCCATCGAAATAATAATATATTGAATAACAATTACACCACGACGTGGAGACGGTAAGCTGTACGTACACATGTGTGGTTACATGTTATTCAAAGAGTGGATAGAATTCTGAATATTGTTGTACCATATTTATAATAACATCACAGTATATATAAGATACTAGATTTATTATTTTAGAATGGTAATAACAATGAAAGAAGAAGTGGAAGAAGAAATGAATTTGAAAAAGGCTGGTGAAAACATTACCTCTTCTTCGGGTTCTTCCTTTTGATTTGATCAAAAGAGATCCATAGGTTGGCTTTCTGAATAACGGAAGGCCTCTAGGATGAAGTTAGGGAAGTTGAGAGAGTATTTGGGCAGATTTTGGCCGAACCAAAAGGCTTTGATGGTGTGAAGAAATGATAAGGAGGAGTGCCCTTTTATTAGATGGGTGAGGGGCACCTTTGGAAAAGCTAGAAATATTAATTTATAATAAATTCATATTCGATTTATAATGGCTCTGAAGTTGATTATTCAAAGCTTAAGGTGGGGATAGGTCAAAAACCATTCAGCCAATATAATTTAGACAGGTTTGAGTTACTATATTAACCTTATCATTTAGTTTTAACTCTTAGTTAATTAGTTTGACATTTACCATTTCACTTTGTATTTTTATATTATATAGTTAATAAACTTACTATATATCTCTAAGGGACCCCCAAGTGGTCCATTAATGATATAAATATCATGATATAAGTCTCTTGGCCGAACCTTAGATTTTTAGAAATTTAATATCAATTAATAATATAATATTTGTTTTAAAAACTCTTTTATGTCAATTTTGACACTATTTAATAGTTGATTTTTTTGGAACTTATAACAGAATGATTACTTCTAAAAAATTCTATTAAATCAATCCTAATATGTCATATAATCCTAGAAAATTATTTTAATTAATTAAAAGTCTCAAATAATATTTATTTGGATATTTATAATATCAATTATTTTAATTTTTCACTATTATGGTAATTACTGCATCATCATTGTGTCATAAATAAATTAAATTATTTAATGTCTAAAATTTATAAATAAAATGTCACAATGTATTAAATCGTTTTAGATTTCTAATGAACATTTATAGTCGAAAATACAACATATATAACCCTATGTAAAAATTGTTTTGATAAAAGATATATGCTTGTGTCATTTTTGTACTCATTTTAACTTAATTAAAATAAAGTTTCCCTATCACCTTCAAGTGGCTCCATGGGGTCCCCAAATTGACCCAAAGATGCCTAGGGGAGAACATGTATCAACCAATAAGGTTAGAACACGTTTTAGGGTAATTTAGTATTATTATAATATTATTTTTTAACCCTTATTTACCGGATTTACCCTTAACCGTGGTAAATAAAATATTTACCGCCGTAATTATTCAAAATGTCTAAATATAAAAGTTGCCTATTTACAAAATTTAAACATCCTGATTCCAAATATGGAATCCATTTTTCCAAATTCAAATCACAGAAGTTGCAGAAATTAATTTAAAATTAATTCCCATTGTTAAAACAAAATGCTTTTTTAAGAGATAATAACTATCAAAAGATTGACACTTGTTTATGTGCAGTTTAATTGTAAAATTATCTCCAATGACCAAAATTGTATTAAATGGTAAAAATATTTTCTAAATATACTTTAAAACCTCTCAAATTCATAATTTATCACTATTAATTATTTTGATTAAAAAAGTTGTTTTTAATTAAAATTTAGTAATTTTCACTATTCATCAAAATATTAAAGTTATCCAAATAGTACCAAAATTTCACCTTAGGCTAAATTAGATATTACAAATCCAAAAATGAAGTCCATTTTAAAAAATAAAATATATATAATTTCAAAAAGTAGGTATTACTATTCATAATTGCTAGTTTGATCAGTTGTGGTGTGTATTAAAACTCGAAGTTACGTACAACACATGCTACTATATTATTCAAAGGAAAGCGTACCATGGAAGCTTGGGATGTTTTATTTTAAATTTTTGATGTCCCCATTTAGTCAAAAAGTTTAAAATATTGTATTTAAAAAGGGTTCACTATTAAAATTTGATAAAAGTGAAATACTGAAAATGAATTTGTTCTCATAATATGGATTCTAAAAATATAAGGATTATATAAAGTTTAAAATTTTGTTAATACTATTCATAACCTTTTTTGAACGGCTTGTTTGGAATGTCATGGTGCGCTTGAACTCGGTGTTGCGTGTAGTGCAAGTTATTGAATTATTTTAAAGAAATAATACACTATGAAATCTTGGGGTGTTACATTCTCCCATCCTTCAATAAATTGCGTCCTCACAATTTGAAATTGTTCATTGAAAATAAATGGTTGAAAATAAAAAATATCATTGTGAGAAAACCCACATCAGAAATTGGGTTACTAAAATTTAGCCTTAAAATGAGGAAAATAGAAATGAAAGGGTCACCACCATATTATGGTCTCGATTAGGAGAACATTGGTGGAAATTAGAGACATATAATTGGAGGAAAAATGTAAATATTTATAGGTAGTGATTGAGGTCATCAATCACAAACAAGTTTAAAATTGAGGCCCTTAAATTCATCAATCTATGATGATTTAAAATACCATCGATTCATCAAAACATAAGGTATTAGGATAACACATTTTTGACGTTTCAAAATATCTTAGTTGAAATCCCACATCGAAACATGAATTAATGAGGCCTCTATTTAAAATAAAGAGTATAATGTATGAAGATTACCGAAAATAACACATACTAGGGTTCCATGTAGGAAAATATGGATATGGAAGTGAAATATAACCATCAATTATCTGATATAGAGTAGTAGAGAACATGGCTATGAAAAGGCCAACAATCCCAAAGCCATAAATTAGTGATGATTTAAGGTACCATCTAGGACAACATTTTTGTTCTAAGTTCCTTTTCATAATGTTGAGGAATTTATTTATGAGATTGGATAAGATCATAAGGAGATATACTTACTTTATAATTAGAGTTTTATCCATTAATAAATTTCTACCACAAACTCATCTTTCACTCGTAAAAAAATTCTATATATACTATTCGTACAGGGTTCCAAAATAAACGAATTTATAATTCATCTACCAGATCTTTTAAAAAAAACTACATTATTTAATCCATGACATCTCTTGGTCCAGTGGTAGGTGATACACCCTTGTCTCCCTTCGGTTGCGGGTTCAAGTCTTGCAGCCTTTCCGGACGCGACGGGTTGCTGCCCGACCTCCGGGTTGTCCTTTTATGGAAATCCAAAATAATCCAAACTAGAACTATCCAAAATACTTCATTCCAAAATTTATAAGGAAGGTAAACACAATGAAGATCCTTTTCTTCCGCATAATAACAAGTGATCACCTTCATCATGTATTCTTTTAAAACACTGCAACATCCTGAATTATCATAAAACCTTATTTATTACATTCATGATCCCTTATTCCTTATAGAATAAGAGATATACTCCTTCAATCCAAAAATGTTGTAAACCCCAACAATGATAGAATATACAAATCATTAATCAGTTTCAAGGTTGTCAAGAATATCCAATATAATTTATCGAAATCAATCATGTATTATTCTAAAATAACTACCTCGGTATCAGAACCATATTATGGTTTATCTTTCTCTCAACCATATATTTTCCAAAAATTTAACCTGCTATTGAGTCACTTTTCTTTGTTCTATACAATATCAAGTCTTTAATGAAATATTACTGCAGTACAATCCTTATATACTCTATAATTATTATAACAAGTACATTGTTGATACAACACTCAAATGACATAATCAACATAAAAACTCTAATCATTACTCTTCATCTGTGGTAGTATCATAACTTGATTATTATCCAATAGAATCATTTGCGGCATAGTATGATGACTGGGACATAGGTTTGCGTAGTGTCCAAACTCCTTGCAAATGAAGCATTGTACATTGGAAACCATTTTCTTACCCTTGCAGTCATGTACTTTGTGCCCTTTTCCTCCACACATATAAAAAACTCCCATTCCTTTCAGGCAAGTTCCAAGGTGTTTCTTCCCACAGTTATCACATATGGGAAAATTATTCTTTTCCCTCTTCCCTTCATCCATCTTTTTCTCTTCCATCCTTTTCTTCTCTTTCTTCCCTTCAAAGCCAAAGGACTCAGTAAAATCATTACTTATCTTATCAACACATGATATTATTTTTTCATATGATGATAATACATGGGAGACTATTTCTCTTATAAATTCTGGCTTAAGACCATGAAAGATATGATCCTTCTTTCTCTTTGGATTATGTGCATTGCTGGAGTTATCATTCCTTCTACTGGGCGCCATTTCTGAACAATGGCATACACTAGATTAGATTATGAATAACAATACCTAATCCCAAACTTGTAAAACACATAAAATAAATTAAATATTTTATGGATATAATCCATAATCATAAAAATTTCTCCTTTGAGGATGTATATAGTCATAAACCTTTAATAATGGTTTGTAAAGAAAATGAGAATTATCCTAAGCATATCCCCCGGGAGTGTCGTAACCAAGAGTGCAGCAAGGCCCGTTGTCGTGCACCAGTTCCCGTTCGAGTCTAGCTCAAAGCGGTGTTTTCGGGTTTTACCCCTAGGTACATCTGTGCCAGAGCCGCCTCTACCTACTCGTATCCAGATAGGGATTTATTGCTCAGAAAACTCACAAAATCTCTACAATACCAAAATTATAGGAAGTTCTTCTATACTAATCCTCAAGGTCCATCTTAGGTCTATGTTCTCTAATCTGAGTTTACCTAAATCTGGTTTCCAAGGTTTGTACTAAACTTCCTCTGATACCAACTGTAATGC
Source organism: Viscum album (assembly GCA_963277665.1). Lineage (NCBI taxonomy): Eukaryota > Viridiplantae > Streptophyta > Magnoliopsida > Santalales > Viscaceae > Viscum > Viscum album. The sequence continues at coordinate 174,029,210 of OY728143.1, read as the reverse complement.
CCCGACCCCAGTTACCCAGAGTCGGTGCATTATTACATTACATTGGCATGATCACAAGAAGGATCAAATCTCGAAAGACCGATTGGTTTAGTAGCCTTGGAAACACTAGATATATTCATAAGTCTTACATTACATCATAAAGTGAAAAACTACTACAAAAACATATTTTCTCCATATTCCACACTCATATCCCCACATAATATCTCTGCAGGTCATTCATAATTTACTTCTTCACTTCCTGGGAAAAATAAAACATAGAAAAGGGGTGAGCTCAAATGCCCAGTAAGGATAACAATATAGAGGAAACTTTTATAAATATGAATAAACATTTAAGGCAATGTATAACTAAAAAAAAGCCTTTTAAACTTGAACTTCAACATAGTATTGCAAATGTAAAATGAAATAATTCCATTTACTTATTCACATGGATATTATACTAATCGAATAATCACATGTAATATCAATAACCACTTTCATAATGATGGAATGAATAATGCTTAACTTTAATTTTTTTTTTTCAAGGCCTTGTCCCAAGACCCAGTGGTTAACTATAACCAGAACCCAACCCGGAGTGCCTCTAATAACCAGACACCAACCCGGAGTTCCTCTAATAACTGGACACCAACCAGGAGTTCCTCTAATAACCGGAGACCAAACCGGAGGGCTTACTTTTACCGGTCCCCAACTCGGAGGGCTTACTTTTACCGGTCCCCAACCCGGAACATACTTGTCTAACACATTCATCTGAATGAAAGGTTGAAATATAACATAAACATTCGGATTAAAAATAACTTATGAAATGTCAATACTTTAAACAAAAACCATGAGTGACATAAGAATAACTTATCCACTGTCAAAAATATCACAAAACCTTCAATAAAATATGGATGTTTTGTATTATAATAAATCAACTTCAAATAAGCTTAAAATCCATCAAAGGATGTTGATATAGATGAAATCAAAACTATTTTAGAGAAATATCTCTTTTTTTAAATCATTTTAAAAGTATCATAATTATAAAATAATACATTCAATTTGAAAATATTATTATAAGCTTGTAAGGGAAGCTTCGATGATTTTATAACGGCGGAAAATAACCGCACCCACCGTATAAGTTAAAAAAACATTCTTACATTAATTCAGTTGAAAAGGTTAAAAGGAACCTTGTTTGGAAAACGACGGAAAGATTACTTTATAATCCACTTATAAAAAGTCAAACAAGGGTATAAATGAATTTAACCCATATTCTTTTAAATAGTAAAAATGTTTTTAAATACATTTCGAAGAAACATGGATGTGGATGATAAAGAGATCCCAGTAGATAATTGCGTATAAACAACCTCGGATAATGAAGAGATTGTGAAATAAACCCTTACCTTGAACTTTTCCTTGGATGGGGTAGGTTAACCTCCTGTACAATGGTGAAATAATTGTTATTAAATTATTCAATAATCATATTCATTAATATGATATCATATATGATCTTTTAACATTGCATTGTTAATAATATCTTAGAATTATCATCGTTTCGGGTGTTAACTTACACATTTTCTTTTATATGTTTTGTTACGTAAGCCATGTTTGTAATGGATAGGTTGTATCTTAATCATATATAGAATGATATCAAGTCTTTAAATACTATTATTAACCATCAAATGAGACTTATACTTGAATGGATACGATAGAGAATGAATCTCATTGCGTTCGTGGAGACGGTAGTCCGTACGTACGCACGAGCGACAATATCATTCTTTTGATATAAAAATAATATATAATTGGATATTATATCATATATACAGAATCATTATCATGTTATATTTATTATTTACATGAGTTACACATCATTATTATACCCATCGAAATAATAATATATTGAATAACAATTACACCACTACGTGGAGACGGTAAGCCGTACGTACGCACGTGTGGTGACATGTTATTCAATGGGTGGATAGAATACTGAATATTGAGGAACCATATTTGTAATAACATAATAGTATATATAATATACTGGATTTATTATTTTAGAATGGTAATAACAAATAAATAAGAAGTGGAAGAAGAAATGAATTTGAAAAAGGGTGGTGAAAACATTACCTCTTCTTCGGGATCTTCCTTTTGATTTGATCAAAAGGGCTCCATAGGCTGGATTTCTGACTAAAGGAAGGCCACTAGGATTAAGTGAGGGAAGTTGAGAGAGTATTTGGGCAGAGTTTGGCTGAACCAAAATGCTTTGATGGTGTGACGAAATGAGAAAGAGGAGTTCCCTTTTATAAGAGGGGTGAGGGGCACCTTTGGAAAAGCTAGAAATATTAATTTATAATAAATTCATATTCAGTTTCTAATGGCTCAAAAGTTGATTATTCAAAGATTAAGGTGGAGATAGGTCAAAAAACATTCAGCCAATATAATTTAGACAGGTTTGGGTCACTATATTAACCTTATCATTTTGTTTTAACTCTTAGTTAATTAGTTTGACAGTTACCATTTCACTTTGTATTTTTATATTATATAGTTATTAAACATACTATATACATCTAATGGACCCCCAAGTGGTCCATTAATGATATAAATATCATGATATAAGTCTCTTGGCCGATCCTTAGATTTTTAGGAATTTAATATCAATTAATAATATAATATTTGTTTTAAAAACTCTTTTTTGTCAATTTTGACACTATTGAATAGTTGATTTTCGTGAAACTTATAACAGAATGATTACTTCGAAAAAAGTCTATTAAATCAATCCTAATATGTCATATTATCCAATAAAATTATTTTAATTCATTAAAAGTCTAAAATTATATTTATTTGGGTATTTATAATATTAATTATTTTAATTTTTCACTATTATGGTAATTACTACATCATCATTGTGTCATAAATAAATTAAATTATATAATGACTAAAAATAATAAATAAAATATAATTATGTATTAAATCTTTTTATCTTTCTAATTAATGTTTATATTCTAAAATAAAACATATATAACCCTATGTAAAAATTGTTTTGATAAAAGATATATGCTTGTGTCATTTTCGTACTCATTTTAACTTAATTAAAATAAAGTGTCCCTATCAGCTACAAGTGGCTCCATGGGGTCCCCAAATCGACCCCAAGATGACTAGGGTCAAACATGTATCAACCAATAAGGTTAGAACACGTTTTAGGGTAATTCAGTATTATTATAATATTATTTCTTAACCCTTATTTACCGGATTTACCCTTAACCATGGTAAATAAAATATTTACAGCATTAATTATTCAAAATGTCTAAAAATAAAAGTTATCTATTTACACAATTTGAACATCCTGATTCAAAATATGGAATACATTTTTCCAAATTTAAAACACAGAAGTGGCAGAAATTAATTTAAAATTAATTCCCATTGTTAAAACAAAAAGTGTGTTTTTAAGAGATAATAACTATCAAAAGATTGACATTTATTTATGTCCTGTTTAATTGTATTAAATGGTAAAAATATATTCTAAATATACTTTAAAACCTCTCAAATTCATAATTTATCACTATTATTTATTTTGATTAAAAAAGTTGTTTTTGTTTAAAATTTAGTAATTTTCATTATTCATCAAAATATTAAAGTTATCCAAAAAGTACCAAAATTTCACCTTAGGCTAAATTCGATATTAAGAATCCAAAAATGAAGTCCATTTTAAAAAATAAAATATATATAATTTCAAAAAGTAGGTATTACTATTCATAACGGCTAGTTTGATCGGTTGTGGTGTGTGTTAAAACTCGAAGTTGCGTACAACACACGCTACGGTATTATTTAAAGGAAAGCGTACCGTGGAAGCTTGGGATGTTTTATTTTAAATTTTTGATGTCCACATTTAGTAAAAAAGTTTAAAATATTGTATTTAAAAAGGTTTCAATATTAAAAGTTGATAAAATTGCAATACTGAAAATGAATTTGTTCTCATAATATGGATTCTAAAATTATAAGGATTATATAATGTTTAAAATTTAGTTAATACTATTGATAACCTCCTTTAAACGGCTTGTTTGGTAAGTCATGGTGCGCTTGAACTCAGTGTTGCGTGTATGCAAGTTATTGAATTATTTTAAAGAAATAACACACTATGAAATCTTGGGGTGTTAAATTTATGGCTTCCATTATGGGTATACGCAATATCTTTATTTTAGGAAGTGCGGACTACCGCCCCCTCAAAGTGATTTGATTCGTTAATGCCATATGTGGGACATATAAAGGATGGATTCAAAGTTATTATATATGATTTATGTTACATATAAATGATGAATATAATTATGGAATTAAAATATACATACCTCTCATTTAGTTTTAATTCCATTAATATGACATATAAATGAAAGTAGCGTTCATGCGTACGTACGGCTTACCGTATCCATGAACGGTGCATTTCATTTCTTACCTCTAAATGATTATGTAATATTATAAATACATGTACATGCTGGATATATTTTATATCCAAATCATGAATATCATTCTAGATATAATGAACATTTGACCACACGAACATCATGTAATTGTACGAAGTCTACTTTCGACTTAAGAACCAAATATCAATAAAACAAACATTATTAACAAAAATGATTACATAATGTTTATAACATGGTAATAATTGATATAAAAGTAATAATGAACTTGAAGAAGGTTCTTAAGAAAGTATAAATTAACTCAAGTTTATCATTCCGGATGTTAAAGAATGATCAAGTCAAGTCAGACCCGAGGTAAGGGACTTTGTCTCAATCTCCTTTCATTGAGGCATATTTCGTTTTATACAAAACTTTCTATTATACAGTGTATAAACCCCTTTGACGTTTACTTTTATACAAAAGGAATCTTTTTCTAAGAAGTGTTTTACTAAATGATAAAAAGGAATGTTTCTTTTAACATACGCGGTGACAACGACCTTTTCCGCCGCCACAAGTATTATTTGGTCTTTGGCTTCCTCAAAAGGCCATAATGTTTTTAAAATGAAATAAATGCCATATACTCTTTTATTTATTTTGGTATTGAAAATGGTTTTTATAATGGATTTGTTATTTCAATATATTTATGTGATATATTGTGATCAAAGTGTGGAAATGTTTTCTATCCATTATATTTGTTTTATGACTTATGACTTTATAATGGTAATTGAACATTTGACGGGTTGTTACGTGATAAACCATATGACGGGTGGTGACGTGAATACCAGGAAGGTTGGTTACGTTATAACCTCCAATGCATTGGGTATGGAAGTCGGCCGTATGGATATTCCATTAAGTGATATGTGTGGAAGTCGACCGTATGTTTATTCCATTTAAGTATGTTTATGTCCCAAGTTACCTTTATATGTTATGTTATATTTATATGGGTCTTTTGGTAATACTTTGGTTAGAAAAGGGTATGTAATGATCTTTTATTCAGTGAAGAGTTTTTACTTCTTCATAAAGTTGAAAAGTATTACTTTGATAAATTATACATGGTTTACTTGTTGCTTTGATAAACTAATAGTTTTCATTCTTTGTGTATCCCTTACTGAGCTTTTTATGCTCACCCCAAGTTTTTTGAAATTTTTTTCACAGGACATAATGTGGAATAAGGTCAAGGATGGGATCAAGGGAAAGTCATTCTATATAAAACATGGAACTAGAAATGTTTCTTTTTAGAGTTTTTATTTTATGGAAACTTAGTAGAAGTGTCTACTTTGTAATCTTTTGAGATGTAATAGTTATGTCCTAATTCTCTAAAACTCTAAACCTGAAAAGATCCTCAACGTGAATTATTCATTTAATTCAATATTAAGTAAGGTTTAAGGAAAGTGCCTTATACTTAATGGAGTAAGTATAGTAATTGAACATGTGATTACCACCCCATCTATACTTACCTATCATAAATTCAATTCTATTCGACTAAAAATATATGGTTAGTGTATAAATAAAATAGAAAACTACATACTTGAGATACCCAAAGGCATTATATTTACAACTATAATAAATATCCCCCTTTACTAGGATAGATCATGCTTTCACTTACTAACTTTAAGAAAACTCAATATCTATATCAAAATAAAAAGTTGGGAAATATTATAGCATGTCCCATCTAGGTAAACACACACACACACACACCATGTCGAGTCAGGAACCCATTTCTGGAGATGTGAAAAAAGGTAAAAAAAGTTAGGTCCTTAGCCTATATCAGGTAATAAAGAATAAGGTGTAGAAATTTAGGGCAACTATGAGCCCATCTGAACAATCATACTCAATATAAATCCATACATGGTTTATATATATATATATATATATAATCCAAGTCCATTTTCTAACTCATATATAAAACAAGAAGTATATTATAGGAATCAATTTAATAACTAAAAAATGATATGGACATCCCTGATTTAAAAAATTAATGAAAAATATGTAACATTCATACAATCTTCTTCTACTAATTCAATGGTAGCACTAAGGAATTCCAAAGTGAGTATGTATACAATAATAATATCATGGTAAAAGAACATCATGAACACTCAATAAATTATTTCAAATCGTTATGAACAAAATGTAAATTTATATAGTCCATAAACGCAAAAAAAAATTGTAAATTTATTTATTATCAAAAGGATAATTTTTAATGTAATCCCTAAGATTTAATTATATTTAGTAATATTTCCATTACAAATAAATATTTAAATAATTCATAAATATTTGTTATGTAATGTGATTAAACCCAAAATTATCAATTTTAATAAATTTAGTTTTATGAAATTAATTTGATTATTTAATTAATCATGTAAAAAAAATTTCGGATGATTTTTTGAGATTTTTTTTATAAAAAAGTTGATTTTTAAGGAATTGTGAAAATATCGATTTGACAAAACAACCACTTTTATAAAATTATAACTATATAAGAACAACATGATTTTTTATGATTTTTTTTTCAAGATAAAATATATATTATAGATTTAATATAATTCATATAAAAATATAATATTGTACTCAAAAATATATTCTTACCATTTTTCAAAACACTGTAATGTTATTTATCAAATAAAAAATATATTTATCTCCCCACATTTAATCATGTATTTAAAAGGTTATTGTCAATTTTAATTTTGTCTTAAATAAAAATTACACCCCTATTATTTAAAAAAATTTAATTAATTCCATTATAATTGACATTATACATTATTTCTCAATAATTTCACTATGATGTTTAAGATAAACATTTTTCTAAAAAAATCATTGCATTTGGTGAAAATATATTAAAAGTAATCTAAACCACTTATAAGAGTTGAATTATTTAACAAGGATTCCATAATTGAAAATATAATAATTATTATAAGGTAATATATTCCCCAAAATTATTTTCATATTGAATAGTAACTATGGTAAATACATATCTTCTTGGTTATGGGTAAAATTAGTAAAAATGTATAAAAATAAAAGGATTAGGCTTCATGATAACACAAAACAATAGATTAAACCCAATTTTGGATAAATTTTAAACATTACTCTATCACCTTATAATATGACTCATTTTGGAGTATTTTATCTTGGGTGAGACATTAATATATTTTAAACTTTTGAAAATTATGAAAATGTGTCCTCTCCCTCACTTATAAAAGGAAACTGCTTCCCCCTTTTCCCCCACACTTAAATAGTATCCTATATTATAAAATACCTACCCATATAACATCCTAACACCCAAAGATATTATTTATAAGACATGGTTTGATCAAAACACCATCCTTATACAATTTAATGTCTTATCGAAAACAGTTTTTCCAAAGAAGAGTTACAACTCTCAATTGAGGAACACCATTTTATTTCTTCTTATACATCATTTAATTAGTTGGTAAAAAAGATGAAATAATAAAATAACCCTATAATGAGATGTTATTATGTCAAATTTGATATAATCGCCCTTCTTTAAACCTTAAATAATCTTTATTCTTGGTCAATAAATTACATTATTTTACAATGAGGATCTTTTCAGGTTTAGAGTTTTAGTGAATTTGGCCATAACAACTACATAAAAAAACTATAAAATATAAGGTGAACACCTTTGATCAGTATCCATTTTTTCACAACATAAAAACATTAAAAAATAAAGAATGATATCATTTATGTTAGATATTTATGAAATTCAACTTGAACTCTTCCAATAATTTAGTCATCATTAAATCCTTTAAAAATCATTTAATAATTTTATATAAACAAAAAATATTAGTAATGGATATAAAAACTGAAACCATTAGTCCATTGAAAAACATTAAATCACTTTTAAACCCCTTTCTTGAAAATATAACATTTTACCTCAAAAGGGATATATCATTTTTTTAATAAATATCTTTTATTTTACCTTTTGAAAATAATGTATTTCCATGAAAACTCATCCGAAAGAATAGAAAATGCATGTAGGTAATTTGGTATGTCATCACGTTGAACCCTTACATAACCCTTATATATTAGAATAACTATATGGCTAACTTCCAATATAATTTTCTGGAGAATATAATAATTACCCAATGTATTGGAGTGTTTTATAAGTACACCCATTGTATATGTTACAATGGGTCACCCTGTGATATCTGTGTTTACCCGTCCTTTATAATGTCTAAGAACCACAACATGAAATAAAACATTTCATCATTTGAAAATATCTTTTAAACTCTTATGAAAACCACATTATGTTATTAAAATACCAATTTCATTCAAAAAGATAATTTTATATAAATAAAATCACCTTTATTTTGAAAGACCATTTTCAAGACTAAAATAACCAAAAAATGAAATGATTTTTTTAACTTAATGGCACATAAAATCATTAAAATGAATCTATAAATAAAATAATGGCTATGATAGTGGAAAATCTATTGTTGTCATATACATTAAGAAAAGAATATTTCATTTTTCAATTTTCAAAATGTTCTACATAAAAAAATAAAACTATTTATTTTTTAAAATATTTTAATGAAATTTTAAATATACATAAAATGTATTTTATAACCCTTTTATATCCATATTAATGAATATGTAAACTAATTGTATGAATATTAATTCGGAGAAAAGATTTTGAAATTAATACTTTAAATAATCAAGGTGTCACATACTATAGTGAACATCTAAATAAAAATCCCCAAGAAAGAATAACATTTAAAAAACATTAAATGAAATTATAGTAGATAAAATATGAATATAGAATGTCAAAATGGCTTTATATACACATTATAAAATAATAATTGAACATATCATCAAGAAATTCCTCAATGAAAGGAGATTGAGATGAAAGCCCTTACCTTGAGCCTGAATTGTCCCTTGTGTATTTAAATTCCTAAATAATTAAAATATTCTAATTATTGACTTGATTTATAAACTTTTTCAAGTCTTTAATTACTTTTATTTCACTTATTATAATTTTTTAAACAATTACCTAAACAATTAATTTTACGTCGGATGTTTTGACCATATTCGGTTTATCTGTAAAAAATGAATTTGGCAGGTAAACTATAGACAATAGGTTCAATATATAAACATATAAAAAATAATAATAATGAAATAATTATCATATTTAAACATCAATTATATTTTTAATATCAATCATGAAATATGTTAATGAAAAATGAAACAACGTTAAAATAATGGAGATGATAGTTCGTATGTACACGTGAGTAGGGTTCCCATTTTTTAACAATCATTATGGATAGAAGTTAAGTAAAATATATCTTTAAATAATTATAATTATATCATAAACACCATAATATTAAATACTATATACTTAATTATAGAATTATAATGATGTAAAAGAAATCACATGACGTCGAGAATGTGGTTGTCCAGAATTCCACAAATGACATTATCACTATTTCACTGTGTGAAAGGGTAACAAATAAAATGATAAAATATATTTACATAAAGTTAATTTTTAAATTAATATCATATATATGTTATTTATGTCACAAATTTTTAAATAAACCCATACTTAATAATATTTATGTAATGTATGAACATATCACATCACATTGTAAGGTGGTAATCCAGACGTCCACAAACGATGATATGATATTAAAAAATGGAAATAATGAAGGTATGTATTATAAAAATGTTATATAAGTATTAATACAACATAAATATATTATATATCATATAAAAATAGAATGTACATCATAATTATCAACCATGAGAGCTGGTAAAGGAAAAAAAACAACATCATTTCATGAGGCGGTAGTTCTCAATACACAAACAATAATTTCATTTCCCTTTTGATGGAAATGAGTGCAGGTGTAGGTCTAAAAATTATCATAACAAAAAATAATTATATTTAAGATAAATATTTTACAATGTAAAAATATAATAATAATAAATGAAAAGATTGATAAAGAAATAAATCACAAATGAATATGAGAGAATGTTACCTCTTTCTTGGGAAAATCATTTTGGTTTCAACAAAAGGGCTTTGTTGGTTGGATTTATTCCAAAACTGAGGAATCTAGGGTGAATTTAGATATTTTTAGAGTTATTTTTTCAGGTTCTGGATGTCAAAAATGGATTCATAGGTTTGCATAAATGGGAAGGGTTAATTCCTTTTTTTAGTGGAGGGGGAGTGACATCCTTGTAAATATAAAAAAGTAAACTCTATTGAGGGGTATACCTTACATATTATTCTAAAAATAATCCTAAAAATTATATAAAATAGGTAATAGGGTTGAATAATATGAAAATAGTGTGTTTTAACTAGTTTCTAGTGTATTTAGACTCTTAATATTAAGGTTTCACCATTAGTTTACCACATTCTTACAGTAGTCACTGTAATTAATTTTAATTTCTTTCACTAACATTTGTATTCAAAAAATGTGCTGAACATATTATAAATTAGAAATTATTATTATACCAAATATTAAATTTACTTTTTTATATTACCATCACATTAGTTTAAAAAATAAAAATAAAATTAATCCCACAGGCAGGGCTACAAAGCTGGTTTTTAATGTAAATACGTTCAGAAATATAAAATTTATCTAATTATAATTTTAAACCAAAAAATAATGATTTAAAAAATATAAATAAAATGGAAGAAAAATAAGCGGTGAACTAAAATTCTGTATTATTCACTATTCATCATAATATGACAGTTCTTAGAAAAACTACCAAAAATTCTACAAAATTAAATTTTGATATTTTTATTTCAAAAAATATTTTTTTTCATTAAAAATTTATAATTGTTTCAAAAAAATAATTTGAAATAGGCGCACCATTAAAAGGCTGAAAAACAAAAATATTGTGAAATAATAATAATTATATATTATTTTTTAGTATAACTCAATCTTGCATACAACACAAAAATTAAATGAAAATCATTGTATAATTTATTATATTATATTACACATGGTTTCATGTTTAATATAAAATTAATATTTAATTAATAAATTTTAATGAATATGAATAAAGACTTATTCCATCATTACATGGGAAGTTACATCCTTCTCCCCTTTTGGAAAATTTATCATTGCAATATTAATCAAATATTAAATAAGTCGGGATATTTTTCCGGCATATAATTTTAATATACACATGACTCTTCTTCAACCATATAGTTTTTCTATAAAACCATAACAAGATGAATCAGCTTATTCTAAAACACATAATCTCTATAGTCAAAAACTAAAATGGTTATTCGTCAAAAAAATGATTTTATCCAAAAAGAACCACTCCAGGGATCAAAACATTATATCAATATTGTATGTACTTCTTTAACATTGAAACATGATTTACATTGTATAACTGGGAAAAACTCAGAGGCAAGGCTAGTAAACTAATCTAACATTCTCTACGATTTCATATGGTCTAATAATCCATGGACTCGCCTTCCCCTTATTACCAAATGAAATCAAACATTTCCATGTAAAAACATTTAAAACAACATGATCACCTAGCTTAAAAGAAATATATTTCCTCTAGTTATTCACAAAACTCTTCTTCCTACTCTGAGATACCCTCATGTGTTTCTGAATCAACTAAACATCCTCTATTATTTCCTCTTCCAACTCTAGTCCCATCATCTTTATTTAGCATAAATCATCTAAAAAACATAGTGCCTGACAGTGATTTTTATAAAATTCCTCAAATTGAACCTTCTGTATAACGGAATGAAAACTATTGTTATACAAAAACTCAATTATTGAATGATGTTTATCCCAATATCCCCGGTAATCCATTGCATATGAAATAATCATATCTTACATGGTATGGATCTTTCACTCAAACCATCCATTGGATTGAGGATGAAAACTTGTATTGAAATTTAATTCAGTACCCAAATACTTTTTAAGTCCTTTCCAAAAAATTGGATATGAACTAGGGATTATGGTATTATACAATGGAGAGAGGAAGTCAATGTAACCTAAACATCTCTTTTATATATATTCTAGAAAGACAATTTTACTACATCGTATATCCAATGGAATGAAAATATTGAGATTTAGTTTATAGATCAACAATTACTCAAATTGCATTATTACCTTGAGATGTATTTTCAAATCGTAAGATGAAATCCATTGATATATTTTCTCATTTCCACTATGGTAATGGAAAAGGTTGAAGCATCCCCTTCGTTAACTGTTTCTCTTCCTTAACCTACTAACATGTAAAACACTTCATGCTAAATTCAACAATATCAATTTTTATTCTATACAACTTGTAATACTCTCAATGTTCTTTGTAAATATTAGTGTTTCCTGGATGAATGAAAAATAGAAGAATATGAGCTTTAGTTAATAACACATTCCTCATCTTAGAATCACAAGTCACACATACAATTTTTCAAAATAATAAAACACCTTATTTGTTAATATTAAAAGCAGAAAGCTTTCCGTTATTAATTGTTTATACCATTTCGTTCAATGATTGATCCACCTTATCATCTGTATTAATTCTACATGACAAAGTTGAATACACAAAAACATGAAACAAAATAGTGGATTTCCCTACATCCACAACTTCTAAAACAAAATTCATAAAATAATTAACCAACTGATTACATTACAAATATAAAATGGTTAATTTGAAATTACTTTTTAATATCAAATTATTAAAAATATTTTTTTATTTTCTTAGATGATAATGAATTGTGAAATCATAATCCTTTATTAGTTTTATTCATCTCCTCTGTCTTAGGTTCAATTATTTCAGGGTGAATATATACATAAAAATTTTGTGATAATTATATATCATACATATTACTCCATACAATTGATTCCTCTAATTTTTTAATCAAAAAACAATAACAATTAATTACAAATAATTTGTAGGTTAATTTAACTCGTGAGTATTCAAATGACTTGAAGCACAAATAATTACCTGATCCTTCTACATTTGGACACAGAAAAGTCCATTTAATGAAGCATCATTGTAGATGATGAATTCACCTTTTTTGGGATGGAATGACAAAATATAACCATTCACTAATCACTGTTTAAGTTTAGGAAAACAATCATCACATAATTTCGTCCATATGAACATAAATCCATTTCGAGTTAACTTAGTATGTGGGCTAGGAAACCGAGCAATGTTTTCAACAAAACTCTAAAATTAACCCATTAATCCAAGAAATATAGTAATGTTGGTGATATAATTGGGTCCTGAACATTCTTCAAAAACATTTTTAGTAGGATAAGTTGTTATTCCATCTTTAAAAACAATGTGACCATGGAATGATATTTTTTGCAGCCAAAATTATAAATTTCAAAATTTACCATATGGTTTCTTTTATTTTATGTTTTTCAAAACAACCATTAGATTCAATTCATGTTCCTTTTGAGTTTTATGAAATACTAAATTTAATTAATAAAAACATCAAATGACATATCCAAGAACTCAAAAAAACATTCAGTAATGATTTCCAAGAATAATATAGGTGAATTAGATAACCCAAATGTAATAAATACAAATTCATAGTATCTATATCTAGTAAATTTTTTTAATAATATTTACTTCCTAAAATTTCAACAGTGGGTAGCCCCACCTCATCTCATCCTTATAAAAATAATGTGATCCATCTATATGATCAAAAAAATCATCAATATGAGGAACGGGATACTACCGTTGTTAATAATTATGTTTTTCAAGGATTTATAATCAATAAAAAGTCACCTTGATACATCATTATTTTATAACATACATGATAGAAGAAACCCATATTAATTTTCTATGTTAGATAAAGCCTTTATCAAATAGCCCCTACAATTTCATTTTTTAGATCTATTTTTTCTACTTGAGATACTCGATATAGGGGTTAGAAATAGTCTTAGCATCGTGTACTCAATAAATATTAAACTCAACCACTTAGTAAGGAATAACTATAAGATATTAATTCAGAAAAATATTCTTGTATTCATTGAGTACTGGAAAATCGTTAATTTAAAATGTTTCCTTATTTTCAGCATTATAATCTAGGAAAATTTCATTTCAATATCTAACCAATTTCTCATTTTCTTTGTAAGTTATCAAAGGAGATAAATAATTGAAAAAAAAATTAGCACTAAAATCTATCTTCTCATGACAAAATGAAATCCAATATATAAAAAAAATGATTTCAAACTCTATTATGCCTGGTTCAACCATATTTTTTAGATAGACCATTCCAATGTTGAAAATATGATTATTCTTATAAATTTTGGTTCCTTTAATACTTCCACCCGATGTTTTTTCCAATAGTTCTATCTTACTTTTATTAGGCGACATTCACAATTTTCCGGAAAATTTCTCAGAAATGAATGAATGTGATAATCTAGAGTGAAACATGGCATTGGAATAATTTGAATACACTAGTAACATACCCATCACTAATTCATTTGGTGGACCCACATCAACTATAGATGTATCAAATGACCAAGTTACACCTTTTCATTTTTGATCATGAAGATTTATATCATATGCAACAAGCTTTAGATATGAATTAGAGAAATTAATCATCTCATTATAGAAAAAACATATTATCATCACAGGGCTATCAAATACCACATAACATTATTCTTTGGGATTATTTTCTTTATATTTAAAGGCCATGTGTCCTAACATTCCACATCAACAAAACTTCCCTATCTTCATAAGACATTCTCTAGGGTTATTTTTTACAAACTTACTATACGATTGGAAACACATTTTCATTCTTCCATATTTATTTATTTAATATTTCCCCATTGTATTTTATCTTATTCACTTCTTACATTCATCATCATGAGGCATCACAGAGTTAAAAAAATCCATCTCAAATTTTTTAACACAACAAAAAACATTCTCATAAATCTAAAATTAGTACATGGAAAATCTTTTCAGAAAATTAATTTCAATTCTAATAAAAATAAGTTAATTTTTCAATAATTGTCTCCAATTAAATTAGGCTCAAATTTCCCCAATATTTTGAAGTTTCCTTCATATGAAGCTATGGAATCATAATATTTTTCCACAATTCCAAAAAAGTTCTATTCATAATCAAACAACCATATGGAAAAACATCTCATAGAAAACATCCTTTACTTTTTCCCATTGCATGGAATCAATATCACATTTCTCACTGGTATTCATAACTAAATACCACCATAGATTAGCTTTTCCACTAAAATGATAAACAAAAAGGGATACCTATTGATGTTCTGATCATTATATGACCTCAAATAACTTTTCTGGAGAATTAAGCTATCTTTTACCTATCACTGGGTCAGATGATCCTCTGAATGATAGGGGATTTTTTTCTCATGAAATTATTCACAAAATACATGTTCCATTGGGGTAGAAGGGGATCCATTCTATCATGGATAAGACAACCTTTTATTTCCTGAGTAAACTTATAAATCTCTATGACAAATGTTTGTGATCTAATTCTGACCATATCAAGATGTAATTTGGAAGGATAACTTCCTATTGGTTCCTTCCCACTACTTCATCAATGTTTCCTCTATGTATAAAATTCTTGAATAGACAAATTTTAGATGACAAAACATGGGAATATTTAAATGGTAGGAAATTTTAACTTTATAACAAGGTAAAATATTTTAAGGGAATGTTATTAGCATTACCAAAAAATCAAATGTTATCTACACCAACCCTTTAATACCAATAATATGGATGCATCCAAAAAACAATATATAATCTTGATTTTTTGTTAAGAAATTACTTTCATTCACATTGAGAATGATTTCAGGTTTATAGTTTTAGAAAATTGTGCCATAATTCTTACATAAAAAAACCATAAAATACAAATTGGACACTTTTGATCAGTATCAAATTTTTAACACACAAGAAACATTAACAATTAATCATTTTATCCTTCTTGTAAACTATTCATGAATTCCAAACTAACCTCTTCCAATCCCTTACTCATTATTAAATCCTATGAAAAACATTTAAAAAGATGGGATGAGAATAAAAAAACTAGTAAATAATATAAAAAAGGAAATGGTCAATCCATTTATAATAATTAAAACTCATGAAAATACCTTTCTTAAAAGAATTAAAATTTACCCAAAAATGTAAATATCATTATTTAGTAAATGTAATTTATTTTAGATTTTTGGAAAACAAAATTATTTTCATGAAAACTAATTAGAAAACATTTAATATTTATATTGGTACCATGGAAAATCATCACATTGAATTCATACATATTTGAATAATCATACATCCAAATTTCAATATAATTCCCTAGAGAATATAATCCTTACTCAATGCATTGGATGATATCTGGACACACCCATCGTTTAATCTATAATGTGATCACCCAACAATATAAGGATGAACTAATAATTTATAATGTCTATGAACAAAAACATGAAGTAAAACATTTCATCATTTGATAAACTTTTTTAAACTCACGTGAAACCCACCTTCAGATAATAAAATACCATTTTCTATCAAGAAGACAATTTTCAATAAAAAATAACCATTTATTTTTAAAAACCATTTTAAATACCAATATTTTCAAAAAAGGAATGAAGGATTTTTATTTAATAAAACATTAAATATTTCAAAGGAATCCAAAATTAAAATAGTGGTCACAATACTGGAAATATCATTATCATCATATATGTTAACAATAGAACATCCCTTTGGTCATTTGTCAAAATGTTCCGTATAAAACATGTGAAAATTTCATTTTTGAATATTTCTTAATGAAATTAAAAATATTCCTAAAACATCCTTTGTGACTATTTTATATCTATATAAAAAAATATATAAAATACTATCTAGAATATTGACATGGGGAAAATATTTTTGTAATTAAATAGTTTAACATTCAAGGTGTCCCACACCACTTTCAACATCTAAATCATAAGCCCCATGAAAGAATTAAATTTTATAAAACGTTAAATAACATCATAATAGACAAAATATGGATAAAGGGTGTCAATTGGTCTTTATATACACTTTATAAAATAAAAAATGTGCATATCATCATGAAATTCCCTAATGAAATGAGATTGAGTCAAAATCTATTACCTTGAGTCTGACATGTCATGTCTGTATTTATCTTCATGAATAATAAAAATAGGTTAATTATTTAATTTATTAAGAAATTTATTCAAATTTATCATTAATTTTATTTCACTTATTACTATTTTTTAAATAACTACATGAACAATTCAGTTTACCTCGTGTGTTTTGAGCGTAATTTTTTATGCATTAAAAATGACATTAGTATGTCATGTATAGTCAAAGGTATAAATATATAAACTTATCCAAAATTGTAATCATGAAATAATTATCATATTTAAATATTATTTATATATTTAAAACCAATAATGAATTTTGGTTATAAAAAATAAAACAATGTTACAATTATTGAGATTACATGTCGTATATACTCATGAGTAACATTCCAATTATTCACTGATCATTATAGTAAGAAGGTATATGAAATTTATTTTTCTAAAATTATAATTATATCAAAAATTAAAATTTATTAACTATTATATACTTACATATATAATTCTTCTAATGTAAAATAAATCACAGCGCATCGAAGAGACGGTAGTCTACACATCAACGAACGACTTTACCACTTTTTAAGCATGAGAATGCGTAATAAAGAAAATGATATATTATAATTTGAAAATCTTAATTATGAAATTAATATCATATATGATTTATTTATTTCACAAATATTTAATTAAACCCATCCTCAATACATTCTATATAATGTGTGAATGTATCACACCGCTTTGTGGTGGTAGTAGTCCACACGTCCACAAATGATGTTACCGTATTTACACAAAATTTATATATAAAAATTATTTAATTATTAAGACAAAATAAATTAATAAATATCATATAATGTTTTTTTCAATCATAATTCCAAACCATGATAGGTGTTAATGTTAAAATGATTGACATCATTTCACTAGGCAGTAGTTCGTTGTACACGAATGGTAATTTCGTTACCCATTTGATGGAAGTCTGTGTAGGTGTAGGTCGATATGTTAAAATAAAAAACATTAGTATATTAATGATAAAAAATCATTATTTAACCATGTAATAATTTTAAATTAATGGTTGGAGAAAAAATAAAATACAAATTATCATTAAAGAATGTTACCTCTTTCTTGGGTAGCATTTTTTTGGATTGCACAAAAGGGAATAGTTGGTTGGATTTTTTTCTCAATGTGAGGACTCTAAGGTTATGTTAGAGATATTGGGATATTATTTGGTTGGGTTTTTTATAATAAAAATGGATTTATAGGTGTGAATAAAAGGTCATATTGAATACCTTTTTATAGTGGAGGGGGAGTGATATTCTTATAAATATAGAAAGGTAAACACTATTGAGAGGTATCCCTTTTTAATTCCTCGACCCCAGTTACCCGGAATTGGTGCATTATTACATAACATTGGTATGATATAAGTAATCATGTCTTGAAATGCCGATCAGTTTAGTATCCATGGAAGTACTAGATACATTCATATGTTTTTCATTACATCATGAAATAAAAACAGAAACAACTTTTTGTCCCCTTTTTAACACACTTATATCCTTATCTTGTGCCTATAGGTCAACAATAAAATACTTATTCAAATATTAGGAAAATTAAAACATAGATATGGGTTAGATTAGGATATAAGTAAGGATAACAATATAGTAGAAATTTTTATAAATAAGCATAAACATTTAAGGAAATGTATAAGACTAAAACAAGAGCCTATTAAACATAAACATCATCATAATATGGAAAAGATAAAATAATATATTACCATTAAATTATTCACATGGAATTTATAATATTTTAATAATCACATGCAATATCAATAGAAACTTTCATAATGATGGAATGCATATTGTCAAACATCATAACCACATAGTCAAGGCCTTGTTCCAAGACTACAAATAAGATTTTTTCAAGGCCTTGTGCCAAGACATTAGTTTGTCTCATGAGGCCTACCAGATTTTTTTGGAGCTATAGCGGGGTCCACCTATCACTTAAAAAGTCCAATGCATTCCTTATATGAAAATTTTTAAACATAACATAAACATTCATATTAAAACTGGAATTAGAAATGTCAATATTTTATCCATAAACCATGAATGATTTAAAAATTACATGTCCATAGTCAAACATATCACAAAAACTTCAATACAATATGGAGTATTTTTATCATAATAAATCAACTTCAAACATGTTTAAAATCCATCAATGGATTTTAATGTAGATGAAATAAAAACTTTTTTAGAGAAATATCTCTTTCTATTTTGAAATAATTTAAAAGTCATATAATTATAAAAGAAAGCATTTATTTTGACAATATTATTATAAGAATTTATGAGAATATTTTAAGATGTTATAATGGTAGAATATAGCAGCACCCTCCGTATAAGTTAAAAAAAGACATTCTTACCTAAATTTTGTCGAAAAGGTCATAAATTTCCTTGTTTGGGAAATTAAAGAAAGATTCTATTCAAAACATATATGTCCAGATAAGGGTATAAAAAAATATAACTCATAGTATATTAAATAGTAAAAAAAATTTACTTACAGTTTTATGAAACATGGATGTGGATGATAAAGAGGTCCCAGTAGATACTTAGGTGTTAACAAACTCATATAAGTAGTGAGATTATGAAATTAACCCTTACCTTGTACTTTTCCTTGGTCAAGGGTACTTTAACCTCCTGTATAATAGTTAAATCATTGTTATTAAATTATTAAATAAATATATACATAAATATGACATCATATATGATCATACAATATTTCATTTTTAATAATAGTTTAGTAGTATCATCATTTTGGGTGTTAACTGATCCGTTTTCATTTATATGCTCAGTTACGTAAGAAATTTATGTTATGAATAGGATTTATTTTATTCATATCTAGAATGATATTAAGTTCTTACAAATTATTTTTAATCATAAAATGAATATTATTCTTGAATTATTACGATGGGGAAGGAATCTCATCGTATTCGTGGAGACAGTAATCTGTATGCATGCACGAGTGACAATATCATTATATTGATAGTGACATCATATGTACTTGGATGGTATATTATATATATATAATCATTAACATGTTAAATTTATTATTTAAATCAGTTATACTCATTATTATACACATCCAAATAATGAAGTGTTTAAATAGAAAACTACATCATGACGTGGACATGGTAACCCATACGTACGCACGTATGATGACATTGTCATTCATATGATGGATAGAGTAATGAATATCGTTGTACAATTTTTATAATAACATCACAGAACATAAAATATTGTGGATTTATTATTTTATAATGGAAACAATAATGAAAGAGGATGTGGAAGAAGAAATGAACTTGAATGAAGTGATTTAATATTTACCTCTTCTTCGGGTTATTCCTTTTGATTTGATCAAAAGGGCTCTTTTGGTTGGATTTATGATCAACAGAAGAAATCTACGATGAATTGAAGAAATTTGGGATGATATTGTAATAGGGTTTTGCCGATAAAAATGGCCTTGGAGGTGTGAAATTAAGAGAAGGGGATGTGCCCTCTTATTAGAGAGGTGAGGCTCAATTTAGGAAAATCTTGAAATATTATTTTATAATAAAATAATATTCGGTTTATAATGCCTCCAAAATGATTCATTTATAGGATAAGGTGGGGATCAATTTAAAACCTTTCATCCAATAAGTTTTTGATAGGTTTAGGTCACCGTATGAACCTTTTCTTTTAGATTTAACTCTTAGTTAAATAGTTTGACATTTACCTTGTCTCTTTCTATTTTAATATTATATGGTTAATAAACATAGTATAACTAGATAGTCTCACCCCAAGTGGTTCATTATTAATACATACATCCTTATCTATGTCCTTTGGATAAACTGTATATTTTTATTAATATTATATTAATTAATAATATAGTATTTGTTTTAAATACTCAATTATGTCAATTTTGACACTATTTAGTATTTGTTTTTTGTGAAAATTATAAAAGCATGATTACTTCAAAAAAAATTATTTCAAAAACCCTATCATATCATATGAACCTAGAAAATTAGTGTAATTCATCAAAAGTCTAAAATTACATTTATTTTTATATTAATAATATAAAAAATTTTAATATTTAATTATTAAGGTTATTACAACATCATCATTGTTTCATAAATAAATTTAATTATTTAAGGTCTAAAAATTATTAATAAAATACCATTATGTAGGAAATATTTTTATCTTTCAAATTAATATTTATAGTCAAATTTAACTTATGTAAAACACTATATTAAAAGTGGTTTAGTTATTAAACTTTGAATTTAACTCTATTAACTATTATATAAATAAAATAATAATAAATTTACAAATAATATCCAAGTGGACCAAAGGGGGTGATATTTTATTCATAAGGGTTTTTGTCGAATTACACTTATATAATAGAATTAAGACATTTGTTAGGGTAATTATAATATCATTTTACCCTTAACTACAATATTTATTTTTAATTGTGGTAAATAAAAGTCAAAAGTTACTATTTACAAAAAAATATTTCCATCTTATTGAACCTCATTTTAAATACTGATATTAAACGTGTGTCTCCGATTTTTTAAATTCAACTCATAGAAGCGGTAAAATTATGTATTATGCAAATTTTCAAATGCTCCTACAATGTGGGTAAAAGATGGTAAAAATTCAATAAAATTATATATATATAAAACTAATATAAAATGACTCCAATAAATTAAATTTAACATATATAGGTATTATGTATCTATTTTTACCAATAATAAATTAAAATAAAATAAGTAATTTTTTTGAATAAAAAGTCGGTTTTAAACAATTAATTAGTGTTTTTCACTATTCATCAAAAATTTAAATTTTTCAAAAAAATATTTATTCTATACCCTAAGCTAATTTTCATATTACAAATCCAAAAATGAAGTATATTTTGAAAATATTATTTATAAATATTCAAAAAGTGGGTATTACTTTTCGTAATGGCTTGTTTGATTGGTTGTGGTCTGTTAAAATTCCAAGTTGCATACAACGCAAGCTTCTGCATTATTCAAATGGAAATGTACCATGGAAGAATGGGGTAATACATTCTCCCCTCCTTAAAATAATTTCAACCTTGAAATTTCTATAATATTATTGCATAAAAGATTCGAGTTGTTCTTTATTATAAGTTATTTGGGTTCCCACATTGCCTCTTCCATATTATGGTTTCTACATAGAACTTTTACCAGACATGTATTTTCTCAACAGTGATACGTGGAAAATATCATGTACATTGGAGATAATTGGGGGAATTTCCAAATGATATGTTACAACTCCAATTTGTTGTAGAATTTTGAATGGTCTGATAAACATGGGAATAATTTTACCATTTTTACCAAAACGTATAACACTCTTCCATGGATATACCTTCAAGAAAAAATTGCATCCTACTTGAAATCCCAAATCTATCCTTTGGTTATCAGTATATCATGCTTGCCTACTTTAGGATGCTTTTATGTGGGTTTGGATAATCTTCACTTTTTCTACTGTTTCCTCAACAAGTTCGAGGCCTATGAGTTTTCATTCACCAACATCATCCCAACAAGTTGGTGTGAGACACGACTTTCCATATAACGCTTCATATGGTTCCATTTGAATACTTGAATGTAAGCTATTGTTATAGAAAAATTCAACCAGAGGTGAATATTGATCCCACATAACATGAATTTCATGTGAGATAGATCTCAACATGTCTTATAAGGATTGAATAGTCTATTCGGGCTGTCCATCAGTTTGAGGGCAGTCGGCAGTGCTCTAACGTAGTTTAGTATCCAGGGATTTCTGAAGACTTTTCTAGAATCTTGATGTAATATGGGGATCACGATCAGAACCAATCTATAGGGGTACTCCATGAAGTCCTACAAATTCATTAATATATAGTCTTTCTAGACGTTAAAGTTATAAATCTTCTCTTATAGAAATAAAATGTGTTGACTTGTTTAGACGATCAACAATGACTCATATTTCAGCATTCTTTCTAGGAGCCTTTGGTCGCCCCATGAAAAATTCCATCCTAATATTATCCCATTTCAACTCAGGTATGGGAAGAGGATGCATGACTCCTCTAGGCTATTTCCTTCTTGATTTCACTTGTTGATAGACCATACATTTTTTCAAAAAATAAAAAATCTCCCTTTTCATGGTGTCCCACCAAAAATGTTCCTTCAAATAACTATAAATCATGGTTCTCCCATAGTTTATAAAGGAATTGGTGCTATGAGAATCATCCAATAATTCCCTTTTTATAGAAGGCATTCCATGATCACAAAGTCTCTTCCCAAATATAGCAATTACAACTTCATATATGAAGTCAGTCAATCTCCCATCATTCACAGCTTTAATCTACTTTTGAAACTCCTCATCATCAGTCTGATAACTCTTTATCCTTTATATTAAAGATGTTTTGGTAACCATTTTAATAATTAATTATCTTTCACATTCCATGGTTATTCCTATATCCATCTTTACTAGATCCATGAAAATAGTATCCCTTTCAACTCTCATATTGTTCAAAACTCTATGATCCTTTCTACTCAAAGCATCTTCCACATTATTTTCCTTCCCCGGGTGGTAGTTTATAGTGCAATCATAATCCTTGAGTAGTTCAATTCATAGTCTTTTCCTCATGTTGAGTTCTTTCTGTATGAAAATATACTTCGAGCTCGTGTGATCAGTATATATCTCACGTTTTTCACCGTAGAGATAGTGTCTTCATATCTTCAAAGCAAAGATTATAGCTTCTAACTTAAGATCATGAGTGGGATAGTTTTTTCTCATGAGTTTTTATTTTTCGTGATTCATAGTAAATTACTCTATCATTCTGTATAAGGACACAACCAAGTCATTTCTTTGTAGAATCACTATAAATAATAAACCCATCATTCCTTGATAGTAGACTAAAGATTGGATAATTGACTAATATTATCTTTAGTTCTTTAAAACATTATTTATAGTCTTTTTTCCAATCAAATTTAACCCCTATACGTGTGATATTGGTTAATGGCTTAGCCAAACGAGCAAAATTCTAGACAAAACGTCGATAAAAACTTGATAAACCAATAAAACATCCTACCTCAGTTATACTCATCAGTGCTAGCCATTCATGGATTTCCTTGGTTTTTGAAGGATCAACAGGGATTCCATCCTTGGAGACAATATGTACTAGAAAATAATTCTCTTGAATCCAAAATACACACTTGCTGAAGAATCCATATAATTCAAATCAACTAATGGTTTTTAGAATAGTGTGCAACTAATTTTCATGATCTTTTTATATTTTGTAGTATACCAAGATATCATCAATAAATACCACTAAAATGTCATTAGCATATTCCTTGAAAACTCTATTCATTAGTTCCATGAAGACATAGGTTTTATTATAAACTCCAAATGGTATTACTGTATACTCGTAATGCTCGTACCGAGTTCAAAATAATGTGATCGGAATGTCTTTCTGCTTCTTGCACAACTGATGGTATCCAGATCAAAGGTCAATATTTGAAAAATATTTATCTCTAAGAATTTGATCAAATAAATCATCAATGAGAGGTATGTGATAATTGTTCTTTATTATTATAGCATTGATATCCATTTAGTCAATGCACAACCTCATAGATCCATCTTTTTTCTTAACAAAAAGAATAGTGGATTCCCATTGAGAAAAAGTAGGGAGAATAAATCAATTATTACTCAATTTCTCTAGTTGTTTCATTGGTTTCACTAATTCCATAGAGGGAATTCTATAAGGGGTCTTAGTTATGGGCCTTGAACTTGGAATTAAATCAATGGAAAACTCAGTATCTCATTCCAGAGGATATCCAGGTAAATCCTCTGGACACACATCAACATATTCTTCCACAATTGGTACCTCCTATATTTGGAAATTATTTTCCTCACCCACAGATAATTCATTCCATTCTTCCCCAATAATTGAATTTAGTAGAGCTACTAGGGGTGGATCTAGATAAGAATCTGGTGGTGAAATTTCTACTCTCATGATAAGGTACTCTTTATCATCATCAAATTTTGTTACCTCCTTCCTCTTAAAATAAATTTTAGAATCATGGTATGAAACCCAATCCATTCCAAGGATTATATCAAATTTAATCTTGGATATGATGATGAGATCATCTGATAATGAACATTTATTTTCCCTAATGGGAACTGATTCACAAAACTTTGTTGCGATGATACTTCCCTTAGGTGTTTTTATTGACAAATCCCTTGTTAAGTCAAATTAAAAATATCTAATTTTTTTAGTAAACCGGGAAGATATGAAACAATACAATGATCCAGAATCAAATAAAGCATTGACAAAACATGAGGAAACCATTAAATTACCCGCCACCACATCTTTCAGAGCTTTAACCTCTCCTGTAGTGATCACAGAAGCTTGACCTTTCTCCCTTGGACTTTTCTGAGGTAAGTTCCCTTGGCGCTTAGGAAATTCGTTTTCATAATTCCCCTGTTCTATATAATTGTAGCATTCAACATTGACTCCCTGTTTATTCACCCTTGCATTCCCGAGCTTGGTGGCCTTTTCAACCACACTTGTAACAGATTCCCATTCCCATCAAGAAAGTACCAGGGTGTTCCTTCCCACATTTACCATAGGATGTATATTAAACTATTCACTACTTCCAATTATTTCCATTTTCAGAGTGTTCATAAAATCTCTTTTTCTCTTACTTATATTAAAAGTTTCAAGACATGGAGAATTAATTTTTGGTCTTGATAGCGCATGAGAAAATATCTCCGTACGACGGGAATGATTGTGAGACTAATGCTCGAATTAGAAATGGTTTTCACCCATCAAAGCATCAATCAATATAAATCCTCAGGTTATGTATATAATCTGCTGCACGCCTAGATATCCTTGTAATGTTGGCCTTATAATTTACGACATTTTCATCCTCCTTTCACCTTAAACTCAGAAATTGTCTTTCCATATCCGCTTAATGGTCACGAGGAAAGTTTTTTTATATGAAAATCTCTTTAAAATTCCTCTATTCCATGTTCGATACTTCATCATCTTCCATTGTGTTTTGGATTAATGACCACCATTGATCTGCATCTCCCAGGATGCGATAAAATGCCATGACAGATTTTTCCCTTTTGATACTGCCCAAAGCATGCAATATTTTATCTATGGATGTTATCCATTTATCAGCTACTAATGTATTTTTTGACGCATTGAATGTTACTAGTTGTTTCCTCATTAATCGGTCTAACATTAATCCTCCACGTTGTGGATCAGGGTGCTCCATATGGGTAGGGTTATTATTAATAACCTAAGTGAGTCGTCTAAGTATGGTGATAAGCTGATCAGTTGGAGTTGCTTCACCAGTTCCACTATAATTATCTTGAGTTGGAGGGAAATCCCTACATGGATTACGTGCATTGATATAGTTTCAATTCCTTCCACTAGGTGCCATTCTTAAACAATGGCATAGACTATATTAGTTTATGAATTGTATCAAAAACATCCAAATTTGTAAAATAGTTAACATTAATGGAATAATTTATAGAGATAATCCATAATCATAAAAATGTTTTCTTTGAGGAAGTATATAATCATAAACCATTCATAATGTTTTGTGAAAAATTGACAATTATCCTAATCACATCCCACGGGAGTGTCGTAAAAAAGAGTGCAGTAAGTCCCATTGTCGTGCACCAGTTCTCGTTCGAGTCTAGCACAAAGTGGTGTTTTCGAGTTTCACCCTTAGGTACATCTATACCAGAGCCGCCTCTACTAGCTCATATAGACGTATTGATTGGAAAACTCAAAAAATTTATACAGTATCAAAATTATAGGATGATCTTCTATACTAATACTCAAAGTCTATCTTAGGGTTGTTTTCACTAATTAGAGATTTTATAAATCTAGTTTCCATGGTTTGTACTAAACTTCTTATGATATCAAAAATAACGCCCCGACCCTAGTTACCAAAATTCAGTGAATTATTATATAACATTGGAATGATATAAGAAACCACATCCCGAATGACCGATCAGTTTAGTAGCCTTGGAATTACTATATACATTCATAAGTTTTACATCACATCATGAAATAAAATCATCAAAAACATTTTCTACCCTTTTGAACACACTTATATACTTATATCATCCCTGTATACCAACCATATAATACATCTTCACATCTTGTAAAAAATAAAACATAGAAAGGGGTGAGCTCAGACGCTCAGTAAGGATAACAATATAGCAGAAACGTTAATAAATAAGCATAAACATTTAAGGCAATGTATAATACTAAAACAAAATCCTTTTAAACATAAAATTCAGTATAATATGGAAATGATAAAATCAAATAATTCCATTAACTTATTCACAAGGATATTATACTAGTAAAATAATCACAAGCAATATCAATTGCCACTTTCACAATGATGGAATACATAATGCCATACTTCATAACCACATAGTCTAGGCCTTATTCCAAGACTACAAATAAGATTTTGTCATGACCTTGTTCCAAGACACGAGTTTGACTCATTATACCTACCAATGCTTCAAGGAGCTATAGCGGGCTCCATCTGTCACTTACTACATCCAATGCAGTCTTCATATGAAAAGGTTTAAATATAACATAAACATTCGTATTAAAACTAAGATACGAATTGTAAATACTTCATCCATAAACCATGAATGGTGTAAAAATAACACATACACAATAAAACATATCACAAAACCTTCAATACAATATGGAATATTTGTATCATAATTAATCAACTTCAAAAAAGTTTAAAATCCATCAAAGGATGTTGACATAGATAAAATCAAAACCTTTTTAGATAAATACTCTTTCTATTTTTAAATCATTTAATGTTTATATAATTAGAAAAATTGTTTTTTTTTAAATATTCTTATAAGATTGTATGGGAAACTTCGACAATGTTATAAAGGTGGAAAATAGACGCACCCTCCATATAGTTAAAAAAGGACATTCTTACCTTAATTATGTCGAAATTGTCATAAATTACCTTGTTTGGAAGAGGATGAAAAGATTTATTTCAAAACATATATGGTAAAATGAGAGTATAAATGAATTTAACCCATAGTCTAGTAAATATTAAAAAAAATATGAATTAAATTTTTAGGAAAACACATATGTGGATAATAAAGAGGTCTTTGTAGATATTTACATATTACCAACCTCAGATAAGTAAAGAGATTGTAAAATTACCCCTTACCTTGTACTTTTCCTTGATTAATGGTATGTTAACCTCATGTATAATAGTTAAATAATTGTTATTAAATTATATAATAACTATATATATAAATAAAATTTCAAATTTTATCCTATAATATTTAATTGATAATAATATTTTAGTAGTATCATCATTTCAGGTGTTAACCAATCTGTTTTACTTTATATGCTCGGTTACGTAAGACATGTTTGTTATGGATTGGATGTCTTTTATTCATGTCCATAATGATATTAAGTTCATATAAATTATTTTTAATCCTAAAATGAAATTAATTCTTAATAGATTATGATGGGGAATGGATCTCATCGCGTTAGTGGTGACGGTAATCCTTACATATGCACGAGCAACAATATCATTATATTGATTGTGATATAATATGTAATTGGATGGTATACCATATATAAATAATCAATAACATGTTATATGTATTATTTAAATTAGTTATACTCATTATTATACCCATCTAAATAATGAAGTGTTTGAATAACAAATTACACCATGACCTGGGGACGATAAGCCGTTCGTACGCACCTATGGTGACTTTGTCATTCATATGATGGATAAAATAAATAATTTGGTTGTACCATTTATATAATAACACCATAGTATATATTATATATTGGATTTATTATTTTATAATGTAATAAAAATGAAATAGTATGTTTTAGAAACAACGAAAATGAAAGGGGTGATGAAATATTTATTTCTTCTTCAGGTTATTCCTTTTGATTTGATAATAATGGCTCCATAGGATGGATTTCTGACCAAAGTAAGGCCACTAAGATGAAGAGAGGAATGTTGGGAGGATATTTGGGTGGGGATTGGCTGAGCCAAACTTCTTTGCAGAATTGAAATTAATAGAAGGGGAAGTACCCTTTTATAAGAGAGGTGGGGGTCACTTTAGAAAAAACATGAAATATTATTTTATAAAAAAATAATTTGCAGTGTCTAATGGATCCAAGATGATTTATTTCGAGTCTAAGGCGGGGATGGGTATAAAAACCCTCAAAAAATAGGTTTTTGATAGGTTTATCTCACCATATTAACCTTATCTTTTATATTAAACTCTTAGTTAAATAGAGTGTCATTTACCATGTCTTTTTGTATTTTTATATTATATGGTTAATAAACATACTATAAAAAGAAAACAGAACCCCAAGTGGTTAATTATTAATATATAAAACCTTATATATGTCCATTTATAGAACCTTAGTTATTTAGGAATATTATATCAATTAATAATATAGTGTTTTTTAAAAAACTCAATTATGTCAATTTTGACACTATTTAGTATTTGTCTTTTTCAGAAAATCAAAACAACATGATTAATTCAAAATTTTTTATTAAACACTAAATTTCCATACTATCCATGGAAATTAGATAAATTCATCAAAATTCTTGTTTTACATTTATTAGGATATTTATAATATCAAATATTTTAGTATTTCATTAATAAGGTAATTTCTGCATCATTATTGTGTCATAAATAAATTAAATTATTTTATGTCTAAAATTTATAAATAAAATACCATTATGTAGGAAATATTTTTTTATTTCTAATGAATATTTATAGTCTAATTTACCTTATTTCTAACCATATATTAAAAATGTTTTAGATACTATGGGTTGAATTTAACTCTTTTAACTCTTCTTTAAATAATAAATGTCCTAATCTTATCCATGTCGACCAAAGGGGGTCATATTTTATTAATAAGGGGTTTTTTGTCAAATTACACTTATCCAATAGAATTAGGACATGTTTTTGCTTAATTATAATTTCATTTTTACCCTTAATTAAACTATTTACTTTTAATCATGGTAAATAAAAGTTAAAAGTTACTATTCACCAAAAAATAATTTCATATTATTAAACAACATTTCACTTACTGATGTTAACTGTGTCTATTGGATTTGTTAAATTCAACTCCCAAAAGTGTTAAAATTTTGTTTTATGCAAATTTTCAAATTCTCCTAAATGGTGGGTAAAAGATGGTAAAAAGTTCAATAATATTTTATATATCTAAACTTATTATAAAATGACTCCAATGAATTAAATTTAACATATATAGGTATTATGTAATATTATTACCTAAAAATATAAAATAAAATAACTAATTATTTATATAAAAATTTGGTTTTAAATAGTAATGCAGTGTGTTTCACTATTCATAAAAAATTTAATGTTTTCAGAAAAATACCAAAAATTCACTTTGCTAATTTTGATATTCAGAATTCAAAAATGATGTCCATTTTGAAAAAATAAAATTTATTAAATTTCAAAAAGTGGGTATTACAATTCATGATGGCTAGTTCGATTGGTCGTGGTGTGTTAAAACTCCATGTTTCGTACGATGCAAGCTAGTGCATTATTCTATGGGAAACGTACCATGGAACCTTGGGGTGTTACACCCTTACCATATAAGCCTCAAATAATTATAAAAATTATATAAAATAGGCTTTATGGTGAAATACTTTCCTTAAAAAAATTAACAAGTATAAAGTTCATTTATACTCTTAAGAATAATGTTTAACCACAAAGTAACAACTTCTTTACCTTAATCACTATAACTAATTTCAATTACATTCACTAATATTTTGTCTAAAAAAATAAATTGACCTTTTTAGAATTTATAATTTTAGATTATTCTAAATATTGAATCTATTTCTACAAATTCTAATCACATAATTTGATGAAATCATTTTAAAATTAATCCTGTAGTTGGAAAAACAAAGCGGGGTTTTAAAGTAAAAATGCTTGAAATTTTCTATGTTTTTATATCTAAATTTAATTTAAAATTATTTATAATGAAATAAATTATAATTCGTGATATATAATTGATATATTTATACTTTAAAACCAAATAGAAACATTATTGAACCATATAAATAAATTGGATGAAAAATTATTCTTGAACTAAAATTCAGTATTATTCAATATTCATCAAAATATGAAAGTCCTCAAAAAAAATAAAAAACAATTCAGCGAAATAATTTATTTATATTTAAATTTCAATAAGGATGTGTATTTTTTCATTTTAATAATTTTATAGTTTCTAAAATTATATTTAAAATAATCTCACTATAATAGGAGAAAATAAAATTAAAAATTGATTTGTAAATATTAATAAATATAAAAAATACTTATCATTCCATTACCTGAGATGCTATAGTTGAAACCTTTATTCATACCCTTACCTATCAAATAATAAATGAAAATATTTCCCATGCATACATGTAGACTACCACTACACAAATTGATGTATTTCATTTTACATCACTAGCCCGAATGGCCCGATGGCCTTCATTTTTTATTAATTTTTGATAACCCCCATTTTAAGGGATGAGAGGTTACCCTTACAAGTCTTGTAGGATTAGATATTACATGACCAGTAGGATTAAGATATTACATGTCCTGAAGGCCTTAGCGAATTCAACTAGATTATAACTACAAGGAACTGAACCTCCTTAGAATCTGTATCCGGATGATAGCTCTCCACCTTCGTATCGCCATCTGGCTAGGATTCCAATGAAAGCACAAGTCGATCCCAATATAGTATCCACACCCTCTCATTCTTCCAAATCCATTTGGTTCTACTCAGGTGAGTGCACTTTCTCTAAATATTCATCTAGGTATGATCCTTTTTGGTAGAGTATGTCTGGGGAAACATCACTAATTATGTGGCTCGAAGGCCTTAAGGTGGCATGAATGCCTTACAGGTGCCCCGAATGCCTTATTGGTCAGAAGGCTTGGGTGTCCCAAAGGCCTAAAGGACTCAATGACCAAAACGGTGGCCAAAGGTGATTATTTTTGGCAGTTAGAGTACCTACTACAGTACCCAAAAAATACTAATACAATCCTACTACAGTACTACTACAATATTGCCAAAGTACTGCTACAGTACCCTGAATTATGCCTCTGCCCAGTTTTGAACCGAGGACTCATGGACTCAATTAAGGAGTCCACACCAACTAGGATGAGGTTCATGTGCTCATTTTAGAACACCATCAATCAAGGATTGTTATTATGATGAATATAATGAATATATATTAT
The DNA here is from genome assembly GCA_963277665.1 of Viscum album. Classification (NCBI taxonomy): domain Eukaryota; kingdom Viridiplantae; phylum Streptophyta; class Magnoliopsida; order Santalales; family Viscaceae; genus Viscum; species Viscum album. The sequence goes on along the minus strand of OY728143.1, from coordinate 173,996,423 downwards.
AGTTATAATTTAATTATTATTCTATAAATAAAATATAACATTTATTTTTGTACCTTTCCAATGGTTAAAATATGATAATGACATTCATGTGCACAAATGTAAAAACACCACCACAAAGTGATGTGGATCATTTTTCTTTCCCAAATTTCATGAATTATTACAAATATTTATATAATAAATATATAATATATTTATATCATTATTAAAACGTTGAATATAATATAACCATGAGAAAGATGCAATTTTCAAATCATTATATATGAATTATATATAAAAATTAAACAGTCAACACATTGAAATGATGAATTTAATAAGTAATTACTAATAAATGGGTGTTATAATGTTATAATTGGAAAATATATGATATTATAATTATATAAATTCTTTTTTATAGAATTATAATAAAATTAAATTTATCATATAAGTGGCTAGAATCACATATAAGGTTATACAAACATGAGAATCGAGAATAATGTTACAAATCATTTATTTTTAATATTATATGAATTTAATTTCCATTTAATATAATTCTATGATCATTATCTAATAAAACTAATATAATTTCATAATTATTCGTTATTTATGATTTCTTCATGTTTTACATTCATTCTCCTCTTTTTTGTTACATAAAATAACGGAGTAAATAAATTACGAAAATCCAAAATTATTTTCTCTTTGGACAGGAACATTTTTCATTGATATCAATACTTCATTTCAAAAAAAATCAAGAATATTTTTTCAACATTCTGATTAATGATTAAAATAATTTTTATTCATTTTTTACTTTCGAAAAAATCTTAAAAACAATCTTCTTTTCCTATTTTTAATAAAGTTTTATTTAACAATGAAATGAATAAAATCTTTTTTTAACGTACACCAATGAAATACCATTCCTATCATTATTACTACTCTTTTATTTTTACCTTCCATTATATGATTCTATTTTTATTTTAAAGGAAAATGTTTTCCAAGTATTCCCAGAATTATTATATTTTAATTAATTGATTCAAAAAATGAAAAAGTTTTTTTCCTAAACAAATGGTATAATGATCCTTTAAATGTTTTAACATTTATTAAAAACTAATTGATTTTATCCTGGATATAGTATAATGATACCATGCATATTATTTCTCATGATGGTCTATTATTATGATGATGAAACACTAATGTTATGTATTCTTGATTCAGTATGGATAATTTCTGACTTATAATTCATTTTGAGAATAAAATTTACTGATCATTTAAAATATGAGGAATGCATTAGACATTGATGTAATGGATGGGGACCAGATATAGGTTCCCCTAAATGAATTAAATATAAAGTCACTTTCATAAACATTACATGATATTAAAAAATTCTTCAGAATTCAGTTATTTATATTCCGAAAGTTGTTTACAGATTAGTGTTTTAGTAAGTCTGGACATAATTTGTAAATATCAAACCATAAGCAGAACAAGTTTCAACTATTAAAAAAATATCCATTTTTTATAATACAATAGTTTTTAATAAAAAATGAAATATATTCATGAAAAGTATTTAAAACATTAATCTTGGATTCTCCTTTTCACTTACCCATAATTAAACATCGTGAAAAAATAATTTAAATCTTTGGATGGGCATAAAAATCTTCGTAAGGGATATAAAAAAAAGTTGTGAAACCATTAGTACAAGAATACTTATAATCATATGAAATCGTTTTCACAAAGACATACTTCACACCCAATATGTATCAAATAGTTAATTTTTTAAAACATAATATTTCCATAAAAAAATAGAAAACATAAATAAACCAAATAGGTTACATGGTGAATTAATTACTTAATATTTTCACCCTTACCTCTACCTTATGAATTATATCCCTCAAGACTACCTTACAATGTTACCCTCACAACTAACTTATGGTGTAACCATCGCAGTTACACTTAGAGTAACCATATGAACGACCTCCAACATAAATATAACCAATGCATTGGAGGGAGATATAGGTCCCACCCATAATCAAAAAAAATTCCCAAGAACCATACCATAATTATAAAACAATAATACATGAATAAGAACATTTATTTTGAATTTTGATAAAGAAGAATTTAAAAAGTGGATATTTAAAAAAATATATCCTTTCAAATACCACATCATTGAAACGAGAATTGATAAAATGAATGGAATATATATATTCACTATAAAAAAACATAAAAAAACATATTGAAAACAACTTTAATTTCACAAATAATCTTAGCATGAAAAAATCATTGAAGTTGAATGTTAACCCAATGAATGGAAATTGGGTTAAGAATTCTATTACCTCAAGTTTTCCTTCTATAAAATGTGTTTAAAACTCCTTTATAATGGTTAAAATAGTGTTATTAACATTTTATAGATGAATATTCATATTTATAACACCATACCTCAGGTTTTACTTCTATAAATTGTGTTTAAAACTAATTTATAATGGTTAAAAGAGTGTTATTAATATTTTATAGATGAATATTCAGATTTATAAAACCTTATATGAACATTTTATAACATTATTCCACCCATTTATTAATAATATTTTGTTATTTCCATTACTTCATTTGTGTTTGGTATATGATTCACAGGGTTTATTTGTAATTGGATTTCTTTTAGAATGGAAGAAAAATTGCATAAGTAAAATGATATGGTGTTAATATGTTTCTATAAGATTAAATGATACCTCAAATCATTTGTTCAAAAATTATAATTAATCATTACATAAAACATTATTGGTATTTGTCTTGATCATTCTGGCGGTTCTTCGTTAATCATTAACTAGTTTGATTATATAATTTAATAATATTAATAAATATAAATTACTGAACAAAAAATAGGTAATATCATAACATTTTTAATCTATTTCAACCATTGAAATGGTTTTATGACCATCCATGAAGGCGGTAATGTAAATTTAAAACAAATCATCCAAATTGTCGGTAAATCAACACATTATAGATGGTGTTTTTATTTTTAGAATAATAAGGATATGAGAAGAAGTATAATTTTTAATTTTTCCATAAACATGATAAAATCTTATTACATAAAATATATTATAGTTTTAATTTCTCTTTGATAAGTTTAGGTGAAGATAGTATATGAAAAGAGAAATAATTGAAAAGAAAAGAAAAGTAAATGAAAGAGAATATTAACCTTTTGAATTATCATCCTTAAGAAAATCCATAAGGCCATTGGTTCTAATCTTTTGGTGATAACATATGGTATTGGTAGTGCGGAAGAGGCATGGGAAGAAGATTGAGCAATGTTTTTAAAATGATCAAATATTTCCATGTGTGTAGAGAAGAGGGGGTGAGGGGTGGTATTTATAGCAGTGGAGAGGAATGTTTTTTGATTATTTTATTCATTAGTTTATAAATGTGGATCAAGACTATTCATATTTTGAGAATTAACATAAAATATTGTAAAAATATAAATTAATATTCGAGATTATGGTGTTTACATCATTCATGGTTTTAAGAATAATGTATTTAACTTATAATATACATATACTAAAAATTGTCGTATTTCACTCTTAATAAAATATTCATTTATTTCATTAAAATACTAGACAACTCACCCAAAAAATTTATTGATGTGTATATTTCTAAAATGAACTACATTTTATCAAAATAATTTTCTAAGTATTTGAAATTTAATTTTTAAATAAAAACATAATTTTTTCAACAAATAACAATTTAAAAACAATAACTTATTGTATAACACCTTGAAAACTAAATACAAACCTCATAAAAGTATATTACAACCATAATAAAATAAACTAATAATTTATGAATCCATTTATGAAAGAAAATTTTCTTTTAAATCATTACTTAATTATAAAACTTTAAATAAATATTTAAGTATAACAAAAATTCCAACAATTAATTTATCATTTTGAAAATATTTATTAACTTATTCCATGATATAAATATATCATGATTAAAATTATAATATAAATATAATTTATTTATATTCTCAGAGGTGTGGTTAAAATTTTATTGGCCAAATTTCTATTCCAAATGGTCATGTTACTATTCCTAAGGTTAGGTTACTTTTCCATTAGTAAAAATTATTTAATTTATATAAATATCAATTATTTCATTATAAATTTTTAAATAATTTGACTATTTAAATAATGAATGAGAAGAAAATATGTTATAAGTACCTGAGATGTAACATTCTCCCCACCCACCTTTTTGAAATCCCCCCCCCCCCACAATTTTTAATTACTTATTAAATATGCGAGGGTACATTGCCCCCATAGTATTTTAATATTCCCATGTTGCCTCCGCAACCATGTGGTTTCTCCACAAAACCTGATTCTGGTTAATTACCTTATTCTATAATATTTTCTCTCTATAATATTTAATCTAAATAGGTTTCTCTTGATAAGAAACATTCTCTTCTATCTGAGCTACTTCTCAACTCAAAACGTGATATGAATCAGGCACATAATTTCTCAACATATTAACATGTTTTTTTGAAATTTATATAAACATTGAGGCAATGTAACATAGTAGGAAACTAATATTACTTTTTATTGGATTTTATAAGGTCCAATGAACCATGGATTTGTCTTCCCTTTCTTAACAAAACACATAAAATTATTCCATTATGAGATTCAAAAGGAAACATTATCAACTACCTCAAAAGAAAATTCATCAATCATGTATCTATATAACTTTTCTACCGGCTCGAAGTTGTCCTCATGTGTTGCTGGATCACCTTCACATTCTCAGCCACTTCCTCTAAAAATTATAGTCCCACAACTTTATTTTCATGAAATCATCCTAAAAAATCTACATTTCAACACTCTTTTCTCTGTAATTCATCAAAAGGTTCCATCTATATACAATAATGAGAACTGGAATTATAAGAAAAAACAACTAAAGAAATATGATGTTCCCAAATTCCCTCGTAGTACATTGAAAAAGCTAAAAGAATATACCCCATTTTCTAAATTTCCCTCTCTCTATATATCCATCATATTGAGGATGAAAACAATGCTGAATTTTAATTTTGTGCCCAAGGACATCTAAAGGACTTTTCAAAAGTTAAAAGTGAACCTGGGATCTTGATCAGATAAAATGAAAAGAGGAACTCCATGTAACCTCATAATATCTTTAAGGTATAATTGAGAAATTTGGTCCAAATACATATTATATAAAATAGGAATGAAATGTATATATTTATCAAGTTTTTCAATAATAACCAAAATCTCATTGTTACCTCAAGAAGTCTTTAGTATTTCCACCACAAAGTGCATGGATATATTTTCCAATTTCCACTATGGAACTGGAAATAGATGAAAAATCCCCTTTGTTAATTGTTTCTCTAAATTTACATGTTTACAAGTAAAATATTTCATGTTAAAATATGAAATATCTATTTCCATTCCATCCTATACGTAATACTCTTAGTGGTCTCTATACATCTTATTACTGCTAGGATGAACTGAAAATGAAGAACTATGAGCTTTACACAACAATTATTTCTTTATTTGGGAATCACAAGGCACATATAATCTCTTCCAAAATTTCAAAACATAATATTTATCAAAATTAAATTTTATAAACATATCCTTATCAACAGTTTTACTATTTTCTTAATCTCACCATAATACTTCTAGGCTTTCTAAATTATTCCTGATAGAGACGACTGCATAGAAAACTGAAAAAAATAGATGAATTTCATACAATTGGCTCCATATAAAAGATGCCTCTATATTTTCAAATAAAAAACAACATATTTTAATTCAAGATCATATGTGGGATATTTTAACTCTTGAGGTTTCAGTTGTCTTGAAGCATAAGATGTTACCTAGTAATTTTGCATCAGAGCATGACCAAGCCCTTCAATGAAGCATCACTTTAGATGAAACGATTTCTGGAAGGTATGGACAAAACTAGATAATTCACCGATATTTTCTCTAGTTAATAAAAACAAACATCACATTATTATATATAAATAAATTTAGAACCTTTTGTATTAACTTAGTTATCAGGCTACATTACCGAGTGTAGTTTTTAATAAACCATCAGTAATAACAGACTAATCCAAGAAAACTAAAAAAATCTGTACAATTTTGAGGTCTTGAACATTCATGAACCACATTTTTTGGTAGGATAAATAGTTATTCCATATGTATTTACAATTATCCCAAGAAAATAAATATTACCACCAAAAAACATATTTTCTTAATTTTTCTTCTAATTTATTTTCTTTGAGAGGTTTTTAAGATAATCCTCAAATATTTTTCATGACTATAAAAACATTTCTAAAAGAACAAAATATCATCAATAAATATAACAACAAACATATCAATATAATCCTAGAAGATTTTATTCATATGATCCATGAATACATCATGGGCATTTATCAAACCAAAATGCATAAAAACAAACTCATAATGCCTATATCTAGTGTGGAAATCTATTGTTGTAATGTTATCCTCCTTCACCTTTAGCTAATGGTACCCAGATCTCAAGTCAATCTTTGAATAATATTTATATCCATAGAGATGATCAAAAAAGTAATTGATATGAGGAAAAAGATACTTATTCTTAATAGTAATGCTATTTAAAGCTCTATAATTAATGGAATTTCTCATGGAAAAATCTTTCTTTTTAATTAAAAAAATAGAATCACCCCATGGAGAAGCTATTGGATAAATGAATCCTTTATCCAGAAACTCATCCAAATAATTTGATAATATAAGAAGTTCCAAATGATCCATTTTTACAAGGGGGTTTTAAAATTGGTTTATTATGATGAACAAAGTGAATAGTAAATTCAACATCCTAATCTAGTATAACATCGGGATAATCATATATAGAAACATATAGGAATTCATTTACCACTATCACATCATTAATATGATTAGTTCCCTTGTTTTCAACAATACGAGAATGATAACTTACATTTCCATATTTTAATAATTTTTCAGCTTCTAGATATGTTATGAACTGTATGGGTTCATTCATGTATAAAAACTAAAACTCTTTACGAAAAAAAAACTTCATTAGATAAGCAGTCAATATTATAATAATAAACAGAAAACATATCAATTCCAAGAATAACATAAACCTATACTAAGGGGAGAACAATAAGGATTATAGGTAATGTCTTTCTGCAGACAACAATAGGAATATTCTTCTGATTCCATTTTACTAAAATATTTATCCTTCATGTTTTAAAAATAAATTTTGATCTCATTTCTTGAGGTGAAATATCCAATTTACCAGAAATTTTTACGAAATAAAGGAATATGTAGACCACCTTTCAAACAAGACAATAGAAAAATAAGGGAAAACAAAAAAAGCACCTGATAAAACTTTTTTGAACTTCCGAACATCTACTGATTTTGTCTCAATGAATCTCACTGCACCTTTCATCTTATAATCTATCTTCATTCCATTATTCAGATATTTCTTTCTGAAGGTATTTTCATAATGACACATCTCACCACATTTCAAACACATTATAGTTTACTTTTCAGAATTAATTATTAGATCATTTTCATTTAAATATTAGGCCATAGGTCCATACTTACCACATGAAAAACAATTTCCAGTTTTATTCATTCATTCCATGTTTGTTTCTTACCACACTTTTCACAAATTGGAATCTTGATTTTTTAACATTTAATTTCTTTTATCGATTCTTACAAATCACTTTTCTATATAGACTTGTTTTTCTGCTTGTTTTAAAAGTATACATGATCATCATCAAATTTCATTTCTACCTTCTCATCACATCAGATCAATTTCTAATAACTTTTGAATTCATGGGAGGATAATGACCTTTGGTATCATTTATTTAATCCCATGTAAAAACCATTCATTTTGCTATCAATATCTTGAATAAGATTTGGAGTATACATTTCTAATCTAGAGAATGTTTCTTCATATATGGCCCCTTAATATTCTTCCTTTTGTTTCAATTAAATTAATTTATTTTCCCACAAAAGTTTAACAACCTTATGAAAATATTTTCTGAGAAAACTATTCCTAAATCCATCCCATTTTATGTCATCGATATCATCTTTATCCTTGGTATTCTTAACCATTACCACCAATAGTCAGCTTCACCTTCAAAATGAAAAATTACAGGACAAATATTTTTATTATCAAGACAACCCATGACATGAAATATATTTTGGAGGTATTTAATCCTCTATTAAGCCACCACTGGGTCAGAAGATCCACTGAAAGAAGAAGGGTGTTGCCTTATAAAATGTTCCATTATCAACATTTTTATTTTTCATTGTTATAGTTATTCTCTTGCGAGGATGTCATTATAATTTATTACCTATTTCAACTGATCCATTATTTCCACTAACTACTCGGTTCCAATCACTATAATTTCATGTTGTGGATTCAAAACGATATCATTCTCTTGGTTCCATCTAACTTCAACTTCCCTATTTTTTCTTTTGAAAACCATTTTGAACAAACATATATTATATAAATCATCAAGGTAATATTCAAATTTTATATCATTTATACAAAAAAATAAGGTTAAAATGGAAAAAATATTATATAGTATTCTATTATCATCATCCTAACACCTAATGTTATCTAAAATATTCTACGATACCAACTATAAGGACTCATCCTTAAACATTGCATAATATTGTAAATTACATTATAATTAACTTCTTTACATTCTGAAATATCATTTTTGTTTATAGTTTTAGAATGATATGAAATAATTCATACATATCAACCCATAATCATAAAAGTGGGTACTAATTATAAAATGTCCATTTTCTCTATAAAACAAATGTTTTTTATAAAACATAAAATCTATTCTTGAGAAGTCATTACTACATCTATATTAGCTTATCCTCTTGTATTACTCTTCCTTAAACCCTATGAAAAACATTTTAAATCTTGGTATTAATTAAAAATCTCAATAAGTGATATAAAAATAAGTAGATAAACCATTAGTACATGAATACATATATGAACATAAAATCAATTTCACAAAGACATACTTCTCACCCAATAAGTATCATATAGTTACTTTGTGAAAACATAATGTTTCCATAAAAATAGAAAACCTAAATAAAACAAACTGGATACTTGTTGAATTAATTACATAATATTGAAACCAACATGGATATCTTATGATTTGTAAGGTATCCCTCATGGATACCTTACAATATTACCCTCACGGATACCTTATGGTGTATACATCGCAGCTACACTGAGAGTAACCATACAACCAAACTCAAATGTGAACATAACCAATGAATTAGAGGGAGATATAGGTCCCATAATTAATAAAAAAATCCTAAGAATAATAACATAATCATAAAACATTAAAACATTCATAAAAACATACATTTTGAATTTTTAAAAACTAGAACATTAGAAGAGGATTTCATTAAAGAAAAGTACCATACAAATACCATATCATTGAAAATAGAATTAATAAAATGAATGGGAATATATATATTCACTATAAGTAAAAATAATACAACACAATATAAAAAATGTAATTTCACAAATAATATTATCACGACAAAATATTTGATTTAGAAGGTTAGCCCAAAGAATGAAAACTAGGATAATATTCCCTTACATTAGGTTTTTCGTAGATAAAATGTGTTCAAAACTCATATGTAATGGTAAACAGTGGGTTATTAATATTTATAAGAAGCATATTAATTTTTATAAAACTGTATATGATCATTTTATAACATCATTCCATCCATTTTTTATTAATATTTTGTTATTTCCATTATATCGAGTGTGATCGTTACATGGTTCCCATGGTTGGTTCGAATTGGTTTTCTAAAAAAATTGAAGCAAAACAAAAGAAGTAAAAGGAAATAGTATTAATATGTTTCCAGACTGTTAAATTATCTCATAAGTCATCTTTTTTCCGATATGATGATAAATCATTAGATAAAACATTAATGATATTCATTTAGATCATGATGGTTGTTCTTCTATTTTCATGAACTACTTTTGTTGTATAATTTAGAATTATCTATATAAGTTAATTATAGAATATAAAATAGTTTATATAAATAAATTTATAATCTATTTCAACCTTAAAAATTTATTTATGACCATCCTTGATTGTGGAAATAAAAATATAACACACATCATCCACGTTGTCGGTAAATCGACACATCATGGATGGCGTTTTTGTTTTCAGAATAAGTGGGAGAGGAGAAGAAGTATGATGATGAATTTTTTCAAAAACATAAAAAAAATAACGTATAAAATATACAATTGTTTTCATACCTCCTGGATAATTTCAGGTGAAGTTATTATAAGAAATAAAAACTAATTGAAGGGAAAATAAATGAAAATGAATGTGGATTTTTACCTCCTAAATTATGATCTTTGAGAACCACCTTAAGGAATTTAGTTTTGGAATTTTGGTTAAAACAGTAGGTCTTGAACTTGGGTAAGTGGCGTGGGAAGATTATTAGAATTTTTTTTACAAATCATAATGATTTATAGGTTTGAGGAGAAGAGGGAGTTAGGGTGGTATTTATAGTGGAGGAGAGGAGGGTTTGTTTGATTATTTTATTCCTTAGTATATTAATTTGGCTCAGTACATTGAATAGTTTTAGCATTAAAAACAATAATATTTAAATAATCAGGGTAAGTTCGAGATAAAATTTCTTAAATCATTCACAATGTTAGGAATAGTGTATTTAACTCATAATGTATATATACCACAAATTTTTATAATACACAATTTATCAAATATTCATGTATTTCTAAAAATCAAATATATTCGCCCCAAATTTTTTTTAACATGTATAATTAAAAAATAAACTCTATTTTTATAAAATAATTTTCTTATTTTGTGAAATTTAATTTTTAAATAAAAAAATAATTTATTCGAAAAATAACTATTTAAACCTTTAATTGATTTTATAATACCCTAAAAATTAATCAAGGCCTTATAAAAGTATCTTATAACCATAGGAAAATAATATTATAATTTATGCATCTAATTTATGAAAACAATTTTTCATAAATCATTAAATGAATTATATAATTATAAATAAACATTTATGTTTTAGAAAAAATACCGACAATTAATTTATCATTTTCAAAATATTTATTAACTGCCTTCATGATTTAAATATATCATGATTAAACTTATAAGATACATAAATTTTATTCATATTCTCATAGGTTTGGTAACTATTATATTGGGAAAATTACTATTCCTAACAGTCATGTTACTATTCCAAAGGTCTAGTTAATACTTCACTAGTAAAAATTCATTAATTTATATAAATATCTATTATTTAATTATAAAATTATAAAGAATTTGACTATCTAAATCTATATTGAAAAAATTATTTTCTATGAAACTGGGTTGTTAAATTAATAGTTTTCATGATAGTAAATAGAAAGAATTTGATATTATATGGGTATCTTATTTACCCTAAGCCATTTCTTAAGAATGATGTGTTGGTTGAGAGTCCTCGGTGGTAATATTTATGACATATTGGTGGAGAGGCCTTGATCATGAATATTTATAATTAATAATTTTCATAATTAAGGATTTAGGTTTCTTTATCCATGGGATTTCTATGTTGATATTCACCAGTTATGTTAATTGAACTTATGTTTTTGATTAATTGGCATGTTTTTTGATTGTATACACTTACAAATTGATTATTCTTTATTTTCTCATAATAAATTTTGAAGTACATTACCCATATTGAGTATCTAAGATAACCCTTAATTTGTTTTCCTTTCCCAAGTATATGAAGAAGGTTATCTTGAATGATATTAATGATTTAATAATGTTTCTTATGATACGTTTTTATATTTTAAATGTAATATGAGAATAATGTATATAACTAGTTTACCAAGACTGATAAAACAGTCGATCCAACATGGTGTGATCACATGTATCTTGTATCAATGTAATAAAGAAAACACCATCACTGTTTTAATGTATTCGAGGTTTTCCAGTTAGTATTAGAGTATGTATTTGGAATTACGTTTTAAATAAACAAATCTAACATTATAATTATGGTAACCCCTTAAGGTATTTGAGAACTGTTATCATTATATGATTTTTAATTTATAGATAAATATTCATTATGATTATGAGATAAGACATAGTATACCATTAATTATATGTTGTTAAAAATAGATGAAATTTAATCAACACCCATATTTAATGTAGGTATTTACCCACTAAGAAATAAAATATATGTAGTCTTAGAACTGATTATATCATGGAAATATTATTTTAGATAGTTCAAGTTATGATGAATATCCTTTCCCGTATAGAGAAACCTATTGTTCCATTGCCCGATTCACCATTTTTGTATTTAATTATGTGACAATAGACTATATATTTTATTATAACTACTAATCCATTGGTAGATGGACTATGGATTAAGTCCCCTTAATAAATATTATATTATTTATAACGTATTAAAAGTGAAAAGGTTATTTTGTGTGTCAATTTTCTAATGGGATATATTTATTAGTGGTGTTCATTGATCCAAATTTCTAATAAGGTTGATAAGATAGAAATTATGGAATATAGAACATTCAATGTTATATTACATAAGAAATAATTTCTTTGATAATAGTGATCTAAAATGGGGAGTATGTTCATTACAATAATATATATGGAAGAAGGGGTGGAAGAGAATGGGTATAGAAACCTTAATTTTGATACATGACTATTATATAATTTTAATGATAAACAACATAATAGAGCTAATAAAATAGGATCCAAAGGTTTAGTGTCATGGGAATGTTAGGACAAAAAAAAACATATATTTAAATAATAAAAATTATTTAATTTCTTCTTCTCTAGATTCCCAGTGGCCTTCATTTACAAGTTAGTATATTTAGTCACCTAAGGATATATATCAAATAATGGGATGATTTAAAATCCCAGTAAGACGATACATAAGAACATGAATCAATATAACATGAATGATCATAATAATAATCATCATAACATAATCATGGTATCATCATAACAATAATGATAGGAAGCATTATATAAAGGGATGTAATGTTTCAATGCCTAAAAATGAAACATCATGTGTTAGTGGTCAAATATTACACATAGTTTTGAAAAAATATAAAATCATTTTCACATATAGAATATGTTCATAATCATAACAAAATATTTGTGAAAAAATATAGAATAATGTTCATGCACATTTCACATTATCTCATGAGATAAATCACTTTATCTAATACATTGGAGAACTATATAATTCATAGTGCACACATCGCATCATAACCTTAAAATAATAATGCATACCATATAGAATATATAAAAATTGGTACCATAATGAAATCATGGAAATAAATTGGTTTTATTTTAATTTCATAAATGTTGATTTCATGAATAAACATTGGGGTTCCCAAAATAAAAAGGAAATAATATACATGGTATAATAATCAAAAATCTTGTGTGAAGAAGAACCAATCTCAAGAGATATGAAGGATGAGTTTTTAAGAAAAAAGATTTATTTTGAAAAAATATTATATTTTTCATAAAAAATAGTACTAAAAATTTAAAAAAAATAAAATAAAATGTAAATGAAATTTGAATAATATAATATTAACATTCATACCATGGAATAGAGAATATCCCAAAGAAAGGATTTGGGTTCGAAAATCTCTTTAACTTATGTCCAAATGATTTATTCACTTTAATATCTGGTATAATCAAATTAAATTCATTAATTAATAAATATAGAACTTATTATACATTTATTTTATTTATTATAATTTTATTATGTTCCTGTATGGAAATTATGATGATTTATAGAGTAAAATTTCATCATTTAAGAGTGTTCGTTTTCTTGATTTTCATTATCGGTTCACATGTATACATGTATGGAAGATCATGTAAAAGGGGGGTAATTATTCAAAATTGAAGTTATATGTTATTAACGAAGCTAAATATTTTTAATTATTCTTAAATATTATTATTTTTCCAGATATGATAATGATCCATTGGATATAATTTTAATGATAATCATTTAGATTAATTTTAGCGGTTTTCAATCACACCGAACTCAATTTTTTAATATTTAATATTATGTTTGTTACTTAAAGAACATAAATATTTTTATAAAAAAATAAATATATTTCAACCATTATAATTTTTTATTACAAGTCTATACATTGGTAAAGGAAAATGGAAACTTTTCATCCTCGAATACGATTAATCAACACCTCGCGGAAGACATTTTCTATTTTGTAATAAAAGGAAGAGGAGAAGATTTTTTATGATGGAATTTTCAATTTACTTAATAAAATTACTGTATATAAAATATATTATAGTTATAAATACATTTTTAGGATGGGGTGAGTATATAATAAAAAAAGAAAAGAACCTGAAAAGAAATTTAATGAAAACAGAAGAGGATTTTACCTCTTGAACTTCTTCACATTAAGAACCTCCTTAGGGAAAATGGACTTGGAAATTTTTTGAAACCAAATGATTCGAGATATGTAGAAGGTGATTTGGAATAGGATTTTGTATATCTCTTTATATGTATAAATTATTTTTAGGTGTGAGGAGAAGGGTTGGTGAGGAGTGGTATACATAGTGGGAGGAGAGGAGTGTTTTTGATTTTTTTATTCATTAGTTTATTATTTCGGCTCAAAAATATTTATACTTTTGATTCCCATTAGTAAATATCATATAGGGAGAATTATTGTTAATTATTATGAGCTTAAATCATCCATACATATTATACGACACAATAATTCATGTATTTTTAAAATACTATACGTTACCGTAATTCACTATTCACAAAAAATCAACTATTTTTTGAAAATAACAAAACATAACACAAACAATTTTTTTTCATAATTTAAAAATGAACTCTATTTTATTAAAATAAATTTATAATTATGAGAAATTTAATTTTAAAATAAAATCATCATTTATTTGAAAAATACTGATTTTCAAATTATAACATACATTATGACACATTGAAAATATAATTACGGTCTCATAAAATTATTATATAATCATAAGGAAAAATAATTTAATCATTTAACTATTATATTAAAATAAGTTTCATTTATTTGATTGTATAAGTTATAAAATTATATACAAACATTTCTGTTTTAAAAAAATACCAACACTTAATTTATCATTTTTAAAATAATTATTTATTTATACCATGATATAATTATATCATATTCTAATATATAATATGGGTAAATTTTATTTTTAATTTCACATATGAGGTTAATATTATATTTTTTAATTCCTAATGGTCATGACCCTATTCCAAGGGTCAATTTACCATTTTATTAGGACAAGTTCCTTAATTTCGATAAATTTTACTTATTTCATTCTTCATTTATGAGATTGTTTTTTATTGGTCTCTCCATGGTATGTATTTATTTAATAAATTTTTACATAATTATAAGAAGCTAAATAATTATATTGATAAAAGATTTGGTCATTCATTCTTACCCCCTTTTAATATTTCTCCCTCAAAATTTTATTTTATATAAACAAGTGTGGGTATTTTGTTGCTCGTCATTTCCCCTTTTTCCCATGTTGCCTCTTCATAATTATGGTTATTCCCTCAGTAATTTTACCATGTGAGTAAAATTTTTATGTAAAACTGTATCACTATAGTTCAAGATCACCATTGAATGCTCCTCATTATAGAGATCATTTTCCATGTGTACCACTGCAGGATTCAATACATGTGAGTGATCTAGTATGTACTTCCTCAATAGGTATACATAGAATAAATCATGTAAAAAAGACATGGTTGGTGGAAATTCTAGTCAATAGGCCACATATCTGACATAATAAAAAATATAGAAGTGGTCGATGTTCATGGGGCAAAGCATTCACTTATCTTGAAATCTCACAATCCTCTTCGATTAAGATATATAAGCGAATACAATATATCCAACCTAATAATCTAGTTCCCATCAATGATTGTCAACAAAAATATTTTGTTGAATTTGGACTTCCATGATGTGTTTATGAATGATTTTCACCTTCTTCGCCTTTTTTAAACCAGTTCAGGTCCTAGATGCTTACGTTCACCAACTTTATCCCAACATGCACTATTTCTATATATTTTCCCATAAATGGATTCATATAAGGAAAATTGGAAGCTCAAGTGAACTTTTTTTGTATGAAAACTCAGTTATGGGTAAATGTTGGTCACATACTAATTTGAAGCCTATAAAAAATGATTTCAACATGTACTTTAGTGTCTAAATACTTTCATATAATTAGAATCATTTTGAGGATGATAATTCACATTGATGTCCGGCTTAGTGTTTAGAGAATGTTGGATAATTCATTGAAACTTGAGGTGAGTGTTGGGTCTTGATTACATTCAATTGATAGTAGTACTCCTTAATATCATACCACTTCATTAATTTATATCCATTCAATTTGATATTATTATAAGTCCTATAGAATTTTGATAAAGTGAGAAGACTTCATGTAATGATCCTCAACAACCCATATAGAATTATTTCCTATGGTTGTCTTCAGATGTTTGGTGAAAAATTCCATGGCGATGTCTTCCCATTACGATTTTGGTTAGGGTAAAGGTTTCACCATCCGGTTAAATTATTTCATTTTAGCCTTAAATTGTTGAAAAACTAAGAACTTTGATGTATATTCAATGACATATTTCTTCATATCATCCCACCAATATTGCTTTGGAGATCATGACACATCCTTGTGCTTCTTAGGTGAATAGAGAATTTTGAGTTATGTGCATCACTCAGAATATCATTCTTTGTCTCTATATTGGATGGTACACCTAGTCATGATCCAAATACCACAATTCCTTCCTCATTAATTTTGAACTCTAAGGATTTCCCCTTTCTCATGGCTTCCACCTTTTTCCGAATTTCCACATCAATTCTTTGAGCATCCTTTACCTTTTCCACGAGGGACGCTTAAGCAATAATATGATAAAGGATTGATGATGTTCCTTACATAATGATCCCAATGTCCACACTTTTCAAATCATGTAATATTATATCCTTCTCAATTCTAATCATTTAAATAGTTACAAGATACTTTTTTACATAGAGAATCTTCCACTTTATTTGTTTTTCAATGATGGTAGTGGATTGATAAGTCATAATACGTGATGAGATATAAATATCTTAATTTCACATATTAATATGATTCTATTTGAATATATATTTATTTTTATTATGATCATTATATTTTTCACACTTCTACCCATAGAGATAATTCTTCCAGATTTTCAACATGAAGATCACAATTTCCAACGCCAGATCTTTCATGAGATAGTTTTTTATTATTAATTTCTATATTCCCTGAGGTGTTGGTATCAATTTATCATTTTTCAAAAGTAAACAGCCTAATTACTTCTTCTATTCATCATTTCATACCAAAAATATATCCCCACTTTTCCTAAGTGTGAGTACTGGTGTGATGATTATACTTTTTAACTCTTTGAAGCAGTCTTCACATTCACAGGTCCATACAAACTTTTCTCCCTTCCATATTAGCTTGGTTAGTGTGTTTGAGAATTGGTATATTTTCTTCACAAACCACTAGTAATACCTAACTAGACCAAGGAAAATACAAAAATCTATTAGAGATGTTGTT
This sequence comes from Viscum album, assembly GCA_963277665.1. NCBI lineage: Eukaryota > Viridiplantae > Streptophyta > Magnoliopsida > Santalales > Viscaceae > Viscum > Viscum album. The sequence goes on along the minus strand of OY728143.1, from coordinate 173,978,803 downwards.
ATGTGCCACTCTTATGTTTCCCCTATCTTGGAAGGGTCCATAAATTTCCCTTTTCTAGTGATGAAATTCTCCATGAATGATAATTATTCCATGTAGAACACACATTTACTATAGTTTTCTTAATGTTTCTCCCATCAAAATATCTTCAGCACAATATTCAGATTCTCCTTATGTTACTCCTCTCTATTAGAATATATCAGAATACGATCAATAAAGACTAACACAATTTTGTCCACGTAATCTCTGAAGACACTATTCAATATGTCCATGAAAATATCTAGAGAATTAGCGAGTCTTAAACTCATCACATAGAACACACAGTGTCCATACCTAATTCTAAAGGATGTATTGGGAATATATTCTTTACATTCCACTAATTGGTGATATCTTAACTGAAGGTCCTCCTTAGAGAAATACTTTCCCCATGTAGTTGATTAAACAAGTCATATATCCATATAATGTGATAGTTTTTATTTATCATGATTTTTTAAGCCCATGATAGTCAATAAATATGTTCATTGATAAATCATTTTTCTAAAAAAAAGACGATTGGCGCACCCCATGGTGAAGCACCCAAACATATAAAACCCTTGTCTAGATTCTTTTGTAATTGCTTATTTAGTTCTTCCAACATAATTATGCCCATTATATAAGGTGGAATTGATATTGGCAAAGATATAGGAATATGTTCAATTCATAACCCAACCTCTCAGCCATGTGGAAGACCAAAAAATTATTCAAGGAACACATCCATGTATTCTATCACAATGGGCATGCCTTCTGTCATGATTCTCTCATTTTTCATAATAATTTGAGTTAGATATTATTTATTATAAGGCAATAATATCCACAATTAAGATGATTAATCTAAAGAAGATTCATCTACCTCTATACACTTGTACAAAATTGGATGATGTCTTGATATGTGAAGAATGATTTACCTTTTCCGATAGTTGATGTTGGATTTGTATAAAGATAGCCAGTCCATGACAAAAATAGCATCAAACACTACAAATGTACGTTAGAAAATATTTTCTAGGAGGTTAAATCCAAAAAAAATAATCCAGGATGATTTATATACTTTGTAATGAATAATCACCCCATTTTATATTCTTATAGATAACTCAACCTCTAAATTTTGAGGTGGATTTTGAATTGAATAACTAAAATTTAAAATATGAAATAATTTTTGGAACCAGAATCAAATAGTATGTTCATTATTTTGAATGAATATCCATATTACTTATCACCAAATCATTATTATTATTCACCTTAGAAATCATGATGGAAAAATATTTCCCTTTCTCATTTTTCTTTGGTGGCTGCTGACAATGATTACCCTAGAGGACTCGTGGTTTAGTTTACATGATTGCATATTTCCCTTTCTCTATATAGTTGAAGAATTAAACCATGGTTTGTGTTTTCCTTTCCTCCACCACTTTTTCATAGTTCCTCTTGTCTCTTTGAAATTCATGGGCCTGTTGGCCTATTTTTTTTACACTTGATGCATTTCCCCATCCCATTGAGGCAATAATATGATGCTTCTTCGCACATTTTTGACATGTGAGTGGTTGAGTTTTCCTTCAATAGTTTCCATTAGATCCCCAAGATTGAAACTCCATATTTATTTTATTATATCCATATTCATGGAACCATTCTCAAAACTCAATATCAACATTTATGAGGACATCAAACAACTTCTTAGTATCTTCTAATGTTTCAAATTTTTACATCCTTTCAAATTATTGGTTTGAAACCAATAAGTAATCTATTTTTTATCATTATAGATAAAAATCCCAATGTTTACCTTGAAATACTTTTGATATTTTCTTTGTATGTTGTGACATATTCACCTTATTTTTGTTTAAAATCTATTAATTCCCTCTCCTCGTTTTTCCAATGATTTTGATGGAAATAATTATTAAGAAATATTTTCTTAAAATCTTCCCCCTCCATCTCTTGATTTATATCCTTCTACTTGGTGATCTTAATCTACACCCACCATTGTTTGGCCTCCTCACCTAAATGATATATGGTCAGAATCACCTTTTCCATATCAGAATAGCAATGCACATGAAATATCATTACCCTAGAGTTGACCCACTATTCTATGACTAGTGGATAAAAAGATCAATTATACATGTATGGACATTGACACATAAAATACTAGATAGTTAGTTTCTACGCACTATGGGAAAGAGGATATTACACATTATTTAGGATATTGTTCATATCCTGAGATATCCAAGTCATAATCTCCATTAAATTTTAAACACCACCTCCCAAGGCATTAGGGATGTCATTCGGGAATTTCCTTCATTGTCCCTCACAAGGGTAATTGGCATGGTTTCTCCTGGTTCGCACCATTTTTTGAAATATAATGTGTTTGAACAAAACATAAGTCAATAAGTTATGAATAGATAATTTATTTCATTATGAAAATAACATTAAGGGGATATCTTGTGGTATCCTTATGTTTCAATTTTTAATAAATAAACTATTTTTTGGGGGTTAAATTTACAGAGTCTCATACTAATGGTTTTCATTAATTGTCTCTAATCCTAATTACCTAATTAACTAAATGGTTCTATGATACCAACTATAAAGACCCTACTTTTATTAAGTTATTACTAAATCATATTAATGGTAAACAATATAATAGAGTTAAAAATTAGTATCAAAGGTTCAGTGTCTAGGATAATTAGGACAGGACATAAATATAACATAATAAAACAAAAAAAATTATTTTTTCCTTATTCTCTATATTATTATTGGACCTCATGTACTCCTTAGTATATATAGTCACATAAGGATATACATCAAATAAATGATTGAGATAAAATCCCATGGAGATGATAGATAAGAACATGAATCAATATATCCTGGGTAACCATAATCATCATCATCATAACATGATCATGGTCTCATCATAAAAATCGTGATATGAATCATTATGTAAAGTCATGGATTGATTAAATGAATATAAATGAAACATAATGTCATAGTGGACAAATACAACACATATTTGTGAACAAATCTAGCATAATGTTCTCGTATAAAATATGTGCATAAGGATATCATATATTTTAAAAAATTACCATCATTTTCATTCATATTTAATAATACCAAATTCATTGGAGTGATATATAAGTTCAGGTGCAGTCCTCACATTATTAAATATACATATTCATGCATTCCATAGGGAACGTATAACAATATTTTTTATTATATAACTTATGGAAATAAAATGCCTTTCCTGAGAATTTTATAAATAATTCTTTCATTAATAAACATTAGGTTCATGAAATAAAAGTTAATAACATACATGTTATAAGAATCATCAATTTAGATTGAATAAGAAATAATCTTAAGAGAAGTAAAAGATATATTTTTATGAAATAATAGTTTTGTTGAAAAAATAGTTATATTTGTTATAAAATCAAGTTGAAATAATGTATATCCTTAAAAATGGGAAATTACATCTCAGGAACATAATAGTTAAATTCATTCCATGGAAGAGAGAATTAACCAAACAAAGGAATAGGGATTTAGAATCCATTTACCATATGTCAAAATGCTTTAATCACTCTAATATCATAGATAATCAAAATAGTTTCATTAATTAGTAAATAAATATCATCTTATACATTTATTTTATTTAGTAAATATTTTTTATGGACATTATGATGGGGTATAGAGTTCGATTTCATCATTTGGGAGTCTTTGTTTTCTAGATTTTCTTAATCTGTTCACTTGTCTACACGTACAGAGGATCATGTAAAATGGGTGAAAGTATCCAAAATTGAAATTATATATTATTAATAAATATAAATTTGATTAAATGGTATTATATATTAATATTAATTTTTTATATATGAGGGCAATTCATTAGATAAAATTTTAATGATAATCATTTAGAATAATTTTGGCAGATTTCGATCAAAACAAACTCGTTTTTTTTTCTTATTTAATATTATGTATGTATGTTAGTTTCAAAACATAAAAAAGGATATAATATAAATTTTAAAATAATTTTAAACCATTATATTGTTTTTATAACCATAAATTAATGATGTAAAGGGAAAAAAACTTCTCATTCTCAAGGTGATAAATCTACCCCTCATTGAGGACATTTTTATTTTTAGATTAAAATGTAGAGGATATTAGGTTTGATGATGGATTATTCCATTAACATAATATAATTATAGTATATATAATATAATTTAGTAATGAGTACACTTTTATTAGTGGAGGTGTGGAGATACTAAGAAAATAAAATAACATAGAAATAAATTAAAATAAAACAGAAGAGGATTTTACCTCTTGATCTTCCTCTCCTTGAGAAGCTCCTTAGGGAAAATCGATTTGGTTTTTTGTTCAGATAAATGGATTATAGACATTGGGAAGGGGTTTAGGAATATTATTTGGGATAAATTGGAAAATAATCATGGTTTTGGATGTGTGAGGAGAAGGGGTAGTGAGGGGTGGTATTTATAGTGGGATGATATGACCGTTTTTTATTATTTTATTCATTAGTTTATTAATCTTTCTCATGAATATGATTATTTTTGATTACCTCGACATATAAAATAAAGGAATATGTATTTTTATATAATATTTCCTTACTTCCTTAATACATAATCTATGACTCAATAATTTATTTATTTTCTAAATAATGTAAATTACTGTATTTCACTATTCACAAATAATTCAACTATTTATGAACTGTACAAAGAAATTATGCTAACCATTTTTATACATGTAGAATGAGAAAATGAACTCCATTTTATGAAAATTATTTTCTAAATATGAAAATTTTAATTTTTAATTAAAATAATCATTTTTTTGAAAAAATAGTGAATATAAAAATAAAACCGATTTCATGGTACATTGAAAATTTAATTATTGTTTCATAAAATTTTCTTAAAATAATAATGCAACAAAATATTAATTTATGAATCTAATTTATGATTATAAATTTTCTTTTAAATCATTATATTAATTATAAAATTATAAATAATCATTTATGTTTTATCAAAATGCCTACACAAAATTTATCATTTTTAAAGAATTTATTTACATATACTATTATATAATTATATCATAATTTCATTTATAATATAAAAAAATTTAATTTATAATTCATATATGATTTTATTATTATAATGTTTGAATTAGTATTGATGTATCTCATTTTACTATTCCAAGGGTCAGGTTAATATTCCTTGAGGATAGTTTCCTTAAATTATTTAAAAAATACTAATTTTATTCTTAGTTTATAAGGATAATTATTTTAATAGGATCTCCATGATATGTATGTGATTTATACTATCTAACATAATTATAATAATGTAAAAAATTCCATTGATAATATTTTGGTTCGTTACAGTTGGGCTAACCTTATAAGACTATCCAGGCATGTTGGGGACGACATTTATAATCTAGAAATAAATATTTACTATTTATTTATTGGTATTAAGATGACTCTCCTAAGAGAAATTCTTTCTAAAACATTTTTAACATATGATAATAAAGTGTAATTTTTTGTAAATATGGAGAAATAATATACTAGGTCTTATATATTTGAGGGAAATAAACAAAAGAAGAGTCCAACTAAGCATCAAGAAAAACAATTATCAAAGAATAAAAAAGGAATGATGATATTTCCAACATGTGATAATTGGGGAAAGAAAAATCTTGATACATTCATAATAAGAACTTGAGTGTTTATAAATTACATAAAAATGATTTGTAATGATTTTAAATGAAATTAAAATAAGTGATTCACCACTAACCAGTTATTCATATAGTGACCCCAGCCTTTTACACCAAGTATTGAATGATTTTTTTAATAATATTCACAATTACAACAAAAAAATCTGGAGTCCCAATATATTTTCAACACAAGCTATATAAAACAACAAAAGAAAACTAAAACAAAACATATTTATTTTTATTAACCTTATTGACCTCGTAAAACAGCTTAGGATGATGAGAGGAATATATAAAAGAAATAGGTGGGCTATAAATCCAAGTACGATAGTAAAATTATAATGAGGCATAACATGATATAATAAAATAGAGTGATCAATAATAGTTACATTGGGTGAAAACATAAATGAAAATGGTATCACCATATCCTGGAAACATAGAAAGTGACAACAATATATAGCACGACACAAGAATTAGTTAAATCTAACTACCAAGAAAACGTTACTTGGTGGATATAGTCCCATAATGGATAAGGATTACTCCTTAATTCCATACGAAATGTATCATGAGAATAAAATTAAAAAAATGAATTAGAGCACTATATGAGTGGAACCATCATAACATGTGCGTATTTATTTATTTAATAAAAATAATGAAATCAATCAAAATTCAAAAACATAATAATTACCCATGAAAAGAAATCCAATTCCCAATCTTTCCCCATGTCATAATAAAAGGATGTTTCATAAACAATACATTTGATAAATAAACTTAAACAATGTACTACCACTTAAAATGAAGATATAATGAGAATGTATACATATTAGAGACATTTATATATAATTTATAATAATGTTTTAAAATAAAATATTTCAACATTAAAGAAAATGTATTTGAAAGTTGAAAATATATATTTCATACAGCAAATAACATTTTCAATGAGAAATTACTAATTTAAAATCTAAAATTTTCCAATATATTATATTGAAAAAATATCATCGGAAGAAAACATAGAAAAATATAATGTAATATTCAAGTAATTAAGGTTTCTTGATGGCGATACATTCCATTCATATAGTATATGTAAAATGAAAACATTCCTTTCACACTTTTGTAAAAAAAAGTAAAAAAGTAACTCATTCAGAAAACAATATTAATATTATTTTGAAACCATTTTTAAAAAATACGAAAATGGAAAACAATGTACAAAACAAAACATTGGGTAATAAGAAAAAACATTTATTAAATGATTTTAAGGAAAATATAGACATGTATGAGAATTATTCTATACCAAAAAGAAAACACAAGATCAATATTACTTACTATTTTTTATGTTTATTTAAGGAATAAGGGAAGAAGGAGAAACCAGAAATGTAAATCAAATTCATCAATAAGTGAGAATAAAATTGATTTGCTTTGAAAAAACAATTTTTTATGAATTCCCTTAATGTAACCTTGATCATAAACAATCTTTAAAAGAAAGTAGATTGTAAGATGAAGCTTTTACCTCTTTAGTAACATTAAATCAAAACCCCTTGGATGAATTGAAATGAATTATAACATAACAATGCATGAAATGTTCAGTATTCATATTATAATCTGTAAATGGAGATGTATATATACACTAAATTAATTAGGCGCATAACACTAAAATATTCCCCAATAAAGGTAATTTGAGAAAAAATCTATTACCTCAAGTCTAACTCATTATGTATGTTCTAACACCCCAGGTAAATAAAGAATATGACATTTTTATATTTATCCATATTTGAGAATAAAATATAAATATTACTTTAAAGGGGAGGCTATGCTCGATGGCATACCCAATATACAACAACGAGTTTCTTGGGAATCTGACGTTGCACTCTAATAAAAAAATAATATTATTTTAAATGGTAGTTAACGCCTAGCCGCTGTAATAATGGGAATGAACAGAACTAACTACAAAATGATTATATATGTTTTTCAAATATTTTTACTCTTTACAATAAATGTTAGAGGATTAAAAATGCGAATGAATCCAATTTTAATCGTAAACATTCAAATATTCATTAAAAGGTCGATTAACCGCCTTTTGATGGCAAACCACTTTTAAATCATCTTTTTGACAATTTTATATGTTATATTTGAAAAAATAAATTTCTTATTTAGAATCGGGAAATCAAAGTTTACTTTGTGGATTTTTTTTTTATTTTTCCGATAAAGTTCATTTTTAATGAATAGTGAAAAATGTTGTATTTTAATTTAAAACCACTTTTTAATCTAATTTATTTATAATATTAGATTATATTTTGAATTGGTTTGAAAGTAAAATTATAATATATTTTTACCATTTAATCCAATAGTGTTCGTTGGAATTAATTTCACTTTGAAATCAGACTTAAACTAGGGTCAATCTTTTGATACATTTTGTTTCATAAAAACACGCTATTTATTTTGACAACAGGAATTAATTATTAAATTAATTAATGCAACTTATATTTTTTGAATTTTGTAAAATAGACAAAAATTTTGAATTCGGAATATCAAATATAGCTTAGTGTGAATTTTTGGTAATTTTCTGAATAACTTCAATTTTTGATGAATAGTGAAACCACTAAGTGGTACTTATAAAAACTGATTTCTCCATTTAAATGAAATATTTCCATATTTTTGTTTTGAATTTAAAAAATACGACATACATGGTTGTAATTAATAAGTAAAATGTGGTTCAATGTGATTAGAATAATTTTTTGGTGAATAGTAACTTATTATGTTTTTAATCGCGATTAGAGGTAATTATTGTAATTTAAGGGAAAAATAATGTTTTAATAATGTTAAATTACCTAGACACATGTCCTACCCACATTGGATGTGTCATGGCCGACCAAAAAAATCCATGGGTCATCTTGGGGACCCCATGGAGCCACTTTGGTCAGAAAATGACATAAATACCTTTTAATTTAATGTTAAAATAAAAATGTCACAAGCATGAGATGTTTCACTAAAACAATTTTTAAATGTGGTTATACAAGTCATATGTTTGACTATAAATATTATTTATAAAGATAAAAAGATTTCCTACATCATGTTATTTTTATATAATTTTTAGATAATAAATAAGTTAAATTATTTATGACATCATGATGATGGAGCGATTACCTCATTATTTAACGTTTAAAATAAAATGAAAAGATAATGTAAAAAATAAAACCTACACTTGTCAAAAACCTATTGTATGGGTATATTTAGAATAATTATTACCTTATCCTAGAATTATATCAATGTGGGACCTTTTAAATCTGAAACTAATTTTCAAATAAAGTAACATTTTTTACTTTCCAAGAGTGCCTCTCCTCTCCTCTTATAAAAGGCCCCCACCTCTACCTACATACCCACACTTCCAAAGCCTTTGGCTCGTCCAACCCCTGCTCATTTTGCCTCTCCACATCCCTATATTACTCCTATAAGCCTCACATTGGGTAGAAGGCTTCCCAAGAAATCCTTTGAGCTCAAATCAAAAAGAGTTACCCGATTTTAATGTAATGTCTTCAATTGTGTTCTTTTATTTCATTTTGCATCTCCAACCACGAAAACTATTTTATTCAATTCTTCTGTAACACCTAATGTATCTTAAATATACTAGGATGTTTTTATATGAATAATTTTAGCTACACTTACACACACCTACATCAAATGGTTAAAGAACATACTGTTTCTGTGGATGGTGAATTTCTGCCTCACGAAACGATGATTGTTAAACACTCATATAACACCTTAAAATGTGGCCATTAATATGTCACTATATTTATATATGATATATAATATGTTTATGTCTTACTTAAGCTTCTTTATTTTTCTTTTTTGGCATACCATTATGGTTTCCATTGTGGGTAAACATGATAATTTAATTTTAGGAAGTGCGGACTACCGCCCCCTCAAAGTGATTTGATTCGTTAATTCCATATGTGAGATGTATAAAGGATGTATTTAAAGTTATTATATATGATTTATGATAAATATAAATGATGAAAATAATTTTTTAATTAAAATATTCATTCCTCTCATTTAGTTTTAATTCCATTAATATGACATAGAAATGAAAGTAGCGTTCATGCGTATGTACAGCTTACCGTCTCCATGAACGGTGCATTTCATTTCTTACCTATAAATGATTATGTAATATTATAAATACATGTATATTCTGGATATATATGATATATATTATATCCAAATCATGAATATCATTCTGGATATAATGAACCTTTGACCACACGAACAACATGTAATTGTAAGAAGTCCACTTTCGACTTAAGAACCAAATATCGACAATACAAACATTATTAACTTAAATTATTACATAATGTTTATGACATGAAAATAAGTGATATAAAAGGAATAATGAACTTGAAAAATGTTCTTAAGCAAATAAAAATTAACTCAAGTTTATTATTCTGGACGTTAAAGATCGATCGAGTCAAGTCGGACCTGAGGTAAGGGATCCCACTCCTCTCTTTCTTTTTAAGTACACTCTTTTATGTCTTTCCTTTTAAGCTCATATTTCTTGTGATTGGGATTTTCTTTTATAGTACTCTTAATGTAATTTTTATGTTCATATGATGAGAGACCCTATTCTCTCTCATCAATCCATTTTAGAAGTTTTGAGTGGCGTCGTTAGGCTACCGAATTTTCGTAAGAGATCTAACCTCTCTCCTTATTTTTAAGTACTCTCCTTTATGTCTCTTCTTATAAGCACCTCTTTGTTATTATGGGGGATGTTCTTTTATATCCCTCTTGCTGTAAATTTTATTGTAATATGATGAGAGACCCTATTTGATCTCATCAATCCATTTTTGGAAGTTTTAAGTGGCGTCGTTATGCTGCCGAATTTTCGTAAGGGATTTTTCATCTCACTTTTATTCCCATGAGATTTATGCTACATTTTCAACAATTTCCTTTTAGTGGTGTATTTACATCCCATTATTTTACTCATTTTTTAATATAATTTCATTTATGAGTATTTACATCAATGTTGTATTGTCCTTCTTTCACAGGGTGTGTGTTTCGAAAGATACCCATGTCGGTAAGGGAATCTTTCAGCCTCCTCTTTTTAAAAAACTTATTTTGTTACGTATTTTAATTCACATAACATTATGTTGGGATATGTTCTTCTATATCCTTAGTGATTTATATTTTATGTCCAAGTGATGATATACCCTTTTTATCTCTCATAAACTCATTTTCTGAATTTTGTAGTGACGCTGTTAGGCTGTCAAATTTTTGCAAGGGAACTTCTTAACCCAAATTTGATTCTATGGGATAAACTTGTACTCCTTGAATATGTTGTTCTATGAATATGTGTGAATAACCTGTGATTGTTTTACACTTAATATCCACTTATATTTGGTGTATTTTTTTACACATAATTATGTAATTGATTTATCCTTAAACCAAGGATATCGTCTTTGTATGGGACTTCGTCTCAATATCCTTTAATTGAGGTATATTTTGTTTTATACAAAACCTTCTTTTATACGGTGTATAAAACCATTTTACTTTTACATTTATCCAAAAGGAATCTTTTTTATACGAAGCGTTTTACTAAACAACAAAAGGGAATGTTTTTGTCGTACGTATGCGGTGACAACGACTTCTCCGCTGCCGTGACCATTATTTGAGTTTCGGCTTCCTCTACAATCCATACCTTTTTTTAAAAGAAAAATAAATACCATGTTTTACTTTTCTTTTGTTTTGGTATTGAAAATTGTTTTCATATTGTTTTTATATCAATGTGTTGTATTGATATTATGTGATTAAAAGGTGGAAATGTTATGTTTCCTATTTGCATGTTTTATGTGTTACGATTATGTTGAGGTTCTTGGGCATTATTATGAAGGCAGGTGGTTCCGTGATAATCTAAGGGAGGGTGAGCCCGATATAACTCTCCAATGCATTGGGTAACGCGAAGGAGTGAAACATTAAGGTTTTCCGAAGAGATTTAGGGAATATATTGTGGTGGGTATTCCAAACGTAACCAAGAGGGTTACTCCCAACGTAAGAATCTTATGAATGCCTCAAGTTACCTTTTATGTCTTATGATTTCTATGATTTATTCATGATTTGATGAGGTATGTTAAAGTGCTTATGTTTTATGGTTAAAGTACGATTTCATTCTTATGTATACATATACTCATGTTTCCTTTCCATATTTTTATATCCCTTAGTGAGCTTTTTATGCTCATCCCAAGTTTTTGAAATGTTTTTCACAGGTCAAGGGAAGGGTACATGATATGATGATAGTGTCAAGGAAGTGTCAAGAAATAATCCATGTATTATTTTAAATATGTTTCCTTTGATGGAAAAAATGAATACTATCTTTTATGTAACCACTTTGTTTAAATATGGAATGTAATGAAAGTGTTATGATCTAATTCTATAAAACTCTAAACCTGAAAAGATCCTCAATGTGTAATCTTGTAATATCTCAATATTAAGTAAGGTTTATGGCTGGGGCCTTATAGTTGTTATCCATGGTCGGCTTAGATAACTTTAGAGGTTAGGGTATTCTCTAAGCACAAGTGACATTACCATAATGGTTAGGATTTCAGAAAGAGTACTAGTATTAGATAAAGTGAATGAGTAAGTATATCTTAGTGTTTACCCTCCTCATTAGTACATGATGGTTTTATTGATATACTCACACTGACATTTCTGTTTTTAGTGTATAGATGGATCTAGTAGGCACCAAAGAGACAACAGGTTTGAAAGAAACGTCGGTGGTTCTCTGATTAAGATACTAGATAAAATGGGGGATTCAATGAGGAAACCCGTGGTTGTTCTAAACCAACTATCAAGGAGTCATGATCAACCACTTGAACCTTGGTATGATCTGTAATGCATCATGTACGAGATGACCAATCGATTTTGAAGTTCAGGTAATAATTATAAAGGTAACAATTAGAGTTTATATGATCCTTACATTTGAGGTAATTATGGGTAATTATATGTTATGATGGAAAATGAAAGGCATGAGATAAACATGAGGTTAAAATATGTTATGATTATTTTATCTCATTTTGGGTAATTTTTTAAGAATTATATAGTTTTGGAAAAAGGACAAAACACAGACCGTGTGACAACCCATCGCATCGGACAAAGCTGCGGGAATCAAACCCACAACCAATGTGCGACTGGTATTTATCGCCTACCACTGGACTACATGAAGTCCCTGGTTAGTTTGACTAATTATTTTTAGTTAGATGATTTTAGGAATCAAGAGTACATTTATTTTGGGTTATCTATGAAAATGATAAACCTATCATCGAGCATATGTGATTAGGTTATTTATTTTTCAATATGAGAATTTAAGAGCAACTAGTGTTATTTGGAGATAAAAGTTAATTTTTTCCTTGGAATACTATGTGACTAAATCCTTTAAATATTTGTGTTTCAATCTTAGTTTGGTTTACTTTGAGGAATTTTATGGACAAATTGATTATCGAATGGTTCTCATTGAACTTTGGGTTTTGTTGGACAAATTTTGGAGATTAAGAATAGATTTTCTTTTTATAAAGGGTTATCCTTTTCTGGATTATCTGATCTTGTACTAACCATTTTGGTTTTGGTTTTGGTTAATGTCTAAATACATGGGATGTATATAGTTCTCTTTTGTGGATTAGGGGATTCTCTAGATGTTTTTTATAGTGAACAAGTCTTCCTAAATGCTCATATTTTGGAGAATATATGAGTTTGTGTAAGAAATATAATAAAAGTTGAAAGTCAACATAATAAGTAATTATGTTTCCTTATGAATAAATTCTTCAATAAAAAAAATGTTGTCTATTAACTTTTCCTACTGGGGAATCGAATACCGTTTAACCCATCACATGTTTGTGATTTTCTTGTGGTTAACATTCTCCTTAACATGTTCTCTATCACTCTCCATCAGAACATGACCCTATGTTTTCTCCTCCATGTCCATATTTTCATACTTGGAATCCTTGTATGGGTTAACTCCGGTGACCTTTGTACTTATCTTTCTTTATTTTTTAAAGTGATTGTTTTACCGACTCTTGTTCTGATGTGGGACATTCAAGGATGTTTCCGAGCACAATTTTAAAATCGCGAGGATGCAATTCCCAAAAGGGGGGGGGAGGATGTAACAACCCAGGTAAATAAAGAATATGACATTTTTATATTTATCCATATTTGTGAATAAAATATTAATATTACTTTAAAGGGTACGCTATGCTCGATGGCATACCCAATACACAACAATGAGTTTCTTGGGAATCTTACGTTGCACTCTAATAATAAAATAATATTATTTTAAATGTTAGTTAACGCCTAGCCGTTGTAATAGTGGGAATGAATAGAACTAACTACAAAATTATTATATCTCTTTTCCAAATATTTTTACTCTTTACAACAAATTTTAGAGGATTAAAAATGCGAATGAATCCAATTTTAAGCGTAAACATTCTAATATTCATTAAAAGGTCGATTAACCTCCTTTTGATGGCGAACCTCTTTTAAATACCATTTTGACAATTTTATGTGTTATATTAGAAAAAATTAAATTCTTCTTTAGAATCGTGACATCAAAATTTACTTTGTGTAAATTTTTGGTATTATTCCGATAAAGTTCATTTTTTAATGAATAGTGAAAAATGTTGTATTTTTATTCGAAACCAATTTTTAATCTAATTTATTTATATGATTATATTATCTTTTTAATTGGTTTTAAAGTGAAATTAGAATATATTTTTACCATTTAATCCAATAGTGAACGTTGGAATTAATTTCACTTTTAAATCGGACTTAAACTAGTGTAAATCTTTTGATACATTTTGTTTCATAAAAACACGGTATTTGTTTTGACAGCGGGAGTTAATTATTAAATTAATTAATACAACTTATATGTTTTGAATTTTTTAAAATATACATCATTTTTTAATTTGGAATATCAAATATAGCTTAGGGTGAATTTTTGGTAATTTTCTGAAAAACTTCAAGTTTTGATAAATAGTTAAACCACTAAGTGGTACTTATAAAAACTGATTTTTCCGTTTAAATGAAAATTTTCCATCTTTGTGTTTTGAATTTAAAAAATCCAACATACATGGTATTCAATAGGAAGTAAAATGTGGTTCAATGTTATTAGAATAATTTTTTGGTGAATAGTAACTTATTAAGTTTTTAATCGTGATTAGAGGTAATTAGTGTAATTTACGTTAAAAATAATGTTTTAATAATGTGAAATGACATAGACACATGTCCAAACCTCATTTGATGTCTCATGGACGACCAAAAAAATCCATGGGTCAACTTGGGGACCCCATGGAGACACATTGGTTGGAAAATGACATAAATAACTTTTTATTTAATGTTAAAATAAAAATGTCACAAGCATGAGATGTTTCACTAAAACAATTTTTAAATGGGGTTATACAAGTCATATTTTTGACTATAAATATTATTTAGAAAGATAAAAAGATTTCCTACATCATGTTATTTTTTTTATAAATTTTATACAATAAATAAATTAAATTATTTATGACATCATGGTGATGCAGCAATTACCTATTTATTTAACGATTTAAATAAAATGAAAAGATAATGTAAAAACTAAAACCTACACTTGTAAAAAACCTATTTTATGGGTATATTTAGAACCCTTATCACCTTATCATAGAATTATATAAATGTGAGACCTTTTAAATCCGAAACTCATTTCCAAATAAAGTAACATTTCTTTACTTTCCAAGAGTGCCTCTTCTCTCCTCTTATAAAAGGCCCTCACCTCTACCTCCTTACCCACACTTCCAAAGACTTTGTCTCAGACAACCCCTGCTCATGTTTCCTCTCCACACCCCTCTATTACTCCTAGAGGCCTCACTTTGGGCAGAAGTCTTCCCAAGGAATCCATTGAGCACAAATCAAAAAGAGTTACCCGATTTTAAGGTAATGTCTTCAATTGTGTTCTTTTGTTTCATTTTGCTTCTCCAACCCCCTAAACTCTTTTTATTAATTTCTTTTGTAACAAATAAATTATATTAAATATACTAGGATGTTTTTATATGAATAATTCGAGCAACACTTACACACACCTACATCAAATGGTTAAAGAACATACTGTTTCTATGGATGGTGAATTTCTTCCTCATGAAACGTTGATTGTTCAACACTCATATAACACCTTAAAAGGTGGACATTAATTTGTCACTATATTTATATATGATATATAATATGTTTATGGTTTACTTAAGCTTCTGTATTTTCCTTTTGTGGCATACCTTTATGGTTTCCATAGTGGTTAAACACGATAATTTCATTTTAGGAAGTGCGGACTACCGCCCCCTCAAAGTGATTTGATTCGTTAATGACATTTTTGGGATATATAAAGGATGTATTTAAAGTTATTATATAGGGTGTATGTTACATATAAATGATGAATATAATTCTGGAATTAAAATATACATTCCTCTCATTTAGTTCTAATTCCATTAATATGACATAGAAATGAAAGCAGTGTTCATGCGTACGTACGGCTTACCATCTCCATGAACGGTGAATTTCATTTCTTACCTCTAAATGATTATGTAATATTATAAATACTTGTATATTCTGGATATATATGATATATATTATATCCAAATCTTGAATATCATTCTGTTTATAATGAACCTTTTACCACACAAACAACATGTAATTGTAAGAAGTCCACTTTCGACTTAAGAACCAAATATCGACAAAAAAACATTATTAACATAAATTAATACATAATGTTTATAACATGGAAATAAGTGATACAAAAGGAATAATGAACTTGAAAAAGTATCTTAATCAAGTATAAATTAACTCACGTTTATTATTCAGGACGTTAAAGATCGATCGAGTCAAGTCGGACCCGAGGTAAGGGATCCTACTCCTCTCTTTCTTTTTAAGTACACTCTTTTATGTCTTTCATTTTAAGATCATATTTCTTGTGATTGGGATGTTATTTTATATTACTCTTACTATAATTTTTATGTTCATATGATGAGACACCCTATTCTCTCTCATCAATCCATTTTGGAAGTTTTGAGTGGCGCCGTTAGGCTGCTGAATATTTGTAAGAGATCTAACCTCTCTCTTTCTTTTTAAGTACTATCCTTTATGTCACTTCTTTTAAGATCCTATTTGTTATGATGGGGGGTGTTGTTTTATATCCCTCTTTCTTTAAATTGTATTGAAATATGACGAGAGACCCTATTTGATCTCATCAATCCATTTTTGGAAGGTTTAAGTGGTGCTGCTATGCTGCCGAGTTTTCGTAAGGGAATTTTCATCTCACTTTTATTCCCATGAGATTTATGCGAAATTTGCCACAATTTACATTTAGTGGTGTATTTACTGCCCATTATTTTACTCATTATGTAATATACTTTCATTTATGAGTATTTACATCAATGTTGTATTTTCCTTCTTTCACGGGGTGTATGTTTCGAAAGATACCCATGTCGGTAAGGAAATCTTTCACCCTCACCTTTTTAAAAGACTTATTTTGTTATGTCTTTTTATTCAGATAAAATTATGTTGGGATATGTTCTTCTATATCCTTATTGATTTAAATTTTATTTCCAAGTGATGATATACCCTTTTTATCTCTCATCAACTCATTTTCTGAATTTTGTAGTGACATCGTTAGGCTGTCAAATTTTTGCAAGGGATCTTCTTAACCTAAATTTGATTCTTTGGGATAAACTTGTACTCCTTGAATATGTTGTTCTATGAATATGTGTGAATAACCTCTGATTGTTTTACACTTAATATCCACTTATATTTGGTGTTTTTTTTCACACATAATTATGTAATTGATTTATCCTTAAACCAAGGATACCATCTTTGTGTGGGACTTCGTCTCAATCTTATTTCATTGAGGCATATTTTGTTTTATACAAAACCTTATTTTATATGGTGTATAAACCCCTTTTACTTTTACATTTATCCAAAAGGAATCTTTTTTATACTAAGCGTTTTACTAAACGACAAAAGGGAATGATTTTGTCGTACTTATGCGGTGACAATGACTTCTCCGCCGCTATGACCATTATTTGACTTTCGGCTTCCTCTAAAAGCCATACCTTTTTTTAAAAGAAAAATAAATACCATGTTTTACTTTTCTTTTTTTTGGTATTGAAAATGGTTTTCATAATGTTTTTATATCAATGTGTTGTATTGATATCTTGTGATTGAAATGTGGAAATGTTATGTTTCCTATATCTATGTTTTATGTGTTACGATTATGTTGAGGTTCTTGGGAATTATTATGAAGATGGGTGGTTCTGTGATAAACTAAGGGTGGGTGAGCCCGATATAGCTCTCCAATGAATTGGGTAATGCGAAGGAGTGAAACATTAAGTTTTCTCCAAAGATATTTAGGGAATATACTGTGGTGGGTATTCTAAACGTAACCAAGCGGGTTACTCCCTACGTAAGAATGTTATGAATGCCTCAAGTTACCTTTTATGTCTTATGATTTCTATGATTTATTCATGATTTGATGAGGTATGTTAAAGTTCTTATGTTTTATGGGTAAAGTATGATTTAATTCTTATGTATACATGTAGTCATGTTTCCTTTCCATATTTTTATATCCCTTACTGAGCTTTTTATGCTCATCCAAAGTTTTTGAAATGTTTTTCACAGGTCAAGGGAAGGGTACATGATATGATTATAGTGTCAAGGAAGTGTCAAGAAATAATCCATATATTATTTTAAATATGTTTTCGTTGATGGGAAAAAATGAATACTATCTTTTATGTAACCACTTTGTTTAAATGTGGAATGTAATGCAAGTTTTATGATTTAATTCTCTAAAACTATAAACCTGAAAAGATCCTTAATGTGTAATCTTGTAATATCTCAAGATTATGTAAGGTTTAATGCTGGGGCCTTATATATGTTATTTAACGCCTAAATAATAAATTTATGTTAATTATTAACATTGATAAGAAAACATTTCCTTGTTCAATATTCCTTTTATCTTATATAATAAAATAATATATACAATTAGTTAATCAATTAATTTCATATCAGACTTTCGATGATATCTATCTCATAATTTTAAAGTGATTTTGGTACATTTACAATATTTAAAGTTGTCATTATATAATTATATCTAGAATAATAATCATGAAATAATTAGAATTTTTATATATTAATTAAACTTTTAAGAAAAATTATAAATGATGGTGATGAAAATTAAACTAGGTTACAATCATGGAGATGGTTGGTTGTGTGTACGCATTAGTAAAATTTCCATTTTTTTAAATCATGATGGAAAGAAGGTAAAAATTATTTTATAACAAAAAAATTATAATTATTAAATAAATAAAAAATTAAATTTTTAAAATTAATTTATATAAACCATCAATATTATTCGATGATGAAAAAAATAATATCATGTTGTGGAGGTAGAAGTCTACACATATATGTAATAATAATGTTCTCATTTTTCACAGATCTGAATGGTAATAAAATTTATGACAGAAAAAATTTACATAAATATAAACATATCATGAAAATAATATATATAAATATATAAATTAAATCCATAATTATATTTAATTTTTAAAATTGATGATGGAAAATTAATTACATCGATTCGTGATATAGTAGTCCTCTGCACGCATAACAATGGTTTTGATTCCAATTTGATTGAAGAGGATAAGGATTAGATAATTCAATTAACATAATAAAATATTAGTATATGGTACGTATTTATTTTATTATATAACCTTTCATGATTAATATTTTAAGGAGTTGTACGAAGAAATAAAGAAAAATTATCATTTAAGAATGATACATCTTATTCGGACAACCTCTTTAGGTTTTAACCAAAATCCTTCCAAGGAGGGTTATATAATAAAAAAGTTGCTTATATAATATGGTAATGGGAGTATATAAAATACTTTAGTAGGTATTTTCCTAACCAAACTAGTTTTTATGTGTTACAAAAAGTGAAGATTAGATCCCCTTTATAAGTGAGGGGAGAGGTAATTTTGGAATTCGTTAAAATATGTAATTAATAAAAATTAATTTTCATAGATAAGGAGATAAAAACTAATATAACTAAAATATAGCGTTATTATGGGTCAAAATAATATCATAAAATAATACGTTAATTGTTTTAGGTGATGTTTTCATCATTATCATTTGGATTTTACGCATGTTAACGCTTTTTTACAATTACTATGATAATAAGGTTTCTTACTCTTAACGGGCCAATATAGTTAATATAAAAGGAAAATTGGTACAATAATGGAAAATATTTGATATTTTAAAACATGTATCTATAAATTGTCTAAATAATGTTTTTTTATAAATTTTAAATAATTTAAAAAATATTATTTATTATAAAATAACATTAATGTCAATTTTGGTAATATTTATTAAATTTGAATTCGAAATCAACATGGCAGTAAATAAATAAAAATATTTTATATTAAAAACTATATAAAATGTTATATTTACCTAAAAATTTCATGTCACAAAGTAATTATTTCAAATTATATTTAATTTCATTATTTTTAAAATAATTTATTTTATTCTTCATTTAAGTTAATAAATATTATGTCATTGTTGCGTAATCATTTAAGGAAAATATTTCATTAGTAAAAATAAAAAATAATTCTTCATGAAAAATTAATTATTTATCTTTAAAAATAATTTTTATAACTTAACATAAGTATTTTCTATCCCTATAAAAAATATTATTGTAAAGAACCGTAAAATTCAAGGGAAATTTTTTTCCTAATTTTCTTTGGGATTTTACAAGAACGCAGTTTCAGACGGCACTTGATTCAGAGGCCCGGTGTGCCCGTAATTTCTATCCGAAGTTTAGCTCGGGTACGTTCAGTGAACGAAGGAGCGGGAATTCCTATCTATTGAACTGGTGCTCGGAATCGAATTCTGAGGGCACCGCTGGAACCGTAGCGCCGATAATTGGTTAGGAACACCTCTTCCGGAGTTGCGTTTTCACGAGAGTTGATGATAAAAATTGTGGAAGTTTAATTTATATTTATTCTACAATTTTTATTTTTACTCTAAGTGTTTAATCCTTGGAATGGATGTTGGGTAACTACCCAACCTCCCTTGGGAGGTTATGAGGGTGGTGGGGCCCACACGAACCCCAACCCTTCATATCCTCTAACCCCCTCAACTCCCATTTAATTTTGATAACTTAAGTTGATTAACTTATGGAATTAATGAGGTGAGTTAATGTGGAATTCAAACACTTGAATTTCAAAAGCCTTGTTGTGTTAATAAAATAAGTTGAGAACTTATTTTATTTGGGTTGGTGTGTTAAGTTGTTTGAGAGCCTTGGAGAAAAAGCTAATGAAGTCTTGAGTTCTTCTTTCTCTTTGACGAAGAACGCGATGAACGAACGATCACCGACGTGGAGCGTCGAGCCCTCAGAGACCGTCTTCTGCGACACCGACCCGCGACGCGACGTCTTCTTCCATGACGTTCTTCTTCCACGACGTCTCTTCCGCGACAGTTTTCGTTGATGAAATCTCCGTCAATGTCTTCGAATCCTCGCTTCGCGACGCCGACGTTCATCATCTCTTTTATCAAGGTAGGGGTTGTTTATTTAATTTGTTCGTGTTTATCACCTTGTCGTTCTTTGTGAAAATACGACAAATTATACCGATTAACGAGAGGGGGGTCGGACCTCACAATCATGGTCGACTCTCCTCCTTTATCCTTGTTTGATACTTTGTGTTTTGTACGGAATGGCGTGGTGTCGTTGCACTACGCGGGAATCACACGACAAGTAATGGGCGGCGCCGTCGCGCCGCGCAGTGAAGTTGAACAAGGACGCGATGCCGTCGCGCCGCATCGAAGAAAACCGAAGACACCGTGGCCGGAGCGGGGCCACAGCGGAAGGGCGCAGTGCCGACACTCCGCGCCGGAAGAACTAAGCCGCAGCCGGTTCCGGGCCGCGACGGAGTAGGGAGACCGGTGGCCGGTTCCGGGCCGCCGGTGTCGGCGAAAGAGAAAGGACCGGCCGTTGCCGGTCGTTTTCGGCAGAATCGACCGGCCAGTGCGGGCCGGCCGGACAAAGGGGAGTCCGGGGAATTAATTCCCCTGGCCGGCCTACAAAAACGGCCCTGTTAATTGGGGGGCCGCGGTTACACCAGGGGGGCAGGCCCCCCCCCCCCCCCCTTGCCAATGGCTCGGCCGTTGGCCGAGCTGGCCAGCGCGCTGGGCGAACTGTGCCCAGGCCGGGCCGTGCCACGCCGGGCCGGGCCGCACCCAGCCGGGCCGGGCCGACCGGGGGGTCTAGGGCCGGGTCAGTTCGGGCCCGATACCCCCATTTTCGGACTGTCTTCGGTCTATTGCCCATAACTTGGGCTACGAAACTCCGATCGATGTACTGTCAGTTGTGATGCGATTCTTGAATCACGATGGTCATTTAGGTATATCGCACTCATGGTTTTAGAATACTTTGAGTTCAGCCGGGTTGGTTCGTACACAAAACCAACCGGGCCCTCGGTGCGGAAACATTCATACCTTAAGCTCCGGATGTATGAATGACGTGTTGTCGACTTTGTTGGTTTCCTCTTAGTGAGACGGATCTTTTGACTTACTCCACCTGAGGTTTGGATGCAGGTGGAGTACGGTCGGGTTGGTTTTGCCTTAAAAACCAACCGGCCCCCTGGGACAAAAAAGTCAATAACTCTCAGACCGGACGTCCGATTGATGCACCATCTGCGACGTTGAGTTCGTGATGACGATACAGAACTTTTGGATAATCAACTCTGGACTATGTGTTAGTTGATGTATCAGCCTCTCGGCTCGTGGAACAGACCCTCCCGAACGAGCTTGTTGTGTGCGGGAACCCTAGAGCTGGCTGCGATTGCTACTGTGACTGCGACGACGACTGTGCAGAGATTCTCAGTGGATTCGACGACGACGACTAGAGTACTCAGCGCTCCTGTGTGGATCAGTTCTACTGATCATGTGTGGGTCTGATCCTGTGTGGGTCAGCGCTCAGCGGTTCTGTGTGAGCCAGGGCCTACAGATCCTGTGTGGGTCCGATCCTGTGTGGGTTTGGGCGGGGGTTAGTACCTATCGATCCTTGGTGGGTCCGATGACTTAGATGGATCTGTGATCATCTCTATCGTCTTTTGAAGAAGTATACATGTGCGAGCTGAATCCTGTTTTACTTTCCTGTGTGGACTGTGTTGTGCTATCCTTTGTGGATTTACGTTTTGCTTTCCTATGTGGATTGTGTTGTTCTATCCTGTGTGGATTACGTTTTGCTTCCTGTGTGGAATATGTTTGCTTTCCTGTGTGGACTGGGTTGTACTTGGGCTCAGATGTTGGAGCCGAATGAGAATTGATGACTTAGGTATATGTATGAGCATATACCTAAGCAGTGTCAGATGTTACTTCGTGATTGTATCTTTCCATTGTGGTTTATCCTTTGTGGATTTTTTGGAGACCTACGGGGGTCTCGGGGTACCTACTGAGTAGCTTATACTCACCCCTGCACGGGCTATGCCCTCACTACGTTGTGTAGGTTGCAGACGACAGACAGTGCTGATTGTGGTGGAGGCTTGCGGAGAAGGACGGTACATGGAGGTGGACCCCTAGGCGGGACGTACTCGGAGCGGTAGGCTGGACCCGAGGAGTAGTGGAGTCTTTCTGTACCCACCCTTCTGGTGTGATTCCCAGTGGATAGCTCGTCGTTACGGCTTTACCTTTCAGTTGCTGTTTTCCCTTTCGAGTTGTACTTTACTTTTAGTTTGGGTTTGTAAACTGGCCCACTTACCTTTCCGCACTTAATCTTGTAACAGCTCTTACATAGTGTTTACTTCTACTAGTTGTTTACTCTGTGGTGTTAGTTTACTTTACAAAGGAAATGCCTTCCCTTTTTATAGGGATTTACGCCTTGGTGCTAGTCGCCAGCCCCTGGCCTATGGAAGGCGGGCTTGGGGTAGTCATGGAACGGGCCCCGAGGATAGGTCGTGACAAATTGGTATTAGAGGAGTTTGGTTCTACCGCAGACTCTGATCATTTTCTATGTGATGCAATAGTGTTTAGTGTATTGAGTGTGGTTATCAGTCCAGGGAGTCCAGTGTTGGTACAGTGGCCGACGTATCCGTACACCAGGACCCTGACTTCTGATTTCCGACTTAATGCACGAAAACATTGATTGCATGTGTGTTTCAAGTTTTCTTTGTGATTACTTTGTATCAACTCACCAGGTATACTGTTCGGACCGTGGCGCACCTGTTTCCTTTTCAGGATGGCCCCACGACGGCAGCCAGCTAGGGTTCCGAGAGTTGAGTGTGACGACAGCCCACCTAGCGATGAGGCCTCGGTGCAGGGCCCTTTGTCAGCAGTGGGACCGGTGGTAGCTCTACCCGACGAGCCACCGATGCTTCTAGCACCAGCCGCTGACGATGCACAACGCCTCAGTGCACTGCATGAGTTCCAGCGCCAGCGACCACCCAGGTTCCGCAGAAGACGGACCCCCAGGCAGCCGAGGACTGGCTGGAGGTAGTGGTGAGAGTTTTCATGTTAGTGAGGACACCAGCAGACCTCATGGTGATCCTCGCAGCGAGCCTACTGCACGCAGCAGTGGGCCGATGGTGGAGCTTGATACTCCAGGTGCACGATGAGGCATCTTTTCTCTGGATGGACTTTGAGAGCCTCTACCACTTAGAGTTCGTCCCAGCCACCCTCTGTGTGGTGCGCATCCAGGAGCTTCTTCAGCCACGGCAGGGTAGCATGACAGTCGCCCATTACTCGGCGAGATTTACCGATCTCTCGCGCTACTCGACAGACATGGTATGTGACCCATTATTCCGGGCCCGGACCTTTGAGCAGGGATTGAGACATGAGATCAGGGCATCACTGATCTCCCTCAGCATTCCGACTCAGACAAGTGTACTAGAGTGAGCCCTTTTGATCAAGAGCTTTCTTGCTGAGTCTACACCAGTGTCGAGACCCACCGCAGGGCAGCACGTAGTAGAGTCTTCTGCAGGTGGTAGTTGACAGATGACTCATGGGTCCAGGAAGGCCAGACCCTCAGGAAGATGACCTCAGGACACTGGCTCAGTAGTGCGGGGCACACACCACGGAGAAAGTCTTTCGAGAGGCAGGCAGTGCTACTCATGCGGCGGGTAGGGCCACATGGCTCATGATTGACCGACCCGCCGTTCTGAGGAGCAGCAGACGGTTGAGGGACCACCGAGGCAGAGTCAGAGGGTTGAACGAGGTGGTTCGCAGGGAGGAGGCGGACGAGGCAGAGGAGCTGGCCGAGCAGCAGGTGGGGGGTGATGCTTTGAGGCTCTACCACCACCACCACCGGGAGGTCCACCCCGACCACAGGGAGCTGGCGGGCAGAGATAGGCACATCTCCAGGCAGTAGAGGCCTACGACCACGGCGTGCCCGATATGATTCGAGGTACTATCTGTGTCTATTCCACCCTTGCTATAGTTCTTATAGACACAGAAGTGAGTCACTCTTTCATATCTGTTGCCCTTGTTCGGAGCTCGGAGATTCCGACAGAGCCGTTGGCTCTATCCTTACGTCTAGAGACTCCTACGGGAGCAGACTCGATGATTACGCACTGGTGCCGGTAGTGTGAGCTTACTCTAGGAGGCGAGAGCTTTGGCTAGGATCTTCTTGTAGCAGTGTTGAGGCCTTACGACGTCATCTTGGGCATGGATTGGTTGTCTACATTCCATGCACAGATTGACTGTATTAGGCGCAAGGTGCGATGTGTATACACCGACGGGAGCAGGTTCACCGTCACCGGTGAGAAGGGAGCCTTCGCAGCAAATGATGGACTTTCACAGAGGAGAGTACAACCCATCACTCATCAGTTGGATAGCCTCATACTAGGAGAAGTTGACGTACGAAGTCCTGGTTTTCCTGCAGTGGTGGATTAGTATGCGGACGTCTTTCCCGACAACGTTCCAGGGCTACCTCATCGCAGAGAGGTAGACTTTTATATTGACATGTACCTCGGGATATCCCCAATATCAACTCCAGCATATTGGATGGCGCCCGCTGAGCTTCGAGAGGTACTGGTACAGTTGGAGGACTTGCAGGGTAAGGGGTTCATCTGACCCAATGTTTCACCCTAAGCTTCCCCGATATTGTTCGCCAAGAAGGCGGACAGGAGCTTGCGACTCTGTGTCAACTATCGTCGCCTGAACTAGGTGACAGTGAGGAACAAGTATCTGCTACCGAGGATTGATAACCTCTTCGATCAGCTCAAGGGATCACGGTGGTTCTCAAAGATAGACCTCAGGTTAGGATATCATCAGCTCAGTGTTCGAGACGAGGACGTGTAGAAGACTGCTTTCAGATATCGGTATGGCCACTATGAGTTCTTGGTTATGCCTTTCGGTGTAACTAATGCTCCATCAGTGTTCATGACCCTCATGAACATTATCTTTCAGCTATACCTCGATCGATTTGTTATGGTCTTCATCGACGACATTTTTATTTACTCGACGACTGAGGAGGAGCACGCCTACCACTTACGGGTTGTACTAGACACTCTCCGAGATCACCAGCTTTATGGTAAGCTCTTGAAGTGCCAGTTCTGGATACGTGAGGTCCACTTCTTGGGATACGTCATCTCGGAGGCGGGAGTTGCAGTGGATCATGCGAAGATCGATGTAGTGCTAGCTTGGGAGCCACCCAGGAGCGTGACAGATGTGCAGAGTTTCTTGGGACTAGCTGGATACTATCGGAGATTTGTGCCAGACTTCTCCAGAGCTGCGACACCAATATCAGATTTGACGAAGAAGGGGAAACCCTTCGTGTGGTCAAACAGATGTCAGTAGAGCTTCTAGGAGCTGAGACAGAGATTGACCAGTGCACCTATCTTGAGGTTGCCTGAGGAGGGAGCGGGGTACGTTGTCAACTGCGATGCATCAGGGACCGGACTCGGATGTGTCCTGATGCAGGAGCGGGCAGTGATCACCTATGGATCACGTCAGTTGAGGCCACATGAGCAGAACTATGCTACCCATGACCTGGAGTTAGCAGTAGTGGTCTTCGCTCTGAAGACATGTCGACACTATCTGATGGGTGAGCCCTTTATAGTCTTTTCTGACCATCAGAGTCTCAGATACATCTTCTATCAGAAGGACCTGAATCTGAGACAGCGACTATGGCTCAAGTTCCTCCAGGACTATGACTTTGAGATCATCTATACTCCTGGGAAGGGGAACTTGGTAGCCAATTCTCTTAGTAGGAGGACGGTAATTCAACTACTTGAGGAGGCGACAAAGTAGCTAGCCTTTTTGTAGACATCTTTCGTGGATAGAGATAGAGCATCCTTGTTTCAGTCTCTCATAGTCACTCCACCACTACAGCAGCGGGTCAGAGAGGCACAGCGTGGGGACACTGACTGTGAGACGTGGCGTGCATAGATATCCTCAGGACAGGCACCTGATGGTTTCTCCTTTGGAGCGGAGCACGACATCCTTTTCAGAGGACGTACCTTGGTACCCGTCGCTTTACGAGAGGAGGTGCTGAAAGAGTTTCACACTTATTCTTTGGAGGTAAATCCTGGAATGGGAAAGATGTACCAGGACCTCAGACGACAGCACTGGTGGCCGGGAATGATGAAGGCTGTAGCAGAGTTCGTTTCTCGATGCCTCACCTGCCAGTATGTGAAGGAAGAGAACCAGGTACCAGAATGCTTGGTACATCCCTTAGAGGTCCTAGAGAGGAAGTGGGACGGGATATCTATGGACTTTGTGACTGGACTTCCACGCACTTCCAGAGGTCACGACTCCATTAGGGTGATTGTCGACCGACTAACCAAGTCGGCGCACTTTCTACCCATCAGAGAGCAGGTCTCAGTGGAGGGCTTGGGATGTCTCTACATTCAAGAGATTGTATGGCTTCATGGTGTTCCATCATCTATCGTCTCTGATTGAGATGCTATCTTTACTTCCTGGCTTTGGAAAGGGTTGTAGGAGGCGTTTGGGACGCAGCTACGTCTGAGCACAACCTTTCACCCTCAGACGGATGGTCAGACGAAGAGGACCATTGAGACTCTCGAGTACATGCTCCAAGCATGTGTCCTTGAATTTGGTTGCAGCTGGGAGGACCACCTACCCTTGGTGGAGTCCGTGTGCAAAAACAGCTACAACTCCACCATCGGCATGGCACCATACGAGGCGTTGTACGGCCGACCTTGTAGATCTCTTTTGTGCTGGACATACCCTGGGGAGTCAGCACTTGTGGGACCAGAGATGGTCCAGGCCATGACAGAGAAGGTCTAGGTCATCCAGGAGCGGATGAGGACTGCTCAGAGCTGGCAGAAGTCATATGCTGATAGGAGGCGTAGGCCACTAGAGTTCGAGGATGGCGACCATGTCTTCTTGCATGTCTCACATCGACATGGATTACGGAGATTTGGTGAAGGTGGAAAGTTGTCTCCATGATTCATCAGACCATTCCAGGTCCCCAGCAGGATTGGCGAGGTGTCTTATCATCTGGCTCTACCACCTCAGTTGCACCGGGTGCACGACGTCTTCCACGTATCTCAGCTGAGGAGATACGTGCACGACCCGACACATATCATTGACCATGGAGAGCTTGACGTAGATGATGGGGAAACTTTTGCGGAGGTCCTAGTGGAGATCGAGGATCAACAGGAGCGGGTCCTACATGGATGGTTTATTCTTTTAGTGCGCATCAGATGGCAGCACGGGAACCTCCAGGAGAGCACTTGGGAGAGGGAGGCTCAGATGCATGCTCAGTACCCACTTTTGTTTCCCTAGTTTTCGATGTATCTTTATGGGGACGTAAATCCCTGAGGTGGGAGTAATGTAAAGACCCATAAAATTCAAGGGAAATTTTTTTCTTAATTTTCTTTTGGATTTTACAAGAACGCAGTTTCAGACGACACTTGATTCTGAGGCCCGGTGTGCCCGGAATTTCTATCCGAAGTTTAGCTCGGGTACGTTCAGTGAACGAACGAGCGGGAATTCCTATCTTTTGAACCATTGCTCGGAATCGAAATCCGAGGGCACTGATGGAACCGTAGTGTCGGTAATTGCTTAGTAACACCAGTTCCGGAGATATGTTTTCACCAGAGTTGATGAGATAAATTGTGGAAGTTTAATTTATAATTATTCTACAATTTTTATTTTTACTCTAAGAGTTTAATACGTGGAATGGAAGTTGGGTAACTACCCAACCTCCCTTGGGAGGTTATGAGGATGGTGGGTCCCACACGACCCCCACCCCTTCATATCCTCTAACCCCCTCAACTCCCATTTAATTTTGATAACTTATGTTTATTAACTTATGGAATTAATGAGGTGAGTTAATGTGGAATTCAAACACTTGAATTTCAAAAGCCTTGTTGTGTTAATAAAATAAGTTGAGAACTTATTTTATTTGAGTTGGTGTGTTAAGTTGTTTGAGAGCCTTGGAGAAAAAGCTAAGGAAGTCTTGAGTTCTTATTTCTCTTTGACGAAGAACGCGAAGAACGAACGATCTCTGACGTGGAGCGCCGAGCCCTCGGAGACCGTCTTCCGCGACAACGACCCGCGACGCGACGTCTTCTTCCACGAAGTTCTTCTTCCGCGACATCTCTTTCGCGATGGTTTTCCACGACAAAATCTCCATCAACGTCTTTGAATCATTGCTTCGCAACGCCGACGTTCGTCATCTTTTTTATCAAGGCAGGGGTTGTTTACTTAATTTGTTCATGTTTATCACCTTGTCGTTCTTCGTGAAAATACGACCAAATGATATCGATTAACGAGAGGGGGCAGGACCGCACAAACACGGTCGACTCTCCTCATTTATCCTTGTTTGATACTTTGTGGGTTGGACGGAATGGTTTGGTGCCATTGCACCACGCGGGAATCGCACGGCAAGTAATGCACGGCGCCGTCGGGCCGCGCCGTGAAGTTGAACAAGGATGCGACGCCATCGCGCCACGTCGAAGAAAACCGAAGACATCGTGGCTAGAGTGGGGCCATGGCGGTAGGGCGCGGTGCCGTCGCACCGCGCCAGACGAACTAAGCCGCGGCCGGTTCCGGGCCGCGGCGGAGCAGGGTGACCAGCGGCCGGTTCCGGGCCGCCAGTGTCGGCGAAGGAGAAAGGACCGGTCGTCGCCAATCGTTGTCAGTAGAACCGGCCAGCCAGTGCGGGCCGGCCGGACAAAGTGGAGCCGGGGGAATTAATTCCCCCAGCCGGCCTACAAAAACAACCCCCTTAATTGGGGGCCACGGTTACACCAGGGGGGAAGGCGCCCCCCCCCCTTTGCCAACGGCTCGGCCGTTGGCCGAGCTGGACAGCGTGCTGGGTGCGCTGTGCCCAGGCCAGGCCGGGCCGGGCTGGGCCAACCCAGACCTAGGGCGGGTCGACCCGGTTCGGGGCGACCGGGGGGTCTCGGGACGGGTCGGTCTGGGCCCGAAACCCCCATTTTCGGACTGTCTTCGGTATTTTGCCCATAACATGGGATAAAGACCTCCAATCGACGCACCGTCAGTTGCGATGCGATCCTTGAATCGATACGGTCGTTTCGGTATATCGCACTCAAGGTTTTGGAAGACATTGAGTTTGTCCAGGATGGTTCGTACATGAAACCAACCGGGCCCTCAGAGCGGAAACACTCATATCTTAAGCTCCGGACGTCCGAATGACGTGCCGTCAACTTTGATGGTTTCCTCTTATTGAGACGGATATTTTGGCTTACTCCGCCCGAGGTTTAGATGTAGGTGGAGTACGGTCGGGTTGGTTTTGCCTTAAAAACCAACCGGGCCCCTAGGACGAAAAAGCCAATAACTCTCAGACCGGACGTCCGATTGATGTGCCGTCTGCGACGTTGAGTTCCTGTTGACGATACAGAACTTTTGGATACATCAACTCTGGACTATTTGTAAGTTGATGTATCAGCCTCTCGGCTCGTGGAGCGGACTCTCCCGAACGAGCTTGCTGTGTGTGGGAACCCTAGAGCTGGCTGCGACTGCTAATGTGACTGCGACAACAACTATGCAGAGATCCTCAGTGGATTCGACGACGACCACTACAACACTCAGCGATCCTGTGTGGATCAGTGCTACCGATCCTGTCTGGGTCCGATCCTGTGTGGGTCAGCGCTCAGTGGTTTTGTGTGAGCCAGCGCCTACAGATCCTGTGTGGGTCACTACGGGGGTTAGTACTTATTAATCCTTTGTGGGTCTGACGACTTAGATGGATCAGTGACCATCTCTATCGTCTTTCGAAGAAGTATACCTGTGTGAGTTGAATCCTGTTTTACTTTCCTGTGTGGACTGTGTTGTGCTATCCTGTGTCGATTTACGTTTTGCCTTCCTATGTAGATTGTGTTGTTCTATCCTGTGTAGATTACGTTTTTCTTCCTGTGTGGAATACATTTGCTTTCCTGTGTAGACTGGGTTGTACTTGAGCTCGGATGTTGGAGCCGAATGAGAATTTATGACTTAGGTATATGTATGGGCATATACCTAAGCAGTGTCGGATGTTACTTCATGATTGTATCTTTCCTTTGTGTTTTATCCTTTGTGGATTTTTGGGAGACCTACGGGGGTCTCGGGGTCCCTACTGAGTAGCTTATAGTCACCCATGCACGAGCTATGTCCACACTACGTTGTGTTGGTTGCAGACAATGGGTAGTGATGATCGTGGTGGAGGCTTGCGGAGCAGGACGGTACCTGGAGGTGGACCACTGGGCAGGATGTACTCGGAGCGGTAGGCTGGACC
Source organism: Viscum album (assembly GCA_963277665.1). NCBI lineage: Eukaryota > Viridiplantae > Streptophyta > Magnoliopsida > Santalales > Viscaceae > Viscum > Viscum album. The sequence goes on along the minus strand of OY728143.1, from coordinate 173,947,344 downwards.
CGAGGAGTAGTGGAGGCTTTCTGTACCCACCCTTCAGGTGGGATTTCCAGTGGACAGCTCGTCGTTGCGGCTTTACCTTTCAGTTGTTGTTTTCCCTTTCGAGTTGTACTTTACTTTCAGTTTGGGTTTGTATACTAGCCCACTTACCTTTCCGCACTTACTCGTATACCAGCTTTTACTTAGTATTTACTTCTACTGGTTGTTTACTCTATGGTGTTAGTTTACTTTACAAAGGCAATGCCTTCCCTTTTTACCGGGATTTACGCCTTGGTGCTAGTCGCCAGCCCCTGGCCTATGGAAGGCGGGCTTTGGGTAGTCACGACACGGGCCCCGAGGATGGGTCATGACAATTATAGATAATAAAATTAAGAAAGTGATATTTTTTTTCTTTATCCTTTACCTAAAAATTATCAAGGTTAAAATCAGAGAAATACTGAGAAAAGTGGAATTATATTATTTATATGGTTGTAAATGTATAAAATAAACACATATTATTGGATAAATATGCGTTTAAGGTTCCATTTTTATTCCTTATCATATTATTTTTACCCTTAGTTACTCGATTTACAGTTAAAAAAGTGATAATTATTTATTATAGTTACTATTCTTAATGAAACAAAATGTCATATTTACTAATTTTGGGCCACATAATTCAAAGTTTCTAATAAATCCTTATATATTCAATTAATATATACTTAAATTTAAAATTATCCCCGCAAGATCGGATGGAAAATATTGTTTTAAAAAAATGCCTTTTAAGTCCAAAATTGATCTTATATCAAAATATAGTATAATGATGATTCAAATGTAGTTAAATATATTATATCTTCCTATATAATAAATGTGTTACTTTTAAATCAAATTCGAATAATAATGGTATTTTTAAATTTTTTAATTCATTTTAAATAAATGATTGTTTTATAAAATGCGGTATTTTTCACTATTAACTGTGAAGTCAATATTTTTAGAAAAATATCAAAATTTTACACTAATATAATTTTGATATTATTATTTAAAAAAATATACACTTATAATAAAATATATTTTCTAAAATTTTTATAAGTTAATTATAATATTTTCTCACAAAAATCAATTATAATCATTTTTTAAGAAAATGAGTTTACTAAAAAATGAGTACTTATTTACTAAATAGTTATCAATAAATTCATATTGATTAGAAACATTATATATATTTCAAAAATTAGTTAATACCACTAATAACATTCATTTTAACAATGAGTTTATAATAGTAAAATTTATACACTAATATTTGATGGTTCGTTTTAATTTAGTATCATGCCTCATATATGCTATCGAACAATGTTTTGTTTTTCAAAAAATGTCACGATGTTAAATTCTATCCACTTTAATGAATTTAATCATCATAACAAGAACATTAATACATTAATAAATGGGTTTTCATTTTATAATACATTTTTTGAAATCCCACATCATAAAAATGGTTGATAAAACTATCTCATTAAAAGAGACAAAGGGAAGAATGAATGTTATCTGGAAGAAAATACAATGTTTTTAAATATGATAACATTAGTGTATAAAGTAAAAATATGAACATTCAGGAAAATGTATTTCCAAAAAATTAGAGTAAATTAATAGAAAACATTAATTACAAGAAATTGAACGATCATGAGAATGTTAACGGCCAAAAAACTAAAAAAAAGAGTCATAGAAAACACCATGAATTCATAAAAAATAAAGGTAATAGGGTGAAATTTTATGTTTTTCAGTACCTTTTTCTATATTTGAGTAATTATATGACCATATAACATATGGAAATTTACTTACATGATAAGTATAATTTCATCCATTAATCAATTCCCACCACAAATTCACTTTTTTCATCAAATGATATGTATTCAAGATGATTTTTTTTCAACTCCTCAATAACTAAAATTAATTTATAATAGATCAAATAATACAAAAAAGGATAAAATTTAATTCCTATTTTATTTATACATTATCAAAAAGAAAAATGTTTTTCATAGGGTATAATAATTTAAAAAATGAATTAACCTTCTGATGATGAAATAAAACCTTAATATATAAATCCTCATCAATAATAAAAAAATAAATTTATAATATTTTATAAATAATTAACATTACAATATTCATAACAAAGGTAAATATCGAGAGACTTGAGTTATTTGAGCAAATATTCGCCAAATTTTATTTTAACCACTATCTCTAAATAAAATCAGTCACTAAAAAACAATCATAATAAAATATATATGCCCTAATAATAAATTAAAATCATTTCTATAAATAACCTAAAGAACTATAAAGCCATATAAAATAATATATTATTCTAAAAATTAACACAATCCATAAGTGATTCATGATTCTTATAACAAAAACATCATTCACAAAAACAATATCGAACATAATTCTTGAATTACTGTACATAAATTCCTCAATCCTTCACCTAGATTATTAGTATAAAATAAGTATTTATTTTGTCTAAGAGTGAAACTTTATATTAGAGAATTGACTTAGATAATTCTCATGTTTCCCACATTTAATTCAATGAACTATAAATGGATCTCTAGGATGACATTTTTATCTCCATTGAACTCATAATTTTTCCTTAGCAATTCCTTGCTCTGTTCCCTTTTTTACCACACATAAAATGTCTTCCAACACTTTTAAGAAATTATCTTAACTAACTCTTACCATATTTTTGATATAAGTGAAATTAATATTTCTTTCCTCTGACATCTTATCCACTCAAGCTCTTAACAGACTCCATCATTCTCTTATTTGGTGATTTTGCGTGTTAGTTAAGGTATAGGTCGTTAATCAAATATTGTGATAACAGATTTCCCATAATAAAAATTAATTTTAGATTGATCTTAAACCTATTTGGATACTCATAATCACTGTAATATACATCACATAAAACATTGACATCATTCCTCCCAAATCAATAAAATAACTAAAATCATAAATCATAGTGTGAGAAAAAATAATCCTAAAACAGAAAAATAATTTATCGGATGTCTAAATCTTGACACTTTATTTTCAAAATATAACACCTTAGGATTAACTAAATACATTCATGATCATAATATATTCAGATTTTTCATGATGGTTCCTAAAGATAATGTGAATTAATATAAGAATATCCCCTGTGTGTCAAACCAAGTGTACAATAAGGCCACATTCCCCATGCACAAAATGTTGGTTGAGATATAGTCAACCAAATACTTATAGTGTTATTACCCCATAGATACACATGTGTTAAAAAAATTACCACATTTTTTTTACATACAGGTATTTATTGCGAGGAAAACACACAATCCCTTATAAAAACAAAAGGATTTTATCATATACTTATAATTATACCCATGGTCTTTATTTCATATATCTAATCACAGTCCACTAAAATAACTAGACTAGATCATAAATAAACGATAGTGATACAATCTTTTTACATATATTATCACATGTTTTTTAAAATAAACATCCAATAATCACAACCTAAACCTAATGAGGCCTCTTGTCATTTGAAGACTGCATATATAAAACTTTAACAAGAAATAAAAACATAACCTATTAATTTGTATTCACCATATTGATCTCCTAAAACTATATAGGTTAACTTGGGGAATATGTAAATTAAATGGGTGATATATAAATCCCATTAAGTGAGTACACTTGATAACAACGAATAACATGATATCATAAAATATAAGAATAGGGAATAGTCACATGGAATCATCAAATAAATAACAAGTTATTATAAGACCATGGTAACAATTGGAATTTTCAACAACATATAACATTAAATATTCATATATTAAGTGAAAATACTAATACAACATAACATGGTGTACAAATTCCCATAACGGAATAGGTTTATTTCAAAATCCCATACATAAAATCTCATAAGACAAAAATATTACCCAATTCATTGAAGTTATACGAGGTCGAACCCATCATAATATGTATATGATTATGTGTTACACAAAAAGGAAATCAGTCCTATTTCATAGATGAAATAATTTCCCCTAGAATGAAAATAATGTAATAATCATTCTATATATTGTATTCAAATAAGATTTCACAAAATATTAATTTGGTAAATAAACTTCATTCATGTATCACCCAATAATAGGAAGGTAGAATGATATATATATATATACAAGAGACATATATGTAATATTGATTATTTTCATAATTGATGAAAATTCATTTTAAAGGTCACAGAAATATTTATTTAAAATATACACTTTAAATTTCAAAATTTCTCCTTCAAAATCCAAAAAAAATATATTAAAAGTTTTTATCAAAAATAACCATGGATGATGGTAATGGAATCTTCAAATAATTGGGTATTTATAATTCAGGTAAATTATTTCTATTCTATAAACATTAAATTAAATGATTTTTTTCACACTTTTTTAAAAAAGGTAAAAAAGTATCTCATTCAGAAAAAATAGAATGATTCTTTTAAACCATTTTGAACATGTCAAATATGTGTAAAATTCATTTAATAAATCATTAAATAATATTAAAACATTCAATAATTTTTTTATACAAAACATAGAAATGAAATAGAAATATTCAATATCTAATGGAATATAAAAGATCAATATTACATACAAACGACATTATTGGTCTTTGTTTATTCAATAAGGTAAGAAGTGGAACCTAGAAATGTAAAACAAAATCATGACTATAAGTGAATAAAATAGAAGTGGATAATGAATATATAATTATATTTACCATCCATGTGATACAATGATAAAAATGAATCACATCACTTCTTGGAGGTTGTAGTCCACATGTACACATGAATGACATTGTAATTTTTTAATGAATGGATAGCTCAAAAATATGTGATATATTACTTTTCAATCATGATATTTATACCACCACAACCCATTTATCCACCCAAATAGTGCTTCTATACATGTTACAATAGGCCTTAATCCCACATCCCCATATTCCAATGGCTTATAACTAAAAAAAGTGGTATAGAGAGGTGATAATTATGAGACTCTACCCTCTGTTGATGATAATAGTAATGGACTATATAAATTTAAATCATCAGAAAATAAATATTAGAAGAAACTAGACCAGTAACCCACCCATGGTAGTAGAAGATTTATAGAAAAAAATTAAAAATAATAACCAATATCAAATAAATCACTTAATTAATTATACATCACAAAATACAAAAAAATTTCTAAAAGAAAACATGCATAAAAAATTTAATTCAATAGAATAATCAAAAAATGTTCACACATTTCTGACCACAATTATATAAATATAGTATCATTATGATTAAGAAATAAAAAAATTAGCTAAGGTAAAGACCCATGGTCCCTTTCGTTCTATCCCATGCTAACTCAATCTCAATGACCCATATCATGATCCCGAACCCTTACTTGATTTCAAAGACAAAAAATGTACATGAATCGTAAAGGGAATGTGTAGGGTGTGAGAAAGAATATTAATAGACCACCACAAATTTATTCCTATCCTAAATATGTGATAAAGAAGGTGTGTAGAAAATAAACTGAGCATCACATGTGTATCGAATAAATATACTTGATTCCATTATGATCAATAACCATAAAAAATGAATCACATATATCTTCCATTTATGATGTCATGGTAGTGAAAAGGATACTTAGAATAAACCAAACATATCCCTTTATGTGAATTAGTCCAAGTGAAATCTTAGGTACCACCTTTAAAAAAATCCCCCAGCACCTCATGCCAACCAACACCTCGTGTTCAACCAACATTCAATATCCCAAAGGCATGCCCCAATAATTAATACCTAGTCCCGTTGACCATAGCTCATAATAAAGACAATTGGATTAAATCATGATGTTTTGATGCCCAAAGATACATGTCATCCAAATAATAACACCATAATATCAATAATCGAGGCCCTAAGGAATGGAAATGATCATCCTCTAAAATAAATTCAATCACATTGACATCAATTTACATTGAACCTTAGCCCTCAACCAATGGTCTCAACATCGTCAACCAAGGGAACCTAACCATACTCATGGATTTCTAGGGAATGCACCTCCAATAACTTCTATAATCTGCATCTAACTAAATCGACTACCCACTCAAGTGTTCAACACAACCTCATCATCTAATTCCTACTATGTGCATAAGATTCAGATTGGAAAATTGGCTAACACATGTGAGCTGAAATAAAATGATTCTAATCCACATCAGAAGGAATCAAGTTCCCCTAGGACTATGCATCTCAATATATTGGCCAAATTCATCCAATCTCAGATGGTCAATACCTGTAACCTGATGGTCTTGTCAACTCAACTTGATAACCAAGTTACCCAACAATTGATCAACCTCACTCATCGAATCTCGGCCCCACCCAACCTACGATCACTTCGCCTCAACTTTGGTGGACATAACCACCTCAATACTCATCCCAAATCTATATAGTTCCCATGTAACTCATCAAAATAAATTTATATAATTAAAATAATCCAATTTAATTAAAATAACACATTTTCTAAATCTTCCCAAGGCCTGAAGTCTCTCATGATCAAGCATACCCTTTGGTATCTCACAGAGTCAATATATAATTTAAAAATATTTCCATTAAATTATTAGGGTATCGGTCAGACTACCCAATGGAATGATTCAATTATCCCCCCTCCCAAAATGAAAAATCAAAAAGAAAGTTTCTCACCACTTAACATCTGTTGGTAGACTCTCACACATATGATATTATCCTCTAACTCGAGCCAGTTTGGAATAAAAAAAATATAATAAAATCCTCTGAAAATAAGGTTAAATTACTTACAAAAAATCATCAAATTGTATGGTGGGAAAAAGGAAATGTTAATAATGTGGATTCAATAACATATTGATACACATTCAATACCATCGGTGTATTGAATAACGAAGATTGCGTGAATATTTGAGATCAACACCTATGAGGGGAATATAAAGTCTTCAACGAAAACATAGAAGATGAAATTGTGCCAAAGGAATAAAGAGGAGAGACCTTATTAAGGAATATAAGGGGAAAATGTTCCCATTTTAAGTGGTCCACACACTTATCTCACATGTTTTGGCTAACAGTGTGCATCCCATCTAGTAGCCCCTACCCAAGGATCCAACTTGCACAGTTATTGCACACAGTTTTCTAAACCATATGAAAACCATGTGAATCACCTATACAAAAAAAATAAAGAGGTGTTGCATGGAAATGAACCCCATCCTACATAGGTTTTCAATTTTTTCCCAGTGAAGTAGGAGGGATTCAACTTTTCTCCTTGGAGATGCATGGTTTTTCCAAACCATGTTCCCCTGTGTGAACACCAAGAAAAGATGGGTTGTTATCCTATGATTCACCCGAAACCCAATAAATAACCTAATTCAGTTCATGAGGATTAATAATCATCCAATATAAATTCTTTTAGTCAAATAAAATCTCATAATTAAGTTTCCATAATTAGGAAAATGGTTATTCTACCAAAAAAAACTCGGAAAATCCAAATGGGCAAGGAGTTCGACTCACTCCAAAATTCCGAAGATGATACATTCTTCCCACTTTAATATAGCTCAAACCTAATCTATAAAGAATAAATCCAAGATTTTATTGTACATACCAATCTCTCCCAAAACCCCATGGTCTAACTCGATCTTAATGTTTCCCGTAAACTCTCTCAAGACACTCCCTACTTTTGGATTTACCTACCCCAATCGCTTCCCAACACAAAACTCGGATAAAACCGATGGTCCACCAACCATACCTAGACTGAAAATTGATCCTATGATTAATCATAAATTATGAACCTCATCAGGTTCTCCGGATTCACACCTAAAACTCATTAGTCATAGCATCAGAGTAGATTTCTGTATCATGTCCATGTCACAGATGACAACAATGAGGTCTCTCATCTCATCATATGCTCAAAATCAGTCTTAGTGCCTTGCACCTCAAATAGAACCCATATCACATTGATGACCATATGATAATGCACCATATACAAGACATGCATCCAACAATTCTCACATACAATCCCATTGTCTCACTCATCACACCCACACACACACATGCATGCACACACACACACACACACATACTGGATTCCAGCTAATGCCAACTAACTAACCGGCTTCTGGTTAGTCCAAAACATATCGTTAATCTTTTGTACTAAAAATGAACATGGATTCCCAAGGTCCATGCCAGAATAATACAAAACCCAATAAAACCCACGACATTCCTGTAACATAGACCTGTTCACCATCCTACTCTAGACCTTGATGCTCAACAACATACACCTAGCCTAAAGACCAACTACCTTATGCAATAAATCCCAATGTTTCTACACCAACCATAGGCCACTAACCCCACTGATGTGTCTTGCAATATCTTCCATGACCACAATGTGAATCTATATCCAAAATACTATCTCTTAGTACCACTCTAGGTAAGACCTCAAATGCCTGATTCGACCCCAGTACTTGACAATCAGGTTTTGTAAGAATGATTATTATAGGACCTATCAATATTATTGAACTAACCTCATGATGGAACACCTTTAGTTCCTGATCATACTATGTCTACACCTGAACCGGTTGGCCACACATGTAGCATATCAAGGATGACCCACTATAACATGGTATACTTGATTCTTTAACCTGAACTCCCTACTATGACTCCTATCATCCTCCCATTCTATTTTATAACGAATCACCACCATAATAACTTAAAATCCTCGCCTAATTCGTATATGAATGATCCATTAAATTTCCATCAGAAATAAGCTCTTAATTCACTACCTCTATGAATGATGCCAACTTGAAGATGTTTACCTACAATTGAAAGGTGTTTTTTAAACCATCCTTGAAATGTCTGACCCTAGAGATGTCATCACTCACCATACCAATGGGATAAAATAAAAATCTATTAAAGTAATTACATAGTCTATAACAGACATATCTCCCTCATGTAGGCCCAAGAAATCATGAGCTCTATTTACCCTCAATATCTCCAGAAAGAAGTGATCAATGAAAATGTATGAAAAATCATTCCATCCCGGTCCCTTGTGTCTACCTACCTAAACCTAAACATTCAACCGATTCATAAGTAGTCCTCTGATCAACTACATATCCAGCATCACCCTTCGAATTGGGGGTGTCTCAACTTTCTCAAATTTCATCTTCATTGACTCTATATTGTTTTTATCCAATTTTTATGCACCCTCTCCCTAAAATAATGAATGGTGATATGACTGGAACTCACAAGTCAGGTACACCATTGAAGGCTCTACTCCCTGAGCTCCTTGTCAATCACCTAGATGAAACGTACTAGAATATCTCTAATTTTTTCATCAAGACACATCCCTAAATCTATCAAATATGGTGGATGGACTTTCTATAATGGATCCTATACTTAATACAACACATATGGATCATGTAATGTCTGATACTCTCGGATGACATCTTGACCTCCAGGGTTCTCAACCTGTGCGCGCTCTTGCGGTACCAAAACATCACCTGCCCAAATCCTTATTGGAGACCGTCTAGGTGGAATCACACAGAATACCAAAATAATGGTCATATATCCATATATATATATAAATATATAACTTATAAAGGTAATGAAGTAACAAGAATCACAGTCTCACTACCCTTACCCTTCCCCATCGAAACCATGTTCTTCGACATCAGGCATCCTGGCCCTTTACTCGCCCATCTCATAGCTAACGATCACATATAAATCCAGCCTCATGGACCCTCATAAACCCAAATTAGGGTCTTTATAGAGTATAAATTCATTTAATCTAAGTAAATTTCCAAAAAAGACAATCTATGAATGAAAACACTGCTTAAATTCCGTTTTTTCGTTTTATGTAGCTCATCCCAAATGCCTTGGGCCATACCAATCATATCGAACTACGTCACCCCAATTTGATGACAACTATTCCCAACATGGTGATCAAAATCACCCCCATATCATCATCCTTACCTTCTCATACTGGATATATCCTCATAAATTTAGGTATCACAGAGAAATAAACAATTTAAGAAAGGCACACATATATATAAATCATCATATGTGCCTATTCAGAGATTGTAAACACACTTCTCTTTCCATACTAGGATAAGGGCCACATGTCAAAATAGATAGTAACTACATTCAAGTGCTCCACTCAAGGTGGAAATCATATCATCTGCAAAAAGAATAAATAATAATAGCAATTCCAAAACCTGGAATCTATTTGTGTCCTATTTCCATGGGGTTGCAGTTACCCAAACAGGATATCAAAAACTAGTTCCAATAACATCCTAATATTATTTACACTATAAACCGAATAGTAAGTGTAAATAATAGGTAAAATAAATCCCTTTAGTACAAACAATAGCGCCATAATCTATTTAGCCACCAAAATAGTGGTTCGGGACTAGTGTCACTCTTCTTTAAGTGTTCCTCCCCATACATCAGAGATACTGAATTACAATGAGGCTATAAAGTGGCGATGGTGGGGAGACTATAACCTTTAGTGATGATAATAATAATGTTATATGTAAATATAAATAATAAGAAAATAAAGTCCATAAGACACTTCACCAGAAACACTCACATGGAGGAAGCACATTTATAACAGAAAATAATAATAACCAAGGTCTAGTAAAACAAATAAAGAATTAAATATCACAATATTCCATTAGTGTACACAACATTATAACATTCATAGAACAAAGTAAAAAAAAATAAAAAAAAAAGTGTCACCAGTGGCTGACCACCAATATATACATATAGTAGAAAGAGGATACATAAAGAAAAAAAAATACTTTTTCTGATATAATAACCCATGGAACCTTTTCATCTATCCAATTATAACAGGATATATAAGATGAATCTATTTAAATCAAAACTTTACTAAATTTCAATGAAATAAAATCTACACATATCATGAAGGGCCCGTGTAGGGTGTGAGAAATAATCTTAGTAAGCCCCCACTAACGTGTTCCTATCTTACATTTTGTTATAAAGCTGGTGTGTAAAAAAAATAAGCACATAAACATAATATAAATTAACATTATTAACTTTTTCTCAACACCCAGAAGGAATAAATCATCTCTTATGGCCATTACTAGTATAATAATATTGGAGAGGATCCTTATCCTAAATGAAAGGCATGCCTTGAAGTGAATCAATCCAAGGGAACCATGGGGTTTCAATCTAAAATACACCATTGCAACCTCATTACAACAAAGACCTAATGTCCAACCAATATCTTATATATCGACGGAATTCCCCAATAATAAGTACCTTGTCACACAGACATCAATTGATAAGAATCCTTGTCGACTCAAAGAACAATGTCCTGAGGCACATTGATACTGCCCTCCAAATAATAACACTTTTGGCTCTAAAGTTATCATCCTGATGTAAGACGACTTTCATCCTCCAAAATAATTCCAAAAAATAGCCTCATTATATGGTTATTCTCATCCCTAAACCAATTTTCTCAAAACTACTAACTGATTGATCCTCACAATCCTCATGGATTTCTATATTAAGCACCTAAAACCATTTCCCTAATCTAAACAAAACTAAGGCCTCTACCCACATGAGAAGTCAGCACCACCTCACGATATAAGTCATATATTGTGCAAAAAATTATAAATGGTCCATTGGAAAATACTAGTAAGAGAACATAATCAAATAAGTTTCTAAGCCATGCCATCCATCACCTCATACACATGTGATTGTATGGCTCAATTTTACAGCCAATGGCATCCAATATCACACATGACATGCCCATAACCTAACAGAATCATCGTCTTAAACCAAAAATAAATTAACCTAACCAAGTATCAGTATCACTCTTTAAATTAGGGCCTCACCCAACATGATGATCCAATCGCCTCAACTCATATGGGCTTCACCACCACAATCCTCAGTTCAATCCCATCGAGTTCCCATTACACTCATCACAAGTAATTCATATTACTAAAACAATTAAATTTAAATAAAATTAAACCCCATCCTAATTTTCAAACGATATTAAGCCTCTCACTAGATCATTCCACTTTTAGTCTTGATTGATCATGCCCATTGGCATATCACAATGTCAATTTATAAATTGAAATACAACCATTAAACCGTTTGGATCTCACTCGGACTACCCAAAATTTTTCTCATTGATCCACCCAAAAAATAGTTGAAAAATCATATAGAAAGATGAAAACCACATAATGCATGTAGGATTATGCTTCCACATCTGATCCTAGCCTATAACTTGAGCTAATTTATATGTAATTAGCATTTTATATGAACACCCTGCAAATAGGGTAAAACAAATTACATGTGTATAGTTCACTTCATGGTGAGAGAAAAGAAAAATATTCAAAAATGAAATCAAGGTTTTATCAATATGCATCCAATTCCATATAAGGATCAATGAATGGAGCTTGAATAAATATTTTATATCAACATGTAAGAGGGGATGAAAAATTCTCCCATGGCTACTTGAAGGAGAAACCTTTGTGAGAGCAAAACATAGGGTACACCTGCATAAGGAAAATAATGGAAAAAGTTTCAGTTCCCACTTTTAAGTGGGACTAATGGTTCGATTGCTTGGTTTCTCTAACTATGTGTAGCCTGTGTGGTAGCCCCTTCCTAAGGCTTCATCTCACATAGTTATGTTGTGTAGTTTTGAAAACCCTTTGAAAACATGAAAACTACATCTATTAAAACCTGCAGAGGTGTCTCATGGACATGAACCCCCTCCCACATAGTTTTAAAAACTATTTCCAGTAATGTAGGTTAGTGAAATTATTTTCCCTAGGAGTCGCACAAATTTTTCAAATCATGCGTCCCAGTATGGTACCGCTTCTAGTCCAACATAAGACACTTGAGTCATTCCTAATCCCAGATATCCAATTGTTTGAGAAGTCTTCATGTAATACCTCTCGGGATATCCAACCTAACCACATGATAAACACTCATTCAGTGCCCTATCACACTACGTCTGTAGATGATCCGACTGCCCGCACTGAATGAAAACAAATAACGACCCACTTCGAAGTGGGATTCTCACGTCTCTATCATGAATTCCCTAATGAGACTCAACTCACCGTTACTTACTTCCATCTAAAAAATTGACTTCATAATCACCTAATGCCATCACTTGGATCAAATATGAATAATCCGCTAAATTACATTCAACTGTGAGAGTTTTATTCCCCACATCTAAGAATGACGGTAACATGAAGATTTTTACCTACAACCAAATTTCATTCCATTAAGCATCCTTGAAAATCATCACCCTTGAGATGTCATCCACCACCATAATGGGAACAAGATGATACAACTCTATGAAATTCACTACATAGTCCATAACAGATATATCTGTCTGTTGTAGTCTCAAGAACTCTAGAGATATCTGTACCCTCAACATCTGTGGAAAGAAGTGATCAAGGAATATAATGACCCATACTTTACACACATTGTTATTACTTCAAAATTAAAGCACACTTATTACAAAATATAACAAAACCATGAAAGGACCATATAGGTATAGTGTATTTAGAAACTGGGAAATATAAAAAACTGGTTCATAAATCATCTACATCATAACCCTTTTATTTTATCATATGTAGAGTCCCTTTTGACATATCATACATAAAAACATTATTCCTAACCCAATGAAAAGAAAACATAAAAAAGGGTGAGCTCAAATGATTAGCAAGGGTAAACAAAATAAATATAAATCATATCATATTCATAAGAACATAACATTTTGAAAATCTTAACCTGCAAAAGAGATCATAATATCATAACATGGGAAAAATCATAGTAGTGAAATTTAATCCCAATAATCATAACATAAAACATGAAACTTTGTGTCATGCACACATAATCATAGAGAATCATTTATTATTTGTCAAGACTCATTACCAAGACTATCTTAGTGGAGAAATTCCATTTCTGAACAGAGTTCACTCCTCATTTCAGTCCATTATCACTAAACCGGATTAACCTTCCTTTCTAGCCATGTAAATCTCATGAGATATAAATATTTACACAATTCATTGGAGGGAGATATATGTCCCACCCATCTCATAATGATACCATCCTTATGTGTGCCACAATATTATGAATCATATATCATAGCATAACCTATGTAATAAAAATTGGATTATTAAAAACATGCCATAATAAATCATATAAGATAAAAGGTCTTCATAAAAATAATTCTATCATAATTATATCAATGTAAAATTAGGATTAGAAATATAACCCTATATTATTTTAGATAGAAAATAATTTAGATAAAACACTTGGACTCTATTCTTGAGAAAATATCTGTTCTACTTCAAAATCAATTTTCCTTTCTTAACATGTCATAAAATTTAAAAGTAAAATAAGATAATTACAAATAAACTTGATAACTAGTAAAGGATTTTTCATGGAAATAATGTTCTAAAAATCCATTCATGCCGTATAAGTTAAAGAAAATCATTCTTCTTGTAATTTGGCCGGAAAAGTCAAAAATACCGAGTACTAAAAACGACAAAAGATTCCTTTCATATCTATTACTAAAAACTCACCAATGGGTAAAATTGGATTTAATCAATTTTATGTTGATGAAAATAATATTACATATTGAGTAAACATAGATGTGGATGATAAATATGCCCTAGTAAATTCGGAAGTATAAACAATCTCGGATAAAAATTAGATTGTAAGATTTTCCCTTACCTTAGGTTTGATTTGCTTCGTAAGTGTTTTAACCTCCTGTATAATGATTTAAATAATGTCATTTAATTATTCTAGAATCATAATCATCGTTATTATATCATATATGGACATATTTATAGCTTCTTATTGGTAATATTTCATTGCTACTTGTTATTCGGGTGTTTATTGCTTTTTGTTCTTATTCGTGTTTTGTCAAATAAATTTGTATTATTCTCTTTATTTTATAGATACCTTATTTACAGAATGGTATTAGTATAATATATATCATATATATTCATTCAATTCATTTATATAATCATTATTCAATGAAGATGATGTAGAATGAATCGCATCACATCGTGGAGAAGGTAAGTCGTACGTACGCACGAGCGATGATACCGTGCCCAGGATCATAGAATTGTATTGGAGTGTAAGTATACTATTTAAGAATCAATATCACTTTAAAATAATCATATATAGTTATTATTTACACCATTATACCCATACAAGTAAGGTGTTTATGGAAAACAGATTACACCACGACGTGGAGATGGTATTCTGTACGTACGCATGCGTGGTGATTTCATTTTCCATAGGATGGATAGAAGATGAAATAGGGTTGTTTCATATTTATAATAACATATCAGTATATGAGTGATACTGATGTTATTACTTCATAATGAAACAAATAATTAAGAGGAAGTAAAAGAAGAAATAAATTTGAAAGAATCAGTAACATATATTAACTCTTCTTCGACACGCCTCTTTGAAACTTCCTCTTAGGGTGATAGAATTGGTCTTTGAAGAAAACCAGAACATCTAGAATATTAATAAGGTAGTGTAGAAGAGAAATTGGTAGGGGTTGGATGAGCCTGAGGTCTCAATGTTTTGTAAAGAGGAGAGGGAGGAGGTTCCCTTTTATAATGGTGGAGAGGGGCACCTTAGGAGAAACATAAAATATTATTTTATTATAAAGTCATATTCAGTTTTTAATAGCTCCAAATTGATTTCTTTCCAAGATATGGTGGGTATGGGTTGAAATCCAATAATCCAATAGATTTTAGACAAGTTTATGTTACTATTTTAACCTTATCATTTATATTTAACTCTAAGTTAAATAATTTAACTTTTACCATGTCTTCTTGTTCTTATACAATATATGGTTAATAAACATAATATAACAAGACAAACGAACCCAATTTTTTTCATTATTAATATATATAACCTTATCTAAGTCATTTGGCTGAACTTTAGATTCTTAAGAATATAATAACAATTAATAATATAATGTTTTATTAAAAACTATTTTATGTCAGTTTTGACACTATTTGGTAATTGATTTTTTGTGAAAATAATAACAACATGATTAGTTCGAAAAAAGTTAATTGAATCAACAATAACATGTCATGTTAACTTAAAAAATTAGTGGCATTTATATAAAGTCCCAAATTACGTTTATCTGGGTATTTATAACATCAATTATGTTAATATATCATTAATATGGTAATTACTACATCATCATTGTGTCCAAAATAAATTAACTTATTTAATGTCTAAAAATTACAAATAAAATAAAATTATGTAGGAAATATTTTTATTTTTTTGATTAATATATATATATATATGATTTTATCTTATTTATAACCCTATATTAAAAATGTTTTAATTATTAATCTTGGATTTTAACTATTTTTACTCTTCTTTAAATAAAATGATATTAAATGTCCTACTCTAATGAAAGTGGACCTAAATGGTCATATTTTATTCATAATGTTTTTTTTGGTCAAATTAAACTTATCCCATAGAATTAGTACACGTGTTAGGGTAATAATAATATCATTTTACCCTTAATTACACTATTTACTTTTAACCGTGGTAAATAAAAGTAAAAAGTTACTATTCACCAAATATTATTTTTATATTATTGATCCACATTTTACTCCTTGATACTAACTGTGTCTCTCATATTTTCAAAACTCCACTCATAGAAGTAGTAAAATTATGTTTTTTGTCAATTTGAAAAAATATCATAGGAGGTAGGTAAAAGACGGTGAAAAGTTTAATAAAATTTTCATATATCTAAAATTATTATTAAATGACTCTAATGAATTACATTGAACTTATATAGGTATTATGTATCAATTTTTACCTAAAATATATTTAAATAATATAAATAATTATTAAATAAAAAGTTGGTTTTTAAATAGAAACCCCGTGTTTTCACTATTCATCAGAAATTGAATGTTTTCAGAAAAATAAAAAAAATTCACCGTAGGCTAATTTCGATATTCCGAATCCAAAAATAATGTCGATTTTGATTGATAAAATTTATAAAATTTAATGAATTGGGTTTTATTATTCATAAGGGCAAGTTTATATAATATTTTAATAACACATCGTTGTTTAGTGAAACTCGGTATTTCGTACAACACAAGTTATCGAGGAAGGTTGGTCTTGCATGTAACGCAAGCCAAGACAGTGTTGTGTGTAGAGAAATATTCCTTTATATAACATAATACATAAAAAAAATATTTCTCATAAAATATTGGGTGTTACAAGGAACCTAGCCTGAAAGTATTTCCAACATATTCCCTCATGTCATCCATCCTGAACCTACATGTCCCACTAGCACATAGTTGGTCTCATATCATGTATCCATCCAACTTCAACCTCTAATCTGGGGGAATATAAATCTTCTATAAGTTAATCTTCATTGACTCTATCCAATTTTCATCCACCTATGATCCACAACCATCCTAAAATAGTATTGGTTGTAATGATCGAAACTCCCTTGTCAGGTACTCCATCATGGGCTTTGCTCCATGATCACCACAGTCAATCCCTCGGATGACACATACCAAAATCACAATGAGTTTCTCATCAAGACACAACCCAAAAGATGCCAAACATGGAAGATGACCTTCTTTTACTAGATCCTTCTCATAAAAATATACTTATATCTCATGATTTTTTTGAACCTCCATGGCCTTATCCCAGTCCTTAGGGGTCTCAACCTTTATGCACTCTTGCGGCACCAAAAGATCACCCTATCGAGGCTCCATTGGTGCTCAACAAGGTGGAATCCCATAAATTACAAATATAATGTTCATACAGCCATAATATATATATATATATATAACACTGATAGAGAAAGAAATAATAGGAATGAAAATCTCATTACCATTACCCATCCACATCGCAACCATATCCCTCGACATCCAACCTTATGAAACCTTACCCACCCATATCAGAGCCATGTATCACATAAAAATCCAGCCTCTTGGACCCTCACCCACACACATCAAATTCATTTTCATGTTTCAGTCTAAGGTAGCGAAATAAATTTACACCAATGAGATTCTACATAAGAAAAACACACTTATCTTCCTTTTTTTTCATTTTTAGTAGCTTTCCCCCATATGCCTCGGGCCATTCCCATCTTGATGAACTATGAAAACTCAATCCAGCGACAACATCACCAAACCTGGTGATCTAAATCACCCCATATCATCATCCATTCCTACTTTTATAATATCCATCCCCATTCATATAGGTATCACATAGAACAAAAAAATTTAATAAAAGAAAAAATATACAAAGCCCATTCTCTATGCCTATCCAGAAAGCATAAACAAACATCTCGCTCAATAATAAGAAAAGGGATTCATGTTAAAAAATGATCATGACCACATTCAAATTTTCCACACTACGTTTAAATCATATCAATTGTAAAAATAGAAAATCAGAAAAAAAAAATTGCACCCAGGAAATTTACTAGGTTCCTTGTGCATGGGGTTGTAGGAAAACAAACATGAGTTCTAAAACTAGTTTGGAAAACATCCTAATCTATGGTCTACCATAACATAACAAGTAAGGCTCAAAAAAATGTAAAATAAACCCCTCTATTATCACTTTTACTTCCTAACATGTTTAACCACCCTAACAATGCTTTGGGTTGAGTGACATCGGGCCTTAAGCATGCTTCCTTATATGCCAAAGGCCACCGATTATCAGTGAGGGTTTAAATTAGTGATAGTGGCGAGACTATTCCATATGGTGATTAAAATTATTAATGGCCTATATAAATTTAATGTAGTGTAAAATAAATACTATAATATAAAAAACCATTAACTTTCCCATGTTGGAAGAAAATTTATATCAAGATAAAAAATAATAATAACCAAACTCAAATAAACCACTTAAAGAAGCAAAAAAAAACAAGATACGATTTATAGATTCTAAAATAAATCATTCATACAAAATAGGTCATACTTTTTAATAATAAAAAAGTGTTTCTTATATCCAACCACTTTTATATACATATAGTAGCATGCTAATATAAAAATAAAATAAAAAAAATCTAGAGGTTGAAAGAAACCATGGTCCATTTCCTTCCATCCCATTCCATTTCGATCTTGAAGACCCATCTCATTAGCCAAATCCTTTAGCTGATCAGAAATCCATAAAATCTACACATTCCACAAAGGGATCATGTAGGGTGTGAGAAAGAATCTAATTATTCCATCACAAACATATTCTTATCTTACATCTATGAAAATGTGCATTTATAAAAATTAAATAAAGAAGAACATTCACATAATATAAATAAAATTTCAAGCCTTGTGATCAATAGCTATAAGAAAGAAATCCTTAGCTTTATCCATTATCATTATAATGATAGCATAAAGGATTCTAATCATAATACCAAGGAATCCTCTGGTGAGAATAATTCCAGGTGAATCCTCATATTCCACCTATAAAATAATCCCCTAAAATCTCATTCCAACTAACAACTTGTATCCAAACAATATCTGATGTCTCAAATGCATGTCCTAATAACCAGTACATCACCCCACATACCAAAACTCATAAGAAAACCTATCGGCTCAATTATTGACTTCTTAAGGCACAATGAAACCTGTCCTTAAATTAACAACAATGTCAGATAAAGAGCCAACACTATGAAAAATTATCGTGTCTATCCTCCAAAATAAGTCATTTTCACAACAACCACAATATACAGTGAGCCTCATCCCCCAACTGATAGTCTCAATGGAATAAAAAAATGGATCATCACCACCCTTATGTATTTATAAGGAATGAATCTCTAACTATTTCCCTAAGATGTATCTAATGGATTCTTTTACCCTTATGAGTGATCAACACTACATTATCATTTGAGTCTTACAATTTGATCTTGACTCCAAACCGTGATTTAGTCAACACAGGTGATCAGAAATCACATTGTAAATTCCTAATCCACAACATCTGAAACCTAATATCCCTACAACAATCTCACTAAATTTTATATAAAAAACCATCCAAAATAACAAGGGTTGTTCCTATAACCTGATGGACACACTGCTTCAATCCAAAGACCAAGTCAACCAACCTGTGATCAATATCACTCATGGAATCTGGGCCTCTCCCAACTTGATGAGCACATGGCCTCAACTCAGGTGGTTACAACCACCACATTCCTCAATCCAACACCATTAAATTCCCTTGGAACTCATCACATTCGATTCATATAATTAAAAAAATTTAAATTTAAAAAAAACACCCTATTCTAAACATCCCAAGGTCTGATCCCTCACACCAGCTCTTACAATTTGTAGTCTTTATTAATCATGACCATTTTCATCTCACAAGTTCAATTTATATGTTAAAATACAACCATTAAATTTTTAGGGTGTTTATTAGACAACCCAACAACACATTCAACGATGCCCCCCCCGAAACAACAAGGTCATTGAGAAATATGAGAACCATCAACCTAGTGTTGGTTTGAACTCACATATCTGATCTTTGCCTATAACTCTATCCTATGTGTAATAAAATAAATGGTTTATATAACCACCATGAAAAAATCGTAAAATAGATCACACAGATTTAGAACATTGTATGGCGATAGAAAAATAAAAAAAGAAGGAATATTATTCAAGGTCTAAACAATATGCATCTAATTTCACATATAGATTAAATAATGAATCACATATGAAGAGTTGATCTCAACACATAATAGGGTAAGACAAATACATCCACTTATGGCTGGAGGATAAACTCATGATAAAATATTAAAGAGGGGGTATACTATTATTGAAAATAATGTTAAAAAAGGGTAAATTCACACTTTATGTGGGATATATAGTTAACTATAATGGTTTTTTCAAACTATGTTTAGCACGTGTGGCTGCCCCTACTCAAGGCTGCAGCAAACACGATTATCCAGAACAGTTTTACATACTCTAACAAAACTATGGGAATCACCTATGCTAAAAAATAATTATTTTTCTTATTGATATTTTCCTCCTACCACATGGTTTTTCAAAAAAATTATAGTGAAGTATGAGGGACGTATGATTCCCCCAGAGAGACGCATGGTTTGTGCAAGTCATTCGCCCCAGTCAACCACATTGAAAAGTTGGGATTTTAGAATCTAATGCACCCAAAACCCACTGAAATACATAATTTACATTCTAAGAATTATTTCTCATTAAAAATAAATTCCTTGGGTCAATGAAACTCTTAAAATTAAGTTTCTATAATCAAGAAAAGGGTTGGTCAACCCAACAAAATATGAAGAATCAAAACGGATGAGGAATTTTCCCCACTCAAAAAACCCATGATGTCACAATATGCATGTCAAGAATATAATATATATTTTATATATATATATATTAAATCCATCATCATAAATATCCATGATATGAAATTATGGAAAACTAATTACATCAACTCGTGAGGGAGTAGCATTTCATAAACACGAACTATGGTTTCATTTCCTATTTGATGGAAGAAGAAACCGATGTAGGTTATGATGTTAACATAATAATATATAATTATATGGTAGATAAATAATTTATTTTATCATAATATTTTAAAAATATTTTATGTAGGTGGAATATTTAACAGAAAAATTCCTCACATAAAAACGATGTCTATTCCCTAGACAACCTCTTTAGGTTTTCACCAAAATATTTCCTATGAGGGTTTTCTAATCAAACCATGGAATTTATGTTCTATTAAGTAGATTAAGGAATGGATTTGTATAGGTATTGGATGAACCAAAAGGATTTTTATGTGTGAATAAAATAGGATAGTAGGTTCCCTTTTATAAGTGAGGGGAGTGTCTCTTGAAATTTCTAAAAATGTTAAATTAATATAAATTAATTTTTTTATAAAAAATATCCAAAATAATATAAATAATTATAATTCATGGATGATTCTAAATAATCTCATAAAAACATATAGAAGTTTTGGTGATTTTTTCACACTTATATTTTTGTTCTAACCCATGTTAAACCTTTTTGGAAATTATTGTGATAATGAAGTTTTTTACTCATTAAGGATTGGAATAGTTAGTATAAAAGAATAATTTGTCTATTAAGGTTCCATAGTCATATTATAAAACATATAGAAAAAACTTGAATAAATACAAGTTTTTAATAGATTTAAAATCGTGTGATATAATATTATTTATTAAAAACTAGAACTAATGTTATTTTCAGAACTATTTATTTAATTCCACTAAAAATGTGATTAAAAGGAAATTAAACAATATTCCATTAAATAAAATATAATATGATATTTTTATTTAAAAAATTCATGTAACACAATAATATTTTAAAATTATATTAGTTTAAATATTATTAGCTTCATTTATTTTATGTTTCTATTAATTGAACAAATATATTATCAGCACTGCGTAAGTATTTAAGATAATTATCTAATTACTAAAAATGTGAGATAAATTACAATTATTAAAAAATATTTATCATTCATATTACTGAACATAAGTTTTTTTATATCTATCGCAATATATTATAGAATTAAAAAGAAAGAAAGTGTTATTTTTTTTTTCTTTTACTAAAATATTGTAATGGTCAAAATCAAAGAAATTTGGAACCAAGTGGCCATATATTAGAGACTATGAAAGAAGTGGTATAAATCCACCCATAAAATAGTATAAATGAAACTATTAGGATCAATATTTAGTCTTTTTCATATTATTTTTATCCTTAATTACATAATTTACCTTTAATGGGGTGATGATTATTTACTAAAGTTACTATCAATAATAGGAAAAAATAAAAGGTCCCAATTTTAAAAATTTGGGCGTTGTGTTTTAAAATATGGAATCCATTTATAATTATTAAATTAATTTAGGATTTATTATTTAATATCATACCAAATCAGTGAGATGGGATGGAAGAACAATCTTTTAGAAAATTTCCTTTTTAATGTCAAAAATAGAACTTTTACTAAAATCATGTATAAATATGATTAAAATAAAATTAATTAGATTATATATAACTAAATAATACTTATTTTAATATGAAATAAAATTAAAATCATAAAGAGTGTCCTAAATTTATTAATTTATTGAAAATAAAAGGAATATTTACAAAAAGTGTTATTTCCCACTATTCACTAAAAAATCATTTTTTAGGAAGATCCATAAATTTCACCATATGTTAATTTCTAATTTCTGATTTAAAAAATTATATCCTTCTTATAAAATAAAAATAATAAAATTTTCAAAAATTAATAATAATATTTTATCAAATTAATTAATAAAAATCCTTTTTGAAGAAAATGTAATTTTGATTAATATAATGACTACTAAAAATTTATTGAATATTTAAAAACAGAATCAATACATTGATATTCAATTGGACCTTTATATATATATCATAAATAATTTAATCATATTCATACCCACCATTTTAATGACTATGTTATAAATGCCTATTTTAAATAATAATATATATTGGATCATTTTGGTTTGGTATTGCATGATGTATATGTTATTAATAATAGTTTTATTCTTACTAAATTATAGGTGTATTACACTTAAAATATACACAGTTGGAGTATTATTAAAAAAATATTTTAATAATCATGTGTAACACCATGAGATTTTAAAATATGAAAATTATGTTTGATAACATAAATGACACAGAAAACTGAAATAAGATGAGAATGTCACTCCTTCATACATTATAAGATAATTAAATTTTAAATAAATTTATACTCTTTGATATCTTTCACTATAAAACCAACCAATATTTTTATGTTTGATAGTGTATCCACACGCAACATCCAACTTAAACGACCTCAGATATATAACTATTAAAATCTATTTATTAAATTTTATGGTATTAATACTAATAACTACATTATGATATATATATATATATATTTCCTACATACAAATTATGTGTAAATGTTTAGTAAATAATCAATCAATATTTTGTAATGTGATTTTATTTTTTAAAAATATGTTTTCATCAAAAACGATTTTTATATAATTTCTTGAAAACATAAAATATTAACAATTTAAAACCATTGCATAAATTATTTGTTAAAATTATCTTAATTTCCTAAATTATAATATCAAAATTATTTTGGTGAAATTTTTGGACTTTTTTTAGTGAATATTGAAAACAATGATTTTTTTAAAAAAAGTCTGAGTTCATGTCAATAAATTAATTAATTTAAATTTCACATTGTATTTTAAATTAAAATAATTATTAATTAGTATTATTTATCAAATTAATTTATTTTTAATCTAATTTATATTTTATTTTAGTATAAGTCTATTTTTGGGTTTAAAAAATTTTTATTTTTGAAAACTATTTTAAAGAACATAATGTTTATTTATCTTAATTAATTTAAATAATCCGTATTTTGTAATGTTTGAAATGAAATTTATATATTATATATCATTAAATAATAATTTATATTCACATTGTTATTATTTTTAGACTTAGAGTAAATAAAAAAATAATTTTACGCTTAAAGACAATACACTTCATGAAAACCTAATTTTTGGTCGTGTATATGAGTTTTGATTTAAATTTAATTTCATTCCACTTCTAGTATATTTACTTTAATAAATTAAATTAATCATTAAAATAATCATATCAAAATTATCTTATATTTAATTTTTTTATAATTATCTTAAATGATTGATTTCTTCATAAATGGGGAAAAATATTTCATTTTAAATGAAATTCGTCATTTTGTTTAAATTGTTTTTAGGATAAATAATGTTTTAAATTGGTTTTAATGTAAAATTAGTTTGATTTTCAATAAATATTTCAATTTAGTTCATTTAATTAATTTTAATTTTTAAATTTGATATAAAAACATTATATATTTATGAATATTTTCTATTTAAAAATTCACTTTCTCGACAAGTCTCTTAAATTAATTTTAAATTAAAATTTTCATATAATTTTATATTAATTTGGAAAAATTTATTGAAATCTATGAATTATAATAATTAATATTATCTAATATGTTCAATATAAATTTTTACCAAAATTAATAGTGAATCCAATTAAAATTGTATACCGCAGTTAAGTACCAAATGGGTTTGTCAGGGGTTAAACTAAAAAAACCAGGGTTAAAATAAGATATAAAATTTTATAAAACTATTTGTAGTACATAATTATATCATTAAACCAATAATTTTTGTTATTTTCTGATTTTGGTCCCTTTTGACATATGAAAAATGTCAGATCACTCATTTATTTTAAGAAAAACTAAGTGTTTCCTCTCCACCACTTATAAAAGGCCACACCATTTACTATATTCTTCTCACTTTAGAACCTATTTGGTTATAAAAATACCATAAAAATAACCTACCAATGTACTCCTTATCATCATATAATCCTTATTTTTATATTAATATAACATATTAATTCTTTTAGAGGAATCCTAAGGAGGATGCCCGAAGAAGAGAAAACATTCTTCAATGAGTGTTTTTATTTTCATTCCTTCTCCACATCCTTCCATTATTATTAAAAAATGATTATAAAATAACAAAAATATATTAAATATACTTATATTTAATTATTTTAATCTCATATCCTAAATAGTTTCCCTCTTCCTTTAAAATGGGTTACAAAATCATCATTTGTTTGTACGGTGGACAACGGCCTCTCGAACAGATGTCATTCATTTTTCCATTACCACATCTCATGGGGAATGATAATGGATATAATGTTTATATATATATATATATTATTCATAAAGTAATTATACCTCTTAATCTATTATATCATATATACTTTTTTACATTCTATTTTGTATGGGATTTGATAGCATCACTCGTAAGTCCAGCGGACTGCCGTCTTGTGAAGTGACGTGATTCCTTTTTCACTAATGCAGTACATGGATGATATAAAGGGTAAACATAATTATTATATGTGATATAAATTAAATAGTTATTATAATCAATATATATTTATCATTATGGTAATACACTCTATTTTCTTATTTATAGTAAAAAGTTGATGACATCAATCATGTATGTTTGGACTATCGCTTTCACAAAGCGTTGAGACATTATTTTCATCACCACACGAGAAGGATGATAGAGATAAATATATTTAAATAAATAATATAGTATTTATTATATTATTATAACTCTAAGTGGATAATGAAATAATTATCTTATTTCCATAATGATAATTTAAAAATTGAAATGTTATTCCCACGTACGTAAGACCTACCATCTACAAGATCGTAAAAATGATCATTTTTCGTAAACATATATCATGATTAGTATTAAAATTATAAATTATATATAAATATTATAATTATTTCATTATTATTATTCTGTTGATGTTTATATACTGTTCTCTTTAACCATATTCACCCAACCTAAGTTATATTTGACACATTATCTAAATATGGTCAAAACATCCCACACAAACCTAATTGATCAAGTAATCATATTAAACTTGTTAATAAGTGAAATAAAAGGAATATTAAACTTGAAAAGGGTTATTAAGAAATTATTTAATTACGATTATTTTATTATTCCGGAAGATAACGAACAAGCGTGATGAATCAATCCCAAGGTAAGTGATTTCCATCTGACTTTTTTACTTCTCTAAGACACATGCCATATTCACCACCAATTTTCTATTATGTGATGTATATAATTTCTAATAATGTATTTTATGATTCCTATAATGAATTTTTTTTGGATTTTCAAAATAATTTGAGGATCTCCCTTTCATAGGGTTTATATTTCAAAAGTCACAAAATTGATAATGATTTTTTCCTCAATTTACCTTCTTTGGGACATATGATTATGTTATACCCATATATTCTTACAAAATGTGTATATAAATACCATTTGACATCTAATATCAATAAATTAATTATTATAATAATATTTTAAGTTTATTTTAATGATATATATTCATAATTCTTATTTTTCAATGTTAACTATGTTGTAAATATTTTATATTGCAATGACATCATTAATTGGGATTATGTTAGATTAAGTATAAAATGTTGAAATATTATGACCCAACTCTAAATAATAATCATATAATTTCTCATCCTCTAGTGACTCATGATATTTTCATGTAACAGTACATTTTTTCTTAATCATTAGTACTTAAATAATTAAAAAATAGTTTTTATGAAAAATAACATTTATTTATTTCTATTCGATCAAAAAAATTTCTTCAAAAAACATTTTTTATAAAAAAATAATAATATTTTTTATAAAATTCATAAAATGATTTATTAAGGATATTTATACCAAATGTTTGTCATTTTACAACAAATAATCTAAACAATCATTATGCCATTATCAAATAATACTTGTTTGGATTTTACTAAATGAGTGAAATGGATCTTTTCTTTAATGTGTATGGAATGAAAAGAATTTTCATGTATCCTGGCAACTAAAATATTTTAAATAATATTTTATAAGTCTCTAAAATTATTTCAAATAAATCTAATTTCAAAATTTTATATATTTTAAAAATAATTTTTCAAGATGGAAAGGATTCGTTCCTCGAGAATTGAATTCATTTATTTTTAAATATTTTGTTATATATTTACAAGGTTATTTAAAAAATGATTTTCCGAATAATTTTTGAATATTTTAGTCATTTAAAAGTTATTATTAAAATAAAAATGTTATTTTCATAAAAAATTATTTAGTTATATTTTAATGGTATTTTCCTTCATCAACGTCAACAATACATGTTGTTACTTATGTTCCAATAGGAATATTTTTCTTTGACACCTTATTAATTATTTGATTTTTTGGATCAATATTTTTTGAAATATATTTTTATATAACCTATTTCATTTTTATGGGTGAATCATGTTTCATTAAGATTATTATGAAGCCTATTTATTTTCCACTAGTTATAATTGTTATAAATATATTTTTATAGAACCATATTTTCCATGGGTTAATCGTGTTTCAAAGAAATTAAAACGAAACCCAATTTTTTCCATGTTTTAATCGAGTTATGAAAGGAATAATGATTGTTTATTGAGTTTAATAAGTAAATGTAGGATCTTTGTACTTAATTAATTTTTTTTGTTCTTAGACATTACTTATATGATAGGGAATCATATATAGTACGTGGTGAGCCCAATACAGATTATATAGTGGGGCGGCCCAAATATCCCCAGGTGAGCCCGTTACAGTTTATATTATGGGGAACCCAAGTTAGTGTTTGTTGATCCCATTATAGTTTAAAGGGTTGGTGAACCCAGATAATGCTCCAATACAATGGGTAATGTACATTGTCTTAGGAGGATATAATGAGGGAGTTACATGTGAATTTATATTATGGATTTCTCTAGGCTCTAGTTATTTCTGAAATGGGATTAACATGGGATATGAAAAAAATCCAATATAACAACATGATTTTGGGATGAATGATATGGGAACAAAATATTTCTTATTATCTATTTGAAATCACATGCCTCATGATTATTGACTCTGATGACTATTTCCTTCCCCATATTTTCATATTTTATGATCTATGAGTTGATGGATATGAATATTCATATGTTATATTCATGGAAATTGAATATGTAATTAAGCCTCCATTCTCTTCTAATTCTCACTAATTAAATTCATTTTTTAATAATTAAGTCTTTCCTTACTCAGTATTTGAGCTCACCATTTTTATACTTTATTTTCCCAAGGTTATAAATAATGATATTGAAAGAATTTTTTCAATATGGGATTTCCTATGAATGATGATGATGTCTTAATGTGAAAAAATAAAACATGGTTGTGGGAGAAATTTTCATTTTAAGTCATGGGAATTGTTTACACAAGGTTTTTTTCGAATTCTCTTAAAATATAAGCCAAAAAACTCCATGAGATTATAATTAAACCATGTTTTAATTTTTATATAGAAAGGCATTTATAGAAAAAATTGGGTCCAATTTATCAATATCAAATCCAGAAATGTAATGTTTATGAATTTATAATCAGATTCTGGAGTACTGGTTCTAGAATTTTATAGTTGGTATTAAAGAGAAGATTTTGATAACATTGGATATTATTATTTTTTCATGTGAGGTTATCTTAAGGATTATGGATACCATTAAAATTCTATAAGATTATGTTTAGTGAAATGTTCAATGTCTTAGATACCCCATTTAAAGGTTTTAAGTAGTATAAATTTTGAGTCTTTTAATGAAATTTTGGGATATGTTTTATTAGGTTGGGGTAATTGTAACACTTAGGATCAATTTGAATTTTTATTTAGGGAGGAATTATTTTTTATGTTTAATGGAAAAAACGAAAACAAAAGGTCATGTGAAAACCTATCACATTTCACAAGGTCGTGGGGCTTGAAACTACAACTGAAAAGCAACAATGGTGTATCACCTAACAATGGAATACAATATTTTATAGTTAGTATGACATTTTTATATGTAATGATTAATTTTATTTGATAAATATATGTGATTTTCTTTGAGTAATAGTGGTGGATTTATCATGGATAAATATAATATCAAATCCTTCAAATCATTGGTTTTCAAACATAGTCATGAAATGTTTAATGAATTTTAAAGATAGTAATTTATGGAATTTATTTGGTTTGGAATTTTGGAATAACTATTTAATTTGGGATATTAATTTACCATGTCTTATAATTATTATTATTTGAAATTATCTTAGTATGTTCTATACATTTTGTTTTTTCTAAATATATAATGTCAAGGGATATATTATTATAATTTTGGAGATTTTATGGTCCTTTAAATAAATTATTTCTTCATGCATGACAAAATCATTATAAATACACATAATTTAGAGATAAAGATAATATTTTAGTGGAAATTTACTAAAGGATGATTTTATAGTCATCAATGAAGTATATTTCCATATTATATTAATCTAGATGGTAAGTTATTTCCTCAACTATTGGGAAACAATCTTGAAACCAAAAAAGTTTATCCTAGTTCCTTCATTTTTTATAAACTGATGGCCTTTTAGAAAATCAAATAATTTTTGTTTTATATCCCTTAACATTCCATATATCATTCAGTTTCATGGGATCAACTTACTCTACCAATCTATATATTTATTTATCCTTTTCTTTCAGTTTTGTATCTATACTTTCCACCAATGCTCTCCAACAAAGAAACATATTTATATGTTATTCTAAATAACACTAATATCTTCCTGAAACATATATCAATAATATGTTTTATTATCTATTTTTATGATGAGGGTTTATAGAAAAATATTTTCAAATATACAACCTTTTATTTCCAATATAAATTTAAAATTGTGAGGACATAATTTATTTTGGGGAGATGTAACACCCTGATATTCTAAGAGTATAAAATAATGTTTTACATCATAAAATATATGTGAAACTAAAATTAGATGAGATTCTTACTCCTTGATACATTATGACCTAATTCTTTAAAAAAATATCTTTGATAGCTTGTACCATATGAAAACAAAATATTTTATGTTAGAAAGCGTATTCTAAATGCGACATCGAGCTTAAACGACCCAAGATATATATAACCATTTTAACCTATAAATTAAATTGTTGGTTATTAATTGTATTAAATACATTATAAAATATTAATATTTAAATTTATTTCTACATATAAATTATTGATAAATTTTTAGTAAATAACCCACAAATGATTAGTAGAGTGATTTTATCGTCAAAAATATGTTTTATTTAAACACAATTATTGAGTTTCATAAAAAAAATATTATAATGAATTAATAGAAATTTTAGAAAATTTATTTGATAAAATTAACTTCATTTTTTAATCTGAATATCAGAATTTAGTTTTGGCGATATTTTGGGAATGTTTTGTGTCAAAGGTGAAAAATACTGATTTTTGTAAAACTATCATTTATTTTTATAAAATTAAGTAATTTAAATTCCCCATTATGTTATATAGTAACATAATTATAATTTATTTATTTTTAATCCACTTAATTTCTTTTGAATAAAATTTATATTCAATTTTAGTATGAGATTATTTTTGGGTTTAAAATGGATTTTTTGAAAACATTTTAAAGAGCATAAATTTTCACCATTTTATTTTTTCAAAATAATATCTAATGATGATTATTTTCAAATAAATTAATATATTATATATACATAAATATTAATTCATATTCATAATTTTGTTATTTTTATACATATAGTTAATATAAAATCATTTTGTGCTTGAAAAATATATACTTCTTTACAACTCGCTTTTTCATCACGCACAGAAGTTTTTTAAAATTTATTTTTTGAATCTTTTTAAAAATGAATTTTAAACAATAAAATAATTTCTGAAATGATATTATCAATACTATCATAGTAATAATATTTGATAATATTTTGAAAATATTAATTTATTTGTGAATAGTAAAAAATACTCACATTTAATTGAATACTTTTGTTTCATTTAAATTATTTATAAGTTTGAATTATATTTAAAATTTTATTTAGAGTAAAATTTGAAAAATTATATATCAATTAATAATATTTATTTCATTGTAATATTTTTCATTTTGAAATTGGGCATTAAAATCATTATAAACTTTTTTGGACATTTTCATTTTAAAAACCAACTTTTTGGTCACGTATGCAGGTTTATTATTAAATTAAAATTTACATGTTTTTTAATTTTAATTTTAGAAAATATATATCATATTTTAAATCAGATTAATTTATATTATCTAAAAACATCAACCTAATGTTTGACAAAAATTAATAGCGAATCTTGTAAAAATTAATTCCTATGGTTAAAGTAAAAACGTGTTTACTAGGGGCTTAAGATAAAATGTTTATGTTAGGAATGATCTACAAACTGGTATAAAGACTATTTTATAGACATACTTAGTCCATGGGACATATAAGGTTTTATAATGGCTCATTTGGTACCATTTTACATAAGAAAAACACGGGAGCACTCATTTCTTTTCCAAAATACCAAGTGTGTCATCTCCCCCACGTATAAAGGGCCACCAACTCTCCTCTGTTCTTCACTCATTCAAAACTATTGGGTTCATAAAATAATGTAACAATACACTTAAAAAACTCCCAATTATAATTCTATAGTAATTATTTTTGGAA
Organism: Viscum album; assembly: GCA_963277665.1. Classification (NCBI taxonomy): domain Eukaryota; kingdom Viridiplantae; phylum Streptophyta; class Magnoliopsida; order Santalales; family Viscaceae; genus Viscum; species Viscum album. The sequence goes on along the minus strand of OY728143.1, from coordinate 173,915,229 downwards.
AAACGTAAACCATGAAAGTCCTTTGGTTCAATCATTTAGAGGATGCTCAAAGAAGAGGTAATGTTCTTCAACAATTGTTTTTGTTTTATTTGATTCTTTACCACATTCAATTATTCGTAAAACAAGATTATAGAATAAACTCGGTATATTAAATGTAATTATATGTTATTATGTTAATGTAATAACCTAAATCATTTACCTATTTAATTAAATGGGTTATGAAATAAATATTCTTGTGTTTGGTGAACTACCGCTTCACAAACCAATGTCATTCATTTTTCCATTACCACCTATCACGATTGGGTGTGATAATGCATATAAAAATATATATGATATATATAACATAATTATAACTATTTATTCATTATAAAATATTTAACTTTCTACATTCCATTCCATATGTGATAAGATAGCTTCCCTTATGTGTATAGCGGACTACCAGCTCTCGAAGCAATGCGATTTTTTTCCAATAACACATTACATAGAAGGTCATAAGGGTAAGTATAATTAATATATTTGATAAAAATAAAATATTTATGAAATTAATTTAATATTTACCATTATTTAAAGATAACATATCATTTTATTTTTTACACAAAATAGTTGATAACAACATTTATGTACGGGTGGACTACCGCCTCCACCAAGCAATGTAATTCTCTTTTCATTACCATCCAAAAAATGATATATATAAATATATTTAAATATATAATAATTTATGTATGATATTATTATAAATTTTGAGATATAAAACATTACTTACCTCATTTCTATAATAATCCTTGAAAATGGAAAAGTTACACATGCCCATGCAAAACCTACCATCTTTTTCATTGTAACATAGTAATTTTTCATAAACATATTTAGTTACCGGTTTTATATGTTAAATTTTTGGGTAAATGTGATTATTATTATATTATTTTTATTATCTATATATTTATATAATGACCACTTTAACCATAGTCATCCTACCAAAGTCATTTTAGACTTATTTGACAAATATGTTAAAAAATGACGTTAAACTAATTGACTAAGTAATGATATATAAAATTTTAATAAGTGAAATAATATTAATATTAAAATTGATAATGGTTAATAATAAATTATATAATTAATATAATCTAATTATTCAGGAATATGAAGAACTAGTTTGAAAAAATGAACTCAGTTTAAATAGATATTGTCTCACTTTTTACTTCTAGGGGAAACATAACATATCCACCACCTATTTTATTTTATGTGGTTTATATAATTTCTATGAATGTATTTTAGGATTCTTATCGATAATGGATTATTGTCTCAATTTCTTTTTGAGACATATGGCTGTGTTATACACCTATCTTCCGGAAAAAGGTGTATATACAGACCCATTTACATGTAATGTCATATATTATTTATCCCTATTAAATATTAAAAATCATTTAATTTTATTATTTCATGGGTCTTACAATTCAATGTTACCTAATTAATAAATATTTGATGATATAATCTCATCGTTTACATAGATTCTTTGTAATGAAGTCTAAAATGTTGAAATATTATGATCCACCACTTAATAATTCTAATGAAATTTTTTCTACTCTCGGTTTTCATGATATATTCAATTAATAGTACCTTTTCTACACTCTTTGGTTCTTGAAATAATAATGACTATTTAAAATAAAAACCAACATTATTTATTGCTTTAGTCAAAAAACATTTTATTCCAAAACCATATACTTTAATAAATAAAAAATGTTTTTATAATTATTAAAATGATTTATTATATAAATATTTACCCAATTTTTTCTTTTTGTAAATTTTTTTATTTTTTATATCATTTGAAAGAAATCACCTTTTTTATTTTACCAAAGAGTGAAAATAATCATTATTTTAACATATATGGAAGGAATGGAATTTCCAACCATCATGACCACTGAAATGTTTCAAATATTCCATTATAATCTTAAAAAACTATTTTCAAATAAAACTATGTTGAAAATGTTTTATGTTTTATTTTTTTTAAATGTTAATTATGAATTTACTAAGAAATGTTATAATTTTTTTTAAATAATCCTTTATATGTTTCCACTACTTTGAATGAATATTATATCTATAATAGTTTTTGATTTTTTTAGTTTTTAAAAAGTGATTTTCAAAAATAAAATGTTTATTTCGTAAAAAATTATTTACTGATAAATTAATGGTATTTCCATTAATCATAATTAACAACCGTTGTAGTTGCTTATGATAAAATGGGAATATTTTTATATGATGACATTATAATTATTTCTTTGTATGGTTTAAGATTATTTATAAGATATTTTTATGGAACCCATTTCATTTCCACGGGTTAATCATCTCCCATTGTGATTGTTAATGATCGCTTTTCTTTTCCATGAGTTAACCATGATTCAAAATGATTTTTATGGAACAAATTTATTTTCTATAGATTAGTCATGTTTAATATCTATTATTATGAAACCCATTTATTTTATTTGTGTTAATCTATTTATGAAGGAATACTGATTATTTTTATGAGTTATATGATAAAATAAAATATCTTGTACTCTATTAATGTCATGGTTCATGAACATTACTTATATGATGGAGCATCTTAGATAGAATTGGGTGAGCTTGTTAAAGATTATATGATGGTAAAAAACTACATAGCATCAAGTGGTCCCATTAAATCTCATACAATGGTGTGGGCCAGATTGCGTTGGGTGTGCCCGTTATATCTTAAATAATGGGTGCACCTATATAGAACTTCAATGAATTAAAAAATGTACCTTTTATTTTATGTAATGAATTATAGAGTGACATGAGGATCTCTCCTATGGATTTTACAAGGATCCTGTTATTTCTAACATGGGTTTAAAAGAAGTTATAAAAAAAGATTCCATGATTCTAACTGTAAGTCCCTAGATTAAAAAATTACATAATCTTGATTTAAGTTAATCATTCATATTTGGGATATTTATAGGTTTAGAGCTTTAGATAATTAGGCCATAACTTATAAAAATCAAATTTAGTTTTTATTATTGACACTTATACTCAGTATCCATTTTTAAAAAAACACTTAAAAATAACCATGTTTAGTTCCATGTTTTAGACATCATGACTTTTCCATAATCCCATCCTTGACATTATTCAACTTTATGTCTTCTGAAAAAAATTCAAAAACATTGTATCATCATAAAAATATCAATAAGGGTTACATAAATATGGAAAACTGTTAGTTTTTCAAAAGAACATGTAAACCATTAATAATTTATCTAAATAAAATAACTCTCACCTTAAAGAAGTAGCAAAACACTTCACTGAATATAAGCTCATTGCTTACCCTTTTGTGACTGAAATATTACCATAAAGCCCATAGAAAAAAATTTATAGAATATAAAGGTAACTCTGGACATAGGAATACTTAAATGGAATAACCATATAGTCAACTTCAACACATATTACTAATTGGAATATCCATACGACTGACTTCTATACCCAATGCATTAGAGGTTATAACGAAACAAATCTTCCATGGTTTATCACAGAACCACCCATAATTTGGTTTATAACATAACTACCCATCATATTCCCAACTACCATAACAGAATAATAACACATGAAACATGAATAATGGAAAAATAACATTTCCACATTTCAATCACAAGATATAATTTCAATAAATTCATATATTCAATTCATATAAAACATTAAAAAATAAGTGGTTTGAATCAAAGTGTCTCATACCACATGTAATGTTTTGAAAGGAATTTAGACATTAAAAAATCATTTCCATATAAATAAATACTTAGAAACATATTTGAATACATGGACATGAAATAATTTGTTTTAAAAGAATAAATCATTAATACATTTAAAATGATGTTTTAGTTAAAGATCCTCTAACCACTTGAAAAACAATCAAATAAAAGTAATTAAAGAATAATATTAAAAAAATTAAATATAATGAGAATATAATAATTCATTATATAACATTTAAAAATGGTTTTATATACACCATATAGGATAATAAAGGCCCATAACATAAAGATACGCCTCAACGAAAGGATATTGAGATGAAGTACTTTACAAAGATCATTTTGTAAATAAAATAGATCATTTATGTATATTGAATATAAGAAAACATAAATCAAGTAACAATAAAAGATATAAAATCAAAATTAATTTCGTAAATAATCATATTACAACATAATCAAGATGTATATGATCAACCTAGAGAATGGAAATTGGGTTAAAAAGTTCCCTTACCCGTGTCCGACATGACTCATTCTTTCTTTAATTTCCTAAATGATAAACTTAAGATAATATATAATTTCATAAAAAAAAATTTAAATTTTATTATTCTTTCTATATCGCTTATTACCTTTCTATACAAATTAGGTTATTATTGGAGTTCTTATCAAACTTTTTTTCGATGTTTAGAACATGAGTCATAAATGAACATGTTATAATTATAAATGGTCCAGGTTGTCAAAATTACATTATATCCAGAATTATATTAATGATTAAGATATCGTATATATCATAAATATTAGGTATATATGTATTTAAACATTCCATAACATTTGGATATAAGAAATGAAATGCACCGTTCATGGAGACGTTAAGTCGTAAGTACGCATGAACACTACTTTCATTTCTTTTTCATATTTAAAGGAAGGAAATATAAATGATAAAAAGGTATATTATTATTAAGGTATAATATCTATGTTATATATGTTAAATAAGTTCATTAATTCTATTCTTTATATGTTCCATGTATAGCATGAATGAGTCATATCACTTTGAGGGGGCGATAGTCCACACATCTTCAAATAAAATTATCCTATTTATACAACCTAAAAAACATAAAGGTATGATATAAATGATAATTAAATAATAATAATGTTAAAATAAATATCATAAATATATTATATAATTATAGTTCCCTCATAATGGCCACCATGGGAGGTGGTAGGGGAAAATCGAAAAATCAATGTTTTGTGGGGAAACAATTCATCGTACACAGAAACAATAAGATTGTATCCATTAGATAGAGGTGTATGTAATTGTAGTTTGAATAATTCTCATAAAAATAACCAAGTATATATAGTATAATGGTGTTTTTATATAAAATAATAATAATAAGAGAATAGGTAGTGGAGAAGGAAAAGTAATGGAATGAAACATGAGAGAAGATGCTACCTTTAAATTGGGTAACTCTCATTGGTTTGAACACAAAGTATTTCTTGAATTTCCTTCTGTATTTGGTAAGGATTAAATATGAATGATTGGTAAGTTGGGAGATTATTTGGGTAGATATTGGATGAACCAATGGGGATCTAGAGGCGTGAGTTAGGGTTAGATGTGATGCCCTTTTATAAGAGGGAGGAAGGACACTTTAGTAATGTTTGAAAGTATTATATTATTTGAATATTATTTTCAGTTTAAAAGGTTAAAAAATTGAAAAAATATAATATAAGATATATATAAGTATTAATAAAATAATATTATAAAAATTAGACAAGTTTTGGATATTTTATTAATCATTGTCATTTTATTTAACCCTTTTTCACTCATGTCGTTTTATAAAGCATTTAAAACGTTGAGAATCAAAATAGTTAGAAAAAAATATAGAAATATCAAATTAAATAGTGAATAATAAATTTTTTGACTTATGATAACTAATTTTCCAAATCTTTTATTTTTTTGGAATTTTATATTTTTTAATAAAATATTATATAATTTAAAATATGAATTATATCAATTTAGGCACTATTCATACCCTGAAATTATAAAAACCCATAACAACTTGATTGATTCAAAAAAACTTCATTAATACAAATATAAAATGTAAATATTGTCCATATAATTCTTTTCTGTCATCAAAATAACCATATTTAAATTATTTTAACATTTATAATAACATGTATTTGAATCCTTTATTAATGAAGCAATTACTGCATCATCATTGTGTCATAATTAAATTTAATAATTTAATGTATTAAAATTATAAATAAAATATAATGATATAGGAAAGAGTTTTATATTTCCAAAAAATATTTATAGTCGAAAATATCACTTATATACCCCCATATAAAAATTATTTTAGTAAAGGATATATGTTTTAGTTATATTTTCTTTAACATTAAATTAAAAGTAATTAAATTTCATTTTAAAACATAAGTGGCAACATGGGGCCCTACAATCTACCAAAGGATGCCCATGATTGGACACGTATCATTAAATTGTTTTGGTATATGTTTTAGGGTAATTTAATTTTATTATAATATTATTTTTTTCCGTTATTTACTAGATTTACCCTTCATCTAGGGTAAATAAAATAAATACTGAAGTCCCTATTCATAATATCTAAAAATAAAAGTTTCATATTTACACAATTTAGACATCCTGATTAAAAACTTTTATTCCCTTTTTTCAAAATCAATAAAATTATGTTTAAAAAATAAATATAAAATTAATTCTCGTTGTCAAAACAAAAAAGGTCTTTTTATGAAAGTAAAAACTACCAAAAGATAGACATGTGTTTATGTCCTATTTAAAAGTAAAAGTACTTACAAAGAACAGAATTGGATTTAATTATATTAAATATAATCTAATTACACTTTAAAAGCAATTAAAAATATAATCTAATCATAGATATAATTTTTATTAAAAGACAGTTTTTGACATAAAATGCAGTATTTTTCACTATTCATTAAAAAATGAACTTTTTCAGAAAAATACCAATAAATTACCCAAACTAAATTTTTATCTCTTTATTCTAAATAATAAGTTTATTTTATCTAATTTAACATATAGAGGTGAAAAAAACTAGATTTAAAAAGGTTTCACTGTAAAAAGACGGTAAATCAACCTTTTAATGAATATAAGAGTATTTCATGCTTAAAATTAGATTCATTCTTATTTTAAGCCACTAAAAATTATTTTATAAATTTAAATACATGTTAAAAACATGTATAATCATAATTTAGTTTGTTATGTTCATTCCTAAAAATACAACAACTATGTGTTAACTAGAATTTAAAATAATATTATTATTTTTAAAGGTTGGGGCTGAAGCCTCATTTATTATTAAAGAAAAGAAAAGACCTCTTTAACTTGTTAGAAGAAGACCCCTTATATATCCCAAAGTCCTAGTGGGAATTTATCCCATTACATGGCCCGTAGGCCCATTTTTTTGGCCCAAGGCCCATTTTTTGGATAGTACTACTATAGTAACCGTGCTGTTACAATACTGCACATTACCCACCACTACTACAATACCCGCATACCTAAATACCTAGGTTGTTACACCAAAAAAGTTCATTAATTCTTATTATGGGTTTATTGTATTTCTTATGATCAAGTCTGATATCACATAGATCATGATTCTTGACACTTATAAATATTTATTTTTCTATGTTTTCATATTTGATCATCCAGTTATTGATTGGTATGAATATTCATATGTAATTCTCATTCAATTATATTATGTCATCATACCCTTATAATCCTATTATTCTCACTGATGATATTCATAAGTTAATGTCTAATTTTTCTCTTACTAAGAATTTTAGCTTACTATTTATTTTACTTCATTTTCCTAAGGTTATAAAGAATGAGGTTGAATGAATTATGACAAGAAATGATTTCATAAGGATTATGATGATGTCTTAATGTGAAAATAGAAAATCTAGGTTATTTGGGATAATTTATCATTTGAAGTCCTGGTAATTGAATTTGTAAGGGTTTTTCATTATTATATAAAAATATATTCCAAAACTTTACATGAGATTGTAAGTGATCCAAGATTTACTTTTGATATTATCAGGACTATATGAAAAAATTGGGTCAAATTTATTGGTATCAAAGATGGAAATGTAAATTTACGAATTTTGCATCAGATTGAGAAGTATAGGTTCTAGGATGTTACATCAAGTTATCCTCCCAATAGGAAGGATAAGATTTTGTAATTAATACAAATTAGGTTGAATTTTACAATGTAATAGTTTAAGGTACATTTATTGTAACATTAATTTTAGTTAATTTTTTATTTTATTCTCGATTATAATAAAATTTTATATCTTTTTTTTCAAGAAAATTATTTATTTCTGTATCACCCTAAGAGTGTAATTTTAAATGAGGACTACTTTTGAAAATGATATAGCAATAAGGTTCTATCATTCCATTCCTATTATGAAACTTTGATATAACATATTCACAAACATGATTATTATTCAAATGATTAAATTTTATATAATCCTTGGTAACGATTTTATATTAAATTTTAATGAAAACATATATAGAAAGAGGAATATATTATCATAAGGTATTTATTGATATCTTCCACATAAGAATAATGACTAATTTTCAATTGATATAATCCATGATGAAAACCATATATCTAAGACTCCCTTCAGGACATCCAAAGTGAAATTAATAGAATTAAAAAAAATATACAATATTTGTGTAATAATGGATTTATACAACTAAATGTTTCATGATGGGGATCCCATATTATTTTTCTAAGAAGAACGATAGGACTATGATGTTGATCATTGATTAACAGAAAATCATTGTCATTACTGTTGGTCGGAGTGGATACTCAATAAGGGGGCGAATTGAGTTCCAATTAAAATTTTTTGTTAAATAGATTCTTATTAAAATACACCAAATTAAATAACAAGATAAACTATAGTGAATTTTTAATATATTAAAGGGTCAGTTATGTTCTCAAGAGATTTATTCGTTCTCAGTTAATCTTATCTGAAGATTAATCAACTTTTGAAGCTAACCTATTACTTTACAATAAATACAAACACTTCCTAGTTTAACTATCAGAGTAACTCTAAAATGAATTTATATTTCTAAGTACATAGCAGTAGAATAATCAATATAGTTTAAAACAAAATAAAATAAGCACAACAGTTTAAAACAAGAGGTTCAGTCTCATGCCGAGACAAAGAATTCTCAAAAAATTTATATAAATTTTGATCCACACCCTAGATCGGGGTAAAACAATATATCAGAGACTATCCAGGTACTAAGACCTCTACCACAGTTATTCATGGGAAAAATATAAAAACAATAGCACACAGGCTCTCCAGGTCACACTTCACCTCTACCACTTTCTACTGCGGGATATAATAGAGTTATAGATGTTTTGTGTGAGGATTTAGAAATCCTCTAGTTTAGCACATGAGACAGTGTGTGTCTAAAAAATACAGAGCACACACATTGCTCAAAATTAAAATAAAAGAATCACTAAGAAATATTATATATCAGTTTAGAATTCTCTAGTGATTTTAAGAGAAGCTCTGGAATCCTTATGATTAAACAGAAATTCTTTTGAGTCCTTCTCTAGTTTTTTTTCATGAAAACAGAGTTTCATTTGCTTCCATGATTTTCATGTTCAGTTTGATCAATATGAGTGTATGAAGAGATCGGCGTAGTTCTTCACTCCTTGACTAAGATTCATATTTTGTTCTCTTCTTGTATTAATGGCCTAATATATGTCTAGTGTTCTTCAAGTATACATGTGTATGGATGTCACCTTTCTTTATTGTGTAAATGCACCACTTTCATCTCTGCATCTCAATCTTCCTTTTATACCTTAAGCTATGGTTGTAGGAATTCTTACCTTTTCATAAGTACGAGGTACGGTTCCCTGACATGCCAACAACCCACATTAATTAATATTAGTTTCATTAAATTAACCAAATATGACCATTAGCATTATATTAATAATATTAAGAAAGTATAGAGTTTGTGTAGTAGTGACAAGTTTATAGTCATCTTCCATCAGTAGCTCAATGTCGGTAGACTTCTAACGGTGGACATTGTATCAGTGGATGCCTTGTATCAGTAGCTGTTACTCCGTGTAACAGTAGATCTACGTACTAGTAACTCCTTCTGTCGGTAGCTTTGGTCTATCGATAACTTGCTTGTATCGTTAACTACTTATATCGGTGGCTCTATCTGTATCGGTAGGTCTGCCCGTATCGGTACCTATTCTTATCGGAAGACTTGATCTATCAGAGAAATTCACAAACTGGTGACCTTTTTTTATCAGTGGGCATTATCTATATGTGACCTTTGTCTATCAGTAGACTAAGTACCATTAGGTATGTATCAGTCAAATTGTGAATACTAGTGAACTTGTTCTATCGGTAGTTGTTATGCGTACCAGTAACTACTTATCCATATCAGTGGACTTCTATACCAGCGTACATAGACTTATTAGTAGCTATGTATCAGTTTGTATCAGTGATCTTCATATCAGTAGCTCTTTATATAACAATAGGTCTGTCTGTTTGTCTATATCAGTAGTTATGTGCATACCGGTATGCTTAACACTTATCTGTTCTATGCAAAACAAATCCAGATTGAGTTAGAATTATCTTAATGTGTGTATAAACTTAGATAAACAATGATTAACATATTCCAAATATTATTTTTATATCTTTATGAACTTTATAATAGAATGTTATAGATTTAAAGAATTAATATAGAGTTAAGCATTATTTTGGATTATCAAATAATGTTAAAACATAATTGTGATTATCAAAACAGGTGAGGTCAACAATATCCCCCTTTTTGGTAATCACAAATTATGATTTTATAATCCAAAATAATTAGTAATGTATCAATATAAAGGATAATAAAATTCAATTATATCAGGGGTAATAATAAAAACATTGAACTAGAAGTAAAAAAATGAATAAGAGGTAAAAGTATAAAACAAATGTATTATACTCATAAATATTAAGCTCATATTTCTCATATTTATCAATATTTATCCATATCAGTTCTCCCCCTTTTTATGATTTCTACCCCATTGCGATTAGAAAAAAATAAGGGAAGAAAGAACGAGAGATGTAAAAGAAGTTAAAAGAGAATGAAATAATTGATATATTACATGAGAAAAAAATACATATAAATTTGGAATTGAACCAAAAATAATACAAGTGATTCCTATCAAATATCCTAGCCACTAATCAATCCAACTCCTCAGCATGAGATTCTCTCTTGGGTTCAGAAGATGATTCAGGCATGTTGGATGCAGGTGGAGGATTAGGAACACCAGAGACAATCAGGGGAGTCTGAGCTACTAAGACAGTACCTGGCATATACTGTGTATCTGTCTGGGTGATCATAGGAGTGAGGCTCCGAAAGGCTTGGGATAGAGTCAGCTCAGGAATTGAGGTAGACTGAGCAGAGGCAAGAAGGGTTGGAGGTACAATGATATGGGTACTGTCTACATGCAAGAATGGTAGCAAAAGATTCCTAAAGTCCATAATGATCCCTCCTCCTCTTTCCATAGTAGAAATGAAATCAACATTGATTTCCATAAATTTTTTCAACGAATTAGTTAGTTCCCGGAGCTTTCATACTTGTTCTCTGAAGTCTTTATTAATAGGAGGTAATTTAATATTTTCCAAAAGATGTTTGAAATGGTTTTTCAACTGATTCTTGGTATACACTTTCTAAAAATAAGAATAAAATTTATCCTTTACTTCTTTTTGAGAGGCAGAAGCTTCTCTCATATAATCATAAACAATTTTCATGATATCTCTAGTGGTATTCACCACCTGGTTCATGACATATGAGTCCATAGAGAGACTAGTTGATGCTGAATTAAACTCCTCTTTCATCAAAGCTTGAATCTGATCCAAATCTACTAATGGTCTGGAAGTAAGAGAAGCAATAGAAAAATTCACAATTTCCTTGAAACTTTTAGTTAGCCCACTAATAATATTTTTCACTACCAACTCGTGGGTGCTAACATTCTTTTGTATAGAATGCTTAAATTCCTCAAAAATTGATACCATCTGGATGACTACACACTTCACAAAATCCAAATCCTTGTCTGCTTGAGATTTAGAACTCATATAGTATTCCAGAGAAACAACTGATATATTTAGAAATTCAACATCCTCTTCCAAGCTCGACAACTTGATTCTGGAAAGCCGTGACTTCATCCACCAACTCTGCCACAGTGTTTGACACACTACAACCAAGAGACAGTTCAAAAGATTTTTCCATGTTACTCAGCTCCTCAACAAAACAATTCTTTAAATCAGCAAAAGATGTATTCAAATACTCTTTCAACTTAGCCTTTAAAGACTCAAAGTCAGACCTGGTTACCATACTTGCAGGCACAACAATAGGTTCTCTTTCTGACACAATACTATCCACATAGCCATTCATAATAAATCGAATGGGTTATACTAAGGAGGGTTTCATTTTTCTTATCTCTTCCACAATTGAAGACTTAAGATCAGACTTCAACTGGTTTAGATCATCTTTTCTTACTACATCCTCAGGTAGAAACTCAGAAAATATATTATAGTTAACTTTGCTATGTTCATGGGTGTCTCATCGATAGAATTAGGGTCGTCCAACCAAAAAACCACAAAACCTAGGTCTTCATCCCAGTATTTAATTCCATCTACTACAGAAACATTTCCAAGTCTAGTTGGATACTCCCCATCAACTGGTGCATTCTTCTGTATTGCAATAACACCCTCATCATCTCGGTCTTCCTCAGAAGAATCTTCCATAACCATCTCCATTTCCCCAATAGAAGGAGGCACCTTAGGAATATGATCAGGTCTCTCTACATAAACACGAATAGCCTCTAAATTCCCAACAGAGCTTCCAATCAATGGACTCAAACTCAAGGTGGCAGAAGTGGATGCTTCAGTTTCAAATTATATTTCTTCTTCATCATTCTCTAGGGAAGCCTCTTCCTAATCTGATCTCTACTAGTCTTCTTCATCCACAGGTGCCTCTCCACTACTAACTCCCAACACAGTTTCTGTATTAGGTAGGTTCAATGAAGCATTTTCCTTTTCTCATGATACAATTTCAAGAGTTGGTCTAGGAGGCATGTCCGAATCTCCTCCATCTACTGTAGAGGAATCCTCCTCATCTGAATCATCACTATACTATGGCTCCTCCTCATCCGGTCATAGACCTAGATATCTCCTATCTTTTGGTCTATTTGGATGGTCAACTAGATTTAATGTGTCATATATCTTTTCATCATCAATAACACATTTCCTTCTCCATGGGTTCCAGCTAATCTTAATGTACTTTCATACTGTGTCTGTGATACAATTTTTTTTTCTTAGCACCACTATCACATCCTGGGACTTATCAAACCCCTTTACTTTAGTCATAACAAAAATCAATTTGGAAATGAATAATGAAATGGTTTTTATTAGGATCTAGTCATTTCCCCTATTTGAATCATTGAAAACCTGCACAGATTCACCTTCACAACATTCCTTAAGAGATGAAACAAATATATATCTTGATACTTCATATTTGTAAAGTCCCATCTTCTTGGACTTTGCACAAGTTGAATGAACATGAACAACAATCTATTTTCCCAATCCATATCACCAGTCACCACCTTTCTCTGCTTTCTACTACCAATGAGCTCCTCTAAGGTAGCCTCATAGTCAAAGTTTTCACTGCTATGAGGTATTGTCTTTGATGAATACCCAAATACTCCTTCATTTGGTACCTTCATGCAATGAGCCCATTCAATGGATGAAAAAGCTATTTCCTTTCCATTTACCAATGAAATAATTCTATTCTATTTATCAGATTTCTTAATGCGCACAAAAGCATAGAACACATTTATCAGCTTCTGGTAATAAAGACCATTGTTTTCTGGGAAACATTCTAGCAATCTATTCTCCTAAAATATTCTTAGGGTCATCTATTTTCTTCGAAAAATCCATTCTGAAAATATATCCTTTTCGGTTACAATCTCTCTATTTTTCAAGCACGGGTTCACTGGACACCTCCATGACCTTGTTCTATTGACACTGCTATTTTCTTCAGGCCCTGTCTTCTACTTCTTCGCATTCAGCTCATCAAATTCATCTCTGATAGTCGGAATTTTGGTTTTTTTCATCTATGTATTGAAGAACATATGGTTTTCCTGGGATTCGAGGATTCAAGGAGTTGGGTTTGAGAGAGGAGTGTTCAGTTGATTCAGAAGTAACTAAGACTTAGTTTTTATCATTTAGGATTCATAAAATAAATAAATAAAACATAATAATTATAGTACAAATGGTACAGATTCTGGTGGCCAACGACACGAAGTTTAAAACAACGCAAACTAACTGTAATTGTATACCGGTGAAAATACATAATGGTGAGGTATATCAGTGAGGTTCACTAAAAGTGATGTATATAAGTGAGGTTCATACTGGTGAGGTTTCTAACGGTGAGGTTTCTAATGGTGAGGTTTCTAATGGTGAGGTTTCTAATAGTGAGGTTTCTAATGGTGAGGTTTCTAACGGTGAGTTTTCTAACGCACAGAGTCTATCATTTCTAATTCATGTATAATGTACCATAACCTATTCGAACATAGATTCTTGGTTAAAATGTTAGCTAATTGATGTTCAGTACCAATAAATTGAAGGGTAATATCACCTTTTTGGAAATGAACTCTCAATAAATGGTGTCTTACATCAATGTGTTTAGTCCTAGAGTGAGACACGAGATTCTTTGAGTTGTTAATTGGAATAGTGTTATCACAATTTATTGATACATGTTTAAAATCATATACATAGTACAAAAACAGTATGTTTCGTCCACATAATTTAAGCATAGCAACTACCAGCAACAATTTACTCTGCTTTAGCAGTAGACAATGCAACAGAATTCTGCTTTTTACTACCCCACGATACAAGGGACTTACTTAGAGTATGACATGTTCAAGAAGTGCTCTTTCTATCTAACTTGAAACCAGAAAAGTCAACACTTGAATAACATATTAAATCAAAATATTTTCCTTTTGGATAAAACAAATCTAAATTTGCAGTACGTTTAAGATATTTGAAATTTATTATAACAGAAAGGAAATGGGATTCTTTATGAATATCTTGAAATCTTGCACACATACACACACTAAATATAATATCTGGTCGACTAGTAGAAAGGTAATGTAGACATCCAATCATACCACTATAATTTGTTTCATCAACTGGTTTCCTAGATTCATCAATGTCCAACTTACAGGAGGTACACATGGGTGTATCACTTTCCATAATACCATTTAGCCAAAACATTTTTAATGATCCTTTATATATTTACATTGATTTAAAACAATTCCATTTTTATTTTGAAATAATTGAAATCCAATAAATTAGTTTATTTTTCCCTTAAAATCATTTCAAATTCTTTTTTCTTACTCTCTAAAAAATCAATACACAAAGTATTTTTAGAAGATCCTAAAATAATATCATCAACATAGATTTGTACTATCAAAACATCTTTAGAAATTATTTTGATAAAGATATTTGGATCAGCAATCCCTTCAGTAAAACCTTTTGAAATAAGAAAAATACTAAGTCTATCATACCAAGATCATGGAGCTTGTTTCAAACCATATAAAGCATTAGAGAGCTTAATAAATTGATTTGAAAAATGAGGATCAGTAAATCTAGGTGGTTGTTCAATAAAAACATCTTCAATTATAAAACCATTTAAAAAAGAACTTTTAACAACAATTTGATATTACATAAAATTCAGATGAGTAGCATAGTCAAGTAGATTCCTAATAGATACAAATCTAGCAATAGGAGCAAAGGATTCGTCATAGTCTATTCCTTCTTCCTTACTATACCCTTGTTCAACTAGCCATTCATAGTTCTTAACTATATTTCCATATTTATCAGTTTTATTTCTAAAGACTCATTTAGTGCCTATGGTCAAAGTTTCTTAAGGTCTGTAAACTAATTACTAGACTTTGTTTCATTCAAGTTGATTTAATTTTAATTGCATAGCCATTACCCAAAATTCATCATTGATTGCATCATTGATATTTTTAGGTTCTAACTGTGAAATAAAAGCTTGATGTTCAAAATTGTTTCTTTGAGAAGCTCTAGTCTGTGTCCCTCTATCAGGATTACCAACAACAGTATCTAAAGGATGATTATTTAGAATCATAGTTGATCTAGTAAAGGTGGGACTAGAAATTTCAGCTTCTTCTCTGGATTTAGGTTCTACAAAAATAGGTTCTAGAATGTTTCCAGAACTAGATGTATTTACAATAGGTTCATTTATTTTATCATTATGTTTTAAAACAGACATATCTTTTTCATGATTTT
Organism: Viscum album; assembly: GCA_963277665.1. Lineage (NCBI taxonomy): Eukaryota > Viridiplantae > Streptophyta > Magnoliopsida > Santalales > Viscaceae > Viscum > Viscum album. The sequence goes on along the minus strand of OY728143.1, from coordinate 173,899,111 downwards.
TAATGGAAGATTTCGGTTCATGTGGATCAATTTCATTAATCATTATGTGAACAGATTCTTCCAGACATTTGTTTCTTCTATTAAAAACACTATAAGATTTACTAAATATTGATTAACCAAGGAAAATTCCTTCATCACTCTTGGATGAAACTTTTCATGGTTATCGTCTGTATTGAGAATAAATACATTGCATCCAAAAACATTAATGTATTTAAGATTAGGTTTCCAATGGTTCCACAACTCATAAGGGGTGTCTTTGAGAACCGGTCTAAACAGGACTCTATTAAAAATATAACAATCTGTATTTATAGCTTCAACCCAAATGTAAATTGGAAGGTCATACTCATTAAGCATTGTTCTTTCAATATATTGAAGAGTTATGTTTCTTCCTTCTACTAGACCATTCTACTGAGGTGTCCCAGGGGCAGAGAAATTGCGACTATAGCCATTGTGTGATCAATAAGATTCAAATTCATTATTTTCAAACTCATGACCATGCTCACTTCTCAAGGTCTTAATCCTAAGTCAACTAAGTTTTTGTACAGACTTGGTGTATTTAATAAATTGAGAACAAGCTTCACTTTTGTGAGCTATAAAGTATACCCAAGTGTACCTAGAATATTCATCTACTATGAAATAGACATAGTGCTTCCCTTTTAATCTAGAAACTATAGAAGGAGCAAAAAAGTCCATGTAAACCAACTTGAGAGGTTTAGAAGTTGAAACTTATTTCTTCGATTTAAAAGAAACATTATGTTTCTTTCCCTTTTGACAGGGATTACAAACATTATCATATGGGAATTAATGTTTAGAATGGTCTTTAACTATGTTTTCCCTACATAGTTTTCTAAGTGAATAAATTTTCAATGTCCTAATCTTCTGTGACATAGCCAAGACTCTTTATGAAAATCATTTAAACAAGTAATGTTCTATTTAGCTAAGTAATTCAAATAAACTGCATAAACATTTTCATTTCTAAAATCAAAAAATACTAAAATATTTTTAGAATTAAAAACATTACATGAATCATTTTCAAATTTAACATTGAAACCATCATCACACAATGGAGAAATACTTAATAGGTTATATTTATGTCCATCAACAAATAAAACTTTGGAAATTAAAACTGAATCCGTGCTACCAATCTTGCCTAAGATGATGATTTTTCATTTTGAATTATCACTAAAGGTGACTTGGCCTCCATCAACCTTGATTAAACTCTTGAAGCATGAGTATTCTCTAGTCATATGCCTTGGAAACCAACTATCTATGTACCGTAAATTCTTATGGGAACATTTCAAGAAAGTTTCTTACAAAACATGTTTAAACAGAAAATGATTTTGGTACCCATATTTTCTTGGATCCAGACAGGTTAGCAAGAAAATGTTTTGGTACAAAAATTAGTCTAATGGGTCACATACAATCAATATATTCAGAATATTTTGAAACATAAAAATTATTTGTTCTATGACCATGTGAATAAATAGTTGATTCATATGAATTTCCAGAACTAGAATTGGTAGCATTCTGTCCTGATTTAGGAATAAATCTATTTTTAGTAATCTGTCTCTGTCTAGGCTGATAGACTATTCTGCTGGTATATTTTGGTGCCACATGTTTTTCTAGAATTTGAGTTAGATTATTCTTTCCATTTGTGAATTTTTCTAAGTCCTTACTTAATTGCTCATTGGAAAATTTCAGTTCAGTATTTTCATTATGTCATTGAGAATTGTTTTCCTTTTCTATATCAAGTGAAGATTTAACAAAGCTAGTCAAAGCATTTTTTTAAGGCCTTATACGTTTCCTTGAATTCATTACAGGTTTCTTATAGCATGTTTCAGTATTAAAATAACTCTTCACTACTCTTATCTTCAGATTCAGAATCAGAATCAACTCCAGAATAATAAGAATTTAATACAGGAGTATCCTATGTTACTTCAGATGTGTTTTTCATGAAACACATATTAGCTTTCTGAGATTTTTCATCATGTGGAGAATCATAATAACTTGAACTATCTTCTAAACCACTCCAAGTTGATATCATAGCATTCGTATATTTATTTTCCTTATAATATTATTTCTTCTTGAACATTAACTTCGGGCAGTCTACTTTCACATGTCATTTCCTCTTGTATTCATAATAGACAATTTCATCACTCTTATCATAATTTTTACAATCCTTATTCCAATGACCTTTGTTGTAAAATTTTCCATTATAATTTGGATTTCGGAAGAATATCTTCCTCCTGTAGAACTTCTTGAACCTTCTGGATATCTGAACCATCTCATTATCACTATCAGAATCTGAACCTTCACTTGTTGATCTTTCAGTAGGTATGTGAACATTCGCCTTGTCATTTCTCTTTGATGCAGTAGATTTAAATGTTATTGACTTCCTTTTTGGCTATTCATATTCTTCATTTTTTACCTCTAGTTCTTCTTCATACATCATCAACATACCAATTAATTCTTTAACAGGCAGTGAACTTATGTCACTCAATTCTCTTATTGAGAATGATGTACCTCTCCATATTTCTGGCAGACATCTTAGTATTCTCATAATATGCTCCTTTTTAGGAACATATTTTTCAAGTGAGCTCATAGTGTTGACAATCTCATTTAACCTGAGATACATATCAGAAATAGGTTCATTAGACATTATTTTAAAATTATCATACTTAATAGAGTAGGTATTCAATCTCATATCTTTAACATTGGTTGTTACCTCATGGGAAATAGCCATAGTGTCCCAGATTCCATAAGAATTTTTACAAGAAGATATTCGATTAAATTCTTCATCTCTTAAAGCCCAATACATGGAATTCATTGCTTTACAATTATTATTGTAAGTAGTCTTAGTGGGTTCATTCCAAGTAGTTCTTTTAGATTCTATAATCTTATATTGAGTATCTATAACAGTCCAGATGTCAAATCCCATACTTTCTAAATGAATTTTCATTTTACGTTTCCATTAGGCAGAATTTGTACCATTAAATAAATGTGGAATGTTGGTACCATCACCTTCTTGTCTATTATCCATGATTAAATTTTAGAAAATATATTAAAAGCGATAAAATTTAGATCTAACAGAAATTTAAGATCAATAAGATATAACTAAAATCACATTTGAAAAATAGAGTATTTAAAAATCCTTTATAAATAACAATCCTCAGATAACAAATATTATTTGAAGAGGATACTCAAGAGGGGTTTAATTGAGTTCAAATTAAAAATATCTATTAAAAAGACTCTTTTTAAAATCCCCCAAATTAAATAACAATCTAACCTGTAGTGAATTTTTAATACAGTAAAGGCTCAGTTGAGTTCTCAAGAGATTGATTAGTTCCCAATTAATCTAATCTGAATATTAAATAACTTTTGAAGCTAACCTAATGATTTATAATAAATACAAACACTTGCTATTTTAACAATTAAAGTTACTCTAAGATGGATTTATATTTCAAATTACATAGTAGTGGAATAATCAATATAGTTAAAAACTAAATAAAATTAGCACAATAGTTTAAATAAAGAGGTTCAGTCTCAAGATGATACTTAGTCCTCTCAATCAATTTATATAAATTTTTATCAACACCCTAGATCAGGGTAAAAAATAGTACAGAGACTGTCCATGTACTATGAACTCAACCAAAGTTCTTCAAGGGAAAAATATAAAAACAATAGAACACAGGCTATACAGGTCACACTTTACCTCTACCACTTTCCACAGTGGGATAAAAGAGAGTTATAGAAGTTTTTTTGTGAGGATTAAAAATCCTCAAGTTTAGCACAGGAGACTATGTGTGGCTAAAAAATATAGAGCACACACAATGCTCAAAATAAAAATAAAATAATCATTGAGAGAGATTAGATATGTGATTAAAATGCTATAGTGATTTGAAGTGCAGCTCTTGACTCCTTCTGATTAAATAGAAATTCTTTTGATTCCTTCTATGGTTTATGTCTTGAAAATTGAGTGTCATTTGCTTCCTTGATTTTCAGGTTCAGTTTGAAAATCTTGAGTGTATGAAGAGATCGTTTTAGTTTTTCACTCATTGACTAAGATTCATCTTGTGTTATATTCTTGTATTAATGGCATCATATATGTCTAGTGTTCTTAAAGTATACAAGTATATGGATGTCACCTTTCTTTATTGTGTAAATGCACCTATTTCTTGCCTGTAGCTCAATCTTTCTTTTATACCTTACGCTCTGGAAATAGAAATGATTACCTTTTCATATGTATGAGGTACGGTTATATGACATGCCAATAACCCACATTAATTAATAGAAATTGCATTAAATTAACCAAATATGACCGTTAGCATTATATTAAAAATACTAACAATGTATAGAGTTTGAGTAGTAGTGACTGGATAACTTTCATCTTCTATTAGTAGTTGTTTGTCGGTAGACTTGTAATAGTGGACTTTGTATCAGTGTATTCCTTATATCCGTAGTTGTTACTCCATATAATAGTAGATCTATGTATTGGAATCTCATTCTGTCGGTATCTTTGGACTATCAGTAACATTCTTGTACATGTAACAACATATATCGGTGGCTCTGACTGTATCGGTAGTTATGCCTGTATTGGTAGCTATGATTATCGGTAGACTTGATCTATCAGAGAAATTTTCTAACCAGTGACCTTTTTTTTATCGGTGGCCATTTTCTATAGGTGACCTTTGTCTATCAGTAGACTAAGTACTAGTAGGTATGTATTAGTCAACTTGTGCATACCTGTGAACTAGTTCTATCGGTAGCTGTTATGCGTACCAGTTACTACTTATCCATATTAGTAGACTTCTGTAACTGTGTACTTAGCCATATCAGTAGCTGTGTATCTGTTTGTATCAGTGATCTTCGTAATGGTAGCTCTTGATATAATAGTAAGTCTATCTGTTTGTCTGTATCAGTAGCTATGTGCATTCTGGTAGGCTTAACACATATCAATTCTATGCAAAAAAAATCCAGATTGAGTTATAATTATCTCAAAGTATGTATAAACAAAGATAAACATTAATTGACATATTCCAAAGATTATTTTGATGTTTCTATAAAAATTATAATATAATTATTTAGATTGAAGTAATTAATATATAGATATACTTTATTTGGGATTATCAAATCATGCTAAAAAATAATTGAGATTATCAAAATAGGTGAGTTCAAAAATTACCATAAAGAATATGTATCATCTAACCAACATTTATGGCTTGTTTGATCAATTAAAAGTAGCTCCACATTTTTAAAATATTGGTATTTATTATGGGTATCATAAAGTATGAGTAAATAATAATTTAATTTTGTAGATATCAATTAAAATGAGTTGTGGACATTAAAAATTTATACTAATTCCTATTGGGTTGACTAGAGAACTCTATATTTTTTTTGGATATGATGAATTGTGTATTCAGTCATTATCTTGATATTTTTTTGGTATTTATTAATGATATATTGATATTCTGTAAAATATATAATGAGAATTTTTTTAATAATTCATAATAATCTTATAGAAAAAAAATTATAATAAAAATTTAGAATTGTAAATTATGGGTTTAATAAGTTTATTTACTTTTACATATTTTCTCAAGAAGCGACGTATTTTTGAATTTCATCACCAATAATAATGGATTATTATTATTATGAATATAATGTTTATATATGATATATATAACATAATTATGGTTCTATAAATATATGATATCATTTATCTTATTAAGATTCCACCTGTTTAAAAATGATTACATCTCTCTTGCGTATGTGTGGACTACAACCTCCATGAAGTGATGTGATTCAATTTTCATGTCTAAATTTAATAGATTAATATATATATTTATATAATGAACATATATTATATTTATATTATTATAAAAATTATATAGATTATGGAACTATGAAAAATATACAAGGACTGAAACTATCAAACCAAAAACTACTTGAAAAATGAAAAAGTTAACAATCGAAAAGGAAACTTTTAAAAAGGATTTAATATAAAACATTTTTTAAAATGTTATAAGATAAAAATATATGATATAATTATTATATATATGTTTCTGTTATTGAATTAAAATAAATTTAAATTTATTATACATGAGGTTAATTTTACGTACTAGGAAATTCAAACATCAGGTAAGAGATTTATATTACAATCTCATTTATTTTTGGGATTTTTTATATAAAACTTTCATTGAGGGAAATTGTATTATAATTTTTTTTAAACCCAATAAATTTTATTATCCTATGGTTATTTATGTAATTTATAATTTTTTTACTCATTCTTCTCTCTTTGGTATGTAAAATATTTGGGAAAATATTTTTATGAAAAGTTAACTTTTTTCCACTTTAGTATGGAATCCTTTTAAAAAGTGTCTATATTTTCCTCAAAATGTTTTAAATTTTTTTTATTATATTATAAAATGATTTATTAAAATCATTTGAACCCATATTTTACATTCTATAAATTTTTTAAAAAATAATATTCATATCATTTTCAGAATGTTGTAATTTACAAAAAAGGTGTGAATATGATAACTGTTTTAATGTACACAACATGAATGAATTTTCCCACTATAATGAATACTATTTGATATAAAAATTAATTTATAAGTGAATACATTTATTTTCAAAGTAATTTTTGTCCAAATAGTCATGAAATTTTTTGATTTTAAATAATTAATTTCAAAATTGAAAACCGCATTTTCCGTAAGAAACGTTATGGTGTTATTTTGAAGGTATTATCATATACAACAACACCCATTGATGTTTCAATGGATATCATCCAATAGTACCATATTTATTCATTCTATTGATATTTTATGATTTTTATGATGAAATATTTATTCTATGTATTCTTTATTCAATATGTATATTTGGTTACTTATAATGCATTTTGAGAATGAATTGTATTGATCATAAGAAATATGAGGAATTCATAGGAATTTAAAGAGAAAAATGGGACTGGATTATACATATACCCTCAATGAATTTATATATCGGATGATACAGAATAACAGGGATTCCATATTATAAGGGCATAAAGTTTATATCTACCCATTTATTAAGAATGGTTTCTTGGTTAATATTCCTTGAATTTAATATTAATGATATCTTTGTTGAGAAAATCCATGTGATTGTTATCTAGATATTATCCATGGGTATTCATTGAACTCATGTTTTTAATAGAATTTCATGTGTTTTTATTAACATCTTTTAAATATTAATTATTACTTATTTACTCAGGATAGAACCTTTGAAAACCCATATCTTTCATACAATTTATTTCATGACTTATAACATAAATATACACTTATAAAAACCTAAAATATTATAAGGCCTTGTGTATTTGGTTAATTAGGTACATATCAAAACATCTGTAAATAGAAATATAATAATGTAGACTAAATATTTCATAACATGCCCTTATATTTCCCTAATCTTCTAAAACTACATGGGAAAGCCTAGGGATGTATATAAGAAATGGGTGAGCTTTAAATACCATTAGGGGAAAAATAAAAATTTAACACAAGGTAAAAAAATTATGATTCAATATGCATATCAAGGTAACATAAGAGGGATGATTATAAAAAACATGAACATTGAATCATGAGATAAGATTCCATCATAAAGGAAACCAGAGAATCTAGAAATAACATCAAATATGAAATAAAAAAACATAAGTCAAAGATAACCAATGAGACATAATAACATAGTGTTCTTATGATAACCTTTCATTCACCATACAAGTCATATCATGAGATGAAATTTTTATATAATGCATTAGAGAGATATATAATTATGGACCCACCAATCACTTTCATACCATATACATGTAGATGTGGGACACATAGATAATACAATATAAGCTCACATTTCTTCAATTTTAATCCCATGATGAGGGAGTGTGAGTTTAATACATAGATCATCCCAATAAAAAAAATATTGGTACACCTAGATGAATATACTTGACTAGAAATGGGGATGGGTATTGACTACACAATAGTATGGCATAAAAAATTCGTAAGATAATTTTGGTATCAAAACAGTGGTTTATATTGATTCATGGAAGGGGTCAATGAGTGTGAAATTTGTATCTTATCAAATTTAGATCATAAATTTAGTATGATTTATGTGTTAAAAAAATCCCAAAATAAACATTTTAGAATAAAAATGTATAATATAAACAAGGTGCTTGGATATGGAGGGGAAGGAGACGATCCCATATGTTGAGAAGAAACATCTAAATGATTGGTAGAAACTTCGTAAGATATTTGGGACACCTTGGAAGGGATCTAGAGAGGGAAATGTTGAGTAACATCATGATCTATGAATTATGGGTGATGAAAATTGGATATTCTATTGTTTTTTATAGAAATATAGTGTGTAAATGTTTGTTGATTTCCAAATTAAGGTTTTGGACTCTTAATGAAAAAGTAATAAATAACAAAAAAAATTACCAGGGTTTTACCCATTTTTTTATAAAAAATATGTGTTTTCTAAATTATTTTATAAGGATAATATGTGAAATTAATAATATAACCCCTTTGTGATGTAGAAGTGTTCCATGTTAATAAAGAGTTAATTAAAAAACTGAAAATATAATATAGGTTATGGTTGTTTCACTAAGAGTTAATAAAATTAATCCAATAACATCAAAACAACTTATTTTAAAGGGTAAATATTATTTTCATTGTTTATAGTATTCACAAAATTTATTACATCATTTTTAGGCTATTTTGATGTTATAGTACACACCTTATATTAATATTTTATTTAATATTTTCCTAAAAACTCGATTGTCTTCAAAATTTATGAATAATTTTCTTTTGGATAATGTATTCATGTTGAATTCAATAATAACATTTATTTAATCAAAATAATTCTCTATGCTTGATAATTTACACTATTAAATAAAACTACCTTTGTATTAGTATTCAGTGACGGGGAGTATCTCAAGGCTATATATGGCATGTATCATCATTGAATTTGATGTTTCATAGAATCTACCTTATCAAATATAGATTCAGAATGGAGAGTTTGAATTCTTTCAGGATGTTGTTTACATGAGACTACCTGAATACTATCATTTATTCCTTAAGATAGTACATTCCAAAAATGATTGTGAACATAGGACTGGATGACCTAAGGTGAAAAAAACTATTTGGGTTGTGAATGAAAAGGAATATGGGATTATTGCTATATATATTGTTAATACAGGACAACATATTATACAACCTAATTAATATAAAAAACATTTGCGCAAGGTGGTAAATTTTTATTAGCCTTCTGAATCAAAGTGAATTCTAGGTTCAGTTGATCCCTTAGTTGCTGCATGTTCCAGCACTGACCAACCTCCTTTGATAGAGGAATATGAAAAACAATTAGATTCTCAAAATGAACATGCTAATGAGTAATGTGAACTCTCTGATTCTAGTGAGTAATCACATGTAAAAGATGATAATCCGAATCAAATTGGGGAAATATATTTAATCTCAATGGTAAATAAAGGGGAAAAAACTAATTGTGGATGACGATGGATTCGTTACATCAAATCCTAGAAAAAAATTAAATTTAGAGATTACTCTCACCATGAAAAAACATTTGGCACACGATCCTTAAATTCCTCTAAGAAGGAAATAACTAGACTCTATAAATCCCAAACTGTGAGGAATCACTCAAATGATGAGGATATATTCTAGTCAAATGAGAAGGTGAATGAAGATCTAGAATCTCAAATTGAAGAACGAGAGGAAATATCTTACCAAAAACTCCTAAATGATGAAATTTCTAAAGAGATAGAGCTATATAATACATTCATAATGTTTAATAAGAGGATGGTGCATGAGTCTAAACAAACTCCCTGATTTTATATGACTAGTATGATTTGTTTTTTCAATCTGAGTTCACAGTGTTCCTTGATGATTTTTCATATGATGCTAACAATGATCTAATTAGAGAACAGTTGAACACTGATTAATGCCTAGTGATGCCCCTTTTATTATACTATCTATTGGTTACATCAGGCACATAAATTTTTATTTCAATGAGATGATGATTCAGCTAGATTTGATGGGTCTTTTCTCTAGTTTTATTATCTTACTTTTCTATTTTTTACTTCTTTATTAATGATGGATTTGATAAACCTTGTTTTTTTGGGTTCTGGAGGAAACATGGTTCTCTCTTAGCAGTAATATTTTATTGCTTCATGTGCTTTTGTTTGAAGATTATGTTGTAATGCTGGTCGACACCCCCAACTTCTCTTGGGTCCAAAATTTTTCTAGTTTTCTATTTTAAATGGTGCTTTTAGTGTATCAAGGAATTTATAAATATTTACTTTAGGGTTTAATCTTATAATCAAAACTCTATATCAGCGTGTGGAACAAAGCTCACATTGGTAAAGTAGCAATGTTGTGCAGGTTTGATGATTTACACATCATTAGATCTATTGTTTTTGGCTGACTTCCATGGAATTAAGTATAAAGAATCAAATACCTAAGACTCAGATTTGATATGTTCCTATTCATTGCTTCTTGATAAATAGTTATTTCATTTTTGTAGAAGCTACTTGGATGTACAAATATAACAAGATTCGGGATGATCTTTTTTGTTTGACTTCTTTTGAACTGGAAGATGTTTTTATGGGGATTGATTTAAATATACGAAGTCTGGTGCTGTGGGGGTGTTGGCTTCCAATTATAATAGATGGATTGGTGGAGTCCTATAAGGCCCCGACCTTAAACCATACTTAATATTGAATTAAATGAATAATTCACATTGAGGATCTTTTCAGGTTTAGAGTTTTAGAGAATTAGAACATAACTATTACATCTCAAAAGATTACAAAGTAGACACTTCTACTAAGTTTCCATAATAAAAAAAACTCTTAAAAAGAATCATGTCTTGTTCTATGTTTTATATAGCATGGCATTCCCTTTATCCCATCCTTGACCTTATTCCACATTAAGTCCTGTGAAAAACATTTCAAAAAAAACAAGGGGTGAGCATAAAAAGCTCAGTAAGGGATACACAAAAAAAATGAAAAATGTTAGTTTTTCAAACATCAAGTAAACCATGTATACACTATCAAAGTAATACCTTCACCTTCATGAAGTAGTAAAAACTATTCAGTGAATAAAGTATCATTACATAAGTTTTTTTAACCAAAGGATTACCATAAAACCCATAAAAAGAACACATAACATATATAAAGGTAACTTGGGACATAAACATACTTAAGTGGAATAACCATACGGTTGACTTCCACACATATCACTTAATGGAATAGCCATACGGCCAATTTCCATACATACTTAATGGAATAGCCATACGGACGACTTCCATACCCAATGCATTGGAGGTTATAACGTAACCACCCGTCCTGGTATTCACGGCACCACCCGTCATATGGTTTATAATGTAACCACCCGTTAAAATGTCCAAGTACCAATATAAAATCATAAAACATAAAACCAATACAAAGGAATGATAACATTTCCACATTTCAATCACAATATATCATAAATATATTGACATAATAGAATCCTTTATCAAAACCATTTTCAAAACCAAAATACATAAAAGAGTATATAGTATTTATTTTATTCTAAAAACATTACGGCTTGTTGAGGAATCCAAAGACCAAATAATACTCGTGGTGGCGGAAAGGGTCGTTGTCACCACGTACGTTAAAAGAAACATTCTTTTTTGTCGTTTTGTAAAACTCTTAGTAGAAAAAGATTACTTTTGTATAAAATTAAAAGTCAATGGGGTTTATACACCGTATAAAAGAAAGTTGTGTATAAAACGAAATATGCATCAATGAAAGGAGATTGAGAGGAAGTCCCTTACCTCGGGTCCGACTTGACTCGATCGTTCTTTAACATCCTGAATAATAAACTTGAGTTAATTTCTACTTGATTAAGAACCTTTATAAAGTTAACTATTCCTTCTATATCACTTATTGCCATGTTATAAACATTATGTAACCATTTAAGTTAATAATGTTTGTTTTGTCGATATTTGGTTCTTATGTTGAAAATGGACTTCTTACAATTACATGTTGTTCGTGTGGTATAAGGTTCTTTATATCCAGAATGACATTCCTGATTTGGATAGCATATATATCATATATATCCAGCATATAAATGTATTTATAATATTACATAATCATTTAGAGGTAAGAAATGAAATGCACCGTTCATGGAGACAGTAAGCTGTACGTACGCATGAACGCTACTTCCATTTCTATTTCGTATATTCTGGAATGGAATCATAATGATATAAGAGTATATTATAATTCCAGTATAATAACATATATAATATCATTAACTTTACCCTTTACACATCCCATATATGGTATTAACGAATCAAATCACTTTCAGGGGCGGTAGTCCGCACTTCCTAAAATGAAGATATCGTGTTTACCCATAATGGAAACAATAATGGTATGCCATAAATGAAAAATACAGAAGATTAAGGAATGAATAAACATATTATATATCATATATAAAAATAGTGACATCATAATGGCCACCTTTGAAGGTGTTAAATGAGTATTGAACAATCATCGTTTCGGGAGGCAGAATTTCGCCATCCACAGAAACCATATGTTCTTTAACCATTTGATGTAGTTGTGTGAGAGTGTAGCTCGAATAAATCTTATAACAACATCCTATATATTTAAGATACTGGTGTTGTTACAAAAGAAGTAAATAAAAAGAGTTTAGGGGGTTGGAGAATCAAAATAAAACAAATGAACATGAGAGATTGAATTACCTTTAAAAGTGTAACTCCTTTTGATTTGAGCATAAAGGCTTCCTTTTAAAGGATTCTGCCCAACGGGAATCCTCTAGGATGAGGATAGGGATGTGGAGAGAGTAAATGGGCAGGGTATGGCCGAGCCAAAGGCTTGAGGAGTGTGTGAAATGAGGTAGAGGTGGTGGCCTTTTATAAGAGGAGAGGAGGGGCACTTTTGGAAATCATGAAACTATTATTTTATTTTCAAAAGTGTTTCGAATTCATATGGTCCCACAATGATATGTTTCGAAGATAAGATGGAAAGGCTTCTAAATCCACTCATCCAATTGGTTTTGGCCATGTGTAGGTTTTTATATTTTACATTAACTTTCCATTTTATTTAAATCGTTAAATAATGAGGTCATCACTGAATCATCATAATGTCATAATAATTTAATTTAATTAAAGTCTAAAAATTATAATAATATTACTATGATGTAGGAAAACTATTTAGATTTCCTATGAATATTTATAATCAAAATTCTGACTTGTATAACCCCATGTAAAAATTGTTTTCATAAAACATATTATGTTTGTGTCATTTTTACTTTTACATTAAATAAAAAGTTATTTATGTCATTTCAAAACCAAAGTGGCTCCATGGGGTCCCCAAGTTGATCCATGGCTTGTCTTGGTCTACCATGACACAACCAATGAGGGTAGGAAATGTGTATAGTTCATTTCATATTATTAAAGCATTATTTTTACCTTAAACTACACTAATTACCACTAATCGCGATTAAAAACATAATAAGTTACTATTCACCAAAAACTTATTATAATCTCATTGAACCACATTTTACTTATTAATGAAAACCATGTATGTAGGATTTTTTAAATTCAAAACACAATGATGTCAAAATTTCATTTAAACGGATTATCAGTTTTTATAAGTACCACTTAGTGGTTTCACTATTCATCAAAAATTGAAGTTTTTCAGAAAATTATCAAAAATTCACCCTAAGCTATATTTGATATTCCGAATTCAAAAATAAAGTCTATTTTATAAAATTAAAAACATATAAGTCACATTAATTAATTTAATAATTAATTCCCACTGGCAGAGCAAATAGCGTGTTTTTATGAAACAATAAGTATCAAAAGATTGACACCAGTTTAAGTCCAATTTCAAAGTGAAATTGATTCAAATGACCACCATTGGATTAAATGGTAAAAATATATTCAGATTACACATTAATACCGATTCAAAATATAATCTAATCATATAAATAAATTAGATTAAGAAGCAGTTTTGATGTAAAATGCAGTATTTTTTTCACTATTCATTAAAAAATGAACATTGTCAGAAAAATACCAAAAATTCACACAAAGTAAATTTTGATGTCCCAATCCTAAAGAATAAGTTTATTTTGACAAACATATCTTATAAAATTGTCAAAAGATATATTTAAAAATGGTTTTCCATCAAAAGGCAGTAAAACAATCTTTTAAAAATATTAGTGTATTCCATGCTTAAGATTGGATTTATTTTCATTTTAAGCCTCTAAAACACTATCTAATTCATTAATAGACATAGATAAAAATATCTATTATTCATTACTTACTTGGGATGTTACATCCTTCCCCCCTTTAGAAAATTGTGTCCCCGCAATTTATTTACTTATCAAATAAATGGGGGTACTTATCCCTCATTGCATTTTCAGATTCCCATGTTGCCTCTTCAATCATGTGGTTTTTCCACAAAAACTTTACCTGGTGAATCACCTTATTTCGTAACACTTTCTCCCTATGGTCAATAATCTGGACCAGTTGTTCCTCATAAGATAGGTTCTCTTCCAGCTGAACTACCTCTGGACTCAAAACATGAGATGGATCTGGCATATACTTTCTCAACATCGAAACGTGAAAAACATTGTGTACCTGAGATAAACTCGGAGGTAAAGCCACACGGTATGCAACTGATCCAACTCTCTCCAGAATTTCATATGGTCCAATGAACCTTGGACTCAGCTTTCCATTCTAACCAAATCCCATCACAATTTTCCATGGTGATACTTTGAGAAAAACATGATCACCTACCTCAAAAGTTAGATCCTTCCTCCTGTTGTCTGCATAACTCTTCATCCTACTCAGAGCTGTTCTCATGTTCTTCTGAATCAGCTGAACATGTTCTTCCATCCCTTCTACCAATTCTGGTCCCATCAGCTTCCTTTCACCCACTTCATCCCAGAAAGTTGGAGTTCGACACCACTTCCCATATAATGCCTGAAATGGTGCCATCTCTATACTGGAATGAAAACTGTTATTATATGAAAATTCTACCAAAGAAAGATGTTGGTCCCAACTTCCCTGATAATCCATCGAACAAGCTCGTAGCATATCCTCCAAGGTCTGAATTCTTCGTTCTGACTGCCCATCTGATTGAGGATGAAAAGATGTACTAAAATTTAATTCAGTACCCAATGACTTCTGAAGGCCTTTCCAAAAGTTAGATGTGAACCTGGGATCACGATCAGATACAATGTAGAGGGGAACTCCATGTAACCTGACTATCTCTTTATGATATAAACGGGAAAGTTGATCTAGGGAAAAATTATCTCGTATAGCAAGGAAATGAGTAGATTTATTCAAGCGATCAACAATAACCCAGATTGCATTATTACCTCGAGATGTCCTCAGTAATCCCACAACAAAGTCCATGGATATGTTTTCCCATTTCCACTCTGGCACAGGTAAAGGCTGAAGCATCCCATTAGGTAACTGTCGCTCTGCTTTAACCTGCTGACAAGTCAAACACTTCACAGTAAAATCAGCAATATCTCTTTTCATTCCATCCCACCAGTAATACTCCCGCTGATCTCTGTACATCATAGTACTGCAAGGATGAACTGAAAACAGAGAACTATGAGCTTCACATAACAACTCTCTCTTCAACTGTGAATCACAAGGCACACACAATCTCTTCCCAAACCTCAAAACACAATCATTATCAATGTTGAATTCAGGCTACTTACCTTTCTGAACCAGCTCTACCTTTTTCTGCAACTCACTGTCTCGCTTCTGTGCTTGCTTGATTCTGTCTGATAGAGAAGATTTCACTGATACCTGAAACAAAACAGTAGAACATCCTGTACCAACAACATCTATGCCAAAGTTCATCAAATCTTTAACCAAATGATCACGTTCCAAACGCAACATTGCTAATGAAGCATTACTTTTTCGACTCAAAGCATCAGCCACTTTATTTGCTTTTCCCGGATGGTAATGAATTGTACAATCATAATCCTTGATTAATTCCAGACATCTCCTCTGTCTCATGTTCAATTCTTTTTGAGTGAATATATACTTTAAACTTTTTTGATCAGTATATATTTCACAATTTACTCCATACAAATGATGCCTCCAAATTTTTAATGCAAAGACAACATCAGCTAATTCCAAATCATGTGTAGGGTAATTTACCTCATGAGTTTTCAACTGTCGTGAAGCATAAGCAATTACCTGATCATTCTTCATAAGGACACAGCCAAGTCCCTTCAACGAAGCATCACTGTATATAAAAAAGTCACCATTCCTGGAAGGAAGTGCCAAAACCGGAGCATTCACAAATCTTCTTTTCAACTCCTGAAAACAATCATCACATTCTTTTGTCCAGATGAACTTAACACCATTCCGAGTAAGCTTAGTCATTATACTAGATAACCATGAAAATTTTTCAACAAACTTTCAGTAGTAACCTGCCAAACCATGAATACTACGGATCTCGGTTACATTTGTGGTTCTTGGCCATTCTTCAACAACTTTTTTTTAGTAGGCTCATCAGTTATTCCATATTTTGAAACAATGTGACCCAGGAATGAAATTTTTTGTAACCAAAACTCACACTTGATGAATTTTCCATATAGTTTCTTTTCTTTTAAGGTTTGCAAGATAACCCTTAAATGACTTTCATGCGCCTCTTTACTTTTAGAAAACACCAAAATATCATCGATGAAAACAACCACAAACATATCCAAGAACTCATGGAAAATTATATTCATAAGGTCCATGAATACAGCAGGTGCATTGGTTAACCCAAAAGGCATAACTACAAATTCATAATGGCCATATATAGTACGGAACGACGTCTTCGGAACATCTGCTTCTTTTACTTTCAACTGATGGTACCCTGACCTTAAGTCAATCTTAAAAAAATACTGAGCTCCCTGGAGCTGATCAAACAAATCATCGATATGAGGCAAAGGATACTTGTTCTTAACAGTAATATTATTCAAGGCTCTATAATCAATGCAAAGTCTCATTGATCCATCTTTCTTTTTAACAAACAAGACAGGAGCACCCCATGCTGATGTGCTTGGTCGAATGAAACCTTTATCTAATAACACCTGCAATTGTTTCTTTAACTCTAAAAGTTCAACTTGATCCATTCAATAAGGTGGTTTTGAAATTGGCTTAGAATCAGGAACTAAGTCAAAAGTAAATTCAACTTCCCGATCATGAATAATACCAGGCAACTCATCAGGAAAAACATCATGATACTCATTTACCACTGGCACATCATTAATCTGAACAGTTCCTTTATTTTCAACAATATGTGGAAGGTAACATTCATTTCCATCTTTTACTAGTTTCTCAACTTCCTGCAATGTTATCAAAATCAAAGGTTCATTCTTGTACACAAACTGAAACTCTTTCTAAAAAGAAACCATTTTAGCTCTGCAGTCAATCTTAACATGATAAATAGAAAGCCAATTCATTCCCAAAATAACATCAAACTCTACTAGAGGAAAAACAATATGGTTTTCTGGTAGATTCTTTCCACACAAAAGGATATGAAGGTTCTTATAATTCCTTTTTGTCTCAACGTCCCTCCTGGTGTTTTTACCATATGTTCAGGATTCATATCTTGATAAGGAATTTCCAATTTACTAGAAAACTTCTCAGAAATGAAAGAGTGTGTAGACCCTGAATCAAACAACACATTGGCATAATCTGAACAAACAAACAATGTACCTGATACCACTTCATTCGATGGCCCAACATCTGCTAAATTTGTTGCAAAGGATTTCACCACCCCTTTCTTCTTGTAGTCTGGCTACATTCCCTCAGTTGAGTTATTCGTTGGACACTCGTTTGCATAATGACCCATTTCGTTACACATAAAACATCTTACCGTTGGCTTTTCATTGCCTACTTGATCATCTTCCTTACAGTTATGAGCAATATAACCAGACTTACCACACCGAAAGCACTTACCAGACATGGATAAACATTCTCCAGGATGCATTTTACCACACTTCTCACAGGATGGATATTTGGTTTTCTTACCTCCTTGCTTCTTTGATGAATTCATCCCCTTTGCCTGCCAACTAGACCTGTTATTCTGTTGTTTGTCATTGAACACCTGATCATCGGCAAACTCCATTTCCACCTTCTCCGCACATCGAACAAGTTTTTCATAACTTTTGAACTCACGAGAAGCTAAAGCCCTTCGATACTTTGGCTTTAACCCTGAGTAAAAATGGTTTATTTTACTATCAAGATCTCGTATGAAGTTTGGAGCATACCTTGCCAATAGAGTGAACTTCGCTTCATAAGAAGCCACTGAATCATCCTCCTACCTCAATTATAGGAACTGTTTTTCCATCCTAAGACGAACCACCTTAGGAAAATATTTCTCAAGAAACATACCTTTGAATTCGTCCTAGTAAAGATCCTCAATCTCATCACTATCTCTGATAATTTTCACCATCGACAACCACTGATCAGCTTCACCTTCAAAATAGTAAACAGCAAGACTAACCTTTTGATGTTCTGAACACCCCATGACATAAAAAATCTTCTTCAGTGCTTTAATCCACCCTTCAGCTTGCACAGAGTTAGATGATCCTCTGAATGATGGGGGATGTTGCCTCATGAAATGTTCCACCACTGAAATGTTCCTCTGCGGTTGATCTAGCTGATCTCATGCATGGATACCACCACCATTTATAGCCTGAGTCAACTGTGCCATCACTGCACCAAACTGTTCAGTTCCGATTCCGACCATCTCAGGTTGCTGATTTGGAAGGTTGTCTTCCTCCTGATGTCGTCCCAATATAGCTGCTTTGTTTCCTCTGCGGAAAACCATTCTGAACAGAGAAATATCTTAGGCGAAGCAACATGGTAATCGGTAAATGCTATAACATTTCAATGATATTATAATTCAACACTTTTCTTACTCCTAAAGTTGTCTAAACCGACCTCTAATACCAACTATAAGGCCCCGGCCTTAAATCTTACTTAATATTAAATTAAATGAATAATTCAAATTGAGGATCATTTTAGGTATAGAGTTTTAGAGAATTAGAACATAACTATTACATCTCAAAATATTACAAAGTATACACTTCTACTAATTTTCCATAATAAAAAAAACTCTTGAAAAGAAACATGACTAGTTCCATGTTTTATATAGCATGACATTACCTTGATCCCATCCTTGACCTTATTCCACATTAGGTCCTATGAATAAAATTTCAAAAAAACATGGGGTGAGCATAAAAAGCTCAGTAAGGGATACACAAAAAAATGAAAACTGTTAGTTTTTCAAACATCAAGTAAACCATTTATACTCTATTAAAGTAATACCTTCACCTTCATGAAGTAGTAAAAAATCTTCACTGAATAAAGTATCATTACTTACCTTTTTGTAACCAAAGGATTACTATAAAACCCATAAAAAGAACACATAACATATATAAAGGTAACTTGGGACATAAACATACTTAAGTGGAATAAACATACGGTCGACTTCCACACATATCACTTAATGGAATAGCCATACGGCCAATTTCCATACATACTTAATGGAATATCCATACGACCGACTTCCATACCCAATTCATTGGAGGTTATAACTTAACCACCCGCCCTGGTATTCACGGCACCACCCATCATATGGTTTATAACGTAACCACCCGTTAAAATGTCCAAGTACCAATATAAAATCATAAAACATAAAACCAATATAAAGGAATGATAACATTTCCACATTTCAATCACAATATATCATAAATATATTGACATAATAGAATCCTTTATCAAAACCATTTTCATTACCAAAATACATAAAATAATATATAGTATTTATTTTATTCTAAAAACATTACGGCTTGTTGAGGAAGCCAAAGACCAAATAATACTTGCGGTGGCGGAAAAGGTCGTTATCGCCGCATACTTTAAAAGAAACATTCCTTTTTGTCGTTTTGTAAAATGTTTCGTAGAAAAAGATTCCTTTTTTATAAAAGTAAAATTCAAAGGGGTTTATACACCGTATAAAAGAAAGTTGTGTATAAAACGAAATATGCCTCAATGAAAAGAGATTGAGATGAAGTCCCTTACCTCGGGTCCGACTTGACTCGATCATTCTTTAACGTCCTGAATAATAAACTTGAGATAATTTATAATTTATTAAGAACATTTTTAAAGATCATTATTCCTTCTATATCACTTATTTCAATGTTATAAACATTATGCAACCATTTAAGTTAATAATGTTTGTTTTGTCGATATTTGGTTCTTAAGTCGAAAATGGACTTCTTACAATTACATGTTGTTCGTGTGGTCTAAGGTTCGTTATATCCAGAATGAAATTCCTGATTTTGATATCATATATATCATATATATCCATCATATACATGTATTTATAATATTACATAATCATTTAGAGGTACGAAATGAAATGCACCGTTCATGGAGACGGTAAGCCGTACGTACGCATGAACGCTACTTCCATTTATATTTCGTATTTTATGGAATGGAATCATAATTATATAATAGTATATTATAATTCCAGTATAATAAAATATATAATATCATTAACTTTATCCTTTACACATCCCACATATGGTATTAACGAATCAAATCACTTTCAGGGGGCGGTAGTCCGCACTTCCTAAAATGAAGATATCGTGTTTACCCATAATGGAAAAAATAATGGTATGCCATAAATGAAAAATAAAGAAGCACAAAGAAAGAATAAACATATTATATATCATATATAAAAATAGTGACATCATAATGGCCACCTTTGAAGGTGTTAAATGAGTATTGAACAATCATCGTTTCGGGAGGCAGAATTTCGCCATCCACGGAAACCGTATGTTCTTTAACCATTTGATGTAGTTGTGTGAGAGTGTATCTCGAATAAATCTTATAACAACATCCTAGTATATTGAATATACTATTTATGTTACAAAATAAGTAAATAAAAAGAGTTTAGGGGGTTGGATAAGCAAAATAAAACAAATGAACATGAGTGATTGAATTACCGTTAAAAGTGTAACTCCTTTTGATTTGAGCCTAAAGTTTTCCATTGAAAGGATTTTTCCCAAAGGGAATCCTCTAGTATTAGTATATGGATGTGGAGAGATTAAATGGGAAGGGTATGGCCGAGCCAAATGCTTGAGGAGTGTGTGAAATGAGGTAGAGGTGGGGGCCTTTTATAAGAGGAGAGGAGGGGCACTTTTGGAAATCATGAAACTATTATTTTATTTTCAAAAGTGTTTCGAATTCATAAGGTCCCAAATTGATATATTTCTAAGATAATATGATAAGTCTTCGAAATACACTCATCTAATTGGTTTTTTCCAGGTGTAGGTTTTTAGATTTTACATTAACTTTCCATTTTATTTAAATAGTTAAATAATGAGGTCATCGCTGCGTCATCATAATGTCATAATAATTTAATTTATTTAAAGTCTAAAAATTATAAAAAAATTACTATGATGTAGTGAAACTTTTTATATTTCCAATGAATATTTATAAGCAAAATTCTGACTTGTATAATCCTGGGTAAAAAGTGTTTTCGCAAAACATATTATGTTTGTGTCATTTTTACTTTTACATTAAATAAAAAGTTATTTATGTCATTTCCCAACCAAAGTGGCTCCATGGGGTCCCCAAGTTGACCCATGGCTTGTCTAGTTCTGCCATGACACAACCAATGAGGGTAGGACATGTGTCTAGTTCATTTCATATTATTAAAGCATTATTTTTACCTTAAACTACACTAATTACCACTAATCGCGATTAAAAACATAATAAGTTACTATTCAACAAAAAATTATTATAATCTCATTGAACCACATTTTAATTCTTAATGAAAATCATGTATGTCGGATTTTTGAAATTCAAAACACAATGATGGCAATATTTCATTTAAACGGATAATCAGTTTTTATAAGTACCACTTAGTGGTTTCTCTATTCATCAAAAATTGATGTTTTTCAGAAAATTGCCAAAAATTCACCCTAAGCTATATTTGATATTCCGAATTCAAAAATGATGTCTATTTTACAAAATTAAAAACATATTAGCCACATTAATTAATTTAATTATTAATTCCTGCTGTCAGAGTAAATAGCGTGTTTTTATGAAACAATAAGTATCAAAAGATTGACACTAGTTTAAGTCCAATTTCAAAGTGAAATTGATTCCAATGACCACCATTGGATTAAATGGTAAAAATATATTCATATTACACATTAAGACGGATTCAAAAGATAATCTAATCATATAAATAAATTAGATTAAGAAGCAGTTTTGATGTAAAATGCAGTATTTTTCACTATTCATTAAAAAAATGAACATTGTCAGAAAAATACCAAAAATTCACACAAAGTAAATTTTTATGTCCCAATAATAAATAATAAGTTTATTTTGACAAACATAGCTTATAAAATTTTCAAAAGATATATTTAAAAATGGTTTTCCATCAAAAGGCAGTAAAACAATATTTTAAAAATATTAGTGTATTCCATGCTTGAGATTGGATTTATTTTCATTTTAAGCCACTAAAACACTATCTAATTCATTAATAGACATAGATAAAAATATCTATTATTCATTACTTACTTGGCATGTTACAAGTCCGCTAGGAAATTACATCCCTTTTTAGGAGATAATCGAATAGCGGATAAGAGGTTGTTTTGATCTTTTTTTGTTCTCATAATTTTGTTGGCTTTAACTGGTTGTTTCTTGGTGTGTAATTCTATCAATCTCGACTGGTGTAAGTTCATTTCACATCGTGTTTGTACTGTAAATTTTATTTTAATAAAGTTCATTGGGGCATGAATTGGGTGACCAATTCATGTCACCACATTTATTAAAAAAATAAAAATTATACATATTCATTTAGTTAGGGTCTAGATACATATCCTTTTCATACACCAAATAATTCCTTAAGGGAACGGTGTGTGTTGGTGAGTTTTTATTTGAGAGTTTTATTGAACAAGTTATGATCCATGAGCTTCAAATTCTCTCATAAATGATTTTTATCATGATTTAGTTATTGTAATTTGGATTGGGCTTGTGTAAGGGTAAATCACAGTGATACTATCTCCCTATGACAGTCTGATAAATGTGATTCATATGGTATGATCCTACTGGTTAAGTTCATCTCTTCATTCATCTCTGTGAATTGGATTTATCAAAACCACTAATATATAATAGTCATAATGATCATTGTATGATGGATTAATAATTAATGTTAGGATGTGTAATTATCATTTAAATATGATAGTATCTAACATATAAATGTCTAAAATAGCCAAAGTAGTGCATGTATTTTCTATAATTTCATTATTTATTATGGAATTTATTAAAATGAAATATAATTTCATTTATAAAAATTCAGGTCATTACATTTTCCACCCTTCATAAATTTCACCCTTTAAATTTTTATTTCAAGCATTAAAATAGATGAGCGTATTTATATTTCATCCCATCATCTATTTCCCAAGATTCTTCCTCAAAATTAAAGTTGCATTATAACACTATTACTAGTGAGCTGTAATTATTCATATCATTGTCTCTATAATCTACGATCTATCCTGGATGACCCTCATATGAATTTATTTTTCCAAATGTACCACTTATAGACATAGTACAAGTTATGGGTTTGTTATGTTCTTCCTCAAGATGGATACATGGAACCCATAATTTACTTGAGATAGGTTTTATGGAAGTGTTATTCATAAGGCCACAACTCCAATGTCATTAAAGATCTCAAAAGGGATGATGTTTCTTGGACTAATCATTCACTTCTTCACAATCCTCATGACTTTCTTCCATTGAGATATGGGAATGAACACAGTATCTCTAAAATCAGACTCTTGATCACATCAATGATTGTATGTATAGATTTTTTCTCAGCATTTTGGAGGATTTAATATGATACTGAATTGTTTGAACCTTGTTTTTCATATCCTAGAAATGATCCAGTCCCATTAGCTTTTGTAGTCCATATTTATCCAAGCATTTAATAGTTGGAACCCTATTTAGTTAAGATGCCTTATAAGGTTTAAATTAAATGATAGAATGGAAACTATTTTTATATTATATGTCCACGAGGAGGAAGGTGCTAATCACAACATCCTTGTAAATATATTGATCAAGATCTCAACATATCTTCCATTGTTTAAATGGTGTTTTTAGACAGACCATCCATCTAAGGGTGATAAGTAGTGCAGAAGCTTGGTTTTATATCCAATTCTTGTCAAATGCTTCAACAAAAACTTGAGGTAAGCCTTGGAACCCAATCAGATACAATAGAATGTGGAACTCCATGATGTCCTACAACTTACGTTATATGTATCTTAGTGAGTTGGTCAGAAAATAAATCTTCCTTGATATCAATGTAATTAACTGACTTAGTAAGGTGATTGACAGCCACACAAAAATCATTATTTCCATTAGGGGTTCAAGGAAGTCTGATAATGATGTCAATGTTTATTCCTTCAAATTTATTTTATGGTATGGAAAATATTTGTATAATTCCCTAGACATACATCATTCATCCTTGACTTATTTTTGTACATGGCATCGAGATACAAATTCCTTGTTCTCTCTCCTCATGTTATCCCATTCAATATTTTTTTTCATATCTCTATACATATTTGTAATTCCTAGATGAATATATAATGATGAGCTATTTGAGTCATCCATAAGTTATTTATTTAGATTGAATTGTGATGTGACATATATCTTGGTTCTGAACATTATAACTCCTTATTTACCAATTTTAACCATTATATTATTCATTTCCTATTCCACACCATCATATTTCTGGACCTCCTTATTGATATAAAGAATATACAGTTGAGTAATAATTTGATAAAAGTAGGATGAGTATCCTTTTATTATTCTCATGTCCATCACTTGTATATATAATAAGATCATATCCCTTAATGTTATCATTATAAATAGGGGTGAAAGATCATTTCTACTCAGAGAATCTATCACATTGTTTTCCTTCCTAGGAAAGTAATGAATAAAATAATTATAATCTTGGATCATTAAAAACCACCTTCATTGGTTCATTTTTATCTAATTTTAAATACATAATTGAGTATTTTATGATCTGTATATAATTCACAATTCTCACCGAGAGATAATGTTACAAAATATTCAATGCTATGATCACTACTTCCAATTGTAGATATTTTTTTTCAGTAGTTATTCTCATGGATATTTAATTTTAATGACAAATAAGATATCATTTTTTATATTTCATGTGTACACAACCTAGTCTTTTTTTGGTATTCATTTATCTAGATCACGAATCCTTCTACGCTAGTGGGTAATGTGAGAACAAGTGTAGTAATTAGCCTCTTATTAAAATCTTTAAATTAGTATTCAAATTAATCAATATAGAAAAACATGACACCCTTCCAAGTTATCTAGTTACTGGTCTTTAAAATTGTGATACGTTTCTCCCAACTCAATGATAGTGCCAAGATAATCAAATGAAACTACATATTTCTATCATAGATGTTGTTTTGTGACATCCTTAAATTGAAAATATTTTTTAAGGATCCAAATAAATCCATTTACAGGTGACCACATGTCCCTAAAAGGTTAATTTCTTCATCAAAAGAAAAACACATCAAATATTCTTCCTAAATAACTTTTCCTTTCACAATGTCTTCAGTATGACATACAAATTCTCCTCATGTTCCTCCATGATTTATTAGTAGATAAGTATATCATCTATAAATACTTTCACAAATTTTTTCAGGTAATACCAATAGACTATATTTATAAAGAATATGAACATTCTTATAATATTAGTGATTTTAAATGGAATCACTATAAACTCATAGTTCATTTATATATTATCAAAATATATCATGGGGATATCCCCTTCACCCTTACGTGGAAATAACCCGACTGAAGATTGACCTTGGATATGTAATAGCCTCCACCTAACTAATTGAACAAGTCATAAATACATGTTTTAGGATTCTTGGTATTTATTATTATATTATTGAGATCATGATAATAAATGTAGAGACGCATTGACCCAACCTTCTTGAAAAAATGATTTGTGCACCCCATGGTGAAGTACTTAGGTGAGTAAACTCTTTATCCAGATTCTCTTGTAATAGGTTAATTATCTCATGAATCATAAATATGACCATTATAAATTGATTATTGAATATTAAAAATGATCCATGAATAATTTTGATTCAGAACTCAACCACTCAGCTAGTAGGAAGTCCATGAAATTCATTTGGAAACAAATTAGTAAATTCGCTTACGATGGAAAACGTCATAGATGCTTTTTCATTGGTCTCAATCAATTATTCTAGATATTATTTTTATATTTAGTAAATAATTACCATGATTTAGATGATGATAAAAAATTATATAAGTCCTCATCTGTTAACTTTTATGTAATTTGTGGGTTATTTGTGATATATAGGGTGATTTACTTCTCTCAGCAATCTATGTTTCCTCTATACAAGGAAAGCTAATGCATGCCTAGAATTTCATTGAATTCTGCTAAAGGGTGTATCAAAATACTATTTTGTGGAATTAATTCCACAAATATGATAGGGGATGATTTAAAAACTCGGAATGAAAGAATTTACCCATTTTTTATCATCGCCAATAACCCAACTTTTTTATTTTGAGGTGGTGTTTGAAAAATTCTACCAAACTTTTATGATATAAATGAATAAATGGATGATATTCCTTTTTTCATGATTTTATTTTGGTTCAATTCATTTAATATATCCCAAATATAATGAGGGATGAGAATTATTAAACTATTAAATACAAAATTTGAAAACATGAGCTTATAATGGGTAACTGATAAATGAGATATATTCATTAACCTATATATTTCTTGGTTTCAATCTATTTTCTATCTCCCAATATAGAGTCATATGAGAATTGTTTCCCCTTAATATGTGTTCATTAAAAGATTTTTAATTTTAAAAATTATATCCCCTTGGCGTGTCAAACAAGATGCAATGCAGGTTTAGTTTTCATGCACCATGTGATAATCATGTAAAAGCCTAATGTTCACTTTTCTGGGTTATTACCCTTAGGTATGATTGTTTCATATCCACATCCTCTTTTAGTATCCACACATGCTTATACATTCATGGATACAATATAATATATATTTTTCATAAATAATGAATTATGTTTTATGGTTATTCTTATACCTAAATCATTCACTAGGCTAATCTAATTCAATCACCAAAAATATCAAGTCATTCCTCTAAGACAAAATTTTAAAACCCCTATCTTTTATATACATTTTATAATGATTTATTTTACTAAGATACACTTAATACAACCCCGACAGTTTTGGGTACTATAGTATTTCTTTAAATAGATACATAGAATAACATCTTTAAACAAAAATATAGTGAAATAATCTAAAACTCTATAATGTTCCCTTACATTTAATTAATCTTCTAAATCATTTTTAGGTAACCTGGGGACGTACATAAGAATGGGGTGAGCTATAAATCTCAGTAATGGAATAATCAAATCATATCATATTTTAAAGAAATACATGTGAATAAATAGGTATATCAAGGTACAATAATGTGGGTGAGAATCATAAACTTCAACATCAAAGCGTGATATAAGATGATACCATATAGGTAACATCAGAATGTCATAAGAAAAGAAAAAATGTCATTATAAAAATAATTCAAGGATAACCCCTGAGAAATCATAAAAATAGTGATATTAGGATAACCTCCCATGCACCATGAATGGAATTTCATGAGATAAAATCATTACCCAACATATTATATGGTCATATAAATCTCATTCCATCCGTCACATTCATATCATGTACATGAAAAAGTGTTCCACATAGATCATACATCGAAAGGATTATATACATATAATTTCCTAATAAATTAATAATAGTTAGACCTAGATTAATACCATTTAGTGGAAATGGTTATGTGTATTCCTACATAAATGTTTAGTAATGAAAAATATCAGTATAATTTTTGAATAATAAAGGGGGTAAATAAAGATTGATGGAAGGGTTTAATGATAGTGATTGTGGCCTAGATCATATTGAAATCATAATATTAGTAAGAGGGATGTGTAAAACCTTATCCCAACATTATTAATAAGGAATTAAAATTCACAATATAATGAAGGCGCTTCAATAAATAGGAGAAGTATAGGATCACTTACCTTAAGTGGGGACTTTTAAAAGTATCAGAGGATTTTTATAAGAGATTGTATAGACATTTAGAGGGATGATGAGAGGGATGGGTAAAGTAAATTAATGCTCAAGGGTTTTTGGTGAGGATAAAATGGGAGATTCAGTGTATTTTATTAGAAAAGATAGTGTAATTCATTATTAATTAAAAAAGTTAGGTTTTTTACTCTATATGATAAAGTAATCAAAATCAAAAACGATAAATTGGGCTTTACACATGGTTTCTATAAAATATGAGTGATTTTAATTATTTAAAATGTATTTGAACTAAACCCCTTAAAATAATAGCATTGGTGATGTGGGAGTTAGTCATTTTTATAAATAATATATTTTAAAAAAAAAAATTTAACGTTGGTTTTGGAGGATTCATTAAGGGTTTAAAAAAATAATAAAATTACTTCAAGAACACAATATTTTAAAAGGTAAATATATATTTAGTCTCATTTGTCATATATGGAATATATTATAGAAATTTTAAGTCATTATTATGTCATAATACACACCATATAATTATACCAAATTTAATTTTTACCCAAAAAAACAATTGTCTTAGAAAATTTTGAAAAAAATCACCTTTGGATAATTTTAATGTGATGATTTTAAAAATAATTAGTATTTTATCAGAATTGTTCACTAAGTTTTATAATTTAAAATTTTAAATAAAAAATCCCCATTTATTAAAAAATGGTGTATTTTTACAATAATGTCTTTCTTACCATTAAGAAGTTTATTTGGATTTGTATGATTATATTATACTTTATATTTAATTAATAATATTTAATAGTAATATTTTATTAAAATATAATCAATTTAAAAAATTATAAAATTCATTAAAAAGAGTTACTTGATTGAATATATATATTTCCCTAAAATACATTTTTTGTTTCATCATATCAAAATTTTATTTCAATCAAATATAATATTTAATCCTTATAAAAAGAAATAAAAGGTAAATATAATCATTATTATATTAATAAAAAATATGAGAATTAATACTATTAGGATATATATAAATATACCATTATTACACTTCAAAATATCCAAAGTCTATTATTTGAAATTGTGATATTTTCATAGGGTGGTTCAACAAACATGGTTTCTATTGTGATCTCATCGAACATAAAATGATCTCAAAAATGGAATCTACTGTGCTTAGTTACTAATTTTTGGATTAAGATTGTTTAATGTAAAATCCAAATTATGTTATCTCCCTCATAATATTTGATAATTGGGCATTATGCATTATGATCATACAAGTTAATGTCATCACGTTTTACGTTCCTAATAATTATTAGACCTCTATGGGGTGGAATCAAGAGTTATATTTTTATAAATTTATAGATTTATGAAATTTAACCCTTGAACATTTTTATAATTATTTTCCACACTAAATTTTGTATAAATATTACAATAAAGGAATAATTGTAAAGAAATGATGGATCAAAAGATTTTCAAGGTTCATTAATAGTGTGAAACACTGTATCCTTTCCATGGCCACGTTGATGGGTCTATAGAAATTCACTATTTGAAAAAATTGAATAAAAATTTATTCTTACTCTTGTTAGACTCCTTATATATCTTGATAGCTATGAGTATAATAACTCTTATTAGTTGACAAGTTTCACATGCCGACCTAAGCCATAATAAAATTATGAAACTTTGATAAATATTCCCCATAAATGAATATCAAGAATTTTTTTTCTTCAGTTTATCAATATCATAATGAACATATAGTGCCCTCTTCCTCTATCTAGTAATAGTTTTTTGGTGAGACACATAGAAATCTATGATTTCTCTAACTCATGTTTAGTCCAATTATAAAAATCAATCCACCTCAAATATCTATTCTAAAACTCTACCCAATCTCTCAGGATAGTGCTCAAAACAGGAATATCTATAAAATGATCTAATCAGAACCACTATCTAAAATTTTTCATCAAGCAAATAATTTCATTTCGAAACTCACTTGGGAAAAAGAAAATGAATAATATCATCTTTTCTTCTATTTATATAGTAACAAGTAAATGTTTTAGTTTTCACCTGTTTATATTGGTGCTATGAAGTGGAAAATGTTAGAAATAAAATTCATTTTCTCACTCACTGAAACATTAATTTAATATCTCCGCCTATTTTTTGATTGATTGGTTTATAATAAATACTTCTATAATATTTTTGATTCTTCATTAATTCTCAATAAAATCCTTCCTTTCTCAAAATTTTAATAATTTATCTCTACATAATTTTTTTCCCAAAGTTTCTTTCGAAACTCTATATAATAGAGTCCCTCATGTCCAATGAAAAAAAATCACAAATTAATTTTTTATGTCCACCCAAATTTATTTTCACATTTGTCCTCCTAATATTTCATCAACTGATGATTTTTAAAAACATTCTATAGTAGTTATATTCAAGAAGTATTTTATAAAATGATCGATTTTTCTTTTTGTGATCAATTTACCTCTTCTTAGACTTTTATACACCACTTGGTTGAATATTCTTAGAAAAATTCTTCAGATAGAATATCATATAAAAGTTCATTTCATTGACTTCCACCTATGGTACTATTCATAATGTCCCAAACATAAATAAAAAAATTTCATTAAAATTATTAGTGAAAATAAAAAATAATATTATTTATATATGATCACTTCAACTTCATATATCTATTTCTCTTGATCCCATTGATTGTAAACTTCACATGACTTTTTCTACATCTCTTGAATCAATGAACATGTTTGACTATATTTTTAAAAATTCCAAAGACTCCAGTCACATGAATCTTTCCCTATCTGGTGCCCCACTTTTTTCTGGTCGACACATCAACTATATTCTTCTTCATAAACATTAAATTTCTTACACTTTATTTTCACACCTTTTTTTGTCCAAAAATAGAAAACTAAATTGAAAAATTTTCATTTTTGAACATTTTATCTATTTGTACATTCCCATAAAAAACTAAAAATTTCAAAATTCACATGAATCTCTATCTAATAACATCAACTACTATCTTCCTAATGAATTGAGTTTGGTAAACCTTGTCATGAAACTTTGGTTTATAACTCCAAATTTTAGAATCTTCTTTGTTTGATTAACTTTTCAAGCTAAAAAATTCAACATTCACTTTTTATCATCTCAACCCAATAATATTCTTACAATTAGGTTTATCTTGATAATAATGTATGGATTTATTCTTTAGGAATTATTGTGTCCAAAAAACATGGTCTCTACGTTTTTATTGACATTAGATAAATTATTTTTCTGCAAAGGTTTTCCCAAAACATTTTGACTAGCAGAAAAATTATCCACATTAAAAACATCTATTTTGAATATATTGTTGCATTTATATTTATTGAGAACTCTTAAAAGCTTCTAAAAAATATCTATCTATAATTTTTTTCAATAAATAATTATCTCCACATTTGATCAAAATATTTTATTATGAGGTTTTCCATCAGATTTGAAACATTGAAATCAGCATATAATCATATAACTTTGTTAAAAAGTTCTATTGAAAAGTTTATGAAATTTTCTATCATTTTAACATCACCAACAACTTTAAATTATAATTTAATCTAAAAATTCATAAAAATTATGTCCAAAAATTACTTTATTAGAAAAAAACCAAGAGGATATTCAGTAACCTCTTTTTAATTTTTGAAAAAATTCGTTATCAACATTTGTAACTCGTCATTTTTCAACAATCATGATTTTAAAAACACATTTTTGTGAAAACACTCTTTTTCTCTAATTTTACCAAAATATAGATCTTCTCATAGAGAAGGTCTTGAATCCACACTAATTGATAAAGTAATGTTTTTCAATTATTTTCATCCATCGATGGAGAAAATAATCTATGTCCATGTGCAGAAAAAAATAATCTAAAAAGTATATTCCCTAATATTTTTCAGTCACATGTTATTTTATCTATTTTTTTACACTCTTCCATTATATGATGACCAAAAATTCACATTTATGGAAATTGATGAAATTTTATTATTCCTTTTTTAAGGATAGAGTTTACTCTACCCCATTTTAGGAAAAAGTAATTCTCTCCATTTGAGGATAAGGATTTAATATCCTTCCACCATTTTTAATAAAATTCAAAAAAATGGGGGTGAATATTCCTTTAAAAAAATAAAGAAACAATTTGTGGATAAGGAGTATGAATTGGAATCCTTATTTCTTCCAATAATTAATTCATCATGGATTTCATAATGAAATTACCAATTTGATATTTTTTGGAAATGTACCAAAGCATGAATTTTACAGTTAAAATGTTCACTTTTATGAAATGATCAATAGAACATTGATTATAACAATAAATTATCAGTGGTGTAGAAACATTCACTTTTAAATCCTCATGATGAAATTCTTCCAAACCATTTGTGTTCAATGATGGTTCGTAGAATCATATTCTTCCTTCATTGTACATAATGTAATTTTAATCTATTTATCTCTATGAGGGCTCACACAACAATCTACCAAGAATATATTCTATCTGAATGTTGATTTTCTATCCTTGAGATTGTAAACACATTCAAAATTAGTGTATCCATGAAAATTCATATCATAACAAATTTTATTTATAAATCCATGTGAATTGTTTCTTTTAACATACACATGAATTATTTTCTCTACCAAAATATTAAATTTCTTTGGATCAATCTGATTTTTGTAACACAAAATAATATCATAAATAATTTTTGGCCTTGATTCTATAAGATATATAAATATTCTTGTCAACTTTTAGAATACTTTCTAATTTAATATTTTCCCAGTATCATCTTAAAATTTATTTATTCAAACTAAAATTTTTGTAGAAACTAATTTACTATCCACTATGCCAATTGTTTTAAATACGCCTTAATATAAATTTCATGAGATAAAAATTATATATTTCCCTATTCCTCACTTGTAATCCCATAAGTAAATTTAATTCTTTGGGTATTGAAATTTCCAATTTTTATTTTACTTATTTAGAAAACACTGGACATGAGTGTTATTTATCCCCAACAAATATTGTTTCATCTATATATTCAATACTAACTAGGTTCCATGTGTTCATATCTTTCATTTATATGTTACTACCAAATTTCCCTTTGTAAAAATTTATCTTTTTAAAAACCTATCAGGATTGGATTACTCATCTAATGGATTTTTCATCAACCAGTATAATGATTTCTCTAACGTACACACCTTGGTTTCATCATTACAATGTATCAAACCAAAAAGATTCTCAAAATAATCTATTTCTGTAATATTTTCTTTAATGAAGGATTACATTACATCCATATAATAAGCATTATAATAATGATGTGACACCACAGCTAAGAACATTCCATTAGTTTCAAATCTCATATTGCGTGAAAATGTTTATTCAAAATCTACATCTTCCACCTATGAATAGAATGTATAAAAAATTCATCATATATTTATTGAAATATTACCATGTTCATTTAGATTATTTATTAACATTCGTTATTTCCTAAAAATATTCTCCCCAATTAGTTTTGGAAAGAGTTCTTTTGTGTGATTTTTTTTCTATCTAATCTAACTCTTTATTCATAGAATCTACCCATTATTTATGTCCAAATACTTCTAAAATTGATTCTGATTCAACCTGTCAGATAAGTGAGGCATAATTTTATAATCTTACATTTCTTCTAGTTGTAGCTAGATATTTATAATTTATAAAAATATTCTCAAATTCAACCTATTTATATTTGGTATGAAATTTCATATTTTTACTTCCTGTATCACATTCCTTGATGTATTATTCTACATAATATTTAGTCTCATGTTTTTATTCACTTTTATTATCACACTTTTAATTCTCATTGGTAGTCTTCAATATATATTAAAAAAAATCAACAATATTTGTTAAAAAATTTATATTTTATTAAATAAAATATATTAGGTATCTACTAATTTTGCTAAATAATTTTTAAAAATTTTATAACTACATTCATTGAAGAATATCTTATTAAAATTATTTGTTCAACATTTTCATTAGATTTACCATTATCTTAATTTTTTATTTAATATTAGTATGGACTCTGAAATACCATGCAATATTTAACTGAAAGTATTTTATTTTAAACATTTTGTAGAAAAAAATGTTTGATTGTAGCATTAAAAACAACTATTTTGTATAGGTATAGTAGTACTAATTTCTTATCTCCAAATAAAAATTATTAATTTCATAATCTTCTAGTATATTTTTATCCATTTTCATCAAAATTTGGTTTTCCCCTTCTATTAAGCCATTTTGTTGAGGGGTGTATGGAACATTGTAAAGATATTTAATTCCTTGTTTATTTAGTTAAGATTAAAAATCATTGTTTTTATACTCCTTTCTTTTTTTGGTTCTCTGTTTCACTTTATAAACACTAAAATCTCTATAAACAACTCTTTTGGGAAATATAAAAAATTCCAAAGCCTCTAATTTATCATTCATAAATATATTTTTGGTCACCCAACTGAAATAATAAATAAAATTGATAAATTTAAAATACCATTTAATTGATTTGTGTGTCATCAGGATACAAAGATATGATTGAATAAGATCAAGAGGTCTCATAGATTGAATTTCATAATTAATATGGATTTTATAATCTATCATCCATTTTTGAAATATTGTAAAAACGTCATCTTCTTTCAATTCAACATTGGAAACTATCTTACAACATCTAAGTTGGAAATTTTGTTCCTAATTTTCTAGAAATGGTGCCCAAGTCTATGATTCCAGTACTTGTTTTTTACTTCTACAATCAAAAAACATAAGTTACAGAGTTATCTAATTTGAAATATATTTCTACAGGTTCTTTCTCCCTTGGTAAAAACATTACCATCTTCCACACTTCTGATGATACATTAATATCTCATAAATATCACTTCCTTTCTATCATGAAAAAGTTTTCTTACACTAAGTATATTTTTTTTCAACTCATCAATATATAAAAATATTTTAGATTTTAGTATTTGAGACTCAATGTGTATTTTCATTCTCATTTAATTGTTCATGAACTATAATTTTGAAAATAAAGTTCTCCTCCTTCATGATTTTCATGACCTTTCAATATTTTTATATAACCTATCATCTATGTGGAGAAATGTCTGTCAAGAATCAATGGGTTGTTCCTTTTTTTCATTCATATATGACTCAAAAACAAATTATATTTCTTAAAACATCAAATATATAGTTTATTTTAATTTCCTTAGATGAGAATATTATCCTAGAATAGTTGTCAAAAATTATTAAAGAAAGCATCCATCTATTCACATCTTCCACATACGTCCTCTAAGAAATAAAATTTCTTTTATATTGGAATATTTCAAGCATCTTGAGATATTGGTTTTGTACATCCCTATAACATAATAAGGGTAAATACTTTTATTCTTCTATTTCTACCACTCATTTAATACCTACTTATAGGAAGAGACATTTTGTGCCAAAATCTCTATGCTTTTTTCCAAAAAACACCACAACCCCAAAAATATCAAATGAATCATAGTATTTTAAATAACTTCCATCTTTTCATGTAATTATATTATTGATTTTCATAACATATTTCCACATTTGATTACTTATGAGGTGGGGTAACTTTCTTACAATGGTTGTTTTAAAATTTCATTGATGTTGTATAATATTCACAAAATTTATAAACCCAATATTTTCCAACATTTTTTATAACATCTATATGTTTTATAAAATTAGGTGAACTATTGATTTAATTTGGTGAGGAATAAACCTAGTTCTTTTAGTGATTTTTCTCAACAGTTTAAGATGATTCAAATTTTAACTCTAGGGAATTCATAAATCCTCATTAATATTTATTAAGGTAAATTCAAACATAATTATTTTTTTTAAGCTTTCGCAACCTCATCTCCCTTATCTGCAAGTTTCTAACTATAAACTACCACAATATTTCATCATTAAAGAAATTTTAGTTCAATGTTTACAATCTCTTAGTTGTACTCATATTCTTATTTCAGAACATATTTAATTCCATCATTATACTTTCCACTTTCTCTATTAATCAGTCTTATTTACTTCTTGAGTTTAGTTTTTTATTAAGAAATGATACGGGTTTTGATATCAAATGATAAACTCTGTTACTTTCTTCATCTACTTATTCTTTTCAGTTTGTGGAATCTTCCATTATATCAATATTTTTTAAAAAATTTCTTAATATTTATAAAATTCCATCCTATAAAGAGTTATTTTTTGATGAATTATATTCTACATTCTTACACAATATTCTTCTTCTATTATCAATGAAATTTTTCATACCACCAACATAATTCTTATCTACCATAGATGAGTTATTTAAATTATTCGACCAAGTTTTATCTTTATAATGATACTTGTATTCACCAACACTATTCGTGATACTATTCATAGAAAAAGTCCCAATACCCCCGTAAAGAAAAAATTGTGTGTATTTTTGCCTATATACTTACCTCTAACTCTCTAATAGATATTTGAGATAAGAGGAATCATATTCATTTTTATTTAATCATCTTCTTTTTCATCCAAATAAGTAGTATTATTATTATCATAAATTTTCTTAATCTTTCTCATATTTTCAAAAGTCATTTCATCATTTATATATTTTTTGAATGAATCATCCTTTCCCATATCATATTAAATAAGAATGTAATGTATTTTATCAAGTGGTAAATCATCATAATCTTCTCAAGATAAGATTTTAGAGTTAACTATATTGGGAAGTATTCTCATGAGTTTCTTGAAAATTGTAGAATCCCTAAAGATAGCTGTAAAACCAAGAATGTCTCACATGAATTTCTTAACTCTAGGAAAGTACTGATCAATAGTTTCTTCATGTTTCATTATTATATATTTGAATGTAATTATCCATATTTTTTTGCCTTTCTTCCTTAAAATTAGTGTATCCCTCGATGATACATTCGAGATTGTCGCAAATTTCCTTAGTAGTTTTGAGACACATAACCTTCATAAAAATAATTTCTAATAAAGACCTTACAATACTATTTAAGGATTTTCTATCAACATCAATACTGCTTTTAACAGAAAAAGGGATGGTAGAATTTTTTTCAATTGGTGGAAACCCTACAGTTGCGATATCTAAAAACTCTCTGCTATGTAAAATTATATAGGGTATCATTATATTATACCATCCAAGTTACTCATCTCAATTTAAGGTTATAATACCACTACTAATGACTTATTTGTGGTTTTACATGATAGGGACTCAACATGGGATCATATTATACAATACCAATTGATGATCTTAAGGAACATTGGACCACTGAGAGTGGGGGTTGTATTAGGGATTTTCCATTTGAAAATATAATTTTTGTTAATTTAAAACCTTAAGCTTTTCGGTGTTTTTTACGTACAAAATTTTGTAAAAATATCACAATAATTAATAAAGGGGAATTTAAACAATAAACGTAAGGTTTATAAGGTTTAGCCTTAATGTGAGAACAAAAATCATTTCAATTTCCACTCCTTGGTTCTATAGAAATTCACTATTAAAAATATGTGAACATAAATTTTAGCCAACTCCAATTAGAATCCTTCTATCTCCCGATAGTTATTATTATAATAAATACAATAATTATATATGTTTTTCATACAATAATCTGTGAATAAATGATGAAACATTAATAAATCTTCTCATTATATTTTCATCTAGAAACTTTGTCTGATCACTAGATATTTTAATAATAGTATGGTGAACTATTACTCCATATGGTAAAATTATTCCATGTTACCATCACATAAATATGCGATTTTATTAACATGATTCATACTAATAAACAAAACCACTACATATAAAATCATTTCATAGAAACATTTTTTGTTGTCTTTGTTTGGTTATTTGTGCTAGAATGTCTATATAATTCTCTGATTGACTCCTCTGTTTAGAATTATTCAACCAAAAACAAATCTCTATTGGAATCTTAATGCATACACAATAATATAACATATATTGGCCTGTGGTTTCTTTAAAAAGTAACAATTACAAATTATAAATTTTTACCCCTTTATATAGGTTATCTATAAATGGAAATGGTGGGAAATTAAATTCATTTTCCTATTAACTAAAACATGAATTTTAGGTACCCTTCTTATTTTTAATTTTCTTATTTCTTCTCATTAGTTATATAATATTCCTAAAGCATCAATAATTCTACAGAAACTACATCCTTTCTTAATCATTCTTAAATTTAGATCTCTCTATAAATGGTTTATCTAGAGTTACATTAGAAACTCTCCATCTAACAGATCATTCTCCATCTAATGAAAAACTTTTGTTTTGAATTTTTTAAATCCATCAAAATTGGTTTTCCAATGAAACATCCTGTTAATTCATCAACAAATGTTTTTTGCAAGAATACCTTTAAATATCGATTCACGAAATATATGTTCTAATGATCAACATTTATATGTCTTTTCACTTTACCAAAACTTATAATTATATACCCAACTTGGATAAATCTCCTTTGAAACATTCATTTGATTGAATTTCTTATGAATGTTTTCTCAATGTTCTTCCTTTAGTGGTGTTTATAAAAAATTCACAAACTTCAAAAATATATTTTCAAAAAAATTATTTGAATTAAAACTCCAAATATTCTATCGATATTGAAAATTAAACATAATTTGTTTTCTTCTACTGACCCTTTTGAAACAAAATTGTATCATCATTTGATTATTTCTGTTGACTCGCTGAATATGGTTGACAACATTTTTAATGTATCTAAATAATACAGTCACATGAAGCCTTATGAGTCTATTTCCCTACCATTTCTTGTAGAAACATCAATTATATACTTCTTTTAAAACATTAAACTTCTTGAGATATTTATTTTCTCCTCTTTTAATTAGAAAATATATATACGTATATTTAGACTTCTTATTTTTAAGTATGATCTCTAATAAAACATTATGATATTATAGTATACACTTTGGAATTCACATAAACCGTTGTCTAATGACTTCAACAACTGTTTATCTGATAACATATATTTGGAAAACTCTAATTAAAAACATTGGTTTATAACACACTTTTTTTTGAAAATTCAATTTTCAAACAACATTAAAATCTATAAACATCAACAATAAATTATGATAATCTCATCCAACTGTTTCTGTTTTTTGAGTTTCATCTAGATAACTATGTCCGAATAACTTTTTTAGTAACATTGGGTTATAATAAAAATGATCTCCCCCCTTTTAAAGTCATTAAAGAAATACTTTTTCAATAAATGTTTTTTCTGGTGAACATAGTCTCAACATTAGAAACTTTTATTTTGAACCTATAATAACATTTCTATTTGGATACTCTTCTTCAAAGCTTTTCATAAATATATATATAAAGGTCCTTCTAGAAAATTTAGCTCCACCATAGATAAAAATCTTGTATAATGAGGTTATCCATGATATTAAGAACTTTGAAATTATCATAATATCTTATAGATTAATTAAAAATTTATATAACAAATTTATGAAAAAATGAAAACATTCTAACTTCTCCAATAACTATTATTTTCTAATTTTATAGAAACAGTGAAAACAAAATTATATTGGCAATAAACACAATTTTTTTAGAAACCATCATAATGGATCATCAGATTATTTTATCTATATCAAATTGACTTATCATGACCCTTAATATATACAAATCATAATAATAAATTTATAATTTCTATATTATCAATAGGTAGGATGTGTAATAATATTTTAAATTCAATTGAATGTATCTTATAGTGGTCCAAAATTACCAATTTAGTGTTTATTTTTTCTATAATTTCAATATATAATAATTCATTTATTCATTGATGAATGGAAATTCATTTATAAAACATTAATTCGTTATATTTTTTTTGTTCAACACAACCATTACTGAGCATCTAATCCCAAACTTTATATATTTTCCTTTCCGTTGAATTTGAAGAATTATATTATTAATGATATCAAGGATGAAATAATGTTTCATGTTCTATGGTTTTGTATTTCCAATGTAATATTGGAATCAAGTACGCATCTAGTGAAACCTGACAATTAATCTAAATGATCATTTGTGGTATTATCCCATGTATTTTTACCAATTTAAAAATTCTATCACTATCTATAGCTACTGTAGCAAGAAGGTTACATTTAAGAAACAAAATTGGACATATACTTATGCCATCCCAAACCTCAATGTGAGTGAGAGGGAATACAAAAAATATATGAAAAAACTTCTTTATAGTCCAAAACTGGTGTGTATTCCCCCAAAAAATCAAATTGGATACCTAATAAGAGTTTAGTGTTAGGGAAATACTAATGAAATTATAGGAATAATAATCTATAAATTGAAACTAGATCCATAGCATAGATTCAACTGTGGGGGGAATAAATTTTTTATCCTCAAGAAAATCATATTGAGATAATGAATTTTGGGAACAATCGAATTTTGGAGAATGGAATTATATCTGTTTTTAAAAGGAATAATAAATAAAATAAAATATTATAAATGGAGGTGATTTTACCTTGTCAAAACCACACCTTGACGACCAAGATATTCAAATATAACCAAGGTATTAAAGGAGAGTCGATGGGACAGAGGGGAAGATTGAATGAAGCTCCCAAGAGGCTCCCCTTGTGAGTTATGTAGATAAAAATTTAAATGAATGTTATTTATGGAATTAATAAATGATAAAAAAAATTAGTTCCTTGTTGATAAAGAAGATGATCATACTCTATAGTTTTCTTTTTCTGAAAAAAAATTTTATGAAGAAAAGAAATCACCTCACTTTATAAAAGAGGGTAATCAGGTGTATTCAAAAATTCAAACACATAATTCTTATGAAAGTCCATCAGATTGGGAAGGTACATTCTAGAATAAAAGGTTTATCAGGCTCACCTTGGGATAAAAATGTAAGAAAATTGATAAAAATGAAAGGAATCAAATTCTTCATGGATCCAATATAAATTTGATGATGATTTGATCTTTTGTATTTCTCAAAAATCATAATTAAGTTAAAAAACTTATGTACAAGATTACTGAATCAAAGGAGGATAAAAGGTAATACCAGTCATCTTAAGGTGGATAGAATCAAATATGTCACCGAAAGAGTGGGATGTTACAAAACATTAAATTTCAATTCATTCGATGCTAAATCTAATCTTCAATGAAATAAAAGTCATGAAGGAAGTCATTATTACAGGAAAAAGTTTTTGGTAGAAGAATGTTGCTAATTTCTTTCAATATTAGATCATCGGCGTGAAATCATCAGATTCAAATTTGTTTAATGGCTAGGAATGATGGATTGATCATAATGATATAAACGAAAGGTGATAGTTTTTAGTCATATTAAAAGACAAAACATTTAAATCCTCATAGAAATAAGTTGATGAGTATCATAATATGACAATAGAAGAAGTTTTTGAATTTGGATATGCTAATATCGGCCCACCTGATTTAATATATCATCATAATCATTAGAGGTAAGATTATTATCATTATGATTTATTAGGACCAATGAAAAGAAAAATATGTAATATTACTAGGGGCTGATATAAAAATAAATTCAGATACTGATCAAAAATGTTGTCAACCATTCGTCAAGATAAATTGTTATGTTTCTCTTTTTTGTATCAATAATGTCATGGAAGAAGGTATAATTTCCTTAAGAATTCAGTCAATATCCATCAAACTCTATTTAGCACCAACAACTTCATTAAATATTGTATCATCATACTGAGTAAATGAATAAGAAGAATCTTTTTTGAAGAGTTTTAAGAAGATTTAAAAACAATTTCAAGGGGATATCAATGTTCAATGAGTATGTTATACAAATTTCAATTTTGATATAGAGAAACATATTGAATAATCTTTTTTCTTAATCATAATTGAAAATTGGAATAGTATATTAATATTTAAATTGGGGAATAGAAACATAATGATATTTCATCGTTTTATATTTGTTTACATGTGGGTGAAGAAACTCTGAGTGGCCAAATATCTTCATTGTAAGGAGGAAATAATAATTTAATAAAAATCAGAATATGA
The DNA here is from genome assembly GCA_963277665.1 of Viscum album. NCBI lineage: Eukaryota > Viridiplantae > Streptophyta > Magnoliopsida > Santalales > Viscaceae > Viscum > Viscum album. The sequence goes on along the minus strand of OY728143.1, from coordinate 173,856,778 downwards.
CTATTGTATGTAAATAATACTGAATTATGGTGAAGTTTTTAGAATATTTGATAAGATTAAAGAAGATTTAAGGAGCATTTATTATGTCAAAAATGCATCTGAAATTCAAGATAAATAAAAATTTGAAAGAATTCTTCATGAGAATAAAAAATTTATATTCCCACCAAAACCATGTTTGGGTCACCTATAAAAGGATACAATACAGTTTACCATTATCTAACATGATTATTATAAACTAAAAGTGGAGATAATGTGGAGTTCTGATAAATTTCAAAGAGAGAATAAACCTTTAGGCTAGTCTTACCTGAAGAAGATTCCCAGATTGAAGAAGAAAGAAAAAGAGACAAGATCTATTTCATATGATCATTAAATCTGGATAGATCATCAGAATGGAAATAAGATTGGGATTTCTAGGCTTCAATATATGTGGTACAAAATTGTATCAGTGGTATTCTAATAGATAAATATTATCGTACTTAGTAATCAGACTTCAGAATCAGACATAGAAATTAGACTGAGGTTCATTACGAAGTCCATAAGAAGTTATTTCTTGTTAATAGGAAATAGTGTAAAAAAGTGTATTTGAATAACATATAGATGTGAAATTCAATCAAGAAGCACGATAACATATTATTTTTAAAAATTATCATATCAATTTGTTCGAGTAGGATCACACTAAATTTTGTATTGAAAATACATCTGCAAGAGTGTAAAGACATATAAATTTAATTATAGTCCACACAAAAGGATTTTTTTCTAGTGTATTGTGTGGTATTGTATTATTTCCGACCCATAACAAGGACGAATCTTTTCATATGGACTAGTGAACCTTTTAAATTAATTTGTTTACAATAGATAAAGAAATCATTAACAGGAGGTGAAGGTTATTTCAAAAGAAACGAAACATAATAGAAAATGATTAAATTGATCCACCACCTCTACATCTCAGTGATACGTAGATACTGGATAGAAAATTACAAGTTATATTAGAGGTCAGGATCCCTTTATTTATTCATTGATGAATTTCTGAGATTATCTTGATGGAGTATCAATATATTGTAAAAAGTAATGTTATTCTGGTGTTTGATGGTAAGAACTATCATATTTGGAAAGGTAGACTGTTTTCCTATCTTATATCTATTGGATATGATGTTTTTGAAGCTGAAATAGATGTATATTCTCATACTAATGATAAATTACCTCTTATATATATTTACTAAAAGAATATTGAGAATAATTGAAGGGCTAATAATGGTTTACTCTAATAACTTTCTAAAACTGATTTTTTAAGAGTAAAAGTTATTTCCACCACTAAAGGCATATGGGATAAGTGGAATAACATATGTAGATGAATTAAATAAGTGAATAAGTCAAAATTAAAAATATATAGTTTGATGTATGAAGATATAAAAATGGGTGAGTCGTAATCTATTAGGGACTTCTTTACTAGGGTTAATGACATTATTTGCACTATCATAAGTCTTGGAGAAAAGTTAGAGGATTATATTATTACTAAAAATACATTAAAAACCCCTCCTGAATATTTTGATGAAAAGACTCCTAATTAGATGATATATATCCAGAAACTCTATCTCTAGATGATCCTCATAGTACTCTCATCACCTATGAGATGGTATGGGAAAATTCTAGGAAGGGAATGACAAAAGATGATAGTTAAAATAATATCAAAGGCACATAAAAAGAAAATCCCAAGAAGGTTCTTTAAGAATAATATGTTACTAAATATTACTCTAAAAATAATGTATGTAAAAATTTGGATGATATTTTATCCTTATTTTCTAAATATGTGATAATAAGTACAGGTAACTATCAATGTAATCTTCACTCGAAATGTTTTGAATTTTGATCCACTGGGAATTTTGCTGCAAATTTTCCTTGAATAAATTAAGAAAAGGATAGTGAGGAAGATAATAGAAGGCAGACACCATCATGGAAAAAACATGGTGATAAGGCAAAATTATATTCCAAATGAACGGATATAATATTCTCCAAATCCAAAAGGATTTTTTTTTCATAAATAAGATGAAAAAGAAGACAGTGAATATGAATCTTAAAAGTCTGTTTAGAATTTTGTTGATAACACTTTTATTGCAACAATTAACATTGATGAATTCAGAAGAAGATTTTCTAAAGAAGAATTAACACAATTAGAATCTGTTATTAATGAAAAATTGATAGAATGTCTGACGAAGATTAGGAGGTTTTAAAAATAAATCAAGAAGCTAAAAATTAAAAATCTTCATCAAACAAAAAATAAGTTTTTCAAAAAGAGAAATTAAAGCTAGTGTAAGAGATTAATTATTCAATGAAATATCCTAAGAATGAAAATAATTGTAATGAACATCTGGAAGTAAAATTTAAGGGAAAATAAGATGAGTTTGAACATTTACAGAAAAACTATCTAATTATTAAAATAGTGGTATTAGTATTAAAAACACTATATATATGTTTGGTGAATGGTTTCCTAAGGGTGAATACTAAACCATATCAACCAATGTTACCTTCAATGTTTAAGAAGATATTTATAGTTTTTTTTAAATAAATAAATAGGGAAATTATTTTGAAGAAAATAATGTTAGGAAGAATATATAAGTGTCCATGACGAAAAACATAAAGAATTAATAATTTTTTTAAAATATTAAATATGAAAAAAAATTATTACTACTGGTTCTAATAAGGATAAAAGGAAAACTGTGGTGAAAAAGAATATCAAGGTTGATGATATAAAAGATGGTGGTCAAAAAAAGAAAGATATAAAGATTTCTGATAATCATGTTCACAACTCTAGTCAGTATGGATATTTCATAGAGAATTATTATTTTTAAGTCTACTATTTTTATTGTGGTGGATTCAGACACCGAAAAAACATGTGTTTTTATAACCATTTTTTTACAAATCCAATAAATAAAGAATGTAATGTTTTTGGGGGAGTCAATACCCTCAAAGGATGTTGTCTAAAAAGGATGTATAGAAGATACCAAGGTTGATATAAAAATATAAAATAGATTCTAGACCATGGAAATTATTTAGGAAACATGTGAACAACCTAAACACCTAGAAAATTATCTATCATTTTTTTTCTAGCATAACAAATTTTGTTAACAATTCTCAGAATCATTAGACAGTGAAAGAAATGAGGAAAGAAAAAGACCTTGTTATAGAAATCGGTTTAAAATATACAAAATAATATAAACCATGGATTCTTGATATTGGATCATCTTATAATATTATAGTAGATGTAAAATTTTTAATTTTTTTTGAAATACTTCAAATAATGAACATTGAAATTTTGAAATTATGAATCTATGAGAATTAAACGTGTTGGATCAGCCCTAATTTTGAATGAAAAGTTGAAATCCAAGATGGATTCATATATGATTGGGCTCAAACACAACATTATAAGTATTTCAAAACTTTTTCATGAACGTAAAAAAGTTATTATTATAAATTATGTTTTTTTATAAAAAATGAGAACGATGAAAAGATTGTTATTATAGACCAACATATAAAATAAAACATATTTCCAGTTGGTGAAATTCTACTCTCGTTACTACAGAATTGTGGAAGAGAATAAATAGGGTCATAAATTGTCCAGAAACATGTTTCATAGAAACATGAGCAAGATATCAATGTGGTACAGTGTCCACATAATTCCTAATATGTCATGAAAATGATATTTGTTTTTTACTCTCTTTGTAAAAGAAAAAAAAATACAAAATTAGGGTATAATAAAATTGCGTATTGATCAAAAAACCCCTAGAACATATCCATTCCAATATATGTGGGACAATGAGAAAAATAAAATAAACCAATGGAGATAAGTACATCATAACTTTCATTGAATAATTTACTCGAATTTCTGGTGTTATGTATATGAAACACAAGTCTGATGCTCTAAAAATGTTTAAATTTTTTAAGAGGAAAATGGAAATGGAATGATAGTATTCGGTAGAGATGTTGAGAACTAATAATAGCGATGAGTAAAAAAATAAATAAATTGAAATTAATCTTGAGAATCAATGAATTTGGCAATATTTTAATTCACTAAACTTCTAAAAATGGGGTTTCCAAAATAAAAAATAGTTTTTTGTAGAAATGGGGAGAACTATGTTACATTATCAGGGTCTTCCTCATTAATTTTGGAGGTAATCCATGAGTATAGATGTATATATAATAAATGGAAATATCAATAGTACATGTCCATATATGACTCTATATGAAATTTTTTATGATAAAACTTCATGTTTGAAAAACTTCTGAGTTTTTGGGAGTCCATCCATCAAAAATAAGAGACGTGGAAACTTTGGAAAGATTGATTAGAGAGGTGAAGATAAAATTTTCTTCCCTATGCTCTAAATGGAAGATGTTATAGATTTTTTAACAAAGAGTCGGGAATATTACTTGACTTCATTGATGTGAATGTTATTAAAAAATATCAGGAAGATAAACAGACTTGGGTAAATAAGGCTGTTTAGAAGGATAAAAGAAAATTGTTAACATTTTTGATAGGGATATTGAAAATTGTGATCCAAATCAAGAAGAAGAATCGGACTCAGGTATTTCATGCGATGATGACAAAACTAAAAAATATCATCCCAGATTGAGGAAGAAATACTAAGATTAAAACATTATTGGTGATCAACATTAGAGGGTTAAAATAAAGTCATCATTTTTTAATGGTGATATTGATGAGTAAGTTTACATTAAACAACCTTATGGATCTATTATTGGAAAAGTTGAAATTTATGTTTATAATCTGAAGAATGCACTGTATAGGCTAAAAAAATCTCCATGATCATGGTTTTCCAAATATTACAACTGGTTAAGGAAGATGTATTTTAAGAGAGGAAGAGTTTATAGCAATCGTTAAATCAAGGAAAGTCAAGATTTTTCCATTTTCATAATTTTTTATATTGACGATATTATCTATTTTGGGAATGATGAAATATCTTGTGAAATATTTGATGAAGAGATGAAAACGGTTTTTGAGTTATCCATGCATTGATAAATGAAATAATTTCTTGGGTTACAAATCTTTTAGAAGTATAAACACATTTTTCTTTATTAAGAAAATTATGTTAAGGAACTTCATAATAATTTCAGCCTAGAGAACATGAAACCAGTTTCCACACCAATTTATATGGGAACCAAGTTGATTAAAATGGTGAAGGAAAGGAAGTTGACCAAAAATAGTTCAGAAGATGATTAGAAGTTTATAGTATTTTTCTACCATAAAACACAAATTATTTTATTTTATTACCTTATGTGAAATATTTCATAGTGCTCCGAAATAATCACATTTACTTACGAGGAAGATAATTCTCAAAAATATAAAAGGGAAAAACATCTGATTTATTTATGATAGCATAGGAAACATTGACTTTTTTCGGTATTCAGATACTGATTAGGTCGGACATGTTGATGGTTGAATATCCACATGTAGAGGAGTCTTCTTTCTGGGGAATATTTGAGTTAGTTGGAATAAAAATTTAAAAAATTCAGTTGATATTTGTATTCATGGATCAAAGTATTTTTCTTCCACTAAAATCTCTACTCAACTTATGTGGATTAAGACTCTGTTAGAATACTTACTTGTTAAACTGAAGTTACACTAACTCTTTAGTTATGATAATACAAGTGAAATTAAACATACAAGTAATCTAGTAAAACATTCTCATTCAATAATTATTGATATAAAATATCATTTTATCAAATATCAAGTTTAGAAGATTTAATTGAATATGTAATATATTCCTACTTCACAAAAAATTGATAACATTTTCAGTAAACATTTACCAAAGGATGATTTTTCATAATTGAGGTTGAGCATGGGTATCAAACCACTTTCTCATCATGGTTTAGGTATGTGTTTTTTCCTCTCTCTCATATTGTCTTTTGAAAATTTTGTCAAGGGGGATAATTATTCATAAATCTATCTATTTTTTTTGTTAAACCCTTTATAGAAGCATGTAAAAAAGTTGGAGTTGTGCATAAGCTGTGATTTTAGCATTGGAAATGTATGAAATATTCTAATTGTTTATTGGAGTGGTTTTAGGTGTTGGGAATGTATTGTCTCAACCATAGTTTCAAATATATGTTAATTTTGATCTCAAAAATACCCTTGTCTGTTTTCTAAAAAAGTATCTTTATGTAATTTTGAGTTATTTATATCATGTCTACTTTTATCTTTTTGAGGGAATATAAATATTTTGGATGTTTTCATTAAACATTTTTCATCCCCTACATTTGGTAACTGAAGGTAAGGATAATCATCCCTATGCTACGCTAAAGAGTACATATATGGATCATCTACCCTACATTAAGTAAATGAATGCATGGTTTATCATATCAATGTTATGTTGAATAGTATACATATGGATTGGAAAACCCTACATTCTATAAACGAACATATAGTTTATAATACCTAAGATACACTTAACACTAAACGTATTGATCGAAAACCCTACATTTGGTAAATGAATGTATGGTTTATCAACTCTACACTATTAATAGAAACCCTATGCCATGCTGAAGAACCCTATGATATGCAAAGGAAACCAAAGCTATGAGAAGGAACCATATTCTATGCAAAGGAACCTTATGCTACAGAGTTGAACCCTATGTTGGTCTATTCAATATTGGATATCTAAATTTGAAATTTTACCTAATATTTCTACAACATTCTTGATGGAATTAAATTTCAATTGAAATCTATCAAATGACTGATTCAAATGATAGTTTTGATTGGAAAAAAGAACCCTATACCACTGAATAAAAAATCTTATTTCTAAGGGATGTTATGACTCTTTAGATCAATTGAGTCTGAATATATGTGATCCTTCATACGACTTTCATAGATCTAGAATACCAAAAAAATAAATTTTCCATATATATTCTATCACAATTTATTTTTGAAATATATTGACAATTTTAGACTTGTGAATATATTTCGGATACCGAACTATAGAAACGATAAATCATCGTTGTTTTTTCCTGAAAGAGACTACATGTTAGAGATTACCTTTTCACACTTGAGTTATTGTGAAACTACTTCTTGTTTGATGTTGTAAAAATGAATAGCTCTGGAAACCATGATTTGTTCAAAGATATTATTTCTTGAATACATTCATAATTGAAGAATAAGATATGAATTCTATCAGTAATATCTACAAATGTGATGTTCAACCTGTACCCTCATCAAATCAAACTCTTTTGATTTATTAGAGTCTCAACTACTTGAAATTAGTTGTGGTGGAGTGTTAGCTTCATGGTCAATGTTGTCATTTTTTTGTTTCAATGTAAAATAACTAGAAGGTTCTGTATAAACAATGATTTAATTGTGTTAAATGACTACACTTTGTTGTGGATTTTATGTTATTGTGATATGAAAACCATTCTAGTGAAAAAAAGCTTATAGAGAGTTCATTGGTGGAGCGAACTAGGGTATCTTTGTGCCCCAAACCACTAAAAATTATTGTGTTCTTGTTATCTGTTTATCATCTACTCAATAACATATTGTACAGAACACTACAAATCCAAATCAATCTAATAGAAAAGTGGAAATACAAAATAAGTCATGATTTTTGAGAAGTCAAAATTCACTCCACCCCTCGTCTTTTGTATCTTTTTACTATTCAGACATAACAATTCGTATCAAAGAAGATATTTTCAAAATGTAGATAAATCTATAGTAATATCATGATGAATACGGTCTATAAAAATCAGATATAAATGGATGATCAAAAATAAGGGTTTTCTAGGACTTCTACTCCATATTTTAATGGTGAAAACTATAGATGTTGGAAATCAAGAATGATTATCAATCTAAGGAATATGGGATTCAATGTATATTCAAAGAACACCACTCCTTATGTGATTCCTAAGAAACCGTAAATATAGAATACTACACAGGAATCTAAATATGAAATCAAATCAATGGAAATGAATTTTATAATCTATGGACTTGGTTTTAGAAATTTTAATCTTGTATCATAACTCCCTACTACCTATGATATAGGGAAGACTATTATTGTTGCATATAATGGAAAATACAATATCATACAAATGGGGTGTGGTAATTCAAAACTATATTTTGTCACATTTATAATTTTTTATAGTGAAGGTATCACACAAATGAATATATGGTTAGCAGAAATAATCACCAATATTACTACCTTGGGATATCCAATTTCACAATCAGATCGGGCACTTAAAGTAAATAGAGTACCTCCTAAAAAATAGAATGAAATATATATAGATATTCCTTAGTCGACACCTATCAAGAATTAGACTATGAAGTAAATAATTAGAACATTTATGATCTAAAAATATAAAATGAAAGTTAGAGTTGAAGATCACAAGATTTTAGTAAAAATGGATAACATTTCCCTTAAGGTTACATCTTTGAAGCATGAAAGAGAATTAAAACCTGATGTCAAAAACAAAAATAAGAATACCTCATACATTGAAATTGAATTGTATATTATATCCCAAAAGTTTAGGAAATTCTAAAAGAAAAAAAAGGATTCAAAATTTCCATTATGAAGGATTAAAAGGAACCATGTGAAGTAAGATGTTATGAAATCAGAAAGATGGGTTACATCAGAACTGATTTCCCCAAACTAAAAGATCAAATAAAGAGGAAATAAAAGAAATATCATAATAATTATGATTTTGTGTATAATGTAAAAACATCCATTAAATCTATTTGGGGTGCATCTGAAAACTCCAACAGCTCATCGAAATGTAATTTAAAAAAAGATAACCAAAATATGAAAGTAATTTTTTTTTCTTTATGAATATGGAAGAAGAATATGTAAAAAACTGTTATTATTCGTCCTATCACTTTGATAGTTGTTTAAATAGTAAATTATATTCTTACTATTCAATTATAGAAGAAAACTATGATTCTTAAATATTGAATTTTAAATCATTAAAAAATATTCACTCTGTGGTTTTAGGAGAAAGAGAAATAATTCTAAAACAACCATAATATCTAAATGAAAATTTTAATTCATCTACATCAAAATGACTTATTAATAAAAATAAAATTAAATAACTATAGAATGTATTATAATATTATAAAATTTACCCTAGTATTTTAATATAAGGATAAAATACTCTAAATTAAATTCTTGGAATGAATGCTATTAAAATAGAAAAGTTTGGAATAAGAATCAAGGATGAGAAATCAAAATCATACATATATTATTTTGTGCCCAATTCAAAAAACTATATATTATATTATTGTTGTATAAAAAGTAATTAAAGTAACAATTTTTATTTAGGAAATCCTGAAATAGAGGAATAAAAAAGTCTAATATTATCAAAAATATTTTTGAAACTAGAAATAATTTTTTTCTAAAAATAAGGCTGATCTAGAATTTTTAAATCATTTCTTACTAACAAAGATGGACCCAAGAAAAGATGGGTTCCAAAACAAATTTTTTTTTTTCATAGATCAAAGACCAAGTGAAAAAAAACATTATATATGTTATATGGATAGTGTACATTCTAGACACATGAGTGGAGACTCTAAAAATTTATATACACTGACACAAATGGATGGAGGTCTATTCACATTTTGTGATAATGAAAAATAAAATATTATTAGTGTTGGAACTCTTGGTGATCCAAAGACAATATCAATCAACTAATTACTATATGTACAAGGGCTAAAGAACAACCAAATAAGTATTTCTACACTTTGGGATGATTGATTTTATATTGATTTTTCTTAAAATTAATGTTTTGTTTTCAAATATTAAATTATTCAACTTAAATCACCATTAATTAAAATTGTTTTTACCTTAGATCTCAATTACATACATAAACAAAAATTGAATTGTTTAACTGCTAAGACAAATGAATCATGGATCTAGAATATGATACTTATGCATTGAAATATACATACTTTAAATAAATTATCTATGAAACAATTAGATTCTATTTTTCATAGTTTTATGTTTGAACATGATATATTTTGGGATGCATGTCAAATTAGAAAACAAAAAATAAACATATTTCTAATAAATTGAAAAAATCGATACATCTAAAACTTTATGCCATATTTATATGGATTTTTTGGACAATCAATACTAGATGTTATGGAGAGTATATTATATGTCTTTGTTTTATTTGATGTGTTTTCTCAATTTAATTAGGTATATCTTATAAAATTTAAAATTTAGGTATTCACTGTATTTGAATGTTTTAATAAAAAGTCAAAATGAGAAATATTTAAAAATAATAACACTGAGAAGTGATTGTAGTGGAGAATTTTAGATTCAATAATTTCATTATTTTTTTCACAAATTTAGTTATTAAACACAACTTATATATACTATGGAAACCTCAACAAAATGAGATTACTTAAGGTTGAAAAACGTGTATTCAATAAATTGAATGTACTATGATAAATGAATATAGTATTCCAACCAATTTTTGGGTAGAATCTGTAAGAACATCCTATTATATCATGAATAGAGATTTAATAGGAACGGTTTTTAAAAATATACCCTATGAACTATGGAATAACAGAAATCCAAAATTAAACTACTTTTATGTTTTTTGGATGCTAGGTATATATCATGAATACTAAGTACAACCTTGGAAAATTCAATCCAAAAGCTGATGAAGGAATATTTCTAGGTTATTTTACCACTTCAAAGTCATTTATAGTTTTTAAAAAAATTCAAGGATTTTTGAAGAATCAGTTCATGTGACGTTTGATTGAACTAACCCTTTTAATAAAAAGGAATAATAAAACAAATGATATAACTTACCCTTTAGACCACATAAGAATTGACTCACCAAAAATAGTTTTTGAAAATAAAGTATGTTCAGAAGAAAAAGAAAATAAAGATGTTGGAAGTTTCTTACCTAGACAATATAGAATCCTAAAAATCCATCATTTAGAAATAGTTAAAGATAAACTAGTAACAAGAATGATAACTAGTTTAAAAGTATGGAACCTAGTTGAATTGTTTTTCTTTATAACATAGTTAAAACCTATATCTTTTGAAGAATATTTAGGATATGAGTGTTGGTAGTTAACAAATCAAGAAGAACTAAACCATATCAAAATAAATGAAGTTTGAGAATTAGTATAAGTACCATCAAATTATCTAGTAATGGGAACTAAATGTATCCTTATAAATAAGGAAGATGATAAAGGGGTCATTACTAGAAACAAATCTATATTAGTATCCAATGGATATAATCAGAAATAATGAATGGATTATTATGAAACCATCTTACCAGTTTTTACATTATAATCAATTATAAACTTTTTATGTATCTCATATAAATTCTAAATTATACTAGATGGATGTTAATTCATCATTTTTAAATTAATATTAAATTGAGTAAGTTTATTTTGAACATCCCCCATGTTTAGAAAAGCCACACAAACCAAATTATTTTTTAACACATACTAAATATCTTAATGGACATAAAAAATAACCTAGAGCTTGGTATGGAAGATTAATATCTTTTTATGGGAAAATGAATTTTCTGTGTGATTAGTGGACCCAATTATTTTTAATAAAACTATTTTTTCTAACATTCTACTACCGCAAATTTATGATGATGATTTTATTTGTGGTTCAACAAATAAAACTCTGTGTAATGATTTTTCAAATCTAGTGCAAAAAGTGTTTGAAATTAGTATGATGGGAGAATTCAATTCCTTTTTAGGATTTCGAATTTATCAAAAAAAATTTGGAAATATTTTAAATCAATGTAAATATATTACTCATTTTTTTAAAAATTTTGGACTTCAAAATATTAATACTTATACAAATCATACACGTACCAATATAAAATATGATTTCGATGAAGCTGTAGAACCAGATGAAAAAAATTTATATGGAATTCTGATTGGTAGTTTGTTATATCTTATTGTTAGTGGACCAGACAAAGTCTAATATGTATTTATATGTGCTAGAAATCAGTCAAATTAAAAATAATCCTATATTACTATTTTAAAAATATATTTTTTATTAATAAAAGGAACTATTTTTAATCTCACCTCTATCCAAGTACATATGATTTTAATTTATTTTTATATTTAGATGTAGACATTGGAGGATTTGGATTATATAGAAAAAGTACCTCAAGAACATTTAACATTGTAGGAAAAGATTTAGTATCATGGTAATGTAAAAAATTTTTTTTGGATTCCATGTAAATAGATAAGGTGGAATATATATATTATAGAAGATTTTGTGCAATAATTTTGTAATTGAAACAGACACTATTGGAATTTGAGCAAAATTTTAATAATATAAAAATTTATTGTGATAATACCTGCGAAAAAGTTTTTTAAAAAAAATCAATTAGTCACTCTAGGAAAATGAAAACTATCATACGACATCTTTTTCTAAGAGAAAATATTCTAAAAAAGTATATACCTTTTGAATTTTTAAATACCAATTTTCGATTATGTGATATTTTTTCTAAACCACTTCATACTGCATGTTTTGATTTTATTAAGGGGAGTTTGGATTATTTAATTTTAAATTACTGATTATTAATTTACTTTTTTAATTTCTCTATCAATTATTTTTATTTATAATTTTTTCATTTATTTATTTTAGTAATTTTTTTCATTAATTATTATATCACATCTTTTCAAAATTAAAATTCTTTATGATTACACCATGTCATCAACACGTGAAACCATAAATAAACAGTCATACTTCTCCTACTCTCCCTCCTACACATTTCACCATTAAGATTATAGATCATTTAATATTCCAATTCTACAAATCCCTAACATTCGAACCTTCAATCCTCAAACCTTATAAATTGGAAACATCATGGAAAATTGATGATTTCGATAAAATCGAGTTGGTTCCCCGGTATATGATTTATTGAAAAATTCATCCAAGAAAGGTAATCAATTTTGACAGGATAAATGAAACAAATGTGTTATAAAATAATTTATATAGATTTCAGGGATGTGAATATATTTTTTGAGATAGGGATAATCTATAGATTTTGGATATTTAAGTAAAATTTATTTATCGGAATGTTTCATTCAGTTTTGGAGTTGATGGAGATTTTGTAGCATCTAAGATTTATCATGATGAATTTTCTATTTCATCATTATAAATTACTAAGTATTCTGTCTATCCCCATGTGGGGGACTCTATTTTTTAGTTAATAAATATAATACATGAAATATTTAAATCATAGGTTATAATTTATTTCTTTTTTGGAACTTAGAATGTCAAGAAGATGAGGATTAGAGACCTAAATCCTAATCAAGAGGTATTAACAATGTATATTCAATTGGAAATCATTCCAATAACTATGGATTTAGAAAACGTTTTGTGTCATTATATATATGTTCTATTTTTATAGATGAACCATATCAAGATAAATTTAAGTGATAATATGCTATGTTATATGAACTATTTTTGTTCTGAAGAAGCTAGAATGAGTTTTTATCTCTACTGAAGTATTCTTTATTCTTTTTTGTTAAGACATGGAAAAGATAAAAGTATCTCATTAGGTTAGAGATTTCATAATATTAATTTTTTAAATAATTCAACTATGAGAATGTTGGGATATTTTTGGATTAAATATCTTAGTAATCTGTCACCTATTATTACGATGGAATAAGATAGGATAACGAAATATTGTCAAGGGAGTATAGAATGTTACCATTGGTTAGTTCGCTTAATCAAATGACAGAAGATAAATTTGAATCTAGAGTGGAAGAAAATATTTCCCAATGAATAATTTTTTTAGTAAAGTATGTTTTGTATATAGATATATTTGAAGAAGATTTTGGAAGATGAGGTGAGCGTGGAGATAAAGGAGATGAGACTATTGAAAAAGTGGTCAAAGGCAATATTTAAGTAGGGAAGTTATCCGTATTTCATGTGGAGCCAACCCTAGCAATATTTCATTATTTCTTTTTAATAATTTATATGAAGAGGTTCCTACTTTAAGAGAAATGATAGAAGTTAATGAAATGGAGGGTTCATAAAGAGAGAAAAGTTTGGAAATTGTTGATATAGGAAAACATTCAAGAGATATTTCTACAGAATAATTAGACTCTTATTATAAATTTTTGGTTCATAAGTATAAATATATGGAGGAATCAAACTTACCTCTTAGATTCCAATTAGATTCTGAGAAAAATAAAGTAGAAGATCCCAATATTTCAATAGTTCCCAAAGCTGAGTTTGAGGCTCTTCAGAATAATTTAAGAGAAGTTAAATAAAGTATTATTTATGTGGGTGACATTGAAGATTTTATCAGAAACTTTTCTAGTGACATCAATTTTAAAAAGGAAGAAACTATTAATAAATTTGTTTTTGATAGGTTAAAGAAGTTTTTGGGAAGATACTTTTATTCTCATAGAGAATGTTAATCACCATCTTCCTCTCAATAGACTCCTCCAGATTTGATCCGACGATTTGAATTTATTACTCCATGGTTCTCATATTTCAATGATAGATTTCACACACTTTAGTATAATAGTTACACTTTGAATATTATTCTCAAAAATCAAAGTCAATTGATTATTCAACAGAACTCTAATAATTATTGTTTAGGGACAATTATTCATGATGTCATAGATAAGATAAACTCTTTCATTCAGTATAAAGAATCAATTAATGAATTTATTAGAGTAAACTTGGTTGAGACCTGGAGGATTGATCAAGATTCTAGGATAATGATCCAGTAGTGGAAAATTGTCTTCAAAAATAATTATTAGTGCATTTTAATGAATCTAAATGTCATCTATGGTGTTGTCGAACACATTCTTCATCCTAGTGCATTCTCTTCCAGTGAAGATGAAGTAGAAGCCACAAAATCTAACCCATGCCCAAACTTTTAGAAAAATTTCTTATATTTAGTCTTGAATTGTAATCTATTTTCAAAACATTTTGTTGGAATTAAATTTCAATTATATTATTTTGATATATATGAATTTTTTTAGTTTTAATTGTTTTATTATTTAGGCCCAATATTTTAACTACCAAATATAAATTTATTTGTCTCTCACCTATTTTAATAACTACTATTTTTTTACTTCCATATTAACTGTAGTTTTTACCTTTTTATTTTTATCAATCATTTTGATATCATCAATGGGGGAGAAAATTAGGTAACCACACAAAATTTTAATTTATAGGAAAATATTTCAATAATCAAACTAATACTTAAAAATTGAAATATTATTAAGAAAATTTAATATGTTATTTATAAATTCTTCAAAACCCATTATTTTCTATGTGTTCTTTTATGTTTTTTGTGATCATTAAAAAGGGGGAGATTGTTGGGAATGTATTATCTCAAAAATACACTTAAATATATATTGATTTTGATGATCACTAATACCCTTGATTTTTTCATAAAAATTTTCTTTAATTTTTTTTCTGGAATTTATATCATATTTACTTGTATATTTTTTATAGAATAAAAAGTAATGAGATGTTTTCAATAAATACTATTTATCCCATATATTAATTAAATGAATATATTGACAATCATAACTATGATCTAATGAGTAGTAAATGTATGGATCGACAACCCTAGGTTTGATAAAAAAAATATGTTTTATTATCCTTATGCTATGCTAAATAGTAAATATAGGAATCGAAAACCCTACATTAAATAAATGATTTTACAGATTATCATCCCTATTATAAAAAAGTTTTGTGGTCATTTTCTCTGTTTATACACTATACAAAAACAAACAATATAGAACCCTACATATCTGCATCGATCAAAAAGAAATTGAAAAACCCAGAATTTGTCAAGATTGTCGAAAATACACAATTAACCCCCTCTTGTGTATCCTTTTATTATTACAACATAATAGTATGAAACGTTTTGCTTAGAAGTTAAATGAATTATGAATAAAGATATGAAGAAAATATGAGGAGGTTCTCATGATCACTATTTTTGGAAAACATCGTTTTCTGGTCAATAATATATGTTTCTTAAAATTAGTTATCTCATGTAATCTTAGAACTGTTTATAAGTAATCCATATCTTGTTAATATAATGATTAGTTATTTGTTAACTGAGGTTTCCAACAGAAGCCAAAGGGAGAGATAGTCATGACCTAGATGATAAGGAATATGATTTTATTCCAGAGAAATATGTTGTTGTTAAGGATGTTTAAAAAGAAAAGAAATCACCTCAATTTGTAAAATATGGTAATTAGATTCACCATCCTATTCATGAAACCAAACTCACAATTTTAAAGAAAGTATATTAGATTGGTAAGGTGCATTCTTGAAGAGAATGTTTATCACACTCACCTTAGGTCTGGAATGTACGGAAGATCATAATAATGAAGGGATTATAATTCTTCATTGATACAATATAAATATGATTGTGATTTTATAATTTTTATTTCTCAAAAATCATTAGTAAGTTATAAAACTTGTGATTCTAGCATGATGGATTAAAGGAGGAGAAAAGGTAATGCCAATCATATTAAGGTGTTCAGAGATAAATATGTTTATGGAGTAGTGGGATGTTATAAAACCTTCCATTGTAAGTTAGATGGTAATAAAGATAATATTCAATGAAAAAAATCATGTAGCAATTCATGATTACGAGAACATTTTTTTGGAAAAATAATTTTATTGATGCTATCTAATATCATATCATTATTTTAAAGTCATTATCTTAAAATTTAGGTAATATTTGGGATGTTTTATTTGATTGAAATTATAGAAATTTGAAGGTGTTGGTTTTAAGTTAGAACAAATGCCAAAAAAATTTAAATCTATAGGGAAATGGGTTGCTAAGTGTAATTATAATAGAAGAGAATGAGTTTTTATGTCAAAGCTGCTATTATTGGTCCAAAAGATTTAGTATGTCATCATAATCATCATAGGCGTAATTGTTTTCATTAGGATTTGTTCAATACTATGAAATATAATATAAATAAATTTTTGGGGGGATGATAAAAAAATAAAGTGAGAGACTAACAACAATGTTTTCAGGTATTCATCAGATTGAATTTTCTTATTTCTCTTTTGGTATAAATTATATGAAAAAAGGAATTATAATTTCCATAAAAAGTGGGTCAAAATAAAGAAGGAATATGATGTGTTGGGTCATGATCTATCAAAATAAAAGTTACAATGAGAACGTCATCAGATTCAAGGTCATCAATATGAATAATGGTAGAAGAAGATGATTAATTAAAGAGTATGGAGAATATTCAAAATTATTATCTAAGGGAGCTTGATGTACAAAGAATATGTTTTATATTTGTCACTTTTAGTGAAGATAAATGTAGGGATGAATCAGTTTTATTCATCCTAATGGTAAATCAGAATGAGAAGTTTAATATTTCAATTAGTGCAGAGAGACCTATTCAGATGTATTTAGTTATTGTTTGTATATAAGTGGGTCAATAAAGTCATAGTGACTAAATATCTTCATCATAATGAATAATTCGAAATGGAAATCTGAATTTTAATCAAACTAGAGATTGTTAAAAAGACTGAAGTGATCTGAATTTGTTAAAAGATTCAACAAGAGTTTAGAAGAATTGGAGAAGTTATAAAATCAACCAAAAATTAAGGGAAATGAAAATTTATGGGAATTTTTCTATGCGGGAAAATGTTTCAGAATCCCACCCATACCATATTTGGATTTCCTATAAAATTAAAAAGTAATTTATACTTCTAACTAACTTAATTATTATTCAAAAAAAGTATAGACTGGGTGGAGTTAAAATTAATTTATTAGAGAGAAAACATTTTTCGATAGTTATTACCTAATGAATATTTCAAGAAAGAAGAAGAAAGAATAATAAAGAATAATATTCAAGATTATATTTAGATGATCATTTTTTCGGTCTCAAACATAATACTGGGAATCATACTAGAATTTCAGAAAAAAAAAATAACTGGTTCAGAATTATCATAATTGTTTGTTAATAGAGAAATGTTAGCATTTTGAAAAATCAATCTTTGGAATAAATATTTGAAATCAGAATTAGTATCATTACAAACTCTAAAATAAGTTCTTGTTTTCTGCTGATAAGAGGGTAATTTTTTTTTTGAAGAACATATGTTTGTGATAGTTGATCGAGAAGAACTATAAAAATTTTCTTAGAAAAATCATATATCAATTTCTTCTATATTGAGAACGTGCACTTTTTTTAACATATTTATACACGAGTGTAAGTGAATTTCCTACTCATTGTATTCCACAGAAAATGATTTTTTTCCACTGGATTGATTGGTATTTTATCATTCCCACACCATACCAAAGATGTAGCTACTCTTATTGAGTAATTAACCTTGTATATTTTTGACTTTATGTTTATTTGTGTTTCTTTTTTTCAGTGGGGAATGATATCATTAACATGTGGAAATGGTATTTTCAAAAGAAAGGAAAATTAAACAACCTTACTAATTCACCCCTCCCACTCTCAGTGATACAGAGATACTAGATAAACGCATATAAAAATATAATTCATTAAGGTTATTTCACCTAGAATGATACTAAATACTATGTATTAATCTAATTATTACCTAGTGAATCTTGTACAGTTACTCACTACATATTGGTCTTCATCGAGTACTTGATACAAAGCTACTAGGTACCTGGTCCCTTTTACACTATACCACAATCTCTTCTTCATCCTAAATCCATTATTAAACCCTATAATTCTTTTTTTAACGTAGTATATCACCCAAAAATAGATTTAATACTGAAATTAAATAGAATTAACTAATTTAAGAGGTCAGGTCCATTACATGTCAAATTAGATGACATCAACATCAATTATTACTAGTTATCTTACTCTAAACACATTCAATATATCAAAGATGCATCTATATCTATAATATTAAAATAGATAACATAAATGTATCACCAAAATATTCACCCCCACAAATGTAAATTACACTAATTTATCTTCTCATAAATACATCACTAGAATCTTCATCTCTAACATCCAACATTATCTTATCCACTGTCGCACTTTCTTTGGGTGTATCCAAAATGTATATCCCCTTGATACTTGTACTCTGATGATGATGACTTATCATAATGAAAATAATTTAATTCTTGTTTATTCGTTTTCTATTGAAATAATCTTGATCCAAACCACTCATCTTAATAACATGAAGTTAATTGTATGATTTATAGAAAATTTAAAACCTTGAACAACCTATCATATCTACAAACATGAATTACTGTAATTAAATTGCACATTAAAAAAACATGCATCCTATACACTATACCTCATTCACAATATGGTAAACCCACCTTTTGAGTAATTTTAAAATTCAATGAATATCAACTAATCATCTCATATGAAAAAATGATACACATCCCCCTATTTTCCACCATATATAAAAAAAGTTCATCGTAAAACAAACTCAATCATATAAAACTCATAAGAATATTATATATCTCAACTATAATCACACTTACAACCAATATCCAAACTACAAACATCACGGATAATCATGACCATATTATGAAGACTAAAACATAAAAAACAATGTGACCCCGTACTCAAATACCTATAAAACATTCATCATTCTCCCTATTCTCAATTATGGGTAAAACATTGGTTATTATAGAATCTCCCCTAAATATTAACATAATATTAAAAGTTATATAATATCACCATTAAATGAGATATTATTTCAAAATATATCATATTAATTTCCCATATATCATTCCATAATTTCATAAATATAATAAAGCATTCTCATAGATGATTTCCTACAAACTATATGATGTTTTTATAGATCTAATTGTACCCAAAAATTAATTCTCCATTCATTCAACTCATTAATAATAGAAATCAATGATTTTCAAAGGCATAAATTTTATATCACACCCTATATTGAGTTATATCATCTAATTAAACTTGAATACCTCTAATATTCTTTCCTTTGTTTCACTAAACCAAAACCTCACATATTCCTAACTCTAAATTACAAACATACACCTGGATAAAAATATTATACATCCCATTCAACTAATAAGTTAATTCCTATATCCTAACTCCACTAGTCCAAGGGTTAGTGACTAGCATCCACATATCTACACACATAATTCAAGAAATAACCTATAAATGAAAATTGCTTCCTTATAATAATAAAATCACATCCATAAAATAAAAAAAATAATATACATCAACTACTATGAAGGTAAAAATTAATAAATAATATTAACCACCATAATGAATAATAATATAATGAAACTAAAATAAAATATACAATAGTAAATTTCGCAACTCTATAACATGAATAAATATAAAACCCCACACAAGAGATATTAAATATTTTCCAACACATATCATTCTACCAAGTACCACTAAGATTATATCATACCAACACCATTCAATACCAACCAATATGTATGAAAAAATATTATAATGACCCATACATATATACAATTGTAAAAAATTATAATTACTATATTCATCCAAACTAGTGAGCTTATGTTCATATGAAACTAGTGATTGAGTTCATGATCAATATAGAAGGTATAAAACCAAATAATTAATAGCCCATCAAAATAGTATCATTATTTAATCCAAATAAAAATCATCAATAATTGATCATATCATTCTTAATTATACATATCTCACCATAATAACACTCAAAAATTAAAATGGTTTTAAAATGTTTTTGTGTGTCTGTGTAATGCACAGAATCTGAAAATAAAAATATAAGTCTCCCAACAAACTAAAACCTACTAAAGGCCAATGAGTTCCATTGAATTTTTTACAATGCATATATTTGGATCATAGTTACCTTGAGATGAGTAATATTCAAAACACTATATCTATATAGAAATAAATTATATTATACCTCTCTTTAGTTGATTTGGATCTATCCCGCCACCTACTAAGATGAAAGTCATGTAACATAACATGGCCCCAATATCATTTTTAATAATACAAACATGAAAAATTAATAGACCAAAATTCATATAGACAAAATATACATATATTTATGCATAATATTATACATATCACATAACCCATATTATATAGATGAAACTAAAAATAAACCACATCATTAATGAGAGAGCCACCTTAATGACTAATTCCACTCAAACCTAGAGCTATGGGTGAAAAATATTAATATATACTCATAGAAAATAATTATATTTTATTCTAATTAAAAACCAATTTCCATGAATACCAGAAACCAATAATCATCTTGGAAAAAAAGAACAACCACCCACTAAACCCAAAATCGGAGAAAACAAATCTCCAAGTCAGTCATCTATAGTTAATTAGCCCAATAAATGATTTATAATTTAAAATAAAAAGGTTTTTATTTCATATTAAACAAGTTATGTAATACATACCTATTTCATGAATAATACCCTAATATTATATTCATTTTCATCCAATATGATACAAAAATTACATTTTTCTAAACATTATCTCCACTATATTGATTTCAATTTTTCAAAATCAACATAAATAATTTATTCAGAACCTTGAGAAATCCACATCATACTCATAAGGAAAATAAATTATCTCGATCATGAAAGAATCATATAACCACCATATAACCTCCCCAACATCCATTACAGTCCAAATTCTCACTAAAAATTATTCCACACAATAAAAAGATCAGGAAATCACTATCAAAATTCAACATCGTTATTAAATATTATAATTTTCAATAAAACTAATCCTATATATCAAATTAAGTAATTTTATCTAATTATTACAGTGTATCCCCATCTCTACAACAAAAATTAATTGTTGTGTTAAATAATATACCTTAAATATTTGACATTGTCAAGTTAAAGCAAGCATAACAACATTCTTTAAGGGAACTTGTGAAATTGAATAACCAAACATCACGAGAACAGATCAAATAAGGTTCCAGTTATTCAAGTTGGTTAATATAATCCTAAAAAACATTTGAATTAAAAATATCACCTCCTACACTACCTCAAATTCCCCATACTAATTCCACCTATTAGGGGGCGCCTTATGTCACTCGCACCTCTAACACATACACCATGCCACTGAGTGTGAAAGTCTTCCTTCTTTTTATAATCAACAGATATCTATGGATAAGGATGTTTATATCTCTATGGATTGGCTGGGCTTGCTACTCTATTATTCATTCTCTTGGTCATCCAATCATGTAGATTAAACATATATACTCATGTAAAGAATGTGTTTTAATCCTTGTCCTAGTTAATAAAAAATAAGACACATATATTATTTCCCACCATTATATCAAAAATAAAATGCTATATGTTCCGCCCCAACCCCCCACCCCAAGTGTGTTGTATGTGCCACCATTATCATCAATCATATTCCACCACACATTATATAAAACATAACCATTTTCCCCATTCAAAAAAAATCAATAACATATTTGTCTCAAATACAAGAAAAAAATATATAAACTTTCATATCATGAATCAAACGTTAGGATCGCTAAAATTTAGAGGGAACATATAATTTAATAAAATTCCCCATTAGTATAATTGTTTACCAATATATATTATAATTAAATTCTTAATTCTATTCGATTTATATCATCAATTCCATCATGTTCAGATATTGTAGACTATGTAACCTGAATAGATGATAATTTGGCTTCGATTTTACTAAAAAAATATCAAACACATCCCATCATCTATCAAAAACCACACACAAAATTATAAAGATTATTTCACCCACATGTTCATCTTGTTGATGGATTAATATTTATATATGGTAGATATCAGGAATCATAATGTATAGAAGTTTCAATAGTATCAAATATTAATAACATCAAATACATAAAAATGACATTAGAATAAATAACTGTTCCACTCTTGATGAATTTATAGTAATCTCCAATGATTTATCCCAAATAAAAACTTGAACACATCTATTGGACTTATAGATCTTGTTCTAAAGAAATTCTGACTAAAAAATAATTCCCCCTCATGGGTACAATGAAAATTTTCATCTGTTTCAATAGAAAATATTACCACTTTCCTTCCTTTTACATTTTATGTGATTGAATGATTTGTTTTATTGAACTGAAACTCAATATTCATCAAAAACTCATTAAATTCTTCTGAAAAATAAAACCTGAAATATTTTCATCAAACATGAAAATACAACTTTTAAAGTCAAGAATAGTATTTAACAACATCTCAATTTTTTCCACCATGAAATTTCTTTTGATTTGACCCCCACATATATTCTTACATTTCTTTATAATATATTAGAAGATCCAGAGTATCCATTATCATCATCATGATTCAAATTTTCCATTTTGAACAAGTCGTTTGATGGTTGAGGAGGGATCGAGAGGTTAGTAATTATGGTTCGAAATAAAAGTCAAGTCATGTCTAAAAATTGAAAATCATTGAAATCCGGTTTTATAATCGTTCATGTACATTAATATTAATATTATTAGGTACCCAATTTTGGTTTATGGTATTTTATGACTGATAAATAGATAACAAAAATAAATAATTAAACTGAAAGAAATAAATTTTTATTTTTGATGTTAAAATACATGTATAAAATGAATAAGATTGGTTTTATTTTAATAATGAAACTAAATAAAATTATTTGACATCTAATTTTTATTTCACAAATAATAAAAATAATAATAAATATAAATTAAAACACATTATAATCATTTTTAAAAAACAAAAAAAAATTCTATTCTAACGAAACAAATGATCAGATAAAAAGGGATTAGAAAAAATATCTACTAAATGATTCTCTGGAGGGATAGTTCAATATAAACATCACTATTTTTAGTGTGATATATTTGAGAATTATCTCGTATGTCTATATTATTTTTTCTTCAATGATTTATTAGATTCTTATAAATTTTTATATCACTAGTTTTATCACATCTAATTGAGACTTGATTATAATTGAATCAAAAATCTATAAGTACTTTTTTAATCAACATCACATGTGCACAAAAACATCCTATAGAAACATGAACTTCTTCTATAGTAGAAAATTTCAAAAAAATTTACTTTTTACTAGAATAGGATATCAGACATTTATCGATAAAATGGAATTTTATTTATGTATTTTTTTTATAGTCCACAACAACCATATTTTGTATCTGAATGTGATATTAAATTGAAAGAATATGTGTTGGGAAAAATTAAGGAAAGAGAACTTGTCCCTTTTAAATATCTTAAAATCCTTTTGGTTGATTTGAAATGTGATTATTTAGGATTAACATGAAAATGAGTATAACGACATACTGAAAATATTATATCTACCCTACTTAATGTCCAATACAATAAACTCTCAATTATTCCTCTATAATATTTTTTGTCAACTTGTTTCTTTTCTTTATCTAAGTCATGTTTATCATTATAACTCATAGGGATATTATATATATTACAAATTTCAACTAAAAATATTTTATTTAACTCTAGTATGAATTTTTTTTGACATAACACATTCCACTTTTTTTTGATAAATTTGAAAAACATTAAAATATTTTAACAAACCCATCATGTTCATTTAAATTTAATTTTTCACGAGTATTGAAAATTCAGTATGCAAATATTTATTTATAGAATCAAAAATGACATCATAAATATATATTTTCATTAACAACATATCTTAAGATGATGTTTCCTTAAATAAATTATAATATAACATTCCTACTGAAAACCCATTTGTTAAAATAAATAACATAAATGATCATACGTAGCTCTAGGTTATTTGTTAAGACCAAAATATTCTTCGGTAATTTTAAAAACTGAATTTGGAAAATGAGGATTATTATTACTTTGATATTGATCATCATGAACTTCCTCATTTAAAAAAAACATTTACAGAATAAGATTTTACACGAGTATGATATAATTTAAAATTCATATTTGATGAGTAGGATAAAAAATACTAAGGTGTTCTAGACTAGATTATAGGGTAATGATCTCCTCATAATTTATAATTTTTTATTGATTATAACCTTTAGTTACTAGTTTATAAATACTCCTAGTAATTCCACCAAGATCGTATTTCTAATTTTTAGAATCCCATTTTGTTCCTATAATAAGATAGATAAGGTATTAGTTAAATAATTAAAATAACCTTTCCCCTTTTTCTATTTTAATTCCTCTGGAATATCTGCCACCTAACATTAATTTAAAAATTATTTTTTAAATATATTGGTTCTAACTTAGATAAAAATGAAGAAGAATCAAAAAAATTTCGTATACACATTATAGTACTAATTACTTCATCTAAAATACATATACCGGTTTCTAAATGATGGTTATTAAAGGTTTTAGGCTATCTAGGCTATACACTTTTAGGTTCACTAACTTCTAACATCAATTAACATTGTTCAAGAAAATCTGATTCCAATTCTTCATCCCTTTTGTTATTAAAACAAGGTTCATATCACAAGTTATCAAAAGAATCACTTAGTTCCTCAATTTGATTTACATTGTGATCAAAAAGTTCAAATTCATAAAATTTTACATGATTTGATTTTTCAACAGTATCTGATCATTTATTGAAAACCATATATTCCTTGGAATAAGTAGAATATCCTAAAGGATTCCTTCATCAGCTTTTGGATCAAACAAACCAGCATTATCCTTAGTGTTCAAAATATGAAACTTAAATCCAAAAACTTAAAATTATCCAATAGTTAGCATCTATTATTCCATATATCATAGGATTTTTTTTAAAATATGTATAATTTGAACTTTTCTATGGAATATCATTTTGTATTCATAGATTCATCCTAGAAATAAGTAGGTAGGTCATATTCACTTAACATTGTACTAGATATTTCTTGACTAGTCCAATACCTCATTTCAGCAACACCATTATGTTGTGGTATCTTGGGACATAGAATTTTTGTGATAACTATTTCTGAAAAATATGTATTGAAATATTGGATTTAAATATCTCTTGAATGGTTACTTTTTAGAGATATAATTTTCACATCTTCTTCATTTTTAACCAATTTGAAGAAAATTATAAAAATAGAATTAGAATCAAATTTTACACATAAAATTATATCCCAATTAAATCTAGAATAATCATAAACTATGACATAAAATGATTTTAATCATAGACTTAAATCTTGAAATGGACCAAAAAAATCAATATGAAAAATTTCAAGGGGTCTATAAGTAGAAAATGGTTTAATTTTTTTATTAATCGACATGTGTTTCTCACAAATTTAGAATGCATCAGATAACTTCTTTTTATTAAATTTATGGTGATGAAGATATAAAACAAAGTTTCCTTTAAACAATTATCTAAAATAATACACATTGTAATGTAATAATATTTAATTCAATATACATTATTTATTTTTTTATCATTTAAACAGTTCACTATTTGTCTATTTAGTGAATTACGATATAGATTAAAAATATTCTCTTTCCATGGTACCTTATAATTAATAATATAATAATTAAAATCATTACAAACATTATTTGAAAGATCAAAACAATAATCTTTTTCACAAAGTTGAGAGATATTTATCAAATTGTTCTTTAATCCTTTAATGTTGAGAACATTCTTCAAAAGGAAGGAGTTCAAATTACTTATAGATCCAAATCCCATAATATTTTATATAGTTTTGTATCAAAAAGTGATATTCAATCCATCAATATTTTATTAAAAGTGAATATTAGAGAAATATCCACTCATATGACTTGAGAATCCACTTTCCATATAACATATTTCATTGGTCCTCTTCGACCATTGTATCTCATCAATTTCCCAAATAAATCACATGTTTTCTTTATGATTAAAATAATAAACCTATCAAGTTTAAGATAAAACATCACCAAAATTATCTAAATCAATACATTATTAATTAAATCATTTAGTATATTTCTTCTTATAACACACATTCTTGATGTATTTATTCTCTAAATGTTTTTCATTTTGAAGTGGTAAAAAATCAGTCTGGATACGTCGAAGATTCGTTAACTCATATAATCTCAATTCTTTAAAATACACATATGATTTTTATATGTGATGAAAGGTTAATTATAATCCATTTTTTATTTTTTATTTTTTTAAAAATTTCTAGGAATGTGAGAAAGATCATTGTCTGAGTCATAATTACATGAAGAACTTTCATCAAATGACACTACTATTTGAACTTATTTTCATTTATTTCCATCCCTTAATGTTGATTATTATGAAGTAGAATTATAATTATAAACTAACCTATTATCTCTATCATAAAATTCCATCTCTTCCTCATGAAAATCATATATTCACTACGATATTGTATTTTAAACCTTTTGACCTCTTTTGGTTGTCTAATAGTATCTGAAATACAACCCCACCTTGGTGGTAGAATTATGATATCTTTCATATAATGATATGGTTTTCTAGTATGTTTCCTTAATATAGAATCATTATTTACAATTTATATGAGCCTATATTTTACATATCTGATACTCTCAACATCAATTATTCTAACAGTTTGAAACATAAGTTTGGCGATATTGTATCTGAAATCCATTACATTATCTATTTCCTCATTCATGACTAAAGTTGTTGACCAAATATCATAATCTATATATCATTGAGAAACCATATTAAAACAATCCATTCATAATCCTCATATTATATAATTCATAGATATGCATTCAAATAATAGTATTCTTTAGTTACAATAACCCCTATTTCCAGTTCTGTGTCCAGAATTGTATAAGGCTTCATGGATATGAGATAAGTCTTCAGACCATGTTTCATAAAATATGTGATTATCTATTCCTTCCCACAACCACAATTATCACAAATAAATTAAGTTTCTCTAACCATATACATTCAATCTCTGTTATCATTCATTGAAACCATTATTTATGATATGTTTATATTTCTAATTTTTACTATTTATGACTCAAGAATCACTACCCATTGATACCAAATGTTGTCAAATAATGATAATAATAAGACACAGATGAGGGGGTGAATTGAGTTCATTCAAATTTTATCTATCTTCAATGATTCTCTATCTCTTTCTTTAGATTGGATTATTTTCTATTCATCACTAAAACATGTATTGGAAAAGAAATCATAAAAGAAATATAAAAATATTGATTTATTGTGGTTTAAGGAGTCGAAATATCTTTTTCCACTCCACCACCACTCCACTTCACAAGTGCAATGATATCCACTAGTATATTTATTTTGGTGGGGACTACCAGGATTTTTCTAGGGAATTCACAACTGAGTGAAAGTAATCAACAGTTGGTAAAAGAACAAGAGATTTCAACCAAGATCAAGAAAATTCTTTAAAAGAAACATCCTCTAAAATTTTTTTACATGTAACCAATCAATTAAAGATAAAAACTAAAGTATTTTACAAAATTAATCTTATAACCACAAGAAACATCTAACTGAAGATAAATATCTCTAAAAGAAATAATCTAAAGGGTAAGAATCTCAAAAAGAGACTTATACTCACATAAATACTATTTATAAGAATATCTGATAGATAAGACCATATTATTATTTATTCATTTATAAAATAGAGTTTCATATTGTAATATTTTTTGAAATGAATTAATTTTACTCTATATGAACATTAATCATCTTGCATAAGTTTAACCTTGCATAAATGTGCAGATATTTCTATTTATTTAAATGACAAGAAATACCTGTTATATAAACACACTAAACATGATCCTTATAAAACTGGGATCGATGAAACATATTTTTTCTTGAAATTCATCAAAAATATGTAGGAAAATAAAATATTTTACCCATTTCATATATCTCCATACATGGATTTTAATATATTCAATTTTATCTTAAATGGAAAACTGATAATTTAAAGATAGTATAACAACATTTAAGACATCACTTGAGTGCTTAAAAGGTAATAAATTCCAACGAGCTCTATGAAAAATCCAATTCAATTAATTAATCCAAATATAAATATGGAATATCTTATACCACATAGCTAATTTGAAGATCTGAATCCACATAAGTGAATTTAACATATAAATCCAAAAAGCCTATTTTATTTCATGTGTCCAGAAAGCATCACATAAAAAAATTTCTATACATAGGCAATTTTAAGAAAAAGAATACATATTCCTTACAAAATACAATTTATGGTAAAACAAATGAGAATAAAATAATACTCGATAAACAATTTTAAAAAATAAATATTATAATTAATGTATAAAGGGTACCGAGGTCATCAAAAACAAAGGTATATGGAATATGATGGATCAACATCATTAGTCCAACACAAATTATAATAAAGGTAGATAGTACCTCAACTGACCTATTATGAGTATAGAGAGGGTAATTCAATGTCATTAATCCATCCACACCAAAATCCATTTCCACATTGTCCCGGATGTGTCACAACACCTCATCCTAGCTATAAATGTGTTTATTATAAATTAAGAACATATATCAAATATCTTTCTCTTAAACCACCTAGTATAAATCATCTAATAAGTAATATATCCTACATCCAAGGATTTGATCAAAGATGAAACTGTCACCTAAAACCATATCAACTAAAAAAATACAACATTTACAGGCATATATAGACCAATATTATATAAAGGGTAGGAGATATATCAATGTTTAAGATAATCATTGAATAAACATATCACATCTAAACTCCCAACTAATGTTCAAGAATTAATTGATCTAGAAAATTGATATATATATATATTGTTGTTAGAATCTATGCGCACGTCAAAAAATTAAATGTATTATAATATCATGTATTTAATTCATAAACTTAATTTGAGTGAATTATATTGATTCCCCTATATAATTTAAACTATTTGTTCTCTTTAATTCTGAATTACTTCAAATTCCATGATCACATCCAAAAAAGTATTCATCGTAAAAGATATAACCTATAACATTATCTTTTAATGTATGACCACATTAGATTTTCATGCCATTATTAAATTTCAATCCAATAATTTCATTGAGTGTCATACAAATTTTATGAATCAAACTCCAAATTCTTGTATGATATATCTCGCATACCTAATAGTTAATAACTCTATCTACTGGTCCATTATAATAATCAATGAAAGAAAATATCTCCAAAAATATTATAAAATATGATATGATGATAGCTTATATGTCCCATGATCACCATAACAATAAATCCACCATTATTTTACTTTTTATGATAATAAACTGAACACCTGTGGTATCCAATTCACATCCTTCACCAAAAAATATGAAAAAAAATATTCAAATATTCGGATTATTTCTATTTTTTCTAGATAAAAATATATAATCAAAGATTATATATATGAATAAATTAGATTCTTGGTCACGGTGTGTCCTTCCCGGTGTCTGGGTCACGGTTTCTCCTTCACATTGTCTGGGTCACGGTTTGTCCTTCATGGTGTCCGGGTCACGGTTTGTCCTTCAATGTTTTTAGGTCACGGTTTGTCCTTCACGGTGTCTGGTTCATGGTTTGTCCATCACGGTGTCGGTCTAACTGTGACATACATCACAGTGTCTCTTACATGAGGGATTTTCAGATTTTCCACGAGATATTTATAGTGATCTGTCATATCACATTTGGAGAAAATCCGGGAGAGATAAAAATCTATTTTCTTGGTGATCTTTTATTGAGCATCATTGGCTATCTTAGAATGAAATCTAACCAAGTCCAATGTTTGATCACTGCTCATAACCACTTTTGACAAAGAAGAAAGATCCAATCCACTAAAGGCATTCTGATGTTCTTCCTTGATTATGGATCTCAGTAGAGAATCATCCAAAGGAGGAACAAAAGGTTGACCTGAAGCCGGATAAGCTTTTACGGCTATGTATAGAACATTGAGATATTTCAAAACATTCTACAGACATCCAGTGTACTCATCTATGAGCTTATTCAGATTTTCTGCAAGCTCCATCATGCGTTCCAGCATCTTGGTGCATCTTGTTTCAATCTTTTCATTAAAAGTTAGAAGATATGGATGATCTTGAGAAACAATATATCTAGCAAGGGTGGAACTAGTTGGCTCAGTAGAATCAGCAACAGGTGCAGGGGCAGAAATGGGAGCAGGCTCTGATCTCAAAGACAACTCATTCTGTAAGTTTAAAAATATACTTTTCAGAATTGCAACATCAGCACTCAACAGCTTATTTTCTACTACGACTTCATGAATTACTCTGATCATCCTTGGTTGAATATTCAATATAATATTTTCTAAGAGAATTGATGCATCTTCTTAACTCAGTTGAGTTACTGGACGAGGTTGAGTAGAAAATATTTTCTCAACTACAGCTAACAGAGTCTCTCCAAAGACTTCCAGTTCATCTTTAGTTATAATGGATTGTGGCTCGGGTAAGAGTGCAGGTGAAGGTAGTTGAGAAAGTTCTTGTTGTGGTTCAGAGTCATCTTCAGACTCAGACTCTGATTCAGATTGAGAATCGGGCTCTGGTTCTAGTTCTGGTTCTGGTTCTGGTTCTGGATGAGCTATAGACTTTAGTTGAAACATAGAAGAGAGATCCATTCAAGTTGTTGTCACTTGCTTTGACACATTCACATCATAAAATCTTGGGAAAACATAATAGGTGTACACAGAATGTGTGAAAGTAGGTTTAGATGGTTCCAGAGTTCCAGCTTCTATAATCTCAAGGTTTTGAGGTTCCAGCCCCTAAAATTGTGCTTCGATTTTAGAGACTATAGGCTCTGCAACATGGTCCATATCCACAAGATCATATCTAAATTAATCAGAAAACTCTTTCCTTTCTAACTGGAAGGAAATTTCCATCCTCTCTTTAGCAGAGGGAATTATCGCAGGAACCGATTGTTCCACTAGTTGTGCTTCCAAATTGATTTCTTCTCAACATGGAGATCCTCTTCAACAGGATCTGTATCTTTGGTTACTTTCTGCTGTAAATCAGAAAAAATCAATTTTCTTGCAGCTTTATGATGTGTTTGTGGATTGATATCTTCACTAGAAGCAAGAGCTTCTTCTTATCTCAAACCAACAGCAACATCCTCTCCTTGATGTATTTTATCATGGACAACAGCAACGACAATAGTCCTTTATTTTTCAATAGGAGCTACTTCCACTTGTGGTATTTCAACTTCTTCTCTAGGTGATACTTTAGCTGTCACTTCCTCTTCTTCTTCTTCTTCTTCTGAATACTCAGCCACTTCATTTGGTTCCAAACCAGGATCTGCTAGGTTCATAGGTCTTCTTGGATAATCAACAGGATTAAACTTCTTATACAATTGATCATTATCCTCAACCCAATTCTTCTTCCAGGGGTTCCAACTAATCTTCACCCTTCTGATGATAGGCTTGGATAAGAAGAAATCAAAGTCCTATAGATTTTCATCATTCGTTCCAACCACCCCTTTGGCAACTAGCATGGCTAAAATCATCCTTGAGTAAAACAAGGAGTTGTATTTAGAAGTGACTTTAATCACATCACATATATGGTTAATAACAAACTTGCATAGGTCGATATTATGGACATTCTTCAAAAGGTGAATCAGGAACACATCCTGATACATCATTACCGCAAAATCCCCTTTTCTCGGACTGATCAAATTCTGATCAAATTTGAATAGAAGTTTAGTTTCTCCATCTAGCTCTGCAGCTATAGCCCTTTGCTTGGTGCCATTACCAGTTAGAGTTTCCAAGGTATTTTCTAGATCGAAGATATCAGATGATGGAGGAGGGTCTCTCTATTAGTCATCACTCACTCCTTCATGATGAATCCATAGGGATGCAGCCCATAGCCATGAAGAGAAAGAACACATCTAACCAGTGATCGACCTGTTCACCATAATGTTTTCTCCAAAATCAAAGAAAAACATCACATATTGATAGAATTGAGATATCATCCTCGGGTAAATCGGTCTATTTTGTCCAGAGAACCATTCAAGCCATCCTTGTTCTATTAAAACATTCAAAACTAAAGACTTCCTAAACAGTAGCCACTCAAGGAAAATTTCTTTCTTAGGCACAACAGTATGGCTTACCAAGTTTGGGTTTAGAGGTCCTTCAAAAGCTATCTTGGGTATTATTTTCTATTTCCTAGAGCGGCGTTTCTCAGACGAGGGTGAAGACGGATGCTTCATCATAGGCATCCACTGAAGGTTCAGGCGAGAGAGGAGAAGGTTTTCAAGAGTGAGAAGATTCAGGAGAGATTTTGGCTAAGGAATAGAATGAAACCCTTATGTTTTATAATTTGGGAATATCAAACGTCATAAAAACAAAAAAGCATGAAATAAAATAGTAGTGAAATTTAAATTACCGCGATAAGAATTAAAATAAGAGTATAAATAATCTTAACGATGAGACCGTGAGTAGGCATTACGGTGTGATGAAGACCAGTCATCATGGTGAGACAGTTGGTGGTCGTCATGGTGAGACAGTAAGTTGACAGTCTGTGAGCAGAAGGTCTTAACGGTGAGAACGTATGCATAAAACATTAATTGTAAAATAGAGAGTCATGAATCCGTAAAGTAAAATACAGTAAAGTATTAAACATTATATTCTGTATGATATCTATTTATGATTAACCATGCCAAGATCATGTATGATGTAGTCTAATATTTCATAGTTTAATGGTTTAGAGAATATATCAGCAAGCTTATATTTAGTACTAATGAATCCCAAAGTGATATCACCTTTTTGATAATGATCCCTCAAAAAGTTATGTCTTACATTAATATGTTTTGTCCCATAATGAGAAACAGGATTCTTAGAAATATTAATAGCACTTGTGTTGTCACAATTTATTGGGACATGTCTGAATTGATATCCATAATCTAGTAATGTGTGTTTCATCCACAAAATTTGCGCACAACAACTGCCAGCAGCTATGTATTCAGCTTCTGCAGTAGATAATGCAATAGAATTTTGTTTCTTACTACACCATGATACTAGTGACTTGCCTAAAAGGTGACATGTTCCAGAGGTACTTTTTTTATCTAACTTACATCCAGCAAAATCAGCATCTGAATAGCTAAATAATTCAAATGATTGTACATTGGGATAGAACAGTCTTAAATTGGTTGAATGCTTGAGGTATTTGAAAATTATTTTTACAACATTTAAATGTAACTATTTAGGGTTTTATTGAACACAAGCACACATACATATACTAAACATAATATCAGGATGACTAACAATCAGGTAGAGTAGACTTCCAGTCATTCCTCTATAAGTGGTTTGATCAACAGATTTACCATCTTCATCAAGATCCACATTACAGGTGGTACTCATGGGAGTGTCACTACATTTTGTGTTATCCAATCCAAAACGTTTTATAGGATCTCTAGTATATTTAATTTGAGATAAAATAATTCCATCATCATTTAGAACGATTTTAAATCCATGAATGAATTTTAGTTCACCCATTAAAATCGTTTCAAATTAATTTTGCATCATTTTAGAAAAATCAGTACATAGGGAATTTCTTGAAGATCCAAAAATAATATCATCTGAATATATTTGTACAACTAAAACATCTTTAGAAGTTCATTTTATAAAAAGAGTAGGATCAGCTATACATTTTGTAAAACCTTTAGAAATTAGTAAAGTACTCAATCTCTCATACCACTCTCTTAGATCCTTCTTTAAACCATATAAATATTTTGATAATTTGAAAATATGATTTGGAA
The DNA here is from genome assembly GCA_963277665.1 of Viscum album. NCBI lineage: Eukaryota > Viridiplantae > Streptophyta > Magnoliopsida > Santalales > Viscaceae > Viscum > Viscum album. Next base: position 173,822,159 of record OY728143.1, on the reverse strand, counting down.
AATGAGGGTTTGAAAATATAGGTGGTTGTTCAACAAAAATATCCTCAGCAATATATCCATTTAAGAATGCACTCTTGAAATCCATGTGATATAGTTTGAAATTTAGATGTGAATCATAAGAAAGTAGAATCCTAATGGCGTCTAATCTGGCTACATCTTGAAAGGTTTCCTCATAGTCAATTCCTTCCTCTTGACTATAGCCTTGTGAAACTAGCCTAGCTTTCTTACTAACAATGTTTCAAGATTCATCTACATTATTTCTAAACTCCCTTTTAGTGCCTATGGTGAAAGTGTCCATAGGTCTTTCAACAAGATTCCATACTTTATTTCATTCAAACTAATTGAGATCTTCTTGCATAGAAATTACCCAAAATTCATCATTAATAGCATCATCAATGTTTTTACATTTATGATGTGACAAGAAGGCTTGATGTTCAACCTGATTTCTAAGATAAGCTCTAGTATGTGTCCCACTATCATGATTTCCTACAAAAGCATCTAAAAGATGATTCTTTAGCATTCTAGTTGATCTAGTAAACGTACGGCTTGAAATTTTGGGTTCTTCTCTTGGTTCGGGTTCATTAGGAGTAGATTTTGGAATAAGTCCAGAACTGGTTGCCTTCATAGCAGATTCTTTAGATTTTTCATTAAGGTCTAGAACAATCAATTCTTTTTCATGATTTTCATGAGATATTTTAAACTCATGTGGATCAGTTTCATCAAAATTGATGTGAACAGAGTCTTCCACACACATGGTTCTTTTATTGAAAAATCTATAGGCTTTTCTTGTCCCAAAATATCCTAAAATGGTTCCTTTATCACTATTAGTAGAAGTCTTATCAAGATTATCTTTTGTATTGAGAATAAAAACATTACAACCAAAGACTCTAAAGTAACTAACTTTGGGTTTTTTATTATTCCACATCTCATAAGGATTTTTCTTAAGAACATGTCTAATTAAGGCTCTATTAATAATATAACAAGCTGTATCCATAGCTTCATCCCAAAAGTAAATAGGAAGGTCATATTCATTAAGCATGGATCTAGCTATTTCTTGAATGGTTCTTTTTCTTCTTTCTACTACACCATTCTACTAAGGTGTCCTAGGAGTAGAAAAGTTTTGACTATAGCCATTGTGTGAGAAATAAGATTCAAACACATTATTTTCAATCTCACGGCCATGATCACTTCTTAGAGTTTTAATCTTAAGCCCACTAATATTTTCAATATATTTGGAGTATTTAAGAAAGTAAGAAAAAGATTCACTTTTGTGGGCTATGGAGTACACCCAAGTATATCTAGAAAAGTCATCAACTAGAACATAGACATAGTGATTCCCATTAAAAAAATCTTGATGGTACAAACAAGTCCATCTGAACCATCTCGATAGATTGAGATGTTGAAACTTATTTATCTGATTTAAAAGAAACATTATGTTCCTTTACCTTTTTACAGGGATGACATTCTTTGTCATTTGGAAACTCATGTTTAGGTAGGTCTCTAACCAAGTTCTTCTTAGTTAGTTTTCTAAGTGAATGGATATTGTGGTGTCCTAATCTTATGTTCCATAACCAGGACTCTTTATGAAAGGAATTTAAGAAAGTAAGATTTTTCTTAGCTAAAGAATTTAAATCAACCGCATAAACATTTTTATTTCTTAAAGCAGAAAAGACTATAACATTTTTAGAGTTAAAATAATTACAAGAATAATTTTAAAATTTCACATTAAATCCATCATCACATTATTGAGAAATACTTAACAGGTTATACATAAGTCCATCAACAAATAAAACTTTTGAAATTAAAATTGAATCTGTGTTACCAATATGGCCTATGCGATGATTTTTTCTTTTGATTTATCAACAAAGGTGACATGGCCTCCATCAACCTTTATTAAACTTTTGAAACATGAATAATCTCTAGACATATGTCTTGAACATCTGCTGTCCAAGTACCATACCTTCTTGTGAGAACTCCTCAATTAGGTTTCCAACAAAACATGTTTAGACATGAAATTATTTTGGTACCCAGATCTTCTTGGGTCCAGATAGGTTAGCAATCAATGTTTAGGTACCCTTATTTGTCTTATGGGTCTCATATAATTTACAGAATCAATAGATTTTGTAAGACAAACCTTATTTGATCTATAACTATGTGAATAACTATTCGAAGCATAGGAATGTCCAGAACATGAACTAGTAGTATTCTATCCAGATTTAGGAATAAATCTATTCTTAATAAGCTGTCTATATCCAGGTTTGTAGCCTATTACAGTAGTGTATTTTGGTACTACTTTCATTCCTAGCATTTGAGTTAGTGTATCTGTTCCATTTGTGAACATCTCTAAGTCTTTTCTAAGTTTCTCATTTGACATTTTTAGTTCTGTATTTTTCTTTAACAGTTAAGCATTCATCTCATTTTAAATTGTAAGTTCAGTTTTAACAGTTATGGTGAGAGCATGTTTTTCCATCAATTATTTGTATTTATCCTTAAGTTTATTGCATATCTCTTCCAGAATATTACAATATTAAAATAATTCCTCACTAGTCTTGTTTTTTGAATCAGAATCAGATTCTGCATCATCACCAGAATAATAAGAATTTAAAATAGGATTATCTAAGGTGACCTCAGATGTGTTGGTCATGAAACACATTTTGGCATGATTCTTCACAAAATCAGAAAGTTCAGATTCACTTGTGCTGTCCTCTGAACAACTCCAGGGTGCTTTCATAGCTTTCATGTACTTACTATCTTTGTAATCATATTTCTCCTTGAATTTTATCTTTGGGGAGTCTTGTTTAATGTGTCCTTTTCATTTTCACTTGTAGCAAACAAATTCATCACAACTATTTGGCATTCTCCAGTCCTTCTTCTAATATCCCTTATTGTCATAATTTCCGTTGTAATTTGATTTTCTGAAAAATTTCTTCTTCCTATAAAATTTATTAAATCTTCTGCCTATCTGAAACATTTCAGCATCACTATCAGAGTCTGAACATTCACTTGCTGAACTGTCAGTTTGTATTTGAGCTTTTTCTTTGTCCTTGTTCTTTGAAGCAGTAGTCATGAAAGCCACTGATTTCTTGTTTGGTTTATCATCTTCCTCTTTATTAACCTTGAGTTCATCCTCATACATCATAATATTACCAATGAGTTCTTTGACAGGTAGAGCAGCAATGTCACATGACTCTCTGATTGAAACAGATGTGCCCCTCCATCGGTCTGGTAAACACCTCAATATCCTTATAATATGCTCCTTTGCTGGAACAGCTTTTCAGAGTGAATTAATTGTATTGACTATCTCATTGAACCTGATATACATATCATAAATGGGTTCATCAGTCTTCATTTTAAAATTATAATATTTAATAGTATAAGTATTCAATCACATTTGATTAACATTAGTTGTTCCTTCATGAAAAACCCCTAAAGTATCCCATATTTCGTAAGCAGTTTTGCAAGAAGAAATTCTGTTAAATTCCTCATATCCTAGATCAAATTACATGGAATTCATAGCTTTACAGTTATTATTGTAAGTAGTCTTTTTAGGTTTATCCCATGTTGTTATTTCAGTTTCTCGAATTTTATATTGAGATTATATAGCAGTCCAGATATCAAAACCCATGCTTTCCAAATGAATTTCCATTTTTAATTTCCACTGAGCATAGTTTCTTCCATTAAAGAAAGGTGGAATGTTAGTAGAAGCACCCTCTAGTCTATAATCCATAGCTAGATTATAGAAGTTATAATTAAAGAGATAAAATTCAGAACTAACAGAAATTTATGATCTTTAAAGATGCAACTAAAATAACAGTTGAAAAACATATTATTTAAAAAAATTCTTAAACAAAAACTAATCCTCTGATACCAAATGTTGGTCGGAGTGGATACTCAATAGGGGAGAGAATTGAGTTCCAATTAAAATTTCTATTAAAATACTATCTATTTAAAATCCCCCTATTTATAAAAAATTTAAACTGTAGTGAATTTATATAGATATTAGATGTTCACCTATCTTCTCAAAGATTTATTAGGTCTCAGTTAATTTAACAATAATATTAAACTAACTTTTGAAACTAACCTACTAATTTACAATAAGTATATACACTTGGTAATTTTAGTATCAAATAAGCTTTAAAATAGTTTTGTATTTTAATTTAATAGCAGCGGAATATAAAAGATATATGTAGTATACATTAAACATAAACTAAAGATGCACATCAGATATAAAAAGAGGATCACTCTCAAGCCGAGACTTAGTCCTCTCAAATTTATATAAATTTGATCCACAACCTGGATTGGGGTTAACAACAGTTTACAAAACTTTCTAGGCCATGCAGGGACCTCTACCATAGTTCTTCGTGGGAAACAAAACAAAGACCAGGCCACAAAACCACCTCTTCCAAAGTTTCCATAGGTAAACAAGAGTTAAGAGTTTTTGAGTGAGGATTTTGATATCCTCCAGTTCAGTGCAAGAGATTGTGTGTGTATAAGATATATAGAGTACACCACACTTCTTGAAAGTAAATAAAAAAATCACTTAGAGAGAACAGATAAGAGTTTAGAAAGATCTATTGATTAGCAATGTTGTTCTGGACTCATTGGATTCAGCAGGAATTCTGTTGATTCCTCTGGTTTTTCTGTTGAAAACAGAGTGTCGTAGTTCATCTTGTGTTCTACAGGATTGAAAATGATCTCTTGATTCATCGTGTGTTCTTCAGTGGTGTTGGATTTCACTCATGAGTGTAATTTTAAAGTCTTGCGATCTCCTTCTTGCTCGGGATTGTTCTTCTTGTTAAGCACAATGCTCTCAGGTGTATGTAAGTTATTCTTGTTGTATCGTCACACATGAACGCGTGTACTGTATCTCAATCATCATTATATTCCACGAGTTCTGGAAGTAGGAATGATTACCTTTTCATAGGTACGAGATACGGTTTCCTGACATGCCAACAACTATCATTAAATAACATTAATTGCATTACCACCATCAAATTTGACCATTAGCATTATTTAAATAATATTGACACAAAGTAAAGAAACGGTGTCACATTGATTATGTAAACGGTGTCTGCCTCATGGTATAGTCTTCACGGTATGTGGCTCATGGTATGGGCTTCACGGTAAGTGATTCAAGGTGCCTTCATGTCACCGTGTGTAGCTTAAGTTGTCTCCATGTCACAGTGTGTATCTCACGGTGTCTGGGTCACGGTGTGTCCTTCCCGGTGTCTGGGTCACAGTTTGTCCTTCACGGTGTCTGGGTCACGGTTTGTCCTTCGCGGTGTCTGTCTAACTATAACAAACATCGTAGTGTCTCTATACATAGACAAATATCTGTATTTAGATTTTGACAGTAATATGCAGAATATGGATTAAGCGTAATCATTAGATATTAAGATAACATGAATCATAAAGGTTTGATAATACAAGTGTGATTTGTGATCATGCATAAGAATTGTAAATACTAAAGAGAGTAATTAACATCAATAATATTTGTTATCCTTAAAACATGATGTGTAGTTGTTATTGAGATTGAATCGAATTATAATGATGTGCAATTATGATTGAGATTAATTAACAGTAATAGGATTTTTGATCATTAAAACATTATTAATACATGAGGAGTCCAAAAAATTTCATGTTTTTAGTTTGAAAATAATATTTAACTAAGTGTTCGGGATGTGTTTTTAAGTATTCTATAAACACTATTCATACCATATGTGGTTTAACATAATGTATAGAATCAACCCTATGATATGTAAATCATGTATGGATTTTGTTCCCTACGTTAGTACTCTACCATATTCTAGAAGAAGGGAAAATCCATACGTTCAGATCATTATATACGGTTAAATAACATGACATTCCAAAGAAAATCATATGGATCATCAACATTGATTTTATAATCATCCCTCCATTATCTAACATAAATTACAAAGAAAAATGTTTGGATCATCAACATTACTTTTATAATAAACCTTATGTGTTTAAACGTACCTTTATAAGATGAACTCTAAGTAGTTGAACCATACGTTGAGTATTTTTTCGCTTTGTGAAGGAATACTAAGTTTTAGTTTTCAATGAAGAAGATTTATTTTCGTGATATTTTCTATAATTTATGCAAAAGGACTTGATCTAGTTAGAGGATATTTTAAATATTTTTTTTTTGATTATTTTGAAGATCATTTGATTTGATTCAAATGTTCATATTTAATGGAGAAATTACCAACTATTCTTAAAGTAATTTACAACACTCCTAGTAAATCCAAATTTGAAATTCTACGGCACATTAGGTGTCTTTTATGGATCTGTAATTTTCAAAAGAAGGTTTCTCATTATATATTTCTTCCATTATTATTTTCAATGAATATATATATATATAGATGAATTATTATTCAATCCTTTTCTGTTATCATATACATAGGGGTATAATGAATGAATGACTCTGGAAGAAGACTACACTTTGAAGATATACATGTTCAACACTGTAAGTTTGTGACTGATCTGTTGTGGTTACAATTCATAAAATTGAAGATCTCTTGTGAAACCAGATCACTTTAGAATTATTTTATCTTGAAAATTTTCTTTTTGAAGAAGAAGAATCATATACAATCATTTTTGTGATGCTACAACTATGAAGACCAATTTATCTCAACAAATCAAATATATTTTTTGTTTATTTGATTTTTAGCTACTCGTCCTCATTTGAAGTGGAGTGTCATAATATCTATCTAAGATATGGATAATCGGTTATCTATTTATAACCATAATACTTTTTTAGTCATAAATGTAATGTTATCATCTTCCTTCACCTAGTTTGATTTCTTTCTCTTCTTATAGGAGGACAAGACTAGTGATATTCACCAAGCACATAGAGAGAGAAACTTATGGAGTAGACTGGGGGATATTTGTGCCCCGAACCACTATAAAAAGATGTGTATTTAACTTATGTTTATCCACTATTTATTAATTAATTAGAAGTTAAAATTGCTTATCCCCAGTAATTTAAAGGTGGTTTTTATATTCAGAATTGTGGAAGAGTCTTTGAAAGGACATAATTAACCCCCCCCCCCATTATGTGTGTTTTGTATATTATAACCAAATAATTCGTATCCAATGATAGATTTTGGATAATGATATAGTAAACTTAAATATTAATGGTCTATACAATTATTTTATAGGATGATCCAAGAGATGGAATATCTATAGTCTATGCCCTGCATTTCAACGGTGAAAATTACGGATGTTGTAAATCAAGGATGATCATCTATCCAAAAAATATGGGATACACTGTTTATTCAAAAATCATTACCCCATTTAATGTTCTGGAGAAACCAAAAACATAGGATGCAGTACGTGAAGATGAATATGATTTGAACTAAAAAGATATGAATTCAATTATATGTGTTCTTGGACCAGATGAATTCAATTGTTTCTCATAATATCCTTCTCCTTATGAAATGTTGAAAACAATTATAGATACATATGAAAGAACTAATAATGTAAAACAGACGTGGTATGTAACAACAATATGAAGTTTGACACCTTTAGAATGATTTATGGAGATAGAATTACTAAGTTGAATGGAATTATTAATGAAATAGTTAACAATATTACATTTTTAGGTGAGTCTATCAGTCAATCAGATCAAGATTTTGAGGTACTGATAGCAATACCTTTTAAATGAAATGGGATGTCTCTCGATTTTTTACAATCATAACCTATTAAATATCTATAAAATAATGAACTAATTGGGAATTTATTTATCTGTGAAGCTGAAATGAAATATGAATATGAATATCATAAAATTATCATGAAGAAGGATAATACAGATCTAAAAGTAACATCTCTAAATATAATCTAAAGAATGATGAAAGTGGAGAGAAAAGAAAATAATTCTGATTCATTTGATTCTAAAATACAATTGGATCAGTTAGATAGAAAGTTTTGGAAAATTTATAAGAAAAAGAATAGATTTAGAAATCCTATTAAACAGGATGATAAAGACTCAAGAAAAGTCAGATGATACAAATGAATGAAATGGATTCATATAATACATGATTGTCCTTAGCTAAAAGATGGAAAAATAAATATTGAAATGAAATATCATTAAAATACTGATTATGAATATAAATACAGAAGAGAAATGTTAGTTACTTGAAGTGTTTCTGATGACTCAAGCTTCTCATCAAAATCTAAATTTGAAAATGGAGAATCAATTCTGAAAGAAAATATGTGCTTCCTAGATGAATAATATATGGATAAAGGACACAATAAAAGAAATACTATATGGTATATGGATAGTGGCTACTCAAGGAATATGAGTGGAGATCTATAAAATTTTTATACGTTGAATCAAATGGATGGAGGTCAAGTTACTTTTGGTGATAATACTGAAGGGAAAATAATTGGAATTCGAACTGTTAGATATCGAATGATTGTATCTATTAACAAATTACATCATATAAAAAATTGATACACAACCAGATAAGTATTTCTCATCATTTGGATGATGTTTTGTATATCGATTTCTCTACAACTTATTATTTTGTTTTTAGAAATTAGTTGCATAAGTTTAGAGCACCTAGAACTGATAATGTTTATTCTCTAGACTTAATATCCTTATGTAAAAATAAAGTGGTCTATTTATCTACAAAGACAAATAGGTCCTGGATCTGTCATAGAAGAATTGGTCATTGTAATATTTATTCTTCACATAGATTATCTAAGAAATCGTAAGTTTCTGATTTACCGAGTCTTAAATTTGATAATGATATATTTTGTGATACATACCAAATTGGAAAGAAATACAAATATTCTTTCAAAGAAATTAACAAAAATTTTACATCTAAACGTTTAGAAATTATCCATATAGATTTTTCGGACCATCAAGAGTAGAATGTTTGGAAGGTAAATTATATGTTTAGGTTTTAGTTAATTATTATTCACGATTTACCTATGTTTATTTTCTATACCTTAAGAGTGATGTTTTATATGTTTTTGAAAATTGTTATAAATTTTTTGAAAATAATAAAGGTTTAAAATTAATTTCCTTAAGAATTGATCATGGTGGTGAATTTTATAATCAAGAATTTTATTCTTTTTTCTCAAATATGGATATTAAACACACCTTTTCTGAACCAAGAACACCTTGAAAAAGTGGAATTGTTGAAATAAGAAATTGAACTATTCATAAAATAGCTAGGACTATACTAAATTAATTCATTCTACCTACCTATTTTTGGGTAGAAGCTGTAAGAAAAGATTTATATATCATGACTAGAGTTTCAATTTGGCCCTTTCTCAAAAAGTCACTGTATAAACAACTGGAATAATAAACTAAAGTTTATTAATGTTTTTGGATGCAAGGTGTATATCTTGAACACCACGGATAATCTTGGTATGTTCGATCCAAAATCTGATGAATGAATATTTTTGGGATATTCTGCTAACTTTACCGATGATTGAGTGTTTAATAAAAAGTCAAGGATTGTTAAAGAATCAGTTTATATGAAGTTTCATGAAGCTGACACTTTTATTAAAGAGAAATACCAAACAGATGAAGTCACAATCTCTTTTGATAACATGATACTTGAAACACATAAACTGATTTTGATTCCAATTTTAATAATTTTTTGTCCAATTCATAAGAATGTGAAACTGAAGAATGAAAAAGTGTTCTTCCTAGATAGTTTAGAACCCTGATGAACCATCCTTTAAAAACTATTATAGGAGACCCAGATACAAGAATAATTACTAGAATAAATTTAGTAAATCAAATTTAATTATTATCCTTTCTATCCCTGATAGAACCTATGACTATAGAATAATCCTTACAATATGAGAGTTGGATGTTAGCCATACAAGAAGAGTGAAACTAGTTTAAGTGGAATGATGCTTGGGTACTTGTTGAGAGATAAGATAAATATCTAGTAATAAGATCCAAACGGGTTTTTATAAGCAAATATGATGATGAAGGGATCACCACAACGAATTAAGCTAGATTAGTAGCCAAAAGATATAATCTAGAGGAAGGAATAGATTATGATGAGTCCTTTGACCCTGTAGCTTGACTAGAATACATTATAATTCTTTTAGCTGATAAATCTTATATGAATTTTATATTATATTAGATGGATTCTAAATATGACTTTTTTATGGTTATTTAGTGGAGAATTTTATGTTGAACAAACTCCTATTATTAAAAATTCTCAAAAACCAAATAATATTTTTAAAAATACAAAATATTTATAGGGCCTTAAACAAGAACCTATAGATCGGTATGAAACATTATGTTCTTTTATTTTGAAAACTATTTTTAATTTTGGTTTGGAAGATTCAACACTTTTTAAGAGAATAGTTTTTTTATAATATTTTATTTGTAAAATTTTATATTGATGATGTTAAGTTTGGTTCTCCTAAAAAAATCTTTATCATGATTTTTTCAAACTTATTCAGAAAAGAATTTGAAATGAGTATGATGAGAGAATTGAATTTCTTTTTAGGATTTAAAATCTACCAAAAAGATTTTGGAAATGTTTTAAATCAACGAAAATGAATTATTGAATTACTGAATAAGATTGGACTTTAAAACAGTAGTACATATGCAACACCAATGTGTACCAATAAAAAGCATGATTTGGATGAAGCTGAAAAACTAGTGGAAAAGATGTTATATAGATGTATGATTGGTTTTTTGTTATATCTTACAACTAGAAAACCATAAATTATATATTCAGTAGGTCTATGTGGTATATTTCAAACAAATCGAAAAAATCACATCTAACCACTGTTAAAATAATTTTTTGTTTTTTAAATGGAACTATTTTTCAATCTCATCTTTACCCAAAAACATCTGGTATTAATATAATTTCATATTCAATATCTGAATTTGGAGGATGTATATTAGAAAAAAAAGTACCTCAAGGATCTTCCACTTTTTAGGCAAATATCTTGTTTCTTGGTCGAGTAAGAATCAATACTTTGTTTCTCTATCAACTGCTGAGGCATAATATATATCTATAAGAAGTTGTTATGAAAAATTATTGTGGATGAAAAATACTCTACTGTACATTAGACTAAATTTTAATAATATTACTTTTTTATTTAAAAATACTAGTGCCATTAATATTTCTAAAAATCTAATAATATACTCTAGGAATATACACATTGATAGAAGACATCATTTTCTAAGAAATTCTGTCCTAAAAAGATATATCTTTGAAATTTATTAATTATGAATACCAATTAACTAATATTTTTACCAAACCAATTCCCATTTATATTTTTGGTTTTATTAATTAAGAGTTATGATTATTTAATTTTTAAATAAATTCTCTCTAATTTAATGATTATTTATCTCTATTAAAAAAATTTCCTCTTTTTCCCCTACTGATTATTTGTGTAATTTTTTTTGTATAGATTTTTTTCAAAAAGAAATATAATTATCTTATATAATGGAACTAGAAACAAGGTAATGTCTAAAACCATTCACCATTACTTACGTTTTCATTTCTCAAATATTTTCACATACTGAATCCTTTATCTGCCTTCTTCTACCTTCGAAACCCCCTAACATGAAAACCGGATATCATTAAATTTTAAAAAATTGGACACATCAAGAGAATTGATGACAGTGAACCTTGTAACCCAAAGTGTCAGTGAGTTTCTTCAAGAAAGATTCTACAATGAAAAGTCACTTATTTCGAGTGGCTCTATGATATAGATTTATCACTTAAGTAGGCTCTCACATTTCATGGTCTAGAATTTCGATTTAATGAGGTAAATACTGAATTCATATATGAGATAGAATAGAAAAATTTATTTAATCATGTTCAGTTCAGTTTTGGTGAGACAGAACATAGTATTTCTACAAATATATAGGAAAACACATTTTTGATTTCTTTTATTTAAATGCATGAAATTTTGAAATTTCCCCATGAAGGTGCTTTTCATTTCGACCTACATTCTTTTGGTAACCATGATCGCAAGTCTATAGAAATTATTTCCATTCTATTTGAACCACCTATATAAGGAAAATGTTTATTTAAGGACCTTGAGGTTGATCAAAAGGTTTTGGTGAAATTTATTCAGATGAAAATTACTCCTAGAGTAGCTGATATGGAGGAAATTTTATATTCAAGCATATACATTATTTTTTCATTCATAATTGATATGGAATTGTATTTTCCAGGGTATATGATGTGTTATTTGATTTATATCTATCAAACATATGATTTTATGTCTTTTAATCCTTATGTAAGGATACTGTCATTAATTATGTTCAGAAATAATATGGTTTGTGTGTTTAACTCAAAATTAAATTTCATCACAGTAATGTTCGGAACACTGGAACACTTACAAAATTTCGTTTTCACTCAAGTATAGTGAAAGGAACACTTATTCCAGTTGGTGTAGATGACCAACAAAAATCAATATCATTTACCTAGGGGATGAAAAGTGCTATTGGAAATGAAGGTATTAGAGAAACCATATGTGAAGAAGATTCCAAATCTAACCAAAGAATATATATATTTTTAATAGAAGAAGACTAAAAAAGAAGATGTTCTAGAGGAATTGGTTATGAAACCAATGAAAAGAGTAGATCCCCCAGATAAAGAACCGGTGTTGTGTTTAGGCGAAGTTACTAGATCTGTTTATTTGGAATAAACTATTCTTGAGGAAGACTGAAAATTTAAAAGTAAAATTTGATATTTTTAGTGTTTTTCTATTCCAGTTGTTCTAGAGGAAGTGCCAGAAATTTGAGAAGAAACTATTCAGGGGAAAAAAATTCTCAGATTAGAAAATGTGGATACAAAAATTGTTAAGAATCGTGTTTATTCAATATATTGTAATTTGGTTGAGAGATAATAATCAATTTTTTGAGAACAAAGAGAATTTATTGATAATATGTCATATTCAAGTGAAAAATCAATTAAAAAACTAGTGGAGATGTCTTTGGAGATTTTTTCTTCATGATCTTTAGAAATTATGGAAGATGATTAGTTAAAACATCCAGATAAAGGGACATCTAATCCCCAAACTAATCAGGTTGAAGATCTAGTGATGGATTTTAATAAAGTTCAAGAAGATTTTTTTTTTCATAACCAGGTGTTGGAGGCCTAAAAGAAATAATTTAATAACTTGACGAATTCATCAACACCAAGGCTAATGATTGAGTATCTTCAAACCTAGATTATATAATAAAAATAAAATTCAATGTCAATGAATGATTTTGACGCTTTCAAGAGGGAAATGCTATACGAGGTTGAAAAAATTATATCTGTATATATTTCCAAAATAGATTTTTGAGACGTAAAGTGATATTTAGGAAGCCAGTTTGAATCCATTAAAGGAAGTTGTTTTCACACCCATGCTTTTACCACTACCTCTTCTACCTCTCCATATATGATTATCAGATTTCATGCAATGAAAACTATAATGGATGACATAAATGATTTTCTATAGATGCTTCAGTGGAATAGTGATCCATTATCAGTTTTGATAGACAATCAAATGTATCTTATTGAGAAGTTTACTTCAGGTGAACCAAGTATTAGAATTTTTCTCAATAACATCATAGATAAAATAAACCATCTTATGTAGTAAGAGAAAGTTTTCATGAATTTTTGAAATTCAATGTTGTTGAAATTTTTTATTTTAGTCAATATTTTAGAGTTTTGATTATGAAGTTTGGAGATAGTCTTATGAAAACATTGCACGTAAATATGGAAGGGCTCAAAGAAATGTTTCATGCTTCTCAAAATCATATGGAACAAGAATGTAAGACAAATCCTACACAACCTCTTCTACCCTAACCATTTATGGTGGCTAAATAGTTTCAATTTCAAACTGACTATTGTACTTATACAAATATATATTAATAAAATTTCATTATTATTATTTTTAGTGATTTATATCATATTCTTTTTTGTTTATGTCTATATCCAAAAAACTAGCCTTATTTATCTATATATATTATTATAATATTCAGTAACTAAATTTATTAAAAAATAAACATGTTTTAATATTTTTCTATACTTTTTTTCTCAAAAAATGGGGGATAAATTTGGATAAAAACAACATTTTTTTATATAAATAATTTAATAAAATTTAATTTCAAATTATTTTCATTAAAATGATTGAAAAATTATAAATTTTTTTAATAATTTAATGGGTTTTGTGATCATCAAAAAAGGGGATATTGTTGGGAAAGTTTTTTTCCAATCATACTTCATAAATTATTATTATTTTGATGCTCACAAATACCGTTGTTTATTTTAGGAATGATTTTTATTAAAGTTAACTTCATGGATTTTATATTCATCTTATTTATTATGAAATTATGTTCAAGTTTTATTTGAAGAGGAATATTTATCTAATTGCTCGGGATGTGTTTTTAATTATTCTAGAAACACTATTAACACCCTACATGGTTTAACATAATGTATGGAATCAAGCCTATGATATGTACATCATGTATGGATTGTGATACCTATATTAGTATTCAACCTTACACCAATATAATAAATAAACCCTACTTTTAAATCAGTACATGTTGTTAAAGAACCTTACCTTCAAAATAAAAACATATGAATCATCAACATTAATTTTTTGATGAACCCTACATTATCAACATTACGTTCCAAAGAAAAATTTATAGATCACAAACATTACTTTTATGATCAACCCTGTATTTTCAACCTTACGTTATGATGATGAAATCTGCATAGTTGAACCCTATATTGATTATTTTGTCATTTTCTGAATGAATCCTACGTTAGACTTTCCAATTTTGGATATTTATTTATTTGATAGTTTTTTGTAATTTTTGAAATAGAAATGACTGTGTTACAAGATTTTAAAATATCTTTTCGGTCTATTTTTATATTGTTTTGTTTGATTTAAAGGATCATTTTTAATGGAGAAATTAACTCATATTCTTTAGGGAAGTTATGACTCCTCTAGTAAATTAAATTTTGAAATTTTACAGCTCATTATGTGTCTTTTGGGAATCTAGAATTTTCAAAATCAAGATGCTTATTTTCTATTTATTCGAGTATTATATTCAAATAATATATAAAGATAGAATAATTATTATTCAATATTTTTGGAAGATCATATACACACTGCTACAACGAAAGAATGAATATGTAAGAATACTACACTTTGGAGATATACATATTCAATCCATTAATTTTGTGACTTCTCTGTTTTTATTGTTTTTCATAAAATCACAGATCTATTATGAAACCAAATATCTTCAGACTTATTTCATCTTGAAGAATTTCTTTTAGAAGAAGAATATTGATCTACTTCTGGTTGTGTGATTTTGTAACTATGAAGATCAATTTGTTTCAACAAATCAGATCTCTTTTTGACTCATTTGAGCTTTGATATCTCGTACTCAGTTTAAGTGGAGTGTAAACTTCTGAATCTAATCTGTGGATGATTAGTTATCTATTTATAACCATGTGTCATTGTTTTTAGTCTTAATTTTAAAGTTATCAACTTCCTATAATCAGTTGTTGGATTTTCATTCTTGTGATAAGATGACCTGACTAGTGAGATTCATTTAGATCACAAAGAGAGCATCAATTGGAGTGGACTAGGAGATATTTGTTCCTCAAAACACTATAAGAATTCATGTATTTAATTTCTATTTATCATATATTTATTCTTTAATCATAAGTAAAATAATTCTTATCTTCTGTAATGTAATGAGGGTGTTTGTATTCAGAATTGTGGAAGAGTGTTTGAAAAGAAACAATTCATCCCCCCTATTTTGTGTTTTTTATATTTTGACCTAATGTTTGTAGCATACCACATGGTTTTTTATACTCATCCTCCACCTATTGACAGGTGTAGATATGTATTACAAAACCTGGAACCTCTATCTTCATCCATAGAATCTAATAATATCTATGAAGATCAGGATACATTTTGGTTAAACAAAGATTCACTACCCACATCTAGGAATGGAACACACACGTCATCTCATCTCACATTCATTTGGGAACAAAAACAAAAACATATATATAAATGATCTTATCCTCATAAACATTCCAATAGAAAAGTGAATCCATGCCTTATAGGATTTCCCAAAAGGATATACATTGTGGATCACAATATGACCTCACATTGACCTAACTAATATGTTTAGACTCAACTGAAACGTATGTGAGGTTCATCTATCCTTGTCCCTCCAGAACCTATATATATATCTCAGTGAACAAATACAATGTCTTCTACTAAGAACTAGACTATTGTACATCCTACATCTATGTATTTCAACTCAAATCATCAGTGGCAATATTCCCTTTTGTTGGTTTATTGGGAAACTAATAATTTAAATATTTCATATACAAGACCCATATTTATTTTCGAAGGTTCAAATCACATTGTGAAAAAATATAATATAAGATTTTATGATTCGTATCAACAGTAAACCTTTCACCTAAAAGGTAATTCCACCAACACATTAAAGCATAAACCAACACAACATCTCACCAACCTGTGTAGGATAATTTCATTCAGGAGGCCTCTACTATCATGATCTATATGAAACAAATTGTTCTCCTTGCATCAACACTACCCCATTTCCGATTTCAAATGCATCAAAAAAACATGATATACTCTGCACCCAGCTCTTTAGGATCAAAATCAGTGCGGTAGTCAAATGATTTGTCAAATCTTGGAATAAATTATCACATTATCTCTACCATTGAAACTTGAAACCCTTGTTGGTTATTCATTAAATTAGAACTTCTGAGTGAGATAAATAATTGATCAACCTCCAGTAAAAACCCACCACACTTAGAAATATTTTTATATCATAAACCTTATTAGGGTGATCCAAAGATACAACTAATTTAAATTTCATTAGGACTACTTAAACACCTTATTTGGAGAAGATTTGATCCATGAAATTAACTTTATTGATCCAATAAATTTATTTAGATATCTTGGTGTATATAATTCACCCATAGTATAATCAATAATATTTCAAGATGTTTTTGATGACCATCATGAGTCTGGGAGTACACAATTATTTTTTCTATGAAAACATAAACAATGATCCTATAATATGTTGCTAATTCAGTTCATAAATTTCTTAAACACAACTGGAGAATTTTATGACCTGAATAGAATCACCACAAACTCATACAGACCATACATACCCCTAAAAATAGTCATTGTTATATCAAAAGTTATCACATACCATATGATGAAAACCTGATGTCAATTTGCTCTTGGAGTACACAGAAGCACCCATAAGTTGTTCCAAAATATCATCAATACATGGAAGAAGATATTGATTATTATTTTTCATCCTATTTATGTTCCTTTCATAAATTAATAAGTGAAACAATCTATCATATATCTGATGAATAATTATTGGGGAATCCTAAAGGAATGTACTTGGGGGAATATACATCTTACACTCCAACACCACTAACTATGCCTTAGGATATTTTATATCAATTAGTGCCAACTTGTAAGGCCTAATGGTGGCCATCTAAACTCTAGGTACTAACTCAATCAGGAACTCAATATCAATGTTTGGTGGAAAGTACAAGAACTACATTGGAAACACTTCTTGAAACCGATCCACTATAGGAAGAAATACATAATTCCTTATCACCCATTCATTAATCACAAGACATGAAACCAGGTCTATGACCTCACCTAACTACAAATGAATTGGCCCTACACGACCCTCCCCGTTATTCCATTCCCCATGGTGAACATAAGTGTCACTAACAAGGGTCATTGATGTCACCCATTAGAGGTTATAGTTGATAACGTCTTGAACCAACACCAACCAATCCATCCCCAAATTTTTCTCGAAACCAGAAAAATTGAGAATAAAACAGTCCCAACTAAAATAGTTCCCACCAATCATGATACCATTCTCATTAAATTGATAGATATTTTCTAATCATACACCTAATTGTGTTTCAGTAAACATGATCCAACACATATTTTACAAAACTAAATTCAAAAAAATTAAAAAACTAAGTAGATATAAAATAATTCAAGTAACCTATATCAAATAAATTACTAAAAAACATAGAATCTAAAATAATCATACTTGAAACAGTCTATGGTCTAGCCTCACCACTACTAGGTAGAGGATGACCTACATAAAATAAACATACCCCTCTAAATTAGGTTCCACTCTTAGTTATTATCATTGCACTGCCCTAATGATATGGATACACTTGTCCTGAAATACAATGTCCCCCACCACAAATGGTATAGCTAATGGAACTTCATCTTCTTGACTAATATAGAGTAGATAACCCTTCATGTTGCTCTATACTGGGATAGATCCTACACCACTACCTTCATGCAATGGTATCCCGTTGAACCTATGCATATCACTAATCCTTATACATTCGTGAAACTACACTAGTGGTAAATGATATTGACCCTGCATGTGGAAAAGCATGACACACTGATAGAAAACACTTGATATACCTCATTCAGAGAACAATTCTCCTCCAGGACTACTCTATCATACACTACTATACTAGATATTCTCACAAATATTCTTCCTAATATCAGAAAATATACCACCATATCTCTTAACTTCAATGATTTAATCACTAATAAAGTAATCATTTAACTTCCATTCAGAAATGAAATCCTCATCCACCACTTTTTAAAACCTCATGGACCGAAATATATTTACCAGGGACTTTATCTCACATCTTATCCAATAATGGAACATTCTAGTTGTATCCAACTCGTCTCCCATCAACATCAAATAAAAACACAAAAAAATTATGAGTCTATTATAATTCATCACCAACATAATTCCTATAGTCAGGAGAATAAAATTAACAACCTTCATATGCCTTAGTGTTTCAAGGTAATAGTATTGCATAATCCTATCCTATATGTCATTCTATTTCATAACCTCAATATTATCATCATGAGCTTGTATATCCATCTAATGCTACATTGGTACTTGAAAAATATATTTTTCATGATTAACTCTTTTCTTAGGTGGGTCACTAATTAATTCATAATTATCTGTATAGACTCAATACAGAACTCTACTTCATCAGGTCCAACATATCCAACAAACATTATAGGGTGTTATTACTGAAACTCTCTTATCAAATATATTATACTCTATATAACCCACCATTGGTCTCACTCCATAGAATTCCTAAAACTTGTGATGTTATCAAAATATTGGAATTCAACCTATGATCTAGAATCAATGGGTGTTTTTCCCCTCTACTCGAAGAGCATTCTTAGTGATGCCCTCATATCACCTCAAAAATATATGTCATAATGGTGGAATCTCTCAACAATGAAAAATTCATGTATCAAAACACATAACATAAAATTTTCATATTTTTATGAAAGTGATATTATATCCTATAAAAACACGTCACCCCACATACACTATCCTGACATACATAATCACTAACCCCTCACTATTCTCAACCACCCATAACCAGGTCCATTTTTAACAAGGGGTAAACCAAATCCTAAATTTACACACTACATTAGAAGGAATATTAACCATCCCAAAACTATCTTCTAATAATTTATACAATTCTGGTGTTTTTATTAGAAATGTCGTATTTAATATCAAAATAGAGATATGATGCATCTTTTTCAATTCAAAAGCTCGAACAGGACCCATTTTCTCATGTTTTCCTTACATGATTAATGTCACATGTATCTCTATGTTTTTTGAATGATTAATTCATATTAAAATATGATTCTATTCTAGAAAAAAAATAAGTCTCCAAAAGTAATAACATCACACTGTAAATGCACCACTCAAGGTGAAATGGCTTCCAACCATAATTGAACACATAAAGAACAAAAATCCCACCATGAGCGCCTGGTTTTTCCCTTATACATGGGTTTGATACTCCCATGTATGACACCTACTATTCTCCAATATATCATCCCTAAAATAAGAACTAATACAAAAAAAACAAATTTTTATCAAAAATTTACAAAATAATCCAAAACAGGGTACATGCCAACACATAACAAGAAAATATTCCGTGTCATGTTATACATATCCTAGTATAAAGGAAAATTAAATAATAAAGACACTTGAATGAATCCGCAAAATAGGTCCTGAAATTAGGTCCAGTCTCCTCAATCATGCACATAGATAAGCACTATATCAACCCTTCAGAATAGAGCATTTTTTCCTTCCCCTAAACTACAACCATGAAGTCTTCTTGGGTACCAAATGAAAGCCTGAGTAGGCTTTGAGTATAGCTTAATAGGCCTCCAACAATTTCATCTTCAAAATAACCATTCTAATATAATGTGTGAAGAAGTTAGACTAATAATGGTAATAATAAAATAAAATAGGTTACATCATTTAGAATATATTAGATCATTTACTTTAATTATTTTTTCTATGTTCTACACATTTCATTAAACCTACTACGACCCATTTTGGTCATTTGAACCATAGATCAAATGGTCATAGGCTGAAAACTAGAATAATTAGTCTCTGAATCTAACTGGGCTTAGGAAACTCTATATCAATCCATCCCAACCATTATATGTTATTCCATGTCCATACCCTTGGGTTAGGAACATAATTCCTTCCCCCAAATACTACTATGAATATGGGTGCCTAGGGAATCATTCTAGACCACCCACGAGAGTAGAGCATCAGTTAATTATCCCACCAATCATAAGTTCACATTACCAAGGTTCAACATCATTATCATTTTTATAATAGAAAAAACAAGGGTCTATCATTCCCATATAATTAAATTAAAATTTTTATTTAGAATCATCATGTTCTCGATTCCCAAAACAATCCCATTTTTCCATTTAAACACATTATATTAATTTATCCACCCCATCAAATTAATTTAACCTTGAGGAAAATCCCCATTAACCAATTATCACATTCATCCATTTACTTCCCATTACTAATTTAACTCATCATGTTAATCTACCACCCCATCATATTATGTTGTCAGGTTAATTATATTTAAAATTTGTTTAATATAATAAACCCTTAAATTTATCATATAAAATCCTAATATTTCTTATTCAACGGAGTGGGAAACCCCATTGGTGTCCATGGGCTGGGTCAATTCATCCTCATCAGATCCCATGGGGATCATGTAGGGTGAAACACAACAATTAGATACCCAATTAAACATTTTCTACTAAGTAAAAAACTATAGTAAGAATACATTAAGTTTACAACAATATAAACATAACTAACATCAAAACCATGAGATGTAACATGTATACCACCTACATGGTGTTTATATATGGATGATCTCTTAATCTTATACCTTGATTAGATTTAAAACATCCTTCAATTTTCAAACATAGAATCTGCTGGAAAACCTAGTTTTAGGGATTCAGAATTTGAAGAACTACTACACAATAGATATTCTATAAAAATGATGGAATAGTAGTGTTAGACTCACCCTAATCTTTAACTCTCTTTCATACCCAATCTAAATGGTCACTAATCAAGACATAATCATCCTTATAAATGGATGGATGGAATGGTTTGTCAAAACGGCTGATAAAGGATAAAATATGGGAAAATTTGGGTTAGAACCCTTAAAAATTAAGGGGGAATCAGAAATTCTCCCCTTTAATGAGGAACGTAGTTTGGATGAATAGTTGTACAAACTGTGTGAAAATTGTGTTCCACCCTCTATCCAAAAGGAGGAATTGGTTGAATAGTCTCATAGGAAGCTCACATAGTTTGACAAACCATGTGGTGTCCATGTGAGATGGCTATATCCAAGCCTACACGAATTCATTCTTCCCCTTTAATAATTTTTCAACCATGAACCCTCCCCCTATAGGCTACATGGATATGGTACACAATTACTACTAACTATACACCAACCATACTTCATACTCTGTATAGCCTATTTTTTCATTTTTCATGTCTCAAAGCCCTTAGACACCCCTGAGTCACCTAATATTCTCAGGAAACACTTCATTAAATAAAAATATACTATGCATAAAACATATATGGAATGTTCATTGTTACACTATTTAGACCATATAAACTATATTATACTACCAATCCTTCTTAAATAGCTCTATTTACTATAATTAATAGCTCTGAATATATAGACAAATCAAATATTAAACTCCTATTGTAAAAAAATGGCTAAAATGGATTCATGAATTTGTATATCAATGGTAAAAATATTAATATATTGAAATAACTCCAACATTATAATGACTTCCATTTCAATAACAAGTGTGTTAGAGTATAATCATCCAATGAACCATGTGAACCTCACTCAATAACAACATAATAAAAATCATATCACATACTTCAATAATATTTATATGTACTAAATATTTAAAAAAATAACCAATTAAACATATTTTTGGACAATACCTACTCATAGACTCAACTATTCAGTTTGGTTCTTCCTTCAATTCATTCAGATAATGTAACAACCATCTTGATCTCTAGCCTCCAAATCTCAATTTTTGGAAATGAATGATAGAGTCAGATTTTTCATATATTTTAAATATATTAACATTTCATGAATACCTACATATATTTCTATTTCAAATGTATTAATAACATTCATTTGGTTTCATATAAATAATCGAATTTAATTAAAATGGATGTCCTTTTGAATTTTGATGGAATTTTTTATATTTTAATTTTTATTTAAAATATTATATTTATTTCAGAAAGTATTATTATTCATTTATGTTAAATAATAAATCAAATTAAGGGTTTATGGACAGGAGGTTGAGAAATTAATGTCTAATAACAAGCATAAAACATATGATGTGATCACTCTTTCTAATGGAATTAGAATATGGTAGTTGGAAGCAATGAAATGTCACATCCCACATCACAAAACTAAAACTATTTTTGAGGTTCACATAGGTTTTGAAAAATATGTCCCCTCTTGAGTTTTAATAGCAATGGTAGTAGAAGTGAATATGGGAAAATAATATCTCATCTAACCATGACCCCCTAGTTTGTGTCTATAATTGAAGGAAAAACATTTCATTGGAAACAATATCCTATCAATAAGATAACATGAAATCCATGATAGGGAAATATTTTAACAATTACCTATCATATTTTATTAAATGTGACCTTAACTTTAATGGAATACTCCACGAGGAATGAGATTATATATTATCAGTTAACCATTTCACATGTTATGGGGAAGAATGTACTCATTGGTTATTCTTTACTTATTATGTAACTGATTTTTTGTGAAGATAAAAGAGTATCTTATGCCTTTATCTGTGACTATCAATAATTCCATCAAAAATGCACTTCACCACTTCGGAAAAGTTATATAACTAATTTCATAAAATAGATACTCTATATGAAGTTTTAATCATTGTCATTGAAATGATAATATCACTACATACATTGGAGACACTATTTATGTTCATGTTATCCCACTAGGTTTCTACGATGCTACGTATTTTAAAAAAATATATATTTAATCTTGTTATACATAATGATAAAATTATTTCTTGTTAAAAGGATTGATTTGTATCTAATTAGAATATTTTCATGTCACAACATATGAATCCATATTTTACTGAGGATGTTGATATTACAATAAGTTCAAATAACATTTTTTCTCATTTCTCAATCACCTCATGTTATATGATATCTACAAGATCACCAGGAAGGGCTAGGAATGATGTAATCTTTGAATCATCATACATGAATACTATGGATCAGTCTGGTGTAATTATGAATGATGGATATATTCATTGGAAACTATTGATAAGATAATTAGTACATATGTTAAAAAGATATAAGATTAATACAAAAAATCATCTTCATATGTACTTGGTTCATCCAAATCAAAAAATGAAGCATCATTCTTACCATAGGTTTACTATAAATCCTATATAATGATCATCGAAGGATAAAATGGTTTCTAGGGACTAAATAATGTGAGTAATAATAGTTCGAAAATATTTTTTTGTGATCATCTCATGATCCAAATCCTATATTGAAACCAACCTATACACAAAATCTGTTTAGGATAATTCAGTTTGCCTCAATAAATGTGTAATGAACCAACAATAATAGGGGTTTACCACTTTATTTTTTATATATCATTATAAAAATATTTATAGATAACTAAGGCTCTAATAGATGATCTAAGGATATTTTTTCTATCACATATTTGAATCCCATTATCTTTACTATTTTCATCTCGACATATTTTCTCTTCATTGGGAGTCATTTTTATATATGTTGGATATGGGAGTTTTTCATTGTTCATGTGATTACATCTTGGTCTCTTAATATTTGTTTTAGTGTCCAAACAATTCACTATTGGATTTCATAACTTCTTATAAATTAGAGGTGTGTGAAATTACTCTAATAGTTTTGATTAGGTTTTAATCACTTGGTGTAGGTTATATTAGTATCATGAATTGATTATCACAAGTTTATTCCACTACTAAATAGAAAAAATAAGGGTAGGTTTTTTTATCACAATAAATGTAATTAATAAATCCATGGAGTGAATTTTTTAAAGATATTTTGGTAGAGTTTTTGGAAGAAATTCCAAGGACCAACAATAGTTTCTGATAAATTTGTGAAACCTTTACTTTTATTCACATACACATATTATATAATTAATGTTGTTTTTAATTTTAAATTGAATGATAAAAAATCCACCTAATCCCACATAGAGATAATAAACGCTTCTATTGATCACTTCATCCTAAAACAACCCAAATCACACAATTGTTAATGTTTTTCCAGGTTCTTAATATTGTACTTGACCAACCAATGATATCTACATCAAGAAATGGACACCATTTCCAAGGAGGCACACCAACTCTAATTGTTTTATATTGTTTATATTCTTTGATATAAATCAACATTATTACTAGTTAAGGTATTTATAACATATTTTAAATTCATCTAGAGGCTCAGAAAACATTTATAGATCGATAAAAAACCTGAAAATAATTGAAAGGTAGGGACAAGAGTTAGTCATAAATTTATTTAAAAATTCTCATGTATGATCTTCTATATCTTATATAAATAATTATTTTATGATATAAAAGAATAAAATATAAACAATAAGATCAAAAATTTAGATTTATTTTTCAACAAAACATTAATTATCAAACCGATCAAATTATGATCCCAAAAAATCAACATAAAATTACATAAAAAATGATATTGTATTACTATTACCAAAGTTACATAGAAATTAAAGAGAATAATACAAAAATAATTTATAATATTTTAGTATTTTAGTCTTGAATTTGAATCCATGTGGTTTATATAAAGATAAAATCAATTGGAGAACATTTTTTATTTTTGGTGGCGGTACGACAACAGATTGGTTATATAATATCAATTTTTGGAAGTATAAATTTGATATTATATTTAGATATTATTTCTTCAAAATGGATCCTTCACATTAAGGATTGTAATATTGAAAGTCAAGAACTGTTTAATTGAGTAATCTTGTTTATAGGATCTATATGAGTACTAAAAGATGTCGATGAAGTTATGCATTGGTTGTCCACACCATGTGATAAAAGAGAATCAATTCTGATTTTTTATCTACCACAGTCTATTGTATATTGATAGAAATTTCATGGATTAATGAAAAAGTGAAAACCTCATTACCAAGTTTCTAAACAAATCTAAAGGTTATATTCAAAATATTTCTAAAAAATCACAACAATTTGGAATAATATGTTTTATTTCTTGGCGTGGTAATGATTTAAAAGTTTTAAATTATAATTTAATTTAATATCATGTTGAGGAACATCCTTTTTTTCTATGGGACATAGAATTTAAACACGAAATAGTATCACCATTTATACCTCCTCAAAAAATAAGGAATAAAAAATATCAAGAACACTATAATAATTACTACAGAATAGTTCTTGGAAATGAGAGTTGCGATGTAGCTTACTAGAATAGGTTATCTCAATGACAAGTGAAAAACCAAAGAAGGAGAAAATATACCAATGTGAAATATTGGATTTTTATGTATCAAGTATGATTTCCTTCATTATAGAAATACATTAAATAATATTACATTCTACCTCTATTCCAAAAATTAAGGATTAATTCCTAGCTATCAAGTAGGTATCAATATCATGGGGAAGAAAGTTAAAAAAGAAATATCCAGGAAGAACTTTTTAAACAAATTTTAGAGTATCATAGTGACCAATATAATGTATTGAAAGAAAAATATAACATGGATAATGGATTTGAAAAAATGGGATATGTTCTTATAACCTTAAACAAATTGGATAAAAAAAGATTGGAATAATTCAATACCAATACATTCATAATCAAAAAAGTTATGTTATTTTTATCTCTATATGGATTGGTTGGTAAATTCGTCATGGAACTGAGGAGGAACAATTATGGGATAAAATAGAATCCGGACAATATAATAATTATGATATTTTTGGAAAATATGGGGACAAACCCATAAATACCCAACCAATGAAGGGGGGGGGGGGTTAAAGGGAAGGTTATCATAAAGAAATAACCTCAACCATCATTTACATTTACTTGAATAATATTTCAACTAAATGAAGAAACTGGATATGCCTTGTAAAAGGATGTTTTTGATACATTTAAAAACATTGAAATTAATATTTCCCTACTAGAATCCATTTAATAAATTCATAGGTATGCTAAATTTCAAAAAGAACTTTTCACTAAGATAATTAGAGTTCTAGGGAATGAGAGGGTAAAATTATAAAGAAACATTTTTTCATCGATTACGCCCCAATTTTCTATAAAATTCAATGATATTGGTATGTTAATTATCAATATAATTATAGTGGAAGTTTACATTCATTAATGCTTCATGATTTTTGGGTACATCTATCGATGTTTGGAATCACTATGGTTTTCCTTTTTTTACGATAAATAACTCGAAATAACATAGCATGTGGAGTCACTATGAAATTGATAAACCAAGTATCAGATTATTTACCAAGATTATGTCTTCATAATAGGGGAGGGATTGTTGTTTATAGTATATTTTTAGGTTCTAGACATGGAGGAAGATAAAGTAACTACTCATTCCCTCAATCATTTTTGGGATAATCATTTTTAAAATATAAATAATGACACGTAATGTGCATAAAGAAATACTCTCAATAGAATTAAATGAAGATACTATATATATATATATATATCTATGTGTGTGAGTGTCTATAAAATTCCCTTTGAATAATTCTCAATCTTCACTCTCTGTAATTTTTAAAATTTTCCTTTATCAAGTGTCAATAATCTCTTGCTAAATGAAATCATGAATTTGGGGGAATCTCTTTTTTCACCAGAACTCTTAAAAATAACTATATCTATAAACGATATGGGGACTAATCTAGGATTGTGTATGGACCATTTTGTGGATAATATATATAAATATTTTGTAATGGTTTATATTTTTCTAAATTAGTAATACAAATAATTCCTCTTATTCTATTAACATGTAGGTTTTAAATTTGAATGAGTTTGAGATAATATATTTATTATTTAAACCCCTAGTTATAATTGATAATAATATAATAAAATATTAAATTATAATAATTAATGGATAAGGGAAATTTTTTGAAAATTATTTCAAAATTATATATCTCCAAATAAAGTTAATTATTTGATTAACCTTTTACAACAAAATAACAAGGATAAAGGTTTGACAGTTAGTTATATATCTTGATCGAGCCATATAGTTTGTAGGCATATAATATTTCTTGAAAATAATTAAAATCTAGAAATACAACTGTAGAAAATGATTTGATGCACTGGTGTTCATTTGGGTAGTGTTTTGTCAAGGTATGTGGTTCTGTTCTGGTGATGCATTTGGAGGCATTGTATTTTTTTATAGATTTCATCCATCTTTTGAGAAAAATATTGTTCTCTGATGATGAGCGGTTGTAATCGTTTGATTAATGGTGCTGATGATGGTGCCCCAGCGGTTCAAGATGTGTTTTTGATGGCGGTCAGTAATGTTTTGGTCGGTTTTGTTTCCCTTTTTGATGCATTTTGTGTGGCATCAGTTGGATCTGTTTAGATTCAAGGTTAATTGATGGTTGTGTTTCTAGTTTTTATCAATTGTATTCTCTCTATTAGGGTAGTATTTGAGGCAATGTTGATGTGAGGATGGTGTTGAAATGATGGGATGGTGGGTTTGTGACTAGAGGTTTCTAAGTACCAAATGAGATGATATAAGGCTCTTCTCTCGATGCTGTATCTTTTAATTTCTATTTTTAAAATTGAATTTGAAATTATGTATTGGCGTACCTCTATGTTTTGTATATTTAATTTCATGAATGGTTTTTTTGTATGGTTTCCATTTATCACTAAAAATTTATTATTTGAAAATTAGAAAAATTGATTTGGAGATAGTGGAAAAGTAAAATTAAAATTGTCCTATGTAATTATAGAATAAAAGATTCTAAAACTAGAATGATGAAAATGTGCCCAATTGAATCAATACCTGTGTTAGATTATATATTGATTATCAAAACATAATCATATTAACCAAAAATATTAATTTTATATTCACTTTCATGATTGAATTCTTAAGGCTTACAGAAAAAATTCAATAATGTTCCCTTGATGGTTTCCTGGTAATTTTCTAGTAATCATTGCTCTATAAGAATAGAGAAAAGATAATATTTCAAGGTACATGCAATATATATTCTTATGTAAGGATGATATTTAGTTTGTGTAATGTCCCAAACATATTCTAGCACTATATGGTGTGTATTTTCTCAAATCTCATTGAAATAGTTCTATAGGTATTACTTGATGATTTTATAGTTTATGTATTATCATTTGATTAATTTCTCAATAATTTGGATAGATTATTTCAAAGATCTATTGAAATGAAATTGGTATAAAATGGTGTGAAATTTTTATTATGGTGTAAAAATGAAAACTATTAGGCTATATCATTTCTAATGATGAGATAAGAGTGGATAGGTCCAAGGTTGATATCATCTAAACGTTTCCATACACTATATCTATTAGATATTTGTGATCATTTCTAAGATATTAAATGTTCTATAACATATTCATTACATTTATAAAAAAATATTATTGCCTATATCTATTTTTTAAAGTCATTAAATTTTTATTTAATTATTCATGCAAGAAGTAATTTGATGAAAAAATATATTTTTAATCATAAACCCAATTATTAAGCCATTATATTAGGAATTAAATTTTAAGTCACTGTCAGATGCTTTAAATTAGGCTGTTGGAATATTTTTTTCCTATAATATTGATGATAATCCACATATGATGGAATATGCTTCAAAAACATTTTATTTTACTCAAAATCAGTTACACAATAATTAATAAGGACTTTTATTTTTATTTAATTGGAAAACTTTCATCTCAATTTATTGGATATTAATGTGACTTTTTTAGATATTAAAATGAATAAGTACTCAATGAAAAAATATGGTTTATGTGATGGGAATTATATATATAGTAATTTTATATGGAGATCAATGATTAGAAGGTTAATTAGAATTTATGATCATGCTAATAAACTCTTAGACAATTTATAGGTAGAATGTTTAGATGAGACTCTATATCATGATTCACTCCCTAGTGAGATACTCTATAGGATCACTGGAATGGCTACATGATATGAATACATGTAAAACATCTTTTTCTCATATGAGGTGCCTTTATTGTTTTTGAAGAACCAATTTGCGAATCTACTATCAGATTAAAGGTTCTATATTTGGAAAAACCCATAAATAAGTCAAATATTTACTGATCAGGTTTTTAAGAGATTTATATAAGATGTATAGGTATATTTGTTATAATTATTTATCATAAACTTGATTGAAAAGGACATTTTAGACTATAATTCATTGCTAGAAATATCATAGGGTCTAAAATTTATTATACAAATTTTTTTAATGATGACCATGTATTATTTGAATATCATAATCCCCATCATTTCACTAGTATTGTCACCCAGAAACATTAAATTACATAACATCCTTTGAATTTCTGTGAGATATTTGATGATTTGGGTATATATTTTATTAGGTTATTTCCAATATATTTTGGATTAAATTATATTTTACTAATAGTAGGATATGTACCTAAATTGGTAGAGTTTTAGGATGATCTGTCTAATGATTCTCGTGTTATGATTCATTTTCACTATTCACATATATTTTCAGATTTTGGGTACCTTCGGAGATAATTAGGAATTGAGATATGTGTTTTTAAGACTATAGAATGGAAGCACTAATTAAGAGATGCAGGGTTTGGTGCAATACCTCAACACTCTACCATCTCAAAATAAATAGAAAAATAGAAGTACATAATTTACATTCATATAAAATATTAGAGAATGTCGTGCAAATAAATAATAAGGATTGGTCAAAGAAGTTGGATCATGATATTTGGGCAATTATAACTATACATAAGACACTTCTTGGTAAATTCCATCACTAGATTATTTATGTGAACCATTTTCACATTCCTATGAAGTTATAACATATAGAATATTCGGTGGTTGAGAAGTTGAATATAGAAATGAGTGGAGTTAATGATTACTAAATGTTCAAACTAACAAAGTTAGATGAGTTGAGGAGGGATGTCTATAATATCCTCATATTATATTAATAAATTTTCAAATAATTCCATAAAAAAATTCAAAATTTGGTTTATCAATTTAGAGATGAAATGATATATTTCTACTTAGAAAAAAAGATCATGTAGAGTTAATATCATTCATAGTAGCCTAAAATAATCATTATTCCAATTTTTTATCCAAACGGTGAAGTTTAAACTATAGAAGAAAATATACCTAGTAATTTTATAGTAATTGGAAATAAATTAAAGAAATTTTATCAAAACAATAGTGTAAACCATTTGAAAAGTTATGTCTCTTCACTTTGAACTATTAGTAAGATTATATGATTTTCTATTCCATTGCCACTTGAGTTTTATATTCTTTATTATCTCCCCATCATTCATTAAATTATGTATATTTCAATTCAATGAAAGAAATTTTTTCAAATAATGTGTGGGAGAGGGGACATTTTTGTTTTAGGAAATAAATATTTTTTTTAGATTTTGTTTTGTTTTTTTTAATTTGGTGAATTTTAAAAAACTCAAGAATAAATAAGAAATATTAATTAAATTTTCAACCCTTGTATTTCTTTTTAATAACATCATTGAATTTAGAAAATTGAGTATTGATTATGGGTGTGATAATTTTACCATAATTATGATTTAAAAAAAACTAGCATTATTAACCTTTAGGTGAAATCCATTAACATTTATAGCTATCAAAAATAATTTATATTTTTCTCAAAGGTATTATAATCCTTTTGAGATTATCATTCTGAAACCATAATTTATTGATTTAACTAATGTGATTTCATGTTATATAGAACATTATAAAGTTACTCTTTAAATATTTTTTGGAATAATGAGTTTTACTGATATTAATGAGTGACTTCTCTAATTCCAATCCTTTTTTATTATAACCCACTCTTCAAAACCACTCTTGACATCTAAACATTTATTTAGAAACTAATAGGCATGAAAATCCTTGTTTTTTAAATATTTAACAATAAAAAAAATATCTAAACATACTTTAATAAATTAAATTAATGGATAAATGTGTAATTAAGTAATAGAGAAGGGTTTATTGTGGAAAGTAAGGTGAAGAGTACAATTCATTGAATGATGAAAGGGGGATTCACTTATTATTGGGGAAATAATTTTTTGGAATTTATTTGAAATATAAATATTCTACTCTATCTCTAAGAAAACATAATAAAGTTTATCAATAAAAATACATAATTAGTCAAGAGCGAAGAAAATTCAATTACATGATGAAAATTATGAAAGTGTGAACTTTCAGATAAATCAAGTATAAATTCAGTACATAGAAAGATGTGTATTTTTTAATTCATTAAAATGTGCGTTATGGGGTGATGTTTGAATGATACACATTTTATAGATGAGGGATATGATTTCAATGAAGGATAAGTTATAAAGTGAAGTATGGGTGGAAAAATAAGGTTGGGTAAAATTTAATGAGTGATAAAAGAAGAAAGGGAATCTTAATTTAAATAAAAATAAACGATTAGTTTTAATTTAAGAATCGTTAGGGGTGTTTATTGTTAATATGAGAGAGAATATTAATTTGGATGAATGTTTATTTCCTATGATAAAAACAATTCATGTGTTGATGAGTTGATATAATCATGTATATTTTTATATTTCTAGTATGTTTTAATTTATAATATACCCAAATATATTGATATGTCAAATGAAGTAATAACATTAATAAAGATTCAATAAATAATTGGATTTAATGAAAATGAATTAAATTTTTGATTTTAATGAATTTTTTTATCTTCATTGTTCATGGAAATGGTTATATTGATGTTGATATGGATTTTTATAGATTTTTTCAAATATGAAATCAATAGATTGCATATGGAAAATCCTAGACCATATTTTGTGACTCAATCTTGAGAAGGAAATTCGAATAATTTAAGCCGTGAAGATATAATTTCCATACTCACATCATAATCCAAGGCTACACTTGGGGGTTATATAGGTTGAAATAATGATACCCCCATTAAAAGAAATAGATTATCTACCTATATTAGTTAAATTGAATGATGAAATAGAATATCACATTGAATAGTAACACCCTATTAGGTAGGCGAAATTAAAGGAAAAAATATTTTATTAACTACACAAGCCTATTTTCAAGACAATATGAAACCCATAGAAGGGAAAATAGAATATAATTTGTTATCAAAGATAATTATAAGTTTAATAATAAGAGTGGTATACTCAACTAGGAAACTCATCATACAATGTCAGTTAATCATTTCCTGGTCTATGGAAAAGAACATATATACATGGATATAATTTCAAATGAAATTCAAACCCATCGAGTAAGATAAAATAAAAACCACTACCACAATCCAGAATAATCGATGCCACCTTTGAAAATTCACAATTCCACTTACAAAAAGTTATATAATAATTTATAATAAAGGAAAAACATAAAGTGGAGCAGTTGTCACAAACATTAAAATGATGATATCATCACTCATGTTAGATTCACTTTTTATGATTAGGAAATTTTATTATGGGTCTACAATGATATAAATTTGTGTAAAAGATATAGTTTTCATTTCACATTACATTATCCATGAAATATAATTTCAATAAACGAGTTACATATTTTTACTTCCTACATCTGAATGGAATCACCTATGATAATGAGATTGACAATGGAAAGTGATATAATTAACATCGACGATTACATGTCATTACACATAGTTCAATCCTTAGGTTCTCTATGGAGGCTATGAAATGATGAAATCAACGAAAAATCATGCATAAATACATGATAATACTCTTTTAGTATCTATAAGGATGAATACAATCAATTCAAATGGATGATAGAAATTTGACTACATATATTATGCATTGAGAAGTTTGAGAAACATATTAATATACCTATGTAATTGGTTTAAAAAAATCAATAAGAAATCATCTTTATTTCCAAGTGGTGAATGTTTTTGACACTTCTCCATTAGAACTGTAGAGATGAATGAGTAGTTATGGTCATGATATAAGTCATGCATTACAGTTTTGCAAAAGCAGGATTCCTATCACCAGTGGGGTGATTCTGAAGACACCATTGATCATAATGGGAGGATGGGATGTTAGATCATCTAAATAGGGTTATTTTTTTCCTATTCTTGGACTCCCATATAGATTTAATACATGGTCAGTAATCTCATTGATGATTCTATATCCATATGTACATTAATTTATTACATCACTTGTTACATTGAAAGGATGAAAACCATAGGATTAGATTGGATGATTATGTTGGTATGAAGATAAAGGAGATATTTGATCAGAATCCATATGTATTTGATTCATAAAACCATGATACACACACATATATATTTATTTTTATAAGCATGGATGAAATAATATTTCAGGCATGATACATCCACTGATCATATGAGGAGTCGGATATTAAGAGTGTTGATACTCAACTAGTTTAACTCACTTTGATATATCATTTTTTAAAGTATTACTTATGAAATATTTATAAAGGTTTGTGTAACATTTATATAATGTATGCACTATACATAACATTTATTCATGTGTTAGAACACAAGATAAAATGAAAAAACACCCAAAGAGCATACTTCAGGATTATATAAATCAATATTATTAAATGTGAATGCTGATGAGTTATTTTATAAT
This sequence comes from Viscum album, assembly GCA_963277665.1. Lineage (NCBI taxonomy): Eukaryota > Viridiplantae > Streptophyta > Magnoliopsida > Santalales > Viscaceae > Viscum > Viscum album. The sequence goes on along the minus strand of OY728143.1, from coordinate 173,787,883 downwards.
AATTTCATGATAATCCATCAAAAAAAATTTTATTCATCTTTTAAATCCTTAACACCTTATGTTCTAGCATACATGGAGTAATTTTGGATACCACTTCACCATCAAGAAATTAAATTTATCCTATTGATAGGATTTAGATATTGAAATATATTTTCCACTTTGATATAATTATAAAAAATATTTTAAGGAGATCATGGTTTTTTTATAATATCATTAAATTATGGTATTTATGTTCAAAACATATTCCTTATTTATATATTTTTTGAAAATTTATTTTTCTTTCATGAATATCCATAGAGAGGGGTTCAAATCATTCCCACTACTTCTAATAATCATTAATAAACATACTCGAAATTCATAAATTGGATTAATAGAATATATGCTTATGTTTTATGAAATAAAATTTTGGAAATTATGAAATTTTACAAAATAGAGCACAATTTTTCATTTTGTATAATTTTCAAATTAATTGTAATACCTTTACATATAAACATTTTGGGTTAGAGTCATTCTAAAATTCCGTTATATAGAGTGGTATGTGTAAGGGTCATCGATTTTCTCCATGATGTATATTATTATGAATAAGTTCCTCTCTTCTTAAAAGTTATATAAAGGTAACCAAGTCATGATCCGTATGTTAGTGTTCTATCATGAACCAACATGGGTCGACCTGGAACTAGTCACCTAAGACAGACCATCACATTGCCCAAAGGTCGTTCCTAATCTCCATGGGCTGGAAACTAGTGCCAGGTATCAAAATTAAACAAGTTGCAATGATTTGGACAATGAATTTATGACAAAAAAATTAATAAATAAAAATGAACAATGAAAATGAAAACTAGCAGTGGTGAGAAAATAATCTACACATACCTCCATGGGGCCTCATAAGTCACTACCAAACTTAGAACCAAGTATGCTCCAAGAGCGATCCAACACTACTTGAACCTAAAACTAAAAAGATAATGTATGTGTAATCACCTAATTTATTAGTAGTATTTCCCATGATAAACCATAGAATCCATGTATTTTACATTCCCTAAAACATTTAATTAATTCAAGATTTAAAATACAACTCTAAAAATTGGTTTTTTACATTTTAGATAAATAAAAATTGTTTTCCTTCCTTTCTAAAACATTCCACACATAGTTTCAATTTACAATACAAAATTCATGTTTAAAACTAAAAACCCAAAATATTGTACTAGGTTATCCATAAATGTAAGGAATCTAATAGAGTACCAGGAAATACATGGTGCATAAAAATAAAAACAAGAATCCAGAAATTGAATGTAACCATGGGTGATCCTAAGCATCCATAGAAGAAAAATGGATGTTTTAGTACCCATTGTTTCTGGTAAGTAATGCTTTATTTGTAATTATCTTGTATATGAATTTTATGGGTGATGTTTGAGAGATTTTTTGAACATTCAAGAAGTTTTTGGGGGTTAAATTAGAGGTGCACGGGCCATGAAATGTTTTCCCAAACCTTGAGGAAATACTAGGAGAAATCATGTTTAATTACCATTTTGAATTGTAGCTTCACATGGCATGTGAAAGGTTAGGGATACCATATGAGGAGGATGCATGATATCCTTCTTGATGAAGTATAAAATTCATTTTTATCACACGGTTTTTCTAACCGTGTGAACTAACCATGTTTATGGTTTAAGTGAGATCCAAAAAAGTGGATCTCATACATTTTATCCTCTAAATCCTTTATTTGTTCTCCTTTGTAGCCCAAATTCGAAATTATTCTCCATTTAATGTAGGATAACTTCAAAAAAGTGATTTAGAGGCAATATGGAGACCCCTTTTGGCATTTTCATGCCTGATTCCTATGATAAGTTTTGTTCTTTGTCATTTTTTCCATAGTTTCATATATCTACATTGATCTACTTCTCTTCTCTTCTCAGATTCTCATATATATGCCCATTATAAGTACGTATATGATTTTTTGACAATTGTTTTTTTATTTTTGGTCACATTGTTAATCGTAGAAGTTATCTAAGCTAGTTTTGTGGAATTCTTATCTAGTCTGTGAGATTTATTCATCCGTGTTCGGTTTTTGTCAAAATGTTTAAGATAGGTGGCTTCACTCTCGACTCATCTTAGTAGAAATGAATTTAATGGTCTCAAATTGATTTATTTTTCTAGATTTTATTGTGAATTTTCTTTTTTATGATCTATTGAAACCATTTTTTGTGATGGTTGAGGAAATATGGTAAATTAGTGCTTGTGAATAAACTATATTATTCATTATTTTAAAAAGATGTTTTGAAATGGGATTTTGAAGGAATTATGAAAATTGGATTTGATGAAAGGGTTTTCATTGAAATGAATGGTTTTATTGAAATGTAATTGGTGTATATAATAGTTTTATTTAATTATTTTCAATAAAGGTATTGTTTTATTAAAATGTGTTGAATTTGTTGAACACACTTGGTTTTGGCATGGGTTGGCATGGGTTGGCATGGGTTTTTGTGTGTGTGAATATTACATTGACAAGGATTTGTTCAAACAGGACCATGTGCTCAATGGAAAGGATGTAATGGAACAACTGTTGGGTGTGTTAATATTTCATTATGAGGCTTAGTTGAAATTTGACCTTTTGCTTTTGTAAAAAGGAGTAATGGAACATGGGATATAATTTCATTATGATGACTTGGTAGATTGGAGAAAAAAGACTCATGATTATAGAACTATAATATCAAAACATGTGTGGTTGAGAGTGTGGTAAACAATTGAATGGTTATGCCAAAAAGATATTGAGAAATGGTTTTTTAAATCTTTGAATGATTATTTTACTAAAAATATGACTTTTTGGAAAATTGGTATAAATTGGAACGTCTTTACATTTAATTGTAATTTTTTTTGAAACTTTTTTATATTTAGTTATAACCTTTTTTGTGAAATAATTTTGGATAAAATATTTTATACAAATGATTCTAACCATTATTTCGTAGTGGTGTGAATAAGTATGTCATTGGGGAAACCTACTGAGTTTTATACTCACCCTGGCATTGAATATATGGTGCTTTTATAGATTCTATCTTCCAGAACATGGGTAATGTTAAGTTATCCCTCATATTTAGAACCACATAATGATACTAGAGAGGTTTGGTGATGCTAGAGCATGGAGCCTATGTAGCATAGAGTCTTGTGGCTGTCTTGTAGTTTCTTTTAGGTATCTTCCACTATCTACATTGATTTTTACTTATCTTTAGTTGTAGTACACTTTGGTGTAGAATTGTTATAAATGAAGGGGTAGAGTTTTATATCATTTATTCATACATCATATAGTGAGTTGTTTGGTTATGGTTTTTGGGATAATGGTTTTATTTATTCAAGGGTAAATTGGACCCCACTTTTATATGAAACACTTTGGTATTTATTAACTGCATTTGGGGTCTTGGAGAGGATGCTTATAGCCTAGTAATGATTAATTTTATTCTCAAGACAATGAGAATAAGTGGGTCATTACCAATGTAATCAATTGTTTCGACCCAAATTCTTTTTTGAGATAAATTGTATCAGCTTGTGCATTTATTTGTAGAACAAGTACTCATCGGTTTTCTTGGTCTTGGAGTTGAAATTTGTTCTTGTCTATTCCTTGTTGTTGGTTTAGAAAATGGAACTCAGTAGACGTTGTAGAATCGAAATGGAAGAGGTTGAGAATAATGTGGTTGCACAGGGGTCAAAGATGAACCAAGATCTTTTTCAAAGTATCATTCATGTTTTCTATGATTTGGACCTAGGTAACTAGATGAATGAGAAAAGACATGTGGATCATTCTATCAAGTTAATGCAGTATAATCCACCCATATTTCGGAATGATTCTAAAACCAAAAGGAAGTGGTGTGGCTGAACATGATGAATTGTATCTTCAATTTCATTAGTACATGAGCAGATTCAATGTCAAGATAGTGACATATATTCTCGAGGATCGTTCACACTAGTTATGGGATCTGGTAGTGAAAGATAAAATGGATCACAGTCTTTGTTGGGAGGATTTTAGGTATTTTTAAAAAAACAATTATATCCTTGCATGTTCAGGATCGATAGAATGATGCACTTAATTATCTTCAAGCAATAAAATCTATTTATCATAGAGTATGCAGCAAAATTCATGCATTTAGTGCACATTTAACAAGAATTTGTGGCGAGTGTGGCCTCGAAGGAATGTATATTTGAATTGGGTTAAAGACAAGAGATTCGCTCGAATATTACAGTACACTGTATTACATATTATATAGAGATGGTGAATTGAGTGACAGTGAAGAAACATGATATCTCAAGATCTATATGATGAGGAAGTATGATGATACCAAGGGGAAATTGAGAGAACATGAATGATGGGAGAAAAAACAGGAGGGAAACCTATTTCCATGGTGGAAGTGGGAATCAAAATCAGACAGCTAGATCAATGAACCTTCCTCTATGACCCATGGAAAAATATAGCTATTTCTAATGTGGTTTTATTAACCACATGAAGAAAGAGTGTACAACACAACCAAGAGCATAACATAACTGAAATCATATCGGGAATATTCAGTGTTATGGTCATAGTGATCTAGGTTCAGGTTCTTGGAACATTTATCAAGATTCATAAGGGTCATATGATGCAATAGGACAAGGCCAGAAGAATTAGTTTCGTCTTTAGAACATAGCTATACATGGTGATTATAAGAATATCATGACTCTGCAATAAGGGAAATCTCCCCAAATAAATAAGGAGAAGAGTTTAGTGATAAAGTAGTTTTATGGAACTGGGTATGTGATTGTAGATGATCAGGATGGACTATCTGCAGAGAGAGGTGTGATTATTATTAAATTACACCCCTCTGAAAGTGTTGTTAGATACTGGTGCATTGTATTCCTTCATTTCTTCTCATGATGTTGATTTTCAATTTTTACAGAATAAGATGATTCCTTCTCTGTTAAACCATAAAACTACTCTTTTTGAATGATAATTTTGATCCTTTATGTGTAGAAAATGTTTTATAACCATTGATGGAGCTAATAATAAATGTGACTTCTCAATGTTAGAGATGGATTTCTTTTATGTAATCCTTCATATGGATTGGTTGATAATGTTCCAGGCACACATCGACGGTTATAGTAGAACAGTCGATTTCACAATTGAGGATCGTAATGAGAATCTCTTGAGAGGAAAAAGGGTTATAAAGATAGGTCCAATGTACTTTTTTTCACCAGCATCAGGCATGTTCTCTTACCAATTTCTGTATTTTACTTTATCATTGATTTAAGAGATTGAGGTTAATATATTTCATATATTTGTGGATGAATTTTATGATGTGTTTCCTAAAATCTTCTCAGGGTTACCACCTATAAGAGAAGTGTAGTTTACAATTGATCTCCTTGCCAGAAATAGTCTATTATACCTTTCATCTTATAAGATGAAACCAAAATAATTAGGGGATTTATATGTGTATTTAGATGTTTTATAAAGATAAGGATTTATACAACCAAGTATGTATCTGTGGGCAGCACCAGTCTTATTCATGAAGAAAATAGATTAAAATATTAGGCTGTGTGTGGATTATCATAAGCCTAACCAAGTTATGATGAAGAATATGTACAAAATTCGATGAATTGATGATCTGTTTGATCAACTAAGGGGAGCTCTCTGGTTCTCAAAATATTGACATCTGATTAAGATAACTCAATTGTGAGTTCAGAAGGATGATATTTCGAAGATATATTTTACAACAAGATATGGAACTATGAATATATAGTCATGCCTTTCTGTCTTATGAATGAACCATAAGTCATTATGGAATTAATGAATTATATATTGTATAGATATAAAGACTCTTTTGTTGTGGTGCTTTTTGATGATATATTGGTGTATTCAAGGACAAGGTCTGATCATGGGAAACACATGATGATAGTGTTTTAAATCTTGAGAGATCATAGCTTGTATTCCAAATTGTCAAAATTTTATTTTTGGATATAAGAGGTATTCATTCTTGGCCATGTAAGTTTTAAAAAGGTGTTTTAGTGAATACTAAAAAGATTGAAGTTGTTATATCATCTAAACCATGAAAATAATGTCCTTGAGATTTTAAGTTTTCATAGACTATATTATTATTACCAATTAATTTTGTGTGACTAATCCTGACTATAATATCCAATGATATGTTTTTCAAATAAATAGATTCCATTCTATTGGAGTGAAGAATGTCAAAACTCTTTTCAAGAGTTAAAATTTAGTCTTGCATCCTCACTTATCTTGGGTTTTCTAGAATTATGACCTGGGTATTTGGTGTACTATAATGATTTGGGATATGGGTTGGAATTTTTTATCATGAAAGGATACCATGTGGTTTCTTATGGTTCAAGGAAGTTTAGAGTGAATGAGAAGAATTTCCCAACACTGGATTTGGAGTCAGATGCGGTTATCCAAGACATGAAGACATGGCATCATTATCTCTTTGGTGATAAATGTACTGTGTTAATGGGTCATAAGAGCTTAAAATACATTTTCTTACAAAAGGATTTGAATATGAGGAAAATGATATGGATGGAGTATATTTAGATGTTTGACTTAGACTTGATGTATAGACCCGAAAAAGGTAATTTTGTGGTTGATGAATTAAGCAGAAATTCATATGCTCAGATGGTGAAAGAATCCTCAAATGAATATAATTTGATGTCATCCCTAACTGAAATGCATGTAGAATTAGAATTCCGAGGTGATGTTGTGGTTTTCAATTATATTTATGTTGTTCCTAATTTGGTAGATAAGTTTAAATATACACAAACATCTGATGCATATTTCCTATTAATGAGTTCAAAAATCAATGGTGGGGAGACCATTGAGGGATAGAAACGTGACAGGGGATCATTATTTTGGTTTATATATAGGATGGTGGTACCTAATACTCGTCGGGAAAAAAATCTCCATTCTTTACACCATTATCTATGGGTTGTTCTTCCGACAATACATGAGAAGTAAAAGGTTTAGAAGGCAATGTTTTAGTGAATTGGCATGAAACCGAAAGTCAATGAGTCCATTTCAAGATACATTACTTGTTAAATAGTTAAGGAAGAAACTCAATGACCTACAATAATGTTGCATTATTTAGAATTCCCAATGTGAAAATGGGAGATGATACTGATGGATTTTGTTACATGGCACCCAAGAACATTCTGGAAACTCTATTCCATATGGGTGATAGTGGATCGACTAACCTAGTCGGCCCATTTTATTTGAGTTCATGAAACTCACATTGTGGAAGATCGGCCTAGAATCTATTTCCAAGAGGTGATAAAGAGACATGGCGTACCAGTTTCGATACTCTCAAATAGAGATCTAAGGTTCACATCTCATTTCTATAAATCCATAAAAAATTTGTTAGCACTTGGATGACTATGAGTATGGAGGATCATCCTCATATGAATAGGATATCTAAAAGGATGATACAGATGTCTAAAGGCATGTTACAAGCTTTCATAATAGATTTTGGTTGCTCATGGGAAGAGCATATACCCTTAGTGGGGTTCTCATATAATAATATCTATCATTAATTGATATAAATGAATCCTTCTAGAGCATTGTATGAGTGTCCTTGTCATTATCCACTTTGTTGAGTAAACAAGTGAGACATCACTCATTGAAAAAATTATTAACCAAGAAACAATGGAGAATAAATAGTTGATTAGAAAACTGATAAATACATCTCAAATTCATCAAAAAGTGTATAAGGATCATCATCTAAGACTGCATTCATTCATGGTGATTGATCGTGTGTTCTTCCAGATTCCTCTAATGCATTGACATAGTCATTTTGGGAATCAAGGATGATAAAATATCCCTTTTGAGATAATACAATATATTTCGGAGGTTGTATATTGGTTGGAATTTCCACCACGGTTTAGTTCAGCTAATGTTGAGTTCTTTGTATCTTAGTTGAAAATTATTAGTTTGATCCTGACCATGTGATTAGATGTGTTCACGTTGACCTAGAGCCAGGTTCATCATTGGTACATATCTTAGTGTGAATTTTGTATAGAAAAGATAAAGTATTTTCTAGAAAATCATCATTCAACTGTAGGGTTTTATAGAAACATGGTTAAATTAATGAATCCACATGGGAATGCGAGAAGGAAATAAAAGATCAATGGATGGAATTCTATTAGGGCAGCAATGGTTTTCTACTTTATGAGGACGGAAAGACCAATAGTGGAGAGAATTTAGTACCACCATATTCTAGTATGTAACCCTTTATTTATGATTTTCTTATATATAATGTTTATTGGTGAAATTTGGGAGAGTTTTGTGAACATTCAATAAGTATTGGGGGATGAAGGATAGGCACATGGGTTGCACACGGTTTTCCCATACTGTGTGGAAATCCAAGGTGAAACCATGCACTACAGTGAGTTCAGATAGTAGCTTCGGTATGGTGTGTTCATGGCTAGGGATAATGTGTGAGTAGGCTATGCAATATCCCTCTCATGTTAGCATCTAACACGTGGTTAGTGGACATTATGTCTAACAAAGTGCAAGGTTTAAGTGATATCCTAAAAAAGTTCTTCTCACATGTTTTTCCCCTAACTCTAATTTTATCTTCATTTCATTCCTAACTTGGTATTATTCTAAATTGAAGGTAGAAGAACCTCTCCCAATGTATTTTGATCCTATATGGAGCCCCCCTTTGGCATTTTCAAGCTCAGTACATGAGCCAAATTTCGTTCTTCATCGTTCTTTTCAAGGTTTCTTAGATCTATTTTTCATCACTTATTTGGTTCTTGGATCTATGCATGTTATGGTTAGATATAGTATTTTTTATGCCTTGTATGTTTTTTAGTCACTATTTTTATAATAGAATATATCTAATGAGGTTTCATGGAATTCTTACTAAGATTTGTGATTGTTCTTCATCCATTTTTGGTTTTCATCAAAATGGTTGACGTAGGTGGCTTCAATCTCAAGTACTATTAGTAGAAATGAATGGAATGATTTAAAATTTAATTCTTTATGTGGATTTTATTGTGAATTGGATCCCTTATGATTGATTGAATCCCTTTTTGGTGATGGTTGTGTAAATTTTGAAAAATTTATTATTCTGAATAATATATTAGATTCTTTATTTTAAAATGATGTTTTTAAATGGGATTTTATTGGAATTATGGTAAATGGATTTTATGAATGGGTTTACAATAAAAATAATGGTATTATTGAAATGGAATCGGTTTTTGGAAATGGTTTGTTTAATGGTTTTCAATAAACAAACAATTTAATTGAAATATGTTGATCCGATTGAACACACGTGGTTTTGGCTTGGGTTGGTATGGGTTGTTGTGTGTGTTCATATTTTATTAATGAGGATTGGTTGAAATATGACCTTATTCTTGATGTAAAAGATGGAATTGCATAATAATTGTGTATCTTCATATTTCATTATGGGGATTGGATGAAATATAACCTTGTGCTCAGTGCCAAAGGTGTAATTGCGCATGGGATATAATTCCCTTTTGATGAATTCGTATATCAACAATAAACCACACATGGGTTTGTAACTATCAAGAAAAAACACACATGGTTTGGTGTTTGGTGAACAATGGAATGGTTATGCCAAAATTATATTGAGAAATGGTTTTTAAATCATTTTTTGAATGTTTTTCTAGAAATATATCTTTCTTTAAAATTGCATAAAATTGGATCTTCTTTATATTTGATTGTAAATGGTTTTGTAACATGTTTATATTTATTTATAAACCATTTTTTGGAATTTTTTGTGGTAAATTTTTTTATATAAACATTACTATCTTTATGTCCTAGTAGTGTGAGTAGGAAAGTAATTTGAGAAAACCTATTGAGTTTTATAGTCACCCGTGATTTGGAACTTTGGTTCTTTTGCAGATGAAATCTTTTGAGACATAAGCAAAGGTAATGTGCCACACCTATTTAGAACCACCTCTTGAGACTTGGGTTGTCTGGTGATTTCCGAGCACGGAGCTTGAATAGCATGGAGTCTTGGTTATCACGAAGTTTCTTGTAATTATCTTCCACTGTTTACTATGATAGTTACTTGTATTCTGTTCTAGTACACATTGGTGCAGTTTTGATGCAAATGAAGGGGTTGAGTTGTCTTTCATTTTTTCATGCATAATATTTTTAGTTTTTTGGTTATGGTTTCTGGGTTAATGGATTTAGTTAATAATATTTGAATCATCCCCCACTTGTATTTGAAACCCTTTATCATTTATTTTCAACATTGGGTGTCATAGGAATGTGGATTAAGGTCTAGTAATGATTCCTTGTATTCTCAAGCCAATGAGATTAGTGGTTCATTACATATGTATTCAGTTAGTAACCACCTATCGGCGTATGGTGAAGCCCCTAAGTAAATAACCACTAGCCTCCCAAAAGTAACCAATCTAGTGGCACATCCCACCTAGCCAGTCTTTGATCCAACGGGTACCAACCCATCTAAATGAGGATGGTCAGCAACTGACACTTTATCCCATCAAAGACACACATGAAGCCATCATAATAGTAAACTATGTATATGGGTGGCCCTCACCAGTTTGACTCACCTAACATTACCCCACCGCACTTTCCTACACCAAACATGGATATTGCATACACGAAAACCCCTAAAGGGAAATCCTAGATAGGGGATATCAATATTTACATATACATATATACATTACTCAATGGAATTTCTAACTGGTTCATCATATCATATCAGTATAAAAACCTTTTTATATAACACTTTAAGTTTCCAATCTGGCTATCACATCACATTGCTTCTAAAAAATATCTCAAAATGTTCCAATATGCCAACTAGGATTTTACATTTTTCAAACCATGCCATTTTTGGAAATCAACCCAAACCTCATTTCTAATTACACAACGCCAAATGTGCCTGTACATTATGAGTCCAAAAGATTTTACGAAAAATATTTGCAAACTCTTTCAAAAGAAACATCAAACACTACCTGTATATTTTCAATGCCAAACTGGACTTTTTCAACAACATTCACTAAGACATGATTGAGGCCAACCCGGTCAACCCTCCTAAAATCTCATTTAAAACCACTTTTGGAAATCACACATGGAATTTGATATTGTTTAAAAACCAAAACACAATTAATGAACCAAGGATTGCGGATAAACCCCATTTAAAACTCCATCTTCATTTAAAGGCACATGCATGTGTGCACTTCATGCACCCTTGGATTTGACTATATCTATTGATACCTTTTATCAAATACTAATAATAAAATTTATATATCAAACTCCAACCAAACCCATTTCAAAACATGATTTCCAATCACCTACAAAATTTAATAAATCATTTAAAAATTTTATAAAACACTTTTATGTATCACAATAAGGATTCCAACCAAAAACACACTACAAATCCTCTTTTGAAATAAAATTCACACCAAGCCCCTTCCAAAATAAGTTTTTCATCTCCTAGAAAATTTAATAAACCACTTGTGTAATTTATAAAACACTATAAAATGTCTCAACTAGGGTTCATACATAAATCAAAATCAATGCACCATCCAAAATACATCTTAAAAGAAAATTCATGACAAACCTTTCAAAAGAACCACTTTTTCATTACAGAAAAAATTTATAAAACATTCCATAATGGAAAAGCATGTATATTATTTTTACCAAATAGTGTTTAATTAGAGAATCAACTCGAACCCTATTTTTAACAAATTCTACTAATTTCAAAACACCATATTATGCTAGATAAATACATCATGAATGTTAAAATCATATTTTGAAAATTATAAAATTCTGATTGGACACATAATCAGACACATTTAGAAATGGAACATATAGGCAAAAACCAATTATTTCCTCAAAACTTGTTTTTGACAAGTAATAAAAAATTTAAAACACTATAATAAACTAATTATGTATAAAATTAAGCTTAAAATAATGTTTAAAAATTCATTTATACATTAAAGCATCAAATATTTTCTTTGGAAAGGTGGAAAACATGGAATCGCCTACCGTGGTGGGCTAATTACGTGATGGAACTCTTAGTGGGGGATGAAAACACCACAAAGACCAATATGAACACCCATGAATACATAAAAAGTCAATAATCAATATACGTTAAACCCAAGGGTTTTGACTATTAATGTAGGGAGATGGATAGGATAAAAATCTCCAATGAGGGGAAAGAGAAGATCATATAAAACATTACTATGGAAGATCAAAGAAGAAACCGGTGGAAATGAAACCAATGTGCAAGGAGGAGGTCAAGATGTATTTCACGCACTGAAGATCGAGTGGATCCATGGCTATCACTTGGAGGGTTTCATGCCCTTGGGATGGTCATGCAATGAGATATTGAGAGAGGAGGGAGGGCATGCTACATGCTTTATCTAGGGGGAGCTCATGTAAGAGGGGGAGTCATGACCATCGATGATTGGAGGGGAGTTGGTCACACACTTAGGGTTATTAGGAGGGTGTGTGTGCCATAGGTAGGGGAGAGGAGAACCCAATTGGGTTCTAAAAAAAATAAAACTAAAACCAAATAATAATAATAATAATCCAAATAATACAAATAATACTTATATTAATAATAATAATAATCATAATATTATTATCATTATTTTTATCAATCATCTTATTAAATTTATTTCATATTTCATATTTTATCATATTTTTAAGTTTTTTCAACAAATTTAAATATTTTAAGTGGTTGGTAACTTCACGATCACTTATGTTGACCGCATGGTTACCGTAAACCGTAAAGTTACCGTGCACCGGCTCGAAACCAACCAAAATTTTGAAACATAAAAAATTTCAAATTGATACCCAAAGACAAACTTCGACCAAAATATTTGATACCTGGAAAAGAACAAAAATGAAAGAGTATTCAAGGTTGGAGTGTGAAAATTCTCCCCACCAAAGTCAAATTCTTCCCCTATAAAGTCTCCAAGCCAATGGATAACCAAATCTCAAGTCCATTCATGAATAAAACCAAAAGGAAAATGGATTCTAGGGTCACTATTTATTCCTCAAGTCACACCAGACAAGTCTAGATGTACCCAAAACCCAAAATAAGGGGAGAACATTAGGGGTTTCTCCCCACCACGAGGATTTAACTATAATAGAAACATAAAACCCAAACACTCCTCCCCGAAGTGGGGCCAATACAAGAACTCCCAACCTGTAACAAATCTATATAAGGCATAAACCCCCACAAATTGAAAGAATGATTTAGAAAACTCACATTCAAAATAGATGCAACTACATTGGTTGTGATAGTGAGAGTTCATCACACTATTTTAATAATAGATGAACTTACAATAGAAAAAGAATAAGAATAAGAAAACTTTATATGTCACTATTCCAAAATGAAAGATAAAGGACTGGGCCAAGGTCTCACATAACCCTAGAAACCTTGACAATGTGCTAGCTTCACCCCAAGACCTGTGGCTGGGACTCCGATGGATAAAACATCTCCTTCCTCAAACTCAAGTAGTAGTATCCCTTGATCATAACCTCCTCTTCTTGAAACACTTCTGACAAAAGTTTTCAAGGAGACCCAAATTGCCACAACAATAGAAGTTATTCTAAGATATGCAATAATATGGATTTGAATGCTCATACCAGCGATAGTAATGGAACACAAGAAAGTGTTCTGACAAACTAGATGTCAGAACCAATGAATATAACTGTATAGAGAATGGTTCCTCCAACATTCACTTCTCTTAAAATGGGGAACATTCAAGAAATCCAACCACAACTAAATACAACCCAAGAACACACTCCACAAAAAATTCCTCATCCACCAACATCTTGAAATAGGTTTCACTAAATGAGAGAACTTATTCTACAATCTATGGGAAAGGACCACAAAAAAAGAGATACTAACTCTTTAAAGTGTTCAACATAAACTTTTGTTGACTGCTAACCCCCCCCCCCCCCCTAGAAAAAAAATCTTGTAACTCTGCCACCTTCCATAACATCACCTCCTCTGGTATAAACCATCAGATGAAGATGAACTTAAAAACATATCATCACTTCCAAAAATGTAAAAATGATGGGAAAAACAATTTACACTAGTCCATGGCAGGACCCTCAACCATACCCATACTAGCCTGAACCTTTGAAACCTCATGATTTCCCAAAAACCTAGTGATATGCTCTACCTCTTCAATACTGTCCACTACGTATAACAAACCTCAATTACCACGATAAACAAGAAACATTAAAGAAGAATATAAACTGGGCATGGCACATCAGAAACCCTTGGGACCTTTCTAGGAAGAATTCCTTGAACAACATGAAAGCAGAAACCAAGACCATCATCAAATCGAAACACTGCTGAATGAAACACCGTGAGATAAGGGAAAACAGCTCAATAGCCACACTAATACAAACATAGTAAAATTTTCCTAATTTAAAACCCTCATTTTCATTTTATTTTCAAAACTACCTTCATAAAGGTGAATGGAAATACTCATAAACAAAACACACATTATAAAATGAAAATCGAATTCCAAAACATTCAAATTCTGAAACCTCACCCACGACATCTTATGAACTATCACATGTGTGTCCATCCATTCTACACACTCCTTCCATGAACAAGTGACCCCCATGAACTTTATGTACATACCATACACACATGTGACCTTTCATAGAAAGTACCAAGGGAGACATATATTTTTCATTTTAAATTTGAACATTCACCGAATTTTCAAACTGACACAATTTCTTCTAAAACCCTTTTTACCATTTTAAAAACCACTTGTAACAAAACAGTTTCCTTTTGAAAATACATTTTAATTTATAAAGTCACCATATCAATTTGATACAATAATAAAGAAATAATTTTCATTTCAAAACCATTTCTATTTTCAGATTACATTCACTTCAAATGGATCCAAATAGAGAACAACTAACAATGAACCATCTGAATAAGCAACTAGTAGTGATGATTAACCCAAAGAAATGGTAGTGATCCATTCCCCAAGTAAGCATCAACAACTAGGATGAGTTTAAACCACGTAATTAGACTCCACACGGGTCACTATTCTATGTGAAATCCCAAAATAACACCGACAATCCTCCATTATCATCCCCTAATCCTTAGAAAAAAATCCATTACAAGAACAAAATTCATAAACTACCCCTAGTAACTCATGTATTTTAAAGAGTTGTGGTGATGAGGGACAATCCCATGACCTACCTCATGATCCACTATAATATAAATCTCTAACTACAAAATATCCCAAATAATAAGGGCCTTCTGTGATACCATTTTCTCATGATCCAACTTGGGTTAACCCTAAATCAGTCACCTGAGTCAGCCATAGCATGGACTAAAGGGAAATAATGATCCCCATGGGCTATAAACTAGTCTCTAGCATCAAAATTAAATAGGTGGGAATGATTTTTCACAGAAATGAAAGAAAAAAAACATGAATAAAAAACTGAAAAATGAAAACATAAACTAGTGGCGATGATAAAATAATTCATACGTACCCCCATTTGACCTCATTGGTCACCACCAAACTCAAAACCAAGTTAACTCCAAGAGCAATCCAAAAATAGTGGAACCTAAAACTAAAAAGATAAAGTAGGTGTTATCACCGAAATGCTAAGTAAGAAATCTAAAGACTAACCATGAAATTCATGTATTTTCCTTTCTCAAAAAATAAATTAATGATATTTTGAAAATACAATTATAAAAATTTTATTTTCACATCTTAGAAAAATATACACTATTTCTTTCCTTTTAAAACCATTTTTCACGTAGTTACAATTTCAAATACCAAATAACATTTTAAAACTAAAATCTGAACATATCGTACCATGTTATGGGGAAAAGTAAACAAGAAAAAAATGTATCAGTAAGAAAATAGTGCATAAAAATACAAAAAAGGGAGTATAAATAGAAATTAACCATGGGTGATCCTAAAAATCCCTAGACAACCCCTAGACATACTTGGTTCGGAACCAGCTACCATTTTATGGTGAATCCCTAAAGATAAAAATCATTGGCCTCCATAAACAGACAAATCCAGGGGAGCATCCCACCTAGACTATCTATGATGCAAGGGATATCAACCCATATAATTGGGTTTGGTCAGCAACAATCACTCGATCCCCGAAAAAATTCCCAAGAACCCATGGTAATAGTAAACTGTGTAAGTTGGAGGCCCTCACATGTGTGACTCACTTTACCTACCGCCTTCACACTTGTCTAACCCAAACATGGACATCGTCTATACAAAAACTAATAGAGTGAAATCCTAGATAGGGAGCCCGCAATATACATATGCATATTTAAAACACTCATTGAAAGTTCCAACTGGGCTGTAATATCATATCAATATCAAAAACATTTTATAAAACACATTGAGTTGCCAACCATTCCATCACATCACAGTGATTCTAAAACATACCTCAAAACATTCATATATTTCAACTAGGATCATACATTTTTTAAACCATGTAGTTTCATAAAATCAACCCATATATCATTTTTAAAAACACATCACCCAATGGGACTTTAATTTAT
Organism: Viscum album; assembly: GCA_963277665.1. Lineage (NCBI taxonomy): Eukaryota > Viridiplantae > Streptophyta > Magnoliopsida > Santalales > Viscaceae > Viscum > Viscum album. The sequence goes on along the minus strand of OY728143.1, from coordinate 173,771,345 downwards.
GATACCAAATGTTTGGGCTAAAAATATTTACAAACTCTTTCCAAAGAAGCCTCAAACACTACCATTATATTTCCAATGCCAAACTGACCTTTTTGAACAAACATTCACCAAGTCATGCATCAAATCCAACCAACCAAACCTCTTAAATTATCATTTTAAACAACTTTTGGAAATCCAACCATGAAACCAACATTATTTAGAAACCAAAAAACCCTATAATGTAACGTGGTTTGTTGATAAACACTAATTAAATTTCCATCTTCATTTGAAGTCACATTCATGTGTGCACATCGTGCAACATTATATAAGCCTATACCTAATGACCCCTACTATGATATACCAAAAACAATCTTTAAAAATCAAATGGACACAAAACCCATTTCAATACATGATTTTCAATCACATACTAAATTTAAAATATCATTTAAACAATCTATAAAAAAGTTTTAATTAGTACAATAATGATTCCCACCAAAAAAACACCTGAAATACTCTTTTGAAATCAAATTCACACCACAAACCTTCCAAAAATATTTACAAACTCTTTCCAAAGAAACCTCAAACACTACCTTTATATTTCCAATGCCAAACTGACCTTGTTGAACCAACATTCACCAAGATATGCATCAAGACCAACCAAGCCAAACCTCTTAAAATATCATTTTTAAGAACTTTTGGAAGTCCAACAAAAAAACCAACATTATTTAGAAACCAAAAAACCCTTTAATGAAACAAGGTTTGTGGATAAACACCATTTAAAGTGCCATATTCATTTGAAGTCTCATGCATGTGTGCACATAATGCACCATTATATATGCCAATACCTAATGAAACCTTCTATGAAATTCTAAAAACCCGCTTTAAAAGTCAAATAGACACCAAACCCATTTCAATACATGATTTTCAATCACCTATTAAATTTAAAAAATCATTTAAACAATCTATAAATAACTTTTAATTAGTACAGTAATGATTCCCACCAAAAACAAACCTGAAATACTCTTTTGAAATCAAATACACTTATTTAAAATGACTAAAGAAGGGTTTTCACATAAATCAAACTCAATGAATAATAAGAAATATATAATAAAACCAAATGCATGATAACACTTTAAAAATATATACTTTCTAATTGAAAACATAAATCATAAAACCTACAAGAATACACAAGAAGACATAATATTTTCATCAAATTATGTTTTGGCACAAAGTCACCTCAAAAACGTTTTTTTACAAATTCAAATAATTTGAAAACACCATATTAAAATAACTATATACTTCATAATGATGTGAATAATATTTTAAATTCATCAAAGTAATATTTAACACCTAATAAAACCCATTTAACAATGACACAAATATAAGTAAACCATGAATTTACTCAAAAAATATTTTTAACAACATCAGAAAACATAAAACACGATTATAAACTAATTAAGTGTAGTGTGAAGCTGAACATAATGTTTGAAAATTAATTATATCATTCAAGAATAAAACAATTTCTTCATAATGTAAAAAATGTAATCTCCCCCCTTGGTGGGGTGCGGGTGTGATGGAACTCTTGGAGGAGGGAGAATACACCATGATGACCAATCCACACACCCTGGACAACAATATAAATCAAGAATCGATTTACTATAAACCCTAGAGTTTGAACTATTCATGCAAGGAAACAGATAGGTAGAAAATCACACAAGAAAGGAAATAGAATAGGGGAGAAGGCCTTACCATAGAGGATTGATGGATTGACTTGTTGAAATCCAGATGAAATCAAAATGTAAGGAGGAGGCCGAGAGGTTCACCACGTGCTATAGACATAGTGACTCAAAGGGTGTCATATGACGAGATATTTCACAATAGGGAAGGTCTTACAATAATAGATCGATCTAAAAGTGGGGAAATATGATAGGTTTCATCATGGATGAGCTCACACAAGAGATGGAGTCGCAAACTTGGAGGAGAGTTGGGGGAGCTGGTCACATTCTTAGGGTAACTAGGAAGGTGTGTGTGATGTATGTAAGGGCGAGGAGAACACGATTAGGTTCTAAAAAAACCTAAACATAACCCCAAATAATGATCATAATCATAATAAAAATCAAAATCAAAATCAAAATCATAATCTTAATAATAATAATAATAATAATAATAATATGAATAATACTAATACTAATAGTATTAGTAAAAATAAAAATAATCCGAATAATATTAATTATTATTATAATATTAACATTATCATTATTATTATTAATCATTATTTTAATTTTATATTATCTTTCTTATTTGATTTTATTTTTCATTATGTTTTCAAAAAATTTATTTATTTTAATTAGTGGGAAATTGCATGGCCACTTGGGCTGACCATACAGTTACTACTAACAGTGCGGTATGCATGCACTGGCCAAAAACCCACCAAAATATCCAAATATAAAATATTTAAAATCAAGTCATAAACCAAAACTTAGACCAAAATATGTGAGTCCTTGAAAATAATAAAAATAAAAGAGTATATGAGGTGGGCATGTGATAGGTTCTATACAGTGGTCCCTATATATTTATCTAACATGACTAATATATTTTTAACTCGGTACTTACCTTTATGTAAGTTGTTCACGTAATTGTAGTTCGGTTCATACCCATAGAAAAATAGTTTACCTAAAGATAGAGTTTCTTTTTCAACGAATGCATCAAGGTATGTTTTATATATATATATATATGATGTTTTATAATAGTTATTATATATTTTAAAACTTGTATAATGGTTATGATTTATTTTAAAATCTTATGTAAATGTCACATCGTAATTACCTATAAATTGTCACGTAAGGGTAGAAGGTGTATACCCTTACATAGGAAAGAGATTCTATGTAAGGGTAACCTATTTATTAAAATGTTTTTAATTATTTAATGGTTTTGATAGCTTACAAAACATTTAAAAATAATATAAAATTTATTCTGGGAATATTTAATTTATGAGGAATTTATGATTTAATTAATTTATTATAAATTATTTATAATTAATAAATTATTTATTTATAAAACATTAATATTACCACAAATTAAATATCAATATTTATAAAACCTTTTAACAAAATATATGTAAATAATTATGATATATAAAAAATTTCTTTATTTAAAAATCATAAGAGATATTTTAAAAAGGTTTATAAATTATGAAATTGGTCAATAATATAAATTATTTGTATTTAAAATTGGGAATTGTTCGTAATTAATTTAAAATAACATTTGAAATTAAATGGGCCATATTTTGATATTATTTACACTACATAAAATTATTTTTTTGATTAATTTGATAAATGTTTAAATAATTATTATGTATATGATATAAGATTTTGTAGAATTATAATATAATAAAAAATAAAATTATAAATTTTATATAAATCATAGAATATCTTAAATTTAAAATTCAAATACCATATAATGATGAATATTCATGAGATCATAATAGAATGTATATAAAATGTGTAAATTCAAGATTATTAGATGTTTGAAATTTTTATGATATAATAATAAAATTTTTATAATTAATTTTTATAATTAATTTTTTTTTAATTTTTCATAAATTTTAATCTCATGATTAAATATTTGAAATTTTTTTTTATTTAACAGCTTATTCTCAACATTATTCAAAATTATAAACTATTTATATTTTGAATGACATATGTTATATTTCAAATTTTAAAATTCTATTATAATAGAGATTTATATTATATTCTAGGTATCATAGTATTTCATCTACTTGAACCATATTTTTTAATTGGAGATTTGATGTTAAATATAGTGTTTGAACATAGTTTTTTTTATATATTTTTACAGTTATATTGAATTTAATTATATCTTGAGTAAATTATCCTGGTTCATGGGACTTGCATTTAGATTACCTACCATCATGGAGGCTTATTCATTGTAAATAAAGGTGAAAAAGGATATCTATATATCGCCTCAGGATTACTCATGTGGAGTTTGTAAATATTAAATAAGTTTATTACTTTACCTTAAATGTTAATGTACATTGAAATATGATGAATTTGATATGTATGATTATTATTGGCATCTAATTTTGTGTGACTAACACAGACTGTGGGTTGTGTAAAGAGTTTTACATCTATATGGTTTGAACATATTTGTTCAGTGGATTTAATATGATTCCAAAATAAATCACTAGAATAATCGATACATAAATGGTAATAACATGAGATAAGATCGTGTGAATAAAATACCCTTAAAATACTATGTGTGTGATTCTTTATAAATCATATCATATCAAAACCTCAACCATTTAATAGGGTCTTATCTATATCAACATGATTACCCCTTGGTTATCTTGTGTAAGGAAATAAATCAACAATATTCTATTTTATCTTATTAGTTTGGTTAGGTTCATCAAAAGTATACATTTTTAGTTCTCATTTATCCTTTTCATGGGGATTTATTTGGGCTTCAGTATTAAGGAAAGACTAATTATTAGGAAATTGGAAGAATAGAGTTGAGTTTATCGATATGATGGACTCGAAAAAGTGTTATCAACTCAATTACCCAAGAGTCACGACTATTATGATTTTAATGATCCCCTACATAAATAATCATGGAATATTTATGTGAATAAACTAGTGTATGTTTTAGTGAAATATGGATCTTTTCCAACTAATAGATATGATGTTTCACAAAAAGGGTCATTATTTTAGTGGGGCCCTATTTTGTAAATTTCCTTATTAAATATTATAACATGATACCCATATGATAAAATATTTTTTTTATTGAATAACTTCATCATCATCAAACTAAACATTGTTGTTAATCCTTGAAATTATAAGATTAATGTAAGATACTCATATGACTCGAAACATGAGAAAAGTTACTAAGAAATATATGTGATTTAATAAAAGATATTAAGGAATACTCTATCAGTTAATGCAGTTCCTTACACAATTTCCGAGAGTCAAAATTATTTAACATGTGAATTGGGATTCTTCTATATGCAAAATGATACACCATAAGATTCAAATAAATTATATAAAAAATTATTTCAGTTATTTTAGATTGATTTTCTCAATATGATTCTATATTCAAAATTATATTAAATATGTTTGAATGTATTAAAAAAAAGAGAATACTAATGGTATCATTAATGTATTATTAGTAATATAATTAAATTATATTGTTTCGATAGATATATTATATCAATTGTATGATTTACAAGTTCTTTAAATATTTAGAATGTTAGGAAAAGAAAATAATTCAATATTTGAGCTCGATGTAATATAACAATTTACTTATTGGAACGATAACATTGATGTTTTAAGCTTAGACTTAATTATTATAAGATGTGTATTTTATCTCATTTTTCAATAGAAAATAAATTGAAAAAAATTATTGTTTAAAAAATTTAATACGGGTTTTAAGACACGTAAGATACGATTTTTTTAATTCCATAACATGACTGAATGGGAGATTAAAATGGCTTGTTCTCGTTCATTAAATCATTGTATTTACATTTATATAAATTTTATTAATGTATAATTAAATTCAAGAAATTATTACACAATATTCTCAATTTTATGGTAATATATATGAATTGGGTATATAATGTCTCGGTTCTAAGTGTTGTACGGTTCATACATGCGGGTAAAACTTCAAATCATAAGATGAATTTTTTTGAAATGGTAAAAAATTTATACTAAAGATGATAGTCAAGGTGATTAAAACCAAGACATTATATGGAGGAGGATTAATAATTCCATACGATGGGTTAAGAGGATTCCTAAATGAGTTTTAAGAGACACTATGAAATTTCCATGTCTATTATTAAGATTATGAAAATAAATAAATTAATTATCAAGGGTATCTTATACAAAATGTATATTTTAAAAGTGTTTCAGAGATAATGAAGATCAAAATCAGGGGAATAATTAATAGAACTTGTAGTTTTAAGTCAAATTATAAAGCTTAGAGTTCTTATAAAAAGTATTTAATTTTTAACAAATTTTCCTAGCATGGATAATTCTATGTAATAGATGTGTATCTTCATCTTATTTCTCTTATATGACTATACAATTTTTTTGCAAAAAAAAAAGATTTTATATATTCATTATGATATTATTAACAAAATACACATGGATTAAGTTTCATCAGATTCTAAAATATATTTTGGGAAGATGTTAAGGGGAAAATGATTTATTAATAAAAAATTATTTACCCAAATGTTTGTTAAAGGTTAAGGGAATTTGTTCCCACCTCCCATTAATTATATATTTTAATAAAATATTATTTTGGAAAATAAAAATACTAAAAACATATAGACAGTAATATAGAATATAGAAACAATATTTTATTGGTTAAATATTAATAACAAAATGAAATAAATGTTATCTATTAAAAAAAGTAATTTTTTATCTTAGAAAGATATTTTGAAACAAATGTAGTGACTAAAATTCTAGTGCAATTATGTTTGGAATTATATAAGTTCAAATTTAACAAATGAAGGTTGATATCAGCCTAAGAATAATGTCATTTTACAATTAATATCCTAAAATATTTTAGCATATGTGATGGTAAAGATAAATTTAATGGCCTACATTTAGTTTCCATTATAAGTTAATATCACTATTTACTTAAGGATTATACTATTCTAATTACAATTTAAATTACACTTGATATAAAAAAATAGATTATGAAAAGTATGTAAATAATAATTTAAAATATTACATTAGTTAGCATGATAAAGTAAATATCATTTTTTTAAAAGGGATTCAGATGTACATGCAAAAATTAATAGAAGTACTTAAAATTTTTAAGGAAATATATTTATTGAATAAGTTTACAAAGATGTTGCTAATGTCCCTAGAAAGTGTTTTGAGGTGACTTTTTTTATAAATCATAAAAAAAATTTATAATGATTTTAAAAGGTTTGATTGGGTTCAAAGAGTTGAGTAGTTAGAAATTAGATTCCTAAATCTCTACATTATTCAAAATATATTTATTTATATAATATTATTGCTATTGATTTTAGTGGGCTTCTTTTTCCAGATGGTCACATAGTGATGTGAGAAAAAATAAATACAACGTAATGTGTTAACAAAACTCGGAAAGTGTAGAAAATGTATTGATGATCTATTAGTTTATCATATATGATATGATAAATCAAAATTTATATTGGGTTTGTTAAATATTCTTAAAATGGTTTAAGAATATAAAATTTATTGTATAAAAGGTAAATATATACATTATCATTTTTTCATATTGGTTCCATGAATATATATTGATATACATTTCATTAAATGTGTTGATAAATAAAAAATAAAATTGAAACCTTGTGTTATTCTAATTGCTGTTCACCACTAAATATTATATGTTACGAGGAAATATTACGGTTAGCGAGAATTGTATTCATGTATAGAGATACATAATTTTCTCATGAGGCACAAAAATGTGTTCTTGTGTACTAGAGGACACACTAGTTTTACCTCATGGATTTTGAAAGAAAATTTAAATGGTATACTAGTGATGTATGGTTTATTTTTGATCCCCCATTACCTAATACTGAAAATATTGTAAGAACCCGTTTTTTGCTGCGAAAGACTTTTGAATATTCTTGATATTATTCCAGAGAAGCCCCTTTAGATGGCGTGCGATTCTGAGCCCCAATGTGGAGGGAATTAAATTTTCAGTATGTTCACAATGGGAATGCCAAATAAATGAGATAAATCCTAAACGGTGCTTCAGATCCTAAATCTGAGTGTACAGATGGGTCTGAAACGGGGTGTTTACCTTAGGAATGACATAAAACATGTCAGTGCGGGACGTTTGGACCCCTTGCTCGCTATCAGAGCGTGGAATAGATAAATTAAATAAATAATTTATTCTTTTAACAGCTTAACTTAAATATCTCTTAAACGGTGGCTTGGATTGGAAAACTGAGGGCACTGTTGAGTTTAGAGCGTGTCGTTTACCCTAGGTGGGGTGTAAGTTTTGCAAGCGCAGGCCGTCATTGAAAAATGGCCCCGGGGGAATTTTCAAAATTTGGTGGCCTCGGGGGTTGAGTTTCATAACATTTTAATGGGGCCTCAGATTAAAATTCTGAGACCGCCGTTGTGCGTGAGAGGTGGCGTTTGGCCTAGGGGATGCTAAATCTCGACCCCGCCGAAAGTTCGGGTTTAGGTCGACGGGCGGGTGGTTAAGTGTGTTTCTATTTAAAAACATAACCACCCCCCCCCCCAATCTCCCCCTATGTCCACCCCCCCAGAAGGAGCTCTGAAGGAGGAACTCCTCCCCTCCAACTCTCTGGTGAGGCGAGACACATCCGGCGAACCCTTGCAAAGCTTCGGGTGAAGCCCATCGAGGTAGGAGGTTACATTTGCGTTTTTTATTCCACATTTATATTTGATCTCGTTTATTTGCATAAAATATTTGTTTGATCATTGAATAAAGCACATGGTAGTGTAGTATAAATTTTGGTCTTTCCAATTCATCTTTCGGAATTGAAATCCGAGTTCGGAGCAGGGCGCAATCATTCAACAATGTTTGCGGGTTTTGGGGTTTTCCCGGTGGGTTTTTTCTGTCCGGCGAGCTTCGGCGCGGCGGTAGCTTGGTTCCAGCGGGCTTCGGCAGCGGATCCAGGCGATCTTCGGCATGAGATGTATTCAACAGAGTGCCGACGTGAAGTGGATCTGGCCGCGCGAGGTGGCGGCTCCAGGCACCGAGGCCCAGCCGCCAGGGCGCTGCGACCGCGAGGTCGCGGCGTGTGACCCCGAGCGAGAACAAGACCCACGAGGCGTGGGTCGTCAAGCGGAAGGCGCGAACAGACCTCATGACCGGTTCACGCGTAGAACACGAGTAGACAGTCGGTCTGCACGGCTATGCTATGGGTCGACGCTGTGAGCCGTGCTGGCCGGGCGGACCGGCGCAGGCCGGGCGGACCGACCGATCCAGGCCGGTCAAGCCCATGTGGCTTTTCACCCTCAACTTCGGACGCCCAAAATTTTCATTACAGGTGTCCGTTTTGCATGCTGTCTACGGTAGTGTACTCAAGATGTCAAGCAGGTCTTTTTGAGATGGTTTCGAGGAATTTTAATTCCCGAAACGTGTGGCCTCGGAGGCACGACACATCTTTAAGTGGAATGTCGTTTTCTCCAGGGGTTCTTGTTTTGGGCGGAATGAACACATCCAGGGTCAATTTTGAGCACCGTCAGCGGCGTTGCAACCCTGGCATCGAGGCAGAGCATTCCGGGGTGGTTTCAGGCATTGAAACCGGAGCTGAGGAATGTGCCCCATGGCCCATCACTAGTGCAGAAAACGTTTTTTACGTCACCATTTTTTACGTCGGTTATATAAAACCGACGTCATAATATGTAAAACGAGGTTTTTTACGTCGGTTATTTATTAACCGACGTAAATATTTGTATTCGGTACACCTTTAACGTCGGTTATAATAATAACCGACGTTATTAATCGCGCGGCTTTGTTTTTTACGTCGGTTATAACAATAACCGACGTAAAAAATGCGGTTTCCGAAGGCCTTTTTACGTCGGTTATTGAATAACCGACGTAACAAACGCGGTTTTCGAAGGCTTTTTTACGTCGGTTATAAAATAACCGACGTAAATAAAGAATCCGCAGATGTTTATTTACGTCGGTTATTCCATAACCGACGTAAAAAACGCGGATTTTGAGCCCTTTATAACGTCGGTTATAAACTAACCGACGTAACAAATGAATCGGAGGAAGGTTTTGACGTCGGTTATTGAAATAACCGACGTTATAAATGTTTTTAAAACAATTATCACGTCGGTTATTGAATAACCGACGTGATAACTCATTTAAAAATTTACCCAGACCCGTGGATTGTCATTCGCGGGTTTACCTTCGACAGTCGCGACTCGTCTCTCTCGCGCGTAAACCCGAATCGGCTCGTCCATTTCGTTGGTTTAGATTCGTTTTGCGATCATCGTTTCTCATATTTAATATCCTCAGATCAATCATCTAAACTCGCAGCACTCAGGTAATCCTCCCACTCGTTCGTTTTTTTTCGCGGATAGTATATATATATGTGTTGTGATTTTTTTGTTGAAACTAGCTAAGATTCTTCGATTGCGAACCCTTTTAACTCGTTTTGGCACCATAATCTTATTTATCATCCCTAAATCTATTTGTTCGACTAGCAATATTGAGTAATTTTATGATTTCACTAATTTTTCATCGTTTTCTATAAATCCCCGAGAGGGTTGGGGCGTGTCCATTTGGATGGGTTGCCCTTTTACAGTTGTTACTACTTTATTCACACACAACCATGGCATAGGTGCATGGATTTGGGGTCGGGGGGTGTCCAGGGGGGTTTACAATGGGGTGGGTGGGTGTGGGGGGCTGTCCAAGGGTGTGGGTGGGTGTTGGGGGGTGTCCAGGGGGGTGTCCAAGGGGGTAGGGGGTGGGGGTGGTGTTTAGGAGGGGTGGGGCGCTGTCCAGAGGGTTGGGGGTGTCCAGGGGGGTGTCCAAGCAGTTCGGGGGTGGGGGGTTGTGTCCAGGAGGGGTGGGGGTGCTTTCTAGAGGGGTTGGGGGCTGTCCAGAGGGGTTGGTGGGTGTCCAGGGTGGTGTCCAAGGGGATGGGTGGGTGTGGGGGGCTGTCCAAGGGGGTGGCGGCCTGTCCAGAGGGGTCGGTGGGGTGTCCAGGGGGGTGTCCAAGGGGGTGGATGGGTGTGGGGGGCTGTCCAAGTGGGTGGCGGCCTCTCCAGAGGGTATTTGGGGTTGTCCGGGTGGGTGGGGGGGCTGTCCAGAGGGTTGGGGGATGTCCAGGGGGTGTCCAAGGGGGTAGGGGGTGGGGGTGGTGTCCAGGAGGGTCGGGGGGCTGTCCAGGGGGGTTTACAAGGGGGTGGGTGGGTGTGGGGGGCTGTCCAAAGGTGTGGGTGGGTGTTGGGGGGTGTCCAGGGGGGTGTCCAAGGGGGTAGGGGGTGGGTGGTGGTGTTTAGGAGGGGTGGGGGGCTGTCCAGAGGGTTGGGGGGTGTCCAGGGGGGTGTCCAAGCAGGTCGGGGGTGGGGGGTTGTGTCCAGGAGGGGTGGGGGTGCTTTCTAGAGGGGTCGGGGGCTGCCCAGAGGGGTCGGGGGGTGTCCAGGGTGGTGTCCAAGGGGATGGGTGGGTGTGGGGGGCTGTCCAAGGGGGTGGCGGCCTGTCCAGAGGGGTCGGTGGGGTGTCCAGGGGGGGTGTCCAAGGGGGTGGATGGGTGTGGGGGCTGTCCAAGGGGGTGGATGGGTGTGGGGGGCTGTCCAAGTGGGTGGAGGCCTCTCCAGAGGGTATTTGGGGTTGTCCGGGTGGGTGGGGGGGCTGCCCAGAGGGTTGGGGGGTGTCCAGGGGGGTTTACACATCGATTTGTTTTATATTTCAAAATTGTTTACATTCAAATTATGATTTTTTTCATATAAAAATATATTTGTCTTATCTAAAAAATATATATATTTTTGCTATTTGTTATAGGTAATAATGAGTCGAAGTTGGATTACGGCACATCGAATGAGCAATGAATATGAGGAAGGTGTTGATGCCTTTTCGGAATTTTCTAAACGAAATGTTCCAAGTAGTGACATTTTTTTCTGTCCATGCCTGAAATATCTGAATATGAAGAAGATGAAAAGTAGAGAGATAAAAGATCATCTGATTTGTCATGGTTTCAATCCGAGTTACAACCCTTGGATTTGGCATGGCGAAACTGGACAGAATGTCACTGATGGTAATGAATCGCAAGATGGTAACTCCGATGGAATTGAAGAAATGATTCGCGATATTGTAGCAGAACAAATTGAGATAGAACCGACAGTTGCACGTCTATATGGTGATGCTGAAAAACCATTATATCCTGGTTGTACAGATTTTACGGTTTTGTCGGCGGTGTTAAGATTGATTAACCTGAAGGCGAAACATGGATGGAGTGACAGAAGTTTTACAGAGCTGCTACAATTGATGAAATACATTCTTCCAAAAGATAACGATCTTCCAGATTCACATTATAAGGCCAAAAAAATATTATGCCCGATGGGATTGGGATACAGGAAAATACATGTCTGTCCGAATGACTGCATTATATATAGGAAGGAATAATGAGGGAAAGGGGATTCGTGGCTTGAAAGTCAAATCACTGTCAGCTGAACATATGAAGAAGTTAGAATCATACATCTTGAATAACATAGCTGATGTTCAACCGTATATCACATTGCATATTAATGAGTTGAAACAATGTCATCCAAAGAAGAAAGAAATGTGGATTTTGAATGAGCACAACAAAACTTTTTTGCCATGGTTTAAAAAGACCTTGCTTGGTAGATCAGATGTATCAGAGACATTAAAATGGATAGTGGGTGGTCCATCTTTAAATGTGATAACATGGTCCGCTTATGACATTAATGGCTATACATTTCATACGAAAGCTCAGGACAACAGAAGTGCAGTTCAGAATAGTGGTGTATTGGTGTTTGCAGAAGCAATGCATTTTTCGAGTGCTAAGGACAGAAACCCAATTTCGGCATCAACTGCATATTATGGAGTGATTGAAGACATATGGGAGGCTGATTACTTTAAAATTAAAGTTCCCGTTTTTAACTGTAAATGGTTTATCGGTAACAACAGTGTCAGACACGATGAATTTGGAATGACACTTGTTAATCTGAATAGATTGGAAGACACAGCTGATTCTTTTATAATGGCAACACATGCCAAACAAATTTTCTATGTAGTAGATCAGTCAGATATGCAGTGGGCTGTTGTTTTACAAGGGAAAAACCAATATGTTGGTTAGGATGAATTTGATGAAGATGCTGATTTATGTGATATCCCTACTTCCATGGAAAGATTAACAGAACATAATGATGAGTATGTTGAAGACATGGTTTGTGCCATAAGGAACGATCACGACGAAGGAATTTGGGAAAACAATCCAATTGTACATTCCTAAAATTACTGGTAACACAAGTTTATTTCTTGTTTACATTTAGTTTTTTCATATAATGTTAGATACTGTAAATTTTTTAGTTATTAAAACATGTATCAAACCAAAACGATAAAACAATAAAAAACGTAAAGAGGAGAAGTCCTGGGGGCACCGGCTGGCCGGTGGTGGATCACCTGTTGGCCGGTGGTCCAGAACAAAGCTCTTTCTGGTCCACCGGCCGGCCGGTGGACCAGACAGAGCCTCCCTCTCTATCTGGATCACCAGCGGTCGGCCGGTGTTGAACCAGTGGCCGGCCGGCCGGTGGACCAGACAGAGAGCCTTCCTCTCTGTCTGGATCACCAGCGGCAGGCCGATGCTGAGCCAGCGGCCGGCCGGTGGTCCAGACAGAGAGGAAGGCTCTCTGTCTGGTCCACCGGCCGGCCGGTGGTGAGCCAGCGGCCGGCCGGTGGCCCCAGGCAGTGGGCAAGTCTACTGCCTGGGTCCTCCGGCTGGCCGGTGTGCTCACACCGGCGGACCGGTGGACTCAGTGAGTCCACGTTTCAGCTTTCTTGGGCCAACACTTTGGCAACCTTTTGCCTGTGTTTACCATGTTTATCATTGTTTAACATGCATACCATATTACCAATGTTTACTATTATGTAATTTAGTACACTTTTCTATTTGTGAACTAATGTTTGTTTTTTTGATTTGAAGGAAAATGACAGATCAATCAGTTGATCAGCCACATGATTCTGGAGATGAGCATATTGGTCATACATCTGGGGAGGAACATTCACATGCTCCTATTACGAAAAAGAGTTCAAAGGTTGGTAAGCGTGGGTGCACACGTTTACCAAAATTATCACTTGCCCGTACGAAGGAGGAGAGGATAGTCGTGGAGTTTGATGATGATGATCTTCCTAGAGGTCCAAATGCTAAAGATTTTAAGGGTTTTGTAGCAACTCAGGCTAAGAGCAAAGTAAGCATTCTCTATGATGATTGGAGAAGTGTGGATAAGGCGATAATTTCTCAGCTGTGGGAGACCATTTTGGTAAGATATTTTTCTATTGTTTGACTGTTCTTTAAATGTTTCTAGTATATATAATATTTTTAACCTCTTTTTTATCAGATGACATTTGATATTCCTGACACTGGAGGAGTCAGGAAGAAATGCTTATCGTTGGCTGCTAGGAGATGGAGGTATTTCAAATCAACCCTCTCATCTGATTTCATTTATGGTCATAGGAGTCGTGAGAATCCATGTCGTATATATTTTTTTATAGATGAAGACACATGGAGACAATTTTTTGAAAGTAGAAGAAAAGAATCATTTTTGGTAAGGGCAATGTAAACTTTTATAAGCTTTCTTATATAAATGATCTTATTATTGTTTTTTTAATGATTACTTATTCTTAATTTACAGCAAACAAGGAAAGCTCATCAAGAGATCCAATCTAAAAATGTATACCCTCATAGTTTATCTCGGGGAGGGTATGCATTATTGGAAGAACAAATGATGGCAGAAAAATTTCAACAACTAAGAGCTGAGTCGTCAAGCTCTGGAGAGGTGGCCCCTCCATCCCCTCCATCTAGACATGAGAAATGGAAAAGAGATCGGAAGGGCAAAAAAGGACAATATCTTTCGGAAGAATCGAGACTCGTAGTTGAGAGGATTGTAAGATATCTATTTTATTTATTTAAGTTTACTATTTTCGTCATATATTTCCAATAATTATAGAAATGTTCAATTAATTATTACAGGACTCTCTTGAGGAGCAGAGTTCACATGGGACATTTACACCATCTGGGAGGGAAGATATTTTATCTGTGGCATTGGGAAAGCCCGAACATCCTGGCCGTGTAAGAGGATATCCGACAGGTGTATCGGTAAGAAAAGTGTTGCCACGTTCCTCAACTTCTAACGTTGAGGGAGTTTATAAAAAAAATAGAATCCTTGGAGGCTGAAGTCCATAATATTAATGCGACAATGGAGGACAAGATTAGAGCATCGGTGCTGTTAATGTTTGCAGACTTGCAAAGACAATTTCAGGGTGCAGCTCCCACTCCACCTCTCCCAGTAGCTCCCACTCCCCCACCTTAGCCTGCGGACCCCATTTTTGATCCTCCTCCTCCGCCGCAGCTACCTACTTATTGTGAGTTGTATGTTGATGATCCTCAACATCATATAGTTGCATATGGGATGGTATATTGTATAGGAGATACAGTTCATCATCAACAGTTAGAGGTAGAGAATCATAGGGTCACTGTACAGGATATTATAGATAGATCAGCTCGGATACCATTACCTACAGATGAGGTGACGACAGTTGGACATAGTATCGGCCATTTTTTACTTTGGCCATCCAGACTTCTTCGACTCATTACCATAGAGGTATGGATGTTATATCTTTTATTTTATATTTTTATTAATGTTTTATCATTTGAAAACTAATATATTTTTCAATTTATTTTTACAGGAATACTTCAAAGGTAAAGAAATACTGTATAGACAACAACAAAGACAGATAGCTATGACATCAGATGCAGATACTAGCAGTCTTGACAAATTGTCAAGATATTCAAATTTGTTGGCGGATCATTATGACTCTACAATGGAAGCTCATGTCTGTGGACGTGAACTATGTGTGGGGATTATGAAAACTGATATCATGGAGTTTGTCACTGGAGATAAGTTGGGCATCAACGTGGTGCAAATTTTTATCATGTAAGTCTTAACACCTTTTCCTTGCGTTATATTTATTAAAAATGTATACTTATGTCTGCTTTGTATTAGGTATCTGTATAAAATTTGTGAGAGGAATGAGCTGACAGATGTATATGGATTCGTGGACCCACAATTGATTTCCCCTGAAGCATGTGCATTGGATGAGGAACAAAGAATGCTTTATATTGCTGATAGATTTGAAAAGAATGTAATCACACAGTGTTGGATGATGCCTTTTTGTGAGAGGTATGAAACACATCCCTCCCAAAGAGTTAATTATCTTTTAACATAAAAAACCACTAACGTTAAATTTCCTTTTATCAGGGATCATTGGATGTTAGGGGTTTTTTGCCCTAGGGAGAAAACACTTTATTGGATATGCTCTCTCCATGATGATGTGCGAGAAAGTTTTAAGAATATATTGGAAACGTAAGTTTCAATTTCACAATAGTTTTATATATTATAATGAATTTTAAATTTACCCCATTCATATTATTTTCTAACAGGGCATGGGTCCACTTTCGAAAAAGCGCAAAGAAAAGGAATTTCAAGATCAAATATGTACATGCGAAGGTAAATATCCATTTATAATTTGTACATTTTGATTTATTACATAAAAATAATATATTGAATTTACACTCATTCAAACAGAAATGTCATGAGCAACAAGGCATCATCGAATGCGGATATTACATGTTAAGATTTATGTATGAAATAATAACAACTGGGACAGTTCTGAGTTTTGACCTGGTAAGATTTCCTCTTTCTCATAATATTTCAATTTGATTTATTCATTATACACGTTGACTACTATCCTTTTCCTTTGTAGCTTTTTGATGACCCTCAACCCTTTACTGCTGAAGATATCAAACACTTACAAGTGGAGTGGTCAAATTATTTTACAGGTTTGATTGACTTTTAGTTGTTTGTAATGAAAAATGTAATTTTGAATATTGTCAATGTAATTGTGTATTTCGTAGTCGTTTAGGTTGGATTTAGTTTTTTTTGAAGTTGACAGTGTAAGTTTTGAATGTTATATAAGTGAATGTTTAATTTTTCTCTACTTCTTGTTTTGGTCTACTGTTGATGGTTTTTCTGGTCTGGATTTTGGTATGGGGGGAGAGGTTCCAAGGGGGTGGGTGGGTGTTTGGGGGGTGTCCAAGGTGTGTTTGGGGCTGTCCAAGGGATATAGGAGGGGTGTTTGGGGCTGTCCAAGGGGATGGGGGGGGGGGGGGTTTCCAAGGGGTAGGGGGGTTTCCAAGGGGTCGGGGGGGGGTGTCCAGGGGGTGGGGGGGTGTCCAAGGGGTGGGGGGTGTCCAAGGGGTGGGGGGGTGTCCAAGGGGTGTTCGGGGGGTGTAAATGAGGGTGGGGGGGCTGTCGAAGGGGTGGGGGTGTCCAAGGGGTGGGGGGGTGTCCAAGGGATATGGGAGTGGTGTCCAAGGTGTCTGGGAGTTCTGTCCAAGGGGCCGGTTGGGTGTAAAGGAGGTTGGGGGGGCTGTCCAAGGGGTGGGGGGGGGGTGTCCAAGGGGTGGGGGGTGTCCAAGGGATATGGGAGTGGTGTCCAAGGTGTCTGGGAGTTCTGTCCAAGGGGCCGGTTGGGTGTAAATGAGGGTGGGGGGCTGTCCAAGGGGTGGGGGGGGGGTGTCCAAGGGATATGGGAGTGGTGTCCAAGGTGTCTGGGAGTTCTGTCCAAGGGGCCGGTTGGGTGTAAATGAGGGTGGGGGGCTGTCCAAGGGGTGGGGGGTGTCCAAGGGATATGGGAGGGGTGTCCAAGGGGTCTGGGAGGGCTGTCAAGGTGTGGGGGGGGGGTGTCCAATGGGTGTTTGAGGCTGTACTAGGGGTCGTGGGGGTGTAAATGAGGGTGGGGGGGGGGCTGTCCAAGGGGTGGGGGGTGTCCAAGGGTTGTGGTGGGGCTCCAATGTGGTGGGAGAGGGCTGGCCAGGTTGTTAGGTGGGTATAGATGAGGGTGGGGTTCAGTTGGGGCTTGGGGGAGGGCTGGCATTGTTATTTTTGTTTGGTTTCTGGTTGCTTTTTGGTGAGAGCAGTGCAATTATTTAAAAATAATAATTTTCTTTCACGTCGGTTATTTTATAACCGACGTGGTAAATAAATCGCCAGGGGTTTATCACGTCGGGTTTTTCTAGAACCGACGTGATAAACCGTTCCCGGGGATTTTATCACGTCGGTTCTTA
Organism: Viscum album; assembly: GCA_963277665.1. NCBI lineage: Eukaryota > Viridiplantae > Streptophyta > Magnoliopsida > Santalales > Viscaceae > Viscum > Viscum album. The sequence goes on along the minus strand of OY728143.1, from coordinate 173,753,503 downwards.
ATATAACCGACGTGCTAAAAGGCCTGGGAATCGATTTACCACGTCGGTTATTGGATAACCGACGTGCTAAAACGTTTCCCAGGCCTTTTTAGCACGTCGGTTTCTTAAATAACCGACGTGATAATAGGCCTGGGAAGGGTTTATCACGTCGGTTATGTCATAACCGACGGGATAAACGATATCCCAGGCGTTTTATCACGTCGGTTTAGGGAATAACCGACGTGATAAAGCCCCCCCGCGCATATTTATCACGTCGGTTATTATATGAACCGACGTGATAACCACCGTGATGTTAGGGATATTACGTCGGGTTTTAAATAACCGACGTAAAAAACGTTATTTATAACGTCGTCCGTATTAACGTCTCCTTAAAACCGACGTAAATAATAAAAAATAACCGACATAAAAAATGTTTTCTGCACTAGTGCATCTTTCGAGCTGCGTGTAGCGCTTCACAACTTTTTAATCAGACGTCCGTTCGGGGTGTGTGATCAGTCATTTTTGGGTGTTTTTTCGAGGGCAATGCAATGGTGCAATCCGCCTGTTTTAATTCCGCATGATGGTGCAGGCCCTGCGAGGGATGCTTTGGGTGTTGATGGTGATTTACAGCTTTTTCACTGGGTGTCTGTTTTGGATATGTTAATAGTCAATCTTGTGTAATTTTTTGAGAGGATCACAATGGTGCGATCCGTTCATGGCTCTTTGGGACTGGGATGTAGGTCCCACGTATCACCGCTCGTGTGCGGTGTGCCGGAATGCATCTTTTTCTCTAGACATCTATTGCAAAAAAGCAAGCAGTCTTTTTTTACATATCATTCTGAGGAGATCGAGATGGTGCGATGCGCCGGACTATTTTCGGGGTTGAGGCTCGGGACAACGGGACGTTGTTCGGGCATAAAGCGGTGTTGGAGACTTTTCTGTCGGTTATATGTTGGAGGTGAGTCAGTAGTCAATATCGCGTGTTTTTTCATGAGGATTACAATGGTGTAATATGTTCAGGTGTGCAGAGCCTCTTGCGTGACCTTATTAAATGTGGAAATGTGAAGGGTGCTCCGGTGGTGGTTCTTCTTGCTGTGTTCAGGAGCGAACACTTTGTGTGAGATCGCGTGAACTCCCATGTGAGTGAAGTAAATGTTTCAAGATATGTAGTTTGTCGTGCCTGGGCCAATGAGGTGGCATGTTGGATTTGTTATGTTTACGCCCTTCGCGTTGACGTGGGGTGTTGTGTGCACGATAGCCTTTGTCCTGGAATGTGAATAGTATAACAGTATATGGGAAAACATGGAGGTACATGTTGTTGTTTTTACTTGAGAACGTCTGTGCACTCGGTTGGGGTTGACTTGGGTCCACACATCGTGTGGGACCCATGTGAATGCTATGTTCTTCATTGCGTACCTCTGATCACTCACGCTGTAGAGGGACCCTCTTTTCTCATTTGTTGACCAGCATGTTTGAGTTTTTCCCTTGGTACTATTCTCGTTTGTTGACCAGTAGAGTTGAGTTTTTCCCCTGGTCCTGCTCTCGTCTGTTTACCAGCAAGGTTGAGTTTTTCCCGTGGTCCAGCTCTTGTTTTTTGACTAACAAGGTTGAGTTTTCCCCTGGTCCTGTTCTCATTTTTTGACAAGAAGGGTTGAGTTTTCCCCTGGTCATGTTCTCATTTGGCCAGCAGAGATGGTTTGGTTCCGCTGTTTCTTCAGCTGTGAGGGGTTTCAGTATCGTGCCCCTTTCATCGGACTGTGGCACCATTTGCGACTATTTTTGCTCGTACTGTGTGTGTTTTTTTCCACTTTCTCGGATGATTTGTCTCTGTTTTCTTCGATATTGACTCAACGGATTGGAGCGTGATTTCCCTGAGAGGCCCGGGGAGTTTCTCACATTCCTTCGTGTTACCTGGTAGAGTTCTTGTGGAATCGGTGTGACCAACACTTTACGTGGGCACCGATCCTCTACCCAGGAGGTTGTTTCCAGTAGGGCTGGCTAGGAGGTTGTTTTCAGTATGGTTTTCCAGGGGGGTACCATCCAGTAGGGATGGCCAGTGGGTTACCATGCAGCAGGGGTGGCCAGTACAGTGGTGTTCACTGAGAAGTACCATCCAGCAGGGATGGCCAGAGTGGTTCCGCGTTTACCCACAACAGGGCTGGGAAGTGGTCCCCGATGATGGTTTTACCTCCAGCTGGGCTGGGAAGTGGTCCCTGATTCCGAGTTTACTTCTAGATTGGCTGGGATGTGGTCCTCGATGATGGTTCTGAGCCTCCCTCTAGTGGAGTACCATTTTACGGGACTGGGCATTGGGATTCGTCGACGAATTTAGCCGGGTCTCCATCCAGTGTATTACCATATTACGGGACTGGGCAGTGTGGCACCCTTCGACTCTTGCCAGGTCTCCCTCTAGTGGGAACCCGTCGACGTCCAGGGATCACCCTCTAGCGGGGCTGGGCAGGGGGTCGCCTATCGACTTTGAGGATACCTCTCGACTGCGGGGTAGTGACGAGGTGTGGTTTGATGTTCCCCCAGAACTCTCAAATACGAGGGTTTATTTCCCCACCGAGATGCGTCTTTGTGACGCAAGATAAAACTGTGCGGGAGAGTCAGTGCCACCCAAAGCCGATAGTTTCGAGGTGCGGTGATTTGAGCCCCTTGACATGTAGTTTGAGGCAGACGTGCGGGATGCTGGGCATCAATGATGTTTACTTCTAAGACTATTCGCTACTCACTTTCCTGGGAAGAGCTACAGGACGGAGATCCCCTTACAATCTTGTTCGCGTTTCTTGACAAAGCGTATATATATGTATCTACCGGGTTCTAGTACCCACTTCTTGGGTTTGGTTACTCTCTTTCCCAGAGAGGCGAAGAAGACCGGGGTATGCCACTTGCTTTCTGTGTCTAGATTCTCGTGGTTGGACGAGTCGACTCTCCTGTTATAGGTAGCGAAGAATTGACGGGATGTTTATATTCTCACCATTTCTAGCTCCTTGTGTCTGGATGAGTCTACCTTCTTTCCTCTTGTTGGGTTGAGCTGGACTTTCTACTGTACTCATTACTGCACTCCTTATTTTACTCCTTTACATTTCCAAGTTCGCTCCACTGCTCACACTTTGGTACCTCCTTTGTTTCTCCCTCGAGCCTTCGGGGTATCCTATTGAGTATTTTTATACTCACCCCTACTTGGGATTTTCCCGCACATGGTGTGCACTTACAGACGACGGACAGGTTGGTCATGACTTCAATGTATCTTAGGAGTTCGGGAGCTTGGATAGTGTGCAGTGGTCGTAGTCAGGTTCTAGGTGGGGGACCCTTCTAGCTGTTTTTCTTTTGTTTACCTATTTCCGGTTTGTGGAACCTTTTCTAGTTGGGAGTGTGTTTTTCCCCTTTCCTTTTAAGTTTACTTTCAGCACTTGCTTTGTACTGATTAGAGGTCTATGCACTTTTGGTGGTTTATTTATAGCAGTTTCTACTTTTTTTTCGTTTTACTCTTCAATTTTTCATTGATTGTGCTGCGTGTGTGTGTAAAGGTACTTAAGAAAAGGCCTCCCTGAGATGTTGTGCCTTCGGTGCTAGTCGCCAGCCCCTGGCCTATGAAGGCGGGCTTGGGGTAGTTGTGGCTCAAGCCCGAGTAGGGTCGGGTCATGAGAGATATACTGAGAATAAAACCTTCACACTTTTATACCATACTTAAACAATTCATTATATTTACATAGCTAATCATGGGATGGTTGGGTATGTTGTTGGTCATGTTGTTAGTTAGAGAAAAACCAAGGTGGTATTTCTCTTCATATATGATGGGAGTGATATTTGGTCCCTAAATTGGAATAGAATAAGGAAGTGTGTAAAAAACCTAAATTTGATATATATGATTGGATGAGGAACACATGATATTCTTATCCATAAGGGTGAATGAAATGTGAAGTATTTACTAAACAGTTTAGTCTATACTCTAATAAACAAGAATAGATGAGTTTTCTATATGGGATTAACATAATATGTGTCGCATGGTCACTTGATGTCTTAGAAAAATGAAAAATATGAGAATTTATGTATTAATATGATATGTATATGTGGGAACAAGTATAGAGGTACATTTTTTTAATAGTGGTCATATTAGATCCCTCTGAAACTTTAGTAGTACAGAAAGATTTCTAGAGGCCTCTCTTTTATTACATATATAGAACCTGAGATTCATGTTTATTTTCAACACTATAAAGTTCAATGGGGTTACAATTTAATTTTTATTTAATGGGTAATGAGTTTGACTCATACATCCAATTCAAAAGTATTTTATAGTTAATCAAAAAGTTTTTTTTGAGGGGTATTCATAAATTATTATATTTAACATGATACTTGGTGATGTTAATAATAACTTTCCATTGTTCGATGTAGTTTCACAATTTTTTATAGACAATACAACAGTATGTGAATCAAAAAAATATCTTTTAGGATTTACTGTAATTGGTATATTGAAAGAGATATATTCCATAAATTCATATTCATTGGATATATACATCCATGAGACTCAAAAACACATACAAGGATATATACATATTCAGATGTATGACTGAAACAAGATTTATACATTACACTAAATTTGATCATATGTGTATTAGAATATTAATTTTTTTTATGTTTGAATAGTTTGACTCACTTGAATCTATAGTTTATTAAATATTTACATGTTATATAATCCAAATTGGAGTTGTAGCATTCATATAATGGATGTAAATGTCGTAACATTTAATCCTGATTTATAATGAATGAGAAAAGATATTATCAACCAAGGAGAATCATTGGGTTCCATATAAATCACTTCAATTTTATGGAAGTGTTGATAAGTGATGGTATCATACTTTTACAATACTCTATGAACCCAAATAACTCTTTATATTCTCCTTCCATTACACCCAAGTCTCTCGTAGGATGTGGAAGATGGTGGGATCTTAATCAAACACTAATCAATTCTATTGAACACTTGGATACACTATGAAGGTGGGAGTATTTTGTTTTCCACTTTTAGATATTCATAAAACTCAACGTACGAATATCACATTTGTTACAAAATCTCTTCATTGTATGGTGTGTGTCTTTATAACATGATCATTAATTCTTTATTTATTGTGGTTTCATTTATCATGAATAGAGAACCCTGGATAGATGTTTAAATCATTTTTATTCTTTTAATAATAATTATTTTAATATTTATAAACCATTAAAATATTTCAATCGTATCATCCTCATTTTTTTCCATCAGGACATCTTATTCCCATCACATGATGGAAATATAATTCTTTATATTAGATATAGGATGGAAGGTTGGAATTTCTTCATGTTGTTAGTGAATGAGATAATATTATTCTCATCACATAAGGAATATTATTATTATCAAAATAGGTATCACACTTCCATCACTTGATACATACAATGCTCATCACATAAGGAATCTTGAACTCGTCACACAGGTCATCCCATGTTATTCATATAAGGATTGATGGGTTTATAATGACTTGGAAAGGCAGATCATAATATTCTTAACTCATAGGTAATATAAATCTCATTACATAAGAAAATAATGTTTCCCCTTATAATTTCACAAAATGGTGGCTTTTCCTCTTATGATTTTCACATACAGTTGGTTGATAATCTTATTCCCATTATATTAGGTAATTTGATCCTATCATACTCATCACATAATGGCGGTAAATCACCTTATACTCATCACATATGGTATCTTTGTTATATTATTCTCATCACATAAGGTAAATAATTATTTAAAATCTACTGGTGATGATCGTAGTTTAAATTCTAGTAGGAAATCCCTTGGTTTAAATTCTAGGCGGTGTTTTGGGAGGTTTAATTATCTATGGGGAGGTGGTAATGCTTCATAAGTCCTATTTCTCAGGGGGGAATAGGATGTCAATGGTTTTTCTACATTTTTTATTTATCTTCAAGGAGGTTACATATATATCCTAATGGTATTGGAATCAAAACCCATTTAGTTTTAGTTACATAGCTTAAAATCATTAGACGAGTTCAGTCCATATATTTTAACATGATGTCGTAAAGGATTATGGGTCATGAAAGGGATAAAATCAGCTGTTAATAAGGGGTTTCACATTAGGATACCAATAATCTTCTTGTATATAAAAATTATATACGAGGGGTATAGTCATATGATTCCCATCCCATGATTAGACAATACATAGACATATACATGGCTTACACATGTGTATTCTAGTCCATGTTTGTCACAATGGGATCAGAGATGGAAAAACACAAGTATGTTTTTCAATAAATAAGTTTCATGAATAAATATAATATGTTTAGATATGGTTCCATTGATACATTGAAAGTCATGAAATATTTATTCATGGATTAGGCATCAAATGAGTTCTCATAACATAGTTTTGGGAAATATTACGTTTAAGCTAAACTTCGACATGTGTGCGGTGTTATTCCATTACACGATATGTGTTATTGATAGATATTGAGTTTCATTAAATAGTATAAATTACATTATAATTAATTAAGGATCATTTATAAGGTAATTAATAAAAAAATAACATACAAGAATTTATAAGGATTGCTTGGATTCTGAGAGGCAATGAAATTGAGGTACAACATGTTAAGGGATTCAGCTTCCATGAAATAAAAATTCCAATGTCCAAACCCATTAATGTAAATAATATGATGAGTATTTGTCACGAACCAGCCCGAGTCGACCCTGAACCGGTCACCCAGGCCAGCCTGCGACAAGTCCCGAGAGGCGTTCCCGATCCTCCCGGGATGGTGACAAGCACCAAGGGCATCAATAGAGTACACAAGGGAACGATTTCGCCCATATATAAACAATAAAACAAACAGCGGAAATAATCGGACAGCCCAAAATGAATTTATATAAAAATTGAACTAAATATTATTTGTACAAGAAAATAAAATTAGAACAAAACCAACTACTCAAATGAACAATTCCGATGAAAAAAATAACTCCATGTGACACTTTTGGTCACTCTCCAACACAATGATAAAAAGTCTCCCAAGGTGATCGAACTAAAGATGAAACCTGCACAAGGGCTAAAAAAAGAAGAAGACTATAGGCGTGAGTATTAAAACTCAGTAGGTTAGCCCGATATTCTATTCCCAATGCACATTACTTTAAAATAAAAGAAACATCAATTTATAGTTTTAAATTCAAGATTTGAAAGTCTGGTTTTCAAATGAGGTTTCATGCTATAATAATTATCAGACAAAAACATGCAGGTTTAATAAACAAAAATGCAAGTAACAATTATTTTCAAAGAGGTGAAACTTCAAAATGAAAATAGTTTTAAAGAGGGATGATTTAAATAATTTTAAAATTCAAATAAATAACACATACTACTGAATTTACCAACCAAACACACCGTATGCCGACGGTGAGTACAAAATAGCCAATGAGCACTAGTCATAGGAATACCCCTAGGCACTAGTTAGTTGTGAGCCCCAGGTACCTCGTATCTCGGTGAAAGTAACCATAATAAATATCCGTTCTCGTGCACGAGACACTAGTAGGGAACATACCCATAACCTAGTGGTCCCCAATCATCAACATCATCATTGTTTAGTTAGTGTTGTCATCGTCAAACTTGCTACGTGAAACAGGGGCCAACCCCCACAGAATCACTAGCATACTAGTACACGTCCGCCCACCTAGATACCCGGGATTCCCTTTAGTGCTCAATCAAGTTACACATATTATCAAATACACATTTCACATCCCCATTCCATTCCAAAACCATAAAAACACAAACATCCCATAATCATTTTTCACATTTCTTACACTAATCAACAAACCGCTAAATATTTCGGTAAAACAATTTCATGAAGTGTATTGAGGATTTGCAAATAAAACTCTTTCAAAAACACTCTTTAAATTATAAACACACATCATAACCAAACCAAATCATATTTGGCAGCCCAATAAACATTTAATAAAATCATTTAATGGACCATAAAACAATCCCAATTTCACAACTTGTTATATACAAGTAAAACACTCCTTCATTAGGAAATGCCAAACGGGCCTTTAAACATTTTTTCAAAACTAACCTTTGATGAAGGTATGCATTTTAATTTTATTAAGGATCTGTATAAACATCATTTACAGCAGTAAACCTCATTCATAAATCTCTTATAATACTTAGGTTAAATATTCAAAACACAACCATTTTCATAAAGATGTGAAATGGTCCATTTTTGGGCAAATCAGGCCAAAATATATTGTAAATCAAAACCCACTTGTTTGTAAAAACAAATCCAAATTGGAAATCAATATAAGTACCCAAAAATACCATTTCTAATTCTTCCAATTCTTTTATAAATCCAATCAAGTAACTTTTAAATCACACATCACACATAAAAGCCAACCGGGCAATTTACCGAACACATGACATGCCCTTTTTAAACAAAACAATTTATTTTAAGTACATGAAAAGGAATAAAACACCAATTGAAAGCCATATTTTCATTCAAGATACTGTAAGATGTTAAAAATACCATATAACAGATTATAAACCTCACAAAATATTTGCAAAATATAACGGAACATTTAAACAAACACTTGTTGAGAACTTTCATGACAAAACAACACTACCGTTCACAAACCAATGATTAAACAACCACTTTGAACACCAATAAAATTATCCAAAGGATGAAAAACAATAATAAACATATATATCTGGTTTTAAATATAATAAAAGGATGAAACTTAAATAATAAAGTCATGTGCATGGGGTATCCTACCTCAAATCTTTGGCGTAATTGAAACGCACACCCGAAATCACCCGCCGCGGGTTTATAAACCCTAAAACAATAAATACCAGACCTAAACAAACATAAAACCCATCAAAAAACATGGTATAACAAAACCCTAGGTCTATCAAGACTAGGGTACAATATAAAACCATGAAATAATGAAAGGAGGGGGAAGAGGAAGGAGAAAGGAGAAGGAATCTCACCTTTCACCCTAGAAAACTCTTCGTATTCCATTAGATCTGCAACCCTAGAGGGAAGGGAATGGCTTGAAAATTCATGTAGATACTCCTAAAATCTGGAAGAACCAGGGAAAGAAAAGTGGTGGCCAAAAGAGTACGAATTGAATGAGTTATGGGTGAAACAGGTTACGTTCTCAATTCTGGACGTTTTGAGGAAACCAGAGAACATTCTCCCTAATACGCGACCAATATGAGCTCCAAAGAGGTAAAAACGATATTGGGGGTGAGGATAGGGATATTGGCTTAGGGTGGGAGGTGGAATCACCGAAAAAGATTAAAAATTGAAAACGATATAAATGAAACAAATTATCTTTTTTAAAACAAGAAATGGGCCCATGGGCCGGCCCAATACCTAAATAAGTGACCCAAATTCGCCTGGCTTATGAATTTCTAATGGGTCCAAAAGGATAAATAAATTTTAATATATCAGTATAGGATAAGTGGGAAGTTGATTGGGTGAAAAAGGATGAAAAACAAAAGAGTTATAAAAGAAACAAATTCAGTTGTTAAAACTGGGAATGGGCCGGATCAATACAAAGACAGAAAAAAAAAAGTGTGTGACAATTCTCCCCACCATTAAAGCTTTCCGCCCCCGGAAAGCCATAACACTTTCCAGCTGAAAAAAAAACAACACATAAGGATTCCAGAATGTACCCCCCACCATTAAGAATCAACTATCCCTAGAAATGTTCTTAGGATGAAAATCCAAGAGACCCATGGTGGGTCTCCCCACTATTAGAAACCAACTAGCAATGAATAGGCAAGAATTGAACATGAGCTAAAATTGGGCGTCACTCACAGAAGCCCAAAAAAACCCTCCTAGAAAAACATAATATACCAAGTTAATAGGATTACAAAATGAACATATAAACCACCCACTCCCGAACGGAGGGGACATGAACTTGGCCAACACATTCAGCACAATTCTGGACCCCCGTCACTTGGGGATGGAAGGGAAGGGGACCCAATAATTTGGCCACTGAAACCACAAAAGAAACAAATAAACTACCCAAAACTCTCCACCTATGAATAGGTAACACCATGACTACACATGATTTTTTTACAGGCGGTCCACACAGGGACATTGATTGAAAACTCACATCCATGAAGGAATAACCATAGACACAGTGTGAGGGGTTAAGTCCACCACGCTTGTTGTGACAAAGGGAAATTCATAGAAATGAAGAACCAAAACATTGACATAGAAAATAACTTAACAATACATAGGAGTAAGGGTCATAATCGAGCACTCCACACCTCTGTCGATTTTCTGACTGCGTGAAAAGCTTCACTCCGAGGCCTATGGCTGGAGCCCTGATTCTTGAAGCATTTGTTGCACCGCAGTCAAGTGATAAGGACCACACCACTCAAAAAAAAACCACACTTGATCACAAAACAAAAACCTAAATCTAAATAGGAACTCATAGATACATATCAAAATTCTATCTCACTCCAAACGAGGGGAATAATGGACAAGGAATACGACGAAACACATCAACATCACCGAACACAACTGCTCTGTCCAAAAGAATTATCATGACCTAGAAACACTTTTAATATATCCCAAACAGCTCTCTATTCAAACAAACAAGTTGAGGCATCATCAAAATAGGTGGATTTAATATTTGAAATGAATCCTTAGGTTGATCAGCAGGAAATATTTCCAACGGAGAACTATCACTGGCCACATCACAACATCAAACACAGATTTAGAAACCCAATGAAAATTACTCCAAAACCGAGCCACCAACAAGATATCATCACTAGATAGAACAAGAGTATGAATTCTAGATCACATGGAAGCTAAACAAATAAAAAAACTCTTCTAAGACATAGAAAAATAAAGGCACATAACCATTGGTTTTTAAAAAAGGCCATAATTTTCAGCTCAAAGCAATTTTGAAAAAAAAACAAACTAACTTGGTGGGTTTCCACATTCACCAATGGTGTTTCATCAAGTCTCACCTACATGCACATTTCCATGCCACCCCTGACACCCAACCACCATACCATATTGGCCATACTTCCAGATATAAATAAAACCATGCATGTGAGCACCCATGAAAACACTAAAGGCTAAAATTAAACATCATAATTCAAAAAATCAATTTACCTTCAAAAGGAACACCAACCACCAAGTCAAAAAAAAAACATTTTCATGTTTCACAAAAAAAAACCACAGTTAATTAAGAACCATTTTCTTGAAAACCTACCCCTTTTCATTTTTAAAAACTTTTTAAATAACCAAGCCACTCCAAACAACCCCTTCTAATTATTTTTTTTAAAAAAATCAGCAATGTATATTTTCATAATACGAGGACCATTGAGACCAATAACGTTTCTAGTAAAAAACCAACCGGTCAAAACTAATTTTCAAAACTAATTTATCCGATTTAAAAAAAAAATTAATATCCTAAAATACCCCATTTAAAAAAAAGATCCAGAATCACTTTAAAATGATTCACAATTTCAAAACATTTTATTTCAACAAACCACAAGTTTAGATTATGGATAATCCAATCCCTTTAAATCATTTCTGCTTCCCTCCATTTTTTTTCACAAAAACACAACCTTCCTAAACCATTTTTATATTTAATTATTGAAACCCCCTTTTTTCACTTTTCAAAATCTAATCCTTACATTAAAACCCATTTCCACAATTCTCACACAAGGATTTTAAAAACAAAAATTCAGAATTCAAGAAAGGTTCAAGAGACCCAAGAAAAAGGGAACTAGTGTCGGTGGGTGACTTGACCATATGGTTGGCGGCCATATGCCAAACACAACACAAACACAGAGAGACTTATTAGGACGATTCCCCAGCTCCACATGGCTTGCCAGGCCCTGTGAGCTCACGAAGGCCATTGGTCAGACTCCCCTTGTCATATCCCAATTTAAAACAATCAACTAGAACAATGGACACTAATAAAACCGGACATCCATGGAAACCTGAGGATTATAACAAGAAAGAGCTCGTGACGCTCTTCTTGCACTTACCCCACAAGTCCCAACAATCCTACTCCATCTACATTGACATCCCCAAAATAACAAGGGCGCTCTAAAAAGAAATGTCCGCTAATAGCCGACCTCCTCTGATACCATTTTGTCACGAACCAGCCCGAGTCGACCCTGAACCGGTCACCCAGGCCAGCCCGCGACAAGTCCCGAGAGGCATTCACGATCCTCCCGGGATGGTGACAAGAACCAAGGGAATCAATAGAGTACATAAGGGAACGATTTCGCCCATATATAAACAATCAAACAAACAGCGGAAATAAACGGACAGCCCAAAATGAATTTATATAAAAATTGAACTAAATATTATTTGTACAAAAAAATAAAATTAGAACAAAACCAACTACTCAAATGAAAAATTCCGATGAAAAAAATAACTCCATGTGACACTTATGGTCACTCTCCAACACAATGATAAAAAGTCTCCCAAGGTGATCGAACTAAAGATGAAACCTGCACAAGGGCTAAAAAAAGAAGAAGAATATAGGCGTGAGTATTAAAACTCAGTAGGTTAGCCCGGTATTATATTCCCAATGCACATTACTTTAAAATAAAAGAAACATCAATTTATAGTTTTAAATTCAAGATTTGAAAGTTTGGTTTTCAAATGAGGTTTCATGCTATAATAATTATCAGACAAAAACATGCAGGTTTAACAAACAAAAATGCAAGTAACAATTATTTTCAATGAGGTGAAACTTCAAAATGAAAATAGTTTTAAAGAGGGTCGATTTAAATAATTTTAACATTCAAATAAATAACACATACTACTGAATTTACCAACCAAACACACCGTATGCTGACGGTGAGTACAAAATAGCCAATGAGCACTAGTCATAGGAATACCCCTAGGCACTAGTTAGTTGTGAGCCCCAGGTACCTCGTATCTCGGTGAAAGTAACCATAATAAATATCTGTTCTCATGCACGAGCCACTAGTAGGGAACATACCCATAACCTAGTGGTCCCCAATCATCAACATCATCATAGTTTAGTTAGTGTTGTCATCGTCAAACTTGCTACGTGAAACAGGGGCCAACCCCCACAGAATCACTAGCATACTAGTACACGTCCGCCCACCTAGATACCCGGGATTCCCTTTAGTGCTCAATAAAGTTACACATATTATCAAATACACATTTCACATCCCATTCCATTCCAAAACCATAAAAACACAAACATCCCATAATCATTCTTCACATTTCTTACATTAATCAACAAACCGCTAAATATTTCGGTAAAACAATTTCATTAAGTGTATTGAGGATTTGCAAATAAAACTCTTTCAAAAACACTCTTTAAATTACAAACACACATCATAACCAAACCAAATCATATTTGGCAGCCCAATAAACATTTAATAAAATCATTTAATGGACCATAAAACAATCCCAATTTCACAACTTGTTATATACAAGTAAAACACTCCTTCATTAGGAAATGCCAAACGGGCCTTTAAACATTTTTTCAAAACTAACCTTTGATGAAGGTATGCATTTTAATTTTACTAAGGATCTGTATAAACATCATTTACAGCAGTAAACCTCATTCATAAATCTCTTATAATACTTAGGTTAAATATTCAAAACACAACCATTTTCATAATGATGTGAAACGGTCCATTTTTGGGCAACTCGGTCCAAAATATATTGTAAATCAAAACCCAATTGTTTGTAAAAACAAATCATAATTGGAAATCAATATAAGTACCCAAAAATACCATTTATAATTCTTCCAATTCCTTTATAAATCCAATCAAGTAACTTTTAAATCACACATCACACATAAAAGCCAACCGGGCAATTTACCAAACACATGACATGCCCTTTTTAAACAAAACAATTTATTTTATGTACATGAAAAGGAATAAAACACCAATTGAAATCCATATTTTCATTCAATATACTGTAACATGTTAAAAATACCATAGAACAGATTATAAACCTTACAAAATATTTTCAAAATATAACGGAACATTTAAACAAACACTTGTTGAGAACTTTCATGACAAAACAACACTACCGTTCACAAACCAATGATTAAACAACCACTTTGAACACCAATAAAATTATCCAAAGGATGAAAAACAATAATAAACATATATATCTGGTTTTAAATATAATAAAAGGATTTAACTTAAATAATAAAGTCATGTGCATGGGGTATCCTACCTCAAATCTTTGGCGTAATTGAAACGCACACCCGAAATCACCCGCCGCGGGTTTATAAACCCTAAAACTATAAATACCAGACCTAAACAAACATAAAACCCATCAAAAAACATGGTATTACAAAACCCTAGGTCTATCAAGTCTAGGGTACAATATAAAACCATGAAATAATGAAAGGAGGGGGAAGAGGAAGGAGAAAGGAGAAGGAATCTCACCTTTCACCCTAGAAAACTCTTTGTATTCCATTAGATCTGCAACCCTAGAGGGAAGGGAATGGCTTGAAAGTTCATGGAGATACTCCTAAAATCTGGAAGAACCAGGGAAAGAAAATTTGTGGCCAATAGAGTAATAATTGAATGAGTTATGGGTGAAACAAGTTACCTTCTCAATTCTGGACGTTTTGAGGAAACCAGAGAACATTCTCCCTAATACGCGACCAATATGAGCTCCAAAGTGGTAAAAACGATATTGGGGGTGAGGATAGAGATATTGGCTTCGGGTGGGAGGTGGAATCACCGAAAAAGATTAAAAAATGAAAATGATATAAATGAAACAAATTATTTTTTTTAAAACAAGAAATGGGCCCATGGGCCGGCCCAATACCTAAATAAGTGACCCAAATTCGCCTGGCTTATGAATTTATAATGGGTCCAAAAGGATAAATAAATTTTAATATATCAGTATAGGATAAGTGGGAAGTTGATTGGGTGAAAAAGGATGAAAAACAAAATAGTTATAAAAGAAACAAATTCAGTTGTTAAAACTGGGAATGGGCCGGATCAATACAAAGACAGAAAAAAAACCGTGTGTGACAGTATTTATATGAATCTGTCTCATATAATTATATATCTAATGTAATAAATCTATGTTCACAAAACTTCTTCCTTTGCACTGTGCCTCTAGAAATATTTTACAAAATATGTCTTTCATGAGAATACATCCAACTTCTCTGCTTTTTTTCATTTTGGATTTTGTTCTTTATTTATATATCTAGGATATGTTATTTCATGTTTATAAATTACCTTCATTATAATTATTATTTATTATATGGGAGAGGATTAAGGTTTGAGGAAAACACATATCTAAAAAAAAATTGTAGTAGGGCATTTTATCCCATGCATTGAATTTTGATGTGTCTAAATTATGATAATTAAATAATCAAATAGAACCTCTATTATGATGTCATTTTATTTTTCATGTGATAAATAATAGGTAGTATAAGATCTTTTATGTTATTGAAATTCACATAACAAGGGTAGTTGGGTCACGGTTGCAGTGTAATATCAACCACCATATGGAAACCCATGAGGGTAGGGGAATAGGGTTAGTTTTATTCCAAAATATTAATTCACTCTACCAATGTGTAGAGATTTATAAGACCATGACACTTGTTGTGTTGGAATTATACTATATAAAATGTAATTGATATAATATTTAAATTGTGACATGAGGATTTTGAATTGAAATTTAAAGGAAAAAATAAGTTTGGATAACTGATTTACATATACCCAAAGAATATTATTTAGTTTCATACTACTTGATATGTGCATAAACAATTAAAGAATGATTGCTAGAAAAATATCTGAAGACCTTGTTTGAATGTTTTTTCTCTGAAAATGATTCCTCCAGGATGTGTTCATGAGATAAGTGGTGGGCAATAACTAGGGTGATATTCCACTACTATAAAATAAGGGAGTATATTCAGAAATGAAATACTTTTGTTTAGACAATTAACATGGATGAGAATTGGTGACTATGTGGGGATTCATGCTACCATCGTAGACATAGGAGACTCTTTTTGAAATAGAATATTTATGAGAAATCAGAATCAAGGGATAAAAAGTGTGTTCACAAAAAATATTTGTTGATTCTCAGAAATAGTTTGAGCGCTCTTTGGGTTTTGAAATAAGTCATTGATTATTTTGATGGTGCAAACCAATAATATGGACCAACTGTGAACTAGTAAGGTTTAGCCTAAATGTAAATGTTAACCCTATAGGAGGCATGTGAATAGGTTTTGATTGTGATCTAGGGAGGGCACAAATATAATCCAAAATATTTTTTAGTTAATTCTCATACAATATAGACTAATAGGGGACATTTGTTTAATGTTAAGGAGATCAAAATTTAGTGGTTATAGAGTTTAATGTCACAAAACATAAGCCATAACATGAAGTTTTCTCTATAGATTTATGTTCTAGAAAGCTCTATGTGAATTTTAATTCCACATGCTAATATAAAAAACCCATATAATGAATTCTCATAGATGAAGACATGATTCTTAAACCATACGGAGGATACTAGTTTAAGCTCATAAAACTTTGACCACATGGGTTTAAGATTTTTAGTTCATAAAATCTAGAATATAGACTAAATAAAATTTAAAGTCACATAGCATTTACCAATGTTTTGTTCACGATTTAAGGTCATAGAACACTTAAAATATATTAATTATAGTTTAGGGTCATATTGATTCGACTAAGGGGGAAAGATATTCTATATATAAATAATGGAAGGGAGAACCAGATGTGAAGTAATATCCTAATGATAATATATACCATATCAGGGATGGATTCACATAGATTTATATAATGTTTCAATTAATATTGGGATAAGTTTTAAGGCCTCACATATTTGATCGTCTCCACAGAAAAAACATCGTCTCTGTGCTTGTTGAGAAAAAAAGGAACATTAATGAGGGGCACTGAACACTAAGATTGATTGGGAATAATAGTATATTTATGGGAGGGATTAGGATATGATACCGAGGTGTCATTAAATATATCATTAAATGGGAATAAATCCATGAATAGTTCATAGGTTCCCTTTAAATATTTTCGTCATATATAGGAAATAGGAAGAAATCCTTAACTACCATGTTGACAAGAGCATAAACCAAACCCAACATGACATGGTAGGAGCCTCCCCCATTAGAAATAATATGTGAAGAGATATCAATTTAGTATAATACTTGTTATGAAGCATTTTGGATCCAATTCATATCCCATGTGTACTACAAGGGTTGATTAACTCTACTGAGAAGGGGAGATGATTCAGTAGACAAAATTTCCATAATTTCATCACTTGTTTAAATCAACCAATATACCCTAGAAATGATATTTTCAATCAAGTATATATTCATAGGATCATGTGTGTATATATAAAGTGAATAAAAATGACCATGATGGGTTTTTCAAGGTCCAGTACCTTCCCAAGTAACTTACTCCTTGTTGTGGTTGGTTACTCCCCATACACACAAATTATTCACTATAAGAATAAAACTACACACTTATATTATTATCAAAGAGTCATAATATGAAAATATAGATTCACAATGGACACCACACTTTTATACATTCTATATATATAATATATTTATAAGATGAGAATGATCATTTTGCAATAACATTTTCATCGATAACTACATGGGGGTCCCCCTCAATGTGCCTTCTGATGTATTCAATAATAGCTTATCAATTCATATAGATCCATTATAAAACTACTTCCCAATCTTATATGATCTTGTTAAATGCATAATATGCACTATATATTAATGATGAGCACAGGTTTTTGACCTCTAACTCACTTCTTCTTCTCATTCCTTCTTCTTCAATTAATTCTACCCACATTCAATTCACCACTCCCATAAACCTCATAAAACCATAAAAAACTCAACATTATTTTATATTGATTCACTAAACCTCCTCTACTTTAGTATCTTCAAAGGATTCATTAAGAGAATAAGTTTCATCCCATTATTATCAATTTCCTCAACTGGGTGACCAAGATGGATCTAAAATTTCATAGCAAAAACGGTGATTAGAGAATTTCCATTTTGGCCTCCCACAATTTCAATGTGAAACTCAATAAAGTATCCTTGTGTGATGTTCGTCTTCCTAATAAATATTTTTCAGATGACTAAAATCACCTTCCATGAAGACATTCCATTAAAAAAATTTATCGACCCTATTTGACGTTCACAAGAACAAATAGAAAAAAATTTACATCAGTCCCATAATTTCATGTATAAATTTATCATGACATTCTTGAGATCTCAGAGCTCAAATTATTCTAACAAAATCAACTTCAAACAAAGACATGTGATCACATATAAATTCATCTCACATAAAAAATTCATTATGATGTGATTTAGGAACTAAAGAAAAAATAATCATCATAATTAAATTCCAAAATAGATATCTAGAGGTTCTTTAATTACATAATCACCTACGAGCAACGTAAAAACCTTTATTGATAAAACATCTCATAAATTTAACAAAAATAAACTATGATCATAATTTATGAAATCTATCATGAATCATCCATAATAAAATAATAGAAATGTATTTGTTGAACATTAAATATCGGTTCAATAATTTTTTATATTCCTTTAGAACACATGGTTTCTGGAAAAGATTGTTTGTCTATAACCAAATTTTCATACGATGTTGACCGACAAAAATTCCCATATACATATTTGGATTTGTGATAAAATAATATACTCTATAAATAAATTGTTACATAAGGAAAAAAACCAATGTTAATTCACATAAGTGGTTAGGATGTATATAAATAGTAGAAATAGATATGGTAAAGAATTCATAAATGTTGGTCTTTTACTTATAAAGGATTTTATTATGTAGAGGCATTCAAAAATACAACAAGAATTAGATGCAATAATTATATTTTATTTTTCAGGTAGATGAATATTATCTTATATAGAAAAAATCATTCATGAATTATCACATGGCTAAATATCTCTTATTCAGATACAAATCGTGCATGGGCAAAAGAAATTCCATCCTTCTCTCCATCATCTTGGGAAATTTTTCATCAAACTCTAAACTAATCTCAAACACTATACATGAGTTAAAATAACTCCTCAACATAGTTAAATAATTTTAAACTAAAATTAACAAAAAATTTAAATCATCAAAAATTTCATGTGTAATTCAATCCCCCTTTTTGTTTTTTGGAAACTCCATCCAATGGTGGAGAGAAAAAATCATTTCTATGTACACTTTACAAATTTCCAAGAAAATCATTACATCATGACTTGTACCATTTGAGGAATTTATTACACTACATAACTGGATAATTTTTTGTTTTTGAGTGAATTTCATCAATCATTTTCAATAAAATATATCCAAATCACATAGATAAATTCCCTCTCAATTCATTCTGCTAATAGATGGACAAAAAACTCCCCCATTCAATAGCATTAGATGGAAATATAGTGATAACACCACCTTTTAACCAAGATTATATTCCCATATGACATAAAATTACCTCATTTTTTATCTTCATTGTTTCATCAACTGATTAGAGAGGTTTGAACATGAAGTTTTAGCATCAACTCAAAAAACCTCTCTATCGTGATTACCTTTTTAAAGATATCGAAAATCTAATTCTGAGTAGAAATGTAGTATGTCTTGATATCATCATTTATCACCCATTATTTAAAGAAATGACACCATATATTAATGTATTTGTATCGGGTAGGTTGTACAACATTCTTAGATAAGTCTATGACACTCAAATTATCACAAAAAATCTGCAATGGATTCTAAATTTTAATATTCAATTATAATAGATGATCAACCATACTTAATACCAATGTATATCCATGATTTTAAAAAAATTATGACTTAGTGAGTTCTTCTATTAGCTATAACAACTCACACAATCCTCACCAATAAAGAAGATTCCATTGGAGCAAGAAATTATATCTAAACAATCACAAAATCAGTCCACATCAGTATATCTAGGTAGGTTTACATATTTACTACACTTGTAAACCTGAAGATAAATCATATTTTCTTTCATATATCATAGTATCCCAATTTCAAATAGCATGTGTGACTTCGTTGGAATACTCTGAAAGCCTGGATAAATTTTCACTACAAATTCTATGTCAGCTCAAGATATAGTCAAATACAAAAGGCTTTCAACAAGAATTCTGAATTCTTTTAATCAACCTCACTGAAACTCTCTTCTTCAAATAATTTTTTTTCAATATAAATGTGTGTTTAATCCTCTATAGAGTGATCCATGTGAAAACATCCTAGGAGTTCTCAAGAATTATTTGATTGAAAAATATATATATGATTTGAATTCTACAAAAATTAGTAACCCCAAAACTACTCAAACTCTCCTAATAATGAAATTTAAAACTATGCCTCAATTTTATAAAATAGTACCTCGTATTGGAACTCATGGTCACTAGAAAAAGTTAAATTATAAAAATAATTTATGACAAGTAATATACCTATAGGAAACTCTCTCACATAAAAAATGATGTCAATCTTTCCCATAGTTAAACAAATTTCCGTCAGAAATCTATCTAGTTTTGAGTAAAATAATCTAGGTTCCAATTTCAAGACATATAAATCCTTTCATATCCTAAAAAACATCATTTAATCAAAATCAATAATAAATCCATAATATTATTCAATAAATACTTCTTCCCCAAGGTCTCCATTAAAAAATTATGATTTAACAACAATTTCATGAAATTCATAGTGTTTATGTGATGCCATATCTAGAAATATCCTAATTGTTTAAAGTACTAAAAATTGAATAATGTTGTATTTGAATTCAATTACCTCCTATTAAGTATATATATTTTACACTAGTCTATCTTTTTTCATTATCGCTGATATTTTTTCATTCAGTTTTATTAAGAACACCCACTTAGTGTCGATGACATTCTTATATTTTAGTCTTCAGAAAATATCCCAAGTTAATATTTTAATAATATGATCCAAATAATTATCAATATATTTTACCTATTAAACATTCTTATCATATCTAGATACTATTTTTTATTCAATATATGATACTCATGTTGTATGATTTCACGCAATCATCGTTATGCTTGTCTGAAACAAAGTAACTTGTTCAATAATGATGTTTTTAGTATAACAAAGATTATAAAACACTTAAAAAAATTATTTTTATTACCAAATGCATCTTATTCAATATTAGTGTTTTCAGAATCAACCTCAACAATAATTTTTTTGATCTCATATTTTTTCCTACCAGGTAGTTTGAAATCTACATGTTGTTTCCATATAAAATCAAAGACATTTTTTGAGTATAATGATATTATTTTCAATTATTTTCACTAATATGGATATCATAAAATTCCATAAGTTTGTCTAAATTATTGATTCATCATTTTTACCAACGTTCCTTTGTTATGTACCCCAAAAATAGTTCTTCAAATGAATGTAGGATTTCATTTTTTTCAATGATATATCAATTTATGTTTAATGACATAAGATGAACTGATGAATCATTTATAATTGATATGGATACACCTAATGACATTATATTTCATTCTTGAGAAATTATCCACGTAAAATATGATTGATTTATTTAACTATTCTTCAATTTTTAGGACATGGGTTGAAATGGCGTTTATGAAGTTCACAACTTTTACACCTAGAGGAAGAAAAAGATATATGTATATGAATGAAAATAAAATCAGATTTGGCTATTTATTTTTAGAATATCCTTGTATATAGGTTGAATATTTAAATAACAATTTTGGATATACTTTATTTAAAATTATCCAAACAGATAACCCGAAAAGGGATCTATGTGCATCCATAACTGGGATGTGAACTCAGATCGACCCCATAATAGAAACTAGTGGATGAAAGGATGCATGAGAATGAAAAAAAGGTGCACAAGAATATTTATTAGTGGTTCCACCATGTAGGGGGGGTATAACACTAGAGAGAGACAACCCAGTTTGGTGCTATAAGGGGTTTAGTAGAAGACCACGATACTCAATTCTGTTAATCTGAAGGAATAGATTGATTAATATGGAATGCCTCAACCAAATAAATGTTTTATGTGGGATTTCTAAACACAAGGATACTATTCCTACATGTTAAATAGTTATGCATATAATACAGGTCATTTTTTGGAGATGATCTGAGTTATCAGATAAATTCTAGGATCATTTCTTACCAATGGAATATCATTTGTTCTTTTTCATGGGTAATCCTCCATTAATGAGCCATCTTACTCAGTTTATACCATGAAAATAAGAACTGAGCCATTTCAATTATTATAATTATATTTCTACAATGTTTTTATGATACATTGATTTTCATATACTCATTTTATGAACCAAGTTACTTCCACAATCCATGCACATGGAAACTACCATGAAGAGTTACATAATCTCAAATTTAGTTCTTTCATGATGTAAAAATATAAATTTTTCATGAGTAAAATCAAAATTTTATGCATTAATATAGTGTGATATAGGCATAATAACATACTGAATGAATATAAATACTGATATTTCTATGTTATTGGTCATGTAATAATCCACATAGATATTTTGCTTAATATATATTTACAGAAGAGGATTATGTAGATGAATGATAAAGATAGATCCACATAACTAATCTTATATAAAAATTAATATTTCACATAACCTTTTGATTGAGGATAAATATATCCATTTTTTAAAGTCAAATTCTTAATTATTCACTCATATATTCATTATTTCTACGTATCCATTTTTAGAATAATCTCATGTTGATGAATGCTTGAGAGGAAAATTCATGTATCCATTTTAAATTTTGGATGTTCTGATTATGCTACATGAAATGAAACTTTATGGAAGTTTTGGGTCTTTAGATACTATGTTAATATACATTATTAAATCTGAGTCTTCAAGATAATCTAAATGAGTAGGAATCATGATTCTCATAAAAACTATATGGATAGAAAATTGATAAAAAATTCTAACATGTAAAGTGGTCATGACGTTTTTATAACCTATCTAGTGTATAAAAATCCTGATATTTTTGTAAATATTTTTATATTGATAGAATATTAAAGAAGAAATTGTGAAAAAACATATAGTATACAAAATTGGAGGTCACTCATGTGTGTTTTGGTTATTTCCGTTAAATATTTTTGAGACAGAGATATACTAGAATAATAACAGAGTTCTCATGTGATATATTTATGAAAATATGAAGAAAATCCATGTGAAATAATTTACACCTAAGTGATAATTGTGGATTTTTTTATTCACAAAAAGTATATGGAAGTTTTTATTAGTTATACTTGTCTTTTGAAAATAATATTGAAATTCTCATCATGAATTTTGAATAACTGATAATATTTCTAGTTGAATGAACTTAAAGGGTCAAACCAAAGATCATATATAACTGTTATAGGAGAAAGAAGCATTATGAAGTGATTTTTTTATATCTAGCAATTATTTTGTATTATAAAATGTGAAAATATTTTTCAAATGGGACTCTAGAATGCATGGTGTGACTGTATTCTATTGAATAATTGTACTATGAAACCACATGTGATTATAGTGGAGAATATCTTATTAGGTCCAAAAAATCACTATAAGGAGTAGTGATACATTGAGACCGAACCTTTGAAAAATATATTGTTCTTATGATATTAATTTATATTATGTTCAGGAAAGGAATGTCAATTATATGAGTGGATAGTATCCCAACAATTCAATTGATTTTAATTTCTGAAGAAAGAAAAAATTATCAAAATAATCAATGATCCACCCCCCAATGGTGCAACATAGTGCTATGAAAATCAATTGGCTTCAGAGCAACATGTTCCCTCGATAAAGATCCACTATGTTTTTTGGATAGAAAATTTGAATTATTTCAATAGAAGGTATGTTTCATTATTTTATAGAAACAAATATCATATTTTGAAGAATAGTATGTTTCAATATTTTCTACCTCTTGTCCTTGAAGTAAAATATGTAGTAACTGTCAGATTCCTACCTATTCTTGTATATCCTATTCAAAGTATCACTGATAAGAGAAATATGGTAGTGGATTGATAGGCTAAAAAAATGTAATTTTGATGTTTTTTATATGAGGATTAAATAAAGTTTATGGAACTCAAAATGATAAGATTTTTTTGATAAATTGAAAAATATTTATGAATAAAATATCCAAGTAAACGATGCTTAATTAAAAATGTAGAGAATAATATTTGAAGATATCAAGATGGTTGAAAAAGAAATTGGTGATTACTGCATTACAATAGTTAATGAAATTTTCAGTAATATTTATGGCATTGGAGAAAGGCTACATCAATCAACTATTGTCAAAAAATTGATTATAATTGTTCCTGATAGATTTTATCCTAAATATTGATCCTTGTTTGACAGAGAAGATCTTACTGTCAATGAATTAGATAACATTATCACTACCTATGTAATGTGAATGATCCCATCCTTCAATAAGAAGATCCAATATGTGATATCCACTAAAGCCCTGAGAATGCTCAAAATTAGAGATGATGGAGTATCAGAATCATGTGAATCTAATGATGAAGATGAATATAATGATTATAAAAGAATCATTTCTCGTGTTTCAAAAGATTCATAGATGAAAATTTTAAGTCTAAAGGTAAACTAAAACCATGTTGTTACAATTTTAGGCACATTATAGACTTCACTATAAATTTTACTAATAATAATTCTACTAAACCTGAGAACTATTATGAGATCCCAAAAATAAACAAATGGATGAAAATGTCAAAATCCTAAACCAAATTTTAGGGAAGTAAGAAGAATTTATTTAAAATTAAAAGAAAACGACTGATAAGTAAAGAAGAAGAAGTTAGCTATATACAAATTTGGTAATCAAAAGATGAAGCTGACTTCATAGATCATTCAGAAAAAGAGTTTGACAAATCTTAAAGTGAATATGATGAAATTGAATGAATAGATATAAGGAACAAATTATATAATTAATTAGAATATTTTCATGAGTGAAACACAAATCTCAATAAGGTGTAGATGCTCTTATTAAAAAAAATAAGATAATAGAGGTAAAATAATAATTTCAAATTGAATAGGTTCTTTAAATTGAATGAATCAAAAGAAACATATTGAAAGTGGGGAAAACGGAGATGATGGTAAAAACCTTGAAGAAAAGCATTATATCAAAAAATAGAAACATTCCAAGACTCAGTAAAAATGTGTTGAAGCACAAAATATCTTAAAAAGGATTATAGAATATTTCTACATGGTTTTTATGGTAAATTTAGAGTTATCATGGCCTCGTGAAAAGAGGGTTTTAATGAATCATGTTTATTCAATTATATTCTAATATCAAAATAAATTTGTTATCTCTAACAATTAATTTCCTAAAATTAATTCTAGACATGTTTGGACTATGAATACTAGTGATAAATCCTCTTCTAATTCAATGGAATGAAGAGATTCTATAATATGATTATTCCCCCAGAGAAGAGATGATCATAATATATAGAAATATAATATAAAAAATACTCATGACATGGATCTTATCAATATGAATGATCATGGATCAGAGGATACTGTTGATTTTGTGAAGTGTTTTGGAACAAATAATACTCATGTTGGTTCATGTCACTACTCGATGTGTGACATGAATAAATATGGATTTTTTTCCATGAAGTGGAAAATAAATTTACAAAGAAATAAAAAAATTACCATGAATTAATCTTATCTAATAACAAAAAACAAGTTTTGTTGTTTATAATAAATCAATGGTATATGTAATCCGTAATTCCATGTTTTTCACAAAATGTTGTAAGTTCTATTCCAAGAAAAATATCCCATATTGAGAAAAGAACGGTAATTAAAAAAATAAATGAATAAATGTCTTGATTCATTGAATTTTCCTTGAAATCTAGTAAAATAACCAATTAATTGATACTTGATAGTGTATTTTCTTAACACATGACCCGTGACAAAAAATTGAGAAATATTTAAAATAATCAAAGAGAATTTATGAGTTTTGGAAATGATTGTTCCTAGAAAATTAAAGGACTTGGATCAATAGATATTGAATCCTATAATCTGATTTCAAATAATATATCATTTTTGGAAAGGCTAAAGAATAATTTTTTAAGTGTTAGACAACATTGTGATGATTTATATGAGGTAGTATTCAAAAGGGATTCATGAATGATCAAAATCACAAAGGATGGAAGACCCATCAATCAAGGTAAAAGAACTAATGGAAAAATATTTTAAACTGGTTATTCAACCAAGTCCTATTACTTGAGTTCCAAAGATGATAATAATTTATGGAATGAATGGCTTTGTTTTCTTGGTGAGATAAGTATGTGAAATATTTTAATGTATACCATTGTGAGAGATATTCCCATTCTAAATAGATATTGTATTGAAATTAATGGAACCTATCAAAAGGGATAATAGCTCATGGTTTTCATAAAGAAGTGGAAATACTATTTTTAGCCCACTTGAGAATAATACTACAAACTTATGTAGTCTTGTGAGATAAAATTCAATCCTAGGTGGTATGCATTTCTCTAAAATAAATTTTATTATACTTGGTCTACTAATTTCATGTTCATCAAAAACAATTTAGTGCCAATATAATTTTCCAAATTTTTTAAATGGTAAGAATAAAACAAGTTGTGTCACTATATCAATAATCTACAATCAGATAATGGTACAAAGTTTAAGTGTGGTGATTTTCAAAACTATATTTCAAAACACATAATAATGAATCTATATAAAACTCAATATAATCAAATACTAAATGGTGTAGATAAAATGAATTAGAGAACCATAGTTGATATGGGCATGAATATATTAGCTAGACACAACATCAAAATGTAATTTTGGAGAAATGATTTATGTATTTATATAAATATAAATATATATGTATAATAGGACCATATACCAAAAGACACCATAAAAAATTTGTTATATTAAAATTCAAAAAATCATAATTTTAGAGTTTTTAGAATTACATTAATTATAAGGATCGATAATAGAAATATGAGAAAATTTGAAGAAAAAACCATAGAAGGATTTTTCATAGGGTGTCAATATAATGGTAGTGGCTATAGAGTTTGGAAAAAATATATGCCCAAGCTATTTGAATATATTTATATCAAAATTATTGAGATAAAAAAATCCGATATCTAAATTAATTCATATTAATAATATTTATAAGAAGATTGTTATCATATGTTATAAAATAATAATTGAAAAGTTACTGGGAATGATAGGATCATAAAATATATTGATTCTAGAAATAATAATGATAATGATATAGCTAATGGAAATAAGATAAAACAGTACAAAAAATGAACAAATATCTTCAAATTATAAATATAATTGGAAATCAATATGTTCTTGTTAAAACTAGATTAATATTGAAATTTTAGTATCATACTATACATATTTCTCAAATTAAACCTCATACGATGGGAGATGTAGTTGAACATGAGGAGTGGATACAAGAAATGAATGATAAAGTTGAGCAGATAGAGAATAACACCAATATGGATATTTTTCTAAGACATAAAAATAAAAATGTAATTGGGACCAAGTGGAATTTAAAAAATAATATAATGTGAAAGGTGAGGTATCAATGAAAAAATCTAGGATAGTGTGAAATAAATATTCTTAAATTGAACATATTGACTTTGAAAAAAAATTACCTTTGTCATGATAGGAAACCATTATAATGTTTTTGGAAATTGAAACACATGAACATTATAAAATTTAAAAAATAGTTGTGAAATATTTTTTTATAAATAATGATATTGAGGAATGTGTCTACATCAAATTTCCTAGTGGAAGTTTCTTAGAAAATGATGGAAGAATGATATGAATATTTAATAAAACATAGTATGGTTAGGAAAATGCGCCTACATCTAGGTATTATAAATTGTATGGTAATTTAAGGGATATAATGTTAATTAAAGGTAAATTTTGTAGTAAACATTATGTGATAGATATGTCCATAGGTACTCTCATAGTCATTGTTTATGATGATGATATCATATTTATAAATGACATGGAGTATATATATGATGAGTTATTTGAGTTGATAAAAATAAATTTTGAGATGTCCATTCTTGGTCAGATGACATACATTTTGGGATTTAAAACATAGTAGAAACTAAAATAAATAATTCTATATCAAGAAAAGTTTACTAGGGAATTGTTGAAATTTTTTTAGAATGGGGAATGATAAGTATGATTAAACTCCCAATTAAATTGGAACCAAATTGTACAATGAGGGATATGGAAGTAGTGTTAACTATAATGAATTAATTAGAGTCATTAGAATTATATTTTATCTTACACCATCAAGGATGGATATAATTTATACATTGACTCTATGTTATATATTATATTGTGATACTAAAGAGTCTCAGTGTTTTGATATTAAGATAATTCTATGATATGTGAAAGGAACCCGTAACAATGGGATACTATAATGACATAGTAAAGACATGAAAATGTTTGGATTTATATATGCAGATTGGGTTGGTGATTATAAATATAGAAGATCATCATTATATGGAACTTTATTTCTAGGAGAGGGATGTGTTATTTTCTATAGAAGGAAGAAACATTTAGTGACTTTGAGAATAAATATGGAAGAATATTTAGAAACTACACATTCTGTTATAATTATTATTTAAATGAAAGTGGAGTTAACATATTTGGAGACTAGGTCTAAAATACAACTAAAAAATTCATTTGATAATAAATATTCTATAGAGTTTTGTAAAATAATAGTGAAAAAATAAATATTCATACTAATTAAAAAGAGATACTATTTTATCAAAGAGAATATGTGAGATTGGGATATCAAGCTTGAATACATTTCTACCAAAAAATAAGATTATAGACACCTTCACCAACTCTATGACAAGATAAAGGTTTTGGGACTCAGGATGAAACTTCATGTTCAACAGTCTCCTATCACTTGAATACTACACATATTTAATTTAATATTAGTTATTATTTTATCAGTTATAATATAACATGCATGGAATTAAATTATATGTATTTTTCATCTTGAATAATGTTAAATTATATGATGAAAAAAGTGAGTGATGTCATATTATGGATACCAGTGAGTGGTGGAATCTTAAAAAACATGACATTAACTTAAATAATTCCATTTTCAAGGATACATGTAAGGATATAAGATTTCCAAAACTTTTTAAAATGTATTTAGAATCTTCTGGATATTTAGGTAAGACTAAAATTTGAGGTATGTAGGTTACACTATCAACCCAATTTTTAATTGTAGTAAATGTACTTATTAAGGTTCAGTTGTAATTAACATAACCTAAGGAAAATGGAGAGTTATATGTCATTTATATAAATAATTTTTATGGGTTTTCTATGTTTTTTCATTTTACAAGTTATTTTAAAGAATCTATTTTCATATATCCCATATTTGGGAAATTAGATTTTTTTTCTTATGATTTCATATGAAGGGTAGTTTATGGATAGTATAGACAACCTTTTTTGGTATATCTTTTTTTATACATTATTTAATCTCACATAGACATATATTTTATTAAATAAGGTATCTTTATAAAGAGAACCATGTGATATCATACCTCTCTCAGATGTTTTCAATAAAAAAATTAAAGGAAAAAATTAGGTTTTGGGAAAATATATGTTCTGAAAATAACCTCACATATCCTTTGGATTTGTTTTTAAAAAAGGGGAATAAAGTTTGAGTAAAAATATTTAATTTTATAAAGTTATGGGATATTGAAAAAAATAAAAATGAGGAATTATTGAGACGTAGTGTTACATATTTTTCAACGATGTTTAAATATTTTTTGCTGAGTCAAGATGAGAGGGTGATTCTTGGGGAATTGTTATGGATTTATTTAATGAAATTGCATTATATTCGTGATATGTTATCCATGTAATATGTGATACTTTTTAACTATTATTTAATGTCTAATACCTGTGAAGAAAATGATGTTTATAAAGTGAAAAATGTCTGTGTCCTGATGAATAAGAAGCAATTTTGTATATAAAGAAAACTGAGATCTAATTTGGGTATTTATGTGAATAATTGCATGGAAATTGTGTTTATTACTTTAATATATCTTTTTATTATATTAAATTATAAATTATACATCCATATATCCACTTATGGTATTCATGTGAATCCACCACTGAGGTGGGAATTAAGATCAACCACATCATAGTAAGATCTCCTCCTCCCCCTCTATGGATTGGGTTTTTCGCCAATGTTGATTCTTGGGAGAGTAATGTGTGTTGTTTGATTAATATAGTTTCCCACTATCCTACCAAACTCTTCTAACCCCTCCCTTATCATGGCCCCCACTTATTATTTTCCTTTTATTCCTCACAATAACGAAGTTTTTTCGCTCTGGTCTTTTGGTATTCTACTGGGGGTTTTGTGATGTGGCCCCCACTTCCCCTATTATATTTTCCCCTCCCACTACGCTAGACCCTATCCATGTCCTGACATGAATGTTATTATGGATTATTGGGATGGTGAGAGTTCAAGGGACCATTTCTTCTATTTGTTTCTATTGTATTTCATCTACAGTTTCCCTACATAATGATTCCTTTGTTGCCTCTTCCTCCTTTCTAACTACTTAATTATCACATTTCTAACCACGTCATATTCCGGTATTCTATTTTCGTTGGGGTGGTTTTGGTTTTGTTGGTTGATCTGTCATTGGTTTACCGAGAGTTGGAATTGTGGATGGTCTCTTTCCATTATTTTTTGGTTCTCCTATGGTGGTGATGGTTCGAGAAACCTCATCAACAGGTTCACTAGTCTTCAAATGAGGAATATGATGCTCTGGTTTTACTTTTAAGATATATTTTAATAGTTTCATTATAATTTTCTAGTTTTATAGGTCCCTAAAGGGAGGAATATCTCATGAAGGCGTGGATCCCTATCAATCCTATGTCTACTCAATTATTCATTCAAGTCTTGGTACATCGCTCTCTTCCCAATCGATCTAGTGTGGTGGTCTTCAAGAAGGTTTTAGGATTTTCTATTTTTGTGGCCAACTATTTCAAAGAGAAGAATCTAACATTAGATTTGTTCCCTATGATCCCATGTCAGTATTTCTTCTTAAGTATTTTTTATGATATTTTTTTATGCTAGTTTGTTATCTATTTGATCATCCTTGGGGTTTCCTGATCGAAATGATTTGGGGGTGTTTGTTTTGGGTATCATCACGACCACCGATGACCTTTTAGGCAAGTGAAGATGTTTCTTTGAAGTGGATTAATGTGATAGAAGGACTTTCATTATGATAGGTTTTTCATTTTTTTGGTTGGATGGTGTAATGTGGGAGATCGCTTCCATTGTGGAGATGAAGAGGGTGTTGGAGCCAGCCAGTATTTATAACGGAAGCTGTGATTACTGGTGGGACCCCACAATCATTGTGGTCATGATGAATATGATTCAATGTCAGGAGAATGGATCAATGATCTATATGGGTTGGATCTTATATCTTAAGGGGAGAAGGTGGGGTTAATATCTATGTGTGGTTTCAAATTTTCAATTTGGGGTTTTTGATGATTACAATTTTGAATTCTAAACTGTATTTTCATAATTTTGGGTTTCTCTATATTTATTTGTTTTTGAAAATGTTCAGTTTCCACTAATCATTAATGTTTCCTTTATAAAATACAAAATATGGATTTAGATCATTTTATCAATTGTTGGTTGAGAGGATTCAAGAAAATTCATATGAACTAATGGATTAGATTTATTAATATAAAGTCCCTCAACTAACTAATTGTTTGATGTGGGACAATTGTATGCGCGTACATTGTTCCTCTTCATTGAATAGTTATGAATATAATGTTTTTAATTTAATTTAGATGAACTATGTCATCAATTAAATTATGAGATCATCTCTTATCCACAGATTATAATGAGTTTAGTTACATGGGTTATCCATAATTGATGATCCATGGTAGAAATTTCATTCCATTAGTTGCAGAAAAGATCCTCTTCCACTATCATATCATTATTTCTACCAAATTAGTATGACTGATGTTATTGTCATAGGCTCCTTTCATGCACCAAGTAATGTCCATAATCAATACACATTAAATATATTGGGATGTGTTATAGAATCTTGAACAACTTTCCTAGATGATGT
Organism: Viscum album; assembly: GCA_963277665.1. Taxonomy (NCBI): domain Eukaryota; kingdom Viridiplantae; phylum Streptophyta; class Magnoliopsida; order Santalales; family Viscaceae; genus Viscum; species Viscum album. The sequence continues at coordinate 173,721,331 of OY728143.1, read as the reverse complement.
AAATGTCTTACTTTTGGAACTGGTAAGATCAAAATTGTACTCATGCATAAAGATTGACTTGATATATATTAATAAAATATGTGGTGAAGAATTACAAGATATAAATGATTTTTTCAAGAGAAAATACATGTATCACTTTCCCCACCTATCCAATTATAGAATAAGATCATGTATTTAAATGCTTAAGAGTGATCCACTTAACCGACATTCTATGTAAACTAATATTTCACATTACCATTTTAGTGGGGAGAGACTTGCCAATTTTTTGGAGTGAACCATGTCCCCAATTCATTCATTTACACTTTATTTCTATGTATCCATTTTCAATATAATCTCACATTTACAAATTCATGAATGGAAAATTCACATATCCATTTTCAATTTTTATTGTATTTTCTATACTATAAAAAATGAGGACCTGCAGATTTAATGGGTTATTAGATGTCATGTAAATAAAAGTAAAGATATCTTAGTCTTCTAGATATTTTAAATGATCAATAATCATAGTACTTTTAATAATTATATGAAGTGGAGAGTAATAAAAAATCTCACATGCAGTTAGATCATGTGATTCTCATAAAAACTCCAACCCCAAAAAATACACTGATATTTAGAAATCTTTTTACTCAACCAAAATATTAAATAAGAAGTGGTGAAAAGCATGAATGATATTAAATAAGGAGGCCCATCACATGAGTAGTGTTTTCTTCAATTTTTAATTTTTTAAACGTCCCTCCCTGAAAAATAAAATACCAATCTTGTTATATGTTTATCAAAAGGTGAAGGAAACCTTTGTTAAGTCATTTACATGTAAGAGAGAACCATGGACAATTGTTGTTTATATAAAGAAAAATGATGTCTCTAAAAGTCATAAATTTATTTCACAAATAAGATTATTTTATCATCATGAATCTAGAATAAGTGAGTATATTCAATAGAAGTGATCCTAAAGACTCAGAAGAAATATCATTATTAATAGGTTCATGAGTATGTAACATTCAAAAGTGATCCTTATTGTGTTTTTGGTAACTATTTTATTTCAGGAAGCATGAAATATTTATTATTGTATGATTGTGGATAGAACAGTGTGACTTTATATTATTGTGAAAGTTATTGGGTTACCACTTTGATTATAGTGTAGAATCAATGATTGGGGAATCTCACTAATCATAATAAATAGTATACTCACATTGAAACTGAACCTTGAAAAAATATTGTGTTGTGGTGGTATTTATTTTTAATGTGTTTGGGAAATATTCAGTAATCATAATATTGGATTGAATCCTAAATGGTCAATGGAGGTTGATTTATGAAGAGAATTTTTTTTAAAAAAATCACATCAAATTATCTCCCCTAGTGGTGAAACACATTATTATGGACTTCACATTCATTAATTTTCAATTAAAATGTTCCCATATTACCACCATTTAACTATATTAATTATTAAACACCAAAAATATTAAAATAATTTATAGTTGGTTTCTTTTTATAAAAATTTATATAAATATTTAAATGTGTCTCGAGTCTCAAAAATATATTTGTTTTTTATGTGTACAACAACACATATATCCTCTCTCTAAAAGAACATTGAAATTTTATTTTAAAAAAGAAATCTACATCATATTTTTTCAACACACCTATTTTTTATCGCCTAAAATCCATTTTTAGGAGAATAATGTGTCATAAAATTGTTTTTACCTATGCTTAGAAAGGTAAAATTCAAATTCATCACCTATAATATACTTTCCAATACTAGTTCTCGCATTTTTTATATGTAGTCCTAATTCATTTTCAACATGTCCTTTGAAAACCTTGAACCTTGAAAATGAGTCTGATTTATAGTTTATAAACATAAAATTTGTCATTTTCATCAATTAATATATGAATTTTATAAAATATACCAAACATTTCAATTGATATTCTCTCTGGGGGCCATATAGATCTATGTGTATGAGTTATAGTGACTCGATAGAGAGAAATTCAGAATTTTATAACTTTTTTATGTTACCTTTCTATATAAACCTTTTTCTTTATTTCCCATTAAAAAAAGATTTACTACATAAAAATACACATAATGAAAATATAAAGATCAATAATTTTAGTGTCTTTGTTAATTAGGCACATTACATAACATATAAACATGAGATATAATAATATTATTTTAAACTTCATTAACATGCTTCTAAAATTCCATAGATTTTAAAAAATGCCTAGGATTACATGGGAAAATACATAAGAAAGAGGTGGGATATAAAGCCTAGTGAGTTAATAAACATGTAATAAGGTAATACATGTTAGAAAATAGGGATATAAATGGGGAATTAAAGGAGTTAGAATCATAAAAATGAATAATATTGCATGATATAGCATGATAATCATAGCATGGGAGATGTGGAAACAACTTAAAAAATTTCATAATAAACATATGTTAAGGATAACTAACATTAAAATATAATTGAAAAAGTATATAAAGTAATCAGGTTCCCTCTATATCCCAAAATGACGTCTTACGAGACTAAACATTACCCACTGTGTTGGACCTTTATATAATTATGGCCGTACCTATCACTTCAATTTAATTCTCATGCATTAGTGTGCCACTTAGATCATAAAACATGGATTCATTAATCATAATATTTTATTACAAGATCATGTATTTTGGAATACATACATGTATGTACCAATTCAAAAAATTATAATTGTATAAATTTTAACACCCTTAATTGGAAATGGGTATGGTATTCACTACAAATATGTTTTGGCATGGAAAATAATGGTTAAATTTTTACAGCATAACAGTGTCACATTTAATATTTAAAAATGGGTTTATGAGATAGAAAAAGGGGTATATCCTCATTTTGAAATTAAATGGTTAGTAATAGGGACACCATAATATATATCCCAACATTAGTAAATCGAAATATAAAGCATAATCTAATAAAGAAACCTGAGTAAAGAAGAGAAGGTGGGGATCCCTCAATAGAGTATGTGAATCCAATTGATTGGGATGAGCTTCTTGAGAGCTTTGGTGAACCTTGGTTGGACTCTAGAGAGGGGAGGATAGATTAACAGTGTGTTTAAGTGTTTTTAGTGAATATAATTACAATCCTGGGTCGATTAATAAAGTAAAGGAGTGTGGAATTTTTGTATCATTTCCCAATGTTAGGTTTTGGACTCTCTATATTAAAATAACCAAAACCAATATAAAATTACCATGGTTTGATCACATGGATTGTGTAAAATTGGATAAGTTTAAATTATTTTATAATTACAAGGGCATAAATTAATAAAATAATAACATTTCATAAGTGGAGGTGAGTTATACTCTAACAGGAATGATTTTAAATGATTAAAATATATTACAAGTTTTGAAGGATTCAGAATGGATTTATTAAATAATTATATTGAAATTAAAATAAATTTTTTTTAAATATAAAAAAAAATTTGGTCTTGAATACCATCTATAGTATTTATTAGATCACTTTTTAGTCATTATGATATATCAATATACAAACTTTATTTATATGGTATTTAATTTTTACCTGAAATTTTAATTATCATAGAAAATAATGAAAAACAAACCTTTGGATAATTCGGATGTTATGATTCCAAAAATAATATTAATTTTGTAAAAACAATTTTTTTAATATTGTAATTTTCACTTTCAAACTAATAATAAACATTTGTTGATAAATTCTGTGTTTTTCTAACAATAATAGTATTTTGACACCTATTAAAATTACATATGACTTCATAAAACTTATATTATAATTTATATTTAATTAAAATTAATTAAAAAAATATTTTTTTAAAAAAATTTTTATTTCAAAAAACCATAAATTCATAAAAATAAATACATTTATTGAATTTAAATATTACCAAAAAAAATCTATCTGTGTTTTTATATGTAAAATATCATCTATAATGTAACAATAATTGATTGAAAATTTGTTACTGTTCATATAAAAGGTAAATTACATACCCATATTTCAAGGGTCCTGATATATATCCCTTTAATACACCAGAATACACCCTAAGAGTAAGGTGTGCAGTGGTGAGACATTCATTGGGTGGTTTTGCATATATAGATTGGGTCCCGATCTTGGTGAGCTTGAACTTCTCCCATAAACGGTTTCTCTCATAAACAAAAAATTAGATCAAAGAATGGGCTTGGTCAAGGAATAATCCTAGAGATTTTATCGCCATCAAAATCTCTAATAAATAGTCTTCATAAGGTATGATCCTACTGGATGAGGCTATCACTTCCTTTTTCTAAGTCAATAGGATTTGTTAAAACCATATATTTATACTAATCATGTGATCACTATTCAATGGCTATATTATCAATGGTAACGATTCTTTAAGTTTATTTAATTTATATAGGGTATAATAATACAAAATAAGTTCATTTTTTTCTTTAATCATATTACATAATAATACATTTAATTAAAACACAATGGAAGATTTTATTTATAATATTTTTGGTCATCACAATCTACCCCCATAATAATTTTCACCCTTGAAATTTTCTTTTCCCACACTAAAATATATGAGGCTAATTCTATTTCATCACCAGATCTTATTCCCACGTATCTTCTTCAAACATGTGGATTCTCCACAACACTTTGACCAGGTGCATTGTCTTATTCCACATAACATTGTATATATTATCTAATACTTCACTAAAAACTCCTCATAAGAAAGGTTGTTCTCTAATGTAACCACCACAAGATTTAGTACGTGGGAGAGGCCTAGTATGTACTATATTAATAGTGATACATGTAATACATCATGAAGGTGATGTAGGATACGAGGGAGTGGAATTCGGTAGTCCACCACTCTAATGCGGTCAAGGATCTCAAAGGGGTTGATGTATTATTGACTAATCTTTCCATCCTTCCCAAATCTAATCACATTCTTCCAGGGATATATGCAGATGAATACCATGTCGCCAATATCAAATTCTAGGTCTTGTCGATGATTTTTAGCATATCTCTTCTTTCAACTCTAAGAATCTTTTATGTGTCTCTCAATGGTTTTAACATTTTCCATCAATACTCAACCATTAGAGGAACTTATAGTTTTTGTTCCCCAAATTCATCTCAGTATGCATCTATTCTACACCTCTTCCCATAATTTACTTCATAGGGATCCATTTGGATTCTTTATTGGAAATTTTTATTATATTATAACTCGACAAGATGAAGATGTTTATCCCATATTCCTTTTAAGTCAATCTATAATTCTCTCAACATGTCCTCAATTGTCTGTATAATCGCCCAAAATTTGTAGACAGATTGTGGGTGATAGGTTGTAATGATGTTCAACATAGTGTTTAGAGTATGTTTAAGACTCTTCTAGAAAATGAATGTAAATAAATGATCTTGGTCAGATATAATTGATATTGGTACTCCATGAAGCCTCACCACTTATCTAACATGTATCCTTACAAGTTGATCTAGTGATAAATCCTCTTGAAAGGAAATGAGTTGTGTAGTCTTTATATGATTATCCACCACAACCCAAATATCATTATTCCCTCTTTATGTATTCAGAATAATGGTGACAAAGTCTAGGATGATGTTTTCCATTTCAATGTAGGTTTGGTTAATGGTTGCATCAACCCATTGGATTTTTTCGTTTCTAATTTCACTTGCTGACATACAAGACATCTTGATGTATATTTTTTGATCCCTGTATTCATATTGTCCCACCAAAGGCATTCTTAGAGATCTTGATAAATCTTTGTGCTTCATTGGGGTTTGTAGAAGGTTGATCTATGGGAATCATCCACCAACTCCTTCTTTAAATTAAGATTTTATAATACTCATAGTCTTTACCCAAATCCCACAACTCTTTCTTTATTATATTTGAACTCTAAGGATTTCCCTTTTCTTATAGTTTCCACATTTTATGAATTCCCACGTCATCTCATTTATAACCCTTTATATTCTCATGAGGGGATATTTTAGAAATCAATTATGAAAGGATGATTATGTTCCATTCCTTATGATCTCCATGTCCATCCTTTCCAAATATATAAGGATAGGATCCCTCTCAATTCTCCTCAATGATAGAATTCATGGATCTATTATGCATAAGGAGTCTTCTACTATATTCACTTTACCGGGATGGTAGTGGATTGAAAAGTAATAGTACTTGATCATCTCTAACCATAGTCATTAGCACATATTCATCTCTTACTACGTGAATATATACTTGATGTTTTTTATCTGTATATATCTCACACTTCTCCCCAAGGTGATAAATACCTCCATATTTTCAAAGTGAATATTACTGCATCCAACTCTAGATCACGCATTGGGTACTCTTATTCAAGATTTTCAACTAACTTACAGTATAGGCTATGATTGATTTCATTCTCTATTAACACACAACCCAATCCATTCTTCAAATCATCCCTAAATACTATAAAAAAATTTCATTTGTGGGTACTGCGAGCATAGGCGTAGTGATAAGTCTCATTTTTAGTCTCATAAATCTATCTTAATGCTCATAATTCCATGAAAATGTGACTATCTTCTGAGTTATATTGTTTATATGGTTTGAAAATCGCGTGAAATTTCTCACAACTCGAAGATAATACAAAGCTAATCCATGGAAACTACTTATATTTGTCACAGATGTTGGCCTCATCCATCTTTCAATTGATTCTATCTTTGAATATTCCATAGATATCCTATTTCTTGTGATGATATTCAACAAGAATTACACTTCCTTCAACAAGAACTTACATTTCTTGTACTTTGCATAAAGATTCTCTGTTTTAAGGTCTTTAGTATAATACTCAGATGCTCCTCCTTCATTTTCAAGAATATTAGAATATAATCTATAAATACTATATCAATTTTTTCATGGTAATCTCTAAATATTATACTAATAAATTCCATGAAATTTTTTCTAGGATTATTAATTTTTATTTCCATTACTATGATATCATAGCCCTTATACCATGTACAAAATGTAGTATTGGGGATATCCTCCATGAAAAATGGGTTATATCTTGACCGTAGATCCACCTTGGAAAAGTATTGTTATCCATGTAGCTGGTCGAATAGGTCATCAATAAGTGGAAAATAATACTTTTAATTTATCATGATCTTTTTGGGATCATGATAATCAATTCAAAGGTGTGTTGACCCTTCCTTCTTATTGATGAAGAGGACCGGTGCACCCCATGGTAAATCACATTGGTGTATAAACCTTTTATAAATATTGCCCTATAGTTTTTTTAGATCTTAAAGTTCTATAACATCCATTATATATGGATTCTTGGATAATGGTAATTCCCTCAGTATATACTTGATTGTAAATTCAACCACTCTACTATGAGGAAGACCAAAAAATTCCTTGAGAAGCACATTAGTGTATTCCCTCAAAATGGGTATGTATTTAAGGATGATTATTTACATAGACTTGATCATTTGAGACATATGTACTTGATCATAGGGAAATAATATAAATTCTTTAGCTGATGGTTCTAAAGAATATCATCCTCCTCCTTGAAATTGAAGATAATTAGGTGTTGATTCACAACATGGAGAGTGATTTAATGCTCATGGAAATTTATGTTCTCTCTATATAGGTAAATAAAACCCATTCCATGAATTGTATCAAATTTCACTAATAGGAGTATTAAATGGATTTATGGGAATTTAAGACAACAAATTTTGACAGGGGAGGATTTATATATTTAGGATGCAATAATTTCCCCATTTTTCATTTACACCAATAACTTCACTGTAATGTTCGGTGGTGGTGTAGGAATAGTTATACCAAACATGTGTTATATTAAGGAATGTGTAGAACGAAAATCAAAAAGTATGATTTATATTCTTTAATAAATAACTAGTGTACCTCTTAATACTTCATTTTCAGGATCTATATCTAGAGTTGTGATAGAAAAATATATTCCTTTCTTCCTTGGAGGTTGTTGGATATCTTCAAAAACTCGTGGCTTAGTTCATTGGTTTTAAAAGTTCCCTAGTTCCTTGAAATTTTTGAAATAAACAATAAGGTGAGGGTTGAATAGATGATTCCTCTATTCCAACATATTTGTGGGTTTTTCTAATCGGCAATTACTAGCTATCTTTCATTCCTTCCTACAACTAAATAATTTACTCTTCCCCATTAAAAAATTAATGCGGTGCTTCTTTGTAACGAACCAAATCCGGAGCCCCTCCACTGGTTCCCTATACCTGGTGTGCCGCATGACCCCAAGAACGTATCGCTAAATGCCAGAGGCTGTCGACTAGCAGCGAGGGCCTTGGTGAGTCGGTGGGGAAACTATGCCCTCATTCGGTAAAGTATACAAGGTAAGGATGACAACCATCAATAGCAGAAGCAACAACAACATACATAACAATTGAAACCAACATTGGAAGCAATGAATACATATAGTAATGGTGATAATGATGAAGCAGGTAAAAGTATCCATGGAAAGTAGGAAACACAACAACGTGCTAGAATACAACTAAAACCAAGTGCAAAAGAAAGCAAAGAAATCTCCTCAGCATCGCAATCCATGGCTCGGTCCCATGCTCCCCAGCTCCAGTGAAATCAATAACCTAAAGTAGAATGGCGCTTGCCCTTATCTATACCGGCAGCAACATAGTATTCTTGGGCCCAAAATCATGGCCCAAACAGGGTGTGAGATACAATCTCAGTAGGAAATCACCCAAATATTTATGCCTAACAGTCAATGAATACATGGCAGTAAACAAACAAGAAGAAGTAAACATGAAAGCACAAGCAGCTACAATCCACAGTTCTAACAAGTAAAGTACACAAGTAAGAAACTAGCAACAAGAATAAAACAGGTAACCCTCTGGGTACCTCTCAAAGTGTAACCCCTATGGTTCAACCTATAGTACTAGTAACCCTCTGAGAGGCACACACAGTCTCACCCCTCTGGATCAGCAACGTAATTAAGCAGACTCTCTGGGGAAGCACTCACCGTAAATCCCCCCCTATAGTCTCGTATCGTGATAAAGGATCTCTAGGGAAGCACTCAACGTCAATTCCCCCTATGGACCACATCAAGGATCTACTGAATCTCTTAGGAATCACTCAATGTCAATTCCCCCTATATTCTCACATCGTAATTAAAAGACACTCTGGAGAAGCCCTTCCATCAATTCTCCCTTTGGTCTACTACTCTAGGTTCTCACAATCATGAGTGGGAAAGTAAAACATGCTTAGCGCGTGTACATCATCCAAGTAAACTTCAAGAACTACCTGGATATAAACTAAGGTTCAACAGCATAAAAAGGAACAGTTCCACTATCCTACGACTAGGCATGGAAACTGAAAAAATTCCCAACAGGAAAAACAAGCATCGAAATGCAACCTGAGCACAAAATAAATTACTCTACTCACAAGCAATAAACCTCTACTACAGTAATCAAGAAAAGTAGGCAAAAAGATAGGAAAAAAAGGAAACACGAAATACCTCGTTCAAGGGTATTGGTGGAATTTGCACATAACATTCATCAACATTCTACAGAAAGGCACAAACCACCTAACTCGATCATAGAAGATCAATATATGTGAACCACGATGATAGATTCCTCTTAGAACAACGTAGATCTGAGAAAATTCACAAAACGTTCATCCCACTATAACATGGAAACAAGGAGGAATCAATAAACAATGCAAAAGTAGAAGGAAGAACTCACCACTACGATTCCAATGCAATCAATCGTGCTCGAATTGGAGAACAGATGGCGAGGCAGGAGCCTGTCGAAGATCCGGCCATATGGTCACTCACGGAAGGAAGAAATCTGGAGAAAAAGGTGATTTTGGAGGTTAGGCGTGATCCCGGTCCATTTAATGAAACAAAAGTACACGGCGTGTACTTCTTGGGTACACGGTGTGTACTTCAATTTTTCTGTACTCTGTATTAACCGGCCTCCACCTCAGCCTTACACACCATGTGTGAGGCCCGGGCATGGCCAACACACGACTTCGAGCCAAGGAAGTGTACACGGAGTGTACTCAAAATGTACATGGCGTGTACTTCTGAAATTTCTAGAAAAATTATTTTCCATAAAAACTCCAGAAAAAGGGAAAACATACCTGAATGAAGATCCGGGTTCTTACAAACTTCCCCTCTTAAAGAAATTCGTCCCCAAATTTCCCTAACGTGGTGGAGAAGAAGAAACCCTGAACAGCTCCGGCCACTGCGATCGTACATCGGCCTCCCTCTCCCAGGACTCGTCATGTACTCGCCTGTGCTTCCATAGCACTCGTATCAGAGGAATAGACCACCCGCGGAGAACCTTCGTACTGCCATCGGCAATCCGGATAGGATGCTCATCGAATGATTCATCCTCTTTATGATCGACTTCCTCAGGTTGAAAGACGTGAGACGAGTCTGAAAAGTAATGTCGGAGCTGAGATACGTGGAAGACATCGTGCATGGACCGATACCTCTGATGTACCTACAACCAATAGGCAACTGGCTCAACTCTCTCCATGTCCTCAAATGGCCCGACGTACCTCGGCGAAAGCTTACCATGTCTCCAAATCCTATTGTGTCCCAACCTCGGTGCGACACGTAGGACAACCTGATCACCGACCTCGATCTCCAGAGGTCGTCTCTACTGATCAGCATAAGTCTTCTGTCAAGACTACGCTGTAGCCATCCTTTTTCGAATCAACTATATCTGCTCTGAAGTCTCCTGAATAAGACGAGGTCCCAACAAAGATAAATCTCTGGCCTCCAGCCAGCATAAGGGTGATCCGCATGGACTACCATACAAATCCTCATATGGTTCCATCAGAATGGTCTCCTGGAAACTGTTGTTGTAGGCGAACTCCACTAGAGGAATATGCTTCTCCCAAGAACCGCCAAAGTCAAGGATTCAAGCCCGGAGCATATCCTCAAGCACCTAGATCGTGCTCTCGGACTGGCCATCAGTCTGGGGATGGTAAGATGTAATCAAACGTACCTTTGTACCCAAGGCCTTCTGATGTCCCTACCAGAACCGAGAGGTAAAGTGCCCATCTCTGTCTGAAACAATAGAGCACAGAACTCCATGCAGATGAACAATCTCTCTGATGTTATGTCATCCCAGATCATTGACACTAAAGGAATCCTTGATAGGAATGAAGTGAGCAACCTTCGTAAGCCTGTTGATGACAACCCACACAACATCGTTTTCCCGAGGAGATCTCGGCAACCCGGTCACGAATTCCATCGCAAAATCATTCCACTTCCACTCCGGAATGGGTAAATTCTATAAGATCCCTGTTGGTCGCCGATGCTCTGCTTTCACCTACTAACAAGTAGAACATTGCATGACAAAACCAGCAACATACTTCTTCATTCCTGGCCACCAGTATTGCCGATGAAGGTCCAGATACATATTTGTGATGCCAGGATGAACATCCCAAACACAGGAATGGAAATCTCGCATCAGCTTCTCCAGTATGTCTGCTGGCACCCATAGACATCCCTCGAAATGCAAGATCTCATCCCCACCCACTGTCCATCCAGGAAGAGGGTCCTCTCCTGACACACTCTCCCACAGGACTATGCCTTCTGAGTCTGATAGCTGCCTCATCCGTACCAGATGAAGTAGCGTGGAGGTAAGAGCTACAGAAGATAGAAAAGTCGGTCCCCATTTGTCGTGCACCTCCAGATGCATCTCAGAGAACATAGCCATCAGCTACCACTCACTACTAGCCTCCTGAACTGCCCGAATATGAGTTCACATGCTCAGCGCATCTTCCACGGCATTGCCCATTCCCGACATATAGGCATGCTCGAAATCAAAGGACTAAAGATACTCGACCCACCTGCGCTGCCTCATATTCATATCATGCTGAGTAATGATATACTTGAGACTTTTTTGGTTAGTGATGACCACAAAGTGCTCTCCCAAAAGACAGTGTCTCCAACAGCGCAAGGAATGAACAACAACTGTCAAATCTAGATCGTGCGTAGGGTAGTTCCTCTCATGTGGCCTCAACTGCCGAGACCCATATGCAATGACTACCTCTCCCTGCATAAGCACAGCTCCTAGTCCAATACCTGAAGCATCAGAATAGACAGTATAGATCTTTCCTATATCAGGTAATACTAGTATCTGTGCTGAAGTCAACCTCTCTTTCAGCTCTTGAAAGGCTGACTCATAAGAATCCGATGATAAGAACTTTGCCCCCTTCTTGGTCAGACCTGTCGAAGGTGATTCTAGACGAGAAATGTCCCGAATGAAGAATCTGTAGTATCCAGCCAGCCCTAGAAAAATCTGTTCCTTGAAGACGTTCTTCTGCTGCTCCCAGGAAACTACAGCTCTTACATTCTCTGGGTCCACTAATACTCCTGCCTCTAAGATGACATGACCCAATAAGTGAATCTTATCCATCCAGAAGTGGCACTTCGAGAGTTTAGCATAAATTCGATGCTCTCTTAGTGTACTCATAACGATCTCAAGATGGGTGGAATGGTCATGTCGAGTGTGAGAGTAAACAAGATATCGTCCACGAAGACCACTACAAAGGAATCAAAGTAAAGATGGAACACTCGGTTCATCAGTGCCCTGAAAACTTTAGGTGCGTTTGTGAGACCGAACGGGATGACTGTATACTCGTATAGACCATACCTACTGATAAATGTTTTTAGAGGTATATCTGATGGTCTAACGCGCAACTGATGATAACCAGACCTCATGTCGATCATTGAGAACACCCGAGCTCCTCGAAGCAGATCGAATAGTTTATCAATCTGCGGCAAGGGATATTGGTTCTTGACCATCAACTATTTCAGCTTCCGATAATCCACACAATGCCAAAGGGTACCATTTGCCTTTTTCGCAAACAGAACAGGAGAACCCCAAGGAGAAGTATAGGGTCAGATGAAACCCTTAGCATGTAGAACCTCCAACTGCTTCTTGAGCTCCTGTAACTTAGGTGTGGCCATCCTATAGGGAGGAATAGACCCCGGTGTCGCTCCTAGAACGACCTCAATAGAGAAGTCAACCTCACGCTCTAGAGGAAAACCAGAAAAGTCCTCTGGAAAGACATCCTTGAAGTGATCCACCACTGGAGGAAAGTCCAACTGTGGAGTCCCCTGATCATACAGATAAAGACTAGGAATATGGGTTATCACCCTTCCAAGCCCAAGATTCTCGAGTCCCGCCCAACCCGCCCAAACGTCTAATTCACCTCTATGAAGAAAAGATACACCCTCTAGTGAGATGAAACTAACTCTGCGGCGATATCTGTCAACCACTACCTAGAAGGGAATCAACCAGTCCATGCCAAGGATGACATCATATCATGTCATCTCTATGACATAGAGATCCCATAAGAAGTGATACCCTGCAACCTCAAGAGGGCACTATCTACACTGGAGTACACTAGACGTCCTCATTCCCAAAGGTGTCGCTAGTGTCAACGAGTCGGCAGAAGAAAATATGCAGAGTCCAAGGCTCTCCACAACAGAAACAGAGATAATGTGATTCATAGCACCAATATCGAAAAAGTCTGAAGATAAAATTGAGGCTACTAAAATTGTACCTCGAATAGTAGAAGGGTCGGGATCCTGCTCATGATAAGTCTGCTCCACGGTGAAAGTCTGGCCCGTGTCGCGGCCCTGCACCCCTGGCTGAACAATCTGAGCTAAACCTCCCTGCTTGGTCTGAGGAACTGGTGGCTGACCACCACGACCTCGACCTCCACCTCGGCCCAAACAGCCTGAAGAACTCCAGTTTCTCGACTGGTGAGAAACTGGCGGGGCTGCTCTTGAATGAGGATTCATGGAAGAACCCCGGTCACCAGCCGCTGGTGAGAAAAACCTGACAGAAACGCTGAAGGTTACCCATATTGCCGCATGATCGGCACTCCACGGGGTCTCTCCGGCATTGCGAACTCATGTACCCTATCTGGGCACACTGGTAGCATGTTACATGGCTTCCTGATGATGTGTCTCACTTCCTCGAATCACCGCGCTAAGACTCCGTACGATGCTTTTTGCAGTCATTTGGAGAAAAGCTATCTCTTGAAGCAGAACCGCCCTGGCTCACAGCTCCGGAGTCTCTCTTATTGCGCTCTGCAATCAGTGCCTGGTTGAGGATGGAAGTGATGGAAGTCAACTAGAAGATGTTCACCTGTGAGCGGATCTCTCACCTGAGTCCCTCCTCAAACATCCTTTCCAAGAACACCCCAATCCCATCCCGAAGGGGTGTAAAATGATGGAACTCAGTGAAACGAGAGGAATACTCCATGTCAGATAGAGTACCATGCTATAATCTCATGAACTCCCAGGCTCGATCATCCCTCAGAGTCTCTAGGTAGTTGTAGTAGTAGAACACACGCTGGAACTCCTCTCAAGTCATAGCCTACTGTTAACCCTCATGTGAGATCACGTCCCACCACCTCTTGGCGGAGTCTCGGAGCATGTTGGTGGTGAGCTTGACCCGCTTCTCTGGAGGTGTCTCCAGATGCTCGAAGATAGTCAGCATGGATTCCAACCATGACACTACATCCTGAGGTCCTCCCTCCCCCGAGAACGTGGGAGGATGCTACTGCTGAAAGACCCACATCAGGTTTTCCATAAATGAGGTAGGAGGTGGTGCTCCCTGGAATGCCTGCAACATCCTCACAAAACCTTACCCGAACTGCGCATCACCGCCCGCAAATGGTACAACAACCGGTGCCAAGGCTGGCTCGACTGGGGGATCAACAGGAAGTCCCTGATCAGCCATATCTGGCGTCTGATCACTGCCTGACGATAGAGGTACAACCGGAGGACGTCTCTGAGGCATAGCTCTGAAAATCAAATGCACAACTTAGAGAAAGAAAACTAGTACAGAGAACACATGAGTAATAAATAGAAACAGAGGAAAAAAACACACAAGATTGCAAAACACGACTACACGATGTGTATAAAACCACACGTCGTGTCTTCTTAAACCACTGACATGGGAATGTACTCTTTCCCTATAAGTCGTGTACACTTCAATCTACATGGCGTGTTGAACACACACATGGCATGTACTTGAAAACTATTCCCCTGCCTGAGTCTCCTAACACGGAAAACCCACATGGTCCTACATAACTCGAGACTACACGGCGTGCTCTAAACAAACATGGCATGTACTAGACAAGGCTTCGACGGCCCGTGTTGGTGAGTAAACGAACGTCTACACGGGTGGACCTTACACGGCGTGCTCCGAACAATCACGATGTGTATAGGCGAAGGTGACACCGTCCCGTGTTGTTCGTGACACGGACGGGTACCTGGAAAGTCAACACAGCGTGTTACGAACAATCATGGTGTCTGGAAAGGAAGGTAACACCGACCCGTGTTGTTCGTGACACGATCGGGTACCTGTATAGGAAGAAACGGTGTGTTCCCTATGGACACGACGTGTTATACCCATGCTTTCCTGATCCGTGTTGTTAGTGACATGGTCGGGTACACGACTCCGAGCAAACACGATGTGTAGCTACCGTGCACGGTGTGTTTCTGAAGTTACTTTTATCACACCGTGTTCTTCCCACACGGTCAGTGACACGGCCTGAAAACTACACGGCGTGTTCCCAAAATGTACAAATCGTGTATTTTGGATTTTTTGGGCCAGTAGCTCAAGAACTACACAGAATTTCAGAAACACTAAAAACAAGGTGAAAAAAGTTCCAAATTCCGATTCGTGAGGGCCCATAACACCTCAAGAACCAAATTTTGGCATTCACTTTAAAAAAAGAACAAAACATACCGATTTCTAAAATAACAGCAAAGAATATATCAAGCGACTACCACACTAGCATGCATAATCTACACAAAGTCTATCACAACAGCACACAATCGCTAATGCACCCTAGATGTGATGGAAAGAATGCAAGGCATGTGATTCCTACATGTGTCTATATGATGCATGAGATGACATAACCTCATCTCATCGGGTTGTGACAGAAATAGCACTGGAATATCAAAACAATAATAGCACAAGTCATGTGAATCACTCTATGTGAAATCATATCAACTATAAAATCTCAAAACCAGCAAACTACAATTAACGAGGTAGTATGGCTCTTCCCTGTACACAGGTTAGAAACTCTCAAGCAAAGCTTAATTCCACGTACTGAATCCTTCATATCCCTAGATAGGGTCACCAAACAATAATGCAAGAGAAAATAACTCCTCTGATACCACTTTGTACCGAGCCAAATCTGGATCCCCTCCACTGGTGCCCTGTACCCGATGCGCCACATGACCTCATGCACATTTCCCCAAATTCCAGACGCTGCCGACTAGCAGAGAGGGCCTTGGTGAGTCGGTGGGGAATTAATGTCCTCATTCTTTAAAGTATACAAGGTATGTAAGATAACCATCAACAGTAGAAGCAATAACAACATACATAACAACTGAACCCAACGACGGAAGAAATGAATAGATATAGTAATAGTGATAATGATGCAGCAGGTACAAGTATCCAAGGAAAGCAGCAAACACAACAACGTGCTGGAATACAACTGAAACCAAGTTCAAACGAAAACAAAGATAGATCCTCAGCATCACGAGCCATGGCTCGATCCCATGCTCCCCAGCTCTAGTGCAATCAAGATCCTGAAGTAGAAGGGCCATTGCCCTTATCTATACCTGCAGCAACATAGTCTGCTTGGGCCCAAAAGCATGGCCCAAAAAGGGTGTGAGATACAATCCCAGTAGATAATCACCCAAATATTTGTTCCTAATAGTCAATGAATACATGGTAGTAAACAAACAAGAAGCAGTAAACAGGAAAGCACAAGTAGCTACAATCCAAAGATATTACAAGTAAGGTACACAAGTAAGAATCCAGCAACATGAAGAAAATAGGTAACCCTCTAGGTAGCTCTCACATCCTAACCCATATAGTTCAACCTATAGTACAAGCAACCCTCTGGGAGGCACACACAATCTCACACCTCTGGTTCAGCTACGTAATTAAGCAGACTCTCTGGGGAAGCACTCACTATCAATTCCCCCTATAGTCTCGTAACGTGCTAAAGGCTCTAGGGGGAAGTACTCAACGTCAATTCCCCCTATGGCCCGTGTGGAGGATCTACAGACTCTATGAGGAAGCACTCAACGTCAATTCCCCCTATAGTATCACATCGTAAATAAAAGTCACTCTGGAGAAGCCCTTCCGTCAATTCTCCATTTAGTCTACTACTCTAGGTTCTCATAGTCCTGAGTGGGAAAGTAAAACATGCTCAGCGCGCGTGCATCATCCAAATAAACATCAAGAACTAATTGGCTATCAACTAAGGTTCAACAGCATAAAAAGTAACAGTTCCACTGTCCTAAGACTAGGCATGGAAACTGGAAAAACTACCAACAAGAAAAACAAGAATTGCAAGGCAACCTGAGAACAAAATAAATTACTCTACTCACAAGAAATAAACCTCTACTACTGTAATCAAGCAAAGCAGGCAAACAGCAAGAAAAAATAGGAAACACGCAATACCAAGTTCAAGGGTATTGATGGATTTTTCACATATTATTCATCAAATTTCTACGGAATGGAACAAACCACCTACCTCGATTCTAGGAGATCGATATATGTGAACCACGACGACATATTCCACTTAGAACAACGTAGATCTGAGAAAATGCACAAAAATTTCATCCCTCGATAACATGCAAATGAGGAGGAATCAGGAAACAAGGCTAAATCATCGGGAAGAAATCACCGCTGCGATTCCAATGCAATCGACCTTGCTCGAATCGGAGAAAAGACGGCGAGACGGGAGCCCATCGAAGATCCTGCCATACGGTCGCTCTCGGACGGACGAAATCTGGAGCAGAAGATGATTTTGGGGGTTAGGCGCGACCCCAGTCCGTTTAATGAAAAAACAAAAGTACACGGCGTGTACTTCTTGAGTACATGGCATGTAATTAAATTTTTTCCGTACTCTTAATTAACCGGCCTCCACCTCAGCCTTACACACCGTGTGTGCGGCCCTGGCATGGCCAGCACACAGCTTCGAGCCAGGGAAGACTACACTGCGTGTACTCAGAAAGTATACGACATGTACTTTTGAAATTTCCTGAAAATTTATTTTCCTTAAAAACTCCAGAAAAAGGGAAAACACACCTGAACAATGATCCAGGTTCTTACATTCTTTCCTCCCCTTTGACAAGTGTGATGTTCAAATTTCTATGCACAGTTAGATTTATCCATAAGACCATCATAATTTAACTCAATTTTCCACTTATTATCCCCATGATTACCTTTACATTCGATGATCTACATTTCAAATTTAATGTCACATCAGACAATATCTTCATAGCTACCAATGTCTTGGATCGCCAGGGCTTTTTGTAGACAAGATTTTATCCCACCAAAGAAGCGGTTGACCTTGCATTCAGGGGGTAATGAAAAATATGGTAGAATATCATTAAAGTCTTTTGAATTTTTCCTCAAACACCATGAATAATTCTTCATCTTTTTGGTAGAGTTGAAGGAAATCTCTATTCGTTTTTTATTAGAGATTGTGAGAAACATTCTTATCAATTTTTTCAAACATTCTTCTACCCATTTTCTTCGATCTCTTCCTTATGATTTGTATTGATGATCAATTTACACCATTGATTGACTTCTCCCTCACTATGATAAATAGCTGGTAGAACCTTACCTTGTTCGGAACATTGATGTATGGAGAAAATAATCTAATGGATGTGATCCATTTTTCTGTGGTAAATGGATCAGATGATCCCTTGAAAGTAAGAGGCATTTGTTTCTTAGTAGTCTCAATCGAGGCTTGTTCTCTCTTAGGGGGGTTTGGAAGCTCCTTCTAATCTAGGATTATAATCATATCCTGAGTCATTATAGAGTTTATTGTTATAAAGATAATGATTCCCACTCCCATCGGGTTGGGCATCTCATTAAAGAAATCGTCACATTTCCAAACACACTAATTTTTTACCTAATACCTCTTATTTTTTTCCATTGTCTAGAATAAATGGAAAATTAGGATTAGTATTTTTAAACTATTAACCACATAAAATATAATCTAATAAAAATAGAGAGATAAATTGTCAATTAATTTTATTTTGTTAACTTATAAATTACTATTATTCAGTCAATGTTATTCATGATCTATTTTATAACACATATTATTATGGTTAAATTTTATTCCCTTAATAATGGTTCATAATGAGCAAATAAATTTACCAATGAATATCCAATGAGAGTGTCATACTAGTTGTGTAGCAAGGCACATTTTCATGCACTAGTTCCTAGTCGAGTCTATCTCAACAAGGTGTTTTCTGGTTTTACCCCTATCTACATCAGTGCCTAATCCACATCCACTTATAGTATCCAGAAATGGATGTATTACCTTAAAAAAACAACATACCCTATACTAAAAAAGTCTAGGTTTGTTTTCTTATACTTATTGTTTTCCTAACGAATCTCTAGTGTTTTCTAATCCAAGTTTCAAAAATTACTAAACCTGCCTCTCATACCAACTATTGCATCGCTACTTTTTATTTCACATTAAAATTTTCATTTTTTTTATAAAATGACTCATTATACAACCTAAAAGATTAATAATTTTAGTATTTTTTGGACTTAGGTACATTTCATAACATCTTGATCAAGGGATACACCAATATTATTGAATATTTACTTAACAAACTTCTAAAATTCCATTTCTTTTAAAACTTAATGAGATAACCTCAAGAAATACATAAGAAATATTGAGCTGTAAATAAATGTAAGGTAATAAAGATAGAATAAGGTAATAAATTTTATACAATAGGCATATAAGTTAGGAAAAAAATGAGTGAGAATCATAAACATGGTTAATAAGGCATGATATAACATGAAAATGATAATATAAGAAACCGGGAAACAACATAAAACAGTACATCATAAACATTGGTCAAGGATAAATACAAGGAAATCATAATGGATGAAGTCCCTTAAATTAATTAGGTTAAATACCAATCCCTAAATGATGTCCGATGAGACTAAAAATTAACCAATGCATTGGAGTTTTATATAATTCTGGGTGCACCCGTCACTTTAATTTCATTCTCACTCTTAAGTGTGCCACATATACCATAAAAAATGGATTCATTCATTATAATTTTTTATTCTATGATCAAGGAGTCTGTAATAAATAAATTCGAATCCCAATTCCAAAAAATTTAATGTTTATAAATGTGAACATCCTTGATAAGAAATGTGTCTGGTATTCCCTACACAATTGTTTAGGCGTGGAAAAATCATGGGAAAAATTCAACATCATAATGATGTCACATCATAATGTATAAAATGAGTTGATGGGAGAGAAATGTGTATATTATCATTTTTACATGAAATGGGAATTAATAAGGAAATTTAAATACATATTTCAACATTATGAATTTGTAAATATGAGGCATACGATAATAAAGAAACTTGAGTAAATAGGAGAGGTTGATAATCCCTTACTTGATTGTGCGACTCCAAATGATTTGGGGGAGCTTATTACGAGCATTAGTGATACTTGAGATGAAACTAGATAGAGTATGGAATAAAAATGATGTGATACTATGATTTAGGGTGACGATAAATGGAATGTTGTGTGTGTTTATATATGAAATGTGGGGTTTTTTTTATCATTAATCAAACTTAGGTTTTGGTAACTATATAAAAAAATAAAAATAACTACAAAACATTACATGGTATTTTCAGTTGGTTTTTTAAAAATGGGAATGGATTTAACTATTTTCTAAGGCCTAGGTCTGAACATAATAAAATAATATCATTTCGTATGTGGAGGATAGACATACTCTTAAATAATGGATTTTAAAACCAGATAATATATTATAAGTCTTGGAGGATTTATAATGGAATTATAAAAAAATCATATAAACTTAAAAGCATATTATTTTTAAGGGAAATATATATTTTGTCATAGATAAATTTTATAGTATTTATTACATCATTTTTGGACATTATGATGTAATGATATGCAAAGTATATTTATACGATATTTAATTTTTTCCCAAAAAGTCGATTGTCGTGGAAAAATATAAAAATTCACCATTAGATAATTTAAACGTTCTAATTTCAAAAATAATGTTCATTTTATCAGGATAATTTTATAAATATTTTAATTTTCAGTTTTATAGTAATAATCGACATTTATTGAGAAATGTTGAGTTCTTTTAAAATAACAGTTTTTGAATCCATAAAAAATTAACATTTGACATATTAAAAATTATACGATTATTAATATTTAATAAAAATTATATAATAATAATATTGTAAATAAATATTATTTATTTTAATTATCCATTAATTCATCAAAATAAATTCCTCAATTAAATTTGAATATTAGCAAAAAATAATATTTGTGTTTTATTGTATAAAAAATCATTTATAAGGTTACAGTAATAGAATGAAAATATATTCATTAATATATAAAAAGTAAATTATATACTCATATTTATAGGGAAGTAATAAATACCCCTTTAATACACTAGAAAAAACTGTAAGAGTAAGGTGTGTGATGGTAGGACTTTCATGGTTTGGTTCAGTGAATAAGGTTTGGGTCGTGATCTCGATGAGCTAGAACTTTTCACATAAATGGTTTCTATCTTTCCTAAGTTGTTGGATATATGTTTGGGATTGGTCAATGGAAAATATCATAGATTCGACCTCCCTAATAATCGCTAATAAAGGGTATTTACATGGATCAATCCTACTGGTTGAGGTCGTCACTTCCTTTTTCTGTGTTAATTGGATATATTAAAACCTTATATTAATATTAATCATGTGATCACTATTCAAGGGCTATATTATCAACAATAATGATGTATAACGGTCCTTAAAATCTAATACGATATAATAAAATCAAATAAGATCATGTGTTTTCTATAACTATATTATATAATAATTCATCACGTAAAAACACGAGGGTAAATTTAATTTATAAAAGATTGGGTTGTTAAACATTCTATCTTGGAATGTTGCACACACATCATCTTGTTCCTTATTCAACATGGGAAGATATTTCACAACATAATGTCACAAAATTTCACTCAATGTAATTTTTCCCAAATGGAAAATATTTCTATTCCATAACAAATGTTCAACTTTAGCACACATGTAGCATAAATTTGCTGGATTACCTATCAAAAATAGATCACCATTGGTTATTTTTTCCTTGAAAATGACTCTTCTATCCCACAATAATTTACTTAAATGGGTTATACTATTAAAGGTAAACTCAATCTAATCATCCCATTGTTTTATTTAACTTAATAGGTTATTATCCATCCCTTCCATGTATAATATGTCATATGATTTCAATTTTTTGAGGTTCAATATTAAAATCGCTAACAACATTAGTTTTTAATAATAAATCATTACCAAAGTTTACTTCTCCTACTTTATAGTTTTCAATATTCTTCAAAATCATCTTATCACCAATCATGAGGGAGGAGAACCCACTATCAAAAATCCATGATCTTTTTTTCACTAATATTCTATGAAATCTTGTCAAGGAGGGATATCTCATCCTTGTTTTTTTAAATTTCATTACCCTTCTCAGTATATGTATTCTATATAGATAATCTTGGAATACATTTTTCAATATTGTGGAGATATTTCCCTCATATCCCATAAAAATACTCCAGACAATCAAACCGATTTGGAGATTGTATTCCTAAAACATTTAATTTTTAAAGGTGTCATCTTTGAAGTTATTATTTCATATCCTTTAGATAAATTCCATTAATTTTGTGTCCCATATAGGGAAAGGACATATTGTACTATAATGTGTAGGATATATTCCCAAACACTCCATAGCACCATCATTAACCTCAAAATATTAATCTTTATAGTTCTACAAAATTATACCCTTATCATTTTCAATAATTTCATCCATACTATAAATTTTAATTTTTCATTTTCAACTATTTGGGAGAGTAAGGTAATATAGAAGACCTAATTTATTCCACTGAAGTTGGAGAATGTTCTTCCCACTTTTATTGGACTACTCTTGATCATATTTTGATTTAGAAACTTCATTGTTAGTATAAATAGAATAAAAAATAGACTTCTTTGGTATGTATTTAACCTGGTCTTTTATACCAATTCTCTTTGATTTTTTTGAGGATAAAAATTTATATTCAATATATATTTTTAGTTCTCCTTTAGAGTATTCATCTCATTAACTGCTTCAAGACACTTGTATGTTTTTTCAGATAATTTTTATTATTTAAAATTAAATTTTTCTTCACGATATTTGATCATCATCCCATGTTCAGCAACCTTTAGTCTGTAATTATTGATCTCATTAATAAGATATGGTTTTTTCTTTTTAATCACTATCTTTTATTCTATATGCTTCTTGTTTCATTCCTCTCCAAATTTTTTACTTACCCAAGCATGGTATTCTACCAAAGAGAATATTAAATATCATCCATCAATATATGATCAATTTAAATTGTTTGTGATCCATCATCATCACTAATTGAAGAGTTACACCCTTTTTCAACAAGATCCATGAAATTTACGATTTTTTCACATGAATCACTTTCAAATTCACTTTTGGAGGATTAGATTACTTCCTTTCCATTTTTAATCATATTTATTTTATTACCTCTGGATAATATTTTCCGAATTTTCCTAATTTTTTATTGTTATTTTAAAATTTCATTTTAATTATTTTTATACAGATTCTCATATTCATCAGATTCAGAATCAAGTTCCATTTTATTTGATAAATTCATGGAAAATATAACCATACTGTTACACTTATAGTATCTAAGGGGTTATTTTCCTTCCCCTTAATCTTTACTTTCTCTAATATTTTGGAGATAAGAATATAGATTCTCAGAATGTATCCACCAACCTATTTATTTTTAGAAACACTTATATTTTCATTTTAAATCACTTATTTAATTTTATATTTTCTCAGCGCCTCAAAATCCATTTCATCTTTTACATTTTTCATAAAGGCTGTTTTTTTTCTCATTTCATAACCCACGAGAAATAAATGTGGTTAATCCAATAAGAGACCATCTACATCATTCAGAACTAAAAACATTATATTAAACATGTCCTAAAAACACCCCCAAAGCTTCCTAATAATAGAAGAGTCTTTAGGATTTTCATGAACGCTTCAAATATTACAGAAAACATTGTTTATTAAGGTTTTATAATTATAGATATTCTCTGATTTATAAATTTTGATATCTTAAAACACACACATATATATATAGATTTTTATTTATCCTTCATGACTTTCATTTTTCCTACAAGGTAATTTATAGATTATCCCAAACTTCTTTTACTGTAACACACCTTGATTTCATAGTATGTCATCTCTTTAAAGTTATTCAATAGCTTGCGCCACACGCAACACTGAGTTCGAGTGCACAACAACTTACCAAAATAGCTGTTCAAAAAGATGTTATGAATATTATTAAATTCGTTTTGAATTTTTTATACTTCATATAATTTTAACATCCATATTATGTGTCTCTTAGACATAATACCAGAATAGATTCAATTTTTCAAATAATAGAAGTATTTTTAAAAAAATGCAATTTTAACGCCTTTTAATGGAGAACCCTTTATAAATACAATATTTGACACCTTTATATATTCAATTTGAAAAAATAAACTTCTTCTTCATAATCGAGACATAAAATTTTATTTTGGATAAATTTTTGGTGTTTTTCTGATAACATTCATAATTTGATGAATAATATAAAAAACTAAATTATAATCCAAAAAAACTTTTTTAATCGAAATAATTTATAGTGTTAAATTATAATTTTGAGTGTCTTTAAAGTATCATTAGATTATAATTTTATTATTGAATATAATATAAGTCATTGGATGTAATTTCACATTTAAATTGTACATAAGCACATGTCAATATTTTGATAGTTTTTACTTTTTAAAACCTCACTTTCTGGTTTTGATAATGTGAATTAATTTAAAATTAATTAATGAACCATCTATGATTTCAATTTGGTATAATTGAAATCATTTTTTTATTTTGAATATCAAAATTAACTTTGGGTGATTTTTTGGTATTTTTTTTTGAAAACATTCAATTTTTGATGAATAGGGATAAACACTACATTGTAGACAAAAATCGACTTTTTAATTAAAATAATTATTTTTAATTAAGATTTTATCATAATTTCAGGATATATTAATAATACATATACTATTCCAATTTATTCCATTCATGTCATTTTATAATAAGATTAGATGTATAGAAGATTATTAAATATTTAACGTCTTTTACCCACCTTCTGTGCAAAATTTAAAAAATTTCATAAAATGTAATTTTACTACTTTGGTAAATTTAATTTCAAAAATCTGAGATGTAGAGTTGACATCAGTTAGTAAAATTATGATCAATAGGATGAAAATAATTATTGGTGAATAAAATGTTTTGAATTTTATTTACCACGGTTAAAAGTAAATAGGGTAATTAAAGGTAAATATGATATTATAATTAACATAATACATGTCTTAATTCTATAATATTACTGTATTTGGACCAAAATAAACCTTAGGAATAAAATATTATCCTTTTGGTCCAGTGGGATTAGATTCAGATATTTATTATTATTTTATATAAAGAAGAGTTAAAAGTGATAAATTCAATGTTTAATAACTAATCCATTTTTAATATAGGATTATAATTAATATAAATTCGACTATAAATATTAATTAGAAGGATAAAAATATTTTCTACATAATGGTTGTTTATATTTAATTTTTAGACATTAAATAATTAAATTTATTTTTGAACCAATGATGATGCAGTAATTACCATGTCAATGAATGATTATTGAATTGATATTATAAATATCAAAATAAATGAAAATTGACATTTTTCATGTATTATGAGAATTTAATAGGTTAATGTGACACTTTAGAATTATTTAATGTATTTTTTTGAATTAATCAAGTTTTTTTGACTTTCACATAAACCAAATACTAAATAGTGTGAAAATTGACATAAATCTGTTTTTAAAACAAATACTATATTATTAAATGATAGAATATTCCTAAAAAATATGTTTCATCAAAATTACATATATAATGATATTTATGTCATTAAATAACCACTTGAAGTTCTATTGGAATTTTATAGTATGTTTATTAACCATGTAATATAAAAATAAAAGAAGACATGGTAAAAGTTACACTATTTAACTAAGAGTAAAATATAAAAGACAATATTAATATTGTTACATAAACGTGTCTAAAGACTATTGGTTGAGATATTTTCGAACCATACCTACATTATCCTCTTGATAAATCCTTTTGTATCCATTAAAAAATGTAAATTAATTTATAATAAAATATTATTTCAAATTTTCCTAAAGTGACCCTCACCACTATTAAAAAAGCGTACTTCCCCTTATCTTAATTTCACATATCCGATTCCACTTTTCCTAGAAAAACCCTACTAAAATATCCTCCCAAATTACCTAAATAAAAAATATATTCCTTACATCGATTAATAGCCAACATAAGGAGCCCCTTTGATTAAATCAAATGAAAGAGCCCGAAGAAGAAGTAATTATCTAATCACCACTTTCAATGTGCTTTTCTTCTTCCACGTCATATTTATTTGATTTTCCTCCAAAAAAATAATTACTCTAGTATATTATACAAACCAAGATGTTATTATAAATATGATACAACCATATTCATTATTCTATCCATCCAATTAATGACAATGTCACCATACATTCGCACGTACGGCTTATTGTCTCCACGTCGTGGTGTGGTTTTTTATTCAACACATAATTATTTTGATGGGTATAATAATGAGTATAATTGTTGAAAATAATAAATATAACATGTTAATGATTCTTCATATATAATATAACTTCCAATTACATATGATTTCACCATCAATGGAATAATATTGTCACTCGTGTGTACGTATGGCTTACCGTCTCCACGACGCAATGGGATTTATTTCCACGTTCACCGTTCAATAAGGATTATAAAAATATATATTATTTATAATTATGTAATATATGAAATAATAATTCTACTATATATACACACACTTATATCTCATTCACTTACATCAGTTTAATATGATATGAAAACGGAAATAACGTTTATGCTTACGTACTGCCTACCGTCTCCATAAACCGTGTTTTCCCTTTCATATATCTATCTATTATAAAAATTTATATTATAAATATATATATTATACATATATAATGTTTTATATTCTGGATTAAATTAAATCATGATATAAGCGATACTATCAAAAATAACAAGTTAAAACATGTACGATAGAAAAAGTGGTTATTACCTGAAATATTAATTTAGAGTTGTAATTATTATTAAATGGGTAGTATAAATCCATAAATTAATAAATTATGATATTATAAATACCAATTCTGTTATGGAATAATTTAATAACATACTATTTTCATTATACATGAGGTTTAACGTACCCACGACCAAAAGAATGTAAAATGTAAGGGTTATTTCCACAATCCCATTATTATCTGATATTGTTTATCTGTAAGTATCTACTAAGACATATATATCATATATGTCAATGTTTCATTAAAAAAATTAAAAAAAATATTTTATGTTTTTATAGAATGTACTCCTTAACTAGATCATCATTTTAAATTATTTTAAAGATTTATTTTCCATAATCTTCTAATTAATGTACTTGTTTTCAAAATGATTTTATTGATTTATTTACGTAGACATGATTCTTTTAAAATGTTATTTTCATTAAAAATTTATAAAGAGGTATGGGACAGTTTTATTCAAAAATCTCTTTTAAATGACATCCTTAACAAAAAAAAATTATTTTATATGATTTTTTGAAAAGGGTTTTTTCTCCCAATGAGTTTTATTGATTATTTTCAACTATTTGAACATCCTTTATAATATTTTATTCTTTATTAAATATGATTTACTATAATACAATCTTAAATATTGTGTTTAATTATTTATGATATGTTTGACTATGGATTTTCTATTTTTATAACATTAATGGTTTATGGATAAAGTATTAACATTTTATATGCTAGTTTTAATACAAATGTTTATGTTATCTTTCGACATTTTGATATGAGGAATGCATTGAACATAGTAAGTGATGGTAGAGCCTTATATATCTCTTCGATGCAACGATAGATCTCATGAGACAAACTAGTGTCTTGGAACAAGGTTTTGACAAAATCTTATTAGTAGTCTCGGAATGAGGCCTTGACTATGTGGTTATGATGCCCGAAATTATGCATTCCATCATTATGAAATAATCTATTGATATTACAAGTGATTCTTCAACAAGTAGAATATCCATGTTATTTACTTAAATTATATTATTTGATTTATATTTTCCATATTATTACAGAATTATAAGTCAAAAAGACTTTTTAGTCTTTATACATTTCCTTAAATGATTAGGTTTATTTATGATAGTTTCCGCTATATTTTTATCCGTACTGATCATATGAGCTCATCCATTTATTATGGCTTATTTTCCTAGGATGTGAAGAAGTGTGTTTTTTTTGATATGAAGGGTCAAGCTAGTGTAATAATTGCATTCTCAAATGTTTATTTATGTAGTGTTTTATTTTATAAATTGTAATGTAAAATTCATATATGTAATCTATTTTCCAGTACTGCTAAATTAATCGGTCCTTAGGGAATTGATTACTTGTAAAAATTCAAATGTATTAAAATATTGCACCGACTCTGGGTAAATGGGGTTAGGGCGTTGCAGTTGGTATCATAAGAAGTTTATCGACAACCATGTAAATAGATTTAGATAAAACCTGATTTTAAAACATTACCCTAAGATATAATTTGAAGATTGGTATAGAATAACATCACAAAATATTGGTAATGTATGATTTTTTTGAATTTTAAAAAAAATACATCCCTAATTGGATATAACTAGGAAGAGGCGCCTTTGGCACATATTTAACTAGGAGTGAAAAATACAATAAGGATTTTCAGGCTTTACCCGAGGTATCCTAATACACGAAAACAGGCCTCGTTGCACTCTTGGTTATAAAAATCATGAAGGATATGCTTAGGATAATTCATATTTTCTTTAAAAAACATTATGAATGATTTATGAGTAAATACCTCATCAAAGAAAACATTTTTTATGATTATGGATTATATGCATAAACTTTTCAATTTATTTTAGGTATTATAAAAGTCTGGAATTATGCATTGTGATCATAAACTAACCTAGTGTATTCCATTTATTATAAATGGTTCCTAGTAGAAGGAATGAAAACTCCAGTAATATGTATGATCCAAAGAGTAAGAAATATCAAATCATTCATGGTCATAATCCAAAATTTAGAAGGGAAATTGTCTCCCTTTTATTCTCATCATATGAGGAAATAGTATCCTGTGTTAATAAAATATGTAATTAATTCTCTGAGTCCTATTACATTGAAGGGAATCCATAGAAGAAAAGGTTGGTAGAGATAAATATGGATAAAGGGAAGAAGGGAAAGAAGTATTTTCCCATATGTGATAACTATGGAAAGATTCACCTTGGTAAATGCTTGAAGGGAATGTTATTTGTTTATAAGTTTGTAGAAAAAGGACACCAAGTATTTGATTTAAAGTGTAAGAAAAAATTTCAAAGGTAAAATTCTACAAATGCAATTAGTAGGGAGACTATACAAATCAATGTCCATATCATCGGAGTATAACAAAAAAATAATGCTATTGTATAATAAACAAGTTATGATACTAATGTAGATGAAAATGAATGATTAGTGTTCCTAAGTTCATATTAGTGTATTCAATCATTTGACTGTGGTATCAATGATGTACTTTTTATATGAATTATGGAAATAAATAAGGATTTTAATACAATACAATTTCATTAAGGATTTGAGATGTTACAGTACCAAGAAAAGTAACTCAATAATAAGTTAAATAATTTGGAAAATACGTGTTTGGAGGAAAGATAATCCTTAATATGGAACTTATACTGAGGTATTGATTTTGGAATAAGAGTTGATTGATTTGGATAAATTATATTTCATATCCTTGAATTCCTTGGAAATAATTAATGTTTTGTTAATTCCATCATTGTTGGAGATTACAACAATTTTGGATTTAAGGAGTATATCCAATATTTAGTAAGAAATAAGGGAGAATGAATTTATTCAATAAGGTTTTATGTTAATTCAGCGTGTTACCATGTTTTATGAGAATAAAAATGAAGGAATTCACATGTATATTATGTGACCTTCCCTATAAAATTTGGACTATGAGTTTGGTCAGAAGTATTGTGGATAAGTATAAGGGATGGAATGAATTAAGTTCAACATTTAATACAATTGTTAAGGATAAATAATTTCTTATTATTATTTCTAGATTTTTATGAAAAGGACAACACAGAGGTCGGGCGACAATCGGTCACATCCGACAAGGCCGCAGGACTTGAACACACAAATGAAGGGTGACGATGGTGCATCACCTACCACTGACCAATGTGATGTCCTGGTTTGTATAATGTAATTTTTATGGTCTAGCAGATGAATCATAAATTAAATATTTTATTAATCCTATATGATTAGGATAAATAATTTTTTTTGAATTCTATTATCTTTTTAACTAAAAGAAGATTTAGGGATAGAAGTTAGTTGAACGATCGAACTCTAATTGTAAAGAATTTTTTTTATTTTTCTATGACGATATTATTTCATAAACTTTAGTGAAGGAATATTAAAACAAAAATGGGTTATCTTAATACCTTATTTTTCGATGAACTAGTGATATTTAAATCATCAGGGATTTATAGACTTGAGGCCCTTAATATCTCATTTATTATTTACTTGTTTGTGATTGATAACCACAATCACTCCATATAAATATTTATTTTTTCCTCCAATTGTGTGTCTCTAATTTCCACCAAGGTTCTCTTATTCTTGATCATAATTTGGTGGTGGCCTTTTCATCTTCCTTCCCCTATTATTAACACTAAATTTTAGTTACCCTATTTCCGATGTGGGTTTTCCAGAAAGGAATTTTCTATTTTCAAGCTATTATTATCACAAAACAATTTAAAATTATGAGGATTCAATTTATTGATGGAGGGGGGAATGTAACACCCCAAGATTTCACTGTACGTTATCTATTTAATGTAATTCAATAGATTCCACCACACACAACACCGAGATTGACCACACAACGACTTACCAAACTAGCTGTTCAAAAATCAGTTATGAATACTATTAACTGGATTTTCAATTTTTTATACTCCATATAATTTTTACATCCATATTATGTGTTTCTTATAGATAATATAAGAACAAATTAAAATTTTCAAATACAAGAAATATTTTTAAAAAAAAATCAATTTTACCTCCTTTTAAAGACAATCTATTTTTAAATCCAATATTTAAAACCTTTATATATTCTATTTGGAAAAAATAAAATTATTCTTTATAATCAGGACATAAAAACAAATTTTGTATTTTTTTCTGATAACTTTCATAATTTGATGAATAGTTAAAATACTATATTTTAATTAAAAATAACTTTTTAATGGAAATATTTTATAGTGTTAAATTTTACATTGGAGTGGTTTTAATGTATCAATAGATTAAATTTTTATCATTTAATATAATGTATGTCAATGGATGTAATTTCACATTTAAATTGTACATAAACACATTTTAATCTTTTGATAGTTTTTACATCTTAAAAACCTGCTTTCTGGTTTTGATAAAAGAAATTAATTTTAAATTAATTAATTCAAATTATATGTTTTGAATTTGGTAAAATTGAAATAATTTTGGAATTTGGAATATCTATTTTTGGGTGAATTATTGGTATTTTTCTGGAAACAATCAATTTTTAATTAATAGTGATAAACACTACGTTGTAGATTAAAACTAACATTCTCATTTAAATAATTTTTTTTAATTAATAATTTATCTTAATGAAAAAATATATACATAATACATATACTAGTATAATGTATTCCATTAAATTCATTTTATAATAAGATTAGATGTATAAAAGTTTATTGATTTTTTAACATCTTTTACCCACCTTCTTGTTACATTTCAAAATTAGCATAAAACGTAATTTTACCACTTCTGTGAATTGATTTTCAAAAATCCAAGAAAAAAATTTGACATCAATATGTAAAATGTTATTCAATTGGATGAAAATAATTTTTGTTGAATAGTAAATTTTGAATTTTATTTACCAGGGATAAAAACAAATAGGGTAATTAAAGGTAAAAATGATATTATAAGTACTGTAAAACATGTACTAGTTGTATTGGATAAGTATATTTAGTCCCAAATAAAACTTAGGAATAATAAATTGTCCTCTTGGTTCACTTGGATTAGATTAGGACATTTATTATTATTTTATTTAAAGAAGAGTGAAAAGTGTTAATTTCAATGTTTAATAACTACACCATTTTTAATATAAGGGTATAAGTTAAATAAATTCGACTATAAATAATCATAAGAAAAACATAATGATTTATAAAATCATGGTATTTTATTTATAATTTTTATAAATTAAATAATTTAATTTATTTATAACACCATGATGATGCATTAATTAACTTGTTGATGAATGATTAAAATAATTGATATTATAAATATCAAAATAAATGTAAATTGAGACCATTAATGCATTCGACGAATTTTATAGGTTAATATGACATGTTAGGGTTTATTTAATGTATTCTGTGTAAAGTAATCACGTTTTTTTGACTCTCACAAAAACCAAATACTAAATAGTGTCAAAATTGACATAAATGAGTTTTTTACAACAATTACTATATTATTAAATGATATAACATTATTAAAAAAATAAGGTTAGTCCAAAGGACTTATATAATGATATATATTCCGTTAATGAAGAATTTGAGGTTCTCTTGTCATTTTATAGTATGTTTATTAACCATGTAATATAAAAATATAAGAAGACACGTTAAAAGTTAAACAATTTAACTAAGAGTTAAATACTTTGATAAGGATAATATGGTGAGCTAAACATGTCTAAAACCTATTTATTGAGACGATTTAGAACCATCCCCACCTTATCCTCTAAATAAATCCATTTGAAGCAACTATAAATTGAAAATTATTTTATAACAAAATATTATTTCAAGATTTTCCTAAAGTGACCCTCACCTCTCTTATAAAAGGGTACATCCGCTTCTATTAATTTCACACCTCCAAAGCCATTTGTCTTGGACAAACCATAATACATTAACCTCCAGACTACCCTAATTTTAAACTAGAGGAAATTCTTCGATCAGAATCTAACCTAAGGAGTCCTTTTGATCAAATCAAAATGAAGAACCCAAAGAAGTGGTAATTACTTCATCACCACTTTCAAAGTCCTTTTCTTCTGCCACTTCCTCATTCATTTATTTTTTCTATAATAAAATAATAACTCCATTAAAATACAAAGAATGATATTTTATTATAGATATTGTACAACCATATTCATTCTTCTATACATCATGTGAATGAAAAATTCACCATACGTGTGTAAGTATGGCTTACCGTCTCCACATTATGGTGTGGTTTGTTATTCAACACTTCATTATTTGGATGGGAATAATAAAGAATCTAATTGATGAAAATAATAAATATAACATGATAATGAGTATCTATGTAAAATATACTATCCAATTACATACGATTTCACCATCAATGTAATGATATTGTTGCTCGTGTGTACGTACGACTTACAGTCACCACAATGAGATAAGATTCACTTCCACGTTCACCATTCAATGATGACTATAAAAATATATATTATTTATAATTATAAAATATATGAAATAATAATGATGCTGTATATATATATATTTACATATATATCATTCACTTACTTCCGTTCAATACGATATGAAAACGGAAACTGTATTTATGCATAACTATGGCCTACCATCTCCATAAATGGTGTTTTACAGTTCATATATTTATCTATTATACTTATTTATATTCTGAATATATATATATATATATGATATATATAATTTTTTATAGTTTTTATGCAATTAAATCATGATATAAGTGATAAGATCAAAAATATCATGTTAAAACATGTATGATAGATAAAGCGATTATTACCCGAAATATAATATTAAAATAGAAATTATTATTAAATGGGTAGTATAAATCCATAAATGAATAATGTATGATATCATAAATATGAATATGGTTCTAGTATAATTTAATAACATACTTTGGTCATTATTCAAGATTCTAAATGTACCCTCGACTAAAGGAATGTAAAAGGTAAGTGTGATTTCCTCACTCTCATTATCATATAAGATTGTTTATCTGTAAGTATTTAATGGGAAAAATTTATCATTTATGTCCATGTTTCATTAAAATGTTTTCAAAAAGAATATTTTATGTTCTTAAGGAAGGTACTCTTTAACTAGATCATCATTTTAAATGATTTTCAAGATTTATTTTTCTAAATATTTTCATTAATGTACATGTTTTAAAAATGATTTTAAGGATTTATTTACATAGACATGATTGGTTTAAAGAATTAATTTCATTCAAAAATTTCAATGAAGTATGGGGCACTTTTATTCAATAATCTCTTTTAAATAGATTCCTTTATAAATTTTGAGACCTTTAAATGATTTCTTGAAAGGGGTGTTTCCCTCATAGAGTTTTATTGATTATTTTAAAATATTTCAAAATCCTTTATTGGATATTATTTTTGGTTTAGGATTATTTACTATTAAGAAATCTTCCATATTATATTGTATGAGTTATGATATGTTACACTCTAGATGTGTTATTTTTATACCATTCATGGTTTATCGTTAAAGTATTAAAATTTAGTATGCCTGTTTTAATTCGAATGTTTATGTTACATTTCAAAAATTTCATATGATAAATTCATTGGACTTGGTATGTGATGGGTAGAGCTCGCTATAGCTCCTAGATGCATCAGTATGTCTGATGAGAAAACTAGTGTCTTGTAATAAGGCCTTGAAAAATTCTTATTTGAAGTCTTGGAACGATGCTTTGACTATGTGGTTATGATGTTCAGTATTATGCATTCCATCATTATGAAATTAGATATTGATGTTACAAGTGATTATTTGACTAATAAAATATCCATGTGAATAAGTAAATTTCCTTATTTGATTTATTTTTTCCATATTAAGATTAATTTAATGATTAAATGGCTTTTGTTTTAGTCTTATACATTGCCTTAAATATTTAGGCATATTTATGATATTTGTTTCTATATTTCTATCCTTAATGAGCATTTGAGATCACCCATTTCTTATGATTTTTACCAGGATGCGATGTAGTGTATTTTGATTGATATGTAGGGTTAAGTTATGAGAATAATGGTGTTCTCAAAGGATTAATTATGTTGAGTTTTATTTTATAAATTTTAATGTAACATTCATATATGTAATCTATTTTCCAAGATTTCTAAACTGATCGGTACTTTGGGACTTGATTCCATAGAATCATGACAATGTATTAAAATAATGTAACTACTCTTGGTAACTGGGGTCAGGGTGTTTCATTTACATTTTTATGACCCATGAATTATGTGTAGACATTTTTTGATAGAGGCATAAGAATAAAATTTTGTGTTTTTTTAAAATAATCCATATTTAATTTTACAACTTGATTCATTAGATAATTTCCTTCAATAGGTGTAAAACCAAGTAGCTCAGTATCTCTAACCCAAATCCAAGAGAAAGATGGTATGGAAACATTTATTTTTACTAAAATTTATAATTTTTTTCATAAAACATTGGCACACCGCTATTATGCATAGAGTTGAAATTATCGATTCTTCGAACTTGAGAAAATCAAAAAGTGGGACCTTTCTCTAATACCGATTATGGAGAATAGAATTGAGTAATTCTAACGAAATGGGGGAGAATAATTTGAGAATTTTTTTTATAATTTCTGAATTTGTTTAAATAAAATATTTTAACATGTTATTATTTGATTCCCTCAAGTAGAGAGTCTTTATCTCAATTATATATATATATATATAATAATAAAAATGAACATTATTATTTTTACAAGGTTTGGACCCTTCCTGGGTAACCTTAACCTTTTCATTCTTGTTCATTCCTTGTATCCATGGATTCATCACTATAAGAAAAAAATACATACTTACATTAATGAAACAAATCACAATATAACTATCCAAACTTAGAAAAAACACTGATGTCACGACCTGCCTCCCCAGGCCATGAACCTTCTCATATGATCCCATGGGTCTCCTGTAATACCTTGGTTGCCTTCCCATCACACCACAAGCTATTACTCACTAGTGAAGCTTATTAGAAAAATGATTATCCCCACATGCCAACACTTGTTCTTTCAGTGTGTTTTGTCCTCACTCACACACACCCTGGGATACATCCCTCAAGGTCACCCATACTGATACTACTCCAGTCCAAGCATGCTTAACTGGGGAATTCTAATCAGGTAGGCTCCCGAAAAGAAAGGTGAGCCTTGTTGACATGGGTAGTAACATTTATCCTTTTATGTCTCACTTTTCTAGGGTTGTAACATTATTCCCCCCTTTAATGCACAACGCCCTCGTTGTGGACCCCATGCCTCAAACCCAGGTAGTGCCTAAGCACTTCTGGATGGGTATTGGCTCTAATACCATTTGTCACGAGCCACCTCCATAGGCCATAAACCTTCCCAGATGGCCCCAGGGGTCTCGTGTAATACCTTGGTTTCCTTTTCCATCACACCATAGGATATTACTCACTACGGTCGCTTATCGGAATAATGATTGTCCCCAAAGGCCAACACATGTTCTTTTAGTGTGTTTTGTCCTCACTCAGACAAACCCTGGGAAACATCCCAGAAGGACACCCATCCTGATCACTACTCCAGGCCAAGCACGCATATCTATGGATTTCTAATAAAACAGGCTCCCGAAAGGAAGTTGCACCTTGTTAAAATGGGTAGTAACATTTATCCTTTTTAGTCTCTCTTTTCTAGGGGTGTCACAAGATCAGTTGTGGACCCATGTTGGTGGTATCTTGCTGGTGGTCGCTCGCCCAATGATGCCACATCTAGTGGTGTCACACATCGTGGTGAATAACTGACAGTGGAAGATGTTTCATATAACATTTCCTCATCTATCCATGCTTGTTTTGATGGTGGCATGTGAGTTGTGCCTCTTCGATCAGTGCCTCTCCAAATAGTGGCTCGCGAGTGGTGCCTTATCTAATGGTTCCTCCTTTAAAGTGTTTATAGATTCTTCCATTTTGTGCATTTCGAGGTATTTATTGATATAAAAAACTATTAATACCTTATTTTAATGGATTTAATACTAATTCAAATACCATAAACCATATATTTATTTACCTAAGAGTTTGGGTGAATTTAATTATTCAGAACAGATAATCTTGACCAGAACTTCTTTTAATGGATAATAAAAAATGCATCTAAACCTATGACTA
Source organism: Viscum album (assembly GCA_963277665.1). Taxonomy (NCBI): domain Eukaryota; kingdom Viridiplantae; phylum Streptophyta; class Magnoliopsida; order Santalales; family Viscaceae; genus Viscum; species Viscum album. Next base: position 173,683,861 of record OY728143.1, on the reverse strand, counting down.
TGTTTAGATCTTCTTGAACCCAAGATAAATTTTCCGCCATACTCTTCATTATTGATTTATCCTGGTATAAGACTCCTCAAAACAGTCTTCCCATATGGGGATTTTCGGTAAATCTTTAGCATTTGGTTCTTATTTACCTGATGTTTTTTTGACTGCATGTGTGACCCTGTTTTGGTGGAACAAAGGAGTGTCAATAATCTTTTTTTATAGGTATGTGTTAATTTATCTTTCTTAATTATGCATCCTTTAGGATTGGTAAATGGATTCGTTACTTTTTTAATATAGTTGATCCCTGATTAATATAGATAATTGAACTTGTATTGAATTAATATATAGGGGGTTGGGAAAAGTGACGCATGTTCTTCTATGCTATTTTTTTGATATTATGATCTTTGTGGGTTAACTACCCATAAGAAATTGTGGTTATTGGGGGTCTTTGATTTTATACTTGTTGATTTATGGAATTCTTGTTTTTTAATGAATACTTATATATGAAATTTTTTATTGATATATATCTAGTCAAAGAATGAATTTCCCAACATTATATTATTTAATTGATAATCCCTAAATTAACAAGATGAATTAATTGGGGAAAACTTAGTAAATATGAATATATGTTTTAATTTGTATGTGAGGTGATGTGATGTGTGGAATTTTTGTGGTTTTTGTGTGTGTTGGAGTGGAAGACATGTGGCTTTATAGTGGGATGTGATGGGTGTGGTGTTACCATGCAATAATGTTGCAGTTTTTGTTTCACTTTGACATGTAGCAAGATGTGGTTCTGAGTTAGGGGTTGGTTCTATTAATATGATGATCTAGGGTGATGATTTTGAATAGAGATAATAGTGATTTGTTTGGGGGTTCACCAATTACAATATGCAGAAATAATCAACATGAACTTATCGATCATGGTGATTTTTACTTAATGTGATGTTTGTTAATTTAACATGACTATTACTATGTTATGTATTTTCTCAGGTATTGATGGAATGAGTAAATAATTTTTTAATAAAATTTGTAATGTATTGGATTGGATTGGTTAATTGATAAGTAATGGTTAAATTAATTGGTAGGTAATGTGGAAAGAGATATATGGATTGATGTGTGGTGTTGTGCATTTAAAGGTAGAATCAAAAGGTGATAGTTTTGTGAGTTTTCTGTTTTTTTAGAACCCCTAGTATGAGGTTGAGTGTTTTATATTATTTATATATACTTTTATTTCCATTTTATTTCAACTATCACCCCACCTTAGTTGGGAAATATGTTCCAAAACCCCCATAGTTATGGGGGAGGGTGTATTTCCCAACATCTTGGTCGGAAGATCGATGATTCTCTACAATCTCATCCCTTCTCTCTCCTATAAGAAATGATATCCCACGATTCTTTATAAAGGATGTGATGAGATGTGGTGTCCAATGTGTCTTCGGGATGAGTTATGACTTGGTGTCACAGGTGTCTTCGGGATGAGTTGTGACATGGTGTCCCTGGTTCCTTTGGGATGAGCAATGATGTGCATTACCATGTGTCTATAGGATGATAAGGGATATGTTGTGAGGCCCAAGTGTGTGTGGGAGGGATGTGTTATAAGGCCCATGTGTGTGAGGGAAGGATGTTTTGTAAAGAACAGGTGTGTGCTGGTGCGGTGTGATGTGGTATATTCGTAAGAGGTGGGAATGTAATGATGTTTTTCTTCAAGGTTTGAGAGTAGTTAATCAATGGGAAAGTGTTTTCGAGTACCCTTTATCGATGTAATTCATATTTCATTACTTGACTTGTGATACTTGATGAGTGTTACGTACTGAGGTTGGGCTTGGTTAGTATATTTGATTAGTTGTTGTTTGTTCTTTTTGATTTCTCATGGGAGAATTAGTATGCTTCTTTCACATTTTCACGAGAGATTTGGATATCCTAAAAAGAATACCTCTATTATCACCATACATATATAAAACTATTTTTAGTTTTCAGGGAGGATGTCATGGATTGTGTTGGACCATACTAGATCATGTCATTAATTTTTTTTGTTTTTCATCTAAGCATTAATTTAGGTATTTAATTTTGAGACAATTATATTTTGTTTCTATTCTATTTTATACATGAATCTTGGATTGTCTTGGATTTATTTTATATTATACCTTGTAGTTTGAGTGGATGATTCATTCTATCTACTGATCTTGTTTTTTATAAATGGAAATGTTTACCATATTGTGTGATTTGTACACCCTTGGTGTTATCCACTACCCAGGTCCTATTGGAAGTGGGACTGGGAGAGTCATTATATACATTTATTCATTGACAGCCTATGAGGGGTATCTTTGGAGGGAGTGGATCGTGGTATACTGGTATCATAGGGATGTTGAGAGATTTGATTGAGTGTTGAGTTATTAAGATTTAGGTTTTCCTGAGTTTTAATGGATATAGTTCCATTTGACCTTATATCATGACATATGATATAATGTCTAACTAGGATGTGGTATTTTAGGGGCACCCATGATCCAGTGCACATACTCTGATCTTACTGAATATCTAATTGACACCCACCTTATTACAGGATAAAGACCTGGGAGAGGTATATGCCTCATAATGACTTCAATTATTGTTTTAATGGGGTTTTTTGGGAATGTTGAAATTGGTAAAATGAAAGAAATGAGTTAAAGTAAATATTAAATAAATTTCATACTACTAGGGCATAAGAAATCCTTATTTTCTTATCAACAAAGGGTCCTTTTCATCATCTACATGATGCTCAAGTTGTAGAGGTTCAAATAGCTGATCCTATTGATCACTGAAGGGTTGATCCGATTGAGGTGGATGATTAGGGGCAGGAGAGAGTTGTGTGATTTCCTTAGGAAAGATTTGGGGAAGTATAAAGGTAATTGATCTGATGTTGAGATAGAAGGTTTGTTAGAGGATCTAGATATTTCCTTCAGTTTTATTCATGCCCTAATAGAGTGCTGGGTCTCTTTGGTACTCAGTCAGATGCAGGGAGTTGCGCATTAGTGGTGGAAATTGTATCAAGGAGAGAAGAAGGAGGAAAATGTTTTTTCGGTTAACATCCAAATGGAGTTCTGGGTTGAATTCCTTTTATCATCCATTAAGGTGAGAAGTGGTTAGAACTGATCTCCCATCAATATGGGAGAATACCTGTTTGGGATTTGGGAATGAAGTTCATGTATCTTCTTCCTTTTTCCCTAGAAATTGTTTCTCAATGAGTATTCTCATTTGAGATGTCTTGAAGAGTCAGTTCATCCTTCAATCCAGTACATAGTTACTCCTTTCATGTTGTTGGTGTATTTGGAGTTTCAGAAGAAATAAGTGGTGATAAAAATGATCCCACATGAGGAGGTCTACTTTGAGAGGGGATATAGTATTGTACATATAGAGGAAGAGTTTTCAGGATAAAATACATAGTTCTAAAACCTTCTAGGTTTCGACCGGAGGGGATATGACCACAACAGCTTCCCTTCTGGACTTTTGGTGATAGTGGCCCATGTGCCTTTTTTGTGGGATTAGGCCTGAAGTGTTTCGTTTATAGGGTTCATGGACATATACATGAACCATTTCTCAATGGATTCCCAAGATAAATTTGGTGGAGGTGGATATGTTCAGTTCCATCCATAATAAGAGCTTCCAGTGAGGCCATTTAAATAGCATGGTCGGTAGGATTTTTCTCCATAGGGGGGAGAGATGGAGTAGGTAGGGACTGCCTCAGAATATTCCTCATGTTTAGGGACCACAACCAAAGCATGGCCATAGAGATGGTCGTCCATATAGAGGCATAGGACATGGATATGGTCACTTGTATGCAGTGAAGATAGATGTTCCAGTGAGGCCAGATATTGTAAGAGGTACAATTAGTTTTAAGCACCATTGCGTGTTCCATGTTTGATTCAGATTAGTATCAATCCTTTATTGCACCTGATCAATTTCATGACTTGGACTAGAAACAAAGTGGTTTCCTATGCCTCTAGTCTTGCGTATGCTAGTCAAGATATAGACCAACTTTTTTTATGTGTGCTGGGGGTGTTGGAGGATCATTGGACTACATCAGTCCTATGGGGATCATTTTTTATATCAAATGAATCCATTATATGTCATCCTTGACATCAAATACTTTTAATCCATATATTCATTTATCAACTGTTACTGGAAGAGAGTCATGTTTTCAGATGTGCATGACCAATGTGTATATTTTATTGGCGAGCAGGGTTATCAGGTGGGAAGTCGACATATTGAACCTCTTATTTCATTGTTGGTTGAGCTAAAAATGGAATCAGTATACAATGAGATAGTATAGGTTCTTAGGTTCTTTGGAGAGTTCATGGATTCATTCCCAAAGGTGGTGATGACCCTAATACATCTATTTGATGTGAAGTTTGAGATATACTTGATTCCCAGTGGTTCCCCTATTAAAATGGATCCTTATTGGATGGAACCATATGAGATATAGGATTTGAGAATTCAGATTGATGATCTGAAGATGAAGAGTTTTATTGATCCCATTGTGTCACCATGAAGTGCTCTGATGTTTTTTTTGAAAAGAAAGATGGCAATTATCATAGGATGGGTATAGAATATCTAAGGTCTAATCTGATGACGATCCAGAGCGGTTACCCTATTATAAGGATAGATGATCTTTTTTACCAGCTATGAAGGGAGAGTTAGTTTTATGAGTTTGATCTCCGGTCTGGATATCACCAATTAAGGGTGAAGGAGGGTGATATCTCAAAGACTACCTTCAGATACATGTATGGACACATAGTGCCATTTAGTGTTATGAATGAACTAGATGTGTTTATAGGGCTTATGAACTACTTGATCCATGTGTTCTAGGATTGTTTTTTTTCATATTCATTGATGATATCTTGATCTGCATGATGTCATAGGAGTAACACGTTGAGAATATCATAACTATCATGAATGATCTTCGGCGCCACCATATCTATGGAATGTTGTCCAAGTGTATGTTCTGTACATGAGAGGTGTATTTACATGGTCATGTGGTGTCTCATCAGGGATTGGAAGTAGAATATTTTGTGTTTGAAGTAGCTGTTTCTTGGGAAGAACCTATGAACATGGTAGAGGTTCGTAGTTTCCTTGTTCCTATAGGCTATTTTATGAATTTTGTGCCCAATTTCTCTCAATTTGTAGCACCTTAGACATTCTTGACTAAAAAGTATTAAGCCTTTTAATAGAGTTATAATTTTTAGGATGTGTTCAATTATATGAAAGTGAATTTGGTTAGATCTCTTATTGTAAGAGGAAGGGGTGATTCTTGATGTGTTTTGGGATGCCTCTAATCTGGGTTTGGGATGCACGCTAATGCAGTAGTGGGTAGTGATATTTTATTGACCTAGGAAAATAAAACTACATGAAAAAATATACAACCCAAGATCTAAATTTGGAAGTCATTGTGTTCGCATGAAAGATGTGGTGGTATTGCCTCATTGGGGAGTGCATTGTGGTCTTCACGAATCACATGTACTTGAGGTATATATTTTTTCAGCTTAATCTAAACATGGATAGAGGAGGTGGGTGGAGTTTCTTCATGGCTAGGTTTTTTATATCTCTTAAACATTAGGAAAGGGGAATGTTTTGGCAGATTATTTGAGAAGAAAGTTGCAAAATAAGGTTGTTCAATAATATAAGGATGCTTAGAGAGTGATGGAGGAGTTAGTAAACATGCACTTAGATGAAAGGGTAGAGTATGATATAGGCTATTTAATTTATATGATTGTGTAATATTATTTGATACAGTGAATACAAGAGACTCATTATGGATACATAGTGGTAGAGGTGATTTGTAGTCGTGTCGACCTTGTTGATGCTCCAGACAGATGTTTGGAGGATGGTAAAAACCTGATGTTGTTTCATGGAATGTCATTTTTTTTCTGGTGGTGATGTGGAAAAGAGTCATTCATCAGTTCCATAAATCTCCTTTGGAGGTACACCAATAATTTTCCAAGATAAATTATGTCTTGAGAACATATTTTTAGTGGCCTTTTATGAAATGGTAAGTGGCATAGTTCATCGAAAGGTTCTTGGTTTTCGTATATGTGAAGGCCAAACATCAAGTACATAGTTAATGTTTTGGATAAAAATTATGCAGATGATGTTATTTTGGTTTCATGGAGTTACGATTTCCATTGTATCATATCAAGACACACACATTAGAATGAAACTCTAGAGGGTATTGCAATATGCTTTTATAACTCTATTACACCTCAACTATACTTTCTATCCTCAAATAGATAGGAAGATGAAATGAACTATCCAAATGTTGAAGGATATGTTCCGAGCATGTGTCTTGGACTTCAGTGGGACTTGGATATGACATCTACCCTAGTTTTATTTTTATAATAATAATAGATATCATTTATCCATTGGCATTGCTCCATTTGAGGCTTTGTATGTAATATCATGTTGTTCTCCATTATGTGGGATGGAGGTTTTGGAGAAAACTATTCTTGGTCCGGAAGAGTTATAGATAACATCTGAGAAGGTTTATCTTGGACATGAGAGTGTGAAAATAACACTGGACTGGTAGAAGTATTATGAAGATCATAGAAGGAGGCCCTTGGAGTTCGAGGTTAGGGACCACATGATATTAATGGTTTCTCCTCTATGTGGGAAACATAGGATTTGTAGAGGGAGTAATATTTCTTCCAGGATTGTTGGACACATTGAGGTGTTGGGGTGAGTAGGTAAGGTGGAATATGGAGTGGAGTTCCCTCCAATGTTGCAGAGGATCCATGAAATCTTTCAGGTATCTCAGCTTCATTGTTATTTTTGCAATGACACCCATGTTATTGACTAGGGAATGTCAGATATCAAGAACATCAGGACCTTTTTGGAGAGGCCAGTAGCGATCCATGCTCATCGAGAAAAGGAAATGTGTGAGAATACAATACATTTGGTTCGTTTGTTATGGAGTCAAGGTGTACAGGTTGAGAGTACGTGGCAGCGAGATACATAGATGTGCACCAAGTACCCAAAGCTATTTTGAATTTTTATTTTCCTTCTTTGTCATTGTAATGTGATTTTTGTACACATATTTATATGAGATTAACTGTTTTCCTTACACTGTTAGGTGTGAGGTGTGATGTGTGAAAAAATATTGAAATATGAAAAGTGGAGGACATAATTCCTAAATGAGACACATTTGTTGTGATGTGATTAAACCCATGCGGGTGAGTTAGTGCTACCCAGAGTAGATAATATCTTTACATGGAGGGTAGAATGACCTAATTCATGTGCTCAAGACAAAATGGTTGTTATGATTTTATGGTGTGTTCTATGGTAATTTGGGTTGACGAGAGAAGGCCGGGTTTATAGATGTTTGAGGAAGTGGTATTGAATGTGGACGATTCCTCCCCCACTTTTAAAAAACACATGGTGGTTTATCATTGAAACGTTGATGTGTTTAGTTGATATTAGTTTTTCATGTGTAGTGAGGTCCTTGTGAGGTATCTTGATGGATGGTTATTTGGACCCTACATGTCTTTTCAATCAATGTTGGGTTTATGTTTTCAAGGGTGAGAATAGTGTTATATGTATCTTATGTAACGACCCAGACCTCTCTGGTCCATTAATTTGTAGGAATCATTTGTTTGAGATGTTCTGGGAGGCCAAGGTGACTCATTTAAATACATTGAAAAAATATAAATTTTCCAAGATTTCTAATGGTGGCCTACCCTTGTGGTGGCTTACTGGAGGTGGCTTTCTTTCATTCTCTCATTGGTTGTTGCTCGCTGGCAGTCGCTCTCCCATCGTTGCCTCATCCAATGGTGTCTCGCATTGCGGTGACTCACTGACAGAGGTATGAGTTTCATCTGACAATGCCTCATCTGACGGTTCATCCTTTGATAGTGGCTCATGAGTGGTGCCTTGTTAAGTGGTTCCTCACCTAACAGTGGTTGGCGAGTGGTACCTCATCAGCGGTGCCTCATCTAAAAATTACTTGTGTACAGTGTTTCCAACTACTTCTAGTTTTCCCTTTCAACATAATTATTGATGTAATATGATTTTAGTTCCATATTTGAATGTATATGAGACCAATTCAATGTCCATAATCTCTATCATTATTTTCCTAATATTCTGGGGGCTTTTAATTGGTCAAAACATGTAGTCTTTACCAGATCCGCCTTTAATGGAAAATTAGAAATGTATCTAAACCCATGACTCTATGTTGATCCTCCCAGAGCTGAGATACCTTTACACATTTCACTAACTTCATGACTTATCTTATTAAGAGACTCTATGAACGCTTTTTCACATATGAGCCATGTAGTCAAGATTTAGATTTTGGTTAGTGTTTCCCAGTTGTTTTTCTTGCTCTATTTGTGCCCCTATTTTGGTGCAACTATGAAGTGTCGATCACCTTTTCTTCATGGTAGGATTTCCTTCACCAATATTAATTCTCAATTATATCGGGTGGGTATATGTATGCATTAAAATCATAATATGGTTGATCCTGAATTAAAAAAGATATTTAAACAAATTTAAAATAAATATATAGGGGTTTTTGAAAAGTGATGCATGATCTATTGTGTTATTATTTTAATAGAGACTGTGATCTATATAGGATAACTAGCCACTAAAAATCATTCCCATTGGGGGTCATTATTTTCTCACTAGGTGATTTATGGAGTGAATGTTATTTGTTTTCATTAAATAATTATAAATGAAAATTTGGTTTACCATATATATCTGGCTAATGATTGGACTCCCTAGGATCATATAGTTTCCATGAAAACCTATAAATTTACAAGTGGAATTAAATAATGGATGCATTATTAACTCTTAAAAAGTGTTTTATTTAATATTTTAGGTTATGTGATGTGTATAATTGATGTTTTTTTGTTCGTATGGGGTTAAGTGGATGACATGTGTATGTATTGTGGGTATGTGATAGGTTTGGTGTGATTATGTAGCAGGGCTGTGTTTTTTGGTTTCTCTTTGGTGTGTTGTTGGATGTGGTTGTGAGTTGGGGGTTGGATCTGTTAACTTGATGAGCTAGCCAGATGATTTTTAATAATGACATTAGTGATGTTCATGGGTTCTCTTCCATTGATTACATATAAAAATATTCACCCCATACCTAGAGATCATGGTAATACGTCTTTAATGTGATGTGATTTAATTTACCTTGATTGTTCCTCTATTTCATAGTTTCCCATGTATTTATGGAACGAATAAATAATTGTTTAATAAAGTTTGGAATGTCTTAGGTTGGTTTGGATAAAAAATTATAAATGGTCAAATGAATTGGTTTTTAATGTTTAATGGGATTTATGACATAATGTGTAGTGTTGTGCATTTAGAGATATCAGTGAAAGGTGATAGTTTTTTGGGTTTTTTTTTTGTCTGAGAACCCATAAGTGGGGCTTGGGGGTTTGTTATTATATATATTGTATTTTATATATTCACCCATCATAGATTATTAGTATGTACCGAAAACCCCCATAGTCAGAGGGGAGGGTATCATTCCCAACATCCTGGTTGGAGGATAGATAACTGGCCACCCTCTCTTCCCTGCTACCTCATTGAGGCAATGATGGTCCATGTTTCATCAGGCGGGATGTGATGAAATGTGGTGTTACATGTGTCTTCTGGATGTGTTTCGATGTTCATTCCCATGTGTCTCTTTGATAAGATGGGATGTGTTTTTAGGCTCATGTGTGTGTGTTTGGTATGTGTTATGAGGCCTAGGTGTGTATAGGTGGGATGTGTTTTGAGGCACTGATTTATGCGGGCGGGATGTGTTATTCGGTCTGACTATGTGCCTGCGGTATGTGTTTTGTGGCCCAGCTATGTACGGGAAGGATGTGTTGTGAGACCCAGGTTGATGAATTTATGGTGTGATGTGGTATATTCAAAAGAGGTGGGAGTGCCTGAATATTTTATATCGGTGTGAGGGTGGTTATAATTGGAAATGTGGTGTGGGAACCCTATCATCTATGTGATTTATATTACATTAATAGACTTGTGTTACTTGGTGAGCATGCCTTGGTGAGGTTGGTCTTTGTTAGTATACTTGTTTAGGTGATTTTTTCTTCTGTTTTTTTCTCACAGGATCATTGATAATCTTCTTTAACATGTGTTTCAGTGACATTGGTTTTTCTACTAAGTATACATACATGCTAACCATATGTATATAAAACTATTTTTAGGTTTTAATAAGGATTTTTTGGACTGTTCTAGAACATACTAGATCGGGTCCATGATAATTATTGTGTTGCTACCTAGCTTTAGTTTTTTGTATTCACTTTGGAGACATTTATATTTTATGTCAGTTCTATTTCATACATGCATGTGGAATTGTTTTGGATATATTTTATATTATTAATTGTAGTTTTTTAAAGATTCTTTATATCTCCTGATCTTGTTTCTTATAAAGGGTATTGCCTCGCTAATTGTTAGATATGTACACCCTTAGTTCTAGTCGCCAACCTGGGGCCCACTGAAGGTGGGAATCAGGGTTTATTATCTCCCTTTATTCATTTCTATCCATGAGGAGGTATAATTAGAGTTAGGGGGTTTTGAAAATAATAAAAATATATGAAATATGGTGATGAAAAATGAATTGTATCTCTATGTGAAGACAGTAAGTCATATATATGCATGAGTGATACTTTCACATCACATTTTATGGTAAAGAGGGTGGATAATGGTGATCCCATATTCATAATAAAATTTTAGTATATTATCGATATTGAATTAAATATTTTATTAATAATACCTTATAATTAGGCAAGTTATACGAATAAATAAATTGAAAGAGGTTGGATAATATGATTACATCTCTTTCAGTTGGCCTCCCTTAGATTCTTTATTAAGGAACCTTGGATGGTATTTTAAGAAGACCGTTTAATATAATTAGTAGATAAGGAAGTTAAAAAGATAAATGGTTAGGGTTTTGTATATCTAGAATGATCAAATTGATTTAATGAAGTGAAAGGAGGGGTTTCCTTTTTTAAGGGAGGGTGAATTCACACTGATATTTTCATAAAATATTAAAATATAATAGTCATTCTCAATACAAATGCTTCCAAGTAGATATTAATTCAATGTGAAAGAGTGTAGGTTATAAATAATATTGTAAAATAAATTTTATACAAGTTTTTATATGATTTTAAGCTTTATAGTTTTTATTAACCCTTTTATTAATAATTGTTTACCATAATTGCAGTGACAACTATTTCAATCATAAAGGGTTAAACATGTTACAATAAATGTCCAAGTGACTCATAAATGGAAAATGGAATATATACTCAACAATAATAAATTCATGTAGATGATGATACTTTTTTTTAATTTTAAACCATTGACTAAAATTATATTTATTATAAAATATAATTAATGTCAATTTTGGGAATATTCATTTAATTTGAATTTAATGACACCAAGGAAAAGATAGAATTTGAATATTATACTTTTGAACAAAAAAAATATTATATATTTATATACCCAATTTTTTTGTCCCAATAAATATCTCAATTTATATTACTTATTATATGTTAAAAAAATTATTTTTTATTAAATAAAGAAATATTGTGTCGATGTTGTGTAAGCATTTAATGTAATTATAAAATCAAACAAATAGAAATAAATTAAACCCTGAAAAAAATATTTAATATTTAAAATAAACATTTAAAATATAAATTATCCTCTTTTTATCTTTATGTATAAAATTTAGAGATAATAATATTAAGAGAGTGACTTTTTAGGTTTATTCATTTCTTATATTAATATATATGTAATAATATGATAAATATGGAACACAGTTACCATATATTAAATGTTTGTATAGAAATGGAAATATACACTTATATAATAGGATAAAATCATGTTTTATATAAATTTTGAAGCCTTATCCCAAAGTATTATCATGATTTTACTTGTTTTACCATTACTGAATTGACAAAAATTCACTATTGTTTCTATTCATATTGATTAAACATTAAAGAGACATATTCACCATATTTGTTCCATTTAATTTAAAATATGGAATCCATTTTCAGGATTAAAATTATATAACTTAACAACCCTTTATTTCATACTATGTTTTTCTTTTTAAAGTAATTCAATAGGTTGTGCCAAACAAAACACCGAGTTCGAGCGCACCATGGCATACCAAACTAGACATTCAAAAAGTGGTTATGAATAGTATTAAATATATTGTAAATTCTATATATTCAAGGTAATTGTAATATCTTTGTTATTTTTTAGACATAATATATGAACAAATTAAATTTTTTAGGTAAAAGTTGTATTTTTCAAAAAAAATTGAAACATTAACACAATTTATTGGTGAACCCTTTTTAAATCCAATATTGGACACTTTTATATATTAAATTTGACAAAATAAACTTCTCATTTAAAATAGGACCATATATTTCTAGTTTGGATAAATTTTCAATGATTTTCTGATAACTTTTAAATTTTAATGAATAGTGAAAAATACAAAATTTTAATTGAAAAAAAACATTTATATTATTTTTTATAGTGTTAAGTTATAAATATGAATTATTTTGAGGTATAAATTGATTATATTTTTATAATTTAATCTAATTTCGGTCATTGGAAGTAATTTTACATTTAAACTGGACATAAACACATATCAATCTTTGGATAGTTTTTATTTTTGCAAAACCCGCTTTCTGGTTTTGACAAAGGGAATATTTTTTAAAATTAATTACTATAACTTATATGTTATTAATTTGGTAAAATATACATTACTTTGGATTTTGGAATATCAAAATTATCTTAGGGTGATTTTTTGATACTTTTCTAAGAACCTTCAATTTTTGATTAATACTGAAAAACATCGTGTTATTATTTAAATGCAACATTTTATTTAAATAATTATATTTAATTTAAATTTATTTTAATGTCCAAAATATATAAATCATACCAATATTAGTCTAATGTAATTCATTGAATAAATTTTATAATAATATTATAAATATAAAATTTTATTGAATTTTTTACAGTGTTTTACCCACCTTCTAGGGACATTTGCAATATTGTATGCAACATATTTTTCCGCTTATGTGAATTGAATTTTAAAAATCAGAGATACATGGTTGGCATCATGTTTTATAATTTGGATCAATAAGATGATAATTATTTTTGTTCAATAGTAACTGTTGATTTTTATTTATCACGATTCAAAGCAAATACGATTAGGAAAGGTAAAAATGATATTATAATTACCCCAACACATGTCCTAATTATACTAGAAAAGTGTATATCGAAAAAAATAAATCATAGTATTAAAATATGATCATTTTTGACAAACTTGGATTAGATTATGACATTTATTATTATTTTATTTAATGAAGAGTTAAAAGTGTTAAATTCAATGTTTAAAAACTAAAACATTATTCATATAGGGTTACACAGAACATAGATTTGACTATAAATATTCATTAGAAATATAAAAATATTTATTAAATAATGGTATTATATTTATAATTTTTTTACATTAAATAAATAAATGTATTTATGACACACTTATGACACAATAATTACCATATTAATGAAAGACTAAAATAACTGATGTCATAAATATTCAAATAAATCAAAATTCAATATTTTTATGCATTACACTAATTTTATAGATTAATAAGACATGTTAGGGTTGATTTAATTTATTATTTTAGATGTAATTGAGTTTTTTTTGACTTTCAGAAAACCCAAATACTATACAGTGTAAAAATTGACATAAATGTGTTTTTAAATCAAATACTATATTATAAAATAATATAGTATTCAAAAAAATTTATGTTTTTTCCAAAGTACTTATAATATGATAGATATGTCATTAATGAATCACAATAGGTTTTATTATAATTTCATAGTATGTTTATTAACCATGTAATATAAAAATATCATAAGACATGGTAAAAGATAAACAATTTAAAAAAGAATTAAATCTAAAAGATATCGTTAATATGGTGACCTAAACATCCCTAAAACCTATTGGATAATAATATTTCGACCCTTCACCACCCTATAATAAAAATAAATCTATTTAGAGCCATTATAAACTGATAATTATTTTGTAGTAATATAATATTTCAAGAATTTCCTAAAGTGACCATCAACTGTTTTATAAAAGGGTATTTCCCCTTATCTCAACTTCACACATCCAAAGCCATTTGGCTCATCCAACACCTGCTAAAATTTCCTCTCAACTACCCATAATTCAACCTAGAGTCCTTAAATTGATCCAAAAGCAAACCTATGGAGCCATTTTTATCAAATCATAAAGAAGTACCTGAAGAGGTTAATATTTCACCACCTATTTGAAAGTTCATTTCTTCTTCCACTTCCTATTTCTTTTTTTTGAATAAAAAAATTAAATCTAGTAAATTATACATAATATGATGTTATTATTAATATTTTACAACCATATTCATTATTCTATCCAATCTATGAATGACAAAGTCACCATACGTGCGTACGTACAGCTTACTGTCTCTACGTCATGGTGTAGTTTTTTATTCAACACTTTATTATTTGTATGGGTACAATAATGAGTATAATTGATGAAAATATTAAATATAACATGTTATTTATTTTATACATATGATATAACATCCAATTAAATTTTATTTCTCCATCAACAAAATGAAATTATCACTTGTTCGTACGTACAGATTATCGTCTCCACGGACGTGATGAGATTCATATCCCATTTTAACCATTCAAGAATAATTTTCATTTTATGATTTAAAATAATTTTTAAGAACATAATATCATTCTTGATATGAATCAAATACATCCTATCCATAAAAAGACGACTTACATAAAAAACATATAAAGGAAAATGAATCAGTTAACATGTGAAACAATGATACTACTAAAATATTATTAACAACAAAATAATAAAAGACCATATATGATATCATATTTATGTATTTTTTTTATTTTATAAATTAAAAAAAATTATTTAAATATTATATAAGAGGATAATGTTCCCACTACTATGTATGATTATAAGGTAATTGGTTTTCATATCAATTTTATTCCTATGATATTAATGGTATATTTGCCTCTATTTTCTTTTAGGTGGTGTGTAGAATACCCATGATTTTATTATTTTTGTAATATAATTTTATTTATTGGTGGTTACATCTTCATTTTATGATCCTTATTTCACGGGGTGTATGTTTCGTAAGTTACTAAGTCAGTAAAGGGATTAATAATTTCAATTTCCACTCGTTAGGTTTTACGCAATCATCATTGATTATTTTATCCCAAGATTATGTGTGAAATTACTATTTATTTATTTATATAATAATTTAAACTCCCCTTTGTGTGGATATACTTTTGATACACATAATAACTCCATTTATAATTTATTAAGTCATCGATATGAACTTGATAAGAGTAATCTTAGCTCAATTTCTATTCATTGATTTAAACATTCAAGTCATTGGTGTTGTTTTTATTAGAATATGTGTGAATGTAATCTAATTTATTTACATTGAATATCCAATTATATTAAATGTATATATATTTTTCACACATAATTATATCATTTATTTATCCTTAACATAAGGATAGAGTCTTTATAAGGGATTTATTCTCAATTTACATTGCATTGAATCATATTTATTGTTATGCACCAATTGACTTTTATATGGTGCATATATTGTACTTTGACAGAGTATATCATCAATACCTTTATTCTCATGACATTATAAATTTTTTATTACCTCAATTATTTTTATTCATGATTCTCTCATTTGGTTAGGAACTGTAATTAAAATATCATTTCAAATGTCTTAATTAATTTTTCTTCTAAATATTTCTCATTAATGTCGATGTTTTAAAATTAGTTTCAAGGATTTATTTATAGGGACAAAAATGTTTTAAAATTAAAATTCCTTTCAAAAGTGTCAAATTGGTATGGGACATGTTTATTCAAAATATATTCTAAATGACATCTTTAATACATAGTGCATCTTATAAATTTTTTGAATAAAAAGGGGATATTTCTCTCAAATAGTTTTACTGATTATTTTCATCGATGTAAATATAATTCATTGTATGTTATTATTGATTGAGGTTAATTTATTGTAATAAAATTATTTATATTGTATTTAATGAGTAATGTTTGATTGACGAAGTGTTATTTTTATAACATTATTGGTTTATGGTTAAAGTATTAACATTTTGTATGCTCATTTTAGAATGAATGTTTATGTTATTTTTTACCCATTTTCTTATGAGGGATTAATTGGACTTAGTAAGTAATGGGAGAGGCCTGATATAGCCACTTGATGAATAAGTAAGTCTCATGAGATAGACTAGTGTCTTGGAACAAGTCTTTGAAAAATTATTTATTTGTAGTCTTGCAACAAGGCCAAGAATATGTGGTAATGATATCCGACATTATGAATTCAATCATTATTAAATTAGCAATTGATATTACATGTGATTGTTAGAAAATTATAAAATCCTTGTGAATAAGTAAATGGAATTATTTGATTTATATTTTCCATATTATATTAATGATTATGTTTAAGAGGATTCTGTTTTAGTATTATACATTACCTTAAATGTTTATGATTATTTATGAAAGTTTCCAATATATTGTTATCCTTATTGAGTATCTGATCTCAACCATTTCTTAAGTTTTTTCCCAAGATGTGAATAAGTATAATATGATTGACATGTAATGATATTCTATGGGATTTGAGTGTGTTTAAATGGGACACAATGTTGTTGTTTTTTTATTTCATGATTTAATGTAAAACTTATGTATATATCTAGTACTTCCAAGGATACTAAAAAATCGGTATTTTGAAACTTTTTCTCTTGTGATCATTTCAATGTTATGTAATAATTCCCTGACTCGGTGTAACTTGGGAAGAGGTGTAATAGTTGGCATCAATGTAAGTTTAGTACCAGCCTTGGAAACTAGATTTATTAAAACACTTAATTGAGAACATTATTCTATGATAGACTTTTAGTATTAGTATAGAAAAACATCCTAAAATTTTTGTAATGTAATGTATTTGTTAATTTTCAAAAAACATACAGTTATGTCTCGATACGAGAAGGTAGATGTGGCTCTGGAACAGATGTATCTAGTGGTAAAACCAGAAACCACTACTTTGAGCTAGACTCGAATGGGATCTTGTACACAACAATGTGCCTTGCTGCACTCTTGGTTACGACACTCTCGGAAGGATATACATATGATAATTGAAATTTAGTACAAAATGATTTGAATGATTTCAATATAAAACGAAAATAAATAACCTTGGTTAATCCTAAGGTGTTTTAGATTGAAAATAAGTTGTCATCATATTCTCTAATTTCTTTTATGACTCACACTATGCTTTTTTGGTTTTATTCAACGGATAGATTCCAAGGAATTCATAGTGTCATTGAACATGATGTACAAGGGGGTTACAATGGTGTAATTGAGCATCTAAATGGTATATTAATAGGCGTAAAATATATCATGTTCATACAAAAGTAGGTTTCCAATATTTTTATCAATAACATATACATTCACCAACTCCCAAACTCAACAAAGAAGAGAAAGGCGGAGCATGATAAGATCTCCATCCATGGAGACCATTGAGAAAAGAAAGATTAATTTCCATCATGTTGGAAATGTGGAAGGAGACACCCAAGAAGGTGCATCAATGGAGTAACGAAATTCAATATGTGTGGGAAAGAAGGAAATGAAGCAAAGAATTACCGATGAAAAATGACGTTTATTGTTGAAGAAAATAAAAATGAACATAAGAATCCATTTACAAAAATTTGGTAAAAATTTAGGGGAATTGGGAATTACCTAAGTCAATTTACATTTCTATAGGATAACTACTAGTTTTTGGAAGAACCTATGTAGAAATAAATTGATGGAGAAATGGTTAAATGTATTAATTCTCTTTGTTGATGGGATTAATTTGGAAGACTTTTCTCTTGAATGTGGAAACCTGCAGTTTATTATGTGGAAATTCTATTTGAGGAAGAGTTAACTTTTCTTATTTTTATATATTAATAAAGAACAATTTGGGTTTATATGTTCATTTAATTTGAGGAAATTACAGGTTTTTAATTTTGGGATGGAAATGCGAGTAATGAGATAACATTTGTTGTTAAATATTGTTGTGGTTATTTTGAGGAATTTATCCCATTTTACGAATGTTATAAAATATATTTTTTGAAAAAGGAAAACACACAGACTGTGTGACAACCCATCATGTTGGAATGTGTGGGCATAATTGAACCTGCAACCAAAGTGTGTCTGGGATCTATCCCATACCATAGAACTATGTGAAGATATTTGTATGTGTGACTAATTCTTTTTAATTAAATGAATTTATTGATCAATAATAACTTGATTTGGGATCTTATTTTTTATTGAATAGAAATCCTTAGTTTAGGAAAATGATTTGGTGATTAGGTAATAAAAGTTATTTTGAAAGAAGTTCACTCTGTTATTGAACACTGTATGCCTATGGAAAAGAGAATAATATGGGATTTCATTTGTGGAGTAATGTTATATTTTTATTTTG
Organism: Viscum album; assembly: GCA_963277665.1. NCBI lineage: Eukaryota > Viridiplantae > Streptophyta > Magnoliopsida > Santalales > Viscaceae > Viscum > Viscum album. The sequence goes on along the minus strand of OY728143.1, from coordinate 173,665,313 downwards.
GAAGAATATAATATTTTTTAGTGATTCAGGTTATTAATGGAAATTATTAACCTATCATACTGAATATGTTATTTGGATAATTAAACATCAGAATGAGACTTTAAGAGTAGTTGATGTTATTTGGAGATAAATTTTATGTTTGAATTTGGAAGACTATATGATTAAATTCTTCCATGTTTTGTGTTTCAATTATAGTTTGGATTATATTGACGTATTTTAAGGACAAATTTTTATCGAATAATCTTTATTGAACTTTGTGTATTGTTTGTTTAATTTTGGAAATTATGATTAGTATTTATTTCTATAAAAGATTATCCATTTTTAGGTCATCTGATATTTTACTAAAAATTTTGGTTTTTCATAATCACTAAATACAAGGAAAATATATTATTTATCGTTTCTGGATTATGTGATTATCTAGAAGTTGATTCAACTGCTTCAAGTGTGACCAGGTCATCTTGAATACACATCATTTGGAGAAAAGATGAGTTAGTGGTATAAATTTGTCAAAAGATGTAAATTGACTTGAAAATTAAGTATATCTATTTATATTCTCAGTAAATATCATAAATAAATTCCACTACATTATTAAATTCAACAAAAAACAAAAAAATTTGTCCCTTTACTTTTATACTATGAAATTAATGATTGTTTAACCTATCACAAATGTGTGGTTTTCTTTTTATTACCTTTCTGTTAATCATGTTTTTTATCACTATCCATCAGAACATGACACTGAGTTTATCATCTATATCTATGTTTTCATACATGGAATCCTATTATGGGTTATCTCGGGTGAACTTTGTATTTCTATTTCATTCTTTTAAAATGATATTTTTATTGAATCTTTTTCCGATGTTGTATTTTCAATGAATTTCCCAAGACCAATTTTAAAATTGCGAGGACACAATTTTCAAAAATGGGGGAAGAATGTAACACAACAAGATTTCTTAGTATGTTATTTTCTTTAAAGTAATTAAATACATTTCACTACACGCAACACTGAGTTCGAGCACACCACGACATACCAATCTAGCCATTCAAAAAGAGGTTATGAATAGTATTAACTGAATTTTTTAATGTATATAATCCATATAATTTTATCATCGATATTATGTGTTACATAGGAATAATATTAGAAAAAATTCATTTTTTCAGATAAAAGAAGTATTTTTCAAATAAAGCAATTTTGGCAGGTTTTAATGGAGAAACCGTATTAAATCTAATATTGGACACATTTATATATTCAATTTGAAAAAATAAACATCTTCTTTAGAATAGGGATATATAAATTTTTTTGGATTAATTTTCGGTTCTTTTCTGATAACCTTCATATTTTAATGAATAGTGAAAAATACTGAATTTTAATTGAAAAACAATTTTGTAATCAAAATAATTTACAGTGTTACATTATACATTTGAATGATTATAAAGTATAAATATATTATATTTTTATCAATTAATCCAAAGTTTGCATTTGATATAATTTTACTGTTAAATTGGACAAAAACACATATCAATCTTTTGATAATTTTTAATTTTGCAAAATCTTCTTTCTCGTTTTGATGATGGGAATATTTTTTAAATTAATTAATAAAACTTTTATGTTTTTAATTTAGTAAAATAGACATAATTTTTGAGTTTGGAATATAAATATTATCTATGGGGTAATTTTTAATATTTTTCTAAAAATATTTATTTTTTATTAATTAGGAAAGCACTGCGCTATTGTTTAAAATGGACATTTTATTTAAATAATAATTATTAATTTTATTTTATTTTAAAGTAAAAATAGATACATAATACTTATTTTAGTCCAATGTAATTCATTTGTGTCATTTTATAATAAGATTAGAAAAACAATTTTCTTTGAATTTTTTACCGCCTTTTAACCAGCTTCTAGGCACATTTGTAAAATTGCATTAAAATTTTTTTACCACATAGTTGAATTGAATTTGAATAATAAAAGAGACATGGTTGACATAATCAAGTATAATATTGTTAAATATGATTAAAATAATATTTGGTAAATCGTAACATTTGAATTTTATTTACCATGGTTAAAAGTAAATAGAGTATGTAAAGGTTAAAACGATATTATAATTACCTCAAAACAAGTCCTAATTCTATTGGATAATTTTATTTAGGCGAAGATAAATATTATGAATAAAATATGATTCTTTTGTATCCACTTGGATTATATTAAGATATTTATTATTATATTATTTGATGAAGAGTTAAAAGTGTTAAATTAAATTTTTAATAACTAAAACATTTTAATATATTGTTACAAATAAGATATATTTGACTATAATATTTTTATTATAAAGAAAAAAAGATTTAATACATAATTAAATTTAATTTATAATTTTAAGACATAAAATAATTAAATTTAATTTTGACCCAACAATGATAAAGTAATTACCTTATTAATGAAAGACTATAATAATTAATGTTATAAATATTAAAATATATGTAAATTAAATGTTTTTATAAATTATAGCAATTTTATATGTTAATATGACATGGTGGAGTTTATTTAATTAATTTTTTTTGGAATTGATGTAGCTTTTTTTACTTTCACAAAAATAAAATACTAAATTGTGTCAAAATTTACAAAAATGAGTTTTTAAAACAAATATTATATTTTTAAATGATATTATATTACTAAAAATATAAGAATCCATGAAAATTATTTTATAATAATAGATATGTAATTAAAAAACCATTTCATGTTCAATTGGCATTTTATATTTTGTTTATTAACCATTTAATATAAAAATAAAAGAAGACACGGTAAAAGATAAACAATATAACTTAAAATTAAATCTAAACGATAAGGTTAATATGGTGACCTAAATATGTATAAAAATTATTTTTTGAGAATATTTCGACCCATACCCACCTTATCCTCGACATAAATCTATTTTCATACATTATACACAAAAAATTATGTTATAATAAAAAACATTTCAAGATTTTCATAAAGTTACCATCACGTCTCTTATAAAAGGTTACTTCACCTTATCTCAAATTCAAACATCCTATTCCATTTGGATCAGCCAAACCATTCACTAATAGCCTCCTAACTACCCTCAATTCAACCAAAATTACTTACTTTAATTAAAAATCCAACTTATAGAGCCCTTTTGATCAAATCAAAAGGAAGCACCCGAAGAAGAGGTAATAATTTCACCACCTCTTTCAATGTACTTTTCGTCTAAAACATCCTATTTATTAATTTTTTTCATACCAAAACAATCACTCCCTTAAAATTTAAATAATATGATTTTATTATAAATATGGTTGAACCATATTCATTATTCTACCCATCCTTTGAATGAGAATGTCACCATACGTGCGTATGTACGACTTATCGTCTCCATTTCCTGGTATAATTTTTTATTCAACATTTCATTATTTGTATGGGAATAATAATGAGTATAATTGATTTAAATAATTAATATAACTTGTTAATTATTATTTATATATGATATAACATCCAATTACATATGATTTCACCATCAATAGAATGATATTATCACTCATGCGTACGTATGGATTACCGTCTCCAAGAATGCGATGAGATTCATTTCCCATTATAACCATTTAAGAATAATTTTCATATTATGATTTAAATTAATGTCTGAGAACTTAATATCATTATGTATATAAATAATATACATCCTAACCAAATAACATATTACTTATGTAACAAAAAATATAAAGGAAAATGAATCAGTTAACACCCGAAACAATGATACTACATGAATATTATTTACAAAGAAATATTAGAAGATTATATATGATATCATATATATGTAAGTGGTTCTTGTATAATTTAATAAATATTATTTTAATATTATGCATGAGGTTAGTGTACCCTCTACTATGAAAAATTAAAAGGTATAAGGTTTTCATCATACTTTTATTCGAGTGTGATTCATTATATATTTTCCACCATTTCTTTTTTGTGTTGTATTTACTACCCATGATTTTATTATTTGTGTAATATACATTAAATTAAGGGTATTTACATATTCATTGTGTGATACTTATTTCATGTGGTATATGTTTCATAACTTACCAAATCGGAAAGGGAATTTCAAATTTTGATTTTCACTCCTTGGGTTTAAAGAAAATTCCATTGATTATTTTACTCAATATTTTTTTGTTAAATAACTATTTATTTTTTATGTAATAATTTCCTATTCACATTGTGTGGATATAGTTTTTATACACATGATCACTCCATTTATAAATTCTCATTTCATCAATATGGACTTGATAAGAGTAATCTAAACTCAATTCCCATTTATTGAGTTTAAAATCCAAGTCATTGGTGTTGTTTTAAATGAATATGTGTGAATGTAAAATGATTGATTTACACTGAATAGCCAATCATATTTCGTTTATTTATATTTTTCACAAATAATTTTTTCATTGATTTATCCTTAAACTTAGGATACATTCTTTATAAGGGATTTCATATCAATTTATATTCTATGGAAACTAATTTGTTGTTATGTGCCAATTCACTATTCTATGGTGTATATACTGTACATTGACATAGTATATCATGAATACATTTATTCTCATGATATAATAATATTTTTATTACCATAATTAATTTTATTCAAGTGTCTCTCATTTGGTTAGGAAATCAAACTAAAATATCATTTTAAATGTTTTGAATATTTATTCTTTTAAATCATTCTCATTAATGTCCATGTTTTAAAAATAGTATTAAGGATTTATTTATATGGACATGAATATATTAAAAATAATTTATTTCAAAATTTTTAAATTATTATGGAACACTTTAATTAAAAAATATTTTCTAAAAGATTTCTTTGATACATAGTGAAACATTTAAATGTCTAAAAAAGGTGGTATTTCTCTTAAATTGTATTATTGATTATTTTCATCTATGTGAATATATGTCATTGAATGTTATTATTGATTGAGGTTGATTTATTATAATAAAATATTTCATATGGTATTGAATGAGTTATGTTTGACTGTAGATGTGATATTTTTATACCATTCATGGTTTATGGTTAAAGTATTGTCATTTTGTATTATAGTTTTTGTAGGAATGTTTATGTTCTTTTCACCCTTTTTCTTATGAGGAATGCATTTGACTTATTATGTTATGGTATGGACCTAGTATATCTCCTCAATTCATCGGTAGATCTAATGAGACAAACTAGTGTCTTGTAACATGGTCCTGATAAAATTTTTATTTGTAGTCTTGCAACGAGGCTTTGACTTTGTGGTTATGATGTCCAACAATATACGATCAACTATTATGAAATTATATATTGGTATTACATGTGACTATTAAACGTGTAGAATATCCTTGTAAATAACTAAATGGAATTATTTGATTTATATTTTCCATATTATACTGAGTTTTATGTTTAAAAAGATAGTGTTTTAGTCTTATGGATTGCCTTAAATGTTTATGTTTATTTATAAAAGATTCCATTATATAATTATCTGTACTTAGCCTCTGAGATCATGAATTTCTCATGTTTTATTTTTCCTAGGATATGAAGAAGAATATTATGTTTGACCTAAAGAGATAGGTTATGGGATATGAGTGTGTTCAAAGGGGACACCATATTGTTGTTTTTTTATTTCGTGATGTAATCTAAAAATTATGTATATAGCTTGTACTTCAAGGATACTAAAATAATCCGCATTTTTAGACTTGATCTATTCTGATCATTCCAATGTTATGTAATAGTGCACTGACTCTCAGTAAATATGGACGTGGTGTTACAATAATTACTATAAATTGAATTTAATATAAGTTCATAAAATTCAATTAAACCCATTTTTTTTAAAATACATTTTTTAAGAATAAAAATAAATTTATTCTTATTACATATTTAAAAAATTAAATTTATGTTAAAACATTTGGTTGAATAAATAATTTATAAATTTCATTAAAATTATTCACCAATAGTTATCAATTTAATTTATTAATATATAAAAATAATTATGTGCATAAAAATATATTTTTAGAAAATGATATATTTTACTTTAAAATCATTTATATTTTAATTTATAATCAATTAAAAAAAATGAATTCATATTATATATAATTTTTTCATAAATTAGGTATTAATATTCATTCTGAGATATTTAATAGCTAGGTTATAAAGGTATAATATATTATGGTTTATTTAGACTCAGGGTTGTGTGTATTAAAATATTTCGAAATAAATTTATTTAAAGAGTAATATATATATTAAAATACTACGGTGTAATAGTACCATTTTTTCTATAAGATAAGATAATATATAAATAAGAGAAAAAACTAGATATATATTAATTGAAAACTCAATCTATCTAATTATATACAATCTCCAAACCTCTTATGGAATAACAACATCATAATCAACCAGAACTCCAAGAAATTTATCCATATCCACATAGAATATAGAGAGTATAAATAATATTAATGGAGAAATAATAATATGTGCCTTAATACATATTTACACCAAATAAAAATATATATCTCCAAAACACCCCCAAAAATATCCATCCAATCTTGATAAAATTTCCATCTCTATATATAAAATGACCCAAAATGATATAAAGTATAATAAGTCCATTATAATGATAACAACATATTGTTGTCTAGATAATAAGATTAATTTCTAAAGAATCAATCACTACCCATGACTCTATCAGAAATATACACCTCATAAAACCTTATCTAATCTCCCATTTGAGAAAATAACATGAGGTGTCTCTTTAGACTCACTACTAGAATTTATAACCCATAAAATAAATAAAGGGTGATATAAAATATAAGGGAAAGTTATCTTTCAAAATAGAGACAATATTTGAGTAAATGGTAATCATACCATGAATCACCTTGGATCCCTCCACTTATTGAATGTCCATAGAGTAGAAGTTTCTATTTTAAAACTACTCCAACTCACCATTTAGGTCTCCTTTATGTTCTTACCCATTATACATCACTATGCTGAGATCATCCATGGTATCACGTTCCAAACCCACCCTACGTTTGTGGTCTAAAAAATCTATTATAGATCTTCTATTGTGTAATCATTTGTTATTAAATATGATGAAACTAATAATAACTACATCAATACACACATTATTATATGGAATCCCCTTAATACCATGAAATTATTGGAATATATAGAGATAATGTAATATACCACCATAATAGAATCACTAAAAACTGTGGTATCATTCTGATGACTTTATAATACCCACACTATAGAAATTATATTGTGTTGGTATCCAATTCTGGTGACAAAAATTGAACATCAATTTCATTGAAAATCATGATGTTCAACCTCTAGCTATACTCTAAACAATTCTCCACTAGATACTCCTATATAAAGGCCTCTTGTTAAAATATTATCCACCATATTAACTATTTGAGACATCTCTATAATGAACATAGTTATGTTTTCCCTAATCTCCTCCCAATAATAGTCTATTAAATGCTTTGAAAATGAAACATTTTAATCTAATATTCAGTCATAAAGTCAATAGAATAATGAATCAACTATTTAAACCACACACCAAACATTCAAATTGAAAATATATATTTTTTATCATAATTTTTTTACTTCTACTCAAGTGTTATATTGTTTTATAATAAATCCTACCAAATCAATATCTCTAGAAAATCACTCAATATGATCATAAAAATATCACTATAATTTCAAAATAATGTTCACCACTATCATTTAAAACCTAATAAAGATCCACTAACAATAGAACATGATTCTCACATTATATATGGTTCAACTAAAAGTATATTTCAACCTCATTCAACCAATACATAGTATTATAACCCATAATATAACCCATAAACATTAAAAAATATTTCTCTTTACAATACTGCATGGAATGTTTCCAAGGCTTCCTATCCATTAGATCGACTTGTTGGCACACAACATTAGGTGCTTGTTATACATCCACTTTAGAAATTCATGATGGCATCACATAACTAAAATAACTTCAAGTATATAATAATAGATGAACCCAAGAATATATATATATATATAATGAATGTATAACCACATGACCACATCATCCACCCCCATATTTATCATCTCCCCTGAAACAACTCATAAAAAATAATTATGACCTAATACTACATGATTCATGAATCCACACCTATAAAAATAATTTATTGTGGGAATTTCAATCCCAAAGTATTTATGAATAGTGTACAAATTACTTAACTCATTCACAAGGGAAATTTTATGTTAATTAATTTTCCTAGGTCTACTTCACACAATATGTTAATGATATAATGCTTCCACATATGAAATTATCACCAGTCTTTTCTCTAAAACCCATATAAAAAACTCAATCAAAATCTATTTTGTCATGGTATACCCTCACATAGAGTCCATATAAAATGAGGAAGAGATAGATTATGACAACCATAGATGACTTGTAATAGGACTTACAGTGGATACAAACACCAATTGAATATCATTATGCATATAAAATAGATATTTCTGTTGACAAATGAAAGATCCCAATCACTATGAATTATATAATTCCTTTACAAACCAAAATAAATAAATAATGTATATCAATTCCTGTAATGTCATATAAATTTTATCGATACATGGAAAAATATCAAATAATGTATCATCTACCCAATCCCAAATAGAACGTATAATAAAAACATTACCTTCAATATGTATCTTATGTTGAGAGATAAGGTCTCCCAACACACTGACTAACTATATACATGTAATTTGAAAAATAGTATATATAAAGTAGGGGAAATGATATAAAAATAAATAATTTGTTCCACCCCATAAATCTCATATTTCAATGTAATAAATCATACAAATTCATCCATGTATAAAATAATCAAACCAAAATAATAGAAAAACATCCATTTTTTAAAATCTTGTTATATAATTACTTCTTTTTGATAACATATAATTATTTCACCTTCTGAAAAATAATAATTTATCCATCATATATCATTAAATAACCACCAACATATAATAACCACCATCAATTTTCATCTAATAATGATGTATTGTTCCAATAATACATTAATATCTTCTTTTAGTTTTACACCTATAGGGATGTCAGTATGTTGTTATCTCTACATAAAAGTTATCCATATATATAAAAATTAATTTACTATCTCTATATCTATTTATCCATTCCCCTGAAAGAAACTCCCAAAATATATACGTCTATTAGTTGGGTCATTGAACCCTCTCAAGGACCCTCAGTGGATTTTTATGTGTCCGTAATCCGGGAATCACCCCGCTATAACAAGCAATAGTTTGGTAGTTTTCAACCCTATGAGGGAACTCACTGTATTACAAAGATTCCAAGCTCAGGGACTAACACCTACTCAAAATAAATTAACACCATTAAACATCACATCTACTAAGATTATAATATCATCCAAACTACCACCACCGCCACCACCAACACCATTCTTATCATCATACCACATTATAAACCCACATAACCAGTCACAACTTTTTCATCACAAATGCATATAAAAAATTAATTCAAACCCCGTCTATCCATTTTTTCCACGATATATGGTACCATTCATATAAATATTTTAGGTAATCTTATATCATAGCCAATATAAACCACCCGCTAACATATTTCTTTTAAAATTATTTTCATGTGGATTAATTCACCACAACACTGAAATTTTACATATCCATAGAATAAACATGTTCCAAAAATTCATTATATTGAAAATAAATAACATGACCCCTTTCAATAAAGATACATAATCAATTACACCTCTAAATATTCTCACCTATTACTATTAACATTATAGAAATTAATCTAGGGGGTTGTATTATAATGAAGTACCACCACCACTATAAATTCATAACACTATTAACTCATCTTGAAAACACTGGGATGTAAAAACCAAGGTAGATATGTTATGGCCCCATGTAATGGTGGCACATAACATAAATAATTCGCACCATTTCATGTAAAAGCCTTCTAAAAAGTCAACTTGTTATATAATATGGAGAAACCCTATTCCAAAATGACACAACTAAAATGTATCTTATATCATTATTTCCCCAAACACCACTAAAGTATTGAAAACTTTCTCAATAATGTTTCCCACCATCATGTTGAACTAGTATGGACCATGCTAGGAGTTATAAATTCACCACTCTCTACACAATTATTAATTTATACAAAATTTAATCATTATAAGCTCTAAATTAAATGTAGGGATTTCAAAATAATAATAATAATCATAAAAAATAAAAAATGACAATTTGCAGCATAAATAAATTATCAAAAAATTTATGCTTTAATCAACACATTGATCTGATCTCATTTCATAAAATATCAAATCATGATTTTTCCCTTTCATTAATATTTTCAAAAATATAAGTTATATTGTAATTTTTCTTCAATCAATCACAATTTAAAATAATTCAAATTTTATTCATGTATAATTATATCTCAAAACTATGTCTAGATTTTAATTCCATAATTTTACAATTTCAATGATAATTTACAATTTCATAATACATATAAATTATTCCCTTATAATATTTATTCCATAAATTATTTATTTATATACATGATTTACCATTTTATTTCATTAATCATTCATTTAATATCTCAATTTATCATTAAATAATCATCTTATATTATTATGATTTATCTACCAAACACGAAATGAAAAAACATAGTATATTAATAAGGGTTATTAAAAGAGGTGATAAGTTTAAGTCATCTACTTTCATTCCATGATGAATAAAAATCTATAATATTTTGATGGTAACCATTGATAATTTATCAACATTTTCATTCACTATCTTCATCATTTTTTAATTTACAACAACACTCATTCTCACAAAGCCTATTGCGAGAAATGAAATAATAACGGAAATATCCGGGAAGTGGAAAATAAATGCAAGAATAAATTTTTATAATTCACCCTTTTATATATTCTATAAATTCTATAAATCTAATATTAAAATTATTTCTTTTAGAAATTAAAAAATTTAAATCTTCCATTAATTTATTAAGCCAATGATTTATATAGAAATAAAATTTAAAACATCCATTCTCTGTTAATATTCAATGTTATCATAACCATTTATAATATATAAGAAAATATGATTTTTTTTAAAAAGATTACATTTAAAATGAATGAATTATATAAATTATTTAAATTTCACTAAGCCCAGATTTTGATGAAAAATCTCTACAGCATTATAAAATTATCAAATTTCCACAAATTGGTATACATTTCATCCTAAATCAAATGGTGTACTCAAAATTATATTCCTAAAAAAATTAAATTACAATTTTAGCATTATTTTATAAAAACATTCAAAGGTTTGTAGCATCTAAAATTTAAATTTCTAGTTTCCTACTTCATTATGGTGAAATAAGATCATGCACTATGATTTAGGATAAGTGTACACTAAGGGAAAAAAATCATGTTCTTTTCTTGAGGTTTACTGAATTCCAATGTGATGGTTGGGTGACCAGAATTAATTTTTATATAAATAGATCCCTTCAACCTCCACCCTCAGTTGATATAAAGAGAATGGGAGAACATGGGACAACCCAAATGAAATACAAACCTCATGCTTAATGCATAACACATTATCCAATATCAATGAATTCCTACCCATGATTTTCAAATAAAACCTATGGGATGATATAGGATATATGTGAAAATGGGTTAATTGAAGGTTTCAAATATGATACCTTCATGAAAGGCCACTTCTCAAAGTTAGAGAGTTTTATATTTGATGAATGTGGACCATGAGAATGATTTTGAATACAGATAATTAAAGGGTATCGATGTTGTTCCCTCTTCTATCATAGTAGGTTTCACCAAGTCACCATAATTATACAATTAATTATCCCCCACCATGGTTACCTTCATTTTTGATGACCATATATTCACCTAATTATCCCTACTAACCTTAAAAGATCAGTTTTTCTATGGTCCTTGCACTAAGAGGGTATCTTCATAAAGTTACTTTTCATTACACCTCCATTTAGAAGACTTTTTCATCTTCCATATATATTTTTATTATATATTCATATACAACATTGATAATGGTAATTACATATCCGATATAATATCTCCCCAATACAATTTTTCTTTTAATTATGATTCCTAGAGTTTTGGTTAATTATAAAACCCCAAGATAAAAAGAATCCCTATCATTAGAGAGCCCATAGAATTCCACTAATCCCTATAATAATATATGGTTATTAATGTAAAAATATAATCTCCTAGGATACATTTTAAAAATAAATATCACATTTTATTACAAATTAGAAATGGGATCCTTTTATGGATTTGGAATGATGGGTCTATTTCAAAGTAGAATTGTTATTTTGGTTATCTTATCAATTACTAAAATTTCTAAAATGAGTAAAATATTGTTATGTAAAAACACAGGTATATATCACTTTACCATAAATGTCTTGAAATAATGGTTATTATCACATAACATTACATTTTTCGGTACAAAATATATCCCATATAAATCAAAATTGAATGGAAATCCCTGTTCGGTTGGATTTTAAATTTATATTAGCCATTCTTTATTGGGAAAACCTAGAAATAGTAACTGTTAGAGGATGAGTGTCATGAAATATTTTAGATATTTAAATGATGTCCTTAGAATACATATGATTTAATTCCCTTAAAATAGGATATATAAAAATCTCTTTATTGTCTCAATTCTATCACATTTTCACTTCATGAAGTTCAATTATATTGTCCCTTTATATATGAATTTAAACTATAGTTTATAAAATATTCATCACGACCCTGTATACCTACTAAATGATAATAATATTATCTATGCAATGATCATTTTAATTCATCAATATCAATAATCAATTTTATTTAAAATGAAATTAATATTATCATTGAAAATGATTTCGATAGCATGGTTTAATTCTATATAAGAGTCCCAAACTGAACAATAATATCCTTTATGGGATGACATTACCACCCATCCTCTCAGTTTTTTTGAATTTACAACCCTTAAACAAATGGCTAGGTTATTCTCTCATGATAAAGCGAATTTTTATAATTATATGGGTGTAGAAATGTTTTTAATATACGTCATATATAAATTATCACTCATTTCGGGAGATGAATTTTTTTAATATGTGTGGGAGATAAATAATATGATTATATTTCCCTCTAGATGGATATTTAAAAATTATTTAAATAATTAAATTTGTGTTATTTATAAAAATATTTATGGTATATAATAAATAGGTTTATATTTTTTGTAAGTAGTTAGTGGTGTCTCATTTTACATTGGTATTTTTGAACTAATCTGAATGATATTGATAGTGTGATATATTTGATCAAGATCATATAGAAGGTACCCATTTCTAGTTTTAATTTTTATCTACCATCATTCCCAGCACCTGTAATTAATGGTATGAATCCATATCTTATGCATTCTTCACTATGGGTGATTCCTCCTCTCTTATACAAGGATAAACTTATTCAAACTTCCTAGGATTAATTAGTTTCCATCTATGCATTTCTTCATTTATAGAAGTAATATTTAAATCAAAATATTTAATCTCTTTTGAGAGAGACCCATATTTTTTCACTATAACCTATTTAATTTCAATATATTTCAAAATATTATTCTCTTCATTTTATTTCAAATTTATGGTGATACTTTACTTTAATAAGTGTATTTGGATGCTTTGTTAAGTACATGTTGAGTATTTACACCCTTGAAGTTGTTGGACTTGTAATCCAATGACAAATCAATATTCATATCTTTTATTATTATGATTTTTCATAGCATGGTCTCATAATCATTTATTTTGTGAGCATTATTCTTTTCTTTAGTTCTAATAACTTATAAATTTTCATTAAGGATGAGATTATCTATCAACATCTATTCAGATATTTTAGTTTGTGAACCCTCTCCCATTTATGAATCTATATATTGTAATGGGTATAAGGGGTTTGATAAGGAATTTATTTATGGTAGAAGAGGTCAAATTTTTCTTAATGTGTCCCATGTCAGTTCAATACAAAAAATATGGATTTTACAAGAACTAAAAATATCCTTTAATAAAAATTGAAAAGAAATCTTAATCGCAGCAAAGATAGGGGGTCCCCTTTAAAAGTGCTAAAAGAGCGATGATAAAGGGGTCCCTTTATGAGTGCTATTTTGAGCACTGATAAAGTACCAATTTAACAGTTCTTAATTAGAACTGATAAATTCCATGATTCATGAGCAAACCCAACACCTACACAACACCTGCACACCTGAGACAACACCAGCACACACAACACAAAACAACACCTACACACAGGACATCTACACAAAACCACACCTACACTGAAAAAAATCATAGAAGAACAAAATATCACACAAAGTGTTTAGAAAACAATGCGATATACATTTACTTGAAATCATGAATTCCAAAAAAAACACTACTATATACATTTAAAACAATGTTTTATATGGTTAAAATTACAATTATCCATCAAATAGTTAAAAACATTAATGTTTCATCCTTTTTTTATTTGTTTTCCCATCTCAAAAATTATTTTCCATGGTATTAGTTTCCGAACAAAGCATCTAAAATCAATAAAAAAATCCTAATTATATAAGAATACTAATATTAATTTAGTAAAACAATAATGAAATAAGTTAAACATTTATTTGAAATAATACATTAATAAAATGTCATTTTTTAATAAAAAAAGACCAATTTGGTTATGTAGGGGGCCATAAGACTAGATGATACTTGATAACTGACCTTGACATGGGATGTTTAGCGACCATAATAAGCTACTAGAGTAATGAAAATTAACAAAATTCCACAAAGTACAAAAATTAATGATTTTGAGAGGTTTCTTAGTGTATGGATTTCCCTCTTTTTCATCATAGTCCACATAGTGGAAGGATCTTCAAAATATAAATTGAGGTGCCAAAGGTGGTTCTGATGGAGGCACAAATGGTGTTTCTTTTTTATCAGAAACAACCACATAGATGAGCTTTATTTGACACTGACAATGCTGATCATCATCCTCTCTGTCATTTTTTGAAGAAACTTTAGACACTGTGTCCCAGGGAAAGTAAAACAGATAGGTGGGAGGTGACCAAATTTTTCCATCCTATGGAAAGATCTAAGAGAAAAGAAAGATCACCATTTTATTAAAAATATACAATTATATATGAATGTGATGATAAAACTTATCTTACCTCTTCACTAGAGACATCCTAGTCTCCCTTATCTTCACTAGTTACCACTGTGCTGGAAATAATCATTCTCTATGCTAGGGTTATGTAATGGACTTGTCGTTTGACAAAATTAATCACCACACTATGGTCTTTGGATAAGTGATTTGACATCAATGGTCTGTTGTTCATAAAATATTCCTTTGGGAGCTATCACACTCCCTAATACCTATAGATCTATTTCTACTTGACACAACACTGTACAAAACTTTGTGGTCAGTTTATTTCTCTACTGGTTTTCAAATTACTAGAATGCGATGGGAAAAATAAAAATAATTAGATAAAATCCCCCACTAACTAGAACTTATTTAATGGGAAGCCCCTACATTATTACAAAATCCTTTGGCACCCACCTTGTTGATGGTGTTAGATCTAACTACCTCATTTCCTTATAAGAAGTCTAGAGAGATTTTGGTATTCTCACAGATTTGTTTTTGTATGGAATATAACTATTTGATGATTCCAGGGCCCCCGTGTCTTCGTACTCATCAATGATCAGTAGATCTATGTGCTTTATCACCAATGGAGACAACTGAACAATCCCATATGATCGGACCAATGCATCAACATTAGCCTTGTGGAGGAAAAAACTGACACTACCTAGAGGGAAGTTATCCCGAACCTACGTTTCATGTTAGGTGAACATTATCCACAATTAGTGATCCAACATGGGATGATTTTCTATATGGATGTGGGGAGGAGTGGGAAATTTCATCTGAATACAGTAAACTATCTCCCAAATTGTTTTGATGAATACCACTCATATATTATCATTCATTTAATCCAAGTCGATAAAAACCCCTCACATATTAAGAAAATATTCTTATGCTACAGGATCAACCTTTACATTGTTGGTAATTTCACTGGTTGGTGCTCTGTATGGTATACAAAAATTGATCATACCAGTTTAGATTTATCCTGATCTCCTAGTTCTTTAATGTTATTATCTAGACCCCATCGATAATCTATAGAATTATTTTAAACTGGTAACCTGGAATGTTGTGAGTATTATATTACTCATATCAACAAATGTGGGCCCCCATCCATCCCCATCGCAGTTGGAATGGGCAAAATATTCTAAACAAGGCATACCCCTATAGACATGGTGAAGTTGTAAATATAACATAACCAACATTAGATCAAACAAGATGATAATCAAACCACCAGAAATCAACTCTACAATAATTATGGTGGAGACCATAACTCCACCTTTTTTCTGCATTCTGAATAAGTACCTTCTTAGTTACATTGATATGAAGCTTACTAGATGAAGAAGGTGATGGTCCTGGGGGTGACTAACCTTACCTAGTCATTGAATTGACACTCTTAAACTATTTTAAAGTGATAACCCTTTTCACATAAGAGTCTCATGATGGAGAAGCAATGAGATTCTTATTCAGACACTCCTACCGAGTCTTCTTGGTGAACAAGTCATCCCACTTCATGAAGGGGATGTCAACCCCTGGATATGGGTCCTTCCGAAGGGATGTTATGGCCAGATTGATGAGATCCTTCCTAATGGAAGTATTATATTCCACGTCCTCCCATGTATTCCGGGGATAATATTACTGACCATACATGTCTCTTAAAATGATTGCACAATTGATCATCTTAATGTTCCATATAGTCATGTCGAACACATCATAGATAAAATGAATTGTCTTCATCTATTTGCTGTATAAACTGAACAAATATACCATCATGAGTTTGTTGCAATAAGTATGGTTTTGGAAAGCATAAATAGATTCATAAAATCCTATCTTATTCAGTTCAACCACAAACTCTGTGGCAGTACACTAAACAAAAAGGGGACAAGCCCGATTCATCCAAAATATTCCACATGATCGAATAACCCAGCCAAAAAACCACCCAAACATCTGATTTGATATTTAATTCTACATTATTTATTTTCATATATTTTTTTAAGCTCCAAATCATGTTATAACACTTTAAAATCAATCCACACATGCTTCAAAATTAACCCTCAGAGTTGTCTTCTTTGGAGATGAAATTATCCACATATGAGATATTCTGCCTGAACCTATTATTAGTTATAATGATGTAGGAGGGAGTAATGATCCCTTCATGAGATGGAGAGATCATATTACAATTTCAAATAAAAAGCCATATTATGTAAAATAATTAGAAAATTTAAAATCAATGATATTGGTTCCCATCAATATTTTATGATGCTCATGAGTAGACTGAATGATTATGAATTGGTTGACTTCTACACTATCGAACATTGTAGTCCAATAAACTATATCCTCCTCAACATCAATTCATGAATTAATTTGTATCATATGAAATATAAAATTTATATTAATTATAAAATGTAGGTTCCTGGATTATAAAATGGACTTGAATAAGAAAGAGTCACATTACTAATTTGAAATATCATATTATGTGCATGAATTGTTCAAATTAATGTGATCACATGACCATAATAAGAACACATGGTCAAATAAACCTAGGAGACTTATACTATTACATGACCCTTGAAGATTTATGCGATCATGTAAATAATACAATAATACATGAATCATGGTTAATGGGAATTACTTTGATTATGTATTTTGTTTATGTGATTAGATCGTGAGATGAGATCGCATGATCAATTCACATGAAGAATTCATACATAGGATCTTGTGTGACATGATCACATAAATAGGTATATGAGATGTATTGAAAAATTTAAGAGTTCTCATAGTGCTATGAAATATTGAGTCATTAGTGAAATAGATTTCCCATTACACTCTTATCTGTAGGAAATTTCACAGAATACAATGAGTATCCTTGAATACTAAAAGAAAAATAGATGCCCTAGGGAATCAGTTTGATATTCAATTCCTAATAAAAAAAGCCCTTTTTTCTTCTACTTGATTTTATATGTGTGGTCTGTATGCATCTGTGAATTGATGTGATGAAGGTTCTATTAGAGGTGTGTAGGCACCCGGATTTTGATGGGAATGCATATGTATATATGATGTGGGTTTATTTGATAAATTGTTCTGATGAAAGATCTTTGGAAAATGATTTTGTTGTGCATAAATCAATATAACCCTAGTGATTTACCAGACACAGCGTCACTGATCTTCCTACAAACGAATGTCACATGGACAAAAATATTCTAAAATAAACGAACCCAGCATGGAATAATGAAAATAAAATCAAAGTTTCATTATATAATTTTTTGTTGAAATAGAAATATAATATTGTAACAATACCTTTACATCTTTCCAAACGGTTTCATGGGTCCATATATAAGCTAATAACAAAAATGATGATTTTTTTGCACTCTACTATTGTTGGGTTTCTATCGCATAACATAGAATCTGATATGAAATTCTGATCCAGAGTCCACATGGTCCTATCATCTGACATCATCTCTATGATATCCTCATTCGGTATTCATTTTAACTTCTCTTAGTGCACCCATTCACAAGGTAAATGGGTGCAGTAAGAGAAGGAAAAGTGAATGATGAATGAAGATATCATAGAGATGGTGTCAAATGAGAGCATCAGAAGGACACCCGATCAGATGTTCTGATCAAATGCTATGATATGTAGTAGTTAACCAATAGTAGTGAAGAAACTGTTGTTTTGTTATAAAATTTTTGAGTGGTGCACAATAAATATTATTCCAACACACTGCATCAGTAGAAACACCTGCATTAATGACCAAAATGAAGAATATAAATGATCCATTCCATAATAGTTTACGTCTAGTGATTTTGGAATCATGGAAACATAAAGAACTATTTCATAAGAGTCTCTCATTATGTTATGATTTACTAGAAAGAAAAATCATTTCTAAAACCATTCTTCATAATCTAAGGATATAAAAAATATAGGGTGATCATATATGCTTAATAAGTGCAAATCAGAGAGATATCAATGATCATATAAGGATAACATAAGTTGTACGAATTCAACTTCATCATATTTGTGTACAATATTCCATTAGGTATAATGCCCATTCTTTTCTAAAAACATCTATATCATCATGTGAATATTAGTTTTTGTGACAGTCATAGTAGTACTGAAAAAATATAAATACACAATGATTTATAAATATTTTAAATGAACACGTAATTATTTTTGAAAATACCTCTTCAGGTATTCTACTATGTTTATGCAATATATTCTCATTCATAAATTTAAAAACATAGTAACCACATTTGCTTCCATTTGTTTGTTTTGGACACTGTAGAAACATCGAGAAAAATAAGTACATTGTTTTGATATGTGTTTGGATAGTGAAATATTATTATATATACTATGATATTCGTCCATTTGTAGATCTTGTATATTTTCTTGTCTTTAGGTCCTAGATTCAATCAATAAATTAGACTATATTGATGCACCACCCTATCATAACAGAATCCTCATTACTAGATAATATAAATTCTATAACTAGATATTTAGTTCTAAAATGTTGGATCTAGTGTATTAAAAATTGACAAACGCCGTCATGTGTGGCTAGTTTGTTTCATATCCATGCATTGAATCCAAAAAATAAATCATAGGAGTATCCAAATTGACTACAATAAACATCCAATGCTGCCTAAAAACACAAAAAAGAATAAGTAATGAATGAAATGAAAATATAGTTGATATGATTAAATTGTATAGTTTTACCTGTGTATTGTTTGTATTAAAAAGAGTCTGTCATCTCTAATTTTTTTTCAAATTATTTATCCAAGGATGAAATTATTTCAGCCTATTTATCAGAATTTATGACTTGTTTTGATGAGTTGATGTGAGGAATAATGAGTCCAGATTTTTTTTCATGGTGACATACCTTCAATTGTTTTTCATATATATGCATGTGACAAATATGAAATGTATTTTTTGAAAATTATCATAGTATATCAGCATTTGTAAAATCAGATCATGAAAACATACCTCAGGAAGACATTTACAATTGGGGCACCTAGCCTTTCATACATTAGTATTTTATTTACATTTTCAACACTAATAAAATATCATTTTTCCTCTCCATACATATTTTTTCCAAAATCAACTGTGTGGGAACTGCTATCTGTCAATATCATTTCCACATGATCCTGCAATGATATTAAATGTTGATATAGAATAGGCCGGGTGAAGGTGCTTTCAGTATATCCTTCCAATCGGTTGGTTGATCCATGAGATAATTTTGAGCTAATATTTCATTTCACCCCATTCTCTTTGTTGTTCTGTAACAACATTATTCGGTTCAAGAATTTTTTCATTAAACGTTAAATGTTCATCTTGAAAAATAAATTTTAAATGGATACCTCTTTGTCGACATGTTTTTTACAATAATAGATGGCTGTGAGATGAATGTTACGTGGGCTTGTTCGACTGTATGAATGCCATCATCATCATTTGGAATAGGTGTCCCATCACTCAGCTCATTTTCTATGTTAATTGACACTATGACATGATCTTTTCAATATTTTCTGTTGTGTAGCGTGTCGTTCTACAT
Organism: Viscum album; assembly: GCA_963277665.1. Lineage (NCBI taxonomy): Eukaryota > Viridiplantae > Streptophyta > Magnoliopsida > Santalales > Viscaceae > Viscum > Viscum album. The sequence continues at coordinate 173,644,550 of OY728143.1, read as the reverse complement.
ATTGAACACCGTATCCCTCGCAACAAGGTGATAAGTGGGAGTTGGGAGATATAAATCACAATCATTTTAACCTAGAATAATATTAGAACATGAAATTTATTAGTGTCTATTTGATTCACATTTCACATAAACAATTATTATAACATTGATTACTTCATCTAAGTCATATTTCGGAGGGTAATGGAACACCTCAAAGATGGTGGGGGGGGGATCTTCACGCACAATTTTTTTAATTGTTTCTTTTCTTCCCCCATCAATGATTATATCATCTCTATTTGGTATTTTAATTCTTCTTGAAAAATATAAATTGTTTCTCTATTCTTTATCATTTCTTCAGTTTGATCTTCAGCTTTTTTTTAAAATATGTTTGGGGTGTCACCCCAATACCCACACCTCTGATGTGGCCATACTGTTCTGGCAACTTCAAGGCCAATGAAAGTATGTTTTAATCTGGTACGACGGTTTTTGATTCCTCTAACTATGATAGATAGAAAATATAGAAAAATATGTAGTTATTGTTATATTATATTTATTTAAAACAAATAAAATTTATATTTTGTCATACATAGACATTTTTTCCACACTTTTTGTGTGTTTTAATATATTAGTACAACCTATTTATTTACACGAGCCTACTTCAATAGTAGATGTTTTGGGATGGATGTGGATTTCAATATTGATTTATCAATCTACATATAAATAGAGGAACATAGTTATGGTGATGTTATATGTCATGTAAATGTATTACGGTAGATTTAAAATATCTACCAATTTATCCTCAAGTGAATCATACCCCATCCTTAATTTATAGCATGGGTACGCTAGTTTCGTTTCCTATTCTTTATTTTCAGCACTCAGTTTCTATTTCATAAATAAATTTTTTTTAATCAAAGTGATGAATACAAGAAACATCATTCAATGTATTACAAGACACAATGCACCTGAAAATTATTCTCCCCACGATGGTTTCTAAATGCGTCCCACGCCCCTTGGGATATCAAGTTTGTATAAAGAGGACGTGGGGGTAGCTTGATTTTCCCTTCAGCATATTTAAGATGATATTTCTTTAATATTGTGGGAAAGCCTCTATGAATCCTTCCTAAAAATTTTAATACATATTCCTTTCTAGGGGAATCTACTATTAATGCACTCTAGAATTTATGATTAAGAGTAACTCAATGTTGTTGTATTTTGTTTTATTTTAATAAGTTAATGAAATGATATCATAATGTTACTATCATATCTTCCCACATTATTGTCTTATTCCTAGTGAAAACATGGCTCCACGATTGTACATAAATAGGAATGCGTTGTAGAATGATGAATCCATTGTAGCTAGTAACGATGGCTTTGTTAGGGTTAACATCTTGGCCTCTTTTATTCCATCCCAGCTCAAATTTGAGGCCTTTTGCTTTTGCCTAATGGATTTTGGCTAACACTATCAAACTACGACGCTCTTGTTTTTTTTTACGCCATCAAGGATTCATTTCTTAACAATTCTATAGAAGAATCATCCTTATGTTCCTCTAGAGTGCTATCATCAACACTGGGACTAGCAACAATAAGTTGGGAAACCTGTTGTACCTCAACACCGGGACCAACAACAATAGGTTGATAAATCTATTGTTTTCTCTAAATTAGGACCAAGGGTAGTAGGATGTGAGACTTGTTGTGCCTCGGGATTGGGCGCATCAGTAGGTGCATAAGTCATTATCTACAGAAGTGGATTAAAATTTAATTTACATTACATAAAAGTATCAGTGAACAGATAATAACCGATCATAACACAATGTATTTTATAATAAAAAAATAACCTTATTTTAGAACTTTTTAAAGGCTAAAGTGATTTTTCCCCTCTATCAACTATGTAAATACCATTATTGTGGTCTCTAATAAAAAATAAAACACCATTTACATTGGGAATGTTGTGAAAATATTGCAAATTTTCAATGAAAGGGTCATCCTCCGTTGAACATTCATCTGACGCTTCAGTTAATTTGGACGATAATAGAACAATTGACCAGTTTCAATTGTGGGATTCGGAATATAAAATATTTGTACTTCCTATGATTCAATTATAAATGTTTCATCATTCTAACCTTCCTTACTATAATAAACTTTCATGAATCCATATTCATCTATATTAGCAGAACACTTATTATCAACCCACGTTCCTTGAAAAATCAGCATATGAAATTTCATATAATCCAAATCCCATATTTTTTTGATGATTCTAATGTCTGAAATGTTCACATAAATTGGATTTCTATCCTTACCACCTGAAACATGCATCATTTCAGCCACAAGTGTAACCCCACTAATCTGCATTGTGCTATCTTTATCGTGTTCATTAATAGAGAATGTATGACTATGATCTACATAAGCATTGTAAAATAATACATAAAAACTTTCTCCTCCAGCTATCCATCGAAGTCATTCTGAAATTGAGTCTACATTTTCATCTAACTTCTTAAAAACATGGTCCTGAAACCATCCTGTAACTATTGATTATGCATATCTAATATCCATTTTTTATCCATAGATTGATTAAAATGCCAAAGAATTTCTTTGTGGGTTTGAACATATGGGTCAACATCAAAACTGTTATAAAAAACATAATGGTGGGCCCACTCTCGATCTATAATATTGATTACGACATCCTCTCATCTAGAAATTCCTTCACCCACATTCCAACCAGTATGAAAAGCTTTTTGTAGGCCAATGATTTCCACACCAGACATGTATTTGGTATAGAATTCAATGGATTCATGACCAAAATATTTCTCCACAATACAAACCACTGGTCGAATTATATTTTTTTCATTCTCTTTCAAAATCATCATATATTATTCAATGGGGTACATCCATCAATAATGTACCAGACCACATAGTCGAATCTCTCTCACCAAATGAACCATCAAATAAACCATCATATCAAAGAATGTCGGTGGGATGAACATTTTCAATTTGCATAATATGATGGAAATTTCTCTTTTTGTAGTTGTCAATTTCGCTAGGTCTATTACATTACTATATATTGAATTGAAGATGAAACCTAACATTGTTAATGTATGTAAGAAATTCTTGGAAAAAATGCAATGTAAATCTAGAGGAATAAGATCATGCATAAAAACATGGCAGTCATGTGATTTCAGACCCTTTAATATTAAATCACTCATTGACATGATGCTCTTGATATTTGATGAATACCTGTATTGAGAATTTATGTCATTTAAGAAGCTAAAAAATAGATATCTCTCCAACCAGGAAATAGTGTGAGTAGAAGAATGATGAATTGTTCGTTTTTCATCCTTCACTAGTGCCAACTCTTCTCGTATTAAGATCTCAACAATGTCAAATCTAGCATTTATTTCTTCTTTTTTTTCCAGGTGCATTTAAAATTTTTTCGATGAAACTATCACATATATTTTTCTCAACATGGATAACATCATGAAATTTTCTGAACATCCATCGAATGATGTCGTCTCAGATCGGTACTTATGTCGTCAGTGTAGAAATCTGTGATGCCCTAGAAACAAGGTTTTCGATGAATGTTTCAACGTATTTGACTATGTACCTTACTCTTAAATAGGAAACCCTTTATTTCATTTACTTATATATGCTACCAAATTTCTATATGGAAAAAATTCAATTATTGTCTCATACAACATGGATCTCAAAGTGATATCTTCATTTTTTTAATCATCATACATTGTAACACATGAATCTCACAATAATTTCAAATCCTCGATCAATGGATCTAAAAAAAATAAATATCATTACCTGGTTTTTTAGTCCTGATATAAGAAAAGATAACCTGATGTATTTTTGTTTCATGCATAACCATGTTGGTAAGTTATAATTTACCAACATAACTGGACATGTACAGTTAAAACTTCTTTGAAAACCAATTGGATTCACTCCATATATAGATAACGTAAGACTACGGTTTCTCGGCTTGTTTCCAAATTCAGGATACTCATGATCAATTCTATTCAATTGAAGAGAGTCTTCCAGGAGACGTAGCTTCCCATATTTAATTCCTGTATCTTCATGTTATGTCAATTGTATTGAATTATCCTCACTTACATATAGGCGCTTAAACCTTGGGATGATTGGAATTTAAAATACGACTTTCTTAGGAAGTGATTCATCATTCTTGTATCGAGAAGCACCACACTTTGGGAATTATTTATGTGATTTTTTGTCCTTGATACACAATATACAGTCATTCGAGGAGGCATGTATTCTTACAGAGATCATTCCCTTCGAGTGTATAATTTTTTTGGCATTGTATGTTCATCTCGACTGCTCATTATCTTTTGGGAGCATGTTATTATGGAGAGAATGTAGTTTTATAAAAATGGCTTCACTCCACCCGTTTCCCGCATTCAAATTAGACAACTTCAGTATGGCGGAATATTTTGTATATTTAGTGGAACCAGTATATAATGGTGTCTTTACCAAACTCTTTAACTTCTCAAACAATTATGGGTAATCACAAAGTTCATCTTTAATGTTTCGTGTCATTTCCTAAATATGATCATCAACATCATTCTCATTTGTAATCACATTCTCCATACGATCATATACATTGTTCATGCATGTAATCATATCATATGATCCATAAAATACAATGATATCCCATCCACTACCTGCCATAATTTTTTCCTCGTTTTTATTCCAAAATGTATAACTTCAATCAATTTTGTGAATGATCTGGTGTTCTTCCAACTCCTCTGGACAATGTTTTCTTGAAAAAAAAACAGCATAAACATGAAAAAAGTATTTTAAATGGTTCATATGCATGATATTTTTCAAACAAGATATACACTTTCATGTTATCTTCATACTCTTTTGTTAACCGATTGGAATTCATCAATTATTTATTCATATACACCATATTTGATATAATAATTTTAATATTTAACAAAATAATTACAAAAATGATGTTCAACAAGGTTCATAATCCAACCACAATCAATGGAACTAGATATGGTAAAAAATACCCTTACCTCTATATGCATTACTCAGGACAAAATAGGATCACACGCATCTTCCCAACAACCTGTTAAGTGTAACTTTCATTGAGAATCCCTTACACTAGAATATTTTAGTATCCCATATGTGATCTACATGAATTATTGTAAACCATGTTTTAGTGATTATCTAGAAACATAATCTCTCTAGTCAAGAAATATGGTACTAAAATGATAGATGGAATGATTTTCAATTGAGTTCGTGTGGGTGGAAGGATTCATTAATGTTTGGTTATGGTTATTTGACTATGGTGTCCATAAAGTGTCATAGAGAGTCCTCTATTGAAGTGGTTTTCTAGGATTCAATGGAATTGCACTAGTAAAAAAGTTGTAGTGCCTTTGAAATGGGTAATGTTTTGATTGACATTACATGGTGTGAGAACTACAACATGGAAAAAAATGGCATACCAATCATTCCAACAAACACAACACCATACAAACACATAATTGTGCTCACAATCACAGCATTATACAACCCAAACAATCACAATTTCATATTTTACAATGCATCCCTAATTCAATTCAATTTATTAATTCAGGGGTTATCATAGATGTTTTATCATCATGTGGAATGCATTCCTTAGTAATTACACATTAATTGAAAAAAATTATATTAAAATATTCAATAGGAATCATCCAACATGAAATTAATTTAGTGGAGAAACAAGGACCACCAACAACCAAAATTTTTAGCGTGGTATTTAGCCCGTACATTTCACAACATAACAATCAATATCAAATAGTAATTACATGATAACATGAAGAATACAATGAGAAAATGGGGAAAACTCACCATGAGGGTGTCATTTAGCATGCGGTAGAGGTGTATTGGTGGCGGAGGAAAGGCACACAACATAGGATATTTCAAACCAAAAATAAAACATAAAATGAAAACTCACGTGTTGAAATATTTATTGGCCACTAGTGGGATTTTTTTCCATCAATGAAATCTTCATCAGGTTTTTTTCATATCTACTATTTCCCAAGATTTTAAACTTATGATTGTGAGGTGTCAACTTTTCAAGAGAAAGATCATTTTTAATTTACTATAATATAGGGGTAAAATATTCAACAATATTTTTTTTCAGGGGATTGTTTCTATGCCGTAGGGATCATGAAATCCTCTTAGGTTAGTAGAAAGTCAGGTCAGTTGTTGGTTATGATACTAGCTTAGGCCGTATCATAACATTTCCAATTGTAATTGACCCATGTCCTTTTAAATATAGGATTTAGGGGTGGAGGGCGTCAGATAGTAATATATAGATGGAATAAGAGAGGTATAAATTATCATAGGATCTCGAATACAAGTGCTTAATGATGAAACATACACTGAGGTAGGAAGAACCACCCAATAAGAGAGGAGGGGGAGGTTAGCGTAGGGTGGAGGGGTTCTGGACCAGAAAATGGGACAAATCCAATAAAACAAAAAAAAATCAAAGGGGAAGGGTGTGGGATGTCTGGGTGGTTGGGGCTCCAGGGGTATTGGGGAGGGCGGTTGGGGCTATGCAGGGGTGGGGGGTTATCAAAGGAGGGGGGTTGGGTTGTCCACTATGAAATGACCAGTAGGGATCAAAAAGTGTGAATTGACAGATTGTAAAATTATGGGGAAGAGGGGTATGGGTGATGGGGTGGATTGACTAATAAGGAATAGGGGAACCTCATAAAAAAGACTAAAAAAATTCTTTTCAATTCAAGAATAGGGTACATTAGGGTGTATCCTAGGAGTTTATTGCATAGTGCACCCTATGATGTAACATTGTTAAATTATGAGAAGGTATACACTTCAACACTAATCACTTAGGTAGAACCAATAAATCATGATCATGAATTGTGATGTGACTATATGCATCAAGGAAAAACATCCACCCCCAAAAAATTGTATGGAGGAAATAACATATCCATCCTACCACACGAATAAAACAATTAACATTAGGCGAGTCCCATGGATAAAATCACACATATAAAGGAGGACCTAAAGAGGAATAAGCAATCTAACCTCTAACACAATATAAATCACTAATACAAAGTATTCTGCATATCTAATAATATATTCAATAAGTTGATCATGAGAAGGTCATAAATGGTCAAACTTACTACTTGAGAACGACTACCAATGTAAGAAAGATCCCTTGGGTAAATGAACATACACAAAGAAGATCATATGGATTGTATAACATAACTAACATTCAACACAATCTAAATGGGTATATCAACCCTCAAATTCATTCATCTAAGATATCAATAATATTGGAAAGTTCATCCCACATCATTTGAATATTTCATAATGGGTGTAGAATCTCAGATCCCCATATTATATGCTATGTGGGAAATAAAACTCATTCAAAAAATCATAGTGTCACATCATTTATATCTTCTAATTATATAGTTATCTTCAACATAAATTTTAATATCATCCTAGTCCATAGTCCATGTTATGGTGATTAGGTAGGTTATCCCACACCCAATCAAAGATATTAATAAAGGGGCAGCACTTCCAGAACATAAAATACGAATTACAATTGGAATATTGTCCTACAGTATAGAAAAAACATAAAATGAAATAATAAACATCTTAGAAAATACTAAATATTCTGTAACCATGTTTTCCTAACATACGACCCACTCCATGTTAAAGATTAGTTGATCCACACATTCTAATCCCATATTCAAATCCAAATCTAGTCTATAACCCACTCTGATATTACAAATCATAAGGGGGCGGAAGACTCACCCCATAAGTTAGTCAAAGACGTCAAAAAACCTACGAGAAAACACTATGTTCCATTTGGGTCAATGCTCACACTGACCTTACATAATCCACACATTTATTTTTCAAGGGAGGCTAAGGGAACCTATTATGTTCCCTCTATATTATGTTTTACCAAGGAGGTATACATGTTGGTTATGTAGAACATAATTAAAATTGATTTAATTCTAAAACATAGAATATATTGTCCATTGAATCACACTACATAACATGTAAGGATACAACATAGCCTAAAAAAACATACCTACTATTAGGTGGGGAAAGAGAAATATCCTAGTAAAAAAATCTTAATGGAATCTCCCAATTATACACTTATCCCATATTTAGGTTGGAAAGAAAGGCACTTAACCGAGGTCCAAGTAATCAAAGTATAACACAAGGGAATCCCCAAAAGGGCTCTTGAATTTAATTTTCAACGTATTTTAATTTATTCCAACAAACCATGATAGTCGTGGAATTCATGCATAATACACAGAGGGTCCATAACATCCCTAGATGTTTTTCCCAATACATTTGGTCATAGAAAACAATTTGAGTTGATTTAATACCAACTACACATGGGTGGAATGAATATATATCACACAATGCACGAAATAATACATAAAACATTGGTAATGGTTTTAAACCACCAACCTTAAAGTGGTGTTGACCAGTTAATAATGCTCATCCACCATATTCTATGCTCATCCAGGATATATCATGATTCATCATCCATTTTCAAAACACATGAGGAGGCAGTCATGATGGATGAGGATGTTTCAGTGGCCGGATGAGGAGGAGGGGGAGGAGGAGGAGGAGGCAGCAGTGGCGGAGGAGGATATGTAGGGGCGCAGAAGATGAGGGATCATGGTGGAGGTGGAGGAGAAGGAAGTGGCATAAGAGGAGGAGGCTGGTCATGGAGGAGGAGGAGGAAAAGGCAGCGGTAGTGGATGAGGAGGAGGAGGAGGAGGTGGAGGGGTCTTGGCACAGTGTTCTACTTCCATTAAGGCATGTACTGGTGTGATAGAGGTGGGGAATGTTTGGGTTATTTAAAAAAATGCTAGAACTTTTATCAGCACTCATTAAATGCGTTGATAAATATCTGTTTTATCAGCACTTTTTTACAACTGATAAAGGGGTATCATTATCATCAAACAAAAAGTGCCGATAAAACACATATTAATCAGCGCTAAAATTATAGCACTAATAAATTCTAATTTTATCAGTCATTTTAAAATATAAATATATATATTAAAAATTATTATATATTTATAAATAATATAAGAAAATAGAAATATTAAATATTAAAAATACAAAAAATACAATGAATTAATCTAATAAATTTATTTAATTTAATTTACTATAATCTTATAACTATATAATTATATATAATTATATATATTTAATTATACTCTTATAAATAATTTTATAATTAAAAAATTATATATTTTTTATTTATTAACAAATATATATTTTTTAATTATTAACAAATATATATTTTTTATAAACATTTATTTTTTATTTAATGTATTCAAATAAACATTACATTTGAATATAAATATAATAATTTTATATAAATTTAAAAAAAATGTTTGTGAGTACTAATAATAGCGCTGATAAATGTACACTTTATTAGTGCTAAAAAAGAGTTGATAAAGGGTAAACCAATATAAGAATTTGATTTAGCGCTGATAAAGTTTATATTTATCTCTGCTTTTATCTAGCACTAATAAAGGCCCTCCCCTTTATCAGCACTTTCTTCTATGAACTGATAAAGTGAAGCACTTATCATGCCCTGTTTTGTTTTAGTGGTTATAATTTACATGGATATAATTTTTTTTTGATAACCTTCCAATGGGAATCCATTTGAATGTGGAATTTATCATATCTATTTTATAATGATATTTTATGATACCTAGATATTTTTTTATTCATCATTCCATTTTTTATTTAATATTGTAGATAATTATAGGAGAAACAATTTTTAGGTAATAAAATCCTATATTTCTAATATAGATAAAAGTATTAAGGGTTTACCATATCTATATAAGTCTGAAAAAATAATTTTGTAATATTTTTATAACTCCATTCAAGGCCGAAAGTCTTATCTTGATTCCTTTGAGAAAAAAATACTATATATTATAGTAGGTAACCTAGAAGGGGATAAAAAAATTTCATCTACCATGAAAGTTAGATAGGTGGAAGTTTATTTCTCTATTAGTTCTTCATATTAAAATAACCTTGGGGAATAAATTTAGAGATGAATGTAGTTTTTCTTTAGTCTCATTATCATATAAAGAGAAATAGATCCAATATAGGGATAAGAATACTATGATAGTCATGAATAATAATTAGGAAATTAGTTTTATTACCTATAAGGTCTCTATACTAGAACTCACTTGTGTTGAGTTAGGTACAACTAATAAATATGTTTAATCTCTATAAGATAACAATGTTAGGGGTCCTATAATGGTTTCCCACTTATACACCTTGTGATTCTTCCAGTGATTTTAAAATACACTCTAACGAAATATCCTTATAATGAATGTGTGTAATATTATAAATTTTAAACTTTTATTCACAAAGGGGTTCAAATAGAAAAAAATATTATCATTGTTATCATCCATTAATGGAAAAGTAGACAAATTGTATATAAAAATATGATAAATGGGATGAGGATGAATCTATGTTTACTTTTTATAACTCTTGAAACCCATTCAAAAATATAGAATCATTAAAAATAATAGACTCACATTTCTCAGAGACTGCTTCTAAAACTAAAAAAAAGAATCTTAAAAATATGGATTATTCCATCATAATGGGAGAAGAATAAAATATCGAGGATCATCTCTATAACCAATATTGAACGTGAAATATTTATATAAGTCCTGAATGAAACATTAAATCTATGGTTTTATTGGGTAATGAGTCTGCCTAAAATATTTGAGACATAAATTCATTGTTATATCCTTCAAAGTAGGATATATAAGAAAGATATATTTATTTTTTTAATTCAATGTCCTTTAAACAAGGAATTGGAATAAAAAAATATCTCTAATTAACATCATGTAACTAATAAATAAGTGATTAGACCTTCTATTTTTTCATCCAAGATGAATTTTAATAATATTATATATTCTTTTTCCCACAACCAACATATATAGATTTTATGTAAAGTAAATTTTGTAGTGTATGTTATTAATCATTCAAAAATATTTATGGTAGTGGAATCCTATTGTTATGTCCAAACGATAATTATTACATCCATTCATTTTAAATATTTTATATATTATCATGATTGGTTATGAAGATAACTATGAGAATGTGATGTGACCCAGCTATCCTAGTTAGTTTTTAATTACATTAATACAGTCAAATATTTTTAAGAAAAGAAGGGAGATACATTTTTTTCAACAAAATATATATAAATATTTAATAGATTCATGTTCTAAAATGAATTTGTAGAACTATGATATACATGTAACAATTTCACTTTGTTCGATAATAATAATTAAGGGATAACATTTGAAAATACATGATCGCGACCCCTTAAAAATTTAAGGTATAATTAATTTTAAAAATATTTCATTAAAAGACCATGTTATTGGATTATTAGATGATTCCCCGTTTTTTTAGAAATGGATAAATATAATTCAAGAGAATGGTTTTGGATTTTCATCCACCAAGACAAAGAGGAAAACTTCCTTGGTAATGATTTAGACACAAAGAATATTTCTGACCCCCACCCCAATGGTAGTTATATATTATAATATAAATAATATTAACATATATTTTCAATCTTATGATTAAAGTAAATTTCCTAGTTGTTCCCCAGTAGAGAATATGGGAAATGAAATTAAGAAGTCAGATTTGTCTCTTAATGTAATATGAAATTATTATGTTTATAAGGATCTATCAATAAAACAATAAATAATGTGGAATAAATTTATATAGTGGATATTAAGGTGGGGGAGAAGTAATGAAACCCATGTATTTAATTAGGTGACTTTTAAAGATAATATTCTTCCAACATTGATGATATTAAGGAGTTGAATCAACTATTAGTGGAACACTATTCTGATCTTCTCACCAATGATTCTAACTGAATCCATATATGAGTGATTTATCAAGATGAATTTCAAAATATATTCAATATTTCAATCTCTAATGAATTTTTTTCGATTTAATGTAACTTCCATATATACAAGAAATCTCCCCCTTTTTGTAGAGTTAGGGTAGGGTGAGTGGTATAGGGCTAGATAGATTTGCTGTTTAATTTTATATACTGGTATAATCAATTTTACCATAGTAATTTGTTTATACTATATTGGATATATTTGGTGTTAAATAACTTTATATATTGATTAATGTGAAAAATCCCATTAATCTCTAAAATGAACCTTTCACACTAATTTCATAAATTCCATATGATAACCCTATGAAAATTTTCTCTTGATTTTTTTCCATGTTTTTAAATTATATAAAGGTTCCTATACTTATTTCCTTACTTTTAGAAGATTAAATTTTTTTAATGGATATAAATGGAATTAATTTGGATCATGGACTATCTTAAGAGGTGTTCCATGTATTCATCAAAAGGCGGATAGTAGAAATGTTTTGATCAAGGTAGATATTTAATAGTGTGTGAAAAAATTGAATGACTCTCATTCTTCAAGGGGAATCATTGAATGGGATTTACATAGAGTTATTACAACATCCTCGTTAGTGTTTTTACATCCTCTTGTTTTTTAGTTACCTTAATGTAATAAATATTTGTCTTCTAAAATTATTTTTGGGGTTTAGGTCAAGGTGATCATATTTTCACACCTCTATTTAGCATCACTCATGATTCATTTCTTATTAATCATAATTATTTGACACATAGGTGGAAAATAATGGTATTTAACATAATTTTTATCTTCATACTTAATTCACACAAATTCGTTAACAATAATTCATTTATTTTTCTAAAATGTAGGATTGTCTTCGTAAAATATTTATCATATATATTAAACTCCTATTGTAACACCCCGAGATTTTATGAAAAATATTATTTTTAATTTCATTAATGTCTTGTTTTGTACGCTACACCAAAAGTAGTTTGCACAACATGCATCTCTGACTTGGCTTGCATTACACGCAATCACGACCTTCCATGATAGCGTGTGTTGTACGCAATACTGAGTTTCGCTAAACAAAGATATGCTACATGAACTACACGTTATGAATAGTATCAACTACATTTTGAATTTTATAACATTATTTTTCATCTTACACATTTTCTAGAACATGGTATGAGAACAAAATCAATTTTTCGAGTAAAATAAATATTTTTTAAAAAATGTAGTTTTTCCGCCTTTTGAGGGCGCATCCACTTTAATCTTGTTTTTGACATGTCTATAAGTTCAGTTTGACAAAATAAAATTCCTCTTTGGAATCAGGATATAAAAATTTACTTTGGATAAATTTTTCATAACTTTCATATTTTAATGAATCGTAAAAACACGCTATATTTTAATTAAAAAAAACTTTTTTCATCACAATAATTTATATGGTTAGATTATCTTCTTAACTGGTCTTAAAGTATAAATAAAATATATTTTTACCATATAATCCAATGTTGGTCGTTAGAATTAATTTAACTTTGAAATTGGATATAAACAAGTATCAAACTTTTGATAGTTATTGTTTCTTAAAAAAAATGTTATTTGTTTTGATAACGGGAATTAATTTTAGAATTAATTAATTCCACTTCTATGTTTTGAGTTTGTAAAAATAGAAATCAATTTCGAATTCGGAATATAAAATAATGCATAGGCTGAATTTTTGGTATTTTTCTGAAAAACTACAATTTTCGATGAATAGTGAAACCACTTAGTGGTATTTAAAAAACTGACTCATTATTTTAAATAAATTTGTACAACTTCTATGAATTGAATTTCAAAAATCCGAGAGACACGGTTAATATGAAGGACTAAAATGTGGTTCAATGAGATGAAAATAATTTTTGGTGAATATTAACATTTTACTTTTTTTACCACGGTTTAAAAGTAGATATGGTAATTAAGGGTAAAAATGATATTATTATTACCCTAACACATGTCCTAATTCTATTGGATAAGTTTTATTAGACCAAAAACAACATTAGGAATAAAATATGACCATTTTGGCCCACAAGGATTCAATTAGGCCATTTATTATTAATTTATTTAAAGAAGGGTTAAAATAGTTAAAATCAATGTTTAATAAGTAAATCAATTTTAATATAGGGTTATACATATGATAAATTGAACTATAAATATTCATTATAAAGCTAAAACGATTTCCTACATAATGGTATTTTATTTATAATTTTTAGACATTAAATAAGTTAATTAATGTATGACACAAAGATGATGCAGTAATAATATTATTAATTAAATATTCACATAATTGATGTTATAAATACCCAAATAAATGTAATTTCAGACTTTTTATTAATTACACAAATTTTTTACGTTAATATGACATGTTAGTATTTATTAAATTAACTTTTTTCGAACTAACCATTCTATTTTGATTTTCACAAAAATAATTTACCAAATAGTGTCAAAATTGACATAAAATAGTTTTTAAAAAACCTTTTATATTATTAATTGTTATTTTATTAATAAAAATATATGGTTTGGCTAAATGACTTATATAATGTTATATATATGAATAATAAACAACTTGGGGTTCTTTTGTCTTTTTATAGTACGTTTATTAACTTTATCGTGTAATAAAAGAAGAATACACGGTAAAAGAAACATTATTTAACATAAAATGAAATCTAAATGATAAGGTTAAAATAGAAACCTAAACTTGTAAAAATTATATTGGATGAGATTTTTTCAACATATCCCCACCTTATCTTCTAAATAACTCAATTTTGACCTATTAAAAACCGAATATGACTTTATAATAAAAAAATATTTTTAGTTATTCCAAAGGTGCACCTCTGCTCCCTTTTAAAAGGGCACCTCCTCCCCCTCTTCCTCACACCACATTGAGCCTTAACTTTCGGCCAACCCCTGAAAATATTATCTTCCACACTTCCCTAGAAACATCCTAGAGTTTCTGGTTTTCTTCAAAGACCAATTTTAGGGCCCTATGAGAATGTCTCAAAGAGGTGCTTCAAAGAAGAGGTAATGTCCATTACCGATTCTTTCAACTTTATTTCTTATTCAACTTCTTATTCATAAGATGTTTCATTATGAAGTAATAACATCAGTATCAATCATATATGGATATGTTATTATAAGTATGAAACAACCCTAATTCACCATCTATCCATCCTACGGAAAACAAAATCACCGCGCATTTGTACGTACAGAATACCGTTCCACGTCGTGGTGTAATCTATTTTCCACCAACACCTTACTTTGATGTGTATAATGGTGTAAATAAATAACTATATATGATTATTGTAAATTTATATAGATTCTGAAATATTATACATACACTTCAATACAATTCCAAGATCATGGGAATGATATCATCGCTCGTGCGTACGTACGAACTACCGTCTCCATGACACGATGAGATTCATTATCCATGTTAACCATTCATGAATGATTATAAAGTATATATAATAAGTAATCATTAAATATATGACATAATAATGATACTGGATTTACGTATATATATATATTTATGTCATCTACTTAATTCCATTCAATTCAATAAGGAAACGAAAACATATTCTATGCGTACGTACGGCCTACCGTCTCCATAAACAGTGTATTTTATTCCATTTATCGATCAATCATATATATATATATGTATATTCTGAATATATATTGCTTATAAATCATTTTTTAAATTCATGAATTATTTAAATCATGATAAAAGTAATAATATTAAGAACAACAAGTTGAAACACGTATGATAAATGAAACAATTTTACCCAAAACGCTGCTTTTGCATCAAATTTATAAAAGAACGGTTAATATAAAGTCATAAGTGAACCATATATGATATCATAACAATGAATATTATTCTGTAATAAGTCAATGACATTATTTAAATCATTATACGGGAGTTTCAGAAACATATGAAGCATGTCGGACCTAAGGTAAGGGATAATTATTCCAATCTCATTCTTATCCGAGATTGTTTATTCGTAAGTATTTACTAAGGTTATATTTATCATCAATGTCCCTGATTTGTAAGAATGGTTTCATGTATGATTAAAGACCTTTTTACCCATTTTTTTCTTTTACTACAAGGTAAGTAAGGAATCATTCTTTTGTTTTACGTTACAAGGAACATTTTTTGACTTTTCCGGCAAATGTACGAGAAGAATGTTTTTTAACATATATGGAATGAAAGGATTTTTACGGTTTTATAAAGCCTTATTTTCATGAAGCTTACTCCAAAATATTTCATGACTATTTCCACCAAAATCTATTTCTTTTAAAAATGCATGACATTTTGTGAAAAGAAAATGATTTTAAAGAAGAAAGGATATTTTCCTCAAGAATTCATTCCAAGTGTTTTATAAAAACCATTTTCCATATAAGATGACATTATTTCATATGTGTATGTTTCAAGTATAATGTCTCTATTATTTACATTTTTTCACTTTTCTTATGATGAAATGATATCCATTTGTTTTATATGGATTATGTTATGATGGAATGGTGTTTATGGAACCCATTTTATTCTTTGGGTTATTATGAATTATTCATGTTTATGTTGTGGCACAAGTAATAATGATTTTATAATGAGATTGGTGGAACCTATATCTCCCGCCAATGAATTGGGTAAAGATTTATATCTCATGAGATAAACATGGATCGAACGAGAAGTTAATCTGGTTTAGTGTTACAGGACTGAAACGAGGATTGAACTCGATTCAGAAAGGGACTTCGTCCATTAATATGGTCATGGAAGTAATGCCTTGGCTACTACGGATATCATATCATGTGATTAATGGTTTTCCACATTTACATGTTTAATTCCCACACTATTTTATCATGATTAATGTTTCTTTATGATCTATTCCTTACTTACTGCCATGATTTATGTCATTGCTCAAGATTATGATGTTTAAATATTATGTTCATGTTTTGAAGTTCAAAAGTAAATGATTTGTTTTATTTTATCCATTCTTACCCTTACTGAGTATCTAATCTCACCCATTATATGTTTTCTTTTCCCCATGATTTAAACAAAGGCTTTAGGTAAGAAAACAAAAAGGGGAAGATCTTATGGGAGATGTTGAATATCTTTCACCACGATTAGAAGATTATATTCCGAGTTTCCAAAGACACTAAACTTTTACGATCCTTGTGTGTCTGATTTTGTTATATATTAAGTATTCCGAAAAATTAATGTATTGTCCATGTACGTCAAGCATGAGGTCTCTACAGTTGGTATCAGAGGAAATGTTTAGTCAACAGTTGGAAACTAGGATGTAAGAACTTTAGTGAGATCCCTAGAGATATTTCTAAGGTATGTATAGGGATGTCCCTAAGGTTAAGTATAAGTATAGGTTATAGTCCTAGAAGTATGGTAACCATCATAGAATTAAACCTAAGATGTTAGATATTGAAGGTACTCCCTCTTTATTAGGTTGTTTTCCCTAGCATGATTTTTGCCTCTCACACTATTCTTTTTGGGTTTTAGACGATGGCTGGAACCCGAAAGAACCATGTTGATCAATGTAATGAACAATGCAAAGATTTTTCTCTTGAACAAACAAATGTTATGGGAGATGGAGTGAAAAATATTATTGTTAAACTTACACAAGATATGAATCATTCTAGACTTCTAAATGATCATAGAAGGGAACAATATTCTATTGAGTAATTCATGAGGAAACGTCCACCTTCTTTCAGTGGGTCTTCTAATCCACTTGATGCTGAAAAATGGATCAGTACCACTGAAAAGATATTTTTAGTTCTTCAATGTTCTGAAAAAGATAAATTCATCTTATCAGTATATCATTTGGAAGGTGAATCTGATCAATGGTGGAATATTATCAAGAATACAAGGTCAATAGATGAAATTGAGTCCATGGAATGGGACGAGTTCAAGAACATATTTTTCAATAAGTACTTCCCTCGTATTCTTTGAACAAATATGGAGAAGTAGTTTCTTGAACTAAAGCAAAAGGATGATGAATCTGTTGGTATATACGAAGCGAATTTTACATGGCTTTCAAGGTATGCATCTAACTTTATCTTCCAAACTGAATGTAAAGTTGATTGATTCATCAGTGGATTAAAACAAAATCTTCAAAGGGAATTATCTATAAGAGACTTCAGTAGCTATGAAGAAATTGTGTGGTGTGCTATCAAGGTAGAAATGGAAGTTGGTGTAACATATCCATTTCATGGTTTTGATGAGAAATGAAAGATGGAGTTCAAGAAGAAATATCAGAATAATGGTGAAAAGAAGATGAATATTTCCTTATTCTCAAAGTGTAGAAAGAAGCATGGTGGATATTGTCTTAAAGGGACTAGAAAATTTTTTAAGTGTGGAAAAGAAGTTCATCGAGCAATTGAGTGCCAAAGTAATAGAAAAAGGGTTTCTAATGATGAGAATAAAGAAAAGACTGCAGAGAACGCACCACCAACACTTCAATGTTTCAAGTGCAATGAAATGGGGCATTATACTAATCAATTCACTATTCCAAGGGTTAATGATGATCTACATGAGCCACCACTTAAGGCAAATGACAAAGGGAAGTCACATGCGATCACTATTGGCAATGT
Organism: Viscum album; assembly: GCA_963277665.1. Lineage (NCBI taxonomy): Eukaryota > Viridiplantae > Streptophyta > Magnoliopsida > Santalales > Viscaceae > Viscum > Viscum album. The sequence continues at coordinate 173,626,023 of OY728143.1, read as the reverse complement.
TGAATATGACAACGATGTGGTGGAATGATTAAGTGTTTATGTAAGGGGATTCCAAAATAATGTTGTATATAGTATCGTGGAATATTGGAATATTTATGTATTGATCTTTTGTGGTTTTCAATAATTTTATGGTACTGATAACCATGGAAAGTGATTGAGATATTTTCGGAAAGAAGTTGAGGCGCATTATGAAGTGATAAGGAGAAAATGAAATATTTGACAGTATTCATGAGCTCATGATTGATATAAGGACTAAGTGATATCATTGTTTGAGTATATATAATTTTAGGGATTTTGGTATGTGGAAAGTGTTAACTTTTAACTGCACTGAGGTTCTCACTAAGGTTCAATGGGTATTCATTCTTCAAGAGAATACATGATTAAGGCCTTCGAATGTTTGGAATGTGACCAACAAGACATATCTTATGATATATGGGGATCAACGATGGTATTAACATTCTTGTTATACGAACTCTCAGGTAATCGTTTTCACTATAATATGAGAGTGGACTGTAGTATAATGGATAAGCCTAAAGATTGGAATGGATTATGTTGGACATAAGTTATTATTGTGTAAGGATAGAAGTTTTTTCGATATTATTGATAGGATGATATAGTAATGTAGTTTTAGAAAAAGGACAACATGCAGGATGGGCGACAACCCATCGCGTCGGACAAGGGTGTGGGAATCAAACCCACAACCGAAGTGCGACTGGCCTTTATCGCATTCCACTGGCCTACAGGAAGTCCCTTGTTAGTAGAAACAAGTTTTATTTTATTAAGAGATATGATATATGAAGTATAAGATCATTTTTGGAATCATATACAATTTACCTCACCATAGATGGACTTATGTATATTTGATAACTTTTGATAACATTTTGTTTGAAACATATGGAATGCCCCATCATTCTATCACATGATCTGTTAACACTTCCCGAATAACAAATTCAACTTCATTTCATTAAGAGATGTAGTGGAAATTGTTCAAAGCACGAACAACGGGTGATTATACCAAAATAAAGTAATTATTTATTCTAATTCAAATTCTTCAACTTTAGGGAAATGATCTTGAAAACCAAAAATGATGTCCTAGTGCCCTTATATACGATTAATCAGATGGTTCCCTAGATCATCACAAATTTATGGCTTTGTGATTTTTGATTTTTTCATGACCATGTTCTCTACCACTCTCCATCGGAGCATGACGATTAGATTTCTCTTCCATATCCATATTTTCACATATGTTCTCCTACGTGGAAACCAAGTGATGAGTTAATTTGCGTAACCATTATGTTTCATACTTTAGTTTTTAAAGCCCAGTTTTAGTATTCCTTTATACGATGTGGGTTTCTATAAAAGAAATTTTCGAGTAGTAAACCATTTATAACACAGACGAATTTTTAGGGAGAAATTCATATTAAGGGGGGTAGAATGTAACACCATGTGATTTTATGAAAAATATTCTTTTTATTTTCATTAATGTCTTGTGTTTTATGCTACAAAAAATGGAGCTTGCACAACACGCATCCCTGACTTGGCTTACATTACACGCAATCGCGACCTTCCACGATTGCGTGTGTTGTATGCAATACTGAGTTTAGCTAAACAACGATATGTTATATGAACTACCTGTTATCAATAGTATCAACTACATTTTGAATTTTATAACATTATTATTCATCTTACACATTTTCTAGAACATGGTATGAGAACAAAATCAATTTTTCGAGTAAAATTAGTATTTTTCAAAAAATTTAGTTTTGCTGCCTTTTGATGGCACACCCACTTTAAATCTTGTTTTTAACATTTATATAAGTTCATTTTGACAAAATAAGATTCTTCTTTGGAATCAGGATATATAAATTTACTTTGGATAAATAGTTCCTAACTTTCATATTTTAATGAATAGTAAAAACACTCTATATTTTAATTAAAAACAACTTTTTTCATCGCAATAATTTATATGGTTAGATTATCTTTTTAATTGGTTTTAAAGTGTAATTAGAATATATTTGTAACATTTAATCCAATGTTGGTCATTGGAATTAATTTCACTAAGAAATTGGATATAAACAAGTATCAAACTTTTGATGGTTATTGTTTCTTAAAAAAACACGCTATTTGTTTTGAAAACAGGAATTACATTTAAAATTAATTAATCCCACTTATATGTTTTGAATTTGAAAAAATAGATATCAATTTTGAATTATGAATATAAAATAATGCTTATGATGAATTTTTAGTATTTTTCTGAAAAACTGCAATTTTCGATTAATAGTGAAACCACTTAGTGGTAGTTAAAAAACTGACTCTTTCATTTAAATGAAATTTTACCACTTCTATGAATTTAATTTCTAAAATTCAAGAGACACGGTTAATATCAAGGACTAAAATGTGGTTCAATGTGATGAAAATATTTTTTGGTGAATAGTAACTTTTTACTTGTTTAACCACCGTTAAAAGTAAATAGGGTAATTAAGGGTAAGAATGAAATTATTATCACCCTAAAACATGTCGTAATTCTATTGAATAAGTGTGAATCGACTAAAAAACCATAGGAATAAAATATGACCATTTAGGCCCACTTGGATTAGATTAAGACATTTATTATTAATTTATTTAAAGAAGGGTGAAAATAGTTAAAATCAAGGTTTAATAAGTAAATCATTTTTAATATAGGGTTATATATAAGATAAATTCGACTATAAATATTAATTAGAAATATAAATAGATTTTATACATAATTTTATTTTATTTATAATTTTTAGATATCAAATAATTTAATTTATTTATGACACAAATATGATGCAGTAATTATCTTATTAATGAAATATTGACATAATTGATGATATAAAAACCCAAATAAATGTAATTTGAGACATTTTATGAATTCAACTAATTTTATAGGTTAATATGACATGTTAGTAGTGATTTAATTAACTTTTTTTGAACGAATAATTCTGTTATGATTTTCAAAAAAAATCAATTACCAAATAGTGTCAAAATTGTCATAAAATAGTTTTTAAAACAAATATTATATTATTAATTTTTATTTAATTCCTAAAAATCTAGGGATCGGCCAAATGACTTAGATAAGGTAATATATATTAATAATAAACAGCTTGGGGTTTTTTTGGCTTGTTATAGTATCTTTATTAACCTTATAGTGTAAGAAAACATGAAGACAATGTAAAAGAAAAATTATTTAACTTAAAGTTAAATCTAAATGATAAGGTTAAAATAGAAACCTAAACTTGTATAAATTATATTGGATGAAATAACATAGACCCTTCCCCACCTTAGCTTTTAAATAACTCAATTTAGAGCTATTAAAACCCCAATATGACTTTATAATAAAATAATACTTTTAGTAATTCCAAAGGTGCCCCTCTCCTCCCTTATAAAAGGGCACATCCTCCCCCTCTTCCTCACACCACATTGAGCCTTAAAGATCGGCCAACCCCTGCAAAACTTTCTTCATCACTTCCATAGAAACATTCTAGAGGTCTTGGGCTTCTTCAAAGACCAATTTTAGTGCCCTAAGAGGAGGGCTCAAAGAGGCGCTTCAAAGAAGAGGTAATGTCTGTTACCGATTCTTTCAACTTAATTTCTTCCTCTACTTCTTCTTATTGAGTTGTTTCATTATGAAGTAATAAAATCAGTATCAATAATATAATGATATGTTATTATAAGTATGAAACAACCCTATTTCACCATCTATCCATCCAACAGAAAACGAAATCACCGCGCGTGCGTACGTACGGAATACCGTCTCCACACCGTGGTGTAATCTATTTTCCACAACCACCTTACTTGGATGGGTATAATGGTTTAAATAAATAAATATATATTAATACTGTAATGTGATATTCATTCTAAAATAGTATACATACACTTCAATAAAATTCCAAGATCATTGGAATGATATCATCGCTCGTGCGTACGTACGGACTACCGTCTCCACGACGCGATGAGATTCATTCTCCATATTAACCCTTCATGAATGATTATAAAGTATATATAATAAGTAATAATGAAATATATGACATAATAATGATACTGGATTTATGTATGTATATATATATGTATTTCATCTACTTAATTCCATTCAATTCAATATGGAAACGAAAACTGCATTCATGCGTACGTACGGCCTACCGTCTCCATGAACGGTGTATTTCATTCAATTTATCGATCTATCATATATATATGTATATGCTGAATATATACTACATATAAATCATGTTTTAAATTCTTGAATTAAGTAAATCAGGATATAAGTAATAATATTAACAACAAAAATTCGAAACACGTATGATAAATGAAACGATTTTACCCAAAACGCTACTTTTACATCGAACTTACAAAAGAACGGGTAATATAATGTAATAAGTGAACTATATATGATATCATAACAATTAATATGATTCTTTAAAAAGTCAATGACATTATTTAAATCATTATACATGAGGTTCGGATATGTACGAATCATATTGGACCTAAGGTAAGGGATAATTATTCCAATCTCATTCTTATCCGAGATTGTTTATTCGTAAGTATTTTCTAGGGTTATATTTATCATAAATGTACCTGATTTCTAAGAATCGTTTCATGTATGATTAAAGTCCTTTTTACCAATTTTTTACTTTTACTACATGGTATGTAATGAATCTTTCTTTTGGTTTACGTTACGAGGAACTTTTTTGACTTTTCCGGCAAAAGTATGAGAAAATGTTTTTTTAACTTATACGGCATGAAAAGATTTTTACGGTCTTATAAATCCTTATTTTCATGAAGCTTCCTACAAAATATTTCATGACTATTTCCAAAATAAATATCTTTCTTTTAAACATGCATGAAATTTTGTGAAATGAAAATGATTTTAAGGAAGAAAGGATATTATCCTTAAGAATTCATTCCAAGTGTTTTATCAAAACCATTTTCCATCTAAGAAGAAATTATTTCATATGTGTATGTTTCAAGTATAATGTCTCTATTATTTACATGGTTTCACTTTTATTATGATGAAATGATATCCATTTGATTTATATGGATTACGTTATGATGGAATGGTGTTTATGGAACCCATTTTATTCTTTGGGTTATTATGAATGATTTATGTTTATGTTTTTTCACAAGTAAGAATGATTACATTATGATATGGGTGGGACCTATATCTCCCTCAAATGAATTGGGTAATGATTTATATCTCATGAGATAGACATGGCTGGAATGATAAGTTAATCCGGTTCAGTGTTACAGGACTGAAACGAGGAGAAAACTCGATTCAGAAAGGGACTTTGTCCACTATGATGGTCATGGTAGTAATGCATTGTCTACTATGGAAATAATATCATGTGCTTAATGGGTTTCCACAATTATGTGTTTAATTACCATGCTATTTTATCATTATTAATGTTTCTTTATGATCTAGGTCTTACGTACTGCCATGATTTATGTCATTGCTCCAGATTCTGATGTTTAAATATAATGTTCATGTTTTCAAATGAATATGATTTGTTTTATTTTATCCATGTTTACCCTAACTGATCATTAGAGCTCACCCATTATATGGTTTCTTTTCCCCAGGATTTAGAGAAAGGTTTTAGGTAAGAAAACAAAAAGGGGAAGATCTTATTGGATATGTTGAAGATCTTTCACCATGATTAGAAGATTATATTCCGAGTTTCCAAACACACTAAACTATTACGATCCTTATGTGTCCGTTTTTTTATGTATTAAGTATTCCACCAAAGTGATGTATTTTCCATGTACGTCAAGATTTGGGTCTCTACACCTATAATTAATTGATCATGAAAATTATTAATATTAAATTTAAGTGAATTATTATTAATTATAAAATTAATTACTATAATGTTTTAATTATGAAAATAATGGGAGAATTTTAAATTAGTAATTTCAATTTTGTATACATTTGAACCCTTAAATTCTAAATAATACTTAAACCTTTTCTTTCTTAAATATTAAATAGCCTATATTTTATATCATACCAATATTTGGAAAAATCATTTCATTTCATCAAGAAGAAATATCACTATACTCTAAAGTGTTGTCACCTATCCTCCAATATATATCATTTCATATATGACAATGCTAAGAATAGTTCTCATGAATATTTAAAAAACATTTATTTTTTATGGAACTTTAATTTAGAGTTAAATATTCACTAGGTTAGTTTTAATTGAATATATCAACATATCTAGGAAATAATATTCAATATTCATGGAGTAAATGACACTATGTATTCTCTAAATTTAAGGATGGTGTTGTAATACGTGAATAGATCATCATTTTGGTCTAGATTCATGTTGGATATGAACATGCATCCATATAATATTGTTAATACTAGATAGAAAATAATTCATTAAATAATTTATAAGATCATTTTTAATTCATTATCAAATATTCCTTGATAGACTAAATGGATGGTAGTAAAAAGAATATTATTCCCCATGAAAGATAAGTGGTCTTGGATAAACACATATTTCATTGGTTTTCTAACCAATTTAATTAAAATCAATGAGATTCACTCTCACAAGTAATTTATTTGTAATATTGTGCATGAATATCAATGTATAGTTTCAATGGAAAAAATTATTTCATAAGATGCCGACTTTTTGGTTTTCAAATAGTCATCCTTATGAATGTTTCCAAATTTATGATCCTTCCAGATAATAAGAAATTATAAAAAATAAGAATTTGGGTCAAAAAATAATCTAGGATCCTTGGGTTCTAATGGAATTTAGCTTCTTACTTGAGTAATTATAAAAAATATATTTGGATAGATACTTTTGTTCAATGTATAGGATTTTACCTATTCACTTATTATTACTACAATAATTATTCTCTAAATGAATCCATAGCATACAAATTTACCTAATGTGATTGGGATGGTCTCTATTAAAATTACGTAGGTAGATTTTTACCATATCATTAACCTAAAATAATTTGAATATATTATGAATTTTTGGTTCTTATAAAACATTAATCAGACACATGAAGGCTACCAAATTTCTTCTATCTTCCTAGTCATCTCCTAGAATTTTTGGACACTAATAAATAATTGGAATATAGGAATTTATTCTATAGTTATTCAAGTAATACTTCACATGTGGTTTACAATGATTTTTTATTTTGAAATTAACATCATTGGAATGAAATAATTCTTGATTCTAGACTACCTTCTTTTGGATATACTATATACCCAAGTAAATAGAACCACATCTGCCAGAGAAAACTAGGTTTTTTGGTTGCCATTGACACTGTCTTGGAAAATTATCATCGGTAAACCTACTATCAAATGTGTAAAAATATATAAATAAAGTGGTCGAAGACTACTTAGGTTTAGTAGATTTAAAATTTTAAGCATCCCTATGACTTGTTGAATATTCTATTAGGGCATAATATCTTTCTCTTCTGATGATTTTAAAATCAAACATCTTGGGAGGTAATTCTCCTTCATCTATTAATGTGGATGCATAATTAATTGTTATATTTTTATTTTCACTGTAGGCCATACAAAAATCAGTTTGATATATCATTATGTCTTTTAAAATTATGATTAAAGAGGAGTTTGTATATTTTTTTACTTAGATTGTGATCAATTGTTTTCGTAGTATAGTTTTCTTATTTATTATGGTTCTCTTCCCATACATTTTTAACAGTTGTTCTATGATGGAACTATCATGTTTCGCTAATTTTGGCCACCTTGATTTAATTTTCTATTCAAATTAAGATAAATATAACTATAATAAATAATGATTTTATTTATTTTTTAGTTCATTGAATGTTATTAAGTATAATTATTTAATATCATCATTTGATGGTGTTATTAAGAGGTTCCATATGAATGTTAAATGATAATGTTAGTTATGGACGTTAGGTAAATTCCTTACTTGTTATCTAGTGAAAACCATGATATGGTATTTTAAAATGTTTTTGAGTTTGCCGTTATAGTCAAATAATTAAAATTATATGTTATATTGATACAAATTCTAATAAAATTTATATATTTAGTGATAGGTTGTGGTGAATTTAAATTTTATTATTATTAAAAAATATGTCATACATATTTCAAGTTCATTCGAGATAAATTCTATATAAAATATACTTTGTTATAATATATATCTTGGATCATTTGTTATCATAAGGTTTTGTCAATGATTAATTTTTTAGATGTGTCTTACTCATTATAGTGGGGGAAATATTATTTTTGGATATATAAAATTTTGTTATAATATAGGTTTATTAATTAATTTTTTTTATGTAGACATTGAATTCAACTCATGATATAGAATATTTTCCTATAGAATTTAGAGACTCAAATATGATTGATTATATGATTCTACCATCAATTTTATGGTCCTATGGAATGAATCATGATGATTTTATGATTGCATGGAGAGAGTGTGTATTGAATATTATTGGAAACTAAGCTATCTTGGAGGTATTTTATGTCAATAGTTGATGAACTATGATTAATAATGTGAAATTTATTAGAAAATCCTCTCCCTGATCGTCGTGCTCCCTTCCCATTTTCCTCTTCACTGATGGCGTTTGGCATGAATGTGGTGCTGCCTCCCCTCCTCGACCAATTTCTGCCAGGGGGGGGGGGTTTCTCTTTCACGATCACTTCCTCCATGTTCTACATCTTTCACTCATTTCATAGAACTTTCCTCCCTCCCTCTGTTCCCTCGGATCGAAATAATCCCTAAGGTCTAATCCCTCTTGAATGGAGTTCTCTCAGTTCTGATTTCCCTTGGAGTTCACGGAAGTGTCGGCTTTGCTGGATCTCACCTTCTTAGCCCAATTCGGAATGAATCACCCCTCAGTTGATGTGTTCAACCAGTTGGTCTTTTCATCCTAGAATTTTGAAAATCAAGCGATCGTTGGTCTCTTAGATGTGAGACACATTCAAGTCTGCTTCACCATGGAAGAGGACCTTATTACTGCTTGGGCCTTTTTTCGTGCACTATGGGAAGAGTTAGGTTCTCCCTCTTATGGTGGACCACTGATTTTCACCTGAGGCACGACCCTCTGACCACAACACTCTGGATTTCTCTTTCGAGGCATCCTTTTCTATTCTAGAACCCAGATATCCTCTGGTTGATAGGTAATTTGCATGACCGCTATATATGTTCCGACTCCCGCACCAGAGTCATCTTCCATTCTATTGTACCAAGGATCTGTGTTGTCACGAACCAGCCCGGGTCGACCCTGAACCGGTCACCCGAGCCGGTCCGCGACAAGTCCCGAGGGGCGTTCCCGATCCCCCCGGGATGGCAACCAGTGCCGGGCATTAAGACTTGATCGTTGGGAACGATTTCAGCCCAAAACAAAAGTAAATAGAACAGAATAAACAAACACTAACAGCGGAAAAGAAAAAAAACCACACAACCACGTACCTCCATGTGACCTCTCAGGTCACCACCCAACTAGAGAGCAACCTCGCTCCAACACTGAGCGACTCAAAACAGAAGACCTGCGACTGAAATGGTAAAAGATAGGCGTGAGCACAAAATTACTCAGTAGGTGAGCTCAACAACAAAATCCCAAAGCACTGCCAGTAAATATAGAATCCACATAATCCAGGTTTGAACTATAATGTATAAAAGTAAGTTTTCACAATGCTTTACTTGAAAATCAAACACGAGACATTTCCCTTATTCCTTTTTAAAAGTTGGTTCCATTCCATTAGTTTTAAACTCATTCTGATAAGCAAAGTGTTACATTTCCAAATCTTACCCAAAGAGAATAAAACATTTTCATTTGAAAACCATTTTTTCCAAAAATCTAACAGTACAGGCTGTGAAGGATGACTGAAAGTAAACAAGCAGGGAAAACAAGTGCAAGTAAAGGTAAACAGGCAAGGAAAACCAAGTGCAAGCAAAAGTAAACCAGAAGTTATCAGCAATAACCATGGGTGATCCTGAACATCCCTAGAAAACCCCTGGACGTACTCGGGTTCAGACTACCTGCCGGCATGGTACTCCATAGTCAATAACCAACTGGCCGCCCTAACAGCCAACCAGTGGCACATCCCTCCTGGCCTGTCTGTAACTCCAGGGGGTACTAACCCGTCTAATCAGGGTTAGCAAGCAACCGTCACTCGATAATCTACAAGACGCCCAGGAACCCATAGTAGTTTTTGTAACACTGTGTAAGTGGGAGACCCACGCACGCGTGACTCATCTCACCGCACTTGCCAACCCCTTACAAGGACATCGCTACACGACAACCCTCGAAGGGAAGTCCTCCTGTAGAAATGCCCTCACAAGTACGTATATATATATATATATATATATAATCACTTCACATTTGATAAAGTGCCAACCGGGCCGTCATGTCACTTACATTTTGATCATCTAAGACCAAAGCATTTTTAAAGAGGGATGACACACGCCATTTCATTGAAAACCAGAAACGCACTTAGAAATTTATTTAAGAAACTCAAATCAGCATCTTAAACCTGGAACACATTTGTTTCACAGTCACTTTCCAATCACCAAACGCACCCCACCTTTATCAAGAGCCAAACGGGCCTTTAATCATTTTTTTTTTGAAGGAACAAAATTTCCCAAATGAAAACCAAACTTTTTTTCACGTAACAAAGGAAAACATCTTTCATCAACCAAGAGCCACACATAAGGTTTCTGAAACAAGTTCAAAGGTCACACGACGTTTTCTCTAATCAAGGTTCTAAGAAAACACCATTTTCCATAAACAATACATCTACAAATTTACACACGCCAAAAACATTTCAAAACACAATTTAACATGACTTTCATTATTCAGGAAGAACCATCTAGCAAAAATACCATGGAAGCACATAATTAAATCCAAGAAAACGCTTTTAATGAAACGCTAGAATTAAAACAACTTTTATCATCAGCAGATCACCAAACTATAGATAACTACTTAATAATATTTTTGAATTTGCTGAAGCTTAATAAAAAGTCAAGGAATAAATAAATTCTAAATTTAAAGGCGAGTGCAAAGGGAGACCTACCTCAAGATCCAAGCGCGACGGTAAAACGACCTTGGAACCAAGGCGTGATGACACGACGTGTGTCCGAAGCCACGTGATAAAGTCCAACAGTCTCGAAACTGAGGCGCGGAGACGGCGGGACCTCGAGAACAAAGCGCAGCGATGGCACTCTCTCGAAAAAGCCCCGCGTGGGTCCTAAAACAGAAGATCGTAGAACGAGTTCAACGATCAATAATAATAATATATCAGTAGTAACCAATATATAAAGTTAATATCAGCAAAAATAAAAATAATAACATAGTCATAATAATGACAATAACACTAATAATATAATTAGCATAATAATAATATATCAAAAATAACAACACTGATAATAATAATATCATTATATTAACATAGTAGTAATGACAATAACAATTTAGAATAATCATAATATAATAATATAATAGTAATAACAATATTAATATAATAATAATAATAACAATGGTAGTATAATAATAATAATAATAATATTTGAATAACAATAATAATAATAATAATAATAATAATAATAATATGATAATTAAAATAATAATAATAATAATAGTAATAATAAAAATAACATAACAATAATCAAAACAATGATATAATTATATTAACATAATAATAATATTTATAATAGAATGAAACATAATGTAATAAGTAAAACAAATAAAAAAACTTACCTGCAGGGGTGCAGGTCGCGCTGGAGGCGCGCGGCGGAGACCGGAGGCTGCTGCAAGGCGGGCGGGGCGCGTCGAGGATGACACGGCTAGCGGGAGGACTTGCGGAAACTGGATGCACTGTTGGAGGAGGCCGGCGCGGGCGGCTGTTCGCACGGATTAGCGGAGGAGGGCGACGAGACTGGGGCATGGGACGGCGACGAAAGGCTGGCAGGGGGAGACGCAACGGGCTGCAGCGGGAGCCTGGAGCAGGGCTGGAGGGAGCCGGGCTGGACGGAGGGGGAAGCTGCCGGAGGGACTCGTCGGAAGGGGAAGGTTCGCCGGACAGGGGGGTCGGATGCGACAGAGGCAGGGGGGTGCGGGCCGCCGGAGATGCGGCCGAAATAGGGTAGTGCACCGGAGGGGGAGCGCGCCTGACAGGAGAACGGGCGGGTCGCCGGGACAGGCCGCCGGATGGAGGGGAAGGCCGGGGTGGCTGAATGAGAGGGAGGTCGGGGAACAGCGGCTGGGTGCGGCGACGAGAAAAAGGGGGCTGGGGACAACGCGGCCTGTGCGGAGGGCCGGGATGGAGGCCGGGCTTCAGCGGCTGGACGGGAGCAGGGGAGGGCGGCGTGCGGCGCTGCGTGCAGGAGCCGGAACGGGAGGAAGGTCTGGTGCAGGCTCGGGAAGAAGAAAGAGGAGAAGGGGAGAGGGGGGTGGCGGCTACGGGGATAGGCTAGGGTTAGGATAGGTTTAAAAAATATATATATATATATGTATGTGATAAAAAAAATAATAACTATAATTATAATAATAATAATAAAACATATAATCTTAATAATAATAAAACTTATATAATAATAATAAAACTTATGTAATAATAATAAAACTTATAATAATAACAAATAATAAAATGTTATGATAATAATAATTGTTTTATAATAATAACAACCCTTCATAATAATATTAATAATACTTTATAATAATAATCATAACAATAAAATAATTAAAGTAAATAAAAGTTAGTTAATTATAATAATAACGCAACTCAAATAATAATAATAATAAAAGGTCAAAGTAAAAACTTTAATATTTAAAACGCCGGGTGGACACATCGTCCCCCGGGCCGAACGCACGACCATCGCTAGCGAAGCGATGACCGCGCACCGGCGCGAAACCACCAATCACAATTAATCTTCGAAAAATTCAAACCGCGACCAAGAAAAGAGAAAAAATTATGGACGTCCGCGGTCGGGGTGTGACAATTCTCCCCACCACAGACACTTTCTGCCCCCAGAAAGTCACCAGGCCGCAAGTCAACCAAAAACCAAGTCTATGCCCAAACATAACTAAAGGAACCAGAGAGGATTGAGAATCTCGGGGATGACCTTACTCCACACAGGTCACACCCGACCGATTCAGGAGGAAACTGAGGTCCGAGATTTAGGGGAGAACACGAAGGGGTTCTCCCCACCACAAGAACTTAACTAGTGCAGGAAAGTTGACCATCTAAAAGGAAGACCCTAAAAAAGGGGGTTGACGCGGGAACTCCCAACCAATTTAAACCAACTCTTATAGCACGATTAAAACAACACTTCCGTCAAGACATTAAATCCTCGACCAGAGTCAACAACCTTCAACACCAGGGAAAACCTATAGAAAAACATTTAACCGACATCAAAAAGGAGACATGATCCACCGTAGTCCACAAAACGTAACCACATCGACAACACAACTAAAACGAGGTCAACCCACACGAGAGTCAAACACACTTTTAAGAAGGACACACGATTCGGAATATTACATTCTCACGACAAGTCCGCTTAGATTTATCGTAGAACAAGTCCATTGCCACTTTTTAGAAAAACAACACATTTACATAAACCAGACTACTTGGATTATAATAGAACAAGTCCATGATAACCGCATGGTAAAACAATGAACATAAAACTACGTCAAAACCTAACAGCAGAAAAACAAGTACTAAAAGATCTTGATTGTTCCACTGCTAACACGGAACACAAAACCTGGACCAAGGCTTCACAACCCTGGGGACTCCTGACTGTGCGCGAGCTTCATCCCGAGACTTATGGCTGGGGCTCTGATGGCTGAAGCATCTTCTGCCTCACAGTCAGGTACTGACATTCTCTAATCACAGCTTCCTCTTCAAGCGACGCTTCTTGCAAAACTTCTCCAGATGACCCAGACAACCACAGCGATGACACGTCTTCGGGGGGTTGCGACAAGATGGCTTTAAATGTCCGAAACGACCACACTGAAAGCATACCATCGAACGATCTGATGAACTGGAAACTGGGACCAAAGGGGATAACTCCTTAGGAACTGGTATCTCTGGCGCCTTTTCCTCACCAGAGGGGGAACTCTTACGAACAACAACAGGGGACGCTGAAGTATTAGCCACCCGCACACCGGAAACCAACTCAGCCAAGAAAGCTTTCTCCACCAGCTTCTCGAAACAAAGGTCTTTAGAAGGGAGGACACGCTCCTTGATCTCTGGACGAAGACCTCCAGTGAAAAGAGAGGCTTTCATGAGCTCATGCGATGCTACCTCTGGAGAAAAGGAAATCAGTTCCTTGAAATGGTCAACATATGCCTTCACCGTCCGTTGGCCTTCCTGAATATGCACAAGCTCTCCCTTTTTCTCCAGCTTCACTTCCTCAGGTACAAACCATTGGATGAAAACGGTTCTGAAGACATCCCACGTCATTTCACCTTGCGTTGACGGTGGGGTAACCATCTTCCACTGGTCCAGAGCTGGACCCTCAAACAACTCCATAATTGCACGAACCTTAACACTATCGGGAGTTCCCAACATTCTAAAGACACATTCCACTTCCTCGAGCCATTCCACTGCCTCTAACGGACCCTGATCACCATGGAGAACAGGCAAAGTCTGAGGAGGACTAAAAACTGGGCATGAAATATCTGAATCCTTAAAGACCTTTCTGGGCGGCATTTCCTGAGCGACATATAAAACACAAGGCCAAAACCCACATCAAACCAAATCAACATCAAATCGAAGAAACATCAATAAAAGCGCCTTCATCAAAAACAGTCAGCACAAGGACCAAACAAATACAACACAACCCAAAATAAAATCTCCTCTTTAAAATTCTCTTTCATTTTTGATTTCAAAACCACCCTTTCTCAAAATCACTTTCCAAAAACCAATCCACTTCCAAACCAAAAACTTTCCAAAACCATTTTCCCTTTAAAACCAGTTTAGAAAACAAGGTCAAGCCCTTAATTTCAAATACACACCCAGGTAATCTCATGAACCGTTGCACATGTGTTTATCCACATTCTATTCATACGTGCATCAACACACACTTTCCATGCATTCTCACACATGTGCAGACGTTCATAAAGAGGAACCGAGATTTCAATCCAAATCATTTTTATCCAATTCCAAGGAAGCAACAGATTTCCAAAACAAGAGATTTCAGTTTTAAAACCCATTTCATATATTTAAAGTCCTTTAAAAGGAACCAGTCCAATCTTTCAAAAACCTTTTTTATTTCCAACAACGCACTCACACAAACCAAAACGAAAGCAGCAACCAAATTTGCATCAATCACTTAAATGAAGGACTAGTAGTTACACTCAACCTGACGACATGGTAGTGGGCCATGTCTCAAGTCAGCGTCGAACACTAGGAGGAATTCAAACCACGTACTCAGACTCCACATGGGTCACTACTCCATGTGAAATTACGATGTAACGTCGGCTTTCCTCCATTATCATCTCTCAATCCAAGACAAACCAGGAAAGACAAAGACACAATTCCCGAACTACCCCTGGTAACTCGAGGATCAGTGCGAGCAAGAGTTCGCGACGCTCTTTCCGCACCTACCTCTCGAGTTCCGACAGTCCTAATCTCCTTCTACCGGACAACCCAAATAACAAGAACAACCCTCTGATACCATTTTGTCACGAACCAGCCCGGGTCGACCCTGAACCGGTCACCCGAGCCGGTCCGCGACAAGTCCCGAGGGGCGTTCCCGATCCCCCCGGGATGGAAACCAGTGCCGGGCATTAAGACTTGATCGTTGGGAACGATTTCAGCCCAAAACAAAAGTAAATAGAACAGAATAAACAAACACTAACAGCGGAAAAGAAAAAAAACCACACAACCACGTACCTCCATGTGACCTCTCAGGTCACCACCCAACTAGAGAGCAACCTCGCTCCAACACTGAGCGACTCAAAACAGAAGACCTGCGACTGAAATGGTAAAAGATAGGCGTGAGCACAAAAGTACTCAGTAGGTGAGCCCAACAACAAAATCCCAAAGCACTGCCAGTAAATATAGAATCCACATAATCCAGGTTTGAACTATAATGTATAAAAGTAAGTTTTCACAATGCTTTACTTGAAAATCAAACACGAGACATTTCCCTTATTCCTTTTTAAAAGTTTGTTCCATTCCATTAGTTTTAAACTCATTCTGATAAGCAAAGTGTTACATTTCCAAATCTTACCCAAAGAGAATAAAAGATTTTCATTTGAAAACCATTTTTTCCAAAAATCTAACAGTACAGGCTGTGAAGGATGACTGAAAGTAAACAAGCAGGGAAAACAAGTGAAAGTAAAGGTAAACAGGCAAGGAAAACCAAGTGCAAGAAAAAGTAAACCAGAAGTTATCAGCAATAACCATGGGTGATCCTGAACATCCCTAGAAAACCCCTGGACGTACTCGGGTTCAGACTACCTGCCGGCATGGTACTCCATAGTCAATAACCAACTGGCCGCCCTAACAGCCAACCAGTGGCACATCCCTCCTGGCCTGTCTGTAACTCCAGAGGGTACTAACCCGTCTAATCAGGGTTAGCAAGCAACCGTCACTCGATAATCTACAAGACGCCCAGGAACCCATAGTAGTTTTTGTAACACTGTGTAAGTGGGAGACCCGCGCACGCGTGACTCATCTCACCGCACTTGCCAACCCCTTACACGGACATCGCTACACGACAACCCTCGAAGGGAAGTCCCCCTGTAGAAATGCCCTCACAAGTACGTATATATATATATATAATCACTTCACATTTGATAAAGTGCCAACCGGGCCATCATGTCACTTACATTTTGATCATCTAAGATCAAAGCATTTTTAAAGAGGGATGACACACACCATTTCATTGAAAACCAGAAACGCACTTAGAAATTTATTTAAGAAACTCAAATCAGCATCTTAAACCTGGAACACATTTGTTTCACAGTCACTTTCCAATCACCAAACGCACCCCACCTTTATCAAGAGCCAAACGGGCCTTTAATCATTTTTTTTTGAAGGAACACCATTTCCCAAATGAAAACCAAACTTTTGTTCGCGTAACAAAGGAAAACATCTTTCATCAACCAAGAGCCACACATAAGGTTTCCGAAACAAGTTCAAAGGTCACACGACGTTTTCTCTAATCAAGGTTCTAAGAAAACACCATTTTCCATAAACAATACATCTACAAATTTACACACGCCAAAAACATTTCAAAACACAATTTAACATGACTTTCATTATTCAGGAAGAACCATCTAGCAAAACTACCATGGAAGCACATAATTAAATCCAAGAAAACGCTTTTAATGAAACGCTAGAATTAAAACAACTTTTATCATCAGCAGATCACAAAATTATAGATAACTACTTAATAATATTTTTGAATTTGCTGAAGCTTAATAAAAAGTCAAGGAATAAATAAATTCTAAATTTAAAGGCGAGTACAAAGGGAGACCTACCTCAAGATCCAAGCGCGACGGTAAAACGACCTTGGAACCAAGGCGTGATGACACGACGTGTGTCCGAAGCCACGTGATAAAGTCCAACACTCTCGAAACTGAGGCGCGGAGACGGCGGGACCTCGAGAACAAAGCGCAGCGATGGCACTCTCTCGAAAAAGCCCCGCGTGGGTCCTAAAACAGAAGATCATAGAACGGGTTCAACGATCAATAATAATAATATATCAGTAGTAACCAATATATAAAGTTAATATCAGCAAAAATAAAAATAATAACATAGTCATAATAATGACAATAACACTAATAATATAATTAGCATAATAATAATATATCAAAAATAACAACACTGATAATAATAATATCATTATATTAACATAGTAGTAATGACAATCACAATTTAGAATAATCATAATATAATAATATAATAGTAATAACAATATTAATATAATAATAATAATAACAATGGTAGTATAATAATAATAATAATAATATTTGAATAACAATAATAAAAATAATAATAATAATAATAATAATATGATAATTAAAATAATAATAATAATAATAGTAATAATAAAAATAACATAAAAATAATCAAAATAATGATATAATTATATTAACAAAATAATAATATTTATAATAGAATGAAACATAAAGTAATAAGTAAAACAAATAAAAAAACTTACCTGCAGGGGTGCAGGTCGCGCTGGAGGCGCGCGGCGGAGACCGGAGGCTGCTGCAAGGCGGGCGGGGCGCGTCGAGGATGACACGGCTAGCGGGAGGACTTGCGGAAACTGGATGCACTGTTGGAGGAGGCCGGCACGGGCGGCTGTTCGCACGGATTAGCGGAGGAGGGCGACGAGACTGGGGCATGGGACGGCGACGAAAGGCTGGCAGGGGGAGACGCAACGGGCTGCAGCGGGAGCCTGGAGCAGGGCTGGAGGGAGCCGGGCTGGACGGAGGGGGAAGCTGCCGGAGGGACTCGTCGGAAGGGGAAGGTTCGCCGGACAGGGGGGTCGGATGCGACAGAGGCAGGGGGGTTCGGGCCGCCGGAGATGCGGCCGAAATAGGGGAGTGCACCGGAGGGGGAGCGCGCCTGACAAGAGAACGGGCGGGTCGCCGGGACAGGCAGCCGGACGGAGGGGAAGGCCGGGGTGGCTGAAGGAGAGGGAGGTCGGGGAACAGCGGCTGGGTGCGGCGACGGGAAAAAGGGGGCTGGGGACAACGCGGCCTGTGCGGAGGGCCGGGATGGAGGCCGGGCTTCAGCGGCTGGACCGGAGCAGGGGAGGGCGGCGTGCGGCGCTGCGTGCAGGAGCCGGAACGGAAGGAAGGTCTGGTGCAGGCTCGGGAAGAAGAAAGAGGAGAAGGGGAGAGGGGGTGGCGGCTACGGGGATAGGCTAGGTTTAGGATAGGTTTAAAAAAATATATATATATATGTATGTGATAAAAATAATAATAACTATAATTATAATAATAATAATAAAACATATAATCTTAATAATAATAAAACTTATATAATAATAATAAAACTTATGTAATAATAATAAAACTTATAATAATAACAAATAATAAAATGTTATGATAATAATAATTGTTTTATAATAATAACAACCCTTCATAATAATATTAATAATACTTTATAATAATAATCATAACAATAAAATAATTAAAGTAAATAAAAGTTAGTTAATTATAATAATAACGCAACTCAAATAATAATAATAATAAAAGGTCAAAGTAAAAACTTTAATATTTAAAACGCCGGGTGGACACATCGTCCCCCGGGCGGAACGCACGACCATCTCTAGCGACGCGATGACCGCGCACCGGCGTGAAACCACCAATCACAATTAATCTTCGAAAAATTCAAACCGGGACCAAGAAAAGAGAAAAAATTATGGACGTCCGCGGTCGGGGTGTGACATTTGTTGAAGCTGATATATCAAAAGGCCCTTGTAAATCCATCACTATTGAGATTGAGGGAGAGATATGCTGGAACCAGATGTTATGTTATGATTCTTGGAAATCATTCTATTCAAGTTGTCTTTGTTTAGGCCATGAGGATTCCAAATGTCATAACAGCTTCCCTAGCTATTCCCAGACTAAGCCTCCCCATCCTATGGAGTTTGGCACAGTCCCAATTTGAAATGCTGTAGTTTTTAATCAATCGGAGAAGGGAGAAGACTCTGTTGGTCAGTGTTGTAGAGGGGATGGAATTCCCATTATAATTGGGGAGAACTAGGGGAGAATCGTGCCATTTCAATATATACCATGAAAGGATCGTGGGTTGAGAGAAAATCCATAGGTGGATGAGCTGTTTAGGCATTTTAAACAGGACCTGAGTATCCTCAAATTGCAGGAACTGGGTGCTAAGGAGGAACACCCACCTAGAAAGCCTATTCTCTTCGGTCATGTCCTAGTAAGTACACCTCCAGGATCAAAGTGAAAGGCCTTAATAATTAGGGGGACCTCTATATATGCTTCAACCGGGGTTCACACCAATATGAAGGCTGACATATCTAGAAAAAATTTGCAGGTGGAGTTAGATACAGTATCACAGATTGGACAAGGAAGTATGAATGAGGTGAATGTCTTGGGTCCTTTAGACCCCAATACCCTCATTCCACAACCTCCATTCCATCTAATGGAAGTGAGTTCATGGAAGAAGAATTCATTTGAGATTAAGGTAGGATTGGTGAAGTCTTTCTGCCAATAGAGCCCCGCAAAGATGGTCCAGTTGTGGTGCTGGGTAACCGCTTTGATGGTCTGGATGTCCAAGAAAGAACACTGGATTTAGAGGTGGATGATTATGGTGTCGACAGTTATAGCCAATTAACTGTGGATTGTTTGGAAATAATTCAAGTAAAATGTCTTCATAGTCATAGATGGAAGAAAGGGAATAAAGGAAAACGAGACTCCGGAAAGAGAATTGTGGTTATGGGGAAAAATCAGAGTGACTAAAAGACTATTCCCACATTCCTATGCCGATGGAAATTAGGTCGGATATGAAAGGTGGATACAAAGAATGAAAAGCCATATTGAAAGGGGATGTTGGATAAAAAATTCTGAAATCCAAAGTAGTTTATGAAGAAGAAGAAGGAGAGTGATTGAAACTCATCCTCCATTCCAAGGAATAAATGCATGACAAAGCATTTCAGGTCAACGATTCAAAAGACGAGATCAACAGAATATATGAAAGAAGGTTTCGAGTTGAAACCAAGGATGAGAAAGAGGCAGGGTATGAAAAACAAGACCAAATTTTAGCTCGAGGATTCAACCACTGCCAAATCAACATGGAGGAATTAATACAGACAATGGATAGAATGGCCACCCACCTTGAAGAGCTTATCAATAAGGATCTAGACATCCAGGTTAGTATTATACAATAAAAATTATATTGAGTGTCTGAATCTAATAATATTATTCTTGTGTTTAATAAATATTTATGTTCTTTCAGCACATAGTGGTATCAATGTTTTGTGAACAATGGTTTCCCACATCTCCATAAAGTTGAATAATAAAAATTTATATTGGGTGGTGAACTCTATTAGAGATTATTGGAAGCTTATTTGTTATGTAATGTTTTTCTAATGACTTTAATACGTAGTTATCATTATAGGTAGTTATATCATAATTTAATACGAATGTAGTATCATGTGATAATAAAATCACATTGAGGAATGATATATCATTGAATGTAAAATGGATGTTTTTTCTTATAAAATATAATTTTCAATGGGATTTTGGTTTGGTGTAATCATTTATTATGTTTGATTTCTCTTAGTTTGTGTTCTTTATATTGAGATAAAGGTCACTACACAATGCAACAATCTCAAACATTTTTAAGTATCTTTTTCTACATATAGATCTACTTGAAGACGAGAGATTTTGATACAAAATCATTATTTTACATTCATTACATTAGTAATATATTTAAAATATATTCATGTTTAAGTTTTGGATGTATAATTTTATAAGGAAAACATTAAAATGTGGAGAAGATAAAATTAATTTGTTTTAACATAATGTCTTGGTTGTTTTCCTTCAAAATTCGTATCAATTATTTAGGAGGAAATTTTATAAATTTTGGGGGAGGACTTATCATCATTTGATTTATTGAAGAATAAATAAGAATGTGGTAGTAATTTCATTACAATTTTATTTTTCTAGAAGATTAATTGGTATTAATATTATTAAATTATCTATTATGATGGTTTATATGAGAACAATGAACATTTTTGAAAAGAAAATGAGTTATTGCTCTTCATAAACCAATACTGTTAAAATATTATTTATCTTATAAATGATATATGATATTAAGTAATGGACATCATCATTAAAAACAAGATTGGGTGTTTATATTGGTTTTGAATTTTGGAAATAATTTTTCATTTTTGTAATTATATTGTCATCAGTGTTTTTTAAATAAATATAATTAATATATAATAAAATAACATTCAACATTTTTATTTATTATATCATCATATTTTATAAGAATTTTATATAATCTATAAATCCTCATTTTCCCCTAAATAGATGTAGGAATGTATAGTTAAATACATATAGATTATTGAAATTTTATATATAGTAGTATGGTTCTTTGATCAAAACTATTTTAACTATCTTATATAATTTTACTTCGATATTATAAAAATTAATATATGTTTTGATTTTAAAAAATATTCCATATATTGATTTTTTTATATCTTTACGATGATAATTAGGGAACATAAATCTCATAAATTAAATATAATTTTTTAGAGAGATATTAAAAGGAATTTTTTACATTATTTTTTTAATTAGGTACTCTTTTGCATAGTGAAAATGACATAGAATAACTTATATCTCTGTTGAGGTATCAATGATATGAATTAAACAACATCAAGTACCTCATGATTGATGTTATGAATTTAAATATATAATATAGACATTTCTTACTCTATTATAACATATTTAAATATATTAATCATCTGAACAGTTCATTGATCTAAAAAAACGTTTAATATTTGAAATTGGAGTCAAGAATATATTCTTATGAAATTTGGTTTTGAATGGAGAAAAAAAATAAAATTTTTAGGTTGTGTGTGGTGATGGATTACGGAAGAACAAAACAACACTGAAAATGTATTATGGTGGGTGCTTAAATTATTACTCTAAAATTATTTGTTTGATTTATATTAATAATATAGATGTCTCATTTGATTTTTTGATACGTCATGGCCCATATTGTGTACATCATGTTATCATGACCATTAGATTATGGTTCATGTACTCCGTGGAGGATGACCTAGATTATAGATCAAAGATGAGCTATGTGGATGCCTGAGGGTTTACTAAGGATCATATAATTCTTATGAAACATAATGGTAAATAATAAAAACCTTATTCCAAAGGATAAAATGATATATAAAATTGGAGCATTGTTAAATATAATTAATGAATATGTGCCTTTAATGGTTAATAATTGATACTCATATTCTTCAATAACAGCGGTTGATGATGCTATATAAGGATAAAACAATGGGTTCCTCCCTATGTGGTCAATCAATCGACTAATCTGAATCACCCAATATCTTGGGTTGTACTCGAATCAAACACATGGTATACTATTACCATAGGTGATAAATTATGGATAATGAAAGGGCATCGGGGGTAACCATTATAACATTATAAAAGGATCACAATAATTATCAAACCATATCAATTCCTCTGCATTATTATATATCCTTATAAATAAATAATCATGATGTATCAATTAATTTTTTCATACATTATGAAACTTATTATTAATGGAGATTTTGTTATAAAATCATGAAACACTTATTCATATCATTCTCCCAATGTTTAATCATATAAAATGTTTCATTATTGATAACTTTACATACATGGATGATCTATTTAATGTTAAAAATTAATATTCCTCAACCAAATAAATCAGATATTTTTAGGGGAATCATATAATATGATACAATGTATTATTATATTCCCATTTCATATAATATGGTTGGCCGAGATGATAAAATTAGGATATCTATATATCATAAGAAATAATATAGCCACATGGAATAGAATATGAATTTTTATTACGGATTTCATAACATATGACATTGTGTTATCTTTTCATAGAATATGATAAAAAATATAGCATATATATAAAGGATTTAGGTTATATCACCATCAATCTCCCACATTCACTATAATATTATAATGATTGTGTTATTTCACAATATATCATGTCATATAAAATATATTATGAAACCATATAAAAATATTATTTTGGATATCTTTTGAATTTTTTTATATGTATCATTAACATCACCTTGTATCACTTTGCATGAAACTCCATTTTAATATCGATCCGAAACACATTTTGGGTAAACTCTAAATACTTTTGGATCTTCTCTATGAGTTGTTTAAAATGAAATCCTCATTACTATAACCAAAACATGTGACCAAATGATCCACTATAGAATTGAAATAATATATTACTTCTAAAATTCATAGTTGTAATAATAGAGAGTATTTCAGGAAAGTAGCAGTGACACCTTAGTTATAAAAGAATCTATATTTATCATGATACGTATGTGAAATAATTTTATCATATAAAATTATAAATAATCACATAATCCCTTTGATCAATACAGTATGTGACCATGTTGATATCGATTTTGTCAATCCCATATATCCTCTACATACATTCTTGATTCTCTTAATATATGATTTTCGGGTCGATGAAAATGTCACATGACATTCATCTAAGATGATGAACACATCAAATACCCCATGCAAAAATATATAATCACATCAAATATATAATATAGTTGTAAATATAAACTCCTTAAATAAATCTCAATCTAGGTCCAATAATTAATACACTTTATATAATTTGACAAATACAATCTTGGTTAAGTCTAAACTAATGAAATGATCAATAACATGCCTATCCACCCCTAGGATAGTTAAAACCTCAATTCTTAATTAATGAATACATATAAATATAATGGTTACCATTATGTATATATTTCCAAACTCAGATATTTTATAAATCCAAATACAAAACATACATCTTATTATACAAATGATAAAGTAAACGATAATCAGTGTGGTATACTTGGAGTGTCATCTTTTATGCAAAAAATGTTTTGTGCGTAATGAGAATATTTAATATTTCTATAGACATGGTAACTATATAATTCCATAAAAACATATAATAATCTATGATGAAAATAAGATAGGGATAACTCGAAGTCATATATTGATAAGTTAATCATCATTCTATATCATATAATTAATGCATCAAACATGAAATAGTGGAAAAATAAATTCTATAATATGTATAACATAAACAATTTATACTATTTAAAACTAATAATGATAATAATAAAACCATACATAAGAACCCATATAATCATATTCGATATAAAAGATCCTGGAAGAGGAATTATATTTTCTATACATTTACCCTTTTCTTAATCTTCTAATATATCATTGTAATTCATACCACATCGCAATGCGACTATCTGATAAAATCCTCATACTAATCTATTTTAGTGGGTAACATCTATGAATAAATTTATTCAAAAAAATGGTGAGATTTAGGAATCTTATTTCTGTTTTTTATATCCATGATGAATTTTTAAAACTCATTAAATTCTTAACATCAAATTTTATAGAAATATTATCATATACTATCTACATGTAACTATTTCTATGTACATCATGTTAGATGGTATGTCAAAATTATATAATCTATAATACCAAATTTAGGATCGAATATATAAGTATAAGATTATCAAACACAAGAGGGTGGTGAATTTTACTTTAAACAAATCCCTGAGGAAATTTCTCATTGCCAAAATTCATAACACCTCAAAGTTGTAAAAACTTTCTTGATTCCGAAAAAGTGATTCCGAAAAAGAAACGTAACAAAAGTTTACACCAACTAATATTCTACCTTAACGATTATAGAATCTATCAAAATCATAGTACAAGTAAGGAAGTATAAGAATTTTATAATTTCATTAACAATACAAAATGTAGCGAAAAAACAAGGTACTAAAACTACATGTAACAAACAAAAACTTTTTTAACACAAAGAGAAGGGTATCCAACAACCCTGGATAAAAGGTCCCTTGATTTATACATTCCTGAAAGTTCTTCTTACCCACACCAGGGTATGCCCTCAATCCAACGATCGGTATATGTCTCTCTATCCCCACAAGCCCCCAACTATCAGGTAGTCGTCACCTTTTTCTTCTATCCATGGAAGCCCCCGATTGTAATTAGCAACAATCGGAGTCGGATGAAGCAAGAATGAACAAGGAAACGTTTGAAAAAGCTGTTAAAACATTCTACAAGAAGCTTTGAGAGTAGATTAGAGCCTCTCTCTCTCTAGAAATCACTTCAACAACATGTTAGCACCAATGTCTAAGATGTTTTCTAGTGTTATATTTTCTTTTCAAATGAGCTCCTATTTATAGGAAAAGCTCCAATGGTCGGCTCCCTCCTCCAACGGTCATATTTATCATTGAATTTAGGAGGGAGGTATACACGTGTCACTCAACCAATAGTTAGTTGATAACTGAAGGAACCACATCGTTTTATATTAGAACAAGTGTATGCTTAATTAAAACTGACGTTTGGAATGAAAGTGAATAAAAGTTATGAATGTAAAAAAAGAATGAAAGTTCGCAGTCTAACTAAAAAATAGAATTCAGAGTCTATAATAAAGTGGTATTCATATTCTGTTTTTTAGGAATTCGATATCTGAATTTTATAG
Source organism: Viscum album (assembly GCA_963277665.1). NCBI lineage: Eukaryota > Viridiplantae > Streptophyta > Magnoliopsida > Santalales > Viscaceae > Viscum > Viscum album. The sequence goes on along the minus strand of OY728143.1, from coordinate 173,599,799 downwards.
AATTTTAGTGTCTGAATTTCAAGGAAATATGGAGTTTGGATTTACAGGAATTCAGAACCTAAACATAAAGTGTTCGGAGTCAAACACATAGAATTTCGGTGTCGAACATGTAGTAGTTCGGAGTTGAACTCATAGAAGTTCAGAGTCTAACAAGTAGAAGTTTGGAGTCGAACTATTAAATGTTTGGATTTGAACTTATAGAATTTCGGAGTCGAACACATAGAAGATCAGAGTCAAACTAGTAATGTTCGGTGTCGAACTAGTAAATGTTCAGAGTCGAACTCATAGAAGTTCTGAGTCGAACTCATAGAAGTTTGGACTCGAAGTAGTAAAAGATTGGAGTCTTAAACAGAATTCTTCATATCTATGTATTATATGATTCTGAGGTTTTTAGTTAAAATCGGAATTTTACACTTAGAAAATAAATGTGATGGAACAATGAATACAATGTAAGGATAAATTTCCTTGGGAAAGGAACTTTTTCTTAAGATAATGAAACAAGGGGTAAAATAAGATTTGCCTTATGATAATGTGTTTGTTTTTTTCAAAACATCAAGGAATGGTAAAGTCATAACAAATACCTTATTGAGTCAACAATCTCCCCCTTTTTGTAAAGCTCAAAAATCATTATGAAAAAGAATATGAGCACATAGAAAAATTAAAACTTATCTCCCTTTTTATATGGACAATGATGAATACTACTAACTCCCCCTTATGATTTGTAACTCTAAGGATCATATTCTAGATTTTCCATAATGAGATTTCTATTGAGTATGAAAATTTATTGTACTGAAAAACTCATCCTTAGATTAACTACCCCTTACTTAGGGATACCACTTTTCCTTATGAATATTTTTCCTTCTCTATTTTATATTTTTTCTTTTTACTTTTTTAGTCTTTTATCCTTCTCCCCCTTTTTGATTTTCAAAAAGAGTTTTAGGGAATGGAAAAGAAATATGGTACCTCAGATATTAGTAAAGACAACCAAACAAAACACACAACCACAATTCTATTATAATTGGATGAATCTTTACAAGGAAAATAAAATACATCAAAAGACCGGATTGAGTCTATTTTATTCCTTTTCCTTGGGAAAGAGCTTCTTTACAATTGTCTTTAGCTTTTTGAGCTCTTTATGATCCTCCTCAGCATGATTTTTCATGGTCGTGATTCTATCTTATTGAGCCTTTAGGACCTATACCAGAGCCTTTAGCGACTCATCCTGCTTCACTATCTTCTCATCCATCTCAGTCTGGAGATCCCTTTCTGATTTCAATCATTGTGAAACATAATTCAGCTTTCCATTTATATCTTTGAAATCTTGAATCTGAGTATTTTTCTCTAGGTTCAGCTTATCCTGAAAACTGTCTGAATGATTTTTGATTTTGACATCCTCAGTAGCAAAAGTCCCCTTAACATGTAGTTAAAACTTATAAAGATCTTCCATATTTTAAACAATTTTCTTATACTAAAGGGTTATTTTGCTGCATGACCTTTTATGGAACTCGTAGTTGATAAGAAAATTTTTATGCTCTGGTTCAATCTGCACACATTTACCCATTACCATGGATAGGAATTCTGACTTCGGATTAAAGCTTTGTTGAAGCATCTGGAATCTGGAGTCTATTGTAGAAAAGATCGGAATGGTGTCTACCAATTTCTTCAGTGACTCAACCACAAAATCATGTCCAAATGAAGATGACTCTGAATCAGACAACTTTCTAGGATATTTTTCTTCTTCTATTTCCACCAGCTTCCTTTTAGAAGAGCCTCCAACATGCTTCTTTCTTATGATATCTTTTTTTGGGGTATCAATAAGCACTTGCTTACCCTTACTTGTCCTCAGAATGGCATCTTCTTCTGGATATTCATGCTCACTATCAGATAATTGCACAATCTTGTCTTCATCAACCATTTCTTTCTCAGCCTCAGCCTCAAAATATTTTGGATGAATAAAGTAATGATTATGACTTTCTTCTTCAGATTGATTATTCACCTCCTCTTCACCTTTCTCATCATCTATGGGCGTAGCCAATTTTGAGGACCCGTCTTGTGATGTCTGGAGTGAAAACTTCTCGGATGGGGCTCCCTTATCTTGATTTTCCTCGACTTGCCTAATTACATCATCAGAACCTCCACTCATCTCATCTTGTTGAAAATCCTTCAAAACTTGATGAACCTTCTTCATTACTTCTTTCTCAACATCCCTTTATTCATCAACTTTCTCTTGATATGTTTCTGGAGTCATGAAGTTCATCCGCGGAGTCTATGGTAAACTATCAACCAAGAATGTCTTCAAAATGGGAATATTCTCGGAGGCTATTTCTTTGGATTTTAAGAGAGATTTAACAATCTCTGCCTCTAAAATCTTTTTCTTCATCTTCTTCTCTTTAGCTTTATTCTATAACTCACCAACAGTTTTTTAAGGCCTTAGCCTTAGAAGGATCTAATACAAACGATGGATCCCCTTATTTCCACTTTTCATTGAGCTCTCTCCACTTTTCTACCACCTCATCAGGGTAGGATTTTTGATTTTTGTGTTTACGAGGTGCAGATTTGACATCCTTAGACTTAGGAGTTTTACCTTAATCTTCCACTTATTTCAACTTCCTTTTCTTGAAGGCCTTCTTGGATGGTTCAGCTTTCTCTGCATTTTTAGGAACATCATTTTCCTCCTCCTTTGGCAGATCATACAACTCACCTATCTGTTTTGAAAAAACAACTTTCATCCTCTTTATGGTGTCATCAATAATCAACATGACCTTAAAATTACTAGGCTTTGAGCAGCATGGAATTTTGAAGGATTTTAGGCACCGAACTATCATCTTAAAAAAAATGCCATAAACATAATGATATGATCTCTAAGATTTCCATTCTTGATATTCTCAATCGTGATCAGGATGTGCTTCATGAAGTCCTCGTTCCATAGATTTACAAAAACTCTAGGATGTACATATCACTATTCTTAAGGGTATCATTATCACCCCTTCTTAGAACAATGAGACCTTGTACCCATAATTATAGAATCCGGTTATTGGTTGATAGATTGACAATATTTCCTGTTTTTTCATCTTTGAGCCGAAGACATTACATAGCCTTCACCTTGTTGAAACATACATGAACCTTAGGCAACTTTTGTGAACAAAATACGGCCTCACCTTTGTATGATAATCCCACCAAGATTATAGCCTAGTTGTAAGAGAGTTTGTAGGTTTTTCCATGGGATTTAAATGAAAACCTCTCACGTTCAGCTTCCTCAAAGAATAACACTGACTTATAAATTTCAATAAGAAGATCCGGATAAAATTCATCTTGAGATGTTATCTTTGAAATAACTATACATTCTCATCCATTGAAATTTATGATCTTGGAAATGATTGAATCATAATTATTGTAAAAATTTGTATGCACCAACCTTGCCCTATAGATTAGACACTCTAAAATCTTCTTAGTCGACATCTCTTGGACTTATGAATACATTCGGACTAGATTACTTCTGAAGAATTTGGAATGGCCTTTTGTATAGAGGCAGATCTTTGAGATGCTTGATCTTGAAAACCAATGTGGGAAAACCATCGGGGGTCCTTTTTATAGGTGATGTAAGTGACCTTTCATATTATAAAACCTATATAACAATTGAGAATTCGTCAGATCTGATCTTTCGGTTGTAAAATTAGCCACAAGGGAAAAATATTTGGTTGAATCTGATCTTTTGAGGTTTTAAAAGAAAACATTCAGATTTAAGGAAACATGAATTGGAGAAATTTTTCAAAACAAAAGAAACTAACAACTGGTTAAAAAAGATTACAAAAACTCATGAAAGAATTATACTATTCATATTTCCAGGAGAATTATTTGTATTGAAGAAAATTCTTCTTGAAGGACTTTAGATTCAAAACAAATTGATTGCAAAAAAAGAAAAACAAATTTTCATTGCATAAATTTCAATCTTGAAAATTTCCATTACGGAAATTTTCCTTATGAAAATATCCATTCTCAAACATTCTATTTCAAAATTTTTATTTCCATTCCAAAAATTTCCATTCTGAAAATTTCCATTCTAAAAATTTTCATTCCGAAAATTTCAAAAAACTTCATTACAATAAACATGAATAACTCCATTATGAAAAACAAAAAAAACATCATTACAAAAAAAATTGAAAAACATCATAACAGATGTAATCCCCCTATGAAAAGGAGTTTATTACTGTAAGGAGATTGGTTTAACAAGAAGTTAATTAAGTAAGATTACCTTACGATTATCATTCCTAACTTCTGTTTAATGTATTCAAATCTATCAGAGAGAAATGATTTTGTGAAAATGTTCGCAAGCTGATCTTGTGTTCCGATAAACTGAAGAATGATTTCTCATTTTAGTTTGTAGTCCCTAAGGAAGTGATTCCTAATATCTTTATGCTATGCACAAGAGTGATGTGAAGGGTTTTTCCTAAGGTAAATGGCAGTTGTGTTATCACACAAAATTTGAGTCTTAGTAAAACTCAAGCAATAATCTGTGAGTGTGTGTTGCATCCACAACACCTTTGCACAACAACTTACAGCTACTAAATATTCAGCTTCAATAGTGGATAGTGCTACTGAGTGTTTCTTTCATCATGAACAAAAAACTAATGAATCTCCGAAGAAATGACATGTTCTGGGTGTACCTTTTCCATCCATTCAACATCCACCAATGTCAGAATCTGAAAATATTTTTAAGATAAAATCATTTCCAGAAGTATAAAATAGTCCAAGATCCATGGTTCCCATTAAGAATCGAAAAATTATATTCTCTTCCTTTAAATGAGATTCCTTAGAATTGGATTGATATTTGGAACATAAGCATACTAAAAACAACAAGTCTGGATGATTAGCTGTCAAGTATAGTTAGTTTCCTATCATACCTCTAAATGACGTTTGATCTACTGTTTTCCCATATTCATCAAGATCAAGTGTGATTGAGGTACCAATGGGTGTACTAATAAATTTAGTGGTGTCATATCCATACTTTTTAAGAATATATTTAATATACTTATGTTGATATATATAACTTCTTTCTGGTTTTTGAGAAATTTGAAAACCAAGGAAAAAATGTTAACTCACCCATCATAGTCATTTCAAACTCATATTTCATTAGATCCGCAAAGCAATCAGTTAAAGATTGCTGAGTTGAACAAAATAAAATGTTATCAACATAAATTTTAACAATCAAAATATTTTTCATATATTTATTCATAAAAAGAGTTGGATCTTTATTTCCCTTAGCGTAGTTATTTTGAAATAAAAATCCTATAAGTCTATCATACTAAGCTCTAGGGGCTTATATAAGGACATACAAATCTTTGGTACGTCTAAAAACATGATCAAGATGTTTTGTGTCTTCAAAGATAGAAGGTTGTTAAAAAAACATCCTCTTGAACATAACCATTAAGGAAATCACATTTCTCATACATTTTAAAATTATTGAAATTGAAGAATGCTACAAAGGCAAGTAAAATACAAATAGACTCATGTCTAGCTACTAGAGAATATCTTTCTTCATAGTCTATTCATTCTTGTTGATTATAGCCTTTAGAAACCAATCTAGATTTTTTCCTAATGATGATTCCGTTTTCATCACACTCTTTTCTGAAAACCCATTTTACTCAAATTACAGAAGTTTTCTTAGGTCTTTTAACCAAGGTCTAGACTTTATTCATTTCGAATTCATTTAGTTCAACTTGCATGGCTTTAGTCCAATCATCATCACCTAAAGCATCATCAGTGATTTTTTGGATCTAATTAGGAAAGGAATTCGAGATGCTCTATTTCAATTCATAATGAACTTCTAGTCCTTACAAGTTGATTCACATCACCAATGATACTATCACTGGGATTATTCTTTAGAAATGACTGATTTGGGTTTTGTAATACATGTTCATCAACATAGGGTAGGAAATATTCCGGGGTAAATGTTTCAGAAGCATCTTCATGAACATTTTCCTTATCAAAATGATTTTCTATCATGGGTTGATAATCAGTTTATAAAAACACATATGAGGATAGATGTTGTGGTTGTTTGAAAATAAAGGGACCAGTTTCGTCAAATTTAATATGCACTGTCTCTTCAATAGTGAAAGTGTTTTTTGTTAAAAACTCTATAATCCTTAGAAGTTGGGGAGTAGCCAAAGAAGATCACTTCATCAGCTTTTGGTGCGAATTTGTGTAAATTCTCTATAGTATTCAGAATGAATACTTTGTAACCAAAAAAATTAAAGATGGAGAGTCTAGGTTTTCTACAATTCCATAATTGATAAAGAGTTTTATTTAGAAAATGTCTAATCATACTCAATTTATAGTATAACATGAAGTACTTACAACATCGGCCCAAAAATGTTTGGCTACAGAATACTCACTCAAGATGGTTCTAGTTATCTTCTGAAGAATTCTATTTCTTCTTTCAACAACACCATTGTGTAGAGGTGTTCTGGGTGCTGAGAAGTTGTGAGTAATACCATTTCTAATACAAATAGTTTTAAATTCAGAATTTTGAAATTCGCCTCCATGATCACTATGAATAGTTTTCGATGGAAGGTTTTTCTCATTTATGACTACTGCTATAAAACTTTTGAAATAAGAAAAATCATTAGACTTTTTCACTATAAAATATACCCGTGTAAATATAGTGTAATAATCAACTAAGACAAATATATAATACATTCCCACAATGCTTCCAGTTTGTATATTACCAAAAAGATCCATGTGCACCAACTTATGTGCATTAGTTGTTGAGACTTCACCGATTGAATTAAAACTTGATTTATGTTTCTTTCCATATTGACAAGGGTTAAAAACTTTTGAAGAATCATATCTAAGATCTGGTAGATCCTTAGCTAAAACTTTTATAGAGAGTTTTCATAAGTTTCTATGGTTACAATGTCCTAACATCCTATGCCACAACCATGAATAATCTCCCATTGCACTAAGGTAAGGTAAGTCTTGGCTCTTAAGGTCTTCTATGTTCTATGTGTATACATTCTATTGCCTACTGGCAGAGAGAATAAATTATTCCTTGGAATTATGTACTAGGAATTTATCATTCCTAATATTCCAAGGTAACCTTCATCACATAAATGACTTATGCTAATGAGGTTGTGCTTATGACCTTTAAGAAATATAACATTTGAAATCAAATACATTTCAAGAAGAACAATGTTACCTATACCAACAATTTTTTCCTAGCATTATCTCTGAAAGTTTCTTTTCCTCCTTTCATCTTGATAATATTTTATAAATTTTTTTTTACCATTCATATGTTGGGAACATCCACTATCCATATATCAAGTATTTCTGTTTGTACATTCCATATTTTCCTAAAAATAAGAAAAAAATGTTAGGTTTTCAGAAATCCAAACTTGCATGGATCCGGAAATTTCAGAATGAAAAACTTTTGGTACCCACATCTTCATAGAAACATAAGCCTTATGAAATCCTAAAGATTGGGTTTTTTATGAAAGAATTCATTGCCCAGTGACCACCACACTGGCATTTAGTACATAATGGGGCACTTTGAGGAACAAAGTAGTTGTTACTAATAATCAGTTTAGAACTAGTGTATCCAAAACCATAAGTATTCATTCAAGGTCGGATTTGTGAATAAATTTTATCAATATTTTCCTTACCTAGGGAAAAGTTTGAAACACACTTCCTCAAGGAGAATATTTCGGATTTGTGTTTAATAACTAAGTTATTGTCTTCGAAACATTTGAACTAGAGCTTGGCACAAAAAACATATTTCTTAGAAATTAGGTTTTCTAGATCTTTTGAAATTTTATTCTTCTCTAAACTTACTTCCTCATGATTTTTTAAATATTTTCAAAATAATCATTTTTCTTATCAATATCTTTAGAAAGATCTGATATTTCCCTAGTAAGAATAATATTCCTAGTATTTTCCTTATCATGTTTTTTCATGAGTTTTGAATTCTCATTCGAAAGGATTTTGGAAAACCTAGAAACTTCGTCATAGGTAGGTATAGTATTATCTTCATCAGAAGAAGATTCTTCATCCGAAGAGTTATAATATTTAATATCATTAGAATTCAAAGAAACATTGGTCATTGATTTAGAATTGTGTACCTTAGCCATCCAGAAATAATTATCAATTGGTATCCTGGATAAAAGACCAATATTCTTCTATCCAGATGATTCATAATCCAAAGACCCATCTGAAGAGTCTCCACCACTGGCACTCCTTGTGTCATTGGATTTCAACACTTTCTTAGATTTGGACTTGGAATATGTTTTTATATTTATCTCATAATTCATTCCCTTTCTTTAGATTCTCTTGAGAATAGGGTAGTCAGGTCTTATGTGTCTAGATCTCTTACATTCATAGCCTGAAACATCAGAATCTTTCTTGTATTTCCTTTCCTTCTTCTTGTATTTAGATTGAAAGTTCCTCTGTCCAGCTATCTTGTTCATCCTTCGAGCAAGATTTTCTAAATAATTTTCTGAGGATTCACTTCCACTAGATTCGGAATGAATAAAAACTTTCTTAGATCTAGATCGAGTAACTCTCTTAGGAGTCATATCTTTCCTGTTATTTGATGTCGTAGTAAAAGCAAAACTACCATTCCCAATCTTCTTATTTATGTTGTCAGCATCTCACTTCATTGTGCTCTCATGTTGAAGAACGGTTCCAAACAGGTCATCAGGAGAAATTTTAGTAACCTTTCTATTTTCATCGATAGCAGCTCTCTTTGATTCCTACTCATTGGGCATAATATCTATGATCTTTTCAACAAGGTATTCATCATCTAAAACTTTCTCTCCCATTGATTGTTAGCTATTCACAATAGTCATGAATCTTTGATTCACCTTACAAATTGGTTCTACATAAGGAAAATTAAAACCATAATACTCATCTCTGAACATGGATCTCCTTGTCTCAATCACATTAAATGTGCCAAAATGTGTAACTTCAAGTTTATTCCATATACAATTAGCTATTTCACAAGAAAAAATCTAGATATATATGTTCCTAGTCATTGATCAAAGAAAAGTAGTGTGTACCTTATAGTTGTGTTGGTATTCATGCTTGTCTTGATTATTAAAGGTATTAACTTCTTTGTCAGGAATTTTATATCCTCTGGTAATCATGACAGTTTTATCTACTCTAGTATTGATAATGAATGTCTTCATTCGATCTCTCCAATACTTGTAATCATTAACAACAAAAATGGGTGGTCTAGTAGGATTTAGGCTGTCGATAGAACCATCATTTAAGCCTTCCATCCTTAAGAAAAACATTGGCACACAAACTTGTTAGAAGTATAAGTCTATAAACAAGAGAAAATCATTTAAGTAGGAAAAATTTTATCGATAATGTAAAAGTGAATCCGAACTATGATTCATAAAAATAGTTTCTAAAAAGTATGAATCCAAATATATGAATTCGAATGTTATGGGAAAAAAATAATCTAAATCTAATCATGAGATTAATTTAGATGGAACAAATTCCTCTTATACCAATTGATAGATGGTATGTGAGTATGATATACTCTATAATACCAAATGTAGGATCGAATATATAAGTATGATATGCTCAAATAGAAGAGGGGGGTGAATTTTATATTAAAAAAATACCTAAAGATATTTTGCATAACAAAAATTCACAACAACTAAATTTCATAAAGTCTTTCTTGATTTCAGAGAATTGATTTCAGAAAAGAAACATAAAAAAGGTTTACAACAACTAAGATTCTACCTTAAAGCGGATAGAATCTATATAAATCAGAGTACATGTAAGGATGTATAAGAAAGTTATATATTCCTTAACAATACAAAATGCAGCGGAAAAACAAGGTAGTAAAACTACAAGTAATAAACAATAACTCTTTTACCCCAAAGAGAAGGGTATCCGAGAACCCTGGATAAAAGGTCCCTTGATTTATACTTTCAAGAAAGTCTGTCTTACCCACACCATGGTAAGACCTCAATTTGAAGATCGGTATATGTCTTGCTATCCCCAAAAGCCCTCAACTATCAGGTAGTCGTCACCTCTTTCTTCTTATCCCAAGAATCCCTCGATTGTAATCAACAACAATTGGAGTCTCACGAAGCAAATCTGCAGAAGGAAAAGTTTGAAGAAGCAGTTCAAACTTTCTGGACGAATTTTTGAGAGTTGATAAGAGCCTCTCTCTCTAGAAATCACTTCAACAACATCTAAATAGCAATATCAATGATTTTGTCTAGTGTTATATCTTCTTTTCAAATGAGCACCTATTTATAGGAAAAGCTCCAACGGTAGGCTCCCTCCTCCAACGGTCATATTTCTCATTGAATTACTGGGGGACATGTACACTTGTCACTCAACCAATGGTTAGTGGATAACTGAAGGCACAAAATCGTTTTATATTAGAACAAGTGTAAGCATAAGTAAAAAAAATGTTTGGAATGAACGTAAATACAAGTTCAGAATGTATACAATGTATGAAAGTTTGAAGTCTAACTAAATAATAGTATTTAGATCCTACAATAAATTGATATTTGGATTCTGTTTTGTTGGAATTCAGAACTGGAATTATATTGAATTTCGGAGTCTGAATATCAAGGAAATTTGGAGTATGGATTCACTGGAATTCAGTACTTGAATATAAAGAGTTCAGAATCGAACTCATAGAAGTTCAGAGTCGAACTATTAGAAGTTTGGAGTCAAACTCATAGATGTTCAAAGTCGAACTAGTAGAATTTTGGAGTCGAACTAGTAAAATTTCAGAGTTGAAATCATAGAAGTTTGGAGTCGAACTCATAGAATTGTGGAGTCGAACTAGTAAAAGTTCTTAGTCGAACTGGTAAATGTTAGATGTCGAACTCATTGATGTTCGGAGTCGAACTCATATAAGTTCAGAGTCGAACTAGTGAAAGTTCAGAGCCTTAAACAGAATGATTCATATTTAAGTATTATAAGATTCTGAGGTTTTTAATTATAATCAAAATTTTACCATTATAAAATAAATGCGATTGAACAATGAAAAAAATGTGAGGATAAATTTCCTTGGGGAAGGAAATTTTCCTTAAGAAAATGAAACAACGGTTAAAATGATATTTTCCTTAAGATAAGGTGTTTGTGATTTTCAAAACATGAAGGAATGGAAAAGCCATAAGGAAAACCTTATTGACTCAACACATCATTATTTGAATTTTTTCAAAGGACTATTTTAATGAGATCATTTGGTAATAAAATATAGCTCATTATATTTTTTCCAATAAATCATAAACCCTATTTGGGATTTAAATTAACATTAAAATCACTTTTAAAACTAAACAAAGTTGTTTAAACTTCTCTTCACAAATATAACCTAAACACGTTAAGAAGATAGCTTCATTTTCGTTGTATTTTTACTTGTATAATCATATTTTTATTGTAATTAAACTTCTATAATTCTAAATATACTCTCAATAACTTATTAAAAACTATATGTTTCACTAGAATGTCATTATAGGAAACAAAAACTCATTTTTTCTTTGAAAATTACATGTATTTTCTCTTTGTTGGAATATTTAATAGAATAACAATTTATACATATCACATATGGAATTATATTTTTTGTGGTGTAATTATAGAAAGATTATATTATTCATTAATATATTCCACAGAGGTTGGTAGGGTTATATTCCTTATATTTTAATATACATTTGAATAAATTCTTATTTCTGAGATAAAACACATTTTACAATCACCTTATTTTGAATCTTTTCAAATAATATAATGAATCAATAATCATGTGTAACATATCATATTTTTAATTACAACCACTTGTATACAAAAAAATTATACAATTAAATTATAAAAATGAGATAACTATACACATCCTTATCTAGATCAACCGAGGAATGATATGATCCTTTCTATTTAATTCTATAATACAACAACCCCTCTTTTCATTATTTGGATAAAGACTATAATATCCTTTAATTATTTCCATGATTTTAGAATTTTTATGCATTTATAACCTTGTTTAAATATAAATATGTTATGATATTCTCTTCTAAATTAATTAATTAATTTCTATAATATCAATAACTAACATGGACGCTCTATAGGGTTCCTAAATTACTATAACGTATTTCATAAAATTTTTTCTCATATGGGAAAATTTCTTTTTATTAATAATATCTCAATTATTTTTCAATTAACATGTATAACTATTGTCAAAATCAAACAATCTTCTTCTTGATTATACCTTTACCCTCGTATATTTTCAACACAACATAATAACATGAACAACACATTCCCACATCTTCGATATTCAATTATTTTATAAAATAGTGTAATTTTTTTATTAAATTCCTTATATTTACTATAAAACATTCAATAACAATATTAGATTAAATTCCATATCCGGAACAACCCATAAAGAGAACATGCAATATCTCTAACATAGAAACATACTCCTTCATATTTAGTATATGAGTGGAAACTAAATTTCCGTATTTAATTTTGTTTTTTGTGAATTTCAATTCTACGGAAAATCTTTATATGATTCTAAAAAAGTATCCATATACACATGTTTAATTATTTTAACATTTTTTTTCATGATAACATATAACTCTAAAACATATACATTATTTCTTATTTCATATGTATTATTACAAAGTTTTGGCCCATGTAAAAGAAGATTTTTATATTAGGGTACTCATTTTTAAGGATTGATCTCAAAGTCAACTAGGATGGGAGTGATTCAATTTATATATAATGTAATATTTTATTAGATGAGTATCATATTTTACATCCACTTAATAAGATAATTTTTTAAATTCTCCCACAAAAAATAATGAATCCTTTAAACATTTACCATATCCATTTGCAGTAAAAGATCCATATTTTAGTAGGAAATGAGTATTTTTTGGTGAAGCTGTCATCAATTTTATATTCTTTTTTTCATTTTATATAATCATATAATATATTACTCATGGATGTTTATTAAGAAAATCCTTTTCACAATCCATAAAACAGATTAAATCAGCACTATTACTATGGAATTCTATCTCCTAAGATCACTTGGATAATTATAAATGAAACAAAATTCTAAAAACAGGGAACCTAACTCTTAAGGTCTCATCAATACATGCTTCACATACACAAGATAAACTTGGGGAATCCTAAATTTATATGACATAATTTATTGGATGATCGAGGTCTTGATAAGTGTTCACTTTAGAAGTTATCTAGAAAATAATATTTTATGATGAATTGATATAACCATATTAACTCATGAATTCCATCTAAATATATGAATTATTCTGATGATGTAGTTTCTAATCATATTCATTCTAGTAAAAAATTGAATTTTTATTATGTGTAACTCATTACAGAACTCATATCTCATATTACTAATATAAATTAAAAGTCAACTATATTCTCACATATCAATATTCAAAAAATGAATAAGTTATATAAAACCCTTTTATGTGAAGGCTTAAAATCATATGTAATAAACAATCCCCAAAAGATTAATCTTGGAATGACAAAAAAATTGGTTACTTTTCTAGACAATTCATGAGCATCTAGACTACTGACCAGTCTGACCTAAATTCAATACACCCATGTTTACTATATTCAAGAGAGGCCTAGATTCCATCACTATTCAAATGTCTAATATAAATAATCTATAATTTACTTTTCAATTCAAGATCATAACCATGTACTAGCAAATGTCAAGGTACAGTAAAACTAAATCAATTATCATACCTAGAATTTATCCAGAAAAAAGAATGTATGAAAATTCTTAAAAGTTGTTTAACACATTAAACTAATTTATATTACCATTCATAATATAAAATTAATATTTATGAATAATGAAATCAATAAAATAAATAAATGAACAATTCATAAATTTATACATGGGATATACATCTATGAAAAATTCATAAAAATTTAAATTATAACCACATTATAATTTAACAATGAGTTATTGACGTTCTATAATCAAATAAATATAAATAATTCATATTTATTAACAATATGAACTCCATATTATTATTTAGTATGTCATTCTACTGAAATATATGAAATCTAAAATATTAACATTCTATATATAAACCATTCATATACAATACATAAACACACAAAATATTACATATTTATTATTTTAACCATTTTCATATTAACTATCAAAAACTTTATTTGTGGTTAAATATTTTATAAAATAGGTTCTTTAATTTGAACATTTTTAATTAAATAATTTCTAAAAGTTTATAATTTATATAAATTTTTTATATTTTTCCATATTTTTTAATTTATAAAATCATTATAAATTACACTTATAATTTATATATAAAAATTTATACTCAATATATAATCCATTCCATATAATTTCAAAAATTATTAAATATTAAAATTTGATTTTATTTAAATTTATTTATTTATGCTTTCAAAAAAAATTAATGATTAATTATAAAAATATTGTATCTAATTAAATTATAATCATTTTATAAATTTAATAAATATTACAGAATATATTTTTCTATAAATTATAATAATTTGATAAATTATATAATTCTTTTAATAATTTAAATTTATAAAAATTAATACATTAATTTATTTTGTATTTTAATATGTAAGTATGTTGTGAGAAGTAATCCAGTTAAAAACTAATATCACATCTTAATACTAGATATCCATGACCTATAATAAATAATCTCTTATTATATATAATATATTATTATATTTGTTGATATCATCTAAGAGATGTGATTATCAATTTTTTGGTCTCACTTTGGAACAATATGATGCTATGATGGTCCATATCATAAGTGAAAATATGAAGAAATCCATCGGATTGGTTCTATGAAGATCATTAAGATATCTTATATCATATAAAAAAATATTATCACAAAATAAATTATTTTATATTGTAAAACAACTCATAGTTCAATACACGTATCTTTATTTATGATATACCTTATCATGAGTCCAACCATATTTTACCTTGTATATCATTTTAAATGATATAAAATTGTACAAGTATGATGATATTAATTCATCATCACTTTAAACATTAATTTGAGAATATAGAATCATAGAAAATCTCTAATACCCCTAACAAGTTTTTAGGATTGAAAAAATCTTGTTCAATATTGTATAAAAAAATAAAAACATAATTCTCAAGATCCCCATATAATGAACAACTGAATCCGTTTAATATATAAATGAAAAATTTCAACCATTCAACAATAAAAAACACTACTCTCGTTTTTCAATCGCATTGGTTGATAAATATCTCGTAAGAGAATCCAATGGGTTCGTCCCTATATGGTGTTTACAAAGGCTTATGTAAATCTCCAAATATCTTGGGAAAGAACATCTTATAAACCATGGCATGCTATTAAATAAGGTTGAAAAAGATGAAGGAGGGGTTATATTTAGGGATAATCATTGTAAGATTGGGAAAGGGTCGCATGAATAGATAGAACCATCTCGATTATAGGTACTTCTTATATATCCTCCAGAACCTCCCCATTTATCTATGAAAGTAATAATATTCTATAAAACCTATGAGTAAATGGAATACAGTTACAATTCCTTGAAATCCTCGGTCATCATATGAAATATTTAACCAATGATAACTTATCTTACATGTAAGATCTCGTGAACATCAACACATAACATTCCTTTCCTTGATGAATCATATATTTTCATTTGAATCATATGATATTATTAAATACATTAAGATCTTACCATGCCATAAAATAATTATTTTCAAGATAACGGTGTCATAATATTTACATATCACAATAAATGATATACACATAAGGCAAAGAATATATCTTTTTTATTTTGGATGTCATCCCATGAGGTATCTCTATATAATCTCATATAATGTTAGCAAAAAAGGCATTATATGAAGAATGAATTTATGGAATATCCTCATAAATATAGTGAGTATAGTCTTTTGAAATTTCTGTATTAGATAAGAATGGTAGTGTTAGACATTCGAATGTGTGGGGAATATGTTGGATTCATGTAGGGGGTACCAAGTGAAACCCCAGAATTTTCCCAAATGATGTTGGGTCATGTGGGGGGTGGTATAATTTAAATTTATAAAGATGTTTTGTGATCTATTTTATCTCCTGGATCTATTAGAACCTTCATTTAGGATTTTTTTTGATATTTAGCAATTCAATTTGACTATTTTACATTAATCAAGTTTCATGGAATCATGTTGATGTGCTTACATGAAAATTAAGGGATATATTTGAAGATAACGTTGACTCACTTTTTGATAATAAAAATAACTTTTAATAATTTTATAAGATTATTTCTGATGAAATTGTGGAAAATTTATTACGAAAATGATAACTTTTATTGATAAAGTGGAATTCTTATGGTGACATCGTGGAATTATCATTTATATATTGTGGAATATATTTTTAGTGAAAATTTAGAAATCCTTAAAAATGATCGTTATTTTTTGTAATGTTAATATAAATATCCATTGATGAACATTTATATATACTTGGATTATAATTTGGTTTTTTTGTATGTGTGACATGAACTTGAAAGATTGGTGAAGTGAACTTGTTATGAGGATGATGATGACTTGTAATGAATACAAAGTAGACATGTTGTATGGAAATATTTATTTATTTTTATCATACGTGATGTGGTGTGTTATATGTTTAGGGTATTATGATTAACATAGAGAAATATCATAGAACATTGTTTATATGTATCAACTACCTTGTTATTAATACTAAAGAATCATTGATTATCAAGATTAACTATGGAGGTTTTAAATAGTGATTTATATATTAAGATATTAGTATTAATGGTGTGATTTTATTTTATTCCCTTAGTGATTGGCGGTTTTGGTATTAAAAGATACTAGTTACTCCTGAGATGACCATATAAATGTTTTTCTCTATATTTATTATTTTTTGAACCAATGCCTCTATTTTTCAGGTAGATTACTCATTTAGGTATTTCTCTAATATGAGTCCCAATTTGTTTTTTGGATCATATAGAAAATAAATGTTTTATAAGTTGTTTGATATTATATATGATTATGTTATATCATTTAAAATGTGCATTGTGGTTCGATATTTGGGGGGGGGGGGTTAATAGCCAAAGATTTTGTGAAATATTTTTTTTTCGAATTAATATATTTTTAATGAAATTTTTCATTTCACACAATACTAAATATTAATTTTATTATAAGAAAACCACTATGTCTGTCATGCATTATACACAACACCATGTTGATATTACACTACAAAAAACACATAGATTATATTATAGTATATTCAACACTATTCAGGTCTTGTGTTACACAATGATGAGTTATTTTTATATCTTTCATTATATGTGATACCGAGTTTTCCGTAACAATATTATATTAATAAAATATTATTATTTAATTCAACAATATATAACATAGACATTAAATTATATGTTATGAATAGTATTGAATAACTTAAGAAAATATAATGTTTATAATATAAATACATTTGTTACCATTTATTTAGAAATGAAAATATTTACAAATTGATTGTAAAGGAAATAATTTGTTTTTATTCTTTCAATGCCATTTTTTCTTAATAAATTAAATTAGTTACAATTAGTGAATGATATTAATAAAATATAAATGTTATTTATTTAATAAAAAATTATTTTCATTCAATAGATTTTATTAGAATAAGATAATAAAAACCGAATTTTATACATAAAAACCTATATTTTTCAAAAGGATAATTTTATCAAATTTTTATGGAAAACCCATTTAAATAAAATATTTTCATGTTTTATATATACTATTATATAAAATAAATTTTTTATCTTAAATTTGAATATATAAAATAACATTGAATGAATTTTGTTTTCATATTTTTGATATGTTTAATGTTTTGATAAATAGTAAAAAATACAAAATTTTCATTCAAAAAAACATTTTTCATCAAAATAAATATTAATTTTAAATTATAATTCTTTATTTTTTAAAAGTATAATAATATCAAATTTTTATCTATTCATATAATATAGGTCATTGGATTAAATTATATATTGAATTTAGATATGAAAATGTATAAATTGTTTTATTGTTTTAACTTTATTTATCACCTTTCACACCCTATTAATGGGATTGATTTTAAATTAATTACAAAAAATTATGTGATTTTTATTCAGAAAAAATTTATTCCTGATTTAAATTCAGATATTTCAAAATTTTTAATTGGTTTATTTTATTTTTAGGCATTCTGAATAGTAACTTTAGTATTTTTTTATTGACATGGTAAAAGGTAAATTATGTAATTATGGTTAAAACCATGATATTATAAAAAATATAAATTACCCAAAAAACATTCCCTAATTTAATTTAATAAGTGTTTTCAATGAAAATAACTCTTGTGATGACTGAATATCATTTTTAATCTACCTGAACAAGATTAATATATTAATTATGTCTTATTTAATGAAAAGTTAAAGATTTCATACTCATAATTTCTAAGAATATATCCTTTTAAATATAGGTTTATATAAAATATAAATTTGACTATAAATAGTCATATTAATGATAAAATGGTTTTATTTATCATGGAAATATATTTCTGATTTTTAAAATATAAATAAATACCTTAAAAGTTTCTTTAATGATGATGCACTAATTTTTTAATTAATAAAAGTAACAAATAAATGATATTAAAAAATATTAAAATAATTATATTTGAAATAATTAATATAGTCCAAGAATATTATGGATGAATTTGACATGTTAGTTATGATTTCATGCATTTTCTTTGAATATATCATTTTGTTACGATATTTTTAAAAAGAAAAATAATTAATAGTGTGAAAATTGTCACTAAAGATATTTTATAAATGATATATTTTATTAAATTATTTAAAAATCATAAAAATCATAAATAAAGACCAGGGTATGATATATTGTCGAATATTTAATTAATTGAAAATTTATTATCAAATTGAAACATTATATGTAAAAATTAAATTCTCTTAACATTAAAAACATGGTAAACATTGTTAAAATTAAAATAAATTAATAAAGAGTTAATAAAAATGTAACGGATTAAAATAAAAAAATAACATGTATAAAAATATCAGTTGATTATATTAAAATATTATTTCATATTACCATCAAATCCATTCCATTTTTTCTATTTTTATTGATATTTACATTATTATAAATTTTTAGTTTGAGAGTTTCTAAAAGTGTGCCACCCCTCGCCAAAAAAGGGAACTTATCCTTATCTTTTATTCACACCAATAAAACCATTTTTATTATCCAAACTCTACAATCATATAATTCCAACATCATTCCCTTCATCGTATAGACATTAATTTTGTAATACATCTAACCAAATAAGTTTTTTGTTGAAAATCAAAATAGGATACTCAAAGAGTTAGAAACATTCATCAACGAACATTTTTATTTTATTTCCTCCTTGAACCTGCTAAATTATTTTTATTTAATGTTTATATAATACTCTAAGAGTCCTAAATATACTTATAGGATTTTATATTAAAGTTTATACCTACACATTCACTCAATTCTATGTAATGGATAACGAACTTATCTTTCGTGTGTATGAGAGATTACGACCTCACGAAATGATGATTGTTCATTCTGTCCTTTATCAACAATCATGGTGGTGATTGTGATGGAAACAATATTTTATTATTATATATATGATATTTATGATGTAATTATAATTATTTAATGATAATATCACATCTACCCTTTTTACCATCTAATATTTTTGGGAAATGATAACGTAGCTCATGCGTACCTGTGGCTTACCATCTCTACAATGTGAAGCGATTCATTTTTCATCTATATGTCACATGTATGAAATTATAGAGTAATTTAATTAACATAAATGATATATAGAAAATATAAAAGATTTCTTAATTAAAACATATCATATAAATTTCTTCTGTTTAACCCAAAAATAAAATGAAAACAATTTTCATTGGTACTTACAACCTACCTCTCAATAAAAAGTGGTTTTTATTTTCTATCTACAACTTTAATGAATAATCATGAATAAATATATAATAAATATATATATATATTATATTTATATCATGATATTCATTTTAGATATGATTATATAATGATCTTTTTAAGAGTACTAAGGATAATAATTCAAAACATAAATGAAAAACAATATGGTTATTACCATAAACAAAATTTGACTTATAATTATCTATAAAATATTTAAATAACGTTTTAAGTAAATAATGTATGGTATTAAATATTAGAATTTTTATTTTCAGATGTATAATGAACTTATATTTATTATAAAATAGTGTTTAATGCGTGATAACGATGTTAATACTTAAGGTAAGGGATTTCCATCTCACTTTTATTTTTTATGAGATATAAGTATTGTTCACATCCTATTTATTTTGTGTGGTGTATAAAATTACCATAAATTTATTCAATGATATGCATCCTTATATATATGGTTATTTACATATCTTTTTTATGATATATATTTTAGAGAGTTTATGGATCAAAAGCTACCAAATTGGTAATGTAATTTTTTTTTCAAAATTTCATTCATTGATACCCATCTTATGTTATGAACATATATTATTTTACGATGTGTATATAAATTACACTGACATGTTTTATCATGAATCTAATTCGGTTCCTAGTATTTTAATCCACATACAATGTTATTATATATTCTATTAGAATTATTTTTCCATCAATGTTTTTTTATAAAAATGTCTTATAAGTGTTTTAAATGATATTATATGAACCTTTACGAAAATGAATTTAAAAGATGTTTAAAATGGTTTTAGAGATTATATTATAATATATAAAGATTATTTTCAATGAAATTTTTTTTTAAATTTTTTTAAGAATTTAAAAGTGATCATCAAATAAAAAATAATATTTTACTCAATATTTATTTCAGGTGATCATTTAAAATCATTTTCCATCTTAGATAATGTTACTTCATGTTAATTCTGTTCAACTGAGAGTATTATTGAATGATTAATTTTTATTATATCTAATATATGTTTATTATTATGATAGATTGATATTTTTGAAACCAATATCTTTTCCATGGGTTATGTTTTTGATTGAATGATATTTATAAATCCCATTTAATTCTATGTGTTCTGATATGATAAATGATTTATGTTCTTGTTGGAAAACAATATTGGTTTATTTATGTGGAAGGTGGGACCTATATCTCCCTCCAGTACGTTAGGTAATTATTTATATTTCATGATATATACATGGCTAGAATAGGGAGCAAACTCGATTTAGTAAAGGAATTTGTCTGCTAAGATGATCTCAGGAGTGAAACTTAACTACTAAGATGGACAAGGTAATGAACCATGACTACGAAGATTGTATGGAAAGTGAACCCATAATACTAATATATCCATTCTAGAGATTCCTTTGATACTATTGAAATAATTTTATATGATTATGTTATTTTGAAAAATTCCATGCATTATTTATATGTTATGATTTCATAGAGTATGATCTTTATTTCCATATGTTTCATGTCTAATGAACTACCAATATTTATGCCATGTTTACTATTTATTATCATTGATACAAAATGTATGATATTCTATTTTCATGATCATGTTATCATACGCTTATTCTTATTATTATATTTATATGTCTCTTTTTTTACCCATATTGATCATTTGAGATAACCATTTTTTATTTTTTTCCTTTCCCACATGTTATGAATATATATATTATGTTTTATGTTTCTAAGAAATGATATAGTAAAAAATAAAATGAATAGAGATAATTAAGATCCATTATGTACCACTTTTTATGTTACTATATTTTCAAAGCCACTGGACTATTTTGATATTTGGGTGTATGTTTATGTAAGATATTAATTATTCACGAAAAGTAATGTTATATTAATATATGAAAATAATGGGTCATTATAGTTTGTATGAGAGAAATGTTTTAGTCAACCATTGGAAACTAGGATGAGAACACCTTAATAAGAACACCAAGTATATTCCTTAAGATAATGAAAAAGGTCCTTGAATTTTAGGAAAGGTTAGAGTGAGTGATTTTCTAGAAATAAATCTATATATGGATACTAGAAGTGGATTTGGCTCTAATATAGATGTACATAGGGGTAAAAAATCCAAAAAGGTTTTTTCAAGGATGACTAGAACATAACCTGGTACACAAAAATGGGCCTTTCTCCACACATGGTTTGATACTCCCAAGTGAGATTCTTTTTGAATTAAAACCCTATTTTTGAACCATCGTGATTTATTTAAATATAATATGGCTATGAATAACTTAGGATGAAATCATGGTGTCATAGATTAAATAATATGTCAAAATTAAGACATTTTATAAGCTGTTTTTCATGATTATGTTGTTCCTCGCTATGATAATTGTTTCTTACACTATGTTTTCAGTTTATCCAATGGTTGGAACCCAAAAGAACCATGTTAATGATGAATGAAATGAGTAATGAAACTATTTTACTCAAAAACAACAAAATCTTATTGGATATGGAATGAAAAATCTTATCATTATACTCATACAAGATATAAATCATTCTAGAATAACAAATGATCATAGGAGGGAACAAAACTCAGTTGATTATTTCATGTGGAAACATCCAAATTGTTTTAGTTGGTCTTTTGATCCACCTGTTATTGAACAATTTATCAAACCACTGAAATCATATTTTATGTCCTTCACTGATTGAAACATGAATATTTATTTTAACTATTAATCATTTAGAGGGTTAAGCCGATCAATTGTGGACACTTATTAAGAACACAATGGAATAAAAATATATTTAATATATATAACAAAAAGAGTTCAAGGGGAAAATTTCAAGTAAGTACTTCACTTGTATTCTATTAATGAAGATGGAAAAAGAGTTCCTTGAGATTGATCCAAAGGATGATGAATTTATCAGTACCTATGAGGAAAATTTTAAGACTTCTAAGGTACCCATATGGAATTATAATCTAACTAAAAATTAATGTTGATAGGTTCTTCAGTGACTTAATGTCAAGTCTCAAAATTGAGTTATCTTTAATATAATTAATTAGTTATGAAGCGATTTTAAATTTTTTAATCAATAATGACCAAGAGTTTGGATTTATATTTCAGTCTCATTGTTTTGAAAAGACTGGGATGATGAATTTGAAAGGAAAATCTATAAACTAGGGGTAAAAGTGGATCTGCTTTCCTTTATACTCTATGTGTGGGAATTGGCATGGATGAAATTGTCTTAATGGGTCTAATAAATGTTTTATGTGTGGAAATTAATGTTATCAGGAATTTTATTTCTAAGGTGATGAGAAGAAATTTTATAGAAATTTGAATGGAGAGAAAACTATACATAATTAACCTCCCCTGATTCAGTGCTACAACTATATGGATAATGTACATTTTGTTAACTAGTGCCTAAACTAATGGGCTGGTGGTGAGGATAAACATCAAAAACATATTAAGCTATGAGATATGGGGAAATATCATGTGATCAGTGTTAGAAATGAAGAGCATGACAATGATGTTGTCGAGTGATTGAGTATTTATGTAATTTAAATAAAAAATATAGTTGTAGAAGTAATTTTATGGTTTTTGGAAAAATAAAACAAATATTTATTTGTCAACAGTAGTTTTTCCATAAGAATTTATGAGAATATTTTTATTGTTATCGGTAACCATGAAATATTATTAAGGTAAAAAGGTTATTTTTTAGAAAACATGAGATTAAGGGAAGGATAACCATTAATATGTTGCATGATGTTGATATAATGGTTTTTTTATAATGATATTTTGGATATGAGAAACTAAATTTCATGGTACTTAATTAAATGGAAATAAATAAGGATTTATTGAAACTTTTTCTATGCTATCATTGATTAAGTATACAACCTTTTGGATTTATGGAATATGGCCAATAAACATTTCAATAAGGAAACACTAATGTTTTAAATAAGGATATGTGATAATTCAGGTTATTACCATGATTCCAGAGGATATAGGGTAAAGTTATTCAGATGTTTTAAATGTGACAACCAAGATATTCCATATAATATATGGTAGAAAAATGTCAAGATGATTTATTAAACTACATTCTAATATTTTTTATTTTTATCTTTCAGAAGGCTTGTACAGTAATCAATTTATGGAAATTTTAATTTAATCTTCAGATGATGTTTTTTTGATTGAAGTATTATCTCACCATTGGTGGATTAATGCATATTAGATAACATGTGATAACATTTTTTTAATTATAATGATATTTGGAATGGAATATTATTCTACTTATGGATATTTTTATATGTTAACACTTCAGAAAAAAATCAACTCCATTTCATGGAATAATGGATAAACTGGAAATTGATCAGAGAACAACAAAGAGTGAAGTTGTCCTATAATCAAGTAACTATTTATTTTCATTAATATTATTTTACTCTATGTAAAGAATATTGAAACCAAAAATGATATCATATTACCTTCTTTTTTGATGAATGATGTTGTCGCATTGAACTTCTCCAAATTAAGGGTTTAAAATTTTTAAATATTTCATATCAATGTTCAATATAACTATATATTATAACATGATAGTTATATTTCTTTTCCATGTCCATTTTTTCCCTTTACACCTATGTTCTTATATGTGGAAAACTAGTAATAAGTTACTTTGGGTAACCATTAAGTTGGTAACTTTCCTATTTAAAAAGATATATTTGTAATAATTTTTAGAATGTGGGTTTCTATAAAAGAAAAATTGAAGAAATAAACCATTGTTATCCAGATGCATTTTGAGCGAGAAATTCATTTTTAGGGGGGATGTATATAACACCCTGAGATTTTGTGAAATGTTTTTTGGAATTAATTTAATGTTTTTGGTAATTTTTATTTAAACAACACTAAATTTAGATTTTTCTATAGGAAAAAATATGTTTATCCTGCATTATATGAAACACAAAGTTGAGATTGCACTATACATAACACTTAGATTATCTTACAATATACAAAACGTGATGTTTGGATTGTGTTAAACAATGTCGAGTTCTTTTGATTTCATGCATTATACGCAATACTGAGTTTTACATAACAATAGTATATTACAGAAATATTATTATTTAATATAATAACATAAAAAATATGTTGTTACATTATCTCTTATAAATAGCATTAAATAACTTAGGAAAAGATAATTCTTATAATATGAATTCATTGGTTACCAAATAATTATAAATGAAAATAAATACAAATTGATTATAATGGACATAGTTTTATTTTTATGCTACCAAATACATTTTGCCTTAATAAATTAAATTATTTGCAATTTGTGAATGATATCAAATAAATATATATGTTATATATTTAATAAAATATATTATAAATTTATTTAAAATATTTTATATGTGTATGATAACAAAGTACCCAATTTTATACATAAATACCTATATTATTGAAATGGAAAAATTTATCAACATTTAATGGAGAAACAATTATAAATGACAATTTTTATCCTTTTATTTATAATATTTTAAAAAAATATGTATTTTTTATGTAGAATATATAAATTTAATTGGATAATTTTTTGGTATATTTCTCATAAGTTTCATGTTTTGATAATTAGTCATAATAATACTAAATTTAAATTAAAAAAAAATCTCAATCAAAATAATTGATAGCATAAAATTACCTCATAGATTGTTTTTAAAGTGTAATTAGCTAAACTTTTATCATTTAATATAATATAGGTCATTGGAATAAATTTTACATTGAATTTATATATGATAACATTTCAATATTTGGTATGTTTTAACAATAATAAATCATTTTCTCACCCCATCAACAACATTAATTTTAAATTAATTATTACAGCATAAGTATTTTGAATTTTTAAAAATTGATTCCATATTAGGAATCAGATGGTAAAATTTTTTTAAATAGGTTTCTTTTATTTTTGGGTATTCTGAATAGTATTTTTTATTTTTTATTTATTATCATGGTAAAAGGTAAATCAAGTAATTGAGGGAAAATAATATTACAAATAAAATAAAATTACCCTAAAAGTTTTCCTAACTTCATTGGATCTGTGGGTTTCAACCATAATCATCCTTGGACTAAATTTATATCATTTTATGCCACTGTAATGATAGTAAGAAGTTTATTATATTATTTTTAAATAAATGTTAATGTATTCATACTCATATTTTTAATATCAATATCATTTTTAATATAGGATAAAATATATGATAAATTAAACTATAAATGTTTATTTTAAAGGTAAAATGTCTTTATCAAGGTAATTTTTTATTTTTAGGATATAAATAAATTCCTTTTAGGCTTCTCCAATGATGTTGTAGTAATTGTTTAATTAATGTAAATTCCAAATAAATATTATTTGGTATATTTAATGTCATAAATTAATTACTATGGACATATTTGACATTTTTGGGATAATGTTATTTAATTTATTTTAATATATCATGTTTCTATGATATTTTTTAAAATATAAATAATGAATAGTTTCGAAATTGACACTAATGATATTTTATGAAAGTAATATTTTATTAAATTATATAAAAATTATGAAAATATTAATATGGATTAGGAGATGAGATATGGTCTCAAATATCATAAATTGACCATTTTTTGTCTAATTTACAAATTATATTTAAAAATTTCATTCTTTAAAAAATAAAAACTTGGATGGCATAGCTAAAATTATAATAGGGTAATAACGAGTTAATCAAAATGATAAGGATTAAACTAACAAAATAATGTGTCTAAAATATTTTTTTATGACATTAATATATTATATAATCTTATCTTTCAATCCATTTAATTTTTGGGGTATTTTTATTGATATTGAATTTATAATAAATTAATAATTTGATAGTATCCAAATGTGCCCCTCCCCACTCTTATAAAAGATCACATCTTCTTCTATTTTATTCACACTTTTAATGCCCCTTGTCTCAGAAATATTATATCAAAGTGTCATCCAAATTTCTTCCTTTAATCCTAGAAACCATTATTTTGGCATCAATCAAACCAAATAATTCTTTTTGTGAAAATCATTAGTGGATACCAAAATAAGAGGTAATGTACATCGATGAACAGTTTAATTTTATTTATTCCATGAAATACCTTAATTTATTATACATAAGGTTAATATTGCAACCTTGTTATCATAAATACACTTTTATGTTTTTATGTTATGTTTTTCACCTAAAATTACACCCAATTCAATAAAATGGGTAACTAACTTACAGATTGTGTACGACAGATTACTGCCTCACCAAATGATGATTGTTCATTTTTTCAATTACCACCTTTCATGGTGGGAATTATGATATAAAAGCTATTTTTATTATATATATGATATTTATTACATAATTAAACTTATTTAATTATAATATCATATATACCCTTTAACCAACTATTATTTGTGTAATGATAACATCGCTTGTGTGTACGTATGGCTTACCATCTCCATGATGCAATGTGATTAAATATTTTTCTATATTTCACATGGATGGTAATAAGGATTAACTTAATGAATATATATTATATATATGAAATAGATATTATTCATTAATCAGATTATATTAAATAATTTATTTCCTTTTAACCTGACAATAGTATGAAATTAACATTCAGGTGTTCGTACAACCTACCTTCTCCACGTAAAACGTAGTTTATTTTCAATCTCCAACTATTATAAATCACCCTGAATACAGATATAATGAATATATATATATATATATATATATTATTTATATCATGATTATTATTCTTGATATAATTAAATCACGATGTATGTAAGATGTCGAAGGATACGAAGTTGAAGTATAAATGAAAAACAAAGTGTTTATTACTCGCGACATAATTTTAACAGGGAATTGTTAATAAGAGAGTAACATAAATTGATAATTAAATCATATATGGTATTAAATATATGTCTATTTTTATTTTTTATATATTTAATACATTTATATTTATTATAATTGATGTTATTATGTGTGTGAAGGAAGTCGGGACTTGGGTTAGGGATTTCTCAATCACTTTTATTTTCTATGAGATATATGCCATATTCACCACCTATTTAATTCGTGTGGTGTATATAATGTCCATGAATTTATTCTAGTATCTTTATCCTAATTTTTATCGGTATTTAAATATCAATTTTATTATTTATCTTTCATGAGGTTTATAATTCAAAAGTTCCCATTTTCGTAAGGTAAATTTAACTCAATTTTTTTATTTGAGACACTTGTTTTTTATATGCCTATATTAATTTATCCGGTGTATATAATGGCCTCTGATATGTTTTATAATTAATATTCTAATTTCAATTATATTTTAATATTCATGTATATTTATTCTATATTTGTTCAGAAACATGTGTTCCATTAAAACAATATTTTCTAAAAAAATTAAAAGTGTTATAAATCGTATTTTACGAATTTTCATGAAAATGTAATTCAAATATGATTAAAATGCCTTTAGTGCCTAATTTAAAATTTTTACGATAATTTTCATTGAGAATCATTTTTTTTAAATTCCTTCTGATTTAAAATTGTTCTTAAATTTTGAAAGGATAATTTCTTCAAGAATTAATTCAAGTGATCTTTCAAAATCATATTGCATCAAAGATAACATTACATGAAGTTACTTATGATTTAATGAGGATATGATTCAATAATATATTTTTATTCTTTCTATGGGTTAAACGATTTATTTTCAATGATCTATTTAATGACACAGAAATTTCAAGAAATTTTTTTCTTAATATCTTCGATATTTTAAAAGAACCCAGTTTCAGACGGTACCTGATTCTGAGGCCCGGTGTGCCCAGAATCAATTTCTGATGTTTTGTTAAGCTTAAATTAACGTTCATAAGAAGTTTTACTGAAAAACTATAATAACTCTTAAATGGTTACTCGGATCAGAAATATAAGGTCACCGTTGCGCTCAGGATGACAGGTTTACCCTAGTCGCGAATTATGTTTAGTCGGTCCGAGCCTCCTGTGAGAAATTCAAAAAATGGATTAACCGAAAATAAAATAATTAAATAAATTATTTTATTTTTAAAATTCTTATAACTCACAAACGGTAGCTCGGATTAAAAATCTGAGACAACCGCTGAACTCGTGAGGGCATGGTTTATTTAGGCAGATGCCAACTTTGGCCTGCGCGGGCCACTAGAAAAATTTAGTTTTTAGCCACAAATAAAATAATTAAATGACAATTATTTTATTGTAAAATTCGTATCTTTTAAACGGTAACTCGGATTGAAAATCCGAGAGTACCGTTGGATTTGTTGGGGCGTTTTTCACTTAGGAAAATCCTGACCATGAATGGCACGGGTCTAGGGTGACTGATAATAATATTCCAAACTTTTTTTCGGGTACGTTCAGCAAACGTACGTGTGAGTTTTTCTGTCTTTTGAACCGGTGCTCGGAATCAAAATCTGACGGCACCGATGAAACCACAGTGCTGGTAATTACTTAGGAACATCTTTTCTGAAGGATCGTTTTCTTGGGAGTTAGTGTAAAAAAAAGTTGGGTATAAAAATATAATTGTTTTATTTTTATTTCTTCACTAAGCAGTTTAAGTGAAAATTAATTTGTGTCTCAACATAATTTCTATTCTCTAGGTGTTAGATCCTAGGTGTGGGAGTTAAAGTTGGACCCACCGGTTGTTAATTTCCCATGAGAGGATTAAGGGTGAGGTGGGGGCAACATGATCCCCCACCTTTTCAAATTCCCTAACCCCTCTAAACTTTAATTGAGTGACTCCTCACCTCCCACATTAATTCATGCCACCTAATTACCAATTAATATGACAACTTAAGATCATTTAATTATGTATGTTAGGTTTTGAATTTTGGATTTATGAAATGGATGGATTAAGTAATAAAATAATAGGTCTCTTATTTTATCTGGGTTTTAGCTTGTGGAGTTGAGTTTTTGGGAGAGTTATAGTTTTTGAAGAGTTTCATCCTTCCACAAAGAAGTCCATCCTCATCGTTGAAGAACGCGATGAAGGTCGGTGCCAACCTCGGCTTCCTTTTTCTCAAAACATGATGAAGCGACACCGTCATCCCGCATCAATATCTACGGAACAACGGAATTTCACCCCACGACGTCGCTTTGCACGACGCTCTTCGAACTTCATCTCGTTATCAAGGTAGGGGAATATTGGTATGATTAGTTTTATTTAATTGGTTGAAGGGAATTATGTTGAGAGTGATATCTTTTTCCATGGATGTTCCCTTTTGAAAACAAATAATGCGGATCAACTCAATATTAATTTGATCCATGAAGAATATGTTTGTGGGTTGGAATTATTGTTTGCAGGGAAAACTGTAGGGTTTTTTATATATGATTGAATTCATTTTATTGGTTCTTCATATCTTAAATTCACGATGATGATGACTAAATGAACATTGACACCATCCTGCACATAAACCATTCATCTTTTTCTTTATATTCTTCATGTGTTCTTTGTGCATTCTACAATGTAAAAATATTTATTTCGTGGCTCGTGCCCACGAAACATCGAATAATAATATTATTATTATTATTACGGGATCTTGTATCTGACATATCTCTCTCATACGGTGTTGGAATGACGAACCATTTGTGATGTTGTGACCCTGTAATTAAGATGGATGTTTCAAAACCAATTTTGGATATTTAAGTTGAGGTTGAGGTGCGGGCCCCATGAGGCCCGGTTCGCATATGATGTGGTGAAATGAAACTTTTTCACCGGCTATCCATTTTGGACCAATGGGTAGTCCATCTCGTGCATTATTCTGTATGGATCGCAATGGTGTGACCGGTTTGTTTAACCGGTGTCATTTGAAGTACGTCTGGGTTGGATCGAAAATGAATCCAACCAGACCCTCAGAGCCAAAACACTTATAGCTTGAGCTCCAGACGTCTGATTGACGTGTCGTCGACTATGTTGGATTCCTCTTGTTGAGACAGCTCTTTTGGTATACTTCACTTGAGGTTTGGATGCAGTTGGAATATGGCCGGGTTGGATTGTACCCGAAATCCAACCGGGCCACTGGAACGGAAAAGTTGATAGCTTTCAGACCAGACATCTGTTTGATAAACCATCAGCGGCGATGGTGATCACGTTGAGAAATGGTCCCTATGAGTTTACCCTATTAGAGTTCGGGGTAATGTTGATATACGGCCGGGTTGGTTCGCACACAAAACCAACTGGCCCCCTGGGACGAAAAGGTTAATAACTCACAGACCGGGCATCTGATTGACACGTCGTCTGTTGCGTTGAGACCCCAATGATGAGGCGGTCCTTTGAAATACTTCTTCGTGGGACATGTGATACTTGGAGTATCGACCTGTAGCTCGTGGAGCGGACCCTCCCGGAGACGAGCATACAGAGTACGGAGACCCTGTAGCTGGCTGTGACCGATGACTGCTTTTCTGATTTGATTCGGAGTGACTAGCATATCCCAGTGGGGAGCACTACATTGCAAGGTGGCAAACCCATGGTGGAGGAGCACTACTATGTGAGGTGGAAGACCCATGGTACTCGACATTAGGAGTACCTATGTAGGCTATGAGGGGGAGCACTACTGTGTGAGGTGGCAGACCCATGGCGGAGGAGCACTACTGTGTGAGGTAGCAGACCCGTTGTACTCAATAGGACGAGTACCTCATTAGTCTTAGGTTTGTGAGTAGTACCTCAGAGTCGTGATAGGACCATTGTACACTCCAGAGATGGGACTCTTCACCAGTTACAGTTTTCATAATGAAAATCCCGGTTTGAGCTGAGTCTATGACCTTTGTGTTTACCTCATGATTGAGATGGGTCACTTGGTAACTTAGGTATATGTATGGGCATATAACTGGGTATTGGTTATCCGTTGATTTCATAATCTTTGTGTTTCCTCATGATTGAGATGAGTTACTTGAAAACATGGGTATATGTATGGGCATATACCTAGGTAGAGGTTATCTGTTGAGATCTTATTTGTGGTTATCCTTGTTAGATTTAGTGAGACCTTGAGGGACATGGGGTCCCTACTGAGTATCATTATAATAACCCCTACATGGGCTATGCCCGCACCTCATTGTGTTGGTTGTAGATGACGGGTAACGCAGACCGAGGCCGAGTGTTCGAGGACTGGACGGTACCCGGAGGTGGACGTCATGACGAGACAATATCTGGTGGTGGACTTCACGATGAGACGACACTCGGAGGAGGTTGATGGGCGAGATCATTATGGAGGCTATTTGTACCTACCCTTCAGGTAGGATCTATGGTGGACGATCTAGGAGCTGCACTATCTGTACCTACCCATTAAGTAGGATCCTTGGTGGACGATCCATGAGCTTCTTATCACCTTCCGGCTGTTTTATCTTTTTCCTCGTACTTTACAGTTGGGCTTGTATTTCCGGCCCCTTTACTTTCAGCACATCTTGTTTCAGTTTTACTTAGTGTTTTATTTCCGCTTGTACTCTGTGGTGTTTTGTTTACTTTTATAAGGCAATTCCTTCCCATTTATCCGGATTTATGCCTTTGGTCTAGTCGCCAGCCCCTGGCCTATGGAAGGCGGGCTTGGGGTAGTCACGACATGGGCTCCGAGGACGGGTCATGACAAATTGGTATCAGAGGAGTCGGTTCTACCGCAGAACTTATAACTATGATATTCCCTTTCTGTGAAGAAATAGTGTTAAGGGTACCAAGTGTGGTTTTGAGTTCAGGGAGTCCAGTGTTGGTGCTGCGGCCGACGTATCCATACACCAGGTCCCTGACTTCTGATTTCTGACTTTGTGCATGAAAACAATGATTGTGTGTGTATTTCCAAAAGTTTTAAAGTCAGCTCAAACCCTGTCAGCTCACCAGGTATAAATTGTTTGACTGTGTCACATCTGTTGAGGATGTCTCCATGGAGACAGTCAGTTGGAGTTCTGAGATAGTACACGATGACGGCCCACCGAGCGACGAGGCTCCGGTGCCAGGCCCTTTTTACTATGTTGGCACCCTCATGTGGGGTAACAGTAGCACCACCACCTGTTGGGCAGCAGATCCCACCAGCCATACTAGTGAACGGTGCACGCCGACAAAGCGCGTTGTGTGAGTTCCAACTGTAGAGGCCTCCGATGTTATGAGGCGAGGCAGATTCCCAGACAGCAGAGCACTGGCTGGAGGCAATTGCTAGAGTTTTTCGCCTATCTGAGACACTAGTAGAGTGGATAGTCAACATTGCCACTAGTGTTTACTAGTGAATTACCAAGAGGATGGTCTACATAGTGATGAGGCTTTGGTACGTGGACCGATGCATGAAATAGTGCCTTAGGGTAGTGTGTCAGCCATACATCACTACCTGTTGGTCAGCACTTACAACCGGCGGTACCATTAGGTGATTCATGTAGGCTTACTGCCTTATACGTGTTGAAACATCAGATACCCTCATGTTCCGAGGAGAACCTGACTCATAGCCGGCTGAGGACTGGCTTGAGGATCTAGCAGAGATTTTTCTAGATCTTATACAGCTTCTTCCGAATGACGTGTCGATAGCTGAGAATTCATCGAGGTGTACCAAACATTCCGGGTACTCAATGAATACGATTCGATCAGTTCTATAGAGCTCGGCCCTCTGAGCGTGGTGTGTTTAAGGATATTTGAGCCATCACTTTTTTCCCTCTATTCATTCCTACTCACGTTAGGGTGCTAGAGAGAACCTTGAGTTTGAATGTTCTTTGGTTGAACGAATATAGCAAGATAATGTTAGAAGTTGGAACACAGTGAGCTGGTGCCAGTCTCAGAGACTAGGTCGTGTAAATATTCCAAGAATAGGAAATGTTAAGGAAAGATAAATCTGAAGAGCAGCAGATGTGGAGGCAGATCTAGGAGAGCAACATGGGGTGGTGTACATTTCAACATGTTATAACTAGCCGCCTTTTTAGTCCCCTCCAAGCTCCGGGAGCTGGAGGGAAGGGGAAAAGAGTAGCTGCATGCGGTCAAGGAGTGCGACTGAAAGGGCTCTAAGAATGATTTGAAGTGCGGAATTTGTCTTCTACTAGCTTCTGTAGCCATAGACATCAATGCGAATCATCCCATCCTTCCGTGAATCTAGTCCCAGACCTAGAGTTTCCGGTTAAGCCGTTGACTTGACCCTCACGTCTGGAGATAACTTTGGGAGGAGACTCGATAGTCACACTTACGCCGACAGTGTGATCTGACCCTTGAGGCGAGAGTCTCGGTTGGGACCTCTTGGTGGCAGTGTCGAGGCCTTACGATGTTAGTTTGAGTATGGATTGGGTAATCACTGTTCATACTCAGATTGACGGTATTAGGCAAACGTCGGGATGGGTTTTCCTTGGTCAGCGAAAAGGAAACCCCATGCATCACATGTTAAACTCGTGCATGGGAGGGTGTAGCCGATCATTCTTGGGTTGGACAACCTTACCCTCATGGCAGTAGGAGTTTGAGTTTCAGTTCTAATCAGGAAATGGAGACCTCTAGAGTTTGAGGATGACGACCACGTTCCTATACGGGTCTCACCTCGACGAGGTTTACGAAGATGTAGCCGAGGCAACGAGATATCTACGAGGTTCAACGGACGTTTCTAGGTGCCCAGTAGGGTAGGCGAGGTGGTTTACTGGTTCACCTTTCCACCTTAGTTGCACCGGGTGCATGAAATCTTCCACGTACCTCGGCTGAGGAGATACGTACTTGATCCTTCACACATCATCGACCTCAGGGAGTTAGACGTCGGTGATAGGGCGACATGCACAGAGGATCCAAAAGAGATTGAGGATCAATATGAGCAGGTATTACGAGGAAGGTCGATTCCTCTGGTGCATTTTCTTAGGCAGCACAGGAACCTCAAGGTGAGCACATGGGAGCGAAAGGCTCATATGCGTGGTCAATACCACTTTAGTATCCCTAGTTTTTGTTAAAGCTTTACGGGGACGTAAAGCCCTGAGGTGGGAGTAATGTAAAGACCCGGAAATTTCAAGGAATTTTTTTTCATAATTTCTTTGGGATTTTAAAAGAACGCAGTTTCAGAGGGCACCTGATTCCAAGGCCCGGGGTTCCTGAAATCAATTTCTGATGTTTTGTTAAGCTTAAATGAACACGCGTAAGAAGTTTTACTGGAAAAGTGTAATAACTCTTAAACGGTTACTCGGATCAGAAATATGAGGGCACCATTGCGCTCAGGATGGCGGTTTTACCCTAGGTGCGACTTAAGTTTAGTCGGCGTGGGCATCCTGTGAGAAATTCCAAAAATGCCTTAACCGTAAATAAAATAATTATATAAATAATTTTATTTTTAAAATGCTTATAACTCACAAATGATAGCTCGGATTAAAAATCCGAGACAACTGTGGAAATCATGAGGGAATGGTTTATTTAGGTAAATACTAACTTTGGCCAGCGCGGGCCACCAGAAAAAGTTAGTTTTTAGACGCAAATAAAATAACTAAATGACAATTATATTATTATAAAATTTGTATCTTTTAAATTGTAACTCGGATTGAAAATCCGAGAGTACCTTTGGTTTCATTGGGGCATGTTTCGCTTAAGCAGAGCCTAAAATTGATCGACGCGGGTCGAGGGTGACTGATAATAAATTTCCGAACATTTTTTTCGGGTACGTTCAGCAAACGTACGTGTGGGTTTTTATATCTTTTGAACCGGTGCTCAGAATTGAAATCTGAGGGCACCGATGAAACCGCATTGCCAGTAATTGCATAGGAACATATTTTCTAAATGTGTGTTTGCTTGGGAGTTGGTGTAAAAAAAAAGTGGGGAATAAAAATATAATTGTTTTATTTTTATTTCTTCACTAAGCGGTTTAAGTGAAAATTAAGTTGTGTCTCAACTTAATTTATCTTCTCTAACTGTTAGATCCTAGGTGTGGGAGTTGGAGTGGGACCAACCCGTTATTAACTTCCCATGAGAGGATTAAGGGTGAGGTGGGTCTCACATGATCCCCCACCTTTTCAAATTCCCAAACCCCTCTAAACATTAATTGATTGACACCTCACCTCCCACATTAATTCATGCCACCTAAACACTAATTAATATGACAACTTAAGATCATTTAATTATTTATGTTAGGTTTTGAATTTTGGATTTTTGAAATGGATGGCTTAAGTAATAAAATAAGAGGTGTCTTATTTTATCTAGATTTTATCTTGTGGTGTTGAGTTTTTGGGAGAGTTCTAGTTTTTGAAGAGTTTTATCCTTCCACGAAGAACTCCATCCTCATTGTTGAAGAACGCGAAGAAGGCCAGTGCTATCCTTGGCTTCCTTTTTCTCGACGATGGAAGAAGCGATGCCGTCATACCGCGACAACGTCTATGGAACAAAGAAACTTCACCCCGCGACGCCGCATTCTACAACGCTGTAAGAACTTCATCTCGTTATCAAGGTAGTGGAATATTGGTATGATTCTTTTTATTTAATAGGTTGAAGGGAATTATTTTGAGAGTGATATCTTTTTCCATGGATGTTCCCTTTTGAAAACAATGAATGCAGATCAACTCAATATTAAGTTGATATACGAAGAATATGTTTGCGGGTTGGGATTTCTTGTTTGTAGGGAAAACTGTAGGGTTTTTTATATATGATTGAATTCGTTTTATTGATTCTTCATATCATAAATTCACGATGATGATGACCAAATGAACATTGACATTGTCCTTCACATAAACCATTCTTCTTTTTCTTTTTATTCTTCACATTTTATTTGTGCGTTCTTCAATGTCCAAATATTTATTGACGCTAGAAACTCAATGTTTCCCTAAGGGCGACATACGGACATGAAGATCTCGACCCGAGGATCAAGGATATGCGTTCGTATCTTTTTTTCGAGTTAAATTGAAGTCGAAAAGGAGTGTGGAAGGATCCGGAGGAGCAGTTGGCGGACAACCAAAGGTGGTGTCCATGTGTAAAGAAGAGGAGGTGCTAGTTTGGGTGGTGCGTGGATTTTGGGTGTGTTAAGTTAAGAATTAAATTAAATTAAAAATAATAATAATATAATAATTTTATTTTTATTTTCATTGGGAAAACCGTATTTTGAAGGTATCTTCTTAGTGCGACCTTAGTTTCATGAACCATTAGTGTCAGTGCGACCCTAACGTCGAGACAGAATTTATGAGTCCAATATTGGATGTCCTTTTTGGTTTTTTGGATCGGGTACCCGAAACGCTCGTATATAATAGATTTAATATTATTATTAAATCTTTGACCCACCTTAACTCATGCGTGCGCCGTATGATTGACTCGCCGTCACCGGTGATGTGACTCTGTCTTTAAGACGATTGATTCAAGTCTAATGTTGGTTATTAAATTCTGGTTCGTGGCTTGGCCCCACGAAACACCGAATAATAATATTATTATTATTATTATAGGATCTTGTATCTTACATATCTCTCCCATATGGTGTCGGAATGACGAACCGTTTGCGACGTTGCGACCCTGGAATTAAGACGGATGTTTCAAAACCAATTTTGGATATTTATGTCGAGGTTGTGGTGCGGGCCCCATGAGGCCCGGTTCGTGTATGATGCAATGAAATGCACCTTTTTTACCGGCTATCCGTTTTGGACCAATGGGTATTCCATCTCGTGTGTTATTCCGTATGGATCGCAATAGTGTGACTGGTTTGGTTAACCAGTGTCATTTGAAGTACGTATGGGTTGGATCGAACATGAATCCAACCGGGCGCTCAGAGAGAAAATGCTTATAACATGAGCTCCAAATGTCCGATTGACGTGACTTCGACTATGTTGGATTACTCTTGTTGAGATGGTTCATTTGGTATACATCACATGAGGTTTGGACGCAGTTGGAATATGGATAGGTTGGATTGTACCCGAAATCCAATTGGGCCCCTGGAACAGAAAAGTTGATAACTTTCAGACTGGATGCCCGTTTGAAGAAACGTTAGTGGCGTTTGTGATAACGTTGAGAAATGGTCCCTATGAGTTTACCCTATGAGAGTTCGGGGTACAGTTGAGATACGGCCAGGTTGGTTCGCACACAAAACCAATCGGGCCCCTGGGATGAAAAGGTTAATAACTCACAGACCGGGCGTCCGATTGACGCGCCGTCTGTTGCGTTGAGACCCCTATGAAGAGGCGGTACTTTAAGATACTTCTTCGTGAGACTTGTGATACATGGAGTATCGACCTATAGCTCATGTAGCAGACCCTCCCGGAGATGGGCATACAGTGTACGAAGACAGTGTAGCTGGCTGTGACCGATGACTACTTGTCTAATTCGATTCGGAGTGACTAGCATAGCCCAGTGGGGAGCACGAATTTGTGAGGTGGTAGACCCATGGCGGAAGAGCACTACTGTGTGTGGTGGCAGACCTGCGGTACTCGACAGGAGGAGTATCTCTGTAGGCTCTGAGGGGGATCACTACTGTGTGAGGTGGCAGACCCATGGCGGAGGAGCACTACTGTGTGAGGTGGAAGTCCTACGGTACTCGACAGGAGGAGTACCTCAACAGTCTTAGGTTAGTGAGAAGTTCCTCGGAGTCGTGACATGACCATTGTACACTCCAGATATGAGACTCTTCAGCAGTTACGATTTCGATAATGAAAATCCCGGTTTGAGCAGAGTCTATGACCTTTGTGATTACCTCATGGTTGAGATGAGTAACTTGATAACTTAGGTATGTGTATGGGCATATACCTGGGTAGTGGTAATCCGTTGATTTCATAATCTTTGTGTTTCCTCATGATTGAGATGGGTTCCTTGATAACTTGGGTATATGTATCAGCATATACCTAGGTAGAGGTTATCTGTTGAGATCTTCATTGTGGTTAACCTTGTTGGATTTAGTGAGACCTTGAGGGTCTCGGGGTCCCTAATGAGTAACGTTATAATCACCCCTGCACGGGATATTCCCGCACCTCGTTGTGTTGGTTGCAGACGACGGGCAGCGCAGACAGAGGCTGAGTGTTCGAGGACTGGATGGTACCCGGAGGTGGACCTCACGACGATACAATATCTGGTGGTGGAATTCACGACAAGACGAAACTCAGAGGAGGTTGATGGGCGAGAGCATTGTGGAGGCTATCTTTACCTACCCTTCATGTACGATCTATGGTGGACGATCCCGGAGCTGCGCTATCTGTACCTACCCTTCAGGTAGGATCCTTGGTGGAAGATCCATGAGCTACTTGTCACCTTCCGGCTGTTTCATCTTTTTCCTTGTACTTTTCAGTTGGGCTTGTATTTCAGTCCCCTTTACATTCAGCACAACTTGTTTCAGTTTTACTTAGTGTTTTACATCCACTTTTACTCTGTGGTGTTTTTTTTACATTTATAAGGCAATTCCTTCCCAGTTATCGGGATTTATGCCATTGGTAGTAGTCGCTAGCCCCTGGCCTATGGAAGGCGGGCTTGGAGTAGTCAGGCACGGGCCCCGAGGATGGGTCATGACAATCTATGTTATTATTGAATGATTATTATGAATACCATTTTATTATATGGATTTTTATATGTTGAATGATTTATGTTCATGTTGAACAAATATGTATTGTTTTAATTATGTGAGGGGTGACAAATATTTCCCATTCCAATGAATTGGTTAAATATTTATAACTAATGATATAAAAATGGATGGAATGAGGAGTGAAATTGGTTTAATAAAGGATATTATCTACTAGTATGGTCTTGGGAGTGAACCTTGACTACTAAAATAGTGATGAGAGTGAACCATGACTACCATGATAGTATGGTTACTGAACTAGTAATTCTAAGATATTCATGGAATGTATTCCTTCACTTCAATGGAAATTAATTTATATGCTTATGTGCCTACCACAAATTCAATGTTTATTACTATGTTATGATTTCATGGATTATATTATTTATTTCTTCATAATTCATGTAATATGAACATTCCATATTTGTAACATGATTCATGTTTATGATCATTGATATTCAGGGTATGATCATATATCCATGATTCTGTTATAATAACCTTATGTTTAGGATTATGTTTACATGCCTCCCTTGTTTGACCATACTAAGAATATTTTTTCACCACTTTTTATATTTCCTTCCCGTAGTTTATGAAGATGTGTATTTTGTTTGATGTGTCTAAGAAGGGTGCTAGTCGAGAAGAACCTAGTGGGAGATAATGAAGATCATTTATTTATTATTGGTTATGTTTCCATGTTTCCAAAGGTATTATACTATTATGGTCTTTAAGAATCTGTTTATGTAAAATATTAGTTGTTATGAGAAGGTAATGTAAGGTTAATATATGAAAATTTTGGTTTGATATAGTATTTTTTTGGATCTTATCATTGACATGTTATGACAAATTAATATCATTAATATAGTTGGAAGGAAATTTCTATATTCATTAGGTGGACGTGTAGTGTGATATGTATCTAAATTTATATAGTTTTATAGAAATTACCCATATCTATGTAACCAAAATATAGATGAAGACATTGGACACTATTCTTGGGATTTTTGAGACCTCTACTAGGATTTAATACGTAAGGGACTGTTTATGTATAGACATATTTATTTTATGAGAGTGATTATGGTGGTATTTGCGTAGCTTAATAATGATGTAAACTATAACGACTGAGGTTTTGCATACAAGGATATTACATATTTTTATATGAATATTCATTACATTACATAAACACACCACTAGGGAACATAATAGTTTTGTTATTTTGGAAACATACAACCCAATCTTCTTAATGAATGAAATAGATTCAATATAACCCATAAAGATCTTCCCATTATTACTCCTACTGAAAAAAATTAATTTATAACCCAGGGAAAGGAAATATAAGAATGAGTGAGCTCAAATTCTCACTGAGGGTAACTAATGGAGATAAGTAAGCAAAACATGATCATAAGTGTATAGGAACATGAGTACAAAACTTTAAAACCATACCCTTCATATCAAATATCATAATCATGAATCATCGAATTAAGATGGGTAGTTCATAAGAGATGAATCATAATGGAATCAAAGAACACAATCCGTGGGAGAAATAAAAATTTCATAATACATAATATTGTGGAATACTCATAATAATATAAAATCATTACCATAGTATTCATGGATCATTTCTGAGGCTCTCATAGTGGAATGATTTCACTATACAAACAAACCTAGTTGTAAAGGTTTACACTGAATTCCATTATAGTTGAAAATTACCCTTAATGAACTATGTTCACAAACTTTTCAATTATTTTATATCTCATGAGATATAAATTTTTACCTAATGCATTAGAGGTATATATATGTCCCACACATTACATAATGAAAACAATAAATTTGTTTCCACAATATCATAAAAATGTTTCATATAATAACCCATGATATTTAATGGG
Source organism: Viscum album (assembly GCA_963277665.1). Lineage (NCBI taxonomy): Eukaryota > Viridiplantae > Streptophyta > Magnoliopsida > Santalales > Viscaceae > Viscum > Viscum album. Next base: position 173,558,425 of record OY728143.1, on the reverse strand, counting down.
TTTTATAAACATTTCATCCAATAATAATATTTTAGAAGTTACATGTTTCATAATATTTTAATCATTTTATAAAAGCATAAATATTTGAAAATGAAGAGAGATTAATAATAATGTTATAATGATATAACCAATGGAAGAGAATCAGGTTTCACTAACATTTATTCATCATAAAAAAAACATTTCAAAGGAAAAATAATAATGGTACCCTGGGATCATATCCCTAGTAATTAATAAGTAACAAAAAATGATTTCTCCTTAGATAGGGAATTATATTGAAATATTACATGGAACATTTCGTGAAGAATATGAACATTTTTTGAAAATCACTTTTTAAAACAGAAAATATTTTCAAAGTCCTTTTATTTGAAAAAAACATTAACACATATAAAGGACACCTTAAAAATCATTTAAAACATTTCATGATGAAAATAGCATTTCCAATTTGAAAAAACATTAAAACAGAAAACATTTTAAAAATCCTTCTCACTTTAGAATACATAATTTTAGAATAAAAATTTTTCCCAAATATTAGTGAAAACATTTCTCTGAAAATAAATTTGAAAAGTTTTAAGTGGATCATGGCATCATTGAATAGTCATGATATCGAGTAATGATATTCTTGTCGTGCATGTTAAGAACAAAGATTCTTTTTTTATTTTTGATAAAAGGAAAATTGGAATTATTTAGAAAATTACATGAAGATTACTTTCAACATGCATTGTAAAAATATGATCATGGGAAAAGATATCATAAATATATCATTGTAAATATGTTGAAAATATTTTTGAAAATCACATGAGCCATAGATCAGTTGGTGAGGACTCAGTGTATAAATACAAGAGACCTAAGATCAAATTCATGTCGAGTCATATTTCTAACATTCTCTAGAATTATTATAGCATGTACTATTAATAATGTAGGATCCAGAACTATTCATCTGTTTGGGTCTTCGGGACACCAGTTTGGTTCTTGAGTCCATCAAGGCCTCTAGGACACCAAATTACTTTGGGAAAGTAATAATTTTAGTCCCAATTAAGGCCTTTAAGTCACCTCAACACCTTCATAACACCACAAGTTATTCAATCCACTTTAAAATGTAGATTAAAAAAGAGAGAGTACAAAAAACAATGCTCCAGATGAGGATTCAAAGCAGGAACATTCACTAGAGAATATCTAACCAGACTTTGAAGATTGAGAGGGTATGGAATTCATATTGGTACCAAACTTGTGCAAATATCCCCAATATAGCTTCTGAATCATCAATGCAATGTTGGAGAGCTAACATCACATCATATTTTTTTGAAGGGACAATTCCACGTTGTCATGTTTGGTATTATTTACCCTAAGACCTATGATTCAGGTAATGTGTCACATAAGACATAGTACCTTTTAAGGGTTCCACCTCATTCATTTAAAGGGGTATTATCATAAATAAAAATAAAAATAAGGTATTTTTTTATTCCGGATGAATACATTTTTAGAAAACATGATTTTGGAATAAAAGGGTTTTTGACCGAAAAGAATATTTTTTTAAAAATATTTTCGAACTCTTGACTACATAAAGAGAGTAAAATAATGGGAAACAATTTACTCCCCTGAAATAAATTATGGATAATAAAATTAATGAGTTTCCTGAGATACTTATTATAATATTTGATAACGGGAAAAATAGTCATAAATTTTCCCGATAAACGATGAGATTGTTACATAAAATCTTTATCATTTTGGTAAAATTGAAACATAATCTGCATGAAATAATACCATTAAAATAAAATCAACGTATCACGTGGATAATAAATTATGGTTATTACTTGTCAAAAGGTATGCATATACACCATGTATAAGAACATATGTTCATAACATGACATAAGTTTCGAAGGATCCTAATTGACCCAAATTCCCTTACCGCTTTAGTAATCTTTTGAATATTATTCCCCAATAATGCATAATATCAAATGAAACATTAAATATCATGAAACTAATGTTTTTAATGGTATAAAATTTCAAAGGGTAAGTATATACCCCAGAAAAAAGAAATGAGAGTTGATTCTATATATGTCTCCTTGAAATAAAATAGAGATTAGAAATCCCTTACCATAAGTATCAACTTCCTTCGCACTCATTTAATCCTACTGTATAATAAATACATTTATATTATACATATATTAAATAAAAAAATTATATATCTCATACCATATATTATGTACTTATGTCCTTTTAATACATGTTTATTAACAATTACATGTTACTGTCAGGTTTTTGGTAATAACTTTGTGTTTCATATATGTATTGATTTTTTATTTTTAGTGTTCTTAATTCAATAATTGTTAAATAGACTCCATAATAATAATAAAATAATTATCAAATTTATAAATAAATAATAAATTTAATATGATTCAACAAATATGATTTTGAGAAATGAAGTGTGTTATTATCATCGAGACGGTCGACCGTACCAACACATGATTAACATTTCCTTTTTTTAACTATCATTATAGAAAATAGATAAGTAATATATTATGTTTTTAGAATGATAACAACATAATAACGATATATTATTTCATTAAATAAACTTATACATATCATATATGTGGTGTGGTGTTGAAAAGAGAGAGTTTCACAACTTCGGGAAGGTGGTAGTCCAGACATTCCCAAACGACATTATCATATTTCAGTGAGTGAAAATGTAAGAAAAATAGGATATATTCTATTTTAAGAATGATAAATAATTAATTAATATCATATTTATTTCATTTAAATAATATATACATAAATTTATTAAATTTATTCTTATTATCTTCCATGTAATGTTTTAGTGAAATTAATCACATCACTTCGCGAGGTGGCAGTCAGTCGTACACTTACATGATGTTATCGAATCCCTATCAAATAGATATTAAAAATTTATATATTATATAATGAATAAAAAACATTATTATTATTATATAAATATCATATATATAATTTATATCCACCAACATAACCAACCATGATAGGTGGAAATGGAAACACGAATGACATCGGTTCGCGAAGTGGTAACTGTCTGTACGCAGAAACGATGATTTATTAACCCATTTAATATAATTGTAGATGGATTTATTACTATAAATAAACATAAAAAAATTTCAATTTATTTATGATACTGAGTTTCTTATAGAATAATTTTTTAATAATAATTTAAATAAGTTTGGGAATAAATATAATAAAAATGCTCGTTGGAAAACATTACCATTTCTTCAGGTAGCCTCCATAGGTTTACACCAAAAACATTAATAGTTTTTCCTTATTCCAAAAATAAATGTTTTATGATGAAAGTATGAAATTTTGGAATTTATTTTTTCATGTATTGGGTGATCCAAAAATGATTTCAGTTTTTAATAAGAGTGTAGATGGGTGTCCATTTTTAAGCGAGGTGAGTGGGACACTTGTAATTTTATGAAAAGATAAAGGTGTAACAAGGTTTTTCTCATGAAACAAGGTTCCAAAATAGAGTATTATCACGATTTGGAAATTATATTTTCTACATATATCAATTAAATATAATAAATTGATGTTTTAGGCCATTTTATCCCTTATTTTTTTAGTTTGACACACATAAAACTCATTTACCATAACCATGATAATTAATTTTTTTTCATCACTTTATATTTTGGAAAAAACATAACATAAAATTATTATAAAATATAAATTATTTGTATTCTAAATATTTATAACATTTTACAAATTCAATTCACATAATTGGAAAATATTTATACCATTTTGGTCCTTTGGAGTTGGACTTGTCTCTTTGAGTTTCTCACTACTTTTACAACCATTTTTTATTGTCCTTCTTACAATTATGGTATATAATCATTATATTTGCATTGTCTATATCACATTCTATATATATATATATTCCATTTTTTATTTAGTTTTGGAAAAATCATGCCCTATTGTTTTTTGTTTGATGTAGTGTGCTTTTCATCAGCCCATGGGGATCAAAAACACTATTTGAGTATGTGACATATCGGGTCAGGTGCCATGTTTGAGGGTAAATCGAGTATGTTCGATGTGGGATTTCCATTACCTTACACAATAAGGTCCCATCATCCATACTAGAATATTGAATGGACACTATATTTGGTACCATTTGTAGTTGTCCAGTCCATCCCACGATCAAAATATTTTCTTCTTTAGGCCTAGGACTCACAATTTTCATTCCCAGGGCCCTGTAACTATGGAATTATAATGAAAAAGTACTTTTTATGGGATAGGTAACTTAACCAACTTTTAAATTTTGTGCTTAATTCTGCTCTTCATTTGATGTGATATTTACATAATCCTACCACTAAGAAGGGCCCAACGTCATCACTGGGACATCAAATAGAACCTAGATTTGATACAATTTGTAATGGCTCATACTAGCCCAAGATCATGATATTGTATAATTTATTCCTATCCCATATGGTTTTTCTTTATCTGCAATCTAGACCTCAGAATACCTTAAGAAAAGACCTCACGATAAGAGAGTTATCCACACTACCTTATAAAGGTGTGATTTAGGCTCTTAATCATTCGATGTGGGATTTCCATAATCGTCTCCCCTAAAAGGGCCCATCATCTTCATTGGATCTTCGAATGGACACTATCTCTATTGACATATATAATGGCCAAGTCCATCTATGATCATGATGTTTTATTCTTTAGTCATATCCCACACAGTTTTTCTTTTCCTTTTGAATGCTTGAAAGCCAGATCCCAAGTAAAGATAAATCATGTTCGCAGATCCCAAAACAGATAATATCATGATTGTGGGTTGGACTGGGCCAATACAAAAATTATATTTCTATGTAAACATTGAATTCTTCCTTATATTCTTGTTTTTCAATCAGAAGTTCCCTAATATATTTAGGTTTGGGACTCAAAATATCAACATGATTACTAGAATGGACATATTATATATCCATACCAACTTATTTATATTATCTATATACATTTAGTTCATGAATTCTTCTCTGGTATAGTATTTATTCTATTATGGTTCAACAAAAATTGGACTAGATTCTATTGATACTAATTTTTATTCATATTCCCTAAAATTATAAACATTTTTCAAATAAATAGTCATAGAGTTATTACATAGAGAGGATTCCTTCTAGGTGGATTCATTTACAAATATGACAGATGTACTAGCTATCTATCCTTTATCAAATAGAGATTTTAATATAGTTTTGAATGAGGTTAGAGAATTACATTCCATTGAATTATTTTTACCTTTTCTAGTTGCAACTTCATGTTGACTTAATCTCATTGAAAAGTCAAAAGATTATACTAAGGATTCTAGGATGAAAATAGGGGAAACATGATTCATGACTTCTCACAATTTATTGAAAACTCTGTTTTCTTATATTCAATATTTTTAATCACTTTTTCTTATTTCAAATCATTCACCTATGACTATCATGGTCTAAAAGATTACATTCAAGTCTCCTTTTCTACTAATGTAAAACTGATTTCATCTACATTTTGAGGACATATACCACCATACATATATGAAAGTATCTCAAAATTATCAATTATTTTTTAAAGATATTCCGTTTTCATTGTAAGATAAATAGACATTGGGAGTTTCAAAACTTTTTACTAGTTTATATTCTCATCATTCTCAAAATTCATCCTTGACTTATTTTTAATGTATAGAGGTTTGTCTACTATTATTAATTAAATGAGTTTATTCTATTAACCAACACAGATAAATTCCATCCTGAATATGGTCTCATAGTTAAAATATATTTCTTTTTCTATTTCTATGGTTCCAAAATCGAAGAAACCATCCATAAAAAAATTCCTTGCAATCATCAGATTCAAAAACATCAAGTAGGATATGATCTTTAAATTGAACAAACTAAAATAGACATATTCTATTTATCCTTAAATGAACATCACAAGTTTGAGCTTTTTCATTCCACTGATTAAATCCAAATGTTACATGATTTAACTTTTATAGTATCCTTATCAACATTTCTCTATAATAATTATTCTTTCACCCATTGATAGATGATTCCAACTTCTAAATAAATGTGATATGTCATGTGAAGAATTTCAATAATCAGGAATATGCTTTCCTCAACCCAATCCTTATTGAAGGATCCAAAATATTTTGTATGTTTGTGTATAATTAAAATTGAGTCAACATTTAATTTTATTCTAATGACACATTATACAAACCGTAGTGTTATAAAATACTTGTGGACCTTAATATTAGACTTACATTTTTTCAAAAATTATAAATACAAAAAAACAGTGGAATAAAACTGTGGGATTATATGAGGATATGAAAGTTAATTATTCTCAGATAGATGGATTGTTGATTCTCAACCATAAAATTTGCAGAATCACATTAATATTGGAATCATTTTGATAATACCAAGTCATGTTGATCATCCTTTCTCAGAAAAGTTTCGTTAAATAAATTTATATATAAATTTATTAAGCTCTTTAGGAAATAAAGGATAATAATACCAAAATTTAAACATATATTGAGATAAAACATCACTCTATGAGTTAATATCATAAAATGAAGGGGTCGACATTTCATTATATATTATTTCTTCCATGATATAGATATTAACCCATTTATGAGTCTAGATTGACTCATTCTAAAATTCTTTAATGGAAAATATCATTAAAATATTATGTTTTGAATTAATTAGGAATGAAATTTATTGATTTTTGAGAGTCAATAATTCACTACATTATATCCAAATATACTAGAAGTTATAACTATATTAAAATTAAAATGAAAAACTAATGTTTAAAACAATTAACACATTAATGAGAATGATTTAGACTTTTGGAAGTTATCTTCCATCTTGATGGCCTAATATTCTCTCATAGAATATAGATCTACAATTCAATTTTGGGAATTATTAATATATTCCATTAAATATTACATTTCATAATAAAATATGTATATGAATGATAAATAAATGAAACATACTTCCACATAAACACATAGTGAAATTTTAATAACAAATTATCAAAAATAATAATAGAATAAAAAATTATGCAATGATACATGATATTAGATATAACAATTTAATTATCATTACATAGAGACATAAATATATAATTTATTAGGTTTGGGGAATCAAAACAACTTTAATGAAATGGTATGAGTAAATAAATTCTTTGACACATGGATTATTTCAATTCAACAGTACTAATTTGTATTAAGATAATTGGAAATATATTCTTTTTGTTTTCTAAATGATTTATGCTTATTAAAAGTACATTATTTCCTCTAGTGAATCCCTCATTTAATATTTGTGACAAAATTCATTATAATATTACATAAAGTAGTTACTCTGATAATGAATTCTTTTAACAGGTTCTTGACATAGTCTGAAAGTTTTCCCTATAGTTCTTAGATATTTATAGAGTTTCTCAATGATTTCTCACCAGTTGATAAGTTCAAAAGTATATTTTTCAATATTTAACTATTGTTGTATCATAATTTCCCCATTCTTATCTTTTAATAATGACAAATATTTTTATTTATTATTAGATTTTATTTTTCTAATTTTTATTTAATATTTTTTTCAACATAAAAATAATGTTGGAATTATAATTATTCAACATATATAATTTTGTTGTTAATTTAACTTGCATAGAATTATTTTTCTCCACATTAAATTTTATTCTAGTGTTTCTTTTGAATAAAATTTGACAAGAGTATTCAGTTCCCATAATATATTATTTAATATATTCTTTAGTTTAATGAAAGTTTTCTACCTCATCACCAGATTCTAATTCAATGCGTGATGTAAATAAATAATATCATCTTAGAGGAAAATTGATCAGAGAATCGTTCAAAAAATTTCCTATAAGGTAATGTTCTCTTATATATAACATATTTATTCTATTACTATGGTCACTATTATCTGATGAAATGTTAAAATATTGATATTCATAAGCAATCTATATGTCATCCATTTCACATTATTGTTTTCCTTTATTTCCATTTTATATATAATTTTTATTTTTTTCTTTTTTCTTCAATCTTGTACACTATGGTCTAATTTGACATGTTTTCTCCATTCATAATAGCTAACTTCTAAAGATTTATTCTTTTTAAATGATTTCCCATTTTTCCATCATTTATTTATACTAGTTTATATAAAAATTACATCCCCAATCATTCTTCTATAAAATTATAACTATTTACCTTCAGTAAGATCTATATAAATATTATTTACATACTTATGATAATTTCTAGTAGATATACATGTCATTGAGTTTTTAAACGCTAAATAATAACGGTCTGAAACTTAAATTAAATAAAATGTTTTTTTTCTTGTTATATTTCATGGAATCTCTCTTAAGTAGACTTGTGTTTTTTTATCATGATTCTAGTTAAATCCTCAAGAATAAACTTCATGATATACATAACATCATATATCACTACTTTTTAGACTATCATTCCACCATTAGAATATAAATATTTTTATCAAGAAGTTGACAATATATATTTTATTTTCTTAATATGATTAAAAACTATTATTAATTTTCAGGAAACATTAATGCATGTTAAAAATGTACTCACCAGGTAGAAAATTAAGAGGTTGATAGTTAGCTCTTATCATAGAACTTTTAGCCTTTATTACATTAATGGTTCCAAAATATGTAACCTCATGATTCTTCTAAATTCTATATGTTTTCCAATATTATGTAACCTGACATTAAATGTTCCGTTAGATCGAACATGGTACGGTATTCTTGACTCAAAAGTTAATTTTAAAGTCAGCATATTCATCCCCAGTAAATCCAATATCTCATTTGTTTAGAGTTTATAATTTTTACTCAATATGATATAATTCTCTACTCAATGGATAATTAAAAAATATCTCTATAATCTCACAAATAATTATAGTTCTCAATAACAAATATTGATAGATTTTTTGGATTTATATTATAAATAGATCCAACTAGTATTCATTCCATATCTAAAGAAAAATATATTTCCCCTATTATACATTGGTTTAAATAATATTTTAAAAGTTCAAATGAAAAATAAAAATAATTTATGACACAAAATTTTAGAAACCATTTATTGATGTAGATAGATTTAGTATAAAATAAAAACAGTTTCCCTTGTCATGTAAAATAAGAAACATTAAGATGGGTGAATTTTTGTCAAAACATTATTTTTAAATTTTTTCCACATGAAGTTTTCAGTTGATCAAATAATAAAATAGTCATCTATTCATAAACATATCGATGTAAATAATTGTTTAAAAGACATAAATGAAACAAAAATAAATTATATATATAAAAATTTACATTTTTTACAAATAAAATAATATATTAGAATGTAAATTAATAAGTCAGTGAAGAAAAAATGTTCATAATTCAAGATAAAAATCTACAAAACACTAAAATATATTGTTATTAAACTGATTCTAATAAATGGAACCCTTAACATTTATCTAATTATGTGGGGGGATATGTTTAATAAATCTGAGGTTTCCTAGTTCCACACTAAGAACACCCTAAATTATAACACTTATGATGGGTACAATCTTACAAATAAGGAATATTTTTTTACTATATCTCATTATAAATAGAGGTATCTCCTGACAAGATAACCTCTTTGATCCGAATATCATTAGTAAGCCTTAATTAGGACTTCTTCGAACACAAGGTCTCGTATAAAGAAACTTTCTAACTTAAATTAACTTCTATCTAGAAGAATGTTATAGTCCAGGTCCAAGCCTGGAAAATTCTCAATCTCAAGGAATAAGAAAATAACAATTATAATAAAAAAATAAGAGTCAGACAACGAAACATAAATTAATAGTGGATATTAGAAAAACAATATGTTAGTAAAATTATAGGATAGATAACTCAATGCATTGAGATGATAAAGAATTAAATATTATTGTAGGCTTAGTGAATATACAAACTTGTCTTGTCTACTTCTACATGAATCAATAATTCTAATTTAATGAAATTGTTATAATAATATTCAATGGTAAAAATATGAGACCTTTAGGTATGGTTGAAAATACATCGAATGTAGTGCTCCTTATTCTGAAGAATATTTCTTTTGTATCTATCAGTCAATGAGGATTTCATCATATTACTCAAATTTCCAATGAAATTAGTTTTGTGCAACTTTAAAAGGTATCAAAACGTTAATGATTATTTAGATCACTGAATGTTAATGTATCAAAAATTAAGTCTACAAGGCACAAAAAAAAACAAACAAGAAAGTTTTATTGAATCAAATTCATAAGAATTTTGTTCTTATTTTTTAAAATAATTTATATTAAAGTGACCATTGACAAAAAAATATCCCCCTTTTTTATCATAATACATGTAAGTAAACTTTTAGGTTTGACTAAAATAAAAAAAGTAAGACTCACTATAAACCCCTAATAAATTTTTATTAAACTACCTAAGTCTATCATCTATAAAATAAATTCCATATACTATACATTTCGTAAAATAAAATCAGACATGTTAGTTCATCAATAATCTTCATTAATGAAATAAATGAAAAGTTAAATTTTAAAAAACCTATCATTTCTAAAATTTCCCCTCATTTGTAATTTTCAAAGTGAATAATTAGAGGATTAAAAAAACTGATAAGGAAAAAAGAAAAAAGTTTAATTAATGAGAGAATTTATTTTCTTCCATTTAGTTTAAATATGTTTTACATACCAATTTGAAATATTCATATCCCCTTGGATTACAAAACACATCATTTCATGAGAATCTGCTAGAACCCGGGAAAATATTTAATTAGAACATGGGAAGGTAAAAAAATTATCTATAAAACATTAAATTGAATTATCTATCACATATTGAGTATATTGAGTTATTATAGATTGAACAAGAATGTAATAGAATGATATGATTACAATAATGGACATATTTTTAAACCATAATTAATCATTTCTAATTGTTGACCTACATTTATATTAAAATAGATTCTCTAGTTGAAGACTTGTTATCTTTTGATTTAACCTACAATGGAAAAGCATCAATTGAATCCTTTATTGATTAATCATTTTAATAGGTAAATTATTTAATCAAATAAAAAGGTTAGTAGTTCTTATTCGGGGAGACTTTTAATGGGTAGATTCCTCTACATTTTTTATAGTTGTGTTTCCTATCTGCAATTTTTCCAAGAGTGGTTGTGATAGTGTTTTTGATGAGATGAGAGAATCATCTTCGATTTTTTCTATTTGTATTTTCTAGTTGTAACATCATGAAATTTAATTTTCATTTACAAAAATATTATTAATGGTTTAGCGATAACCTGATCATTGAACAACAATAAAGAGGATGTTAGACTTTATAAGACATAAGTGATTTATTCCAAAAGAATTTAAACAAATTTGTTCCATGTACTCTATGAATGGTTTATTCAAAAGAAAATTCATTCATCTAAATTTAATCTTTTACTATTTCCTCAATGAAGATTTCCATTTTTTCCATGACATTAGATAATCCTGTATAAAAATTAGTAATTAATTGAATTCACAAAGAGAGATTTAGACTTATTAATTGATCCAAGAGGATTAATCATCATTCATGTTAAACTAAATCAGTCATTCATTCATTTATTAACTTCTTTTATTTTTGTATTAACTTCCTTAACCTATGCCTCTATATTTCTCTTAGAATGTAAAAGTATATCTAATTAGGTTTTAATCATTATAGCTTTTCCCATTCCAATATCATATACTTGAAATCTTATGAAATTCTTCTAGGGGTTCCTTGATATAAAATGAGAGAATTCTTAATCAATAATTCACATGATTTAGTGAAAACCCCCTCCTCTTATGATCAAAATTTGGAATCATGTACTCTTATTTTAACGATTTAACCTTATACTTTTATAGAACAAAAGATGAATTTATGGAACAATTTTATTCTAAAATCTATCATATTACATCAGTTTATTTATCCCATGTGCCCCCATACATATATAAAAGTATCTCTGATTTCTATAAAAAAAATTAAAGTATTTTCCTTTTTCTATGGGATTTGTCCTGACATCGGGAGATCCAATTCTTCTAATAACATTCCCTTGTTTAATTTACAAAATTAATTCCAAATATTATTATTATTGTTTGAAATTTTATCATGCATTAATCTTTAAATGAATGTATTTTATTTACATATGTATATTAGTTTTATCCTGTATATGGCCTCATTTTTCAAAAATATTTATTTTACACTTTTTGAAGTTCCAAAATCATGGATATCATGTTTCTAAAGAATCATCAAAATCATCATATTCAAAAACATAAAATAGGGAATCATTATAAACATGACTAACTGATATATACTACTTTAATGTATTTCCAATTATACATCATAAGGTTGAGCTTCTTTATTACATATATTAATTTCAAAATATTCTATTCACGAACATTTATTGTATATTTATAACCTTTCATTCACAATAAGTGGTATTTAACCCATTAAAAGATGATTCTACCTTCAAGATAATGCTGGTTATTTTTTTAACCTTTTTATTAAACATTAACATGGATTTCCCTTCCTTTTCCTTATTGAATAATCTACATTTTTATGGAGGTTTATTCATAATGAAAAGAGACTCACCTTATAGTGTAAGTGTAACGACCCCTACTACATAACTTTTGTTCATTATATACTCATGGTCCTTAAATATAAACTTGATCATTCACTCTATATAAATCATTAAAACTATTTATGTAATAAAATTATCAAATTTTAAGATGATATAAAAGTTCAAGCTTCTTAGAAGAAAGGGCTACCAATTCGAAGTAATGAGATTGGATAAATCTCCTTTCTATAGATTCATGGAAGTTATATGAATATAATTTGATCAAACATTCTAGGGAAATTTTTCCCAAAGAAATGATTTTGTAAATTTTCATAGTTGTTTATGAATTAAATGAATAAAAAAAATTTAAACATAACGAGGGAAAGAAAATCTATCTAAAAGTTAATAAATATAAATTATGGGGTCTACATACATTTATACATGACTCAACCCTTATAGATATCATTACTCATTTATCAGCCTAATTTGACTCCCACTAAAAGGAAAAAAATTCTAAAACTCATTAAAATTTTAATTTTCAAATATAAATGGAATAAAATATATTAGATTTTGATAATCTGATATTTACTGCATTAAATATAAATATACAGTAATTAAAAAATTTATTTATTCTATAATAAAAAACCAGTTTACAAAAATATATTTAGATAAGAATTAAAAATATATAACGTTATGAAAGATATAAAACATCATGACACCATTATATTTTTCAATTAAATATAGATTTGGAATTAATTGTTAAAACGCATTCCTATATTTATTCTGAAACTAAGTATAGATAAACTATTATTTTTATGAAATTTAGCTAAATAGAATAAAGTAACCCTAAATAAGAAGTTAAATTTGAAATCTTAATTTCCAAAAATAACAAAACTAAAATATTATTAAATGTTACGTAAACCTAGTATCAGATAGAAGATTTCAGTTCCCAGTATGCAATGACTTCACTAGATTAATTATTACATTTGATGTATCTATGATTTCTTCCATATAGAGGTATGAGCAATATTAAACTTCAAAAAATACATCCTTCAAACACTATTATGTTCAAAAGGATCCAGATATTTGTAAATATAAGCAAGATGTTTTCTACAAGATTTAACATTACTCAATGAAAATGGTTTCCTCTAGTGTCTTCCTCTTTGACATTTCATGAAATTTTTTGGCATTACTCAAAAAAAGTAGTTACTCTGGTAATGTTTTCTTCTAATGGTTTTGTGAAATATTCCAGAGGTTATATTATCAGGTACTAGTTATTTAAAGAGTTTTGCAAATATTTTTCTCAAATTTGTAAAGTTTAAAATCAAAATTTTCAATCTTTCAAATTCCAAATTTATCATAATCATCTTATTTTTATCTTCTATGAATACTATATATTTTCACTTTTTATCATAAGTTAGTTTTTAAAATTTTATTATTTTTTTTAAAAACTCAAAATATGTATGGAAATGTCATTATTTCCCCTCTATAAATGAATTGATGAATTAAAAAATTCAGCATTCTTTTCAACAATGTCAGTTGTTAATATAGTTTATAGATTGAATAATATATGTTATGTAAAAATGATTTCATTAATATATTATTATATATGTTTCATATTTTTTTGGTATTTCTTCTACATAATCATTATATTTTAATTAAACATATAATGTAAATTGAAAATACCATCTCAGAGACAAATCAAATAGACCATCTCCCAATGTTTTTCGAATAAGGAAAAGTTCAACATTAAGAACATTCAAATAAAATGAAATGATTCTTTAAATATTATCACTATCATCTGATGAATTATTAAAAGATTGATCATATATCATTAATTGATCAAAATTTTTTCCTTTTTTCATATGAAAAAATAATTTAAATTCCTCGTATATCTACTTTTATTTTGGACACCTGGTTCTAATAAGACCATGTTTTTTGAATTCATATCTGATAACATCTAAATAATCATTCCTCACACAAGATTTGTCTACTTCTTATCTTTTGAGAAGCCTTTACAAAAATTAACTCTTCTATGAATTCACTTATCTAAATGAGAATATTCACCTTCTACAATATTTATATGACTATTATATGAATAATTTATAGAAGTTCTTCTTGATATTCATGTTTATGGGTTGTAAACTTTAGATGATAAAGCACTAGAAGTTGAATAAAACTCAACACCATTTTTCTTCGTTTTCTCAACATCTCTCTTCAAGTGACTCTTATATTTTATCAATGTACCAATAAAATCATTAAGACTATGCTTTTTTATATACATAGTATGATGTATCACTATTAGTTTCGGATCTCATTCATTTAGTGGAATATAAAAAATCATATAAAAAAGTTAATGATTTGATATTTATTTTTGGCCAATATATTGAAAAATATTAACAATACTCATTTACCTATTATGCATCTATGAAATGGAATCATAAAATTTCTATATCAAAACATTTATAGTCTAATAAGCATGGATCATTTAGTCTCTAAAATATTAAAATTTCCAAAATGTATAACCTCAATATTATTCAAAATTAAACATATTATTTGAAATTTTAAAATATAATTATTAATTTTCCTCTAGATAGCACACAATATGGTATTAATAAATCAAAATTTCACTGCAATGTCAACTTGTTCAACCCTAGTAAAACTAAAAAATTATTTTTCTTGAATTTTATAATTTTTTTTCAAAATTTTGTAATTTTACACTTTTGT
The DNA here is from genome assembly GCA_963277665.1 of Viscum album. Taxonomy (NCBI): domain Eukaryota; kingdom Viridiplantae; phylum Streptophyta; class Magnoliopsida; order Santalales; family Viscaceae; genus Viscum; species Viscum album. The sequence continues at coordinate 173,543,115 of OY728143.1, read as the reverse complement.
GGTAACAACACAAGATAATATACATTCTCACAAATATTCCTAGTCTCTACCATCAATGATCGATGGTATGCATGAATTTATATTACAAATAGATTCAAGCAGTATTCCTACCATATCTAAAACAAAAAATTACTCCTATAATAGACAATAGTTTGGGTATGTTTTTATAATTTTTTATACACGTACATATAATAATAAAAAAAATTGAAACAAAATGTCAGATAAGCATCTAACTCCAAATATAGTTAAGCTCTAAATAAAATTTAGTACCAATTAAAGTGGATATGAAACTACATTAGGGGTGAATTGTAGTCAAACATGACTTATAATTTTATATCCCACTCATGTTTTAAATTGATCATAAAATACCAGTTATGATTAATTTATAAAATCTCAAAGTGAATATTTGTAATAAAAAATTAAAATTCAGTGGAAATAATAAATCTATCATAAATTATAAAATGTTTGGTAAACGAAATAAAATAGTAGAAAATAAATTAACACAGAAATGTTGACAAAATATATGGAGTTTTGGAGAACAATCCAAAAAACACTAAAGGAAATTATTACCAATATGATTCCAACAAAAAAAACCCTTTTCTTTTAGCCATAATTGCATACGGATTTTAGAACTAATGCTAGATATCCCAAGTCCACAACTAGAACATCTTTAACTCTATACATTTTGGAAGGTACCATGTTCCAATCCTAGAAAACAATTGATTGTAATCTCATCACTACTACATGTATCTCAAGCCCTAAGTACCTCTTTGATCTTTGATTGACATCAATTCATAACTAAGACATAGTCACACACAAGGGTTCTGAAAATTACCCTTATAATAGAAATCTATTTAATCTCAATGGATCATACCATCTAGGTTTCAATCATAAAAACCCCTCAATATCAATTATTTAACAAAGGAACATTACAAGAGAAAAATCCAAGAAATATACAATGATACATCACTTAATGATGTCTCTTAAAAATTACTTAATAATAATATAATGATATGAGTGATTCAATCCTAATGATTAAGAAAACCTAAAAACCACATGATCGTCGAATTTCATAAATAATTTCTTATACAACTCTATGCTTCCCTCATTCCAATTTTTTAGAATTATTGTAACAAACTCTAATGGTAAAAATATGATATGTTTGGGTATTTCTGCCACTATATCAGATGCAATATTCCAATATTAATCGAAGCATCTTTAGTATCTATTTTCAGACAATCATGCCTTAAAAACACATTAATACCCAAAGAAAGTATTTCGATTATATTTTTAATAGTATAGGAATATGAAAATATATTTAGTTCACCAATCCTTAATGCTTCTCAAATTAATAATTCACAATTAAAAAAACTCAATCAATAAACATTGAGTTAAATGAAATTCATAGCATGTGTATTGTGATTATCAAAAAATAAGAATATGAAAGTAGAGTTTTACCCAACACAAATGAACCAAAACATGTTTCCCATGTCCTATTCACTAGTCACTCTATCAGTATCCAATCCCTCTAAACTAACAAAACTATACTATAATGCCATACATTTGGAAATAACTACGTCATATTTAATATCAAACATATCATGGTTTTGATGATTCATTTAATTTATCACTAACCCTAAATTTGAATACCCCCTATTATCCTTCAACTCTCATAAAACTCACAAAGTTAAAATTCAAAATATTTTGGGACTCTACATCCTTTTAATGATTACATGAGGGATATTAGATTTAGATAACATGTACACACTAAAAATAAAATGATAGAGCTAATAAAATTTATATATAGATCTATAGGTTATCATTGAGACATTAAAATGTGAACATTGTGGTTATAGATGATTATTGTTTATAATGTTTTTAGTTTAGATTATGTAATTGATTATTCAATAATTTCAATGAAATTTAAAAATGATCAGTTCATTTCAATTTTTTTATAATAAGTTGTTATCTGATATGAGGTCATTTTATTTTAGTCTAATTATTTAAAACATAAAAATAAATATACTTGAAAGGATTATAAACTGTAAAGACCTAAAACCTTATAACCATTAGCCAATGGTTACTTTATTACATTGATATATGATATACGGGATTTTATCCTGATGAGAGGATCAATATAGTAGTCGCATATATATAGTTAATCACATGATTTTTATATTACATTGAAAATAAGATATAAAAAATAACAAAAGAAAATGTATGGTATCCTTGAAACTCATTCGATGATTTCTTCTTCATATCCTGAAAAAATGAAAAAAACAGTCCAACTCAATTGATCATTAAGGGTTATGTATTATAGAATCTAATATCATTAAATAAGGAATAACCAAAATGGAAAGGTAAATAGATTAATAATGTATTTCATTTAATTATAAAATTGATCCCAAAATACATCCATGTATAATAGAAAAATTAATAATATCATTGATAATATTAATTGTGTAACATCTCGACCTAGGTGTCACATGTGGGTGCCTGAAGCTGAACTGCTCCTTGACCTCATTTGTGCCTACCCATACACAATAGGATTTCAAATAGAAACAAGGATCTGACAATTCATTCATTGTGAGACAATACCATCTTTTATCCTATTAAAACATGAGAGAAAACAATATAATAGAAAAAGAATATATAATCATAACAATTCAATATCTCAGGATAATCAAAGATTCAAAACACAATATCTATTTAAATCGTAAAAACATGCCCTGCTAATGTATGCCTCATGTGTCAAAAAGGAAATAATAAAGAATAAAAACACTAATGAATCCCATGAGGTTCTGGAAACATGTCTAGATCCCTCAACCATGATGTATCCTATCTTATCCATCTAACATGACCCTTTTCCTTTAACTAGTCCTGCATCCCTGAAATCTATTTGGGTACCAATTAGGTAGCCCAATTTGGGTGTGAATATAAATTACTAGGCCACAACCAATAGTGTCTTAAATGAATCAAGTGAATAACAGTGTTTGAAGTTATATAAATTGATAAAATAAGGAAATATTGTAAATAGTTTACATTTATTAAATTATATTTTAATTAATCCCATAACACATGGGTTCTTGAGGGCACCCAAAACATGATACCTACATCGGCCTGTGTGGAGAATGAACCATTTCCCATATTCCACACTTTATCATTATTTCATAATATTCAATTTATAAACATAGAATTGGATCTGTATTCATTGTCAATAAATGGGTGTATAAAATCATGTCTTGCACCCTTGTGAATATTTAGAGCATAATTCCATATCTCACACCCCGTGAGTATTTGGAGCATCAGTCCTTCTCCCATACAAGAATATCTTTATGCATGTATTTGGGTGTAAAACACAATGTCTAGAACCCATGTGGGTATTTGGAGCATTAGTCTATGTCCCACACACAATTCTAAATCAATAACATCTATTACATATATCACATCATTCAAGGTTAACCAAAATTACCCTTATATCACAACTCTCATTAAAAAGATTGATTAATTAATTCAATAGTTAATTAATATATTCCAATCAATTTAAATTTCACTACAATTATTCCATTAATTAATTACGATAATTACCTACCAAAATCACCAAATAATTAATTCAAAAAATAATAATTGTCATCAATTATATAATCTCAACCATCCCATTAATTATTTCAAATATTAATTAATCGCATCACAACCATTAATTAATTTTATAGTTAATTAACCAAATATACCATCTCAAAACCCTCATAATTAGTTCAAATATTAATTATTTAAAACAACCAAATTAATTAATCATATCACAATCATTAATTAATTCCACAATTAATTTACCAAAATATTCCATCATCAAATGCTTATAATTAATTCAATTAATTAATTATACCATCTAATTCGATTCCTAATTTTTATAAATCCCAAAATTAATTAATTCACCCAATATATTAATTGAATATAGAATTTATAAATTTTTAATCATACCATAAAATTTTATAATTTCATACGAATAAACAAAATCAGGACTATGGGATAAGAATTTGTACCAACTACCTTATGATTGGTGAAAAATACTGTTCGCCAATGGATATCCCAAAATTGAGTGTGACCAATTATAAACGTTTCAAAGAATATGATATAGATATGAACACCTAAAAGAAGATGAAGTGATGATAAAAACACAACATCTGCAACAACATGCTTAAGGATTACTTTAAACAAAAAAAAAGATTATTTCTTAGTAACATATCTAGATTCATATTAATAACTATAAAGGAATTTATTAAAAAAACTATATCTAGATTTCTAATATCATATGTGAGATCACATCTAGACCAAAGAAGTGTCCTAGAAATCAATGCCAGAAGAACCACAATAAGAATATAGTTGTGTATAAGGTCTTTAGATGAAGAAGTTGGTGCATGGAGAGGATTTTATAGAAGTCCAAGTTGCACAGTACATTATTTCTCGATGATGGAGGTTCATGGAGTGTATATGGGAAATAAAATTGGGTATAGAGGGTTTATTTGATGCTGGAAACATGTTTTTTAAAATATGGACATGAATATTGCATGTGATGAATCCTCATTTCACATTTTATAATGATTTTTAACTAATTTGACCATTTCCTAATGAAATTCCATCCAACCATTAAATAAAATTCATTACAAATTACACATGTTGAAATCCAATTACATGTGGAAAAGTCTTACATGTGGTGAAATCCAATTTCACTTGATCAAATATTATACATGATAAAATCCAATTTCATGTGGTGAAATCTTACATGTGGTGAAATCTTGTTTTTTGACATGTCGACACATAATGAAAGACACTAACATGGGGTGTAATCTAATTTTGTGGAATGCCAACATGTAGTGAAAGCTAATTATAGTGGGTGTATATTTTCTAGGTTTTTAATTAATTTTAGTCTTTAAATAAATTCAAAACAACCAATCATGACAAAAAAATAGAAAATATTAATACTTGGAAGAAAAATAAATCTTATAATCTCCCCAACTTATAAAAACTCATCCTCAAGCTATACTCCTAATCCACTCTAAGATTCCTAGTCATAAATATTAGGCCACTGAGCCCACATATCTGCATACCTTTCCCTTATATCCTCCTTAACTCTATCATTTATTTACAAAACATGAACAATCGGCCCGGTCATACACCTTATCAATTTTTTCAGTCCAATCCTACACATGTACCAAATGCTCCTCAAAGGATGCATCGATATCAAGTTAGACATCATCCACATTGATCACATGGGAAGGTTCATGGTGATACTATTGAAGTTTTGTTACATGTAAAACATCATCCATAACACTCTATTTATATGGAATATCCAATCGGTATTCCACAGGCCCAATTCTCTCCACTATCACAAAATGTCCAACTATCTTGGGTGTCAACTTTCTCTAATTTTGAACCATACTGTGACCCAACCTATGTGACACTCGAAGGATAACATGATCACCAACTATAATCTCTAGAGTTTGTCGATGTCTTTCAGCATATGACTTCTAGCTACTATGAGCTCTAGTCAAAGGTTTTTGAATCATCTAATCCTACTTTTACATCTCTTAAATGAGACTCAATCCCAACAAATTTGACTCATCTAACTCTATATAGAATATATGTGATCTTCATGACCTTCCATAAAGATCCTCATATTGTCCTATCTATATGGTTTCTTAATATGTATTGTTATAGGAAAACTCCACTAAGGCCAAGTGTTTCACTCTTGACCCACCAATGTCATAGACACACATATGTAACCTATCCTCAAGAATATATATATTACACTATGATTGGATATCTGTCTGTGGGTGGAATGATGTACACAATAATACTTGTGTGCCAAGTGCCTTCTGTAAGACCTGCCAGAAGTGAAAAGTAATGTGTGAGTCGTGGTTTGAAACTATATTCTATGGAACTCCAAGATGACGGACTATCTCCTAGATATATTGTTCTCCCAACATTCCTAAAATGAAGGTTTCTCATATTGGTATGAAATTTTCTGCTTTAGTCAATTGATCCACAATAACCTAGATAGAATCATTCTTCATTAGATTATTCGGAATAACTACCAAAAAATCCATGGTCACATCATTCCACTTCTATTCTGTAATAGTCAACCACTGTAGAAAACCATAAAGTAATTGATGTTATGCATTCACCCGCATACAGGTGCAACACCCTGTCATGACCTCGGTTATTTCCATTTTCATGCCTATCCACAAGGATTTTCATTGTAGTTCGTAGAAAATTTTAGTCACAACTAGATTCAGTGACCACTTTGAGGCATAAAATTCCTACATGATCTCACCTTGCATGCTCGTTTTCACAAAAACTCGATTATTCACATATATGATATTGTCCTCATCTATCAACTAGTCCAAAGTATTCTCCCCACATTCAAATATTTCCCTCAAAGTCAATAACCTTGTAACCTCATACTTTAGGTCCCTGATCTACCTCAAAAGAATTCACTCCATAGAAACAAATATGATATTATTCAGCTTTGGAAAATTATAAACCACAACGTGCATCTCAGCTAGCAATGTCATCTTATTCCACTCAGCACTAGACTCCTACACTTCCCTACTCTGAGTTTTACTACTCAAACCACCATCCACACTATTTCTTTTCCTTGTTGTATATGCCATCACCAAACCCAAAGACTACATATACTCAAACCACCTCAGCTGTCGATTATTCAAATATATCATGGAACATATACACCTCAATCTCTTGTGGTAAGTATAAATTAGAAAATTTTCTCGCAAAAGATAGTGTCAAAAATACTTCAGATCATACACCACCACCTCTAGCTTGAGGTCATGTGTAGGGTAGTTTTCTTTTTTTGGTCTCAATTTTTGAGACCCATATGCCATGACACGATCTCATGGCATTAACATAGCTTCAATTTTGATATCAAAAGCATCACAATACACCATGTACTCCTCACATGACTTGGGTATGAAAAAAATTGGTTCTTCTATCAAATGAATTTTAATCCCTAGAAATCTTACACACAAGCCTCTAACAATTCGATACTTTTAACCCTTTTTTGTCAATACTAAAAGTGGTGCTTCAAAAAAGGAAAAGTCATCGATAAAAATCCTGTAATATCTATCTTGTTCTAGAAAGCATCGGATATTGAGAAAATTATTGGGATGTAACCCAGAAACCATTTTTGGATCCTTCTCTAGGTACACTAACACACCTTCCTCTGAGATGATGTTCCCCTGAAGTGTAACTAGTCGTTCCAAAATGGTCACTTAAATATGTTGGTGTATAGCTGATGCTATCTTAGTGAACATAGGATGATGTCAAGATGTTGGGAAATATCTTCATTATTCTTAATATAGAACAATATGCCTTCTATAAACCCACCAAAAATGAATCCAGGTATAGATGGAAGATTATTTTAATCAAGTCCATAAACATTGTTGGTGCGTTCGTCAGACCAAAATGTATTATGACAATCTCAAATTGTTCATACCATCATTTGAAAGAAATCCTTGGTATATCTGATGTCTAAAATCTCAGATGATGATACCCTGATCCCATGTTGATCATTGAGAACATGCAATCTCTATTTACTGATCATGTATATTCGAAATATGTGGAAGAGATATAGATTCTTCATAGTCATATTATTCAAATTTTGATAACCTATACACAAACATAATCTTTCCTCGGCCTTCCTTGTAAACAATATAGGTGATCCCCAAGGATATGTGATTGGATGGATAAATCCCTTATCTTCTAACTCCTCCAGCTATGTCATTAGCTCGTAAATCTTATTCAGTTACATTTTGTATGGTGGAATATATACTAACTCCACCACCCATATTGAGCTCAAAAGTATATTCCACACCTTTCTAATGGGGAAGTCCTAAGAAGTATTTAGAAAATACATCCTGAAATAGTTCCATTACTAGTGGAAGCATATCTTTCCTAAAAACCCCATCTACCAACAATAGACTAGAAACATGGGTGGTGATCTCTCATGGTTTCTTAATAATAGGACCTACTCAGCATTCCATGATATCCCACTCTCCCTAGTGAATGTAATGGTCATCTTTAAGAGATGTAAACCTATCTATCCTATGGTAACTGTCTCTCTGGGGTTAATATGAGACTATCCAGTCCATGCCCATTATTAATTAAAATACTATGAAAACATGAATATAGGGATCCCATAGAAAATGGTACTCCAATATTTCAAGAGAGAATCCCTTCACAAACATGTGTCTCAAGATCATATGCCTAGAGATGTGTCTATTGTCATAAACCCACTCACAAACTCCACTTCCAGGATCAAACCATTAAATTTTTTGTAGAAATTAAGGAATAAGAGGCATCAGTATCAAATAATGAAATAGATAATGTAAAATCAACAAGAATAGTTCATCTTGTTGTCGATGGTTTAGAATTTTTGTCCGTAATTGTAGGTTTTACATCATGAAACTGGGTTTCCTCTCTTCCCTATGATACCATTTGGCTCCCCTAACTTGCATCACCCTACTAATATGTTCACTCTTTCACAAAATCATTACATCCTCTTCATCTACCTCCTTAACTAGTAGAACTCAGGCTTCCAGAATGTTATGGTGTGAATGATCCTCTTCATGTACAAAGATTATGCCACGCTTTGGGATCATAAGCTGTCTTTCTAAGGTTCCTACAGAACCTATATAGATATACCATTTTACCAAAACATATTCAATCTATTGGGGGTCTTGCACAATGACTAAAATAGTGTCTGGTCCTGAAGCACTGGTGTTAATGAACTCGAGTAAGGTCCTACGTATATGACCCCTCAATCTGGATACTCTGCTTCCCACTTCCCTTGATGAAATTACCATAATGTAATTCAATTCTCATTAATGTCTTACCACCTGACCATCTAATAGTAATAACTTGACTTCCACTGGAAGCATATTTATAGTTCCACGCATAGAAGAGAGCTTGATTCCCCACCTCGGTAAACTTATTCGACCTAAAGATATTTATGTGGGACTTAATTTCACATAGAATTCATCTTGAAGCCTCTTATCCACAATATCCTCATCTCCTGCCATTTCTCTAGAAATGTATTGAAGATCTATGTGACATAAAGAATAGTCTATCAGAGACAAATTCCCATGAGTCAGACTCATCATCTCAACTGCTCTATATTACTTTAGAATCTATGGATAAAAGTCCTCAAATGACTTCTCTTATAATTTCTTCCACTCCTTAGTCTCCAGCTACCCATCCCGAGTCTAAATGTACCATGAAATCTTCACATTACCATGCAACATCTATGAAACTAGATTAATCCTCCTCTCCACAGGAGTCTCCAATTGGTCATTAATAGTTTGGATAGACTCAATCTAGAACTCGTCCCCCTCATGTCCACCCCCTCCTGTAAAAGATAGAGGGTGCTACAACTGAAACTCCCATGTATGTTCACATATGTTTTCCACAAACTGTCATTGGTCCCATTCCATCAATTTCATGAATCTAGAAAATATCTCTCAAAAACATTCCTCTAAATTCCTCACAATGAACTATCAGTGCCTCAGGTTCCACTTCTAGAGGATTATCCACCGTTATTTTCTCAAACTGTCCCCTCAACATGAAACATCGTGGAGTCATATATCTACAAATCCAAACAAGAAAATTTGGACATAGTTCCCAAAGTTAATATGATTATAGAAGATGGAAAAATAATAATATACAACATGTATTTTTCTCCTCACTCGCCATAATATCAAAACTAAGGCCTTATCACTACCCTTAACCATCCCACACCTAGGTCTTGGTTAATATGGGTAAACACATTCTCATTAATCCAATTTCACATTAACACATCCATTTATTCCAAAACAAATTATCAATGTACCACATTGAATTCCATATTATGAACCTTTATTATTTTAAATTCACCACTAAGGAAAAACAATCTCTGTTCAACAACACACCTATAAATCATTTTCCCATGCGTCCGTAAAATGATGCATTTCACAAAATAGACTTGAGTGCCTAGAATGATGTATGGAAACTCAACTCTCATGTCATTCTCGGCCACGATTCAATTCCCAAAAAAACAAAAACTATAATTATCACAACAACAAATAAGTGCTTCTAACAAGGTGATACAATATTTAACTATAACAACAAGTATCAATAACCACAATACCACCCATTAATACATGTGTTTTCCCCTATACATGGGTCTGAAACTCCCATGCATGAGCTTATTACCAAGCCCTAACTCTTCTTATTCTCATTTATAACTTACCAAATAGTAATACAAAAGAAGTGGAAGGAAACATAGACATCTGATACCACTTTATAACATCCCAACCCAGGTGCCACATACTGATACCCCACGCCAGACTGCTACATAACCTCGGGCATGCCTCCTTGTCTACTAGAGGCTACCAATAAGTAGTGAGGTTCAGCTGCGTCATTAATGGAGAGACTATACCCTCTTTTATTAGAGAAAAACTCTAGTGGAAGTAAATTGTAAATAGATAAAGTATATATAATTAAAAAATCACCAATATTAGAGGACTATGAATGCAAGAAAACACATTATCCACCTATTGTAGAAAAAAATATATGCTAATGTATTTATCATGTGTCAAAAAGGAAAGACTAACGAATAAAGTCAATAAAGAGTCCCAAGAGGGTCCCAAACCATGTATGGCTACCTCATCCATGCTTCATCCCGACTTATCCATCTTACACATCCCTTTTCGATTAAAATATCATAAATCCATGAAATATATTTACGGGCTGATTAGGAAGCCTAAGTAGGGTGTGAGTATAACTCATAAATCCACCACCAATAGTGTCTAAAACAAATCCAATCAATTATAGTTTACAAATTTAATTAAAATTATAAAATAAAGTAGTAAGGTAAATAGATTACATGTATTCAATTATCCTTTAATTAACCACATAACTCATGGGTTCCCGAGGACACCCAATGCACAATACCTGCTTCAGCCTGGGCCAGAGTCTGAACTATTTCTCATATTCAACACTTTATCATTATTTCACAATAGTCTATCTATAAATATACAATTTGAACTATATTAGAAGTAAATAGATGGGTGTAAAATATCATGTCTTTCACACTTGTGGGTATTTGGGGCATTAGTCCCTATTTCATACCTCATTGGTATTTGGTGCATCAATACATATCATTTAAAATAATATCTACATGCATTTCATTGGGTCTAGAATGCCATGTCTAGCACCTACGTTGTTATTTGGAACATCAATATATGTCCCACACCACATTCTCAATCATGAACATATATTATATATATCAGATCATTCAAGGTTAACAAATATTAACATTCCATCCCAATTCTCATTTAAAATTTTGATTAATTAATTCCACATTTATTTAATATATTCCAATCAAATTCAATATCTGAAAAATTATTCCATTAATGGGTTATCCTAATTACATACCTCAATCACCAAAAAATTACTTCAAAAATTAATAATGTACATCAAATTTTTAATCTCAACAATCCCATTAATTAATTCAGAAATTAATTAATCACCACAAAATGACTAATTAATTCCATAATTAATTATCCAAATAAACCATAATGAAACCCTCATAATTAATTCTACAATTAATTATTTCATCCAACCATATTAATTAATCATATTACAATAATAAATTAATTAAAAATTTAATTTAACTAAATAAACCATCATCGAATCCTCATAATTAATTGATCAATTATTTATGTAATCCATCCAATTATATTTCCAATTTTCCAAATCCCAATGTTAATGAATTCACCAAACTAATAAAATGAATATAGAAAAACATAATTTTTAATCATAACACATAATCACTACAATTTAATATACATAAATGAAATCAAGACTATGATATTGGAATTTAAACCACCTACAAGAAGATCAATGTAAATGAATGCACACAAACGAATATCCCCAAATTGAGCGTGAATAATTAAGAGCACATCATAAAATATGATTTAGATATGACACCTTGAAATCGGAGGAGGTGATGGAAAAACCCCAACATCTTCAATAGAAACTGACTTCTAGATTCCATTCAATATGAAACTGATAATCCATTAGCAATAGATTTAGAAATAGATTAATAACCCAAAGTAAATTATTAAAATACTAGGTTCAGATATCCAATATTCTATGATATATCACTTATAGACTGAAGTGGACTCCCAAAAATCAATGAATGAAGACCCGTAATAAAGGGGGAGGTTCATGGAGGGTCTTTTGTCAAATACGATGGTGTGTATAGAGGAGTTCATGAATGGTATATGTTTTTAGGAATATTTCAGTCAAATATAGTGCTACATGTAGTGTCTACGTCAATGAAAATCAGGTTCATTGGGTTTATGCAATGATGGAAAACTTTTATTAAAAATATGGGCATTAAAATTACATGAATTGAATCCTCATTTCACATCATGTAATTATTTTAAACTAATCCATATTTTTTGTTGAGGAAATACCATAAATCCATAAAAACATTAATTGTAGATAACATGTGCTGAAATCCTATTGCACATGGGGAAATCCAATTTTATGTGATTAAAGATTACACGTGGTGAAATCATATTTCATGTGGAAAATCATATATGTCGTTAAATAAAATTACACATGGTGAAATATGATTTTGTGACATGTTATAACCTAGTGAAATACATCTAAACGGGGTGTAATCGATATTCGTGACCTGTCAACACATGAACAAAAGTACATATATGGGGGTGTAAATTTTTAAGTATATGAATTAATTTAAGTCATGAATTACATTCCAAAGAACCTATATTGACCAATATTTAAAAATATTAATACCTAGAAAAAGGAGGGATCTTAGAAATTGAATTATCAATGAAGTAAATATATAATGTTCAACATCAAGATTTCAAAAATCATGATATATTAACCATATATTCATTTCACCACGATAGTTTAAACTATGGGTAGATATATACTAAAACCCATTTAATAAGGGAAAGCCAACATTTTTTCACACGCGAAATGTCAATGAATTGATGGGTTATATAATTCTGGGCCCTACATGTCACTGCATTTCCTTGCATTACTTATATAATGAATGATCAATTTTATTAATTACAAATGTGCCTTATCAATAAATTTAAGTATCATGTAAATAATAGTAAATATCAATATATCCCCTATATATCAAATAACTCTCAAAGTAAAACAGCATATGTTCAAGTGGTATAAGGTTTATGATATAATCATATCCATGATTTAATGAATGTGGATATTTAAGATAAATTTAAGGTATAATGAGCATAAGAATTTGATTATTTCAAGAGATATTTAATGATCTCCAAATAAATCAAGATATGGGAGATGACAGTAAAAAAGTAGGTTTGGTAGAAAAAAATAATTCTTTAAAATAACGAAAGAAATTTAATGTGAAATTTTTAAAATACGTTTTCATAAATATTTTTCTCTTTAAAATCACTGAATTTTTATATAATAAGAAAATGAGTATAAAATGTTTATGGCATTGGGAATGGCCATTAACATGATATACACTAAAAATAAAACATTCCTTTTGAATTTTACCAGGAAAATTAAAAATGACCATTTTTTAAAAAATTACAAATATTACTTCCGAATATTTCAAAAGTATAGTATAACTTAAAATTACCTTAATAAAATATTTGGGTAAGAAAAAGTACTTTTATATAATATTTTTTGAATAATATGGGCATGGAATAAAAACATTCCAATTAAAAAAAGAGAAATTAGATTTGATTTTATTTTAAAAATAACTTTTTAAAGGGTGACATAAATTGAATAATTAATCATCATGAATAAATCGATATTAATTTTAAATACTCTAATGTTTCATTATGTACTTTAAATAAAACTACATAAATTCATAATTTTAACTATTTCTCAATGGAGTGGAAATTGAAATAAAATTCTTTACAAATATTATATCATTGAAGTGATAATTAATTAATGAAGTGATTATGTATAAAAAAATTTAATCACAAAAAATTAAGTGTAAATAAAATAATACAATAATAAAAGGGAATTTTTCATATAATCCTATAATAAAATAATTAATGAAGTATAAGTATAACCCAACGAATAGAAATTGAGTTAAGAAACCCCATAAAAAGATCGTATCACGGAAGTGAGAATTAATCAATGAAGTGATTAAGTGAATAAAATAACAATAAAAAAAATAAAAGTGGAAATATTACATAATTAATTAAATGTCAATTCCTATATAATCTTTTCATAACATAATCAATGAATAAGTTATATAACTCAATTAATAGAAATTGATTTAATAAATCCATTATCTCAAATTTCCTCTTTGTTGAAAATGCATTAACATCATGTTTAATTGTTTTAAACATGCTATTAATTTATACTAAAAGTATATTATTATTTATAATAAAATATATGATCCTATTATATCATATTATTATCCATTCATTATCAATATTTCAATATTTTTATTATTTTGATTGTTAACTAATTTGTTTCTCATGTATATTTTATCACAGATGTTTTGATCCTTGTATATTGACCAGAGTATCAAAATTTCTAGAATATAAATCCTGATATAATAATAATATATATTAATTATATATATATTCAGATTCATTAATAAAAGTTATAGATAGAAAAATCAATTACTTCATTCATGGATACAATAGGTCGTATGTATGCATGAACAATGTTATCACCTTTCAAAAGATGGAAGAAAAGTAAGGTTAATAATAATTAACCATTAAAAAATAATTATTATGTCATATATAACTTATATATTAATTAAATATATCCTTTTTACCATTAATATAAATTGTAAATGAAAAATAGACCACATCGCTTCGTGGAGAAGGAATTCCATACGTATGCATGAGCGATGTTATTATCATTCAATGGAATGAAAGGTAATATGGTAGTTATGATATTATAATATCAGAATAATAATTATGTCAGAATTTAATATATAATAATTTCTTACATATTTATAATCATCTATGTAATTTTGTTGTCAAAAAAATTACACAGCTACATGGAGACTGTAAGCCGTATATATTTGCATGAGTGATGTTTTAACATTTCATATAATGGAAAGAGATAAAATATAGTTGTAACATAATGATAATAATATTTCATAATATTTATTATACAATATATATTATTTTATTATGGTTAAAATATATTTAAATCAATTTGAATAACATTTCTTTTGATAGAGTCGGTACATATGATTACCTTTTCCTCATAATATCTCCTTTAGAAATTCTCTTAAGGGAACAAGTGTTAATCTATTTGGAATCCAGGAACCTATATAACTTGTATAAGGATATTTAAAAGAGTAGTTATGGTAATATTGAGAAAAGAGGCTCTATTATGTGTATAGAAGATAAGATATATGGTGCCTTTTATAGTGAATGAAAAGAAAAAACATGGATTTAATGAAATGATTTAAATATAATAAATTCATTTTCATCTTAAAAGTGGAACAATGTTGCCATAATTTTAAAGATAATTTTAAATATGGTTTAAATCCCATAAAAAAGTAATCTATAAGTGGTAATTTTTATATTATCTTTTGATTAAAGTCCTCAGTTAACCTATAATATCCTTTACCCTAATAACGTCTTCTTAACTCATAAAAGGTTACAATTTTACTTATAAGATAAAAATTGGACAATAAATAGAATGTTTTTTGAAATTTTATATAATATATTATCCTTATTTTCCTATTTCAAAATATTTATGTTTTTTTATATAATTTAATACAATATTTTTTTCATAAAATATCAATAATTCAATTTTTGACGATATTTATTTAATTTGTCTTTCAAGACATAAAAAAATTATTTATAATATTTAATTTTAAAACATAAAAAATATTTCATATATATATATATATATTTCATTTATCACTTTAAATCAATCAAAAAAACTTTACTTTGAGAGTTTTTAATATATTTTTAGATTAATTGAATAAATATTATATTGATGTTATATAAGAATTTAACGTAATTATATAATCACTAAAAATTAGAAATAAATTACCATCATTTTAAAAATATAACATATTTCAAATAATCATTTATAACTGAACATACCTTATTTATTCATTATAATATAAAATTAGAGTTATTAAATTCATGAGTGGGAAATTTTAAATTTCTTCTTTTCACACATTAATATAAATAACCTAATCAATGAAATATGGAACAAATTGTCCATATATAAGATAATTGTATATAATTGGTTGAAATATACAGATAAAATAGGATAATGGAATGTTTTTGGATGATTTTAAGACCTTATCTCATTGTTTTAGCCTTATTTAACTCATTTTACCCTTACTGATCAGACCTAAATTTTCCGAGGTTGCTATTCATAATGACCAAAAATAAAAGGAAAATTTTTAACAATTTTTTCTCTCGTGATTAAAAATATGGAATATATTTTTCAAGATTCAATTTCTTAAACTGTCATAAATTGATTTAAGATAAAAAAACAAAACGCAATGAAGAATTGTTTTTTAGAAAAATGAAATTTTATCTATAAAAATATTTTTATAGAAAATTCAATTATAAAATTAGTTTCAATTAAATAAATTGGATTATTAATAATTTTTTTGAACTAATTTTAATTTGAAAAAAATTGAAAAAAATTATTGACCATTATCAATTCTTTAAACAACAATATAATTTTCAATAAATACAGTCTATTTCACTATTCACTAGAAAATCAATTTTTTCAGGATAATACCAAAAAGTAACTCTAAGTTAGTTTTTACATAATGATTAATAATATTATATCCATTTCAAAAAATAAAATTTATAAAATTTTCAAAAGTTTTTATTAATATTCGATGACAAAAATTTATAAAAATAAATTTTTACGAAAACAAATTTTGAGGAATAAAATGTCATTACTAAATACTGAGTTCATTTTTTATATGAATTAATCGATAATTTTTTTTTTGAATTTTTATTATATATATATATATCATAACCTATTTAACCATATTCATACATTCCAATTCAATGGCTAGTTTATCATAGTTATATTTATATAATAATATTTTGTGGTTCATTTATGTTCAGCATTGCATTTCATATAAGCTATTAAACAAATAGTTATTTGAAAATATTGGATATCATATAACCCATGAAATGAATAATTTATTGTTGAGTATCTATAGTATTTGTATTTGGATATAGCCAAAAGGGATATAAAACATCATATTTGATCTAGTCATGCATGCACTACTACATTTTATTTTATTATTATTGATGAGATAAAATATAATTAAATCAATAAAGATAAATTTCTTTCTTTGGTGATAGTTTTTTTAAACAATTTCATTCTGTGAAAAAAATGTAATCCATTCTTAAAAAATATATGTATATCCCATTAAACAAATGTATACTAACTTGATAGGTAGTAACTGCATACTCAAGAGAAGACTATGAAATCCATGTGACAATGAAATAATATATTAATATAAATTGGTTGTTAAAATATTTTTACAACATAAAAGAACTAAATATTATGAATCCCCAATTTTGTTGAAAAATATTATATAAGATTATTATTTTATTTTGATGTAGTTATATATTTTCAATATGAAAAAATAAATATTAAAATTTTGTTTTTTCATGCTAAGTCACATTAAAATTTTTAATTATAACAAAAAAATAATTTAATATAAATTTATAATAAAATTAGGTATACCTACATAAAACCCACTTTATTTAATAAAAAGGCATTTAGGTTATGATATGTTTGACTTAATAAGTGTGTTTTGGAAAAGTTATATAATGGATGTTTTTATGATGAGTGTGTGTATTATAAATAATTGAAACATGTTATGATTTTGTTAATTCATTATATATATATATATATATATAATAACAAATTTATTTTTAAAAAATAAATGTGATTCATTAACCACATAAATGATCTAAATACGAAATACATTGAGATAAAAAACTTATAATCGACTAAATAATTTCTTAAGATTACAATAATTCATGATTGGAATTTTAATTTTTTTATCATAAACCAATAATTTTCATTTTTAATAAGTACATTCGAAACATAATATTAAACTCAATGCCACTAATATTGTTGAAAATCTCAAGTTGTAATTTTCTTAATATCTTTTTATTAATTTTGACTGAAAATGTATAAGAAAAACACCGTACACTAATAATTTATTATATCATTACGTATTAATTAATATATTATATATTATATATTTCATTTTTTATAGCATTATTAAGATGTTCATACACTATATTTAAAAAAAATTATTATCGTGGTGGAAAAATATGTCAAAAGGTCTCAAAACCATTTCTATAGCGTACCACTATAGTTTTGGTGCCTATGGGGTGTTATTGTCATTGTCATCGGTTTCCAACCATGATTAACGGAAATTTTTGGCATAGGTACCTATTGTCAAGGTTTAACATTATATTAATAAGGTAATTTCCCTGGTTTTCTACCGTAATAATAAATAATATTAAAAAATAATTTAACAAGAATTAAAATTATTAATAATTAATATTTAACAATAAAAAATATTTATTCATTTTTTTAATATTTATTTTCTATGGATTATATTATATTATAAATTTTTAAAGATTAAAATACAATTACATCCTAAGGTGCCATCTATCATGACACTACTCCCACCCAAATATGCATAATTTCAATCATACTACCAACAGTTCTATAGGAATTGACATATAATAGGTATTTTATAAAAAAATTATATTTATCTTTTAAATATAATACATTATTCAAAGAAATAATGAATAATATTATATATTTTAAATTTATTAATGATTATATGTGTTTATCAGTTACATATTTTTAATAATAAAATATTATTTATTTTTAAAAAATTATTTTATAATAACTCATAAGTGATAATTAATTAAATAATATTAAAATTTATGAATTAATAATCAATAATCATTAATTAATATATAATATTTAATAATCGTTAATAATTAATAACAGTGAATTAATTAATTAGAATTTATTATTTCTCTAATTAAATGTAAAATTATAAAAAATATTATAAATATAATTACATAATAATTAATAGTTACCAATTAATGGTTACTAATTAATTATTAATGATTTAAAATAAATTATTAATGAATACTGATTAATGACTAATGATTATAAATAATAACTATTATTTAATAATCAATAATTATTAATTAATATTTAATTAATAATTAATATATAGAATTAAATTAATTGTTTATAGTTAGCAATTAATAAATAGTTAACAATTAATGATCATTTCCTATTTAATAGTTAATAGATATTTAATCTTTATTAATTTGTAATGAAAATTTAATTAATAATAAATAAGTGATAATAATTTAATTTTTTTAACTACTAAGTAATAATTAATAATTATTAATTATTACTTAGTAGTTAATATCTATTGATTAATAAAAATTATTGACTATTAATTATAAATTATTAAAAATAAATAATAATTACGTAATAATTAAAAATTCTTAATTGATAACTAACTGATAAACATAATAATTGACATTTATAAATTCATAATTAACAAATTAATAAATAATGAAAAATAAAAAATTTACAAAATTATAAGTTGTAATTAGTAATTAACATTTAAAAAGTATTAACTAATAATTATTAATTAATATAAAAATATTTACAAATAGTAATTAATTAGTAATTATTTATTCTAAATAAAAACATATAACAAATAACTAACTACTAACAATTGATAAATTATAATTTATAAATAAAAAATAAAATATTAATAATTAATAATAAATTAATAATTACTAGTTAGTCATTTTAGTTACCATGTTTTTGTACAATTAATAAGTAATAAATCATAATTTATCATTAATATTTAATATTTAATATTTAAGGTTTAGTAACATAAAATTGATAAATAATTAATTATGAATTATATATAAATAATTTATTATTATTAATTATTTTGAAAAAATACAAACAACTTAAAAACTGATAATTAATAATTAATTAGTAATTAAAAATTATTCGTTGAAAAACACTAAATAATAAATTAAAACTATTTAATGATTAATATTTGATAAATAACAATAAATTTTTAGTAGTTAATTGGTAATAATTTAAAATTTCTAATTTATAACTATTTTTATTAATTATTAAGTAATAAGTAATAGTAAATAATTACTAATGATCACTTACTAATTAATAATTAATAATTAATAATTACTAATTAATAACTAATAATTGATAATTACTTTTTAAATTTTTATTTATTGAAAAATAATCATAAGTAAATATTTAGTAAATAAATAAATAATTATATGTTTTGGCACTCTCGTCACTTCCCACATCAACAAACCTCAACCCACATCCAAATAACAAATGTTCTGGAACTCTCTTCACATCCCCCATCCATAAACCACAAACCACATTATAACATAATCACAAAATCATCAAATAATAACCATAAATATTCCTACTAGATACCATAATCGTATAACCAGAACTTAAGCCACAACTACAACTTCAACTTGAAGGGAGAGCTAGACATTGGGAGTAGTCAATCATCCATACCCAAAATATCCACGATATTAGGGGATTACCAAATACCAAAAACCTTATTTATTCATTAGTTAGGTTATCTGTATCTGGTGGTACTATGTATAAATAAAAAAACATATAATAATACCAAATGGCTTACAGTTGCCATTATAGATTACATATCCTATCAAGGTCATCCCTACAACTATCCAATTGCACACATTATCACCTACATATCACTACTAATTTTACCTTTTCCCACACAATTGTATTCAGTAAATGAAGAATGAAACTACAGTTTAGAAATCTTCCACATTATCTTCCCATTTGATAATCAATTACATGTTCACTAGATGACATAATTTATATATTAAATAATTGTTCTATTGTTTATGTATTCTTTTTTTATCACATATATCATTATATTATTTATTCATTATGTGATTCATTTGTTCCATATATAGGGAAATATAAACATTATGTAACCTAGTCATATCATATTACCTACACTTTCAAAATCCCATCATTTTACGTTATGTTTATCATTACTGATTATCAACTACAAATAAATCTACAAAAAACATGAATGTAATTATTAATAATCATATTCCATAACCACTTCACAACCTTCATTGATTTCAATTATAATTCATGTTATTAAATAAATATTATCCACTAAGTCATACAAAACAAAATAATTCTAATTCCACATAAATAATAAATAAATATAATGAGAGAGCCTGAACAACCTACCTCAAACCAATTCTTGAATCATCATGTCATTGGAGGAATATATCTCATTTACCCAATCACTTCAATCTCATAATAAAATTCTAAAAAAATTTATAACCAATAAATATCAATCCACCATTACATAAATATGTTGATCAGTGAACATGAATAACCAAGAAGAAAAAAAATATTAAATAAATGAGAAATTATTGATATGATGTATACCTTAACTCGTGTATAATCTATTTTATGAGTAAAGAGACTAAAATATTATAAAAAAGGCACCCAAAACAACCAAGGAAGCTCACGTTTTCATCTATGGTCACAAAGGAATAATGAGAATTAAATTAGAGATAAAAGGGATGTTTAAATTTATAATTAAATTAAAATAAACCAAACTATGGAATGGTATCCAAAAAAAGAAAATTTAGGATAAACATGTCTAAACTAAAATAAATTTACATAATAAACCAATATTCCTATGTCCATATTTATATATGATATATTTATGGTTGTATATGTTTATGCATTAAAATTATGATTTTCAAGAATAGGGTATATTATATCATGTGTATTTGACAACAAAACCATTCTCCACAAAAGCTATCATTTTATAATATTTTATAAGAGTTTTAATGTGAAAGGAGTAAATGTATATGATTCATGAACCTTCCATGAAAATTATAAATTTATTATAAACCATGACTAAATTTAGTGTTCCATGAAGTTTTCTCATGGATTATTTATACTATTTATATTCAATGGATACATGTGTTTTGGATTCCTTGTTATCTTGGATGAATCTTCCTAAAACCGAAGGCTCTCCTTCAACTCCCACCTTTTCAATGTGATATGATTGAAAACCATGGAGGGTAGTGAATATTTATTGAATTTCATGTTATTCAGATTGGTCCACATATACATCACAGAGGTGGGAAAATATTTCAACTTTTTTCATCTTCATCAAACACATATTGAAATGATGTTGTGGATTATTTTCATTATATTTTGCATGTTATATAGAAATTCATCATTTTAATTTTATCACATGTTTAATGTTATCTTTTATTGAGATCCTTTTAATATAGTTTATATCACTTATGTGTCATCCAATAATTGTTTATAGACTCTTATAATGTTATTAGTGGTATTATAGAAGGTACATGATTTAGATCTATCAAATCATTATATGAAATGAAGATGAATTCAAAAATATTGAATCGATATGAGTTTCGGAAAATTTATTTTTTATAAGGTTCTAACAATATTTAGTTAAAATATATAGTGTTCCAAACATTTTACATGTATTATTTAATTATTTTTAAAATAAATATCAAAAAATTACAAACCAAACAACATAAGTACTATCGTCTTTGGAAGACTAGGTACATAAAAAATTAAAAGAAACTAAATCATAAAATCATTATTGTAATTCTCTTTAGTGATCTCCTAAAATTTCCTAGGATAACCTGGGGAATACATAAAAGAACATGGTGAGCTATAAATCTCAGTAGGCGAGTCAACATTAAAATGAGGCATAACATGATATCATTAAAGTGAATGACCATGAATTATAACATGGGATAATAATATAAAATTTGTGGAATCATAAGATTATAGAAAAATATTATAGTAGAAGAAACATATATAATGATATAAGAATAAGTCAAGGATAACTACCAAGAAAATATTAAATGGTAAAAAGAATCTCGTAATGGATTAGGTTTACTCCATAATCTCATGTATAACATCTCGTGAGACAGAAACATTGCCCAATTCTTTACAGTTTTTTTTGAGCACATCTATAATAACATGTATATGCATATATGTTCCACAAAAAAGTAAATTATTCATAAGGAACAAAAATAATGATTTCCTAGGGAATGAAATGGGTTTTATAGTCTTTCATTAGGTTTTAATCAAAGAATATTTCATAAAGAAGGTATTTGATAAATGAACTTAAGGAATGTATTAACCCATAAATGGATGAAATAATGAGCTAGGTATATATGGAATATACATATATACCTAATTTATAAGAATAATGTAACATCAAATTGTTTCATTATCAGTGAAAATTTATTTAAAATATCACATTATATATTTCATGATAAAAATACCCTTTTCAAAATGATATCAATTATTTAAAACATAAATATTTCCAAAATATTGTATAGAATATTTTCTTATAAATGAACTATGTAAAATTTTAAAAAAATAATCAAATAATTGAATAGTCAGACCTGTGGGAAATTATGTCCATGTTGTATCAACTAAAAGAAAATATTATTTTCACACTTTTGTAAAAAAATTAAAAAATACGTCATACAGAAAATGATATAAATGTTCCTTTTAATAATTTTTTAAGAATTCTAACATTGTTAAAATTTTATTTAAAAATTTATTTTGCAATATTAAAAACATTCTATAAATTATTTTATGGATGATATAGACATGTAAGAGAATGATTTAAAATCTAAAAAATGATAAAAGATCTTTATTACATACAAACAACTTTCTAGCTGTTTCATTATTAAATAAGGGAGGAAATTTAAACCAAACATATAAACCATATTCATGACTAGAGAATAATTAAAGGAATGTATATGAAGAAAATAATATTATACAATTTACCCAATAGGAACCTTGAACATAAATAATCCAGGAAAGAATGGTGATTGTAACATAAAGGCATTACAAATTTCTAACACTAGAATCAAATACCCTTGGATGAATTAAAATGAATTATAAAATAAAATACCACCAATTATTTATCATTAATGATATAATATTTATGTGGGGTATTATGTACACCGTATAAAATAAATTATGATCATGACATTAAAATATTCCTTAATGAAGGGAAACTGAGATAAAATATCTTACATCTTGTCTGAATCTTCAAGTAAATTATTTAAATACTAAAAAATAAACATATTTTAATGATTTATGTGATTAATAATATATTTTTAAATATCATTATTCATTTTATTTTAATTATTACAATGATTTATAAAATTACTTAATCAATTAATTTTTCATTAGCCTTTTGAGGATATTTAGGTCATATGTATAAAATAGATTTTTTAAGATGTCTATGGTAAAACAGGTGATTGTATAATCATATAAAAAATAATGATGATGAAATAATTATAATTTATGTAGATAAATTATAATTTTAAAAAAATCTATGAAATATTGTTATGAAAAATTAACATTGTTACAATCATGAAGATGGTAGCCCGTACGTAAACATGAGTAATGTTTCAATTTTTCAACAATCATCATAGAAAGAAGAAAATGATTATATTATATTTATTAAATTATAATTATATCATAAATAGAATATTATTTCCTTAAATAAGATTATATATACAATCTTAGTGATGTGGTGAAGAAAAAAATCACATCACTTGGTGGCGATGGTAGTTCACACGTATGCATGAACAAATTATTCATTTTTTAGTGAAAGGAAATGTAATAAAATATGTGATATATTACTTCTACATATTGATAAATATTCCACGAATATATATATATATATATATATATATATATTAAATCTATCATCATAAACATCTATTATAGACGTTGATGGAAAATGAATTACAGTGGTTTATGAGGCAGTAGCTTGTCGTACAAACGAACGATGGTTTCGTTCTATATTTAATAGAATAGTATGTTGATGTAATTAATTACATAAACATAATTAAATATTAGTTCATGGTAGATAATAATTTATTTAATCACCATAGTTGAATAATAATTGATGTAGGTGGAATAATAAATGAAACAATATATTCATTTAAGAATAATACCTCTTCTCGAGACAAACTCATTAGATTTTCCCCAAAATACATCCAAAGAGGGTTTTATAATTAAAAAAAGGCCTATATGATATTTTTAGGGTGTTAAAATGGTATTTGGGTTTATGTTTTCTGAACAAAAATTAATTTTAACTGTGATGAAAATATCATATGAGGATCACTTTTATAATTAATGAGAGGGGTACTTTTATAATTTCCTTAAATATTTAATTAATATAAATTGGTTTTCATGGAAAAAGGAGAAAAACTACATTAATTTGTATATATGGATATTATGGGTTTAAATAATATCATCCAAGAATATTTTGAGACCTTCAGTTGATTTTTTCACCCTTATCTTTTGGTTTTAAACCACGTTAACCCTTTTTGATAAATACCATGACAATGTTTTTTTTCTATTTTTAAGTACATATATGTAACAACCCAAAATTTCATTAATGAAAATTCTTCTTCAAATAATTAAATTACCTATTATTTAAAAATCATATATAAAATATCCACTTCATTGATTTTATTTTTTTATATTTTAAAATACCGTTAAGAATAGTGATCATTGCTATAATAGTTGTTCCACAATGATCACATGATTAGTATAAATATAGGCCTTTAATATATCCAATTTACTCATAAAAGGAATGTGATGACCTCATCCCGTAGGATTTCCCCATATGAATCCCATTTTTCATAGCTCAGAAAGTAGGTGGCGTCATTGGGATTGGCTCTTGACCAAGCCCAAGCCCAAGCTGAGATTCAACATGTTAAGCATGAATGGAACTACCTATGAGAGAAGTGGAAGTTGAGAGAGATTACAACCAAAGTGATGTTATCGGAGACTCCCCAAGAGTTTATCTCCATAGAACACAATACCCTTCATTCTTATGTGTGTTTTAGAAGGGGTTATGTAACAAGACCCTATCATTATGACTAAGTGTATTATTTTTGTATAGAATAAAGAATATACATTCATTTTATTGTTACTTTGAAAATAGTTTTTAAAGCATAAATACTATTTTAGTTAATATTCAATTAAGAAATCTATTTTGATGAATTAATGTATTTTTTAATTAAATAACATTTTAATAATATATTATTCCTAAATTACTTTTTATAATTGACCGTATAATTATTATGAATACAATTATAATTTTTATTAAGGTTTTAAAGCTGTTTTTTTCAAAACCCTTGAATTTTCAATAAATGTCAGGTTTGAATAAAATATTTAGAGAATTATTTACATAAAATGAATATTATTTTTGGAATAAAGATGTTGAAATTTTCCAAATGTGATTTTTTCAATATTTTCCAAGACAACTGAATTATTGGGATAAAAATTAAATACAGTTTAAATATAAAATGTGTTTTATGACATCATAACGACTCAATAATGATGTAATAAAGTACTATAAACATTTTTTAGGAAACTATATGTCTTAAAACTAAAATGATGTGATTTTATATTTTTTATTTATTTTACAAAGCTTTAGTTGACCCTCCAAGACATATAATACATTTTAGCCTTTTAAAATGTTTTCCTTGAGAGTCTTAATCACCTCCACATATGCAGACCTATTATTTTAAGAATTTCGGACATATTACATTTAAAAAATAGTTTTCCACCCCCATTTGAAAAATCCTTAGGCAAAAACCATGGGATGGTTTGTGGTTTTGATTAGTTTATTGTGTCGTGTCAAAAAAATAAATAATAAAGAATTCCATATTCTTTCTTATATAATCCCACCCAACCCCCCACATCACATTAATAAATTCTGTTGGAGTTCATCCATCGTCTTCCCTACTCTATCTAGAATCATCCCAAGGCACCCCAAGCCCCCAATAAGCCTCCCTCAAGCCCCTCCAAAGCCTTTGGAATCACACTTCCAAGTAAATGATTCCTTCCTTTCTCATTTTATCTGAGTTTCTTAATATTGTTATGCCCTTTTTTTTCAAATGTAAATATTGAGGCATGATTTCAAATATCCCCCATAATAAACTCTTTATGGTTGAATAATGAGATATTCCCTTTCTTTCTCATTAATTCCTCCCATGTACACCCGTTAGCATTCCTAAATTCTATAAGGAATTTCTCTCTTCTCATTTAAATTCAAGAAATTCTACTGTATTATGAATCTAAGTTATATTACATTTTTTGGGAAATTTATCAATATGACCCCCTTACTGTAAATTTAATGTAGATATAGTGAGACATCATTTTATCTCTCATTAATTATTTTTATGATTTCCTATATCACGACGTTATGCTGCCGAAACATCACAATGACTTTCCAAGCCAAAGCCATTGTGTAGTGAATACCATTTCAATTTCTCAATCAATGATATTCACCATTATGCACATTTACTTATTTTTATATAGAGTTTGAAGTATTAGTTCCAAGTTTATTTATCATGGAATAAATGATTAATAATTATTGAATCCATTTTATATAATACATGTGGCACACTTATGCATGGAATGAAATGTTTAAGAATGGTGCGCCCTGATAGTGCTCCAAGGCATTGGGTAATGATTTGTATCATGATAAATCTTGTACAATGAGCGTTTACTAATTCTAATTAATGTGTAATTAGGGTTTACACATGCCCTGTTTGCAATGAGATGTGTCTCATGTTAATACCATTTTACGTGTTGCTGCCACAATTCTATGTTATGATAATCAGTCTATATAATGCCTTTATGTTCATGTTTCTTTTACGCTCCATTGATATTCCTATATCATAAAATGTATTTTAATTTTCATGTTTTACATTTTTTACTCCTTTACTAGGCTTTATAGCTCACCATTTTCTTATAAATGTCCACATGTTATCCCATTCAAGGTGATGTGTGATATAATGTAGTGGTCATGTAAAGGAGATTTTCAATAAACATGTTGTGTTTCATGTTTTAACTCATTATTTAATGTTCATAAGCCCCAATAAACTAGACCTATTTCTCTTCTATTTTGAATCATCTGAATATTTTTTGTAATAAATCATGTTTAGGTGTGTAATAAAAAGAAGGGTTGTTATAATATAGTTTCACTAAAATGAAAAATGGGTCCATGAATAGAACATTGTTTATATTTTTAATCATATACCTGTTAACTGGATAAATATCAAACCTTTATTAAATATAAATCATTTATTAAAAAAATTATAAAATAAAAATAATGTCTTTTTCGGAAGTATTCATCTAATTTGACATTACAAACAACATGACTTCTAATGAACTCTAATATAATCCATTATGAACTATAAATAATGTTATATATTTCTTAAAAAATTCATGGAACACAATAATTATTTAAAATTATATTGATTTTAATATTTTAAAAATTAGTTTTTTTTCTCTATTAATTGAATAAATATTGTGTCAGTGTTGCGTAAGCATTTAAAGAAATTATTTAATTACTAAAAATCATAAATAAATTACCATGAAAAAAATAATTGATATTTACAATTTATATTTAAAACTTAACATAATTTTTTTATTCCTATCACAAAATATTATTGATATTAAAGGCAAGAAATTATCTTTTTGTCTCTATCTTTTACTTAAATATTACAAATTCTAATGTTAAAGAAATGTGGAAGAAAGTGGCAATATATTTGAGAAAGAGTGGAAATGCACACAAAAATTATCCAATATTATAAATTAATGTGTTATGATTTATTTTTAGTTCATAATATATTATATTTAAAATTAATTACAAAATTTATCATTATAGAGGTGATAATTATTTAATATAGTTACAATTCATAATAAATAAAATATTCATTGTTTACTAAATTTGGAAATATTAATTCAAAATATGGAATCCATTTTTCATTATTTAATTCTTATAATTTTTATAATTTAATTTTAAATTACTCTCGTGAGATGCGATGAAAATACAGTTTATCCGAAAAAAATCTTTTTAAGTCTAAAAATGAACCTATACCGAAAACTGGTATAAAGATGATTAAAATGTAATTAATTAAACTATATAAAATTATATAATACATATTTTTCTTATAATTTAATTAAAATAATAATTTTACTTTCAAATTCCCAAATTTATTGAAAACAAATAACAGTTTTACAAAAAACTATATTTTCACTATTCATTAAAAATCAATATTTTCATAAAAATAAAAAAATTTAAGATTAAGATAATTTTATAATAATAATTTAATTATTTATATTTTTTTCATAAAATAAATGTTTTATAAAATAATTATAATTTTTTCTCACAAAATTAATAATAATACCCATTTTGAGGAAAATTTATTTTTATATAATAATATAACATCACTAAAGATTGAGTGATTATTAACTAAATAGTTATTAATAAATTTATATTGATTATGAATTTTATTTATTTGATTCAAATATAATTGAATCCAATCTATAATCTCCAATTTAATGGCTAGGTTAAAACAATCAATTTTAAACAATAACATTTCGTAGTTTGTTTTTGTTCTGTATTGTGTGTCGCATATGCTATTAAACATAGTTTACTATTTAAAAAATATATGGGTGTTAGAGGATATGTAAATGTAACCAACAATTTAACTTTATACAGGTGAGATGTATAAGGGTAACCACGAAATCTTGAATATGTAGACAATAATACTAGTATAAAGGTCCCCCTTTATTACCGCTTATGCAGGTATGGAATCCTGAGGCTTACCATCATGTGAAGCGTATACATAAAATATGGTTGTATAGTAATTATTATGAAAATGGTTTTCATGATGGTTTTACACAAAGGTAGTATTTATTTAACAATTTTTTATGTTTAAATTTTCATGATACTCTTATACAAAAGGGTAATCATGTTTTTCCTTATTTCATGTAGAGGTTAATAGACACTTACCATCATGTGAAATAAGGATACAAGAATATATATATAATTTTATCATTATACATTACCATTATGCATATGGTATGTGTAAGGGTAATCTCATTTTTAAATTTATTAAAATGGTTCGTGTAAAGGTCATACCCTTACAAAACTGTACAGGGAAGCCATATAAAGATATAACCTGATGTAACCTTATATAGTGGCTGGTATATAAATGTTATAACCTCATGTGAGCTGACTACGTTAAAGTAATACACAATTTAGTACTTTATTTTTATGTCTTGTAATGTTAAGAAGTTACTTACCAATATGAAATGGCATCCATATAGTATTGGTCGGGGTAGAAGTCTTTACACTTACTCCGCAGTACATTTATGCATAAGGGTAATTAGAATTGTTTGAAAAATTGTTAAAAAAATGTTTTTATCATATAAAATTATTTATATAGTTTATAAGATGTTTAAAAATCAGTATAAAAAATATTATTTGATATTTAAATTTATAAAAATTTTACAACTTAATTTATTATTATTTGTTTATAATTAATTAAATAAATGTGTGTGAATAATTTTTTCCAAACATTTAAATTTTTAAATTTGAAATACCTTTTACCAAATTATATTGAAATTATTTTTACATAGAAATAAATGTGTATATTTATAAATAGAAATAAACACTTTATAATGATTTCTAAAGTATCAAATAAAGACAATAAATATAAAATTTTCATATTTAAATTATAGATTGTTCATAATTAATTATTTTGAATTGTTCAAAATTGAAAGGGCCCTAATTTTGATATTATTAAATAAATATAAATAAAATTGATGATTTTTATGATCAAAGTTTAAATAATAATTAATTATAGGATTTTTAGATTATGTATAACGTTTACAGAATAGAAATTGAATTTTTAATTGTTTATAATCCATAAAATATCATATATTTGAGATGGAAATTCTATATACTGAAAAATATGAAATTCTCTATATTGAAATAAATATAAATTTTTTACATAAAAAATTATGGAATATATATAAAGCAAAATATAAATAATATAAAAGGGTTTTTTATTTACTTTTATTTATGAATTGTTCATAAATATTTATCTCATGTTTAAATATCCGAATTTATCATTTATTTAAGGGTTGTTCCCTTCAATAATCATATTTTTCAATTTTTTTAGAACTATGAATATTTTATATCATTTAGTTTAAAATGATAAATTATTTCTATTATAGAGTCATTCATTACATGCTATGATTTTTCATATAATGAATTTAGATTTTTATATGCCTTGTCATCATTTTAATATAAATGTTATGAACCATGACATAGTAATTTAATCTAGTTTGTGTATATTATTTTGTAGAGTTGTGATGAATTGTATTATCTCTTAAATAAGGTTTCCCCATGAAGAGTAACTTGTGGTATAACATTATACCTACCTTGAGGCGTGTTCCGTGTCTAGGCTAGTGAATGGGGTGTCTATCTATCACTCAGTGCTTACTCATGTGAAGATTATCAATCTCTTATAATTATATAAATTTATATGGATTTTTGATGTACCATATACATATGATTCATCTATATATGTATTAATATATTTGACTTCTATTTTTGGGTAAGTAACAAACAGTTGCCGGTTTTATAAAGAGTTAAACATCAATATGGTTTGTCATTTCGATTTGGTGGAGTAAATAGGATTCTAAATTAAATTACTAGAAACATTCATAGATAAATGGAAAAACATGAGATAATATGGTGAGATTAATTTTTTTTTAATACTAAGTGTAATATTACATTGAAATTGGAACTTGTTAAGACCCCAATCATCCAACTGGATAGGTTATTACATAGATGGGTTCCCTTAGATAATATTGTGTATGGAAAGCAAGGATGGGTTAAAATTGATCATCCATTAGCAGGTCATTTCATAAATGTACTCCTCAAGATTATCGTTTATTAGCCCATTATTTGATCCTGGTTTGGTTTACACCAGCTGAGAGACCCTAAGAAGATTAGGTTACTAGAAAAATAGATTCAAGTTTATCCATATGATTGATTGAAAAAAGGGTTCTATACTAAAATATCCATGATTCATATATGATATGATTGGGATGATATCCAACTCGATTACTAAGTGTTAAGAGAAACATTATAACAGACTCATTGTTCAGTGAAATATTGATCTTGGACCATTAAAGGATATGATGTGTTTTTAAAATCATTTATCACCGTATTGGGATCCAATATAATATAATTACATATTTAAGGGTTAACAATAATGATACTCATCTGATGAAATATTTTATTATCGATAATGTCATCATTTTTTTCTATATAAAAATTATGATCAATACTTGATAAGGTGAAACATAATATGTATACCCTTAAGAGTGGTTTCATGAAAAAAATTCTTAATAAAAATTTTTAATTTAATAAAATTTCATAAGGATAATATTATGTGTTAGAACAATTCCTTCCTCAGAAAACACGTGTTGAAATTCTTCATCAAGTGAATCTAATTCATATAGAAGCATCGTGTGATTATTTCTAGGTTGCAACGATATTAGAGGAGAGATGAATTGTTCTGATTAGAAAATATATAATATTTTCATCTATGTAAACATTCCAAAAATATTATTGAATTCATGAATTGCTTTCTTGATATTCTAAAATTGTTGAGAATAGATTAATTGGGAATATTTTTTGTATATTCTGGTACCGTATTTATAGTACAATTTGGTAAAATTTCAAAACAGAAGAATAATTTTTAAATTTTTTAAGAATTCTTCTTCAAGAAGCTAATAAAGGTCTTAAAACCTTGGGTTATCAGAAAAAAAGAGCAATAATTTAATTTTTTTGAATTATTCATGATATAATTGAATAATATTTTTAATCTCTATAGAATGTGCATGGCAGGAATAAATGTTATAGAAATTAGTTATTTATGTTTGAATTTTTTTTGATACTAAAGGTATATTTTATAAAGTGTTGTAAATATTCAAGAGTTGAAAATAAATGGAAAATTTTATTGAGCTTGTATTTTATTTGTATGAGATGTTATAAAAAGTTATTACATCATTGAGTTGAATATAAATAATTCTATAAAAGAAAAATGATTCAAAATAAAAAATGTGTGTCTTTATCTTCATTTTCTTATTAGATAATAGAGTTTGTTAAATTATAATATTTTTTTGTGAACAATTATGAGATAATTAATTTTATACACATAGTTTGAGATTAAAAAATTTCTATAACGTTGTTTGAGAAAAATATTGAGGAAAAAGTATTAATCAATGAAAAAATGTTTATCAAAATATTTGTTAAAATATGTTTCAATTTGTTCCTATGACCCATAAGTTTTATATTTTAATAAGGTATTATTTTCATATAAAATTTTTTCAAACATATATAATACCATATATGATGTAGTTTATTTGCAAAATATTCCTTCTAAAAAAGAAAAAATGTTATTTATTTTCAAAAAAGGTTTGTGTATCTTAGAAAAAATTTATGAAATGAATATAATGTATTAGGGTATAATGGGAGTATGATTGAACTTAAGGAATTTCAAATTTAAACAATAAAAAATCTCACCAATATATGTTTAATGTGAAATTTACTTAATATCTTATGATAGTTAAAATGTAATAGTAAACAATAATGTATGTAGTTATATTATTTCAAGGAATCTTTTGATATAACAGGCTTCCAAATGTTGTGATTATAAATATAGAAGGAATTATATCTAGACACAAGAAGGTTACATTATTACATTTTGATGATGTGATGTTAAAATGGTTAAAATATGTTTAATGAGTTGAGAAATTACAAATATATTTCCTAAGTCTCACAGTTATACAAACATTCATACTAAATAAATGTTTTTCACTAATAGTATTATTTGTATAGTTTTATTTAATGGTTACATAGAGTTATGATAGGGATTAAATATGACATAATGTGTTAGAAACACCAAAAAAATTAGAAAACAAATAGATGATCTAGAATTTTATGATATATGATATGAAAATCATGTTCTTTTTTGGTTTTCTTAAATAATCTTAAATATTTTATGAGTATTAAAATGTATCATATTAATGGAAGCCTTAATTTTATTGTGTATTCATGTTAGATTTATAAATTTATATATTGGTTTAAATACCGTGAAATTTAAATGATTACTAACTTCTCAAATAATTCCATTGAGCTTATCCCTAAATGATGTTCGTTATGTAGTATTATAGGATACGAATAAATTTTATGGTTTGTGTGAGTATAATTCTTTTTTTGATATACATAATATGATAATTTTGAAAAAAAAATAGAGAATATTATTCTTGGTGTGCACTGTATGACCAACAATGTGTACCGCATGGAGTTTCATACACATGTCTTTGGTATAACAGGGGTTCATGGATCATATTTGGATCCCACTTCCTGAGTTTTGTGAGATATCTAGAATGATTAAGTTTATACATTTATACCATACTTATTAATGTCTATATATTATCTTCGATAATACAGGGGTGGTTGAATATGTTGTTAATCATGTCCTTGGTTGAGTTTAATGAATATATAATTTTTCCTCACGTGCCATGAGTATAAAATCAGGGACCTCAAATGAGATATATTGTGGGACTGTGTGGAAAAACCTAGATATTATATATCTATCCAAATAAGATACATTTTATGTGATTATGTGAAAGTGTTAATTACATGTTATATATTTGTCGATCAGTTCAGTCTACAATCTTATAAATGATAATAGATGAGTTTTCTATATGGGATATACATGCTACATGTACGATGATCACTTAATGTCTTAGAAAAATGGAAAATATGAGGATATATGTTTCTATATGATACATTTTGTTTGAAATAGAAATTTACATACTTGTGTTTGATGTAGATCATGCCATATCCCTTTGTATCCCAAGTATCATTGATTACATTAGAGAGGTTCCTCTTTCATTACATATTTGGATACAGATATTCACATTATTATCCATTGATATAATGGATCATCGAATCACACATTATGGTTGATAGAATTTGTATTTATTTTCACTTAGAGAGTGACTCTAAATGTGTTTTAGAGTTTTTCTATATTAAAATTGGTTGGGTATTCACAAGGTATTTCATATGATATGATATAAGGTGATGTTTAACATAACATTCAAAAAGTTTTTTAGAAATTTATAAAGGTATTTTTTTGATATTATTTTATAAGTTATTGTATATAATAAAATATAATGTTAAATAGAACAATTTAGAAGGAATTAGTTCAAGAAGGAGATAGAATGAGATATTCCCTATGTCCATATATATATATATATATATTTATTTAATATTTATGGGATATATATCATCTTTCTTGAAAATTATTATTTTCATGTATTGGGAATATTATTTCATTTGAGATGGAAACCTAAATCATTATACACTTACGATATAATTTATTAATCCATTTCAAGAGTTACAATATGATGATATTAAATGCATACCACACATAAACCTATCATAGATGCTATACATGCATTTGGAGACATGAGTAAAATAAGTAGAATGGGAATCATTCTCTCAGATTATTTTTACTGTATCCATTTGATGGGTGTGTGTGTGTGGTATTTCATATTATCTTGGTTGAAACTCCATGGAACCAAAATCTCTTTTTCATATTCCTCATTTTCACTATGAGATGATAGCACCTCATGGAGGTCAGTTGATCTCACTCAAACATCAATTGATTCAAATAATACTATGGATATTTTACGGAGGTCAGATTTTATTTCCACTTATGTTATCTTTTCAAACATATATATAGATGATGATGTTGCAATGGCTTCTATGGAGTATAGTATGAATTTTTAGAGTAGTTCTTCAATTCAATGTTACCTCATGTTTCATATTATCTGACATAGATATCCACAGACAATGGTTTCTATCACATCAAAATTATATACTAATTGTCATTATAATCTCACAAAACATTTAATTTTTAATCCTATATGTTTTTTAAAATCATGACACTTTCTAACTATGAAATTTTTTTTCATATAACATTTAATATATAAGAAGAAAAAACAGTTTATTTGAACCATTCCATTTCTCAGTCTATGAAAATTTATCTTGATACTCATTAATAAAATTTTGAGTAATAAATTCACTAAAATACATCTCCAAACCACAACATAGACTATGATATTTTTAATGAAATAAAATTATGAAAATCAAAATCAAGAAATAATTCATCCCTCATATAAACCATAATATCCATTAATATTCCACTTATAACAAAGACTTTCCACTAAAAAACCATTAAACTACAATGAATAAAGTTTGACCATATTCTATGGAAGGAAAAAAACAATGTGGTTCCTCAAAAAACTCATATTTCATGTTTTCATTAATATATTTATTCTTAACATACTCCCTCATCCCCAAACACCCCCCAACATATAATGTTAATAAAAAATAATCGTTGGATTTCTATCTTAAATACATCTCAAATTGTTTTCATCCATGTGAATCAAAACAAGACCAATGATAAGCAAGAAAAAAAATAAAAAATTAACTACCATGACAAATACTGCTCAAACAAAACCTTCTCTATAGAAAAGGCACCAGGATGACAACAAAATAAAAAATAATGTTGATTAATACATTATTAGTTGAAAAAAATATATAAGATGAATAAAGTTAAATATATATTTTAATATTGAACCCAAATCTAATACTCTCACACCCACATGCCTTAATCCAAAACCATTAGCCCTTTATCAAACTTGCATCAAAGGAATGAATCAACCATGAAACACCTTATCTTATTTATTATAAATTATCAGAGGTTTCTCCATGAATTTTTTGTATTCCTAAATATACAACATACCATTATCAATGATGTGGAAGTTATCATAAATATACTTCAACACTATGAAAAATGGAATACAACATGAGTATGGTCCATATATATATAAGTCCCCAACCTTATACATTACGTAATATTGAGATAGTCATTAATTTGACTTTTAATAATTTTAAGGATATTTTATGTCTATATATTTAGAAAATTAGGTCGTAAATCATACATATCAACATATATATTATAAGTAGAAACTTATAATATATATCATTTTTTTCAAAAAACAATAACTCTTTAAAAGGAAACATGTTTTGTTTTCTGTTTTAAACAACATGACCTTTCATGGAACTCTCCCATGAATCTATTATTCCTTATGTCTTGTGAAAAAACATTAAAAACATGGGATAAGAATTGAAATCTCAGTAAGGGATACACAACGAAGGAAATATATTAGTCATGGGATAACATAAAAATCATGAATACTATATCATAAAGTTATAATTTTCACCTTTAATAAGTTGTAAGTATACTTTACTAAATATAAGATCATTGATTACCCTTTTTCAACAAAAATATTACCATAATTCCAAAATAAAGAAACATAAAACATATGATGGTAACTTGGGACAAAATCCTACATAATTGTAACAATCGTATGGTCGACTTCCACATATATCACTAAATAGACTCACCATATGACCAACATACATACCCAATGAGTAGAAGGTTATAAAATAACGAAATGTCTATAGATTATCATGGAATCATATTTCTTTTGTTTATCACAAAACCACCTGTAAAATCTCCCAGTACCATTATATAATCCTAACACATAAAATATTGGAATTATCATAATTTCCTTATGAAATTACATTTGAAATCACAAGAGATCATATTGAAATATTAAATCAACTTTTAATACCATTTTCAATAAAAAACTCCCAAAAATGGAAAACAAGATTAGTTTTTCTTTAATGAAAATATATTTCTTATAGAGGAATCCAAATATCTAGTAATAGTTATAGTGGAGGTCGCGTCATTGTCACCACATACGTTAAAAACATTCGTTTTTACATTTAGTAAAATTGTTTCATAGAAAAAATATTTCCTTTAAATGAAATTAATATTCAAATCTTTTTATTTCATGCCATTTAAAATAAGGTGGTGTATAACATCAAAATATTCCTTATTTAAAGGAGACTCGGATGATTTCTCGTTCAAGGATCGTATCATCAAATTAAGGAAAAATTAATGAAATAATTATGTGTAGAAAACAGAAAATAAAATTAATATAAGAAGATATTAATTTTAAAACAATCAAATTTCTACCACATAATCTTGGGAAAACAAAACCAATGACATGGATTTTAAACTCAATAAAATGTGATTGAGTTAGGATTTCCCATAGCATAAGTTCGACTCATCATGTACAATCATTATGTTCCTGAATAATAAACATAGGTTAATTTATAATTTCTTGAGAATCTTTTTCAAGTTTATTATTCCTTTTATATATCATATTACCATGTTATAATAATTACATAATTATTTATGTTCATAACGTTCATTTTGTTGATATTCAGTACATGAGTCAAAAATGAACTTGTTTTGATATAAATTGTCCACGTGGTCAATGACCATCATCTCTAGAATAATATTAATTATTTAAATATCATATATAAATATTATATATGAATATTTATTTCCTAAAATATTTTGAGATAAGAAATGAAATTCCCCTTTCATGGATATGGTAGGTTGAATGATTGAATGAATGCTAGATTCATTTATTATCATATAAAAATATTAATAAAAAACATATAGATGTATATTATAATATCAGTATTATATTTTTGTCAAGTATGTCTCATTTTTTTAATAAAAGAATCCTTTATACTGTCTATTTATAGCATAAACGATTCTTACAACTTTGTGGGGGAAGTAGTCCACCCCTCTCAAATGAAATTCTTGTATTTAAAAATCATGGAAAGAATAAATGTATGTTGTAAATAAAAATTAAAGAAGCATTGAGACAATATAAATATAATATATAACTTGTATAAATACAATTCCATCTTAATGGCTACCATGAATGGTTGTAGGATAAAATTTAACAATCATCGTTTTGTGAGGTAGTAGTTCGACGTACACAAAGACAATATGTTCGTATTAAATAGATGGAGGTGTTTGTATGTGTAGTTGTAATATTTCTCATTAAAACATCAGATTTTACTAAGGATACTATTTTTTTATTTAATCGTATAATATTAAGTTCCAAGGTAGTGAAGAAGGAAAATAAGGAAAATAATCTTTAGAGAATATACTACCAAAAAATCAGGTAACTCCTTTTCATTTGAGCCACAAGGCATTATTTAGATTCTTTCTTCCCATGTTAAAGGTTCTAGGAGTAATGGAGTGATGTAGGTAGATTATTTGATGAAACATTAGACGATCCAAGGGGCTTTAGAGGGGTGAGTATGTGGATAAGTGTGGCGGCCTTTTATACGAGGGAGGAGGGGGCACTTTAGAAATGTCTTGATATATTATTTTATTATAAATTGATTATCGTTTTCTAAAGGTCCAAAACTAATTTATTTAAAATATAATATAATTTTGGGTCTTATACCCATCATAAAGCTAAAATTATAAAAGTTTAGACAACAAAATTAACCTTATCTTTTAGCATTAACCATTAGTAAAAAACATTAACTCGTACCTTTCGTTCCTGTAATTTCACAATATATGGTTATTAGAGTTACAATAAAATGAAAATAGAAAAAAGTGGATCATTAAAGATATTTGTGACATTATATAAGTTATTTGGACGAACCATACATTTTTAAGACTATTATATCATTTAATAAAATATTTTTTGTTTTAAAAACAAAATTATGTCAATTTTGACACTATTTAGAAATTGAGTTTCTAAAGTCATAAAAACATGATTTATTAGAATGATATGCATAAAATAAAATATAATATTTTATAATAATCCATAAAATTCATCTGTGGTGTCAAAAATGAGAAAATTATATTTATTTTAATATTTATAATATTATTTATTTTAATACTTCATTAATTAGGTAATCATACCGTCATCATTATGTCATAAATTATTTAATTTATTTAATGTCTAAAAATTATAAATAAAATACAATGATGTATGAAATATAATTATATTTATAATAAATATTTAATGTCAACTATATCAATTATATAACCCCACATTAAAACTGTTTTAGTGAAAAGATACATGTTTATGTTATATTTCTCATTACATTAAATTAAAATTCTAAAGGATACTATCAAATGCAAATAAATCCATGGGGTCCTAAAATCGAACAAAGGCTGTCCAAGGCCGACCATATGTCATTAAATAGGATTATGACATAGGTTAGGGTAGTTCTATATTATTATAATACTATTTTGTTACCCTTATTTAGTTGGTTTACCCTATAACCATTGAAAATAACAATAATTTATGAAGTCACTATTCATAATGTCCAAAAATAAATGGTACTTGTTTTAAAAAATTGGACCCTTTTATTACCAATATTGAATCCATTTTTCAGTAATCCAAATATATAATTGTTAGAAATTTATTTAAAATTAATTCCAATTTTTAAAATCCAAAAGTGGGTTTTTTAAGAAGTAAAAACTATAAGAAGAATAACATGTGTTTATCCCCAATTTTAAATTCAAATTATTTCCAATGGATATCATTAGATTAAATGATAAAAACATAATTAAATTAAAATTTAAAACCAACTAACATGAATATATTACTATATAAATAATTTAGAAGAAAATGCAGTTTTGAATTAAAATGCTGTATTGTTCAATATTCACTAAAAATGAACTTTATCAAAAAAATACGAAAAATTTAACCAATGTAAATTTTGACATCCTAATTCTAAATAAGAAGTTTATTATGACAAATATAACAAATAAAGGTGAAAAAAAATTAAAAAATTGTTTCCATTAAAATGATGTAAACTGAAATTTTAAAAATAGTAGAGTATTTTTTTCTTAAAATTGGATTCATTCTCATCTTAAGCCTATACTTTTTTGTGGATAAATGTAAAACATTTAATTTTTTTTAAAATAATAATATAGTTAAATGTTTTCATTCCCTCCAATACAATGGCTAGTCTTTTATTATCCTTTAAAATAATAATATTATTATTGTATTAGTTTTTGGTATGACTCATCGCTGTGTGCAACATAATATTTCAGAGAAACTCGTTGATGTGTGTCTGGTACAGTATCATAAAATGTTACCACTTTAATGAAAAATTAAGATATTATTCATAAAAATTAATTTATATGAAAAAGTATTATACTATAAATACCTGGGTCATTACATCATTCCCCTCTTTTGGAAATTGCATTCATGATATTTTAAAATTGGGCTCAGAAACATCATTGAAAATCCTACAACGAAAAAAGAGTCAATAAAATATCACTTTAAAATAATTAATGAGAAGTAAAATGTTCACCCGATATAACATAGTCCAAAATTCCAAATAGTAAAACATGGATATGGAAGGAAAACTAACTATCTTGTTCAGATAGAGAGTGATAGAAAACCAGATCAAGCGAAAGTTAACAATCTGAAAACCACAAAAATATGATGGGTTAAACAGTCTTGGATTTCCCAATGGGAGATGTAAATGGAAAATATTTTTAAATTTCCATTTCATAATTTTGAGGAATTTATTTTTGATCATGACTAATAAAATAAGGGAAAATACTTACTTTTCAAGTAGAGTTACATCCTTTAATAAATATCTTCCACACACTCATATTTTCTCTAGATTATGAGTATTGAAGATGACTTCTTCACACCTAATGAGATATAATCAACTTCTATAGAATCTCTTAATCCAAAAATGATGAACAATATATCTACCTTGTATTTAGAACTTAACGAAAACCAATATTGTTAGTACAAGATCAGATAATCCTAATGAATAATAATCCTTCATAAAAATAAATAATAATCATAATCTCAAAAATTCAACAAACAATACCCAATGTTCAATAAAGATATTTCAATAAATAATTGTCTACAATATTATTCCAAACATATATTGAAACAAAAAATTCATAAGGATTTGATTACCTAGTATTCCATGATAAATCATAAAATTTATCACCAAATAACATCAACAACTCTTAATATATCATTATCAAATGTAATGAACCTAATCACATGTTCTACAAGATAGGTTAATCGTTTCCATAAATAATAAAAATCTCCA
Source organism: Viscum album (assembly GCA_963277665.1). Taxonomy (NCBI): domain Eukaryota; kingdom Viridiplantae; phylum Streptophyta; class Magnoliopsida; order Santalales; family Viscaceae; genus Viscum; species Viscum album. Next base: position 173,500,943 of record OY728143.1, on the reverse strand, counting down.
TATTTCCACAATAAAAACATAGATTCTTCCAAAATAAAATTCAACTATTACTCCTCAAATGAAATCACATGGTATTCTATTTTACTTGGGAATATAATGTTCCCAAAAGAGAAAAGATCTTCATTAATTACATTTATCACTTAATAACCAAATTATTTTCATATACTAAATATATCCATAATATCCCATGATCAAATTATTACGATTTATTAAACTTGTTAAACAAAAAAGTAAATGTCATACTAACAAGGGACATCACATAGGCCAGTGGTTGGCAATAAAGACGTGTTGCACTTCAGTTGTGGGTTTTATTCCCAGGGACATGTCTAACATGACGGGTTGTAATCCTTGATACAGGTTTTCATTTTAATAAAACTATATAATTCGAAAAACATTCCCAAAATGAGATAAAATCTTCAAAAATAAACATAACATAATTTAATCTCATATTAAACTCATTCATTTTATTTTGTATCTCAAAATGCAATAACCCATAATTACGTCAAAAAAAAGATCATATAAACCATAAATATTATTTATAATTTTTACCATAAAGGAAAAGGTAATTCTTCCTCAAATAAAGTTTTCACAGAAAAAACACCAGGGTTACACAAACTAGAGAATATTATTCCAAAGTAATTCTATCAAAAAAAGTGAATTAATACTTTTTAGTATTTCATCACCCAAAGATATAAAGTTACTCTATAATTTTTAAAATGTAGATATCTTAATCAAACTGTTTTATTAATGATTTTTTATCCTTGTTTTAAAAACATATTCTGTAATAAATAAATCCTATAAAAATAATTTTGAATAGTTTCTTAAGATTGAATAATCTCAAAACATGAGTGAAGAAATAATTATTACCATTCGTAAATCATTTTCACTTTCCTCATATTCAATTGGTATGTCATTAAGTATTTGTAAGCATATATTTTTACGGTACTACTGATGACATTCCAGAACCTTTTTCGTAGGAAATTTATCTGTGTAATGACCATGAACACCACATTTAAAACATTCAATTCATTCCTTGTAAATACCTTCATTCCCTTTCCGGGAGTCAGTTGAATGCTTCCTTTTTCCACGGCAGGTTATTGCATTATAACCGTCATTTCCAAATCTATAACATCTTTCCATCCCATTGAATCATTTTCCTAGGTGTTTATTTCTACATCCTTGGCACATAGGTCATTGAATATACTTAACTTTATAATTTTTACCTGAACTTATATATGTATTCATTTCATACATAATTAATGAGATATAATAATCACCAAGTTTCAAGTAATCAATCATGACTCCAGATATTCGGTTTAGAATGACCACAAGAGTTCTCATTGCAGGTCCCATTTTGTTTGGTTGCTTATTCAAAAAAACCCCATAGTTTCCTTCACATCCATTGTTATTATGGTTCCAACAAGATACAGTCATTTACTAAAACCAAAAATGGTCGGAGGACGTATATCAATTTATCTAAGATAACAATGACTCTTTCTAATATTTTAACCGTTGAGGATACCTAAAACATGTCACTTATGCTTAAATAACAACCTAACAACTAAAATTATCTAAACCGACCTCTGATACCAACTATAAGGACCCAACCTTAAACATTACTTAATCTGGATAGAAGTCATTAAATTGACATTTAATCATATTGAGGATCTTTTCAGGTATTGAGAATTAAGAATTTAGGTCATAACTTGTACATATAAACATAAAATTACCAGTATAAACTTCTAATCACTATAAATTATTTTCATAAAAAATCATCTAAAAAGAAACTTGTTTCATTTTATGTTTTTAACAACATTACTTTTCTTTACTCCCATCGATGACTATATTCTTTATTATCACCCGTGGAAAAAAATTCAAAACATGGGATGGTTATAAAAATCACAGTAATGGTTTCAAAAATAATTAAATCTATTAGTCATTGGATAACATGAAAATTATGAATAAATTATCATAATGTAATAATTTTTACCTTTCTGAAGTAGGAAATATAACTCACTGAATATAATTTCATTGCTTACCCTTTTTGTAACAAAAATATTACCATAAAGGCAAAATATAGAAGCATAAAAAATATAAAGGTATCTTTGGACATAAACTAATTAAATAGAATAACCATACAACCAAATTCCACACATATCACTAAATGGACAATCCATATGGTCGAATTCCAAACCAAATGAATTGGAGGTTATAACGTAACCATCCACCCAACGATTATCATAGATCCAATCACCATTGGTTTATAACATAACCACCCATCATTGGTTTATCACATAACCACCCATAAAATATCTAAGCACCATTATAAAAGCATAATATATTAAATATTTCTATAAACAAAATTTCACTATTAAAAGTACATTTTAAATCACAAGAGATCATGTCATGATATTGAAATAGAAAATACACTTTCAAACCCATTTTCAATTCCAAAACACCCAAAAAGTGAATAAGGGATTTATTTTCCATTTATGAAAACATAAGGCTTATACGAGAAGCCAAATATCAAATAACAGTTACAGCGGTGGAGGAGTCACCGACGCAGTATATGTTAAAAACATTACTTTTTGTCGTTCAGAAAAATGATACATAGAAAAAATATTCCCTTTGAATAAAATTAAATGTCAAAGGGTTTTATTATACACTGTATAAAATAAAGTGGTGTATAACGTCAAAATATTCCTCAATGAAAGGATATTGACACGAAGTCCCGTTTAAAGATCGAATCATCAGATTAAAGACAAATCAATGAAATAATTATGTGTGTAAAATATACATACAAGAAATATAATTGTATATTCACTATAAAAAAATCAATGTTCCTTCACAAATATTTAGGGAAAACAAAACCAATGACATTGATATTTAATTGAATAATGTGAGATTGAGTTAGTATTTCCCATACCTTGAGTTTTAATCGCCATGTATAATCATTTTGTTCCTGAATAATAAAATTAGGTAAATATATACTTGATTGATAAAGTTTTTGGAGTTTATTATTTCTTTTATATCACTTATTTCCATATAAAAAAACTAAATAATTATTTATGTTCATATCAGTCGTTTCTTCGATATTCAGTAAATGGGTCTAAAATGAACTTGTTTTGATGAAAATTGTCAATGTAGTTAAATTAAAACATATAAAAAATATTATTCATGATTTAAATATGATATATATCCAGTTTAAATGTATTTTTAATATCATAAATATTTGGAGACATAAAATGAAATGCACCGTTCATGGAGACGATAGGCTATACATACACGTGGACAATACATCCATTTCTTTTCATATTAGTTGAATAGTAATAAAATTATATAAATTTATATTATAATAAAAATATTATATTTATTTAATTTATATATCATAGGATTAATAAAAATATTAATTATCAATTGCATGTTTAGCATTAAGGAGTAATATCTTTTTGTGGGGGTGGTAGTCCACACTTCCTCACAAGAAATTATCATATTTACACATAATGGAATGAAAAAGGTATGTTGTAAATAAAAATTATTGAATAATAGAAATAATAGAAATATAAAATATATCATATATAAATAAATTTCTATCATAATGGCCATCATGAGATGTGGTAGGAGAAAATTTAACAATCATTATTTCGCGAGTTAGTAATTCGTCGTACACTGAAATATGGTATTCGTATCCATTAGATGGAGGTCTGTGTAAGTATAGTTCAAATAATTGTCATAAAGATGACCTAGTATATTGAGGATAAAATTTTGATTATTTAATCATAAAATATGAATATAATAGTGAGAGAATTGGTAAAATAATGGAAAGTAACTTTATAGTGATATTACCTCCAAAATAGGTAACTCCGTTTGATTTGAGCCAAAAGGATTTCATGAACTGACCTTTTCCCATTTTATGTTTCCTTGGAGTAATTGAGTGATTATTGGAGACTATATGAGAAGAATTTGGATGATAAAAGTATCTTGAGAGGTGTGAGTAAGTGGGTAGAGGTGGTGGCCTTTTATAAGAGGGAGGAGGGGCACGTTATGGACGTCTAGAAATATTATTTTATTATAAATTGAATCTCGGTTTCTAAAGGTCTAAACCCCATTTATTTCAATGATAATTTTATTTTGGGTCATATAAACATAATAAAATTAAAATTATACTATTTTATGTCACAAAATTAACATTATATTTTAACATTAACCATTAGATAAAAACATTAACTCTTACCATGTTTCAAGTATATTCACAATATAGGGTTACTATATTTACTATAAAATACCAATAGACCCCCAAGTGGATAATTAATGAATTTTTATACATTATATAAGGCAGTTTTCTATATATTATAATTTTAGGATATTTATATCATTTAATTAAATAGTATTTGTTTTAAAAACTAATTTATGTCAATTTTACACTATTTAGAAAATGATTTTAGTTATAGTGATAAAAACAAGATTGCATAAATAAAATGGAATTAAATCAAATATAATATGTAATAATCATCCAAAACCTTCATTTATGGCATCAAAATGTTCAAATTATATTTATTGTAATTTTATAATATCATTTCTTTGAACAATTCATTAAAAAGGTAATCACATCATCATTGTTGTGTCATAAATAAATTTATTAATTTTATGTGTAAAAATTATAAATAAAATTACATGATGTAAGATATATTTTTATACTTGTAATGACTATTTATAGTCAAATATATCAATTATATAACACCACATTAATATCTTTTTTCGTAAAAAGACAATGTTTATGTCATTTTTCTCTTCACATTAAATTTAAAAATTAATGGTCACTATCACACCTATATATATCCATGGAGTCCTAAAATCGACCCAGGGATTCCCATGGTCATCCATATGTCATTAAATAGTGTTAAGTCACATTTTAGTGTATTTTCATAGTATTATAATATTATTCTTTTACCGTTATTTACCTGATTTACCTAAAAACCATGGTAAATAAATTACTAATCGTACAATTCATAATAACAAAAAATAAAAGGTACATATACACACAATTAAGAAATTATGATTCCAAATATTGAATTAATTATTCTTAATTAAAAAAATAGTAATGAATGAAATTAATTTAAAATTAATTCTCGTAGTAAATACCAAACGGTGGGTTTTTAAGAAGTAGAAACTATTTAAAGTTTAACAAGTGTTTATCTCCATTTTCAATGTAAAATTAATTACAGTGACCAGAATTGGATTAAATGATATAAACATAATCCCATTACACTTTAAGACCAATTAAAAAGACAATATAACTATATAAAAATATTATATGAAATGGCATTTTTGAATTAAAATGTAGATTTTTTCATTATTCATTAAAAAATAAGCGTTACCAAAAAATTACCAAAAATATACCCAATGTAAATTTTAATGTACCGCTTCTAAAGAATATGTTTACATTTCCAAATAAGACATATAAAAGTGAAACATACTATTTTTAATAGGGTTCTCCATCTAAATCTGATAAACCAACCTTTTAAAAATATTAGAGTATTTAATGTATACAGTTAGATTAAATATAATTTTATGCCTCTAGAATTTATTGAATAAATATATCATTTTTTTAAAATATTTAAGATAATAATATTGTTAATTTTGTTAATTCTCTACAATATAATGGATAGACTTTAACTACAATTTAAAATAATAATAATAATATTTATTTATTTTTTGGTATAACTCAATGTTTTGTGTAACATAATATTTTGGAATAACCTGTTGTTTTGTGTTAGGTACGCTATCAGACAATGTTTCCACATTAATTTAAAATTAATATCTTATTCATAAATATTAATAGATATTAAAATTTATTATTTTATAAATACTTGTTTCATTTCAATATATGTTTGTTGTTATAACCAACTTGTTAACATACCAATCCACTCTATCACATTATATTTTTTAATAAATCTAAAACTATGATTTAGGCCTCCACTTAATCTCTATTATCCATGATGAGAACATAAATTCAAGAAAACATCATATCCAAACTCTAAATCATTTGGTATCATCCTGTAATTTATATAATATGTATAAAGATCATATAAATATTTCATCCACTCTCAAATAACCAATGAGTTGGACAATTAGGGAAACATTCAATACAGATATTTCTAGTGAATTAGTGATGGTGAATTTTTTAACAATATAAATTTTTTTTCTCTATTTCATTTTACCTCATAAATTTTTATGGGGAGTATATCTCTCATTTTCTCTTCTGGCCTTTATATTTTCATGGAACAAAAACAAACACACTGAAACATAAACACGAATAAAATAGATATACAAGTTTCACATTTCAAATAATATATAATTCATAGTTTGAATCATAATTGCATCAAGATCACGAGAATCAATAGGATCATCCTACGAGCATAATGATAATGAAATATCCTTGTACACATGTTACATGTCTCTGGAAAATGTATATTTTATCCAACACTTTAACATTATTCCATTATGTCTTTATACTTTTTTCAAAGAGATTACAATCAATTATGGGTAAACATAAGAGAATATTTCACCAATATAGACTCTACCTTGTTTTAAATGTACTACCTTATTATAATTATTAGTCTCTTACATTCGTAGTAACATAAATGAAATAGAATATTCTTTTTTACATCAATAATATTGAAATATGATACTTATTATTCTTCTCTTTGAAAACATACGGAATATTATTTTCTTACCCAAATCAATGCATACAATACATCAAAAACTAATTCTTATTTGAGTATTGAGATCATAAAAATTATAGAAGAAGTGAATAATCTTGTTCTTCAAATATTAATGAAAAGGAAATAATAATTGTCTTCATGGAACTGGAACCCTACCTATATTTTTTTCTTCATTTTACCATTAACTACTCCAGTTCTCTTAGCCCTTGATACAAAAAACATCTTATAAGAATTAGTGGTACTAGATCTATTATCTCACCAATACTCATTATTTTTTCAATAATATGAAGTATCATTTATATAGCTTATCTGACATTTATAAAATATTTGTTATTATATTTCTCTCATTGATTCAACAAAAAACCAATTTTCCTTATAAATTGTAATTCGATCATAAAATGGAAATCAACTTCTCCTATAACTCCTCAATTATTTCACTTCATTCTTCGATATTACACATTCTACTTCTGATCATTGTTGTAAAATTATATTTTATCTAGTGTGTATAAGTATTTATTTTTATAATTTATTATCTTCCTTCTGTAACAAAACATCATGAAACAATCCTTCCTTGTCACTTTTCTATAATCATGGAAAATATCTCATGATATTTTTTTAATATTCTCTTTCATAACATAATTAGATATAACTAACTTCGTCAATAAATTTCATAATTTCAAAATCCATAAATTCTCCCAATCTTTTTATGGTTTTCGTACCATATTAATATTTGTTCCCTTATAAAATCCATTTATCTGATGAATTCATCTTCATGAACTATATGGATGTCTAGTATGTAACTTAAAATGATTGTACCTTACAAATTATTTACTTTATGAAATTTATCATAATTACCCTATGAAGCTCCTATATACCTTATAATGGTCTTATTATACCCTACTAAGTTACCTTATTAATTTAAATATTCTTCTTGAATTTTTTAAAATAATTTTTCTAGTGTACTTATAGTGACCATGACATTTCATTCTTATTTTGTTGAACTCATGAAAATGTTCAAAAATCAGGATCTCATTCCAATAAATTCTTCAATAATATTGTAATGACAAAATACTTCTTCTTTTGTCATCCCAACTCCAACTATAGTTCATGGAGGAATAATATCCTTATTCATCTGGTTGATTCACGATTGCCTTATGATCGACTACCAAATGATCATATATCATTTTTTAACCATATGATGTATATGAAGTGTTAAGGGAAACCATTTACCTAGATTGACCAGTGTTAATGAGCTTCTGAAAAGTTGAGGCTAATGTTTACTAGCACTTATATTTTAAAACAACCGAATGAGTGCATGGAGAATGGTTGTGGTTCTGGTCATGTTGTAAGGGGAGGTGATGAGGGAGTTTCACACTTACCCTTTCAATGTACATCCTGATGTTTGTAATAAGTACATGGACCTTCAGCGATAGTTTTTATACGATGATAAGAGGTGGATAATGGCTATGTTTTGTCTCACTATTTATCACATGCCAGCAGGTGATGCTAAAGAATCGGGTTCTAGATTCTTTTTCAACATCTTGATATCTCAATTTGTAAATAGGATGTCTTGTCCATCGACTTTTTTTTAGTTTTTCCATAAATAATAATAGTCCATGATTCCATGTGGGTGATAGTTAACAGACATATCAAGTAAGCACACATCCTCTCCATCAAGATGTAGTGTTTAGTGTATAGTTTTAGGTATTTTTTATGACTTTTATTGTAAAACTTTATTGGGTTTTCTTGATGATTTTACATAAATTTGATGAGTGATTCACTTCACATTTTTTGAGAGACATATAGGATAAATTTGGCGACCAGTTGCGGATGATTTTATCTTTTCATCCCCTATGAAGGGAAAAACGGAGTGAACTATTCATATGCTCAATGATATGTTTATGGTTTGTGTGTTAGACATCATCCGGATCTGGGAGGATCAGCTACCTTTAGAAAAGTTTTATTATAATAAAATATATCACTCTACTATATGGATGGCACATTTCAAGGCCACGAATTGGAGAGCATGTAGATCACCCTAATGCTAGATTGGGATTAGTGAGACATATCTTATTTGAATAGATATGGTGTGGGTGATAATATAAAAGGTCTAGGTTATCCATGGGAATATGAGTTCAACCCATATTATGTAGAAATATTGTGAATACTAACGTCATAGGCCATTAGAGATTGAGAAGTCCGATCACATTTTCTTAAGAGTCTCCACATGAAGAGGATTATAGAGATTCAGTTTGTGATGGAAGATATCTCTAAGACTCATTAGGTCATTTTAGATCGAATGAATGGTTGGTGAGGTTTTTATATCATATCCCTACCACCAAAGTTACACTTGGTGAATGATTTATTCCGTGTGTTACAACTGATAAGGTATATACATAATCATGAACTTGTTATTCACTACAAAGAGCTAGACATATAAGATATATCCACCTTTACGGAGTACCGAGTGTAAATTAGTGATTTATTGGATAGGATATTGTCAGGATGGACCATTCCCTTACTTCATGTATTATGATAGCATGGAAGTATATAGGAGAGCTCTTGGGACCAAGAAAGTTAGATGGGGGGTTTAGTATGCCCACATTTTTTGTTTTATATATTATGTTCTTATATGACTATCCATGAAAGGGGTAATAATATGGATACCATATTTTTACTTTTAATATCTTGAAAGGTATTCAGAAATATTTATGGACTGATTCGCTACGAAAATATGGTATTCTGAGGCCTGTTGTGTTCAGAATAGATATAAAAAATATATTAAATATACAATCTAACGAGTGAATGTTTTTTCAGAAATAATGGAATAAATTGTTAATAGAGCCTAGAATCAATATTTTGTGACTGTAGTTGAAGTCAGAGCATGGAGTTTACCGTAGGCATGACCTAAGGATGGTCAATTCCAAATGTTTGATGGATATAGTCGTCGATGGGTTTTTTAATTAAAATAAACAAATACATTATGTATCCATTTTATTAAATAGTATTATTAATTCCACTATAAATACCACATCATAAAAATTATATAGGTTATTTAGAATAAACAATGGGAAAATGGAGGGGATCTCTGATTAATTTTGTTGGCTATTCATCATCGGACAGTTATTACTGATCGGATCGAGGGGAATTGAGAGGTAGTGAATACAAGGGATCATCCTCATCACTGAAAAAATAATTCTTCACCAATGATCCATCCATAATCGACGTAGTTCTCATAAATTGTATATTTCCCCTTTTTTGAATATATTGAGAAATGATTTTATCTTTTTTGGATCTTTATTTCACACTCATCTCATGAGTTAGTTGAGGAATTAAAATGTTTTATTCAATTAATTATTTTATTCCACGAGCACCCCCAGGATACCAGACAATGTAATATTTTTCTCTTAATTCTTGATCAATGATGTTTATCATCATTTTTTTGTGTTTTCTCTCATTATTTGGGAATTTTTCATCATTATCTAATCAGGTGAAAGATTATCTTTTTAAGGGAGTATTCAAGTGCGATCAAACCGTAAGATTTTTATTTTTTGTTAGAATAACAGTTGGGAGGGTAATTTTCACAAGTATTGAGATTATTCTCTAAGATTCTAATGATGACATTACTATTTCTATGATCTGGTGTTATTTAAAGGTGAAGTGTGGTGTAAAGGGTGCATGAATGACCACCATGGGAGATTAGAATCCGTGTATTGGCCACCAGAAGGATTTAATTGATGAATTGAAGAAAAGCCCCAATTTCAGGTGGTCAGATAGTTGTAATCATGCTGGATGCTTCAAATCTAGAATCCACATGAATAACATGTATTTCTATGAAAAAATCCAATGATACATCATGTTGTCCTATGAAAACATGTTGTTTATTACTCCCTAAAAGTGGTGTTGGGGTTTAAAAGAAGGCAAGGATCACATACCATGTGATGCTACTAGGGTGGCTGAGCCATGATCCATTTGAACATGCCTAGGACCACATGTGGGAGGACACACCATGTACTCTAAGAACACACAAGCATGGTCTGGTACCCAGGATCAACTAGATGCACGACTACCTATACAACGTACCCTCACATACAAGAAATTGTCCAATATCACACAGGCAGTCCTCAGGTTGCTGATACATTCCATGTGGTCCTCGTACACTCCATGTATTGGGAAATCTCCACCAATATGTGTCCAAGTGAGAAAATGTCCAAATAGTGGGCTAGGACCACACACTGTGTGGACCACATACACATCATCCACCACCTTTTCTAGAAACTACAACCTTTGGTATCCCCTTCATTTGGACTCATATTTTGGCCCATGAGTATCCGATTCTAAGAATTTTTCCACATAGAATTTGACAGTATCCTTTATAGTAGATTTATATATATATAATGGATTTTCCAAATCATGATTCTTCATTGAGAAATGATTGGCATTGGAAGTGATCAAGCATTATCATCAATGTGATACCGAGGTATGAAACCCCCCTATAGTTCTAGTTTTTGGGTCCCACATACTTCTTTCAGGGGATTAAGAGGAACACCCCTAAAACACTAGGGTGTTAGTCCTCTACTATTTGTGTTTCACCTCTATGATGTAGTAGGGTGTGGGTCCTCTAAATTCTATGTGGAACACCACTGATGCACTACGGTGTGGTTATCCACCTTTTTAGTGGAACCCCTTAGTTCATTAGAGTTTGGGTCCTATGAATTCTATGTGGCACCCCCATGATTCACTAGGGTGTAGGTACTCTAATTTATAAGTAGCAACCTTCTCAAGAACTAGGTATGGTCCTATACCTTCTCAGTGGTCCCCCCACATGTACTAGGTCATAGGTCCTCTATCTGATAAGTGGGACCCCAAGACAGACTAGGGAATATGTACTTCACCTTTTCAGTTATACCCCTAGATGAATAGGGTTTTGGCCAATTATATTTTAAGTGAAACCCCGTAACACACTATGAAATGGTTCCTCAACTTGGATATTGTTCTTCATCGGCCTTTGAACACATTAGCATGGTGTGGGTCCTCCACATGGTTACTACATCTGACAAATGAGATGTTGGGAATTGGAGATGACTTCTTGAAGTTGTGGGAAGACTCATCCACTTGGGTTGGGCATTGATATAGATATTTATTTTCTATCTCTACTAGGATTATTATATGAGCATATATATAACCATGTTATTTTGTTTCAATTCCATTTTTCGTGTTGAGATGACCACTTCTATCATTTCCTTTTTTATTTCTTCTTCATTTTTCTTAGTTTCCTACTGGGTATGCATATACTCACCCCTATATGGAATTTTCTCAAAAGAATCATGTATTATAATGATTATAGGATGGTCAGTAGTGATTTTATAAGAGCATTGGGAAACATTGGTTTATAGGACATGTATAATGGTTGGCATAGATATCAAAATTCAGTCTCTCTAAACTGTTTTTCTATTCGAGTTGTTGTCGGGTTGGGACATATTTTATTGGTGGACGTGTATTTTTAAATTTCAATTTTTCATTACACATTCACAATAATTTTTATACTCTAGAGGTTCTTAAATCCTTGGTTTTAACTCTAAATGTTACTATCTTTTATTATTATTCCTTTTCACTTCATTATAGAGATGGTTATTTCTCTAAATACTTGTACATTGGGAAAAGGCATCCCATTATAGTTATAACTTATCCAAGAATTTTTTCATCCCATACCCTATATGGGAGAGCTTTGGTTTTTGGTGGCCAATTATTCCACTAGCCAATTTGGCCCATGTGGTACAGGGCATTACAAAATTGCTTGGTTTCTCTAGTTCTATATTAGGCTTCAGTTCACCATATTTTGTTGTTGTTAAATCATTTTTTTCATTATAAAATAACTGTATAAAATTTAAATACACTTGAGAACCCAAATTCCAAACTTCTCACCTTCTCTTATTCTTTTTAATTTAATTTCAAACATCATTCATGTTTCTCTTTAACATAATATAAAGACACATTGATAAAATCATAAAATATCTCAAATTATTCAAATAACTTTTCTTTCAATGTGAATGAATCCCAAAACTTAAAAAGTCAACAAATATTCCTTTATCATATAAATAATGAAAAATAGCTTCAAAAAATCATTCATAATGTTTATCAAAATATTTATTCTCCTATAACATGTATACACCTAATTGGGAACTCATTTGAATTTTCTTGGGTTCTTTTATACGCTTCCAAGTATTTATTCTTTATTCCAATTACACTTGATAAAAATACAGACATAAAGAACGATTGACACTTAAAGCTCATGATATTCCAAAAAAATAATTACAAAACACACATATTGAGCTCGACAATCACCCCGTTTGTAATTTTTTCTAATAATCACTTAATTCATATGTCAGTATGTACAAATTCATTTCTTAACTTTTCATTTTTCCTTCTCTCGCGAATTAACATCAACCTTTCATTTACCTTTTTATCATCATTATTTAAAATAAATTGAAAGTACATGAGGAAATTGTATAATCTCATACTTTTGAAATGGATTATCAACCATTCCACTATATGTCTACACAATCCATGATCATTGTATAAAAAAGGGTTTGAGTTTGACATTGGAGTTGTCTGTTATAAATAAAAATGATACCAATCTAAAATGAAAATATACAACAACATTCTCATAAGTTATCTAACTATTCTAAAGCTGTGTAAATTGAATAATACAAATTATAATGATGATTCTTAGGGAATATTTCAATCTTCATTATTACATTCACTTAAACATATATGTAAAAAACATTAATGTACAAAAATAATTGGATTTAATTTTACAAATCAACTTTGAATTCTCTTCAAAAATTCTCATTTGTGTCATTGATTATAATTATTTTATCTCCCTTAATATTAGGATATGATTTTTGTAATCAATTATGAGAGAATTTGAATTCATAAAATATCACTAGAATATTTTCAAGCACATTAAATAATTCTAGATTTACGTGTTGTTGATAATATATGGTAGTTTTTCAAAAAATTATCCACTTATCTCCCCCTCGGGAAGACACATTACACTATCTTCATCATGTTAAATATTTTATATAGCTAGATTTTTGGATGTATTATTTTATGAATGCACTAAGATGGATCACTTTTAAATAGTTTTATATATTTGACATCTCACACAGCTTCATCATGGATGATAATATTTAGAATATTTTTAATTGATCAATAAAAGAAGGTGACTTTTTATTTTTGTGTTATAATTATGATAGTTTACACACCTTATCTAGTTATCTAAATAATAACTACATTCAATTTCATTTCCCTATATTGTAATTACATAAATATAGCGTAAGTGAAAGGAAATAATGTGGAACATCTTATTTTTTAATGTGAAGATCAAGGTTGAGAAAATTTTCACAACCATGTTGCTCCATTTTCATTATCCTTCATCCTAATATATCAGTATTTCAAATATAATTTATCTTTGAGTAACATGGAATTTTTTTAATGTTAATTTAATTTTTTCAAACACTTATCTTTTTATAAGACTATATGAATAATACAATCTTCATCCAATTTAAAGATTCCTCTTATGATGGAAGTATGAGTAAACAACATTTATCAGGGTGTTCATCACTACTGCATCTGCCACAAACAACTTATGAAGGTAATGTGTTTTAATTTGTTTTTAACCAATTGTGAAATAAAATATATTTATATGGAATCAATTTATTCTTTTTTAACACCATTCACATATATTTTTTCCTTGTTATTTTCATTATCCAAATTAGTTGTCTAAATTTCCATATACTATTTGTGTATATTAGTAGCCTTCTTGGAGTTTCCATGAGGATTTTCATTATTTTTTTTAACAAAATTAGTTAATTTAACATCAGTATTCCTATTCTTGGACCTAATTTAAACAATATATTACTTTAGTTTCGTTGTTAAATGATTTCTCACTAACATTATTTTGAATGAACTTGGGAGTATTGTACTTTGAAACTTCCTTCATCTTCTTTCCTAGGACATACATGCATCCTCTATTCCTATTTTATGGTATTAATTTTTCATATTCTCTTGATACATACATAGTTTAGTTGAATAGTCATGCTTCGTATATGATCATACATACTTCATGTTCAAAAATTAATTTTAATTATTTAATTTTTTAAAAACATATATATTTTCCCATTCAAATGTGGATTTTTATCACCTTTTTCTTTCTCCCCTGACTATAGTCTTTATTTGAAAATAATAAAATATTAAATTATTCAAAACAAATTTTAACCTATATCAAAACATGTTACATCACTATAAATTACCAATTATTCTTTAAATCCTTTTATATAACTAATTTTTTATAGAATCAACATTTTTTTATTTTTGAAAATTCTTCACCACTTGTTAGTATTATTTTGGGAGACCATATTTTTAAAACATTACGTTATCCATAATTAATATAGTGGTAGGATTACCAAAAATTTTATTCATCCAATTTTTATATATATGGTTTTGAAACCTATACTATTTATGAAAATATAATTAGAATAATATTTTGAAATTGAAATGGATGATAATTAATCCTTAAATATTACCAAGGAAACATCATTAGATGATATCCATGTATTATTTCCACAATATAGAATCCTTTTTGGACATGAAACCTTATCTATAAGATTTTTGTAATCATCATGTTCTCCCACAACTTTTTAGAGATACTTGACTTGAGTGACATCTAGATTTATTAATTTGTCTCCAAACTTAACAAATTTCATATATAAAATATTTTTCTCATTCTCTAATAACATAAATTACTTTTCTCTCAATTTTTTTCCTTCTTAAAACATAATGATCATGAATTTTTACTTTTAATTATAATAATGTGTCAGTATCCATGATATTATTGGATTTAACCACAATTTTTATGTCACTGGCCTAATTTGTTTCACAATTACCTATAATGAATGGATCTTCTCTTCAAGAGTATTCTTAATCTCATACTTCTTTTCAAATTATTTGTCCTATTTAAAATCAAATGTTGTGTATCTCACTTAAAGATCAATATTAGGAATAATGATGGCTCATTCTTACTTAGATATATTTCATTGTGTATGAATTATATCTTCCATGTATTTATCTATATTTTCCAACCCTTCATCAATATAATTTATTTAATCTAGAATTCTATCAAAGATTAAAAAATTATTAATTTTTAATTCATTGAAAATTATATGCATCATATCCTATATCTTATCAATTGATAAATTTTTTGACATATGATCACTCCCACTATTGTTTAGATCTTCTTGGGGTAAAGTTTTAAAAAAATGTTTCACTTACTTCAATGTTTTGTGGATGACTTATCTATTTAGTGGTATAAATACTCTTCATCACTTTGGTTTTTTGTTAAACAACCATTTCGTCTCATTTATATAATATCTACTACCATCATAGATATTTTATAGAGATACTGAAACCTATTTCTCAAAAAAAAAAGGATGAATTATTTATTCTCTTATTCTATTTCTTCTCCCAATTCATCATGATTTTTGTAAAGATAGAATTCTAATATGAAATAGATGTATCTTTACTAAAATAACATTTTATTATAAAATCTAAAAGAGAAAAAAATCTTCAAAATAGTGGAACATCAAAAATAGATAATCATATAAGAGGTTTAAGTTTACTTAATAATAATTTAGATGATTGATTAAAGACATATCAAATAGTAAGTTGGGGTGAAAAAGTGTTGTTTAATTTTTATCCAATTCAATTAAATTGTATCCCTTTTATTTTTACCTCAAAATTATTTCAGCTAAATGGATTTAATGTTATTTCTTATATCCTTTTGTGTTTCATCAAAAACATTAGAACACACACCCCAACGAAAAAATTCTACACATCAAATTTACACATTTCACCTTTCAAAATTAATAGCCAGTCATTGGTGTGAATTACAACATTACTGAAATCACATGACCCACAAGTAACAACCTATGAGTAAAAAAAGTTATGAATATCCTTCTACTAATGTTTATATCTCTTAATAATGTATATCATATACATTATTTTAATATTATATTCCTATGTATTAATTTACTTAGAAATAATTTACAATCTTGTATGGGTAACAGTAAGAAGTTATTTCACCAATATAGACTTTGACACTTTTTGGATGTGTTTTCTTTGGTTTGTTATTCTTCTATAACCTATGCGGCGGCCTGTAATCAACAAATTTTCCTTATTCACCAAAACAAACCAATTATATACTACTTTTTCGACACATATATAAATACAAGAATATTATTTAAAAAAATGAACACCAAACTTCCCACTTATTCTTATTCTTAGAGTATAGTGTTCTTTTTAACAATAGAAGAAGAATATCCACTTTTTCATAAAACATCAATAACCATGAAATAATATTTGGAATCAAAAATAAAAATATCTCCCTCCATTAATATTTTTATCATATAAATAACAAACTACATTATTTCTCTTAAGCATAAAAACACATTACTTTTTCGAGAATTAGTAGTGTAATATCTCTTCAATTCATTATACTCATGAATTTTTCTATAGGTTGCAGTATCAGTTCTATAATTAATCTAGAATTTATGAAATAATTGATATTATATTTATTACTTGGAATAAGATAGAACATGATTGAGTTTTAAATTAAAATTAAAACATATAACTTCTATAAATTACACCTTCAACACCTCTCCTACTTTACACTTATTTAATTTTCTTCTTAAATTATTCATCAGGTAATTGTGGTGTAACTACATGTGATAAAGTGCTTATAAGAATATATTTTCATAAATAGTCCTCTTCCATTTGTGATACAACTTAATTATCATAGAATAATCATTAGTTCATACTTTACTATAATCATTATAAAAAACTCATCATTTACATATGTTTAAATATCATCTTGAATATAATCATTAGATCTAAATTATTTCTTTTTCAATATTTATCTTCAAAAAATCCTCAATATCCATCTCTAAAAATTTGATAATGGTTTTTGAACCTTATGGTGATCTGGAAAATTATAAACTCTATATACCATACGAATTCGGATTCATGAACCCTATGAAGTTCTCATATGTACCTTATGAAAGTACTATAAAAACGTTATCTCATGTACCCTTTGAATATCCTATACACCATAGGATGATTTTAATATTCCCTATGAGGATAAATTATGATGTTAGAGCTACTTTCATACTTATATAATCATTTTCTTCCATTGTACTTCTATTGACCATAAAATTTTATTTGTGTTCCTATAAACTCAACAACACCTTTTTGAACCCCAAGATAATTCTGATGAATTAATTAATCATTTTATGATGATAAAAGTTTAGTCATTTTATCTTATTAGGTTCAATTATATTATATGGTATAACACCTTAGGTCTTATTTTGGTTGATTCATAATTATCTTCTAGTTAACTAACAACCAATCAAATAACTTTATATGAACATAAAATGTATCTTATTGTAAACACAATGATCAAAACATAAATAAAAATGGAATATGGAAAAGATGATGAGAATAATTTCATATAGCCTCATATCACATATATATTTTAGATGATAAATTTTTTCCATCATGAACATATTACACATTGAAGATTCATTTAAAACACCAATTATTTATTGCCTCAGGTGATTCATAGTGGCACATTCAAATCCCTTAGGGACTCCCAATTTGACAGTTCTATTTTACACCCCACATAGCAGTTCTCACCATCATTCAGTATCAAACCATGTTGGTTGAGATATCCTTAGTCCTATTTCAATCCACATTTTTCTTTAAAAATTTCATTCGATGATGGATAAGTGACATCTATTGTTATTGGAAAACATAACTAGAGGAATATTCTTCATCAATGATCCACAAAAATCGATGAAAAATTCCTAAAATATCTCTACAAATGTCTAGGTTATCCAATATTTTTTCTAATTATTCTAAATATAGATTTTTTGATAAGGAATAACTTTTATAATAAATCCCATTATAGTCCCTTTCATAATTTCCATATATAATGAGGATCATAACATTATACAATCATCCTCTAATATCAATAGATTTTCAACACTTCTTTTGAATATCATCTTTTTAATTATTCCACAACATTCAAATAATTTATCAATAGAAGAAGACTTATAATTTTTTAACCCAGAACTAACCATATTGAGATATATTCTTCATGTGACTAAGGAAAACCATAAAAAAATCCATGGATATTTACTAAAAATTACATGGGTGGAATCTAATGCCTTTATCACAATAGATGAAAAATAATTTTATGATTTAACCCCCTAATAAACCTAGCATTGATATTTCAAATCTACCATTAGACACTATATACCAGAAAACAATGATAGCCCTTAAAAACATGAATATCTTGGTAACACATGGATTCATTTTGAGATGTAATCTATGAGACCTACTAAAAAATCTTCTTACATATCTCAAGGAACAAAAAACATCCCATGAAATAATACTCACTATTCTCTATCCTCCATCTATTAATCCATAATATCTAAATTAACAAATAAAATTTCACATATTTTCGACCACAAAACCACCATAATGAAATTTCTTCACCCATATAAATAATGGAATTTCACCCCCATTTGGTATCTGAAAAATTAATTTCTAACCACTCTTATATCTAGATATATTGATGTAAATTCCTCTATCATTTTTTATTCATCACTATCCTCTTGAGAAATATCACCATATATAATCCTATTTTTTTCTTTTTCTACTATGTTTAACTTTTAAGAATTAAAAAAGATATAAAAATAATAGTAATGTAATAACATCACCTATATCCATTTATGAAAATTTAGGAATCTCTGGGAATACATTTGGATCGTACTAGCTAAAAAAATAGTGTTAAAAAACATTGCAGGAGTTCCTTATAATTTTAATATGAGTTATTAATCTCTTTTTATTGAATTTTAGAGTAACATACATTTAATATATCAAACTCATTGAGTTTTATTTATTATGGTGTGTGGGTATTTATTGGTGGTTTATATAATTTCCAATTATTATATAGTGTAATACCACCATTAATAAATATTTATAGAAATTTTAATGTCTATTACCTATGACATATTTGAGGAACAAGTCATGTGTCAATATATATTCCCTATATTTGTGAATTTATAGATTTATACCCCTATTAGTTTATATTTTCCCCAATGTAGTGTGTTTTTAAGAAATGATATATATTTTTTTTCTCTTTCATGTGGTTTAATTTATAGGGGAAACACAATTAGTGAGGTGATAAAATTTTTTTTAGTGTTTTATAGAGAGTTCAATCATCAACGTAAACATTAAAAGAAAGATGTGGGATATTTGTATCAGGAATGAAAAAATAACATTACATGGGTAGTGTTTTCTGAAAATGGAGTGGTTAAAAAATGTTATTTTTTAGTAATAAATTGTTTCTGTATGATTTTGAATTCTTTAGGTGTCCATGGAATCAAATGGAAAGGTTTTAATGGGTGAGACTATGAGTGATGTTATTACTATACTGATTTGTATGGATGAGCCATGTAAGATTGGGATACATGGAATAATAATGTTTTTTTGAGACTTTTAGTGAATTGAATATTCAAGCAGTATAGATTAGATTAAGATAATGACATGAGTGTGAGAGTGCGAATAAAAAAATATCATTTCAGAAACTATTTACTGGATGAGGGATACTGGATGGATGAAATAAATGGTATCATCTTATTAATAGAAATGAACGGTTGTTTGGCCATGGGGAAATAACTATTATTATCAAGTAGCTTTAAAAATGAGGAGAAAAAACACAGTAACCTTATAATGATATTGTGTAATACATTGTATGTCTATGAATTTTATAATAATTTTGTCTATGATTGTGTTGGGATGACCCTTTAGAAGGGTGGTAGAAAAAAAAATTAGTCATTTTTTATATGTTTATTATTTTGTCTTCTTATACCCTAAAATTGTAGTAGAAATAATAATAACAATAACAACAAAAACAAAAACAACAAAAACAATAATATTTTTATTATTATAGAATACTACTTCTATTTCTATATGGGAAGAGTGTAATGTAATTGGAGATCCTTTCACAGAAACATCGTGGTGATTAGGTTTTTTATTTTTTATGGAATTACCTTTAGATGTATATGTCAATATAGAAGATTTTTTAAAGGGGTTTTGAAGAAATATAATACTACAAACATTTTGGATAATATCAATTTAATTTTTGATGTAAATGTAAATATTAATTATTCCATTGACTATATGTGGTCATTCTAGAAAAGAAAATCATTTGCCTACACTAAAAATGTTATAAATAATAGTTTCTATAATGATTTCATGATTGGATCTTGCTTTTTGACTAAATGAATCATGAAAAAAATCATTATAATTTATTGAGGTAAATTATAAGATTTATTAGGAATTACATGAGAGTTAAAATATTTTATTATTGATTTCTTGATGATTTTTTTATAAGGATAACTATTTGAATCTTGATGATTTAGCGAACCATGTTCTAAAAATTTGTTGTTTTGGTGGATGGTAGGTAATGCTTCATAGAAAATTCCTTCTTCACATCATTTTTCATTCAAATGAATATAATTATAAATCCCAGGGTTTGAGAATCTTCTCTCTTGTACTTGGTGTTTTAGGATTCATGATTGGGATTATATCATTAATATTTTATTATCTAATAACAAAATTACCAATATTTGACCTGGATTAATGGTCTATGTATATTTTTGGAACACCCAAATACATCAGAAATTTAACACAATTGTGGGGTTCCAATCAAAATTGGAAGAGAGACACATAATGATTAGTGTGAATTTTTTATTAAAATTATTATTTTAGAATGATATTTATTCTCCCTTTATATAAATTTCCATTATAGTTGTGGCAATATATTGTTTGGTATTATATATCTAACTTGATTAGATACATTCCTTTCATTATAATTTTTTTAGTATCGAGAATGATATTACTAGGTCCTATAGGGATTTGGGATTTGATAGTTTTAAGAATTATGAATTTTATAGAACATTTCTAATTTGTAGATTCTTTCAAGAATGTTTCTACAAAATGTAATAATTTCATTTGTGTTTTTTGGATACTATTATGAATCAAAGGAAATTATAAACTTCAATTAATTATTAGAACAAATAGAATAGGATCTCATCAATATCCCAATATCTTGGAATTTTTTCCACGGATATAGTATATAATAAGATTATTAATTTATAACATGATTATCACCAGACTAGGATGATGGTCGGAGAGGATTTAATGCATATATTTTTCTTATGAAATTATAGTGGATGATTCCTCTTTATAGGTTGAGTCGACACTGGTGGATAAGATTTCCATATAGAGTATTCCTTCAGTGGTTTATTCTGCTACGAATGTGAAAATATAAAATAAATTCTCTTTGAATATTATAATTTAATATAGAATTATTATAAGGTCCTTAATTCTACTTTTGTTGGGGAGTTAAAGGGGAATGATAATTTTTTTTACTCTAGGAGTAAAATAGTGTTGGATCTAGTTGATCTATTGGAAAAGGAATTTTTGAATTGTGATTATAGTAATGAAAACAATATCCTAGCATTTGTGGTGTCATATTAATATTTATAATAAAAGGGTATTAAATCCCAAAAAGAAAATAATTTGAAATACATGAATGGTTTTCTAATTATGGATATTAATTTAGTTAAATATTCATTTCTAATAAAAATGGGGATATAGTTGGTTGGGAACCGCTCGAAATTATTTTCATCTCTAGATAATCCTATGATAATCTTGACTAATCTTAAATAGGTAAATTAGGTTATTGGATGTAATGTTAATGATAATAATAAAATATAAAATGAATAATAATTACTTCTTTAGGTTCTTTAGTTGACACCAATGGGTTGCATTGGGGTTGGTAAGTAGATTATGGTTGGAAAATATCGTTCTAATTTTGGTTCCATTATTTATTCTCATAGTGTAGATGAAAAACATGTATAATATTTTGTGAAAACCAAGAAGTCTCTAAATAATGATTGGGGAAATTTATTATTTATTACTAAAACAATAACTTGTGAATGGCGGTATATAAATGATACTAATACTACATCTATAGTGTTGGTTTTAAAATAATCATGTATGCATTTATATAATTAGGAACATTACATGAAATTAGATGGTAATGACATTATGCATGCTACTTAGGTTATGGATCAAGTAAATCCATGTAAAATGGTTAAATACTGGAGAAGGGGTCAATATTAATAGGTTCAAGGTATTCCTGAAAATATATTTACTATTTCATATTCTATTAAAAGATAGAGAATGTCGAAATCATTATCTGTGATTTTCCTTAGGAATCAAGTTTGTGGGTCTGTGAAGCTGTCAGGAAGAATTTGATGTATGTGGGGGATTTATTGTGGGATGTATATTTTTTTCTAATGATGGGGGATTTAGGAGTCAATGTTAATGATGTCCAATATTTATTTTGTGATATTAATTTACGAGTGATTAGGTTTCTGAAGGCAATTGTTTTTTGTTGAACTATATTTTTCAATATTTTTTCTGGTCCATTATTGTAATTAGTGGTAGATAGTGATTTCATTTCCTTTCATGTCGTCTCCCCTTATTCTGGTTTTATCTTTTTATTAGTGAGACCATGGGTTTTATTATTCAAACACATTTTTTAACTAATTATTGGTTATTATTATTTATTTATTTATTTAATAAATATAGTTAACCTTTGGCTACAGTCACTGGGGATCATTATTATTGGTCAAAATTGTTTTATAATTAACATATCCTATGGTCATAAATCTACCTATAACCATGATTTAATATTTCTATGGTTTTAGATAATCTACACTCATTGTTATTTGTGTATATGTAAAAAAATTATGGTAATATGTAATTTTTCTAATTATTTTATAACATCCTTAAAAGAACCAATTACATGAATTTAAATGGCCACTTATATATTCAACTACTTCTATAGGTTTGGTTATTTTATATATCATAAATAAAGATATATAAAATGATATTATTAATTATTTTTTATCTGATTATGTGTCCAATATTGATTTCAAAAAGATTATTATTAGTTTTTTTACTTTATAAGAATTTTATTTTTCTAAAATTGAAATTTTCATCCAATTTTAATATTATTCCTAACAGATTCTTAGTATATTATATTAATTCCATCAACTAATGAATACATATTTATGAAAGGAATAATCAAATAAATAAATCATTAATAGTCTGTTATTACCATGAATTAAGATAGTCTATGTAACTTTCGTATATCTAAATAACATATTTATAATGGTTAATTTATGAATATCAATATAATACATCACTATATTAGGGATATCAGTAATATTAATAATGTTTGTCTAAAAATATAAGTAATATTAATAAAATATGTATCAAAATTATATATACATATGAAAACTAAAAAAATATTGTGAATACATATTTACAATGTTGTACAATTAGGTATTTCTGAGATAAAAAAATTTAATATTTGTACAATGGTCATATATATTTTGTATAAATATCATGTACCTTTATATTAATAAATTATGTTATAAGGGAGGTTATTTATGAGTTTTCATTTAATTTCATGAATTCATATTTTCATATTAATTTTTTTATGTTTGTGACTTTTTAATGATTAATATGGTTAGCTATGAGTATGTTATTACCATGTTTTTAATGTTTTATTGTCAAGATAATTTTTTTTGGTATTATATGTAGTCTAATTTATTTAGTTTTGGATTAGGTTTCCTTTTATAACTATCCATGATCAAGACTAACATGTGATTAATTACATTTGTCTATATATTTTAATAATTTTTTGAAATATATTTTTATATTTATTATCATTATATTTTTAATATGAAGTTGAATTCATTAATTCTCATTTGAGTTATTTTTTATATGTTAAGCAATGTATGAATTAATGTAATATTTTATGTCAAACTATAATAAAATAAATCATTCTGATAATAACTAATATGTTGTGCTTATGAAAAAACATTTAGTTATGTAAGCTATATATCCTAAATAAAACACCCTATGAAAATGGATAGAGTTAATTGGAATAGTAGTTAAACAATGACTAGTGAAACCATTCCATGGTTGAGATGTTGATGAATTTTTTCATAGCTCATGGTTTTAATACAGATGAAAAAATATATAACATAATATCCCAATTTTTCTCTTCAAGGAACATGTGTAATTCTAATAAAATAATTATTCTAGAAGAAACCATGACATGGAAATTGTTCATGGTTATAATATATTTGGAAGAATATCTATATTTTATCCTTGTCATAGTGAAAAATTGATAATTTTTTGTAACATGATAGGAAAACCATGTCCTTGTTTAGACAACAATAGCTTGGCCAATCTTGTAATAGTATGTACCATCCTGATCTGTTATGTTGAGGGTTTTGGTCATTAGAAGTGTTCAGAGGAGGCATAGAGAGAGTTCAAAGATTTTTGATTTATAAAGGATGGAAGAGGAGGAATTAGAAATCTTGTAACTGGATTACATGATGTGAAATTTTTTTTCTTCGTTTTTCGTGGAGGTTTCAAAATGCATAATATTTCAAAGATTGAAAAATAAAATAAAAAGAAGTGGTAATTCGTTTTTGAAAAAAACTAAACCCAAAGGATTACACGATGTGAAAGGGAAATATATGTCATGTAATACCCTGATAATGTGTAGTTATAGAATTATATTTCATTAAAAACCTCATTCATTTGGTTATTCTCTCTTTTTCCTCTCATTTTTTCGAAATACCTAGGCACCTTGAAGTGTCCTTCAACACATTCTTCATCCCTCCTCAAGTCGTTGATCTCAATGTATGTTCATTTTCAACCTGTGGTTGATACTTGGTGTATTATCTTCTCTTAATCATCCATTTTGTCCCAATATTTTTCTGGGGATCTATTTTGGGGGTGTTTCTTTGGTTTAGGGCTTCATTGGGTTGAATTATAATAAATCCTTGGTGTGAGATAGGTTGATCTATAGTTGTCGTGGGGTATTTTTGATTCAAAAGTGTTCATCTTCACCTTGCGGTGGACAACAATTTGAAATATCCCTTGAGGTAGGATTACCTTCTTCTTTATCTATCATGCATCATTTTTTGGGGTTAATTCTTTTCATCAATGAATCACGGTTTTTCTAGACTAATTGAAGATTATGAATCAGTTAATTGTAATTTATGGAGTAAATGGAATTTTATTTGTATTATTTTTACATATATGATATCTACTAAATATACTAATCTTGGCATTTCCAGCATCCATGTGCCCCTCCAATTTTCCGCCACGTCACATTTTAATAAAAATTCATCCCATCGAAACTCCATGTACTGCCTCCCTATGATTTCTTTTTTACCTCCGCGTTCCTCATTCCCTACTGCATTTGTTTCTGTAGAGAATACTGTGAGTTCTGACCTACCTACCCCACATACTACCTCCGCCGCAATCCTCACGGTCATAGTCTACCAGCCTCCTCAGTCTGATCAGACAATCATGATTTTGACTGCGACTTCCACGCCTATCACCTCTGACAACCTTCTCCAGTGTTTGACTATATTGATGACATTTTATGCCTTTACCGGTCCAATTCGTGTCTTATATATTCCCGATAAAGGGTTCACATAGACTCCCCATTCGTTCCTCATCTTCCTCCAGGCGTTCTTCAATAGGGACGTCCTCGCACATCCTATTCTTCACTACAGGAGCTGCAGAAAATTCTACCATATGAGAAGTCGGACATCCATAGTTCATGACCGATTCACGATTCCCTCTCAACCACAAACCACTTCATCCCATTGATCTTCCGAGAAATTCCTTCACTTGTATTCTCTTTGAATAATTTCAATTCTTGATAATTGTCAGATCTTGTGGTCTATACGTTTATAACTGCCAGACATTTTCCTATTACAGGATGTTATTAACATGATTAAAAGGTTTCTAATTTCAAGGGATGTTTCCTTCCCCTCTTGACAACATTTATTCTATTTTTCTTCCCCCCCGCATCATCTACACACCATAGATATGTATTGACCGTCGTAATGGAGAAGATTTATTATTTAACCCGCATATATGGTATCAATTCCATTCTCTAACTATCCGTGTTCAGTTTCCATATTTTGAATATTTTATAATCATTTATATGTAATATATTTCTAAAATGGTTTCTTGTACTATTTTACTTTCATCTTATTTTGAATTCATTTTGGTTAATCATGTTGATATCCAACTACATATTTAGTTCTCTAAATTGATAGTACAAGCTTCCCAAAATTGAAAATCCACTGAAGCCTATTGTTCTAATTTTTCTTAACATTTTTTCATCTACATTTTAATTATGTATTAGGATATCCACATGAATATCTTGTTATTTGATATTATAACATCTACATGAAACATAAATGTCCACAGCTGATTGTTAAATCCTACATCATATGTTCGTTTAATATGTAAAATTATGTAACTATTATGTCTTTTGTGCATTATAAGCTCTTACTGCACACCTTGACGGTAAGCTATAAAGATAAAACAAACATGAAATTTCTATTAAACTCTAAAGATGAAAGGATTCAATAGAGGATACTAATGAAGGAAAGATAGACTGTTTGTGAGTTTTGTATTAACTATGCTTGAAAATGTTATATAATGTTTATTGTCCTCTGTTTTGTAGTTTTACTCTTTAAACTTACAATATGTTCAGTACTTAAAAGTACGGGAGAATACTCTATGTCATCTTCCAACCATTCTACTACTCATTCAAGTAAATCAGTATCAGTAGCTGTCTTCACCTGTGCAGTCACAGTCATGCTGTTATCATCCCTATGTATAAATGGTTAGTTCTATTTTCATTAACATGTACCATATTTGCGATGTTTCTTTGTACATTTCATAATAACTAAAACCATACTTAATAACTTACTTTCATTACAGAGCCTGACCACTTTTCTGCTCAGTCAAATACAAACTTGTATTGTAAGGATTCAATGAAGCCGGTTTGTGAGTTGTCTGATCTGTCAATCTCAAAAGACACAAGGATGAAAAAATGACACATCTAAAGGAACAACTAACAGATTGTGAGTTGTCTATTAAGTACCCTTGAAAATGTTCTATTATTTTTACTATCCTATATTAAGCAGTTATACTCGTTACTCTTGCAACATGATCAGTGCCGACAACTACTATAAACCAGTCTATGTCATCTACCAACAATTCTTCTACTCAGTCGAGTAAACCATTATTAGTAGCTGGAATCACACGTGGAGTCACACGAATGCCTTTATCATCTAAATGTATAAATGTTTAGTTTTTTTCATTAAACTATATCCTATTTCCGTTTTTTCATAGGACATTTCATACTAACTGAAATCTTTCATACTAATTATCTTTTATTACAGAGCATAGGATGCTCCCTGCTCGGTCGAATACAAACATTAATTTGATATCTAACTGTACATATAAAAGGATACAAAACATACTACAAATGACAAAATGACATAACGATGGTCAGTTTCCTAATCTCAACACTGTAAATTATTGTATTTAATAACATTCTATTTTTCTGTATAGTATTTGACGTTTCCAAAGCTTTAGCGGCGACATCCACTACAAATTTTTATGTGGCATCTGATAGCCTGTCTGAATCCGCAAAAATGAACTTCTACCAACCATTATGTCCATAATTGCAGTCCCAAACATTACATTAGAATCTCCATGTAATGATGGTTATTTCTATTTAAATTTACATTTATAAACCATTGAATGACACAATACATTTCACTGTAAAAAAGATTTCTTTTTGCATAGTGCCAGAACCATATGCGACTGCTTCAATGATATCTGCTGGATATAACAAA
This sequence comes from Viscum album, assembly GCA_963277665.1. Lineage (NCBI taxonomy): Eukaryota > Viridiplantae > Streptophyta > Magnoliopsida > Santalales > Viscaceae > Viscum > Viscum album. Next base: position 173,472,268 of record OY728143.1, on the reverse strand, counting down.
CAGAATCAACGACTAAATACCTTCAGAGGATCTCCTATAACTTTCTGTAAGAATCATAACTACGGAATTCCATTCACAAATTGTATGTAATAAAACAAATGTAGTCCCCTAATAAAATTTCATTCTTCATTTTGTGTAGCTTTAATGGATGAAGAAAATAATCTCCCTGATTCATGACCTGATTTCTCTATGCAATAAGAATGACTACTATTTCTAAACATTACCATACCTTTGATTTCAGTTATACTTCTTTATTTTTACTTATACAAACAGATGCTTCATAAATCCTTCTGTACATCAGATCAAAAATTCATTATCCTTTGTAGGTATGACATACAATATATGTCAACATGCACACATATATATACCACTGTATATTTTACATAGCAGTTATTTGTCTTCTATTACTACTTTTAGGATCAATACAACATTCATTTCTTCAATAAACAATCATAATATAAAGTTTTGATGCTCAACAAAACATAACTGCTGACATAAATTGTGCAAGAAATAGTAGAGGTAATGAAATTTACACATTTCACTACTATCATAAAAGAGTTATTTAATAATTTAGGCAGTCCAAATTTACATACCACTTGCCACTATAGGAGAGTCCTTAGAATAATACACTACTGAGAACACAGGTTCGTGTACTTACTAAACATGAATTAGTCTTTCATTAATAATAAATCATCGTCTCTTTTGTTGAGGGATAATTTTTAATCTCATTTTCTACATTGCAATTCTGTTTAATCGGGTTATTATGATATCAGAGAGCCTTCTAACATCTGTCAACATTGTCAATCTTTTTTGTGGTTTTTTGAGATAAACAAGAAATTTAGATAAAGAAAACCCCACCATTTTTCTCTATGCTTCTCAATAGGAATGTTTTCCTTGGACTTACCACCTCAATGTCCCGAATACCTGAGGATGGTGGTCTTTGATCGATCTTCTGCTGAAGGCCGATTATTCCAAGACCACATCCATATTTATAATTCGATGTTTTCATTCACATCAATTTGTGGGATGGTAGATAGGTCATTCAATAATGGTCAAGAACTGTGTATATTTAGATTACATGGATAAAACATCCATCACATAGGCAGTTTATTTCCACCTGATGGTTATCCTCCATGGTTCTCACAACTGTATGTCTACGATACAACACATGATTATCAGAATAGAATTAATGGAATAAGTTATCCATTATACTCAATTCTTTCTACTGAGTTAACAAGAAGTTCAACATTTTATAATATCATTAAAAATTGATCTAGATTTGACGAGAGAAATCAACAATCTACTATTAACTGAAATACTGTCCAGAACCTACAACAAATGCTTCATGAGAACAATGCATTGGCGCGAGAATTTATAAATGTAGGGGATGTGCTATAACATCAAGAGGATCCATATTTAAAGCTACAACTCCTTAGAAGAAGACATATACATCTTGGTACATATCACCTTCCAAATAGTTCTAAAATTGCAATGCGGATTATCAATGTTATTAAGGATCTCAACCATGAATGAGACATTGACGTTCAAGCCAAAAGTAGTGATTTACAATGAATTGAGGAGTTTCACCCACTGTATCTTCCATTTCAGTATCCTATGATCTACACAAGAGGTCATGATAGATATTCCGACAACGTGTTGCATCGTGATACTCAATTCACTACATGTACTACAATCATGAAGGTAACAATGATAGAATACTTCTCATTCCACTTTCAATTTCTATGATAATGATTCATCGATCTTACTAAATTCTAGAAGATTACTCAAACATTTTATATTTGATGCTTATACAATGATTGAGTCTCAAAGACTATCATTCATTCGCTTCAATCAAAAAAAATTGAGGGTCAAACTTTACAATGGATTACAAGATTTATTGTTTCGATGTGACTGTGAAGGGACATCATGTGGAAAGCATATTATAATACATTCTTCTTTTATTTATGGACCAAGGTATATGATCCAGAATTACCAAGACGCTATGTCGATATGTAATTGGGTCAGGAATTCAGATTTGTTTTTAACATTTACATGTAACCCAATGTGGCTTGAAATAACTCGATTTCTAAGAAATCGAAACCTCTATCCACTAGACTGACCTCACATATTATCATAAGTTTTAAATATTAAAGATGATTGTCTAATGAAAGATTCAATATAAGGATGTTTTTTGGGAAGTCATGGGCATGTAACTATTTTCTTACTTTCTCATAAGTTCGGTTCCTTTTTATATTAATTTTCATCACCCACTAACTGTCAAACTATTATCTAACCATGCAGTTGTTCAAACCGTGGAGTTTCAAAAATGAGGTTTTCCCCACATGCACATCCTTCTATTTCTATGTAATGAAAATAAATATCACACTCCATCACAAGTAATGAAAATTGTATATGCTGAAATTCCAAATAATTGTGCCTACCCAAGACTACACGGAGCTGTGATGAATTTTATGATTCGCGGCCCTTGTGGTGATGCCTACCATACTTCGCCCTGTATGAGAAATGGAAAATGTTTCAAATTTTTTACAATGAAATTTGTTGGGAATACCACTTTTGATGATGATGGTTACATTCTCTATCATAGAAGGGATGATGGAATAACAGTTCAAAAAATTGGAATCCCTATTTATAATAGGTTTTTCATACAATACAATCATATTTGGATATTAAATTCTCAAGCACATCTTAATATTGAAGTCTGCAATCAGTCGTCTTCCATCAAATATCTGTTTAATTATGTTAACGAAGGAAATGATCATGTAACAGAAGCACTCAATCAGAGCAAGAATAGTGATTTCTCAGACAAAAATATGAATGAAATAAAAATTTATTATGATTGTCTATACATAACTTTTTGTGGGGCCTCTTAGATGATATTTTCTTATGATATCCATTACAGATATCCACCAACTAAGAGGTTAGGTTTCCATTTACCATGATAGAATTCTACAACGTATATCGACATAGATAATATTTTTGATGTTTTAAATCATTGTAATGTCAAATATACAATGTTCACCTCTTGGTTTCTAGCTAATTCGGAGTACCTATAGTCTAGGGCACTCACTTTTACAGAATAACCAACTAGGTTTGTTTACAACTCAAATGAAAAGAAATGGCATTGTCGAAGCCATGGTTTTTTTATTGGAAGGCTTTACTATGTTCCTGAAACAAGTGGAGTGCTATTTTACTTGGAGAAACATCTAAAAAAAATCAAAGGTCTGCAATCATATTAAAATATCAAAATAGAGAACTCGGTTACTCATGCCACATTTAGAGAGGCATGTTATGATTTGGGACTAATGGAAGATGATGCCAAATTTATTGAAGATTTAAAGGAGGTTTCATCTTGGGTAATGGTACATTATGTACGTAGGCACTTTGCAAGATTATTGTTTTCCAATTAAATTTCGTTTCCAAACAATGTTTGGCAGAAATCCCGTCACATTCTACCTGAAGACATTTTATATTCCAAAATACATAGGCTACAAATCCATGGTATGGATGTGTTTGTCAGTTATATTTTCAAACCAGTTGCATATAATTATTTTCTGTTTTGTTATCATTAATATGAAATTCATGAATATTGTAACATAAAATTAACTAAAAAATTCAGTGAATTTAGTTAACTAAATAATACTTATAGGTTGTTTTGTTGTTTACAAGTACATTGTGGTTTCAATACCATTATTTGTCCACCAATATGCCTGCATATTTGACTAATATAAATTATATAGATTCACTGTATGATGTTTCTTTTATAGTAATCTAAGACAATGATTCTCATATTACCAAATTTTACACTCACAGAACATCAGTTACATATGTATTCCCTACATGAAATAAAGCAGATATTACGAAGCAATGGCACATCTCTTCGATTTTATCCTCCCATCCGAGTTCCAGATTCCACACATCATAATCTGGTGAATCTTTTAGTTGTCGAAGAACTACATTACAATAGATAATTACTACGAAATAAGTACATAAACTTACAGACTATGATTACTAATGACTAGAATGAGGTGATGGATGTCATTATGTCATCTATATCTACAAATTCTAGTGGATTCTTCTTCTTGCACAGATATGGAGGCGCATGTAAGATATTCATATGGAAAATTATAACATCTTTTCATCGGTCTGAAGGATATATTGTACATGCAGTCACATCAAGTGGAATTGAATCCTTCTAGCATCTAGGATGACGCACTGCACATTCTAAATTTTGTATTCCAATCTCTATTACTAAAATGTCTATTTGCAATCTTCAGCAAGGAAGCGATTTTGAAAATCTTCTACATTCTACGAAGCTGATTATTTAGGATGATGCTTCTATGGTTTAGAAATACTTCTTTGTGGCTCTAAACCATACTCTCAGAGATATAATGATATCAATAAATGTTAATGCAATAGATTTACCATTTGTCAGTCTAACAGTTGTATTGGGTAGAGATTTCAGACAAACATTACCTGTAATACATGGTTTTAACAGAAATGACATTGTATTTTGAAGTATTATGTCATCCTATCTTTGTGAACACTTTCGGGTATTAACTCTAACAAAGAACATGAGATTTATTTCCTCTATATCCAATGTTGTTTCAAATGAGGTCCATCAATTATCAAAATGGACTTTGGATGTTGGTGAAGGACGAGTTGGATTACCTAATGACGGTGAAGCACTCTTCCAAATTCCATCTGCATATCTCTTTAACTACACTTCTAATGAAATGATTTCCATTATGGAGCATACTTATCCTGATTTCATTGAGAAATACAGTGGAGTTTCATATATGAAAGTGTGTGCGATTCTATCTCATACCCATGATGTTTTTCAATTGGAAAATTATTACATGATGTATCTCACAAACTCCAAAAAGAAAGACTACTTCAGCTTTGATTCAGTCTGCAATGCATGTTTTGATACCGATAGGGCTGAAAACATATACACCTCTGAGATGTTAAATCATATAAACATATCTGGTTTGGCAGCCCACAATATTTTACTAAATATTGGTGTCCCCATTATGTTACTCAAAAATATAGATCAATATGTTGGTTTATGTAATAGCACCCGTATGGTAATTGCACACTTAGGTGATCATGTCATTAGAGAAAAAGTTTTGACTGGTTTCCAATCAGGGTATTATACATTTATCCCACGAATAACTATGACACACTATAAAGTTAGATGGCCTTTTAAATTATAGAAAAGACAATATCCTTTGACAGTTTTATTGAAATGACTATTAATAAACGTAAATTTCAATTGTTGCCTTCTATTGGGTTATATCTCTGCAAACATGTTTTCTCTCGTGGTTGAAAATATGTTGTGGTTTCTAGGGTCACATATACGAGTGATTTAAAAAAATTTGTTGATGATAATAATAACACAAAATATCATTACACCCAAAATATTGTGTACAAATAAATATTTGATAACCTATCATAGGTACCATTTTAAATAACATCTCAAAATTTTTCTAGCTATTTGAATTTTGAATGTGTACTTTAAGAAGTGTGAAACTTCTTGATATCATCCTTTTTTTCAACACTAATGGAATTTTTACAGATTGAACATATAATGTCCAGATCAATTACGCTATTGAATGCAATTACCCCTGATGATTATGAGACATTCAGGATAGAGGTTCGTGTTTTAAACATCTGGTGTAATTGGTTGCCAAAATACTCTATTGCAGTTGTTTCTATAGATCTAATAGTAACTGGTAAAGAGGTCATCCTATATTACATGAATATTTTAAATTTCCTCCATTTTTATTTCCTTTTAAGCTTTATAAATATGTCAGTATATATTTTTTTTCTCTATCCTGTGTGACAAACTATTTTAAGCTATTGTCCTACGTTTTTACAATGTATCACAAGGGAATCAATATTTAGTGTATAATCACTACCTACCATCATATCTCTAATTAAAGAGATCTCTTGCATGAAGGGCTCTTCTATATTATACTAAACATCGAAATAGCATCAAACCATGGTAGTCACATGGTATGTAGACATCCCTGCAGACTAATGTTCACATCTACAACGTTTGTTCGTCCATGTGAGGAAAAAATTCCTATTTTCAGCTTTTCTTTTACTTCATTTGATGATATTATTCAAATGAAGGTTGTAGTAGAACTATAAATAGGTATGATACACAACCAACATCATGTTAATGTTCTTTCTAAAAAAATTATCAAATTAAACATTATAGTAATTCATACCTTGTCTTTATTGTAATAAAATTATGTCTATTTCTATCATAACTCTTATAGAAATAATTGGAATACTATGATACACTAAATTAGTGGAATATATGGGCCCTTAAAACCGGATGATGTAGATTACTCTACAGGATGACAGTTCAATGTTCCTATAAATTTATATTCTGCAACTACACAAAGTCAGTATTCATTCATTTTGTTACTTTATTTTCATACATAGGATCAAAAATAACATGTAGTTAATGGGGTGAGTATTTAAATGAAATGACGGAGTACTTGGAAAATAACAAAAAGTATTCTACAATTATAATATTATAACTCGTCCGGGTGAAGCGATTGATTAGTATGGTTTTTATCTAGATTAGATGCTTTTGCAGTTTGTAATTATTTCATAAAATATGTTGCATGAACACCTAACTCTATAATTATGCTTTCTTTGACTTAATAATCATTTCATCATATATTATTTTCACATCTACAAAGAATTCTATGAAGATACGTTACAATCCTTATATTCCTGAAGCAGACAATTTAAGAAGCAGGTAACATTATATCTGAATTTTTTTTTACTATATTTACAAGTTTAATCTATGTGCATCCCAATAGTAATACAGAAGTGTTATTATTAATTATTTTCATTAATTTCATTCTAAAATTACAAGGATTGGGTTGGTAATAACAACATAGTAACACATCCCACCACCAACTATTGCCAACCCCTCTACAGCAGTATTGTATTAGAATAACAAGAAAACAATATCAGATGTAAAAAGATGTTACGAGGTAACTAAATCATCATATTTTTCAGAAAATCTATATTTTTTATTATGAACTCTTCATGTATTCCCTGTACAAAGGATATTATTATTATGCACTCACTCTATTGTAGCCTACACGTTACTTAATATTATCTACAATGCTACAAATTCAGAGTACTCAAAGTTGGTTTTTCAATTCATGTGTCTTTTTCCTGAAAAAAGTACATGTTGTTTAAGACAACATTTGGAGCCACAATTGCAAATTGTGGCCAAACAAAAATACTCCTAGGTTTCCTATATTTATTTTTTAAAATTGCATATTTTCAGTATGCAAATATCATCTTGATAATGTAAATTACTTAATAACGCTATCCATGTAAACCCAATATTTAATACAATAGATTCAGAGTGAAACTAATGGTTACTGATAGCACAGACTCATTTTCATTTGTTTTATTTGACAATGAAGACTTCAAGTTCATACATAAAACACATACAGAGTTGATAACTACTATGATACAGGTACAAACAAATTCTTGTATGACCTCAAAAATTTTATGAAATATTTTTCCTAACACTACTTATCATTTTTAATTTACGACGATTATAAGTATGGGTTTCCTATATAGTTGAAGATTTTCAAATCAAAAAAAGTGCTACTACCAATTGATGTTACCAATTACAATATTCAAAACTATCATCATACATTTGAACAAAATAGCATTAGAGATATATTTATCCGTGATAATGACAACAGCATTAGTATCTTTATAGAAAGCTTTGATGACAATCAGGTATTATAGTATTGGTTTTTTTATTTTCCAAAGTTAACATAAAATTACATAATTGTACCTTTCAAATATATTATAATATCTAGGGTATTTAATGTAGTGTGTCTTCACAAGTTAGTAGTTTCATTGAATTTATCATGGTACAATGTGATTCATTATATTTTCATTTTTCTTAAGTAACATACATAAGTAATGTTTCTATAATATTCCTCCCAACCTTTCAAAATAGGAGCATCAAACTGGTAGGTCTTCTCCATCAAGTTCAAACACAACCACTAGGTTTAATGCTTATACATATAATCTGTTATCTACTCAGGTATTGAATAGTCATCTTAAGTAAATAATAACTTATTGCATTTTCTGTAACAATACATTCATGATTAGTGTTGAGTTTCAATGGTTTTAATATACATGATGTACAATTCTTTAAATATGTTATTGTCAACTATTAACAATGACATGTGTTCTACATTGATTTCAATATCAACAAGTAGATTAGAATTATTCTAACTATATTCTATACATATGAAAACTTTTCACATGAATTTGATACAGATGATGACATGAAACATGGTCTTCATATTAGTCGAGATAGTTTATGTACAATCACTCATTGAACTCAACAAGAAAAGAAAATGAAGGGAAATTTGAACAAGAAAAATGAGAATGAAGACTAACATTTTCTACTCTACTGTGTTGGTAATAATACATATTGGTGATTTAATTGGTTTACATTCATTTTATTTCAAACCTTATGTGAAATACATACCATTCTGCAGATTTTTGTATTTGGAATTTCTCATGGAGGACATTTTAGTATGATATTTATGCAGGTTGATTATAAAATTTACATGCTTCTTGTTTTCCATATAGGATGATTTTCATGCTGGACAATTTTCATGACATGATGTAAGGATATCATGAAATACATTTTTGTATCAGTTTTCATTGCTCGGTGATTTTTCATAAAGTTGGACGTTACTCATTATGGAATAGGATAACAGTGGAGGTTTTTTTATGCTGGACGTTTTAATGCATTTTATTTGTGTCTATTACACATGGTAGACATTGTTAAAAACTAGGCTACATGTTCTGTATTTGGTTTTCCATGGATATTGACGATTTCATGTATGGAAGATACACATATAATCACATTTTTTCTCTTGTGATCATCATTAAATGTTTACGGTGTTGTTACACTGTTATCTAATTGTTTTACCAGTATTAATGACTATGAAAATAGGAATAGGTAATGTATGCATGTATTCTGTCCTAAAGTAGAGAAGTTAACCTCTGTTTCGATCATCATCTACTTGCATGTAATTTATGCATAAATATTTCTGTAATAACACTGCAAATTCAAGAAACTGGAATTTCTGTTTCATTAAATTTGTATCCAGTAGATGATAATCTTGTAATTTGGAGTTCATTTATCATCTGTTAATTGCAATTCAGCATTTTTAGAACTGACTTGTGGAATATGGTTTTATTTTTTGTAGAATGTGAAACTGAAATAGGACCTCTAGCCCGATATCGTATTGATCAATGTAAAACATGTGGGCGCCTCTGATGACAATTTTTTCAGGATTCTCTATCCAACGTAGGATATCTGTCTTCTTTAATTGAGGGGATATGTAATTTAATTCCTGGATATATTTTCTCTTTGAGGGACATGTTTTCTCATAAAATGCATCTAGGGTCTGCTTCTGTTGTCTTCAAAACATGTTTTAAGGTTCTTCATACTATTTTCCTCATCCCATCTCTTTGGAAATATTAAATGACTTCATGACTGGTAAGTCTTTGTACCTTCATTATCCACTATCCAGTGAACCCATAGTTGATGTGTTTTCAGTGACTTTTATTTTCACTATTTTCTCATGGATTTCACTACTGTCGGAAATTATATTAAACCTATAACATTTTAGTCGATAGTATCTGTAATTTAGATATCATGTTTCAAAACTTAATTCCTAGAGATTTTATTATTACAAATTGGTTATACATTTGATCTGTGATATAAAATGTGGAGGGGAGCATATCTAATGCCTTAGTATGTCAAATTTATTCTTCTTTTAATACTACAAGTTTGAGTGAATACAATTCCTTCACGGATGTGATAACCTAGAGTATTACTGACATGAATAAGGTTTTAAGTCACTATTTAATAACATTATATTATATTTACTGGCCATGAAAGTAGCTGGATTGAAAATCAATCACCTATTGAAGATCAAATCATTCTCTTGGTTGAAGCAGAAACAAACTTCTAGGTTTGTGTTCAAACATTTATTTTAGTGTAATTGAAAGTTTATACAGTCCTCATGAATGTGTAAACGATACATTTTCGATTTAATATGCACGTATCTATACAATAGTGTAAATATGCAGGTATCATGTTGATTTTTCCAATATTTCATTTACTAGTCTCTGCAAAATATCTTTGAGGCACTTAGTAGGTAAAAATATCCATTGTTGGATTTCTCGATGATTGATATTGTATTATTGTAGTTCTTATTTTTTGGTTATAGAAAATCTGTTTTGTACCCCCCCTCAATATGTAAAAAACCTTTCTTTTATTATGAATGAGAAAACATATTATTCATATAGGGGTTCAGTTGATTTTAAAAATTTTCAAGTTATGTTGGTTACTTTTTCAGCTACATGAATCTTTACTTATGATCATCGAGGTGGATTGCTACATCAAGCAGCTCATATGCGAGATTGATCTCCCACGTGACATGATTGATGTTGATCAATACCTGAACATGAATGGTAATCCTTGGATAAAGAGTAATGCTACCAATCCATACCCCAAAAGGATTCTAAAAATGGTTATCATTGCACATTTTCCCAACTTAGTGTTCGTCAATGACGCATACTGTCTTATATTCCTTCACTCAACTTTCCTGCAATATCTTTTATTTCAAAATGCATAGATTTCTTTCCTTTTCCATCAGCTGAACTAGATCCTACATATATTCTGAGACCAGATTCATCTTCAGTGCTGGGGAACTATAGTGCTTCACTACCTTGTTGGCCTTATAATGCGCCACCATCTAGATCTATGCATGCAGATAAAGTTTGTATTTAATTCTATTTCCATCACCATAATGGCGTACCTTTTTCATGTCTCAATTCTAATCATGATTATGTTATATGTTTTCAGATTTTATAGGTTCAACTCAGACTGTGTATAATTATTGTACTGATAGTCGATGTGAGAAATGAAAATTTTTTCCAGGTGGTGAAGAAATTTTTTATGAGAATACCATTAAACCTCTGAGAGGTTAGTTTTTTTTAATTTTAACTCTGCCCCCATAAATTATTTGTATGATGCTTCTTTTTAATTTTTCTTATTCATGGTTCAAGTGTCTATACTTGATAGCTTAACATGGTTTCATTTAATCCCTCAAGTTCACTAAATTTCATTGATTGGGTGTTAAAAACATGATTTATTGAAATGGGTTGCTTTTGTCGCCTGGAAAATCTTCATTTGAGTTCATAGGATTGTTTTTGATTTATTTCATGAGAAGGATTGGGAGAATTTTATTTTCATCATGTTTCGGTGGGTGTGGTTCTCTAATTTTCATTATGATATTTTAAACTCCAAATTTTTGGTCCCTTTTATTTTTATTTCATTCCTTTAGTTATTATAGTATTTAATAACATTTTTTTGTATTTTCTAGGTAGGAAAAAAGCTAGATATCACTCCACCCACCTGTTGAATATCGAATCATGTTGATCTTGGAATCATAACTAAATATCAATGTTTGTGTTCTTTACATATTTTCAATGTTTTTTATGTTTTCCACCTTCCTCATTAAAGTGTATGAGAGACATTTTCCATTTAATGTGTGTGTTTCTATAAAATATAATTAATGTTCAGGCTTCAGGTCACTCTTATCCAAGATGTGATTTTGTGCACTTTGTAATGGACATTTGTGAGACAATTCATGTAAATATCTCCTTGGTTTGTGCACTTCACTACTAATGTTGTGGAAGTTTAAAAAACTAATTTAAATAGTCTTATTACACATGAAATTTATAATAAGTGCTTTTATAAAATATCAATTTCTGAATTTATAATGGAAGATGTGTGTTTTTTACCACTTATTTAAATTATTTTATTGTGAATTAGGTTCACATTAAAATGGGAGATGGGGCGTGGTGTCTAGATGGTCAGGAGTGGGCGGTCGCAAGCAACGACCACCTGTACGTAGTATTGAAGCATACCAAAACCTCATATACTCCAACGATTGGAGGTTAATGATTCTTTTGGGTTTTATTAAACTAATGATAATAATTACAATAATAGTGTACACACTATACTAATCTCAATAGAGTTAGATCGTTGACCAAGTCTCTTGACATTTATTGAAGTAACAACCAGATTCAATTTTTCTTCATCTATTTTTTATTCAACTATACGTTGTTATATTTTATAAAGTGGTTGATGAATATCTATATTCATGTATTTATTTTACTCAATATAATCCTCTGTTTGATCTTTTTATCTGATAACTTTTTGAACTATAAGAATGATTTATTCATATTCTATGACCTCTTATTCCATTATCATAAAACATTACATTCTAAATATAATTTATTCAACAGATGTTTTCTTGTTAACATTTCTAAATATTAATCTCTTATTAGAATCAAAACCAGTAACCAAATACGTTGTGCAATAGCACAGGCGAGTACTAGTTGATTATAATATTGTTATTTCTTAGGATTGATTTCCCACTAAAACATATAGTCATTTGTGGCTTTGTTTTCACTCGATACATCTAATTTCATTGTGGCCTTATTTGAATATTTGTTTTGCATCACCCTAAAAATGAAAAATGGTAAACATGTATACTTGACTAATGAATTGGTTTCCCTAGGATTTTGTTTGGGTGATAACACCCCAAATAAAAGTAGTAGGATGTGGTGAATATTCTTGTGAACTTGTAAAGTGTTTTTTTGTGGATTGTATGTGTGGGGAAGTGGATGGAATGAGGTTGTATAGTGGGTCTATAAATGGTGAGGTACAATTTTCCAGCAGGGATGTGAAACTGGTTGTGTTGGGTTATGTTTATGGATGTGGTTGGGAGATGGGGTATGTTTTTGCTGGCATGGTGATTTGGGAAGGATGTATTTGAATAAGGAAAGTATTGATTGGTATGGGTAATTATCCTAGAGTTTCTCCATGAGTAACATCCGTATAGCTTCACCTCATACTGATATTTCGTGGTATGGTGTGTATTTAATGTGAACTTGCCTTCATTTATCAGGGCTCTTCACGTTCTGTAGTGACTGTTTTTCTGTTTCTTATTGTTTGTTTTTCATAGTGGTTTCTTGGATAGTAATGGAATGAATAAGTAATTTATTATTAATGTGTGGAATATATTTTTTTATTTTTGTTAATGTAATGGAAATGGAAAAATTAAAATGGTTCGGAATGTGAAATGGGTTTTATGGATTGATGTTTGGTGTTGTGAATTTAGATGTGGAAATGAAATTGATGGTGTTGTGATGTGGTTTGGTTGTCTAAAAAACCTAATATTGGGATTGAGTTTTTGGTATCACATCTTTATACAGTTTTATTTTCCATTTTATTTCTACAATCACCCCACCCTAGTTGATCATTATGTTCTAAACACTTCCATTTTCCTGAGGAAGGTTGCCTTTCCCAACATCCCAATGGGATGATGGATGGATAGAATTCCTCTCTTACCTACTCCCTCTTCCAGGAAATGACAGACTAAATTTCTTAGGGCATGATGTGCGGATATGTGGTAACCCTTGTGTTTTTGGGTAAGGTGGCGTGTTTCCCATGTGTCTTTTAGATGATATGTAATGTGTTGTGAGGATGAGGTTTGTGCAAGCAGGAAGTGATTTCATATATTTAGAAGATTTGGGAGTTCCATGATGTTTTTTTGGGTGTGAGAGTGTCTAATTAGTGGAAAGTGGTACGGGTTACCCTATCCTCATTGTGATTTATATTATATTACATGATTTTTTTACTTGGTGAGAATTCCATGGTGAGGTTGGGTGGTTAGTTTACTAAATTAGATGCTTCTTGGTTCTCCAGTTTTCTCATAGGTGCATTAGTATGCATCATTCCCATGTGCATAGGAATCAATGTTTTTTCTACTGAGTATACCTATATTCTCACACTACATATATAAAAATGTTTTCAAGATTCCATGAGGATTTCGTAGAATTTTTTGGACCTTAATGGCTCAGAACATGAAAGTTGTTATGTCGCTTCTTAGATTTACATTTGGTATTTACATTGGATACTTTTTGATATGCATCAGATATATTTTACACATGCATGTGGGATTTTATTCTTTCTCCGTATTATGTCTTGGATTTTATAGGGGATGATCAATCATATATCCCAATATTTTTCCCTTTCAAAGGGTAATGCCTCTTATATTTTGAGATCTGTACACCCTTGATCCTAGTCGCCAACCTAGAGACTACTAGAGACGAGACTCTTGGGTCATTATCTCCCTCCCCTCATTCTAGTATCATTGGACGGAGGAGTTTATGAATGAGTGGTATTATATGTAATTTTTGTGAGATAGGATAGAGATTCGAGTTAGGCATGCTGAGGATCATATAGGATGGTATGGAAAAAAATTAGTTGACCTTGGTGTGTTATACAGTCCAGGGAGACTAGCTAGGACAGAAGATTTTAGGGCCCCCAGTGATCAAGTGCACGAACTCTGAGCTTATTGAACATGCATGTATGATGTACCTAATTATAGGGTAGATACCTAAGAGAGGAACATGAATCATTATTAATATTTTTATTCATTGAATTTGGATATTTTGTGTAGGTTAAAATGGATAAAATGAGTAAAATGAATTAAAATAAATATTAATAAAATCTTATACCACTCGGGATTAGGAAATACTTGTTTACCGTTCAGATATTTCTCATGGTCTTAATTCAAGTGTGGCTCATGTAGAAAAGGTTCTCCAGGAAAATATGATTGATTGGTGTAGTATTTATCTGGTTGAGAAGGATGATCAGTGGAAGAGGATGTTGTGTTCCTTCCAACTACAGGCTTTGGGAATGTAAGTGGGAAGTGTTTCGGATGCGGAGACATATGGTTGACTAGAGGATTTGGAGGTTCCCTTCAGTCTAATTTAGACACTGACAGAGTACAGGTTCCCTTTGGATGTTAGTCATATATTGGGAGGTACGAGTTATTGGAGGATTTTGTATCTAGGAGAGCAGAATGAGGAAAACATTTTTTGGGTTGACTTCCAGAAGGATTTCGGAGCATAGTTCCTTGTGTGGACCACGAAGGGAAAGAATATAGAATAGATTCGCTCTCTTCAGAAGGGGGTATGTTACTGTGGGATATGGGGATCATGTTCAAGGAACGTCTATTCTTATCCCAAAATCTCTTTCTAGATGATGAGTCTTATGTGCTACATTTCAAGGAGGAACTCCACCATTATATTCAGCTAGTAGTTACTCTTTTTATATTGCTAACATATGTAGAGGATCTGGAGAAGGAATAGGTGATTGAGTGGATGTGATCATGAGGAGGTCTACCATGAGAGGGGATCTTGAATAGTTCTTTGACAGTAAGATTTTTTAGTGGAAGATCTCATGTGCTAGGACCATCGAGGTTTCAATCGGCAAGGAGACGACCTATGATGTTTCCATTCCAACATTCTAGTTCTAGAAGACTGAATGAAATTCCTTTGGTCATGGGTACAACATGTTTCTTCTATGGGTTTTTTATCCATCATCAGAATCGGTGCCTAGTGGCTCCCTGATCATAATTGGTAGAGTTGGATAGGCTTAGCGTCATCCTTAGCAGTAGTTGCTGGAGATACTGTTTCAAAAACAGGGACAACAGGATTTTACACTAATGAGGGGAGATGGATCTGGTAAATTCTGATCTCTAGATTTCCATCATGCTTAAGGGCCAAAAAAAATAAAGGTCATGGAGGTGGTCATCAACAGATAGGTAGAGGAGCTGGGTGTAGTCATTTGCATGCAATGGAGGCAGTAGTTCCAGTGAGGCAAAAGATCATTAGAGGTACAATAATTTTGTTTAGTAACCCATTCTTATGATTTGTTTGATTATTGACCTTCACACTACTTTGATTCACCCTCTATATTCCATTTTATAGGACTATAATAAGAGAGGCTACCTATTCCCTTGGTGTGGAGTACGCTAGTTTAAATCTAGATGAACATGTTTGATGTGTGCCAGGGGTATAGAATGATGATGGGACCACATCAGTATCAGGGAGATCTATTCCTTCTATAGATGAACTCATATGATGTTATCCATGGCATCGACTGGTCGTATTATGTATGTACTGACATTGACTTCTTTCAGAGGAGATTTATTTTTTCAAATGTGGATGGTCAATGTGTGGATTTTGTTGGCAAGAGGGGTAGTCAGGCGAGCAGCCAATGTGTGGAGCCCCTTATTTCCATGTTGGATGAGCTACTAGTGGAATCATTTTAAGATAAATGATAAAGGTTCCTAGGGTATTTATGGTGTTCCAAGAATTTTTCACTGAGGAGGTTTTGAGGCTACCTCCTATACATGATGCTGAGTATGGGATAAACTTACAACACTATGATTCTCCAATTTCAATGTCTTTTTATTAGAGGGAATATTCTATGTTGTGTGAGTTGAGAATTATGATAGATGTTATGATGCAGAAAAAATTTATCTATCCCAGTGTGTCATTGTGGTATGCTCTTGTGTTGTTCTCCAAGAATGCAGATCGTAGTTTGAAATTCTGTATAGACTACTGAAGGTTGAATCTGGTGATGGTTAAAGAACTATTACCATCTTGTAATAATATATGATCTTTTAGAAAATTTGATAGGTGAGGATTGTTTTTCTAAGATAGATCTATGGTCTGGATATCACCAGTTGAGGGTGAAAGAGGGATATATACTGAAGACTACCTTCAGACGTAGGTATGGTCACAATGAATTTGTAGTCAAGCCATTCGGTGTAATGAATGCACCAACCATATTCATGGGTTATATGAACTCCATATTTTATGAGTTCCATGATCGGTTCATCATCATATTCATCGATAATACCTTAATCTACTCGATGTCATAGGAGGAGCACGTCGAGCATCTCAAAACAGTCTTTTTCTATTCTTCGATACTACGAGATCAATTGAATGTTATACAATTGTATGTATTAGACATTGGAGCTTCATTTCCTCAGGCAAGTGATGTATTAGTAGTGTATGGTCGTAGAACCATCAATGGTTGATTAATTTTTTTCCTGGGAAGTACCCAAGAACATGTTGGAGGTTCACAGTTTCCTTTGCATTTCACGATATTATAAGATTTTTGTGCTCGATTTCTGTCGATTTATAACCCCATTGAAAACTTTAACTAAAAGAGACATATATTTTTCTTTGGTGGATCAGTCCAAAGAAGTGTTTTGTTTCTTGAAGGGGATGTTGGTCAGTTTCCTAGTTCCTTAGTTATCTGAGGAAGGGGTGATATCTTATGTGTTTTGTGACACTTCTCGTCTAGGATTGGGATGCATATTGATGTAGTAGTGGTCATTGATCTCTTTTGTGTCTAGAAAGATACCTCTAGTTGAGCATAACTATGCTACATATGATCTTGAGTTATTACCACTTGTGTTCACGCTATTTTTTGGTTGGTATCACCTCATTGGAGAGTGCTTTGTGGTCATCACGTATCACACGATTTTTGAGGTATAGCTTTTCCTAGTGTGATCTGATCCTACGACAGTGGAGGTGGATGGAGTTTCATCTATATTATTATTTTGAGATCCCATATACCTCTAGAAAGGAAGATTTCATGGATTTTTCTCTCGATAGAAATTCAAAGAAGTAGATTGTTTAAGAATCTTCAGATGTTTAGATTTAAATGGATTAGTTGGAATCATTTCACTTATATGAATAAGTGAATGGTGGTAAAGGTTTTTTTTTCTGATGAATGTGTATTATTCAATGATTTAGTTGTTGGATGAGTCTCAGTGGGGAGACTCATAAGTAAAGGAGATGCACGATAATGTTTTCCATGGGGATGGTATTGAGGGACGGTTAGAGGATGATTAGAACTAGATGTTGTTTCATGGAATGTTGATTATTCTAGTAGAAATGTGAAGTAGAGTCTTTCATGAGTTTAATAACTCACCAATGAAGGTACATAAAGTAATTTACATGATTTTTCATGGCTTAATGATGTATTTTAGGTGGAACAAGATGAAATGGGAAGTGGAAATATTTTTGACGAAGTGATTGTTTTTTCAGCACATAAAGGCTGAGGTTCACATTTATTGTGGTTTTTCATAGCCCTTTTATACTCCCTAGTGGAAATGCAATGACATTGTTGATGGATTTTGTCACCGGGTTACATAGATATAAAATATGTTATGATAGTATCTAGTTAATAGTGAATCTGTTGAATAAATTTACCCAATTCATAGAGATCAAGGAATCAGGGATAGTGGGTTCCTTGGAAAAGAGGCACGTCGATTAGGTGGTGGTGTTTCATGGAGTTATAAGGTCCATTGTCTCAAAATAGTACAAGTGGTTATCCTCACAAGTCCAGAGGATATTTCCATATAAATTTTCCACCCAGCTATGCCTTAGTAATTGATTCCACACTCAGAATGATGGGAAGAAAAAATAGACTATCAAAATGTTATAGGATATTGTGAATACTTGCATCATTAGATTTGGTGTATCTTGGGAAATACACATTACATTGGTATAGTTTTATTATAATAATATCAATCACTCTTCCATATTCTTGGTTCTGTTCAAGGAATTTTTTGAAAGACTGTGTTATTCACTATTATGCAGGACAAAGGTTGGGAAGACTGTTATTCATGGTCTTGATGTGGTTTAGAGCACAATTGAAAAAGTCCATTTTTTATGAGTGGATGAAAACAGCGCAGGAGTGATAGAAGTCATATGATGGTAGTAGAAGGTTTCCCCTACAGTTTATTTTTTGGTTCCATATATTCGTGATGGTTTCCATTTGATGGGGATAGTGGAGGTTTGGTAGAGGAACTAACATTTCTCCCATTTTCGATAGACACTTCGAAGTGTTGGGGTGATTTGGTGAGGTGGCATATCATTTGGAGTTTCCACTATAGTTGGAGTAGATCTATGAATTCTTCCACATCTCTCAGCTTCATTTGTGTCTACAAGAAAAATACTAAGTCATTTACTGGGGAGAGTAGGATATAAAGGATGATGCGATGTTTGTGGAATGGTTAGTATATATTTATGATCATATAGAGAAGGTGATCCATAGATGGGCCATTCCTTTGGTTCATTTTTGGTGGAGGAAGGTGGATAGTAAGAGAGTAGTTTGGAGCAAGAAAATCTGATGTGTGACCAGTACCCATAGTCGTTTTATGTTTTTCCTAGAACTTTTTTTCTTTGTAATGTGATGTTTTATCCTTTTTACATATGATATATTTTTTCCCCTTGTATTGTGATGTGTGTTGTGTGATGCATGATATATTCTTGACATATGGGAAGGGGAGAACCTGATACCTGATCGAGAAGCATTTACTGGGATGAGATTCATCCTTGGTGGGTGAGTAAGTTCCACTAAGATGGGATAGTATCATAACCTGGAGGACATACATCCCTAATATGTGTGTTCGAATGGTGTGGTTCGCTATGATTATGTACTATATTTTGTGGCCATTCAGGTTGGCATGCCAACGCCTGTGTTGATAAAGTCCTACATTTCAGAAGTCGGAGGAGGTGTTCTTAGATGTATGATTTATACATTATCTTTCAAACAACACAATGTGGTTTAATTATGGTGTGTTTAGATTCTGGTAGTGTCTCAGGTGTCGATAGATCCTTGAGAGGTATCTCAAGGGATGGTTGTGCATACCCTTCCTCTATTTCCATTTAGTTTGATTTTGGATTCTTTGGGAATAAAATCATTGGAGTTGTATCTTATGTAAAGTTTTGTGCCTTCCAGGTCCATTACATTGTAGATATTGGTTATTTTAAGTGTTCTAAGGAGGCCCAGAGAGACTTTGGAGAGGTTTGGTTTCTAAAATCTAGATGAAATTGAAATACACATCATGTAACTAGATTAAATTATGTAACATTTTTTCCATGGTTTTACTCGGAGGCTTCATAATGTTTAATATTTCGGGGATAGAACTATAAAATAAAATGAAGTGGTGAAACATTTTTTGGTGAAAACTAAACCCCGGGTACTACATGATGTGAAATGGGATTACATATCATGTACTTCAACAATTATATACAATTTTAAAATTATTTTTCAGCTGAACCCTCATTCATTTGGACATTCTCCATTTCTTCTCTCATTTTGGGTGAACCCTAGGTTCCCTAGAGTATCCTTTGAGCCCTTATTTTTCACTCTTTCATTTATTGATCCTGGTTGATGTTCATTAGCGATTTTTGGTCAATACATGTTGGGTTATATTATCTTTCTCATATTTTTATCCGATTATTCTATTAGGGATCTGATGTGGTGTTGTTTATTTGCTTTTGGGGTGCGTTCGGATGAATTTTTATGGATCCATGGTGTGATATAGGTCAATCAATTGTTTTCATGGAGAGGTTGTGATTTTAGAATGTTATTCTTCACCCTGTGGTGAACAACAATTGGAAAGCTCTCTTAATGTAAAATTCCCTTAATTTCTCTCTATTTTACAACATGAGGGAGATATTTTACATTTTTTTATCAATGAATCAGGGTTGTACCATCCTAGTTGAATATAAATAATAAGTCAATAGATATTTAGGTGTAAATGGGGTTTTATTTTCTTTCTTTTTACAGCTTTGATATTAATTATGATATTGTGGTTGTTTAGGCTTGATCCCCCACTAAAAACTATTGTCGTTGGTGGAATTTTTATTGTATTGAACACATTCATTGTGGTTGTTTCCTAGTTAGAATTTATTTGGTATCACCCAATAAATGAAAAATTGCCTAACCGCATATATATGTATATGGAATTGGTTTCCCCATGTGTTGGTTTATGTGATAACACCCAAAATAAATGTACTGGAATGTGGTGAATGTTATTGTGAACCATAAAAGTGTTTTGTTGGGGTCTTTACTTGTGGATATGTGGATATAATGTGGTTATATAGTGGGGTTGTGATGGGAGTGGTATGATTATGATGTAGATCAGTGAAACTAGTTGTGATATGTTATGTTGATGGATCTGGTTGTGAGTTGGTGGTTTGTTTTGGCTGGCATGGTGGTTTGGGTAAGATGAATTTTAAGAATGTTAGTAGTGATTTTCATGGGTAATTATTTCAACAATTCACCATGAGTAACATGAAGAAATATTCACCCCATATTGATAATTCATGGTACGATGTGTCTTTAATGTGAACATACCTTCATTTATCAGGGCTCTTAACATTATGAATTTACTGTTTTTGTGAATTATATTGTTTTTTTTATTAGTGGATTCCTGAGTAGTGATGGAATGAATAAATAATTTATTGTTAAATCTTTTTAGGTATTTTTTTCATGGTTAATATAATAGAAAATTTTATTTGAAATTGGTTGGGAATGTGACATAGGATTTGTAGATTAATGTGGGGAGTTCTGCATTTAGAGGCTACTATAAAAGTGATGGTGTTGTGAGATAGTTTTTTTTTCTGAGAACCCTTAGGTTGGGATTTAGTTATTGATATCGTTTAGTTATACACTTGTGTTTTCATTATGATTTACATACACAACTCACTATAGTTGAGAACTATGTGCTAAACACCCCCATTGTCACAGGGGAGACTGTCTTTCCCAATATCTCGGGGGGAGGATGGATGGATGGCCACCTATAATTACTTTGTCTCTATTATATTTTATTATGTCCCAAGTTTCTTCAGGTAGGATATAGTAAGATGCATTAGCTTAGGTGTTTTCTGGTGAGGTGATTTGTTTCCCAAGTGTCTTTGAGATGAGCTGTGATGTGTTGTGAGGCCCAGTTCTGTGTGGTTGTAATGTGTTGTTAGAACTAGGTGTATGTGGGAGTGGGATGTGTTATGAGGATTATGAGTGTGTAGGAGGGTTGTTTTGTATTTCCCATGTGTGTGTGGGAGGTATTTGATGTGGTATTTTCAAAAGAGGTCGGAGCACAAGAATGGTTGTCATTATGGTGATAGAATGGATAATTATTGGGAAAGTGTGGTGGTGTACACTATCAACGATGTGATTTATAGTATATTACTTGACATGTGTTACATGGTGAGTATATATTGGATAGGTTGGTTAGTTAGTATACCAACATTGGTGTTTTTTGGTTCTGTTGTTTTCTCAATGGTACATTAGTATTCCTCTTTCACTTGTGCATGAGAGACTTTGGGTTTCCTATAGTGTGTACATGTATAAACAACCTTAATATATATGAATATTTTCAGGATTCCATGTGGATTTCAAGAACCATGTTGGACCGTACTAGCTCACATCTTAATAGTTATTGAGTTTCTTAATATCGTTACTTTTGGAATTTACATTGGAAACAATTCTACATGCATCAGTTCTATATTACACATTCATGTGGGAGGGTTTTAGATTTCTTTTTTTTATAATTTCTCATGGATTATCAATCTTATATCCCAATATTGTTTCCTTATAAAGGGTAATTCCTTCCATATTATGAGATATGTACACCCTTGGTGCTAGTCACTATCGAGGGCCTACTAGAGGTGGGACTCGGGGGTAATTATCTCTCTCCCCTCATTACAATATCATTGGAGGGCGGGGTCATGACAAGCCATTATTTTTATATACAATTCTATCAATAGTTTTGAAATATATTGTTTCTAGAAGATTTATTTTTCATTACCAATATTTTTTATTTTTTATTTTTGTTTTATTTCATTTTTTATTTATTTTTATAAATTTTTATTCATTATTTAGTATTAGTTCTTGATATTATTGTTTCATTTATGGTTTGTATAGTTATCAATCAACATTGGATATATCATAATAAATAATAAGTCAATAGTTTATGGATGAATACATAATTGTTTTTATCAAATTCATTCATATATTAATTACATTTTATTATAAATCATAAAATGTCTTAATTCAAATTTTATAGTTTAATAATTATTTAAAAAATAATGTTAATATTTTGTGATATGAAAGGTGTCTGGGAGGATTTAACTATGAATTAAAATTCATATTCTTCTATTAAAAATAAGGTTGAACTTTAATTGGCGTTCCTTGATTTAATTCATTTATCAAAATATTTGGATTAATTTATATACAATTTATGAATTGAATCATATTTATGTTAGTTATAAGTGAATGGTTTGTCAACCTATTAATGAAATAAAATTATAAATGAATGATATAAAGTATTTCTAAGGTAAATAAACATTTGAAATTTATTATTTATATATTTATTTATTTTTAGATCTATATACAATTTGGTATTCCGTTTTATTGGTTAATTTTGAAAAATCACGGGATTTTGATTTAGGGTTGATAATTGGTAAGAAACACATATTTAAGGATTATAGTTCATTTTATCATGCCTTTGACTGTATAATTTAGTTGTATTATTACATAATGGTTTTTTGGAGTTGAGCATATAATTTTTTAAACATTGATATCCATTAGATTTTATTCTACATGTGGTCATGCCATATTTTTTTCATCGTACCAATAAAATATGTTATAATTTATTTATGAATTTCTACTAGATTTACCCTTGAATTTTCTCACTTATTTAACTTTTTGTTATTTTTATGTGTTAGTGTCTGTTATGTTTTCTATTTTCATAGTTTCATAGGTTCACAAGAAAGATGAAAATCACTCGATCTAGGATAATTGATTTAATAGACACTCTATATTTCTATCCTGAGGTCAATATGTAT
This sequence comes from Viscum album, assembly GCA_963277665.1. Lineage (NCBI taxonomy): Eukaryota > Viridiplantae > Streptophyta > Magnoliopsida > Santalales > Viscaceae > Viscum > Viscum album. The sequence continues at coordinate 173,448,583 of OY728143.1, read as the reverse complement.
AATATAATTCAATAATGAAAATCTATTATAATGTGGTATCACCCTATGGTAAATAATGGTGTTCTTAAAAATTTTACTCAGGGCCATCAAGAAGGATCTCAATAATTGGAATAAAATAGAACCATCCTTGACTATAGTGTTTTATCTAATATTGGTTATTCCTTGAGCATAATTAAACCTCACATTCAAGAAAATAACATTGAAATTAGAAAAAGAAAATTCTAATTCAATTAAAATGTGTGATGACTTGATAATTTATACCTGAATATCCTTATGGGCACATTTCCAATTTCATAGAGTTATGACATACATTAAAAGACAATAATGTCTTAGAAGATACAAAAATATGTAGGTCATTCCTATTTTTTGTATAAGGACAGAGAAATGTATTGGTTGAAGATTTTTTTATCTAGTTGAATGGCCACCTAGGTTATCCTGTCCATGTAATTTTTGGAAAAATAATTATTTAAATAAAAGATATTTATGTTGAGGAATGAGATAAAAATTTATTTTTCAAAAATAAAAATAATCTATATTCAAGTAACATAATAGATTTAGGTGGTTTTGGGGATATTCCAAAACCCTGGATTAATTTTTATTCTCAGAATAATAAATATCTATTATAGTTTACAACAATTTTTCTGAATTTTAATTTATTCCTCCATAGATAAAAGTTAGATATTGAAAACATTTGAAGTCTCATGTTACCTCCTCAATGAAATATTTCACAATGATAGCCTTTAGAAATGTGATAGAGGAACACCGATGTGAGGAATTCCCCAAATGGGGGAGAAATCTATTTTCATATCCTAAGTAAAAACATTATCAATAAAGTTGAATAGTTTTTATAAAGTCTCACCTATACTTCCTACCCTAATTACAATTTTACTGTCTTGAGAGATATGTTAGGGGATGTATTATTTCGATGAATAGAGAACTTTATTAGTGGAGAATGAACCTTTTCATTATAACTACATGATTTAAAATTATTCCCCATGATAGAATTATAACACTTACAATTATGGGAGACTAGAAAATTTAATCCAAAATTAGTTTTGTAATCTCCAATATATTTGATTAAAATTAATCAAAATTCAATCTCCACTTAGATAAAACCCCAAACACAAGGATTTATAACCTTTTATCAATTTATCGAATCATTATGTCCAACATTCAATTAGTATCTACAGTATTTATATCTATAAAAACAATGTTTAAAATCTTATATTAAGGATATTATTAATGTTTATGTTGAAAATAAATATCAGTTTATGAAAAATAAACAAATTTATCTAATGAATCAATAATCCCTTCTATAATTTTTATCACTATATGGGGATACTTTTTACCCTTTTTATTAGAATAACTACCCAGTGTAGTACCAGGTATCATAAAAAAATCCAATGTATGGGTAAAAGTTCTAAGAATTCATAGCACATGAGATATTAATGAAGATAAAAAATAAAGTATAAGGAAAAAAATTATAATGAATGAAAAAAATAGTGTATCATGAGAAAACTAGTAAAATATTCACCCAAAATGACTTTGTCTCTAATGTGAAATTTCATAAGGCCTCAAGTTCACTCCCTAATCACTAGAGGCTGGTGACTAGTATAGAGAATATGTATTTATCACTTAATAATTGATTTTCCCTATAATATTCTATCTTAATAAATATTCAAAATAAAAAAAATCAATAACGATAAGTATGAGAAAGAAATTATAACATCAAAAATGATGTCTCAAGTAGGCTACCATAAATTAAAACATACTTCAAATAATGTTACAAAATATTACCAAATTAACATGTAATGTAAATTAAAACTGAAATCGAGAAAAAGTAGTATATTAGACCCCCTCCACGTAACTCTATTATATTAATAATTCATATCCCTAATATCAATTGTAATCATTTTATGACTACTAAGTCCCTTTTAATTTTCCCATAACACCATGCATATAATCATCATTCACATTAGGTGTGTACATATAGAGTGTGAAATGATATTACTATAAAAAACCACCAAAATCCCTAACATTTCTTGTAGTATTATTTCCTTGTATATAAATTATATTTGGAAAATAAATTGTTCAACCAAAATATTTATTTGGTGAATTTTTAGAAATTATGTTCTAACCTAGTCACCAAATAATCTCATATACCTACTTCGACAAATGTTTAAAGAAATGTTGAACAGTAAAAATGTTTTTATAGCCAAACACATGTATAGTGTTTACTTTTTTCCACAAATAAGGCATATAATATAATCATAGGAATATATTAAGGATTTTCTAAACATATGGATCACATATCATCATCTCATTTCATAACCTAACCAAAGGATATATATATAAGATATCCAAGCATATAAAATTCACACAACCAAAATATTAATATTTTTTTATCACAAACACAAGTTCCAAATTCAGGACAACAATCTAATTTGTATTCCCCCCGTTTAGTTCATTTATATTGTAAAATAATTTAAAAACACTCATGAATCAAATTTCGCTCACATTACTTTTTAATTAATATAGATTTTATTACAAGGATATTTATTTCTAAATCCTCGTTTTATAACCTGAATTATAGAGATTCACTTTTAATCCAATATAACCATGATTTGGTTCTTATATTTTCAATTAAATTTCTCCAAATATAAATTATATATAATTTAAATCATTTTTTTTCATAATCTCCATGATAAAATCACTCTAAATCATTGAAAATTGTTCTAACTCATTTGGATGAGTTTTATAGGAAATACACTTTACTTTCCAGAAACAAATAATTATTTCATCACTTATTTAGCAACATAATATGTAATTCTAACCCAGTCTATTAAATATAATTAATTCAAGTTTATGTGACAAAAATGTGAAATTTTATCATAGAAAATAATACTATAATAAAAATACATCACCAAAATATTTATTTTTAGCATAAAAACTCATTATTAATTCCATTACTGATGATAAAATCAAATATATAATCATATTAACATAAAAATATATTTATTAAAATTTAATCTATGTTTATTAATATTTTAATCCCTGGACCACATGTAAAATAATTTTTAAAAACATTAAAATTAGTTAAAAACCTTACTATAATATTGAGAGTCAATTTTATTAGATTATGCTCACACAGAACTATAAGTAAAAATAATAATCCAAAATATATTTAGAAAACTAATTAAAATTCAAGTTGTTTGAGAGTTCTCAATCATTTTATTAGAAAAACAATATGCACTGATATGAAAGATCTATCTCATTCGAAAACACACTAAAACAATTACAGTAATCTAAATAGATTGAATCAATTAACCAACTTAATGAAACTAAACCAAAACACCTTAATTAAAAATGATAGGGATTATAAAACTCCTATTACTGTCAATCCAATAATATAATGGATCAAAAAAAACATTGAATCAATGATAAATCAAAAAAAGGAATATAGATAGAGGGATATAGCTTAGAGGTGTGAAAGTTCATAATTAGGTCATAAGGAAAAAATAATTACACTTACATTCCAAAATAACATTACAACACAATTATGAAAATTACACTTATACAAACCTACCTAGGTACCCACTCGGTACATGGTACCTAGCCACCGACTATCTTATGGCTTTGAACCACTTGGTTTGAGGAAGCCATCCAACTATGGTTGATCATGATATCTAACACCACTTCCCCCACTACCTCTTCTATTGGGTACTATTATATCAACCCAAGCATATGGTGGTACGTTATAAAATATTTCTATGAAACCACCTCTCTTTCCATTATTCATTTAATTACTTGACCAAAGGAATTTAAAATTCAGTCCAAATCATTTATTATATAAAAAAAACTAAAATTAAATATAATAACACACTTGAAAACTTGATGTAGTTATAAACTTCCCACTATAAAAATTCTCAACATTTAGATGCTTCATTGATCATATTAAATAAATAATTATGTGTATTGATGGCTTATTTAATCTTATCACTCTAAATTACTTTATTATATATGTCACTTATACACAAGTATGATTCAATAAAACATGTTAATGTGAAAAAAATTGCCATACAATATTTTCCCACTATGATAAAAAATATATATACCAGCTCCTGAATGAATGATGTTTTTTTCTATTCCACATCATAATAAAGAAATATATGAGATAAATTTAGTTTTTCTTTCATTATCTAAGAACTGATAATACATCATTTATGATACTATATTTTGGACGAAACATAAACCAATAAAAACTCTTCAACCCTATCCAAGAACTAAAATTTTCTAATCATTTGTGGATCCAATATTCCTTTCATTCAAAATCATCAATTTCCAAACCAAGGTGTTACATGAGTAGAGAAGTTTTCCATAATAAAAATATTTAAATTTTTGAATCATCACATATCATATGAATTTTTCAATATTTAATTCATAACTTATCAATTCCTCGTAATCATTATTCAATCAGAAGTCACATATACCATCCAAATCCCAAATAAATACACCTTAATTATTTTATACTATTAAAGGGTGACTAAAATAACTCACATATAATTCCTAAAATGCAGCTATATAAATATATTATATTTCAATTTTAAAATAAAAAACTCTTCCAAAGTTCCATATTCTTCTCATGGACATCCCAATTCAAGGATACATTTCTGAATAATGTCCCCAAGAAGATGAATATTATGCAGGTTTTGGTCATCGGTTTGGGATGATAAGATGTACTCGACTTCACTTGAGTACCCAAATAATTTTTCATGACCTACCAAAATAATGAATTCATCCACACATAAAAATAAAATACAATGATACTACTATCGCATGAAATTTTATAATATATTGAATATAATGATTCCCAATTTCATCAACTACTTAAGTCTTCTAGGTTAGAAGATGATTTCAAAAAATAATTATTTTGAAATTACACATATTGTATCCTTAAATTTTCGTGGAAATTCTAAAAAATTCGGAAAATCAATGTTAAAGTTATCTTATTCCAATTTTGGAAGTTGTAATTACAATATCATGCCTGCTAGTCTGTTATGTTAAGACTTTACCAAATGATAAGTAATGTATCTCAAAATAAATCAATTCATGTACAATTTCATCCCTAAAACCCCAATATGTCCCTAAACACTATAATATATTTTACTTAAATTAGGATGGGGGTATCGTTAAAAAACATGAAATTTCCGCTTTATTTATTTTCAGAAGGACAAGAGAAAAAAACCTCCCCTAATAATATTGGAGATAATAGATGTCATTAGTCAAATTGATTATATACTCACCACAATAAATTCTATCATTAAATGTCTTTCATTATAAATTCAATAATTAATCCTATTTTATTTACTCCATAATAAATTAAGGGAGGGTCAAATGATCCAATAATATACACCCCCTCCCCAAATATATCATTATTCTACTCAAATAATGTATTATAAGATACCACTCGTATTTGGATTCTTAATCTACAACCACTTGATATTTATTAATAGAATCATATTTACTGATACTCTATTTACCTGGAGTATGTACCATCTCATAATAAAATGAATAAAAATATTGAACACTTCTCATATGTCAAAGGTTCAGATAACATTGAAAAAATTTACTTCATGATCTTATTATCAATGTGTTGAATAAAATTTTTATAGAACATATAATACCACCAAATCATAATTCCATACACAACTACAAAAAAACATGATAACATAGGTAAATGAATTCCTTTAATATTTTGAAGATAAAGGGAAATTTATTCCAAAAACCATCACTCTTATATCCTCACACACCCTAAACCCATAAAAGAGGCATTAAAATAAACAACATTGGGATTCCAAAACTCCATTTTAATGAGAATAATTTTAAATTTAAACCTCTTATTCAACTCAGGAAATGAAACGTCACATTTATCCCCAAATTTGAACATAATCACATTCTTATTAAACAATTATACTTGTGTAAATATAAAATTTTTTTATAGGAAAAACTAATTAAATGGAAATAAGAATCATTTATTAAGAGAATATAGATTTTGAAAAAAAAAATTATTTTCACCTATAAATTTTCCGACCCATAGGCCAGTAAACCAGTTCCCCAAACCGAGTCACAACATGAATTCAAGTGCACCTTTGCAAATGTCAATGGTTTCTGACTAGTAGTGAGGGACTAATAATTTATGTGGGTAGACTTCACCAACTTTACTAGAGAAATCCAAATTAATTAATAATATAAATAGAGAAAACAAGATGCAATAACAAAAAAGCATGCATAAAAACATTTCTTAAAATTTGGTACAAACCAAAATTAAAATTAATTATGCGATTTCATACGTGTACTTCCATAAGTGCAAGAATCCCAAAAATAAATATAGTAGCTGAATTCCCCAAAACAGTCATCACTCCATGTCTGGAACTGAATCCATGTACATCCCAAGTCTGACACCACTCCCCAACATAATTTTTTTTCCCATGTCCTGACCTACAAGCATGAATTCAGCTCAGGTACCTAACGAAACCCAACAAGGGTGTATGTAAAACTTAGTCGGCCACAAACAATAGTTTTTATTAAATATCTATTCTTAGAATATAGTGTATTCAAGAAATAAATAAATGACATGGTAACCAAAATAATACATGACTTCCATTAGTTAACACTGTACATGTAAACCATTTTCATCATCATATCCATTTTATCAATAATTTCATCTTCCATACAAAAATCATCTTCCTCATGTGTTCCATGGGTTATGAATTTACATCATTTACACAAGTGTTTAAGGAATTCATCACTATTAATAAGGGATAATGTAAACTCCCGAAGTCACTTAGGATAAAAATTTCCCAATCAACAAATCTCAATTACCCTATAGCCTCATTCCAGGTAGTTTCATCAAATGAAACCATTGGAGGAATAAATCATCATTCTAACTCCCCTACCCATTCATTCCTAGGTGTGGTTAGAGCATCAGTCATACCCGACTCGTGGGAGGATCCTTAGTCCTTTATCCCACCACCATGCCATTTGAACATGCATGTATATATATATATATATATCCATTTACCACACATAACACATCAGAAAAAATACAAATAAAAGTCATAATCCACAAGAATCATTATGTGAATAAATATTATAACATAACCCATTAACAATTTTTCATTTAAATTACATTGTTGTTTATCCCAATTCCCATTTTTATGCCTAAAATAATTCATCTAATTCGATAATTCCCATAAATTAACCCATTTAACATTTTCAACACATTAATTATGTTAAATCATGTAACCTTCTCATTATTTCCCAAGTATTAACCCCCTTACGAATTTCACATACAAATCACTATCCATTTTCACCATTGACATTAACCCCTTTTAACCCATTTCTATGTCAACCCAGACAACACCTTATGTAATTATCAGCCCTAGACAAAATTATCATTATCCAATTTTCAATACAACCAACCAAATTAATATGATCTTCATGGGATCTACATTATAACACATTAATTCTACACTCAACGTCACTAATTTCTAGGTTCGGGAAGGTTGGTGCACCCAATGGGTGGAACTATATTTGTTAAATAATCCTCAATGCACACCATTGGTATCATGAAGGGTTCAATTTATTATTTAGATTCTCATTTTTCCAAATCTCACTAAATTCATCAAAAACACAATAAGGGGAAATCATTAACATTACTAAGTATAATCAAATCAACACAATGACTATGGGATAAAACTTCTAGACCACCTACCTACAATATGATGATGAACACTCTCCCAAAAAATGATCTAGATTTGGATTCAAGCACCCATGGAATACTTAACATATATTTCATAGTAAAAAAGAATTTTTTAGGGATTTGAAAGAATATTCCCCATGTTACAATCCCTAATCCCAAAAATTGATGAAATGATAGGATTTTACTACCCAGAGCTACGATTCGTAACCAAAAATGATCCAAATAGCCTAGGAACAAGGGATATCCATACTTGGGAGATCATAAGGGTTTTGAATCATCATTAGGGATAGAGGGAGGTGAAAGGGAAGAAAAATTGGGTAGACTTAAAAATACTGATATGGAAAAACTGTAAAATTTTCATCTTTTAATGGGGCACGTGGTTTTCAAAACAATACAAATACTATGTTCCACCCACTATCTAATGTGATTTGGGTCACACAGTTACCTGGGAAGGCCACACGATTTAATTAACCCTGAACCAACCATGCGATATAACACTTCCCAAGGTTTCATAGTTTTTCTGGGACGGTCACAAGGTTTATTTAACCATGTTCCAACCATGAACCTGCAATAGGATGGCCCAGTTTTCCTTCTAATCATGTCCTAAACCCTTGAAACACCCTTAACCCCCCTCATACTCTTGTGAACAATTTCATTAAATCAAAAAATATATTGATACTGAAATTTAAACATGGTAAATCCCTCTCAAATTCTAGGATCTTACAACTTCCCCACCTTATAACGGATTTTCTTCAATAGTTCTCCCAAGAATCATTGAGTTTTAAAAGAAAATATATTGGGATACTGGGCCAACATATTCAATTCCCTTTCCCACAATTCTCTCTGATGATTTCCCAGTTTTTATAAAACTCGATCCAATGGAATAGTATTTCATCGGAATACATTCTCTCTATGATCCATTATACGAACCGGATGCTCCTCAAAGAATGAATCATCATAATTCTATAAATCCTCATAATTAATAACATGTGATTGACTATACTGATACTACTAATGAATTAAAATATTAAATACATCTTTAATTTCATTGTACTATTTTAGAAGATCCAATTGACAATCCAATGGTCTGATTCTCTCTAAATTCTCAACTGGGCCCATATACGTGGGTGATAACATTCTTTGTCTATGAATTCAATGGTGAACCAAACTTGATGACACCGAATAAAACATAGTATCACCCACCAAAAACTCATGATGTCTAGGATGTCGATCTGAATAATAATTCTACATTTTGTAATATATTTCATGAATTTTTTGAATCAAATGGACCTTTTGGGATGTCTCCTATATGAGACCCACTCCAATAAACTCAACCTATCTAGGTTCTATCCAATAGAAAAAAAATCTACATGTTATCCCAAAGAGTGACTTAAATGGTTCCATCAAAATTGTTTCATAGAAATAGATTTTGTAGGAAAATTCAATAAGAGAAAATTGTTTCTCCCATGAACCACCAAATTCTAGGACACAGGCCCTCAACATGTCCTCTAACACCTGAATTGTATGCTTTGACTTTTCGTCCATCTGTGGTGGAAAGGTTTTACTAAAAAACAGCTCGGTATTAAGTGACATCGATAATCCCTACCAGAAAAATGGTGTGAAACATGAATCATGATCCAAAACTATAGTCTATTGTACTCCATGTAGCCACACTATCTTCTAAACATACACCTCCCCAACTGATCAACATTGAAAGTCTCATGGATCATAAATAAATGATCCTATTTAGTTAAATATTGCAAGAACACAAATGTTGTATCAATCTTCCACAAAATCCTTGGAAGTCCCACTATGAAATATATCATTACATCATCCCACTTCCATTCCATAATATGCAATTTCTATAACAAGACACTTGGTCACAGATGCTCAGCCCTCACCTGTAACAGGTGAGGCATCACGCTACAAAACCTACATCCTCTTTCTATATTTTGGACCAACAATGTTGACTATGAATATCACAACACATCATAGCCAAACCAAAATTCATTACCCACTTAGATGCATGAAACTCACACAACAACTCTTCTGGTATACATACCAGCACAACCACACGACCACCAACAAAACAATCCCTTCATCCTTGAATATCCAACTAGAAGGTGACTCCCCATCATTAAGACATTCCTTCATATTCAAACACTATAAATCCTCATGTTGAATATCCTTGACTCAACTCTAAATCACATACTCGACTTCTAAGGATGAAGGGTTCATCTACCAATGTTCATCATGATCCTCCAGATGCATCTCATCAAATAGTTCTATTATCTTTCACTTGGAACTATATTCTTGAAATGCCTAAATTTTGGTCTTCCAAATAAAATAATGTGAAACTCTATTCCCTTATCCCGGTGTATGAGACATAAAAAATTTAATTACTGTAGGCACTCAACCCATTTTCACTGTAAAATATTCAGATCACATTGGAGGTATAAATAATTACGAATTTATTAGTTGGTATACACAGTAAACCACTCACCCAACAATTAGTGCCTCAAACACATCAAATCATACTTCATTGTGGAAAACTAAAGTTCATGAATGTGGTTATTTCATTTATGAGGCCTCAACATCTTTGAACCATACCCAATAACCTGATCATCCTACATCAACACACCTCCAAGACCAACACCAACCGTATCATAGAAAAAGATGTAACTATTACCAAGATCAATTAAGATGAGGATCGTTGTAGTCATCAACTAGTTATTAAACTCTAAGAAATCATTTTTTCATGCCTCAGACCAATCCAACTTAACAAAATTCTTGGTTAATCATAAAATTGGTGTTTCCAAATGGGATAAATCATTAATGAACCATCAGTAATAACCATCCAAACTCAATAGAAATCTAAAATCTAAAACATTCGTGCATTTTTCCCAAGAGACCATTTACTGTACTTTCTCATGATCTAATGAAAACCCTTTATCTGAGATAATGTGACCCATGAATGAACCCTATCGATCTAGAAAAGGTATTTTGATATCTTAGCATATTAAATATTCTCTCTTAGTGTACTCAAGATGATATGAATATGATTGGCATGATCTTCATGAGTTTTAGAGTACACCAATATGCCATCCATAAATACAACTACATAATAGTCTAGATATGGGTGGTAGATTCAATTTACCAGACCATAAATATTATTAGTTCACTAGTCAAACTAAATGGAATCAAAAAATACTCATACAATTCATACCTACTCACGAATTAAATCAACGGTACATTGATAGGCCTCACCCTCAACTAGAGATACCCATATCTTAAATGAATCTTGGAAAACATTGAATCACCTCTCATTTGGTCAAATATGTAACTGATTCATGGAAGAGGATATATATTCTTGATTGTCATTTGATTCATCTTCCTATAATCTATGAGATATCGTAATGACCCTTCATCCAAATCTAAAAACAACACTGGAGATCCCAAAGGTGACATAATAGGATGATTATATCCTTTATTCTCCAACTCCTCCAACTGTACATTATGTTATATGAGTTTTTCTGGAGCTATTCTATGTGGTAGAATAGAAACTGGCACTACTCCCGGTTGCAACTCTATCATGAACTCAACATCTTTCATTGGCGTAATCCTTCATAAGTCCTCAAGAAACACATCCTAAAACCAGTACAACATAGGAGGAAATATATTATGCTATATTCATCCACCATCATGCAACATAAAATCCACATGAGATATGAGTTCAATCAACATCTAAAAAACCGACCACACACGGGCTGCCCAAACATCCCACTTATCACAAAGGACATAAGTGTCTCCCTCAAGAGATGATAAAAATAACCGATGATGGTGATATTCAATATGGTCTTGGTACAACACTAACCAATACATTACCAAAATCATGACCAAAACTAACATCTAGAGGAAAAACATGTTCCAAAGAAAAAAGTACCAACTAATCTACATATCAAAACCATTACATTATCTGATATCCTCAGTTATCACCCCCAATGAAGTATCAATTGGAATAACCCCACACACGTGTTCCAATAATAGGACCTAAAATATACAAATTGAGAACAAATAAAAGATTGTGTGGGGCATGTGTCAAATAAATAACTAAAGAGCATGGAATCTACAAGGATCATACCTTGAATAGTAAATGATCCAACCTCACAACCTCCTGGTGTAGACTGAACTGTGTGAAGATGACCTACCCTTTTGTACTGGTATACAACCTATGTACTTATCAATGTGCTTCCCTTCTAGTATAAATGACCTCCCTCTATAGTATCATGTCACCACCCCTACTAGTATGGCCCATATAGCTCTAACTACCTTCCTGATACATGTTAACCAACCCCCTTCCTATACTTTTCACTGGTATCATTATTCCATTATTTCCAAACTATCACGAGTTTATATCGTTCCCTTGTACATGGCCCAATATACCATACACCCAGTACTCAACTCTTGGTTGGGAACACTTACTAAGGATGTGTCCCATTGTAACGACCTGAAATTTATGTATAAAATTCCATTTCATTTGATTTTATAAAATTAAATATGGTTATAAAAACACATGAACTTATTTTATTATGTATAATTGGATTTATATTAATTTTAATTATCATTAAATTTGATAATATAGTCATTGAACATTAATCACATGAAAAGTATAAATATAGGGTTTTAAACATCCTTTAGACACAAATAAAGGAAGTGATGGCCTCATCCAGTAATATTGTACCCTATGAAGCCCATTTATCATAGCCTCCATAAGATATATCTTTTCTTGTATTTTCCCTATACCAATCTCAAGCCGATATCCAAAAAATTGAACTTGATTGAAACCATTTACAGTAGAAATTCACGATTATCGAGATCACTACCCAAACCATGTTCACCGAACTATGCCATGAAACTCCCATCATGAGGAACTTTACTCTACTGGTATATAATGATGTAATAAAGGGATATATATCAAGACCATAGAAATAAGATTATGTGCATTATTTTTATAGAAATAGGAATATATTTTCATCATATTATTGTTACTTTGTAAATGATTTGTAATGCACAATTAGTATTTTTGGAAATATATTCAGTTGAATTAATATATTTTTAAATTAATAATATTTTAATAAAATATTATTAAATTAATTTTTCAAAAATTTAAATGATCATTTAATTTTTATGAAGTTAAATTTAATATTTATTAGTGTTTGAAAATAGTTATTGTCAGAACCCCATCATTTTCAATAAATTTCGATTTTTATTTAAAAAAAATTAAATATTAAAAACTTTTAAATAAAATGGATATCATTTAAGGAATTAGGATTTTAAAATTATCCCATGTTTAAGTTTTCATAATTTTCTATGAAATTCGATCTTTTTGGTAAAAATTAAATATCGTATAAATATACATTATGTTTTATGACGTCATAATGGCCCAATAATGATGTAATGAGTACAATAAAATGTATCTTTAGAATAACTTATGTTTTATATTTAAAATAGTTTGGTTTTAATTTTTTTTAATTTATTTTATGACTCCTTAGTGAATCCTCCAGAACCTATAATATATTTTAATATTTTAAAATTATTTATTTGAACGTGTGATTCACCTCCAAATAATAAAGAGAAATATATTTTTTATCTTCTACACTAGGACATATAAAATAATGTATACCACTCCCATTTTCCAAAAATCTTGTTAAAAACCATGGTTTTATTTGTGATTTTGAATATTTTATTATGTAGTGTCCAAAACCTAAATAATAAATAAATCCCACTCATTTATTATGTAAACCCAACCAATATCCCATTTATCTTAAGTAAAATTATCTCAAAAACATCCTCTCTATGACCTATACACCCTAGAGTCCTTCCATGGCACCCCATGCAACCATGAAGCCTCTTATAAGCCTATGGAGGGAAACATCCACGTTAGGGATCCTCACCATCCACTCTTTCTTTCATTTCAAGAACCATCTTTCAAATTAGTCTTCATAATTTATATTATTTATTTTTTAATTCAATTATTTTTATTCTCATAAAATCCAATTGATATTAGATTAATTATATATAGATTATAATCGATTATTTTGACCCATACCTATGCCATTACTATGCCAAAATTTAATATGGGATTTCTCTCCACTTCTTTGAAATCAAGAACCTTCATTGATATTAGGTAATTTATTTTAAATTTTTGTACTAAAATTAGTTTATAATAAATACGTTAACGTACTATGGATTTTATTTTTATGATGGATCACTTATCCCCCCTCATTTGGACCCTTACCTAAGCTGTTACTATGCTGAAATTTGGTAAGGAATCTTCCACCCTCATATTATATCACGCATTAATTTCCTGATATATCTTTTAAATTACATTCTCTGAAGTTGGGATATGTTCATAAATATCCATATTACTATCCATTTCTTATCTAAAGGATGATATTCCCCATTCTTTCTCATAAAACCGTGTTATGAACGTCTATATGACCTTGTTATGCGGCCTAAATTGCACCACGATTTTCAATAAAAAATCACCGTCTAGTGAAGACCATACTCATTTTTATATCAATACTATTCACATTTATACACATATAATAATTCATTTTGGAATTAAATGTATGTATTTCATATTCATATATTGTATAATAAATTATTTTGTTGAATGAATCCTTTTTGTATGATCTATGTGGCCAACTTAAACATGAGAATGAAATGATTATGAATGGTGTGCCTGATAGTGCTCTAATGAATTGGGTAATGGTTAGTATAATGATATGTTATGTTGGGATGGTGGTTTACCTGATTCCATTATTGGTCTTTTATCCACCATGAAGTCTTTGTAGTTTATCTTGGACTTATGTTTATAACATTCTGTTTTATGTTGTTTCCACATTTCGCATGTTATTAATATCATGTTACATCAAGCCTTATTATTCATATTACATTATTCCTACCTGATATTCCATTACTAACATGTATTATTAATCTCATGTTATTCCATGTTTATTTCATTACCAGCATTTATAGATCAGTTATTTCTTACGTATGTCTTCAGGTTATCCAATACAATGGTATGTACGAAGGAATGTTGTGGTCAGGTCAAAGATGTTTTCAATGTTTATATTGTTTCATTTCAGGGTTTAAGTTTTCATTTATTGTTCCGAAACACCAAAGAAACTAGACATCTTGGTATTCTAGGATTTAATAAATTAAATTATGTTTAATATATCATTTTTAAATTAGAAATAAGGAGAAGGGTTTTTATTGTTGGTATCATAGGATATGATTAGTTATTTTAGGGATTAGAATTAGAAATTCATAGTGAAAACCATTAGGGATAAGACTAAGTATAAGAAAAAATCCCTATATTTTGGTATTTATAGATTAAGTGGTTTATCAAGAAAATAAATCTCTTAATTGATACTACAAGTGGATGCGGTGTTCGAATAGGTGTATCTAAGAGTAATTACTCCAATAAGGTGTTCTGAGCCTGTCTCGGGGCTAACCCGTACACGGCAATGGACCTTACTACACACCTAGTTTGACAATCCCTGGGGATATTCTTTTATTAATTCATAAGCACATTACAAACCATTATTAAGGGAACAAAAATGTGTATAAGAATATATTTTAAGAAGTAGATCATGGATAACATAGAATGATTCCGAGAAACTCATTAGTTTGTTAGATAAATATAATTTATATGTTATCCAATTAATGTCATTGGATTACCATTTATGTTTTTTATATTTAAAAAAAATATATTTCCTAATTCTATTTTGTATGAATTAAATGAGTAGAGCCAAAATAAAATAGTGAATGGTAGGGTTATCATCCATAGTTATGTGCATTGCTTTATATGACAAAATATTCACATAAATATTCATACACAACCAAAAACCATGGATGTAGAGATGTCGGTGAAGATAGAAAATGGGGAAATTATTGAATCAGGTTTATATAACACATCCCCTATCAAAATTTTTGGTTTGAACTTCCTAGATATCCTTATCATACTTACCTTGGTGTAACATGATGCAATTATAGGCATGGATTTGCTTTCCCAATATAGAGAAAATATAATTTTTTGTGAGATGGAAATCACTCTCCCTATTGAGAATAGACCCTTGATTCTATATAACTTCAAGGAGGAAAATGAATATTATCTAGCACCATCATCTCAATATTGGATATTCATTCCTTATGAGCAAGCTTATCTGGCTAAAATGGCTGATTCTAAGAAGATGATCATCTATGAAGACATGCCTATTGCAAGGGAATATATTGATGTGTTTCCCGATGAATTTATAGGTCTTCCTCTTACCAAAGAGGTCAAATTTCAATCAATATTATACCTGGGGAATTTCCAATATCCAGTAATCCATAAAGGGTGTTACTATGGAACATGGGGAACTAAAGAAACAACTATGGAAGAATCTTCATAATGGTTTATACACCCATGTGCTTCACCATGGGTTGCTCCAATCCTCTACATCCAGATGAAAATTTGGTCAAATCGCCAATGCATTAATTTTCTTGGGCTCAAAAAAATCCTGATAGAGAAAAATTATTCACTGTCAAGAATTGAACACTTGTTTAGTCAGCTACGTGGAGCATAATACTTCTCTAAGGTGGATCTAGGATTGAGATATTACCAATTAATGGTAAAGAAGGTGGATATCTATTACACTACTTTTCAAACAAGGTACGGGCAATATGATTTCATAGTTATGTAATTCAAACTCACTAATGGTCAATAATACTTCATAGAAAAGATGAATATAGTATTTAGATATTACCTAGATATATTTGTGGTGGTATTTATAAACGATATTCAAATATATTAAAAAACCAAGGCGAAGAATGAGGAGCATCTGAGAACGATTCTAAAGACCTTGTTAAAGGATAAGCTCTATGAAAAGTACAACAACTATTAGTTCATGTTGAATGAAGTTTCATTATTGGGGGTCATCATCTCAAGAAATGGGATATCTGTGTACCCTTCAAAGACAAAAGAAATTATGGGATGGCTAAGACCAACATCTGTGATAGATATCCATAGCTTCCTTGGGTTAGATGGATATTATCACTGAGTTTATTTTTAAATATCTCATGACTGTCAAACCCTTTTACCATGAAAAATCATAAGGGAGTTAATTTTTCGTAGAATTATGAATGTTAATAAAGCATTATAGAGTTGAAAAAGGGGATTTCCACTACACATGTTCTCACACTACCCCCATGTGGGGAGCTTTTTTAAACGATGATTCAATAAAGGGATTGGGATGTTTGTTGATGAAAAATGACAAATTCATTACCTTCTCCTCAAGTCAGTTGAAAATTCCTGACCAAAACTATCCCACACATGATATTAAGTTGGATACTATGATCTTTGGGTTGAAATTTTGGTTGAATTAGGTGTTTGGGGAGATGTGTGAAATATATATGGATCACAAAAGTTACATATATATATTCACATTGAAAGATTAAAATATGAACAAATGAATATGATTAGATCTCATCATGGATTACAACTGCTCAATCCACATTCATCCTGTAAAAGAGAACAAGGTTGTGGATGATCAATGTAGAAATGACCCCATAATTATATAATTGATGATAATTGATAATGATCTGATATTCATAGACTTGAATATGATAGACATGGGAATCATAATGAAAGGAACGTCACAAATCCATTCACTAATTATTTCTCAACCATATCTTTGGGAAAGGTTAATGTATTCTCAAAAAGATGAAGTGGGAATTTAGAATATAGGGAAAATATCAAAAAATTGAAATCCTTCAAGATAATTGTTAATAAATAGTGAATTTTGATATTTGGGTCAAGACTATGTGTTCTATAAAATATTGAGTTAATGAATTAACTTTTGGATGATGCATACAGTTCGACTTTCTCCATTCACCCAAGAAACACAAGATGAATCGAGATCTCTGAGAGCAATGTTAATGGAATTACATGAAGAAGTATATAACACAATATACATCAAAATTTATAGTATGTCATCAAGTGATGGATGAATGGAAGAGGTATAAGAGGATGATGCAATCATTACCCATACAAACATCGAAATGGGAAAACATCACCATGGGCATTGTCACAAGACTTTCAAAGACATCAAAAGGAATCAATCTATCTGTGTTATTGTGGATCATCTTACAAAGACTACACAATTAATTGAGATTCTAGAGGATCTCTCACTGGATAAACTTGCATAAAGATACATCAGAGAAGTGGAAATGCTGCATGGTGTACCACTAAAAATTGTATCTGATCAGGACCCAAAACATTCTTCTATGTTTTGGAAAAGTCTTCATAATGCTTTAAACATTGAGTTAATCATCAGTATAGCTTATCACCCTCAAACCAATGGACAATATTAGTACAATATCCAAACACATAAATATATGTGAAGATCTTTCTTAATGGACTTCAAATGCTGATGTGACCAACATATTCCTTTGGTGGAATTCTCTTACAAAAAATAGTTTACCTTCGATCATCCAAATGGACCCCTTTGAATACTTTAATGGGAAGAGGTGCATAACACTAATATGTTGGGATGATGATGGAGATTGAAATCTTCAAGGTCTGGAAATGGTTGAAGAAATGGTGTTGAAGGTTAATACCATCAAACAACACATAAAAACTAATCAGAGTCAATAAAAGAGTTGTCCTGACAATCATTGATGTGACCGAGAGTTCAATATTAGAGTCACGATATTACTATGTTTATCCCCATGTAATATAGTGATAATATTTGGGATGAAGGGATAGATTATTCCAAGGTACATCGACCCTTTTGATATCCTTGATTTCATAAGATAAGTGGCCTATCGAGTAGCACTACCACCAAACATGTCTTCAGTACATGATGTATTTCTGGTATCCCACATAAAGAAGTACATCCCAGTACCATCACATTTACTCAATCCATATGTGGTACAATTTGATAATGACCATTACGATGAGGAGAATCTTGTGATGATCATAAATCATGGAGGAAAATTTCTATGAAATAAGATAATTCCCCTTGTCAAAGTGTTTTTGTGAAACTAAAAGTTCAAATAAGCAACGTGGGAACCCAAAGGTGTGATGAAGCAGAGTTGCCCTCATATAATTTAGTGTGGGAAAATGAAATTTCAATGGTGAAATTTCTTAAGGGGGGAAGGATGTAAGAACGAAAAATTTAATGAATAAAATAACCTTTCATTGGAATTAACAAAATGTCTTATGTCGATAAGGAAAATCTCAAATTATTTTTTTATATCCAATTGGAATTAATTAACTGTTAAGTATAATTTTGATTGATAATATAGTGGTTGAATAGTGATTACATTAATAGTATAAATATAGGGTTTTAAGAAATCCGTTTTCACAAAGAAAAAGGATGTGATGGCCTAATGTAGAAGGATTATTGCCTATGAAGCCTATTTATCAGAGATTCTGAGGGATATAGAATTTTTGGGCATTACCCTATACCAATCCCAAGATGATATCCAATAAAATAAGAATGAGTGAAACCCTTTACAGGAGATGTTCAAGATCATCAACATCAAGACAAAAACCATGTTCACCGAATGGCCCCATGAAAACGCCATCATCACACACCGTACTCTTAGTGAATATAATGGTGTAATAAAGGGATATATATGAAGACCCTAGTAATAAGATTATGTAATTTATTTTTTTGAGAATAAATAACATATTTTCTTCTTTTTTATTTTTAATATATAAATTATTTTCGAAGAAAAAATAGTATTCATAGAAATATATTATGATGAGTTAATGGATTTTTAAAATAAATAATGTATGATTAAAATATTATCAATTTACTTTTAAAAAAAATTAATTTATATTTTAAAATTTTATGAAGTAAAATGTATTTTTTATTACAGAAAGAATACTATTATTATAAAAAACCTATGATTTTCGAAAAATGTCATTTTTTATGAAATGTAACAATTCAAATATTTAAAAAATTAATTTAATAAAATGGTTATCATTTATTGAATCTAGATGTTTAAATCATATAATGGTGATTCTTTCATTATTTTCTAAGGCAGACAAATTTTTTTGGGTAAAAATTAAATACTATAAAAATATATGTTTTCTTTTATGACATCATAATGGAACAACAATGATTTAATAAATAAAATAAATTGGTTCTCAGGAAAAATATATGTTTTCTCTTTAAAATAATGTGGTTTTAAATTTATTTGACTTGTCTTATAATTCCATTGTGAATCCTCCAAGACATATAATATCATTTAATATTTTTATATGATTTCATTGAAAATGTGACTCACCTTCTCATAAGCAAGGGAAATATTTTATTATCTCCATCCCATGGCCATATAAAATAATATATACCACTCCCATTTTCCAGAAACCATGGGAATAACCATGGGATGGTTTTTGGGTTTGAATATTTTTTTATATAGTGTCCAAAACCGCAATAAAAAATAAATACCACTTCTTTCCTATGTATACCCATCCACGATCCCATTTCTCTTCAGTATAACTTTTTGAATCATGAACAACCACTTCCATATAATCCTTTGAGTCCTCACATGGAGCCCCAATCACCCAATTGGCCTCTTCTAATCCCAGGGAATCACACATCCATGTAAGGGATACTCACATACCGTACATTATTTCAATTCAAGAACCTTCTTTGAAATTAGTCTTTATAATTTCAATTTTTTATATTTTAATTTAGTTATTTTTATTGCCTTACTGTCCAATATATATTATTTTAATTATTTTCCATTTATAATCTCTCATTTTGACCCATACCTATTCCCTTACTCTACCAAATTATTTTTAGGTATTTCTCTCCACCACTTTGAATTCAAGCAACATATTTGAGATTAGTTATTGTCATTTAAAGTTATTATATTTCCATTCATTTATAATAATTACCTTACTTTCCTATTGATGTTAGTTTTATGAGGTATATTTTAATCCCCCTCAATTAGACCCTTACCAAAGTTGTTATTTTTCCTAAATTTGGTAAGGAATATTCCACCCTTATCATTTATCAAGCATTCCATTCATATTGTGTTTCTAAATTGCTTTTTACTCTGTTTAGTTATTTTCATAAATATTCATCTTACTATCCATTTCATATCTAAATGATGAGATACCACTTTTTCTTTCTTCAACACATTTTATGAATTAGTATACGATGTCACTATGCTGCTGAGATTTCACCAAAATTTTCCATGCCAAATTCATCATGTAGTGAATGTCATACCAATTTATTTATCATGAGTATTCACTATTATTCATATACACTTATTGGTTCGGGACTTACATGTACGTATTTTAAATTTCTAGATCATGGAATAAATTATTATTTTCAATAAATCCTTGTCATATGATCTATGTGGAACACTTAAACATGAGAATGATATGATTATGAAGGGTGAACCATAATAGCGCTCTGATGCATTGGGTACTATTTAGTATCACGATACATCATGTTGGGATTGGGTTTTATCTAATTCCTTTATCAGACATTTTTTCACCATGAAGTCTTAGAGGTTTATCTTTGACATATGGTTATGACTCAGTGTTTCATGTGGTTTCCACGTTTCCCAAGTTTTGATTATCATGCTATATCATGCCCAATTATTCATGTTTATTTATTCTTCAGAGATATTCCTTGACTATGAAGTATAATTATCCTCATGTTATTCCATGTTTATTCCCTATCTGGCTTTATAGCTTACCTCTTTCCTTGACTATGAAGTATAATTATCATGCTGTATCTCTACTTATAGATGCCTCCTTGATGTTTCTTTATAATATAAGGTCATGGTCCACCATAATAGAAAGTGTCTTAATGTGAAGGTTATTCATCTACGACATGATATCATACCAGATTCCATCTTGGAAACATCTCATCATCACTACCTCACCCCCACAAAGGATAGAAATTGTTTTTTCAATTTGGTGAAATTAAAAGAATATTCCATTACTGTCACAGAACCCACTGTCAAACTCATAAATACCACATCCTTTTCCTACCTCAAGGTTTCTTGAAAGGAGTGTTCTAGAAACTTTTCATGAAAATCATTCCATCTCATATTGTCAACTTGTTGGAACTGAACTAGGAAATTCCACCAACTCTTTACCTAACCCCACAACATGAAGGATGCCATATTGACTCTCTTTTCAGGAGGAGTCTATGAGTCATCCAAAATAGTCTTAATAGACACTATCAAAATTCTAAATCCTTGGTTACTCCCTCTCTAGTAAATAGTAGAGGGTGATGTAGCTGAAACTCCTTTGAGAGATCAATCATACTCGAAAAATCCGACCCTGGGTATCTTTCCATCGACGACATGTAATGATAAATTTTCTCATGTATCATCCCATTCCCTTGTTAGTCTAATTATTGAGTTCACATTCTCCACTACTGGAGGAGGATTATTTCTGAAATCTTATTATCGTTGAACTGGTATATGTCGTAATGGTTTTATTTTACTTCAATTCCAAACACACATCTTAAAACACAAGACACAACACTTTCACATTTTATATAATAGAAATATTTCCACTATGCATAAGAAACACATATTTCATAAAACATCTTAATGGAGACCATCACACATCGAAAAATACCATCATCTATCCCTACAGCAGATCATGTTCAATGTAGGTAAACCGTACCTCTTAGTCACAATTCGTTCATTAGACTCATATTTAAACATTTAACTCTAAGTTAATTATCCCATTTTCCAACCTATCATGGACACCATTTTGATTCACATAAAACTATTAATTAATCATAATTCCTTAACTATTATTCAATATTTTATTTCCCATTTTCCCATTTACATCATTTTATTAGACACCATATTATTTAAGTTATTGAATTAGGTCAAATCTATTCTACCCTCTATTCCCCAAACACCCATACTGTGTGTGTACCTATCATAATGCAAGTAAATTACATGCTTAAGTTCATATAATGACTCATTAATGAACAGTCTCATGTATTTATAGGCACAATCTAGATATCATAAAAGTATCACATCACACAACATTGTATCCCCCAATGATTGAATATTATCAATTATAATGACGCACAACAAGAAAAAAATTTACCACCATGGTTGATTTGGGGTTTCCATAATTCATTGGTTACAAAATCACAAAAATGAGCTCGATAGCATGGCCTTACACTTTCCCAAATTTCGTTCTACCATCCACATATAGTATTTAATATAAAAGACATATCTTATAAAACATTGTAAGGTCCCCAACCCGAATACCCCTAAACTGGTGCCCTGAGTCGGGTCATCACATGACCTCAAATGTTCTCCCCATAAAAGATAGGTTTCTGACTAACAATAAGGGTCTAATATGTCATGTGGGTTGTATATATATATTCTTTTCCATAGTAAGCCATGATAAATGACAATATAAATTGTAGAAACAATATTAAATAACAAAAAAATCATAATCAAAATCTCCCTAAACTAGGTGCAAACTCCAACTAAAAATAATTATTCCATGTTATACTAGTAGTTTCACAACTGTAAGAAAGCCCAAAATAAATTCAATAGCTTAATTCCCAAAAATGGCACTGACTCCATGTTCAGAAACCCTTCCATGTTCTTCCCAAGCCCAAATCAAGTCCCCACCAAAAGGCATTTTTCCTTATCCTGGACTATAGTCATGATATCTTATGGGGTACCCCACGATGCATTAGCAGGGTGTGATCACAACACAGTAAGACACTATATACGATGTCTACAAAATAACCAATCTAAGAAGACAGTGCATATACGAAATAAATAAATGATACGTTAACAAAAATAAAACATGAGTTCCATTAGTTAACATTATACACACAATCTATTTTTATCTTCATAGTCATTTCGTCAATTATTCTATCTTAATTACATAACACATCTTTATCATGTGTTCTATGGGTTAGGAATTTACTTCATTCCCACATGTGTTTTAGGAATTTGTTACTAGTCATAAGGTGTTATATGAAGTCCCTATATCACTATGGATAAACATTTCACAAAATAATCCCTTACCTTTGAGCCTAATTCCAATAATTTAATCAAATGAAACCATTGGGGTTATAGAGCATCAGTTTGAATCCCTATCCGATGTATTTTTGAGTGGAATCAGAGCATCAGTCCATCCCAACCTATGGGAGGAGCCTCATTTCAATATCCCACCACCATGCGATGTGTATATACTTATATATATATCCTTTTACAACAAATAACACCTCAAAATTGATATAAATTAAAATCATAATCCACAATAATCATCATGTGAGTTAGTATTATTCTATAACCCATTAACACGTTTTCATTTACATTATGTTTCTATTTACCCACAATTTCAATTTATTATGCCTGAACTCATTAATAATATTCACTAATTCCCATATATTTACACAATTATCACATTGAACCATTTCCCTATGTTAACAGAAATAACCTTCTCATTATTTCTAATATATTAACACCCTTATTCATTTCATGTACAAATCACTATCCATTTGGCCCATTCACATTAACCCCCATTTAACACACTTACATTTCATGCCAAAAAAACCATTATTCAATTATTAACCCAAGGAACAACTTTCCATATCCACTATTCAACACAACCAACCACATTAACATTATCTTAATGGGATCTACATTATAACATGTCAATTCTACACTAAAACGCACTAATTTCTATGTTCGAGAAGGTTGGTACACCCCATGGGTGGCCCAAAATTTGTCAAATCATCCCCAATGCAATCCAAGAGGATCATTGGAGGTTAAATTAATTAAATATTTTCTCATTTTACCTAATATCACCAAATAGATCAAATGAACAATGAATGGTAACCAAGAACAGAACTAAACATGAAAAAATCAACCCAATGACTATAGGAAATATCTTATAGACCACCTACCTAGAATCCGATGATGAGCGCACTCTTAAACTCCGACATCGATATATATTCATGTAACATTTGAATCCTCAACCTAGATTCCACCGTTAAATGTGGTTTTTAGGGATTTATAATATGATTTCCTGAGTTACAACAGAAAATTTGGAAAAGATGTGAAATGAAAAGATTAAACCTACCGAAGCTCCGATCCACGAGTAGCAACACTCCAAATAGACTAAGAAGAAGTGAGATCAATCCTATGGAGATCATGAGGTATTTTTTTCATTTGGGATATAGGTATGTGAAAGGGGAGATAAATTGGATAGATATAATAAAATTCCATAGATTGGAAAACTCTAAATTTTATAACTTTTACTTGGTCACATGGTTTGGCCGCATAGTTTAAAAAACAATGCGCAAACCCTCCTGCGACCACTCACTAAGGTGATTTAGGTCACATTGATACCTAAGAAGAGTATACAGGTTTCTTAACTATGTTATTTGACAATTTCTAAGGTTTCATAGTTCTCTTGTTAAGATAGCGCAGTTTACTTAACTGTGTTCCAACTATGTGCCTTGCACAGGTTGGCCCAGAATTCTTCCATTGGTGTCTTGAAATAAATCATAGCTACTACATATTCAAGATTAAAACGTATCTTTGAATTTAAGATGTAATTCCATAATAAATTTAACTTCCCAATCTAAAAAAAGATTTATCACATATTGTAATATAATTATTGATCAATCACATATCTAATACAAACAAAAACTATTACCCTGTCACCTCATAATATTATCAGTATATCAATATGCCTTCAATAAACACTATCTCCAATGAATATAGATAATAATGGAAAACAAAATTCATCTAAAATATAAAAATATCTTCTGTATTCAATACCAAAAATGGAATCATTAATAAATAGAAGTGGTCATATCTTGTTAGAAATGTTTTCTTTAGTTCTTCTTTTATTCGTTCTCTCATCTTATGAAAACTCAATCAAATATAGATCTTCAAAACCATCGATATCGACCTAAACATTTCAAATAAATTATTAATCCATTGTAATGGGTATCGATTCATAATTGTAACCTAGTTTATCCTATGATATTCAAAAATATATAAAAAAATTTATTAACCTTCATGGATAAAATAAATAGATAGATAATTATTTTTTTATATTCCAAATAACCTAGATTTAAATTGGTTAAGGTGGAACACACCATGAGGATCCATTTTTTTCTTATATGTAGAGGCAACCCATAAGAAACCACTACCATGGCCTATCTTCATGATTTTGTGGGGGAAAGAGATCATCACCTACCAAATAACCTGTGACTGAGAACATGTGTTCCAAAATACATAACTATGTATTTCTCCCTAAGGTTATATATTTTTTATTATTCCCTTGGATAAATATCTTATATTATATTATAATTCTTTGAGATAAACATGATCCAAAAAATAAATAGGTAATGAGATAGTTTCGGTACATGGTACCATGTTAATCACAAAACCCATTTCCCCTCCTGGAGGTATCCATATTAAATCACTATAAATGATGCCATAATACCTATCAACCAGTGAAGGAAAATTTAAACAATGAATATTTTCAACTAATCCATGTATTATCCATGTTATATAAGATGTGATAATCCTTCACAATCCCAAATCACATCTGTCTATAAAAGCATAATAGTCCCACTATTCCAAATAAATATATGATCTATGACAAAATGAATTTTAATTCATTCATATTAAATAATAATTGATGGATTCATTAAATAATTTATACATATTCAATCCAATAATGAGGTCAAACCCTTTCATATACATAATAAATAATTCCCAATGATATATCAATCTTATAATAAAAATTGAAAAAAGTTAGGAATCATTTAATGGAAACATATTTTCTTCTAGAGGAATATTCATAGCCAAAACTCTAGATAAGGACTCTATGAACACACCCAAATAAAATAATAAATCATAATAAATGAATTAATGGGAAGCATCAAAAATGAATAAAACACTACTCATGATAGATTTTCTTAATATAACACCTTTGGCTATCAAAGACCCATCACTAATATCTATTCATACCTGATGATCCTAGTATTATACTTTGACTATACCCCTAAGTCTATTGACTCCCGTACTCAATATCTCTTCAAATAGTTTATTCCTATGATGCCTTGAAATCCCAACATTCAGACCATTCAGATGTTATATTGATCGAACATTTTTTTGTTGAAAATTCTCATTCCTGAGACAACAAGGTAAATGAAGAATCCTACCATCCACCCCAGTAAGCCCTCTTTTAGTTATAATGTTAGAGACATCCATTTTTTTAATATGCATCACATTCTTCTAACACGCTAGAAAATAAAACTCATGTATTAATTTTCCTCCAATACTAATATAACTCTAATAGTTTTTTGATACAAGAATACAAAAAAGAAAAATCATTCCATTGGCCACATAATTTCTTACTATATCATCTAAATTAAAACCATAAAAAAATGAGGAGTTTTATTGGTCTGAACACCACCTAAGGTCAGATAAAAATATGAAAAATATAAAAAATTACTATCCCAATAAAAGAAAATACATATCTCTATATTACATCCATGTGATATTATCCTTTATTTATCGTCAAAATCTATAGCTAAAACTACACAAAGATGTGTGATTGAAAATCAGCCCACGTTAATCCCAAGATCCATATTTCCAAAACAAACTATCCTAGTATCATGCATTGGTTCCCCAAGCATAAATTTTAGCTTCATGAAATTTTTTATAAATATTTCAATGAATTTTTTTCGTTAAATTATATATGTAAATAATAATTTTAAATATTTAATTTTATTTTTAATGATATGAAAATCTAATCTTTATCAAATAAAAAATTTTTAGGACATTATTTAATAGATTTGTGTTCAAAAAAATTTAATTAATGTAAAAAAATATCCTAAATAAATTTATTGAAATAAATAAAGAGATAATCACTAATTTATTTCATAAATATAGATAATTACATATAATGGATGTATACAATCCTTTAAACTGAAAATTGTAAAATTGGTCAATAAAAATAAATAAACAACATGAATAGAGTTTGTAAATCCATAGCGTCATTATCTCCACAAATTCACACACATAATAAATACTCTAATTTGAAAAAAAATAAATTTTTGAATTATGGTTGACATTTTGTAAATAAATTATAGATAAATTTATAAAAAATTGGTTGAAGGAAGAATGATGGAAATAATATGTATTTAAACGATAGTTAAAATTATATGTCTATTGGAAATATGACTGTTAAAGAGTAACCTAGTCGATATAATTATAATATTATTATCATAGTAATTATTTAACCTTATAAATAATTTTTAACGTAAAAGAGAACATATGTATCAAAATACCATGAAATAATTAGTCAATCAACACAACATAGTGTATTTATAATTATTCATTTATAGTCCAACATGTTTTGTATTATATAATAAAATATTAATTTTTATACAATATTTAAAGGTTTAAATTACCTAATATATATGTTAATAGAGATAAATGTAAGTAATTTTTGAAATAATCAACTAAAAAATATGGAGAGTGTGTTTTTATACCTTTCCAATATAATAAAATACAAATTTGAATAGTAAAATATGTTCAAATATGGTATTTTATGTTTTAAGTTATATACATGATTAATTGCGTACTACATGATGTAATAAACCATCATCATAGTATAACATGCATTAATTAATATATTTAGACACAATAATCAATACAACTCATATTATATAACAAAAATAAAATATCAATAAGTATTGTCTTAAAAGACGTCCTCCCCATCACATATAAATACACCCTTCCTCCATACATTTAAATCACCTCTAAACCATATTAAAATTCTTAATATATAATTAAATACCTTCTAAAACCCTCCTGGAAACGTTTTTGAAGCTTTTCATAGACCAAAAGATCAATCTTAGAAGCATTAATTTGAATTCCAAAGGTGTATTGTGAGAGAGACAAACTGAGTCTTCCATTTCTTACACCCTATGATTTCATTCCATTATTTATTCCATTTACTCCTTAAAATTTTCATAAAATAATATTTCATCATATTATAAAATATATAAAGGTACTTTAATATTAATTATTTCATAATAAAATTCATAGAAATCCATTTCATAATCATTTATAACATTCATTCCATCATGACCAGTTTTAGTTCCTGTATAGATGATGGTCTAAAATGACTATTTCTTCAATACCACAATGGTTTAAAAATTTTATTTATTGAATATATTTAATATTTATGAAATGAATAATATTTCTTAATTATAAATTGGATTTACATTATTAATATTAAAAATAAAAAGCCATGTCTATTTAAATCACCTAAAACGAGCACACTTAGACATAGTTCTTAATCTACAAATATTTTGGACTATATATTAAACATGATACTTTTATAATATATAAATAACATGAATAATAAAACCTTTGAAATTATTGTGAATTTCAACCATTTTAAAAGTACATTTTATCATTGCCTACATAATGAAGTAGTTTTTGAATAATTTACTGAACAATAAAAAATAACATAGAAGATCAATATAAAGATACTAAATGGAATAAAATATGAAAATAAGTTGATCTAAATATTTAAAATATATATTAATAAATTTCATTATAATGTAAATTACATATTTATTACAACTATTCAAGAGATTAACATAATATCTAAGTGAGTACGGATTTGTGGTAAGGGGGTTCTCATCTAAATATTATATCATTTGGTTATGTATTTTATTATTGATCTAAACTATATATTCATGAGTGTACACTATCATTTTAAATTATATTTTTTCATTTTTATTTAAATTACATAAAATTAAATGTATTTTCCATTTACTAATATTTATTGAACCACTTTTCATACCCTATAATGTCTATAAGGGTACACATTCCCGTCTAAATTTATGTTTTTACTATCTCTTTCCACATATATTTATTTTAAATTATTTCAAAATAAATTATTAGCTTATTATAATTAGTATTATATTTTTAATGAGCATTAATTTATTTTTTTACTTTAGAAAAATTATCTAAAAAATTTTCAATTTTTATAAGGAAAACCTCCCTAAATATTTTTATTTTTCAATTATCCGTCATATAATTATTAAACTATTCGTATATAATTTTATATAAAACGTTTTATACAATTAATATTATGTTTTTTCTCTTTTTTAGGAATTCATTATGCCTTTAATTACTCAAATAATGAAAATCCCATATTTTTAAACTTTGGTTAGGGGTTTTCTTCTAAATCTCATTTCATTTCATATATTACTCCATCGTAGCCAATATTCTATTCTAAGAATTATATTAAAGGTTTCAAATGTGTAAAGTATTCTTTCATATAATATTAATGTAATATCTTTCTACTAACCTATATTATGTATTCAAACATCTTATCTTACCTTGTTTTTAGGGTTCATTCAATTCTTTTTTCTTACTTGTGGGTATGTTCTTTGTCAAAATATATCTCTTTATTTTCCTATTTTCTTATTTCTTATAAGATTCCTTTATTGATTTTATATTTCATTTTATACCCCTTTCCTGATATATTCATATATTTATGTGTCCAATCTTGTTATTTCTTAATGACTAAGCTGGTGATGTTTATAAGGGAATTATTTCCAATTATTATCTTCCTCTCTAAATTTATACTACATTGACACCATTTGTTTTCTAGGATAATTTTTTTTATAAATTTTGAAAATAAAATATTTTTTGTAAATCCTTATTATAAACTGTTGATGTTTATTTTTTAATGTGCATTTTTTCTATTTTTATTAACAAATAACCAAACATTATGAAATAAATTTTCAATATTTATATTCCATTTTCCAATCTATTATTATTATGATTCTTTTCCATAGACTCTATTTTTTAAAAATATATTAATAATTATTCATTTTTAAAATATAATTTATTTTAAAAGAATCATTATAAGGCCCTGGCCTTAAACCTTACATAATATTGAATTAAATTAATAATTCGCATTGAGGATCTTTTCAGGTTTAGAGTTTTAGGGAATTATGTCATAGCTATTAGATCTCAAAAGATTACATAGTAGACACTTCTACTAAGTTTACATAAAATAAAAAAAACACTAAAAAAGAAACATGTCTAGTTCCATCTTTTAGAAAGGATGTGTTTCCTTGATCCCATCCTTGAACCTATTATTATTTAAGTCCTGTGGAAAACATTTCAAAAACAAGGGATTAGCATAAAAAGCCCAGTAAAGGATACAAAATGAAGGAAAACTGTTAGTTTTTCAAAACAACAAGTAAACCATGAATACATTACCAAAGTAATAATTTTCACCTTTATGAAGTAGTAAAAACTATTCACTGACTAAAATACCATTACTTACCCTTTTGTAACCAAACTATTACCATACATCCCATATAAAGAACACATAACATATAAAGGTAACTTGGGACAAAAACATACTTAAATGGAATAACCATACGGTCGACATCCACACATACTTAATGGAATATCCATACGGCCGACTTCCATACCCAATGCATTGGAGGTTATAACGTAACCACCCATCCTGGTATTCATGGAACAACCCGTTATATGGTTTATCACGTAACCACCGGAAAAATGTCCAAGTACCATTACAAAATCATAATACGTAAAACAATTATAAATGAAAGAAAAGATGTCCATATTTCAATCAAAATATATCAATTAAATATATTGACTTAAAAAATCCATTATCAAAAACATTTTTAAACCAAAAAACATAAAAGAGTATATGGAATTTATTTACTTTTAAAAAATCTTACGTCCTGTTGAGGAAGCCAAAGATCAAATAATAATCGCAGCGGTGGAAAGGTCGTTCTCACCACGTACGTTAAAAGAAACACACTTTTTGTCATTTAGTAAAATGATTCGTATAAAAAAGATTCCTTTTGAATAAAAGTAAAAGTCAAAGGGGTTTATACACTATATAAAGAATGTTGGGTATAAACAAAATATTCCTCAATGAAAAGAGATTGAGACGAAGTCCCTTACAAAGACGGTATCCTTAGATTAAAGATAAATCAATTACATAATTATGTGTGACAAATGAATACACCATATTTAAGTGGATATTAAGTGTAAAACAATCAGATTTCATTTCACACATATTCATATAACGACATATTCATGGAGTACAAGTTTACCCGAAAGAATCAAAATTGGGTTAAGACGTTCCCTTGCAAAAATTAGACAGCCTAACTGCGTCACATCAAAATTCAGAAAATGAGTTGATAGAGATAAAAATGGTATCTCATAACTTGGAAATAAAATTTACATAAATAAGGGTATATAAGAACATATACCAACATAATAGTATGTGAATTAAAAGACATAACAAAATAATTCTTTTAGAAAGAGGAGGGTGAAAGGTTCCCTTACCGAATAGGGTAACTTTGAAAACGTACTCCCCATGGAAGAAGGGTAATACAATAATGATGTAAATACCCATAAATGAAATTATATAACAAAAAGTGTATAATAATGGTCTGTACATACACCACTCAAAGGAAATAGTGGCAAACGTAGCATAAATGTCACAAGAATAAAAGTGAGATGAAAAATCCATTACAAAAACGTGGCAGCCTAACAGCGCCACTTAAAAAATCCAAAAATGGTTTGATGAGATAAAATATGGTCTATCATAATATGAACATAAAAATTACAGTAAGATTAATATAAAAGAACATACCCTAACAAAAGAAAGATGAGATTAAAGGAAATGACATAAAAGAGAGTGCTTAAAAAGAAAAAGAGGGGTAGGATCCCTTACCTCAAGTCCGACTTGTCTACTTTTTTTCTTTATATTACTGAATAATAAACATTGGTCATTTTATAATTGCATAAGGACCTCTATTCAAGATTATTATTCAGTTAATATCACATATTATAATGTTATAATAATTGGTTAATAATGTGAGTTCATATCAGACAATCTTGTCGATGTTTGGTACATGAGTCAACAATGAACTTGTTTGAAAATGATTGTCCATGTAGTTATAAGTAAATAATATCAAGAATAGTTTTAATGATTTAAATATCATATATATCCAGTATATATTCATTTTATACTAATCCATAACATTTGGAGATAAAAAATAAATGAAATGCACCGTTCATGGAGACGGTAGGCCGTACATACGCATGAACGCTACTTTCATTTTTTGTCATATTAATGGAATTAAAAATAATTGAGAGATGTATATATTATAATTACATTATAATATAAATTTTATATAGGTCACATATGTTCATTAATTTCATTCTTTATACATTCCATGTATTGCATGAACGAGTCACATCACTTGACGGGGCGGTAGTCCACACTTCCTCATATGAAATTATCGCATTTTCACAACATGAAAAGCATAAAGGCATGTTTTAAATATACAATTCATAAGAATATAGAAATCATAAATACCATATATATAATATATAAAATATAGTGACATCATAATGGCCACCGTGAATGGTGTTAGTAGAATATTTAACAATCATCATTTCGTGAGGCAGAAATTCGCCATCCACAAAAAATAGTATGTTCTTTAACCATTAGATGAAGGTGTGTGTAAGTGTATCTCGAATCCTTCACATAACAACATCCTAGTATATTGAAAATATTTTTTTTGTTACAAAATAAAGGAATAAAAATATTTTAGAGGGTTGGAGAAGCAAAATAAAACAAAATAAAACAAGGAAAGACATTACCTTTAAATCAGGTAACTCTCTTTGATTTGATCAAAGGCTTCCTTGTAAAGGATTATGCCCAAGGTGAGGCTTCAATGATGAAGAGATGGATGTGGATACATTAAATGGGCAGGTTTTGGCCGAGCCAAAGGCTTGAGAGGTTTGTGTAAGGTGGTAGAGGTGGGGGCCTTTTATAAGAGGAGATGAGGGGCACTCTTGGAAAGTTATAAAATATTACTTTATTATAAAATGATTTTCGGATTTAAAAGGTCCCAAAAGGATATATTTCGAGTATAAGTTGATAAGGTTTCTAAATCCACAAATCCAATAGGTTTGTTACAAGTTTAAGACTTATATTTTACCCTATCTTCTCATTTTATTTAAATCATTCATTTATGAGGTAATCACTGCATCATCACAGTGTCATAAATAAATTAATTTATTTAATATCTAAAAATTATAAAACAAATATCATGATGTAGGAAATATTTTTATATTTCCATTGATTATTTATAGTAAAAAATATGACTTGTATAACCCCATTTAAAATTTTTTTAGTAAAACAACACATGTTTGTGACATTTTAATTTTAACTTTAAATAAAAAGGTATTAATGTCATTTTCCAACCAAAGTGGATCCATGGGGTCCCAAAGATGACCCCTGTATTTTCTTGGTCGGCCATGAATCATCAAATAAGGGTAGGACAAGTTTAAAGGTCATTTCATATTATTAAAACATTATTTTTACCTTAAATTACACTAATTACCTCTAATCGCGATTAAAAACTTATAAGTTACTATTCACAAAAATATTATTTTAATCCCATTGAACCAAATTTTACATCCTAATGACAACCATGTATGTCAGATTTTTGAAATTCAAATCACAGAAGTGGTAAAGATTCATTTAAACGAAAAATCAGTTTTTAAACTACTACTTAGTGGTTTCACTATTGATCAAAAATTGATGTTTTTCAGAAAAATTCCAAAAATTCACCCTAAGCTATATTTGATATTCTGAATTCAAAAATTATGTATATTTTACCAAATTAAAATCGTATAAGTTTAATTAATTAATTTATTAATTCAATCCCGCTGTCAAAACAAATAACGTGTTTTTAAGAAATAATATCTATTAAAAGATTGACACTAGTTTAAGTCCAACTTCAAAGAGAAATTAATTCCAATGAAAACTATTGGATTAAATGGTAAAAAATATTTTCTAATTTCACTTTAAAACCAATTAAATAGATAATCTAATCATATCAATAAATTAGATTAAAAATAGGTTTTGAATTAAAATACAACATTTTCCACTATTCATTGAAAAATGAACTTTATCGGAAAAATACCAAAAATTTACACAATGTAAATTTTGGTGTACCGATCCTAAAGAAGAATTTTATTTTGTCAAATATAACACATAAAATCTTCAAAAAGTGTATTTAAATTTGGTTCACCATTAAAAGGCAGTTAATCGACCTTTTAAAGAATATTAGAATGTTTACGCTTAAAATTGAATTCATTCGCATTTTTAATCCTCTAACATTTATTATAAAATGAAAAAATATTTGACAAACATATATAATCCTTTTTTAGTTAGTTCCCGTCATGACAACATATAGGTGTTAACATAAAATTATTTTATTATTGGAGTGCAACATAAGATTTTAAAAGAACTTGTTGTTGCGTATTGGTTAAGCCATCGGGCATAGCGTTACCTTTAAATTAATATTGACATTTTATTCAAAAATAGGGATAAATATAAAAATTTCATATTATTTATTTACCTGGGGTGTTACATCCTTCCCCCATTTTGGGAATTGCGTCCTCGTAATTTTAAAATTGGGCCCGGAAACATCATTGAAAGTCCCACATCGGAACAAGAGTTGGTAAATCAATAACTTTAAAAGAAATAAAGAGAAGTACAGAGGTCTCTTGAGTTAACCCATACCAGGATTCCATGTAGGAAAACATGGATATGGAAGAAAAGGCATAGGGTCATGTTCTGAGGGAGATTGATTGTAAACTTGTCTAGGAGGATGTTAACCATAAAAAAATCACAAACTTGTGTTGGGTTAAATGGTATTTGATTCCCTAGTAGGAAAAGTTAAGAGACAACATTTTTGTTTTAATTTACTTTTCATTGAGGAATTTATTTTTGATCTTAAGGAAACATACTTAATTGTCATGTTGACTTTCAACTTTTACTAGATTTCTTAAACAAACTCATACATTCCCCAAATGATGAGTATTTAGGAAGACTTATTCACATTAAGAGTACTATAATATACATTTAGAGAATCACCTAATCCACAAAAGTCAACTATATACTTCCCATGTCATTAGACTTTATCCAAAACCAAAACCAAAAAGGTTAGTACAAGATCAGATAATCCAGAAAAGGATAACCCTTTATAAAAAAGATAATCTATTCTTAATCTACAAAATTTTTCCAACAAAACCCAAAGTTAAACCAGAACCACAAGTAATCCAAACTAAGATTGAAACCCAAATATTTGAAGGATTTAATCACATAGTCTTCCAAGTTAAATCGTATGATTTTTCTCAAAACAACATCAGTTGCTCTTAAATTCTCGAATTGAAAAGTAATTAACCTAATCACATATCCTCTTTGATAGGTTAATAACTTCCGTAGATAACCCAAAATAAACATACTCATAATTAATTAAATCATCTAACTAAAAATAATTAGTCAAACTAACCAGGGACTTCACATAGTCTAGTGGTAGGCTATAAATACCAGTCGCACATTGGCTGTGGGTTCTATTCCCGCAGCTTTGTCCGACGCGACGGGTTGTCACATGGTCTGCGTGTTGTCCTTTTTCGAAACTATATATTTCTCAAATCATTCCCCAAAAAGAAATAAAATCATCAAAAATAACCATAACATAATTTAACTTCAATTTTATCTCATTCCCTTCACTTTCCATCATAACATATAATAACCCATAATTACCTCAAAAGTAAGGATCATATAAACCCAAATGGTTATTTATAACTATGTCCAAAAAAGAACATATAACAATTCCTTGAATAAAATTTTCATATATCAAACATCAGGGTTACACATACTATAAAAAGTATTCTAATGTAACCCCATCATCAAAAGAGACTTAATACTCTTAAGAATTTCACCATAACTCTTGAAGACCTTATATATTGACTTCTCACTCATTCAACATTCTTCATGATCCATTAACAATTCCATTACAACTTATTCTGAAATACGTCTTTCCTACAAACAAAATCATGAATCATATCCTAATATTCCAAAATAGGAAAACAAATGTCAAGAAATAATCCATAACATTTATTGGTCATTGTCAGTTTCTTCATCCACAATAGGAATGGAATTAGGTATTAGTAAACGAATATTTGTACGATCTTGGTGATCCCATTCCAGAAACTTCTTCATAGGACATGTGTTTGCATAATAACCATGCACACCACATTTAAAACATTCAATTGATCCCTCAGAAAGAACTTATTTCCCTTTCCTCGAGTCAACTGGATGCTTCCTTTTTCCATGGCAGGTTCTTGAATTATGACCTTCATTTCCACATCAATAGCATTTTTCTGTCCCTTTGAAACATTTTACTTGGTGTTTCTTTCCACATCTTTGACACATAGGTTTTTAACCACACTTACATTTATGATTATTACCTGTAGTTCTGTAGGGATTTGTTTCTCGCATATATGATGCCTTATAGAAATCACCAAGGTTTAGTTGGTCAATCATGACTCCAGATAGTTGGTTGTGGATAAACACTAGATTTCTCATTGTAGCTCCCATATCATTCAGTTTCTCACTCAGAAAATAGTCGCAGTTTTCTTGACATCCACTGTTATTTTGGTGCCTGCTAGATCTAGGAATTCACTAAAACCAAAAAGGTCAGTGTGAGTATATCAACAAAACCATCATGTAATAATGAGGAAGATAAACACTAATATATACATACTCATTCACTTTATCTAAAACTAGGACGCTTTCTGAAATCCTAACCATTATGGTAATGTCCCTTATGCTTAGAGAATACCCTAACCTCTAAAGTTATCTAAACATCCCTCTGATACCAACTATAAGGCCCCGACCATAAACCTTACATAATATTGAATTAAATGAATAATTCACATTGAGGATCAGTTCAGGTTTTGAGTTTTAGAGAATTAGGTCATAGCTATTACATCTCAAATGATTACATAGTAGACACTTCTACTAAGTTTCCATAAATTAAGAAAAGAACATAAAAAGAAATATGTCTAGTACCATTTTTTAGAAAGCATGTATTTCCTTGATCCCATCCTTGACCCTATTCATCTTTAAGTCATGTGGAAAACATTTCAAAAACTTGGGATGAGCATAAAAATCCCAGTAAAGGATACACAAATATTGAAAACTGTTAGTTTTTTAAAACAATAAGTAAACCATGAATACTTTACCAAAGTAATACTTTTCACCGTTATGAAGTAGTAAAAACTCTTCACTGACTAAAATACCATTACTTACCCTTTTATAACCAAACGATTACCATAAAACCCATATATAGAACACATAACATATAAAGGTAACTTGGGACATAAACATACTTAAATGGAATAACCATACGGTCGAATTCCACACATACTTAATGGAATAGCCATACGGATGACTTCCATACCCAATGCATTGGAGGTTATAACATAACCGCTCGTCCTAGTATTCAAGGAACCACCCATCATATGGTTTATCACGTAACTACCCAAAAAATGTCCTTGTACCATTACAAATTCAAAATATTTAAAACAAGTATAAATGAAAGAAACCATTTCCATATTTCAATCACAATATATCACTTAAATATATTGACTTAACAAATCCATTATAAAAACCATTTTTAATAAAAAAAATACATAAAAGAGTATATGGTAATTTTTTACTTTTAAAAAATATTACGGCTTGTTGAGGAAGCCAAAGATCAAATAATACTCGCGGCGTTGGAATGGTTGTTGTCACGGCGTTTGTTAAAAGAAACAAACTTTTTGTCATTTAGTAAAATGATTCATATAAAAAAGTTTCCTTTTGAATAAAAGTAAAAGTCAAAGGGGTTTATACACTGCATAAAAGAAATTTGTGTATAAACAAAATATGCCTCAATGAAAAGAAATTGAGATGAAGTCCCTTACAAAGACGATATCCTTAGATTAAGTATAAATCAATTAAATAATTATGTGTGACAAATGAATACACCAAATATAAGTGGATATAAAGTGTAAAACAATCAAAGTTCATTTCACACATTTCATAGAATGACATATTCAAGGATTACAAGTTTACCCTAAAGAATCAAAATTGGGTTAAGAAGTTCCCTTGCAAAAATTCGACAGCCAAACGACGTCACATCAAAATACAGAAAATGAGTTGATAAGTGAGAAAAATGGTATCTCATCACCTGGAAATAATCTTTACATAATTTAGGATATAGAAGAACATATCCCAGCATAATAGTACGTGAATTAATAGACATAACAAAAGAAGTCATTTAAAAAGAGGAGGGTGAAAGGTTCCCTTACTGACTTGGGTAACTTTCGAAACGTACTCCCCATGGAAGAAGGGTCATACAATGAAGATGTAAATACCCATAAATGAAATTATACTACACGATGTGTATAATAATGTTCAGTACATACACCACTCAAAGGAAATAGTGGAAAATGTAGAATAAATGTCACGGGAATAAAAGTGAGACGAAAAATCCCTTACGAAAACTCGGCAGCCTAACGGTGCCCCTTAAAACATCCAAAAATGGTATGATGAGATCAAATAGAGTTTATCATAATATGAACATAAAAATTACAGTAAGATGAATATAAAATAACATCCCCTATCATAAGAAAGATCAGCTTAAATGAAATTACATAAAAGAGAGTTCTTAAAAAGAAAGAGAGGGGTAGGATCCCTTATCTCAAGTCCGACTTGTCTTGTTTGTTATTTATATTTCTGAATAATAAACATTGGCCAATTTATAATTTCTTAAGGAACTCTTTTAAAGATTATTATTCAGTTCATATCACATATTATAATTTTATAATAATTGGTTAATAATGTGAGTTCATATTAGACATTTTTGTCGATGTTTGGTACATGAGTCAAAAATGAACTTGTTTGAAAATGATTGTCCATGTAGTTATAAGTAAATCATCTCAAGAATAGTATTAATGATTTAAATATCATATATATCCAGTAAATATTCATTTTATACTACTCCATAACATTTGTAGATAAAAAATAAATGAAATTCACTGTTCATGGAGACGGTAGGCCGTACGTACGCATGAACGCTACTTTCATTTATATCTCATATTAATGGAATTAAAAAATAATTGATAGATATATATATTATAATTCCAGTATAATATACATGTTATATATGTCACATATTATCATTAATTTAATTCTTTATACATTCCATGTATTGCATGAATGAGTCACATCACTTGAGGGGGAGGTAGTCCACACTTCCTCGTATGAAATTATCGCATTTGCACAACATGAAAAGAATAAAGACATGTTTTAAATATAAAATTCATAAGAATAGAGAAAAAATAAATACCATATATATAATATATAAAATATAGTGACATCATAATGGCCACCATGAAAGGTGTTAAGAGAAGATTGAACAATCGTCGTTTCGTGAGGCAGAAATTCGCCATCCACAGAAACAGTATGTTCTTTAACCATTAGATGAAGGTGTGTGTAAGTGTAGCTCGAATGCTTCACATAAAAAAATGCTAGTATATTGAATATACTGATGTTTTTACAAAATAAAGGAATAAAAATATTTTAGAGGGTTGGAGAATGAAAATAATACAAAAGAACACAAGGGAAGACATTACCGTTAAATCGGGTAACTCACATTGATTTGAGCTCAAAGGCTTCCTTTGAAAGGATTCTGCCCATATTGAGGCTTCAATGATGAATATAGGGATGTGGAGAGATTAAATGGGCAGGTTTTGTCTGAGACAATGGCTTGATAGGTGTGTGTAAGGTGGTAGAGGTAGGGGCCTTTTATAAGAAGAGAGGTGGGGCACTCTTAGAAGGTTATAAAATATTACTTTATTATAAAATGATTTTCGTATTTAAAAGGTCCCAAAAAGATTAATTTCGATGATAAGGTGATAAGGATTATAAATACACCCATAAAATAGGTTTGTGACAAGTTTAAGACATATATTTTACCCTATCATCTCATTTTATTTAAATCGTTCATTTATGAGGTAATCTGTGCATCATCACGGTGTCATAAATAAATTAATTTATTTAATATCTAAAAATTATAAAAAAAATATCATAATGTAGGAAATCGTTTTAGATTTCTAATTAATATTTATATTCAAAAATATGACTTGAATAACCCCATATAAAAATTGTTTTAGTAAAACAACACATGTTTGTGACATTTTAATTTTAACTTTAAATAAAAAGGTATTAATGTCATTTTCCAACCAAAGTAGATCCATGGGGTCCCCAAGTTGACCCATGGATTTTTGTGGTCGTCCATGACTCATCCAATAAGGGTAGGACATGTGTCAAGGTCATTTCATATTATTAAAACATTATTTTTACCTTAAATTACACTAATTATCTCTAATCGCGATTAAAAACATAAAAGTTACTATTCACAAAAAAATATTTTAATCCCATTGAACCACATTTTATATCCTAATTAAAACCATGTATGTAGGATTTTTGAAATTCAAATCACAGAAGTGATAAAGATTCATTTAAACAAAAAATCAGTTTTTATACTACCACTTAGTGGTTTCACTATTCATCAAAAATTGATGTTTTTCAGAAAAATACCACAAATTCACCCTAAGCAATATTTTATATTCCAAATTCAAAAATTCTGTCTAATTTAATATATTCAAATCATATGATTTTTATTAATTAATTTAATAATTAAATCTTGTTGTGAAAACAAATAGCGTGTTTTTAAGAAACAATATCAATTAACAGATTGGCACTAGTTTAAGTCCAATTTCAAAGTGAAATTAATTCCAATGACCACTATTGGAAGAAATGGTAAAAATATATTATAATTTAACTTTAAAACCAATTCAAAAGATAATCTAATCATATAAATAAATTAGATTAAAAAAAGGTTTTGAATTAAAATACAACATTTTTCACTATTCATTAAAAAATGAACTTTATCGGAAAAATACCAAAAATTTACGCAAAGAAAATTTTGATGGCCCCATACTAAAGATGGATTTTATTTTGTCAAATATAACACATAAAATTGTCAAAAAGTGGATTTAAAAGAGGTTCCCCATCAAAATTTGGTTCATCGATCTTTAAAAAAATATTAGAATGTTTACGCTTAAAATTGGATTCATTCTCATTTTTAATCCTCTAACAGTTATTGTAAAAAGTTAAAATATTTGACAAACATATATAATAATTTTTTAGTTAGTTCCCATCATTACAACGGCTTGGTGTTAACATAAAATTATTTTACTATTGGAGTGCAACGTAAGATTTCAAAGGAACTTGTTATTGCGTATTAGGTAAGCCATCGGGCATAGCGTTCCCTTTAAATTATTAATAACATTTTATTCACAAATAGGAATAAATATAAAAAGTTCAGATTATTTATTTTCCTAGGGTGTTACAATCTTATTTATATATATATATACTTAAAAATCATATTTTCATTATTTATTACAATGTTGCATCAGAATCAAGTAATTTTTTTCATAAAAATCATTAAAATTATTATTTTTCACATAAGGAATATTTATATATATAAATAATATTTTCTATTCCATCATTAAATAATTTCTTAGGTGATATCAATTTTAATGTCATTTCTTTCATAATTTATGACCATATACTTTGTTCTATCATCAACGTTCAAATGTATATGTGGTGTGATGTAAATAGATTTTATATGAGATAAATAATCCATCAATTCCTTTTTCATGACTTATAATCATCTAATCGTAAATAAAACCTTTCGTATATTGCCTTTCGATTATAAATTCAAAAAACATTATTCATCTAATTGGAGTGTGTTCACCTAGATACCCATATATTTGACTGAATGTAAAAATTAATAACATTAACATAAACTCCTCATTAAATAGAATATGAATACCCTAAACATAATTATCCTTATTTATATTTATTTTCTTTTATAGCTACATTATTTCATTAGATTAATGTTTTATTTCCATAGTTTAATCATTCTCTGAATTTGATGGATTTATTTTTTTTATTAATATTCATTTCATAGATATATATATGGATATATAATAATAAAAACATTGGTTTTTGAATTATATATCCATCCAATGTATTAGATAAATATTTATATATCCTGAGATAATTATGACTAAGGTACTAGGGAAAAACCCAATCCACAATGCTTTAATGGTGTTGGAAGAAATCCTTGACATATGTTAGGATTCTCAATTCTTATACATGTTCCATGTTCTTATTTTAGGCCACTCCCTTTCATTATTATTGTTTTATAATTTCATATCCTTATATCATGGTATATGTAATGATTTCATGATTATCCTTTATAGATCTGCTTCTCAATACCATGTTATATAATTATTCAATTTTTCCTCAGGATTATTTATTATTATTTCATGATGTTATTTTTTATTCATGTTATTTATTTTTTCATATTGTTTATCATTTTTTACCCATTGATAAACTCTTCTATATAGCTTTGTTAATGTTTTCCCCATTAATTAACATTCTATCTCACTCTTTTATTAGGTTTCCATATTTCCCCAAGTGATAGTATGTTTTAAAAATATATTAATAAGTTTATATGTTTTCTTTGAGAAAGTATTTAATTAATAATATGGTATATGTATTGGATGATGATATATTAAAAACCTATTCTCCCATTTAATGGAACATTTGTCTTAGGATTTGGTTGTAATAACATGTTATGTGTCAATTTCTAATTTTTTTATGAATGGATGTGTGAATAATATTTTCCATGTTAGTATTTGACATTCCAGAATGTGATATTTCACAATTAGAATATATAACTAGTTATGTTAGTTATAGAAAAATAGGGGCACAAAAGTAGAAACATCAATAGTGACACCATTCTGAATGGGAAGTTTTATAAGATTAGATAGAAGAGTTTCCTATGATATACTATTCATTGGAATAATGTGGTAGAGTTATTTAATTTATGGGTAGTTTGATGTTATCATAAACATGTGACGGATGAACAGAAATATAGGAAGGTGCTGGATCTAGAGAAATGTGATTCTTATTATGGTGGAATTCTATAAATATATGGTCATGTGTCACATGATCAGAATTTGCTTTCATTATAATATGTGTGGAAAGTAAAATATGATTCCATTGTCCCGTGGGTAGTGTACCATATTGTGATGTTGTGGTTCAGTGATATATTTCACTTTTTATTCTATTTAGAGTAGTTGTAGTGTTTCTTATTGAGTAGGACATGTTCTATTTCCCCCTAGTTAGCGTTCCAGATTTGGAACATCAGTTCTCTATTTCCATTATGATTCCCTCAATATTTGGTTAGTTTGAAGTGTTTTATGGAAATTTAATGAATGGATGGGGTGTAAATACATTATATTTTTGAAAATATGAGTTGGGTTTCGATCATTTTTTACCTTCTTGAAATATTATTGTTTATTTGATGACATGGAAGTGGTCCCAAATCATGGGTTTTTTCATAAAAAGTGGTTTTAAAACATGTTTTAGATCTTGTCAATATATCCTATTTGGGGACTCCCAAAAATCATGTTTCCAATCCTTTACAATTTTTTTTCAATGACAGTTTTGTTTTAAAATATGGAATTGGAAGAGGAAAAGGTTTTGTTGGACAAGTTCAAGAGATAAAATTTTAGATTCTATATGATGTAGTTTGAGTATTCTATGTTCTATAGAGTTATAGAACATCCATTGATGGGGTTCTAGATGAAGAAAATGTAAAATGGATATTGTTAAT
The DNA here is from genome assembly GCA_963277665.1 of Viscum album. Classification (NCBI taxonomy): domain Eukaryota; kingdom Viridiplantae; phylum Streptophyta; class Magnoliopsida; order Santalales; family Viscaceae; genus Viscum; species Viscum album. Next base: position 173,404,036 of record OY728143.1, on the reverse strand, counting down.
GGACAAATATAACGGTTCAAGGAGTTATTTATATGATGTTTGACTGGAATATAGCCTTAAATATATGACAAGTTAAAGAAACTATAGAATCAATGTCCACATTTTCAAATATATATTAGAATCCAAACACAGTGTACAAATTAATTCTAATGTTGATACTTTTAAAAATTAATGTATTAAATGGATGTTCAATGGAATATAATTTCAAGTAATTCAATGTGATTTGGTTTCATTAGTAATAATTGGGTGTAAAAATATATAGGGTAGTGCTGGTATTGATTCTTATCTCATTTCTTATGGAATCATGGGATATTATTATTAACACATTGATAATTTCTAACTAAAAGGATGACCTTGGGATCCAAGAGCTATGAGATCTTATTCTAAGTGAAGTGATTTGGTGTAAGGTTGTAGTATGTTTTATCCGATCCACATTCATTAAGGAAGGAAGGGGAAATTATAATGAAATAAGATGTTAGAATTAGTGAGTAGGTTATATATAAATGAGTTAAGGAAAATTGGTTTTCCAGGTTGATTCTAAATGCTATAATTATTGAATGAAATATAGGTTATAGAAGTAATATTCAAAGAGATGATTCAATTATGGAAATTATGGATATTTTTTATTCACAAATTCTATGTCTATGGAAGACTATATATTTATTATTAGTGTAATGAGTTCATTGAAAAGAATTATGAGTTCATTGGAGTCATTTATTGTTGAATATAGGGAGTCATTTTACTTAATATCCAAGAAGGGGTTCATGTGGAATGATATATTTGAATGATTTTGAAATGATTCTATTGGATATATAGGCCTTTAATATTTTTATAAAATTTACTATAAATGTTATATTGAATAATGGATATGAGATCAAATTATATGGTGTTCAATAGATACCATGATTATGGATGAACATAATGTCAATAGTTAAAATGGTTGATATGGGTGTAATTATAATTATTATAGATAGTATGCTGAAAATAAAAAAAATGGTGGTGTCTTGTACTATTCAGGATGGAAAATTGTATATGATCTGAAATTCATAATAAGAAGTTCATGCTAGAATGAAAACTATTGGATCTGTAAATTTTTAGAACAGATGCTTATGACACAATTTTGAGATATATTTTAGGATCATGGATATAATAGGAATACCAAATATCAACTATATAGAATGAAAAACATATAAAGTGTGTATCATTGGTAAGCATAAGTGTAGGTTCTAGTATATATAGGTTTTTTGTACTATATTACCTTCATTTAAAATTCCATATAGAAGATGTGGGAGTTTTTTCGTGGAAAACATTCCATGTTATTAGAGTATTAAAAAAGTGGATATACATAGTGTAGAATGCGACAAAAATAAATAAATTTATAGTATCTAATAATGTCTTTAATCATGGATGAAATAGTTTTAAATGATGTATTATGTAAAAGGCTTTCATATAGAGAAGATAGAACACAAGTAACTGAAGTATAATAATATGAAAAAATGCATAAATAAGGATTTAAATATGTGATTTAGGTGTATGGGTTTATGTTTAATATTCCTAAGGTATTTTTAGGAGGATTGGGTTAATTTTAAAAATAATCTCATGTATAAGAGTCCTTCTAAACTATTGAGGAATTTACATTAGGAAGAACATTGATCTAGTAGGGACGCTAATGTATCTCACCTTAAATTTTTCAAAAGGATTTCATACATCAATGTTGATACCAGGGATAGAAATAATATAAAATAAAATAATAAAAATTATTTGTTTTTTGGAACAATGTTTAATACCTTGTAAATTTACATAGAGAAAAAAATCAGTAGAAATTTATTACATGTCATAATATCCTCTTCAATTAGGGGTTACTTTGGAATGATCATAATTTAGTGGAAGGTGGTTTTGAGAGAAACAGAACAAATAATAAATTTATAAGTATTTCAGAATGGATATCCAAAGGATATGTAATTTTTTTAGAGCATAAAATTTTGGAAGGTATATGAATGTTCGAGAATAAGAGATTCGTATCATGTTCTAGTTGTATCAAGGAATTATTTACTAGAATGATCTTTGATTATGTATTTTTTGGGTGGTGTTTCAAAAACATAGGATCTAGAAGGAGTCGAACCTCAGGCGTGTCGATTGTTTACCAAGTTTTCGCATTCAGTATAATGGTTTGAATCTATAATACACTATATACATCTTAAGGATAGTGCAGAATCTAGGATCCTAGAAGAGGTGAAAAGTACAAGAAACTCGAAACAGTGTCAGTTAGAAATGAAGGATGGGACTGACTCCTCGTATGTTTCTAAAACCTGATAGATAGGAAATTCATTGATGAGATTTAATTTTTTTATACGTTTAATCTATTTTCAACCGCATTTAACCCATCTATTTACTTAAAATATTGTAAATCATCTCAATTTTAAGTAATTTTAAAAATCTTTAATTAAATGATTAAATGGATTAAATAATTATTTTTACATTATTTAATCATTTTGATTTTATTTTCGAAAAATCCTAAATGTAATTATATTTTCATTATTTGAAAGACTAATTTAGGAGAAAAATTATAAATGACTAAAGTCCCATATTACATCCCAGTACATTGTGTAAATATTTAGTCTCATCATGCATATGACATTCCCATGGTCCAAACCATATGAATTTTCTCCCTAATTTTTGAATTTGGAGGGCCATGATTATGAAAAAGTAGGAGATGGAACCTTTTTTGTAATACATTGATGGCCCTTATATGACTTTTAGAGTGAAAATGGATTTTAGTGGTCATGTCAAAATCAAAATTTAAAACTTTCCAAGAACATATGAATTTTCACCCTAACTGTTAAGACTTATCAAGCACCATAATACTTATCAATGTCCTTTTATGACTTCATTATCAGCTTAATACATTCTATATTCACATACGACATTAAATATCCTATAATAATTTAATACAACTAGTGTGACTTTTCACCCTACTGGTTGTGTAGAATGAAAAATTGAAATTCTCAAAATAGAAAGGCTCACCAGAAAATAAAAATCTCATTTCTATTGTTTAGTTAAAGGAAGAAGAAATAGTCTAGTAGATCAAAAAAAACAAACATCCAATCAATTATGGAGACATTGATCATGGGATATATACAGTCCAAGTGGAAGATTCAAGGTGGGACCAGCAGAATGAATCATAATCCTCAAGTTCTACATGTGGATATGATCCAGAACGAAAGGCGTATATATATCATATCACTAAAATTCAAGGACTATTAAGGAGAATTATTTTATTCCAATAAAATCTCCCTCATTTTTAATGTTTTTGAGACATAGAATTAATCCGTGGATTGATTAGTAATTTAAATTTCTATATATAATTTTAATTCGATGTTTCCACTCTTTATATTTTGTGTTTGGATCTCTTATTCATGATTTCATTATGTTTATATATCTCTATGGTGTCATAGTGATCTTTCAATCGATGGTTTCACATTTCTAACCTATTTTGGGTGATTCTTGGGGTATCATAGATTGTAACCGTGAATATATACATTTAATTTTAAAAATATTTTTCACTTGTTGTATGAATATGTGGTGGTGATGAGTGGCGTATTTGATAATAACATCATTATATTTCATTGATATTTCATTCATTGAAATTATTAAACATCAAATCCTCTATATATTGGAGTCACACTTCGTTCCAATGGAGTATTTGGTTTTAAAAGGATTAATGGTGTGTGGTTTCCTCTAGTTGTGTGATTTGGTTCATTATCTCAATTGAGGAGTTCTCTTTCCCAGTTACCATGAATATGAAAATGGGATTAATGGACTATTTGAGGATCCTTGAAAATATTAATAATTTTTTGCATGAGAAAATATTGGAGGATAGGAGTCAAAATGGTATTGAGTCTGATTCATGGATTAGGTGCCAGAGTATAAATGTAAATAATGATAAAACCCACTGTAATTCACCATAAAACCATCTATATTTATTAGACAATATATGTAATCATTTTTGTACTTTTATACTATTTTAAAAATTATGAAATAAATATATCTTCATTTTTCTCTTCCCATCAATATTAAGAGGAAAAACAAAAAAGAAACATTAGTGTAAGAATAGTAAATATTTAGGCATAGTTCAGCAATATAAAACATTTGGTTATTTTATTAATGTATATGGGACTTAAATTCTATTTTAACAGCCTTTTAAAATTATTAATTATCAAAAATTGAACAATTATCAGGGATCTTAGCAAATTATTTACGTATCATTTCTCATATGTAATTTTCATTAACTAATATTTGGTTTCTTTTTTTATTTCCTTCCTTCTCTCGTTTCGTTCCTCTCCAACTGGTTTAATTATCAAAGTGGGTTCATTATTTAATGGATGCTCAAATTTATACACTATTATAAGATATTTATGGTATCCCATATGATAAATTATTTAAACCAATCCTCTATCATGATTAAGATGTGGAGAAAATTCAAGATGATCATCTTGAAAACCATTGTGACAATCTAATGGGTGATAAGATGAAACCTACTACACCAACGAAGAGAATAAATATAAACAAAATATGCCTCCACAAAATTCATGTGAGGAAAAACCAACTCTAGAGGAGATTTAAAACTATATCAATATCTATTTTCTACTAGACTAACAACTCAAGGATAAATAATGTGATCTATGAGATTGGAAATATTAGATAGTCATAATGGCCACCTCCCTCTACACAATTAAATAGAACAGAAAAAATAATAAGCAAAAAAAAAATCTACAAAAGAGTTTCCTAAATTAGGAGAATAATCATCAGGACCTATGGGAAATCAATTACATATGTAGTAACATATTAAACAAAAACTAGAAGAGGATACTTAAAATATTTGGGAGGCCCCTAAAATCTAAGTCCCATTACATTTACATTTATTTTTTATATTTTGGGGTGGGACTAAAAAACTATATTCATGATGTTCACCAAAAATATTATCCACTAATGGATACTAGGAAAAACTCATGTTTTGTGTAATCTATCAAAGAAACAGAACACCCCTTCTAATTGGGGTTAATAACTTAAAAATTCCAATAGGGGAAGTCAATACATAACAACCAGTTGGTATTAAACCACGTTTTAATTTTTTTTAATAATTTATTGTCTTCAATTATATTTTCTATAGGTTAATATGTTCATGTAATTAAGGAGGATAGCTCATATTTTTTCACATAGTTTTAGGGGATGAGCTTTGCTCAATCTATCTAGAAAAATATCATCTAGGTAATTTTTATCCTTTTGAATTTGGTTATTTATTGTTATTTGTTAATATTTTATTGATTTTAAAATGCTGTTGTTGAATAATTGTGAGGTATGTTTCAAACTAATTTATGATTATTTTATAGTTTTTAGAAGCGTTGAGGGCATATTTTTTGGATTATTTTAATAAAAAAAATATTTCCACTGTTTTTGTTACTGTTTTTGATTTTTAGTGTATTCTTTAGGATGAGAAATTATGTTTATAAAATTTTACAATATAAAACATAAAACATTTATATAATTCATTCTTTTCTAGCTTTTTATTGTCCCTTTTGTTCTCTATAGGACAAGTAGTCACCTGAGGATATACATCAAAAATGGGTGAGCTAAAATCCCAGTAAGAGGATAGATTAGTACATGAAACAATTTTACATGGGATTAGAATAATCATTATCATAATAACATAGTTAAAATATCATAATCATGATATGAAAAATTATGAAATGTCATGGAATGTGGTAAGGATTAAAAATGAAACTTCATGCCTTAGTGGTAAACTACCACACATATTTTTGAAAAAAGATAGCATCATCTTCATGCATACTTAATTTTACTCAATAGGTTATTTATATTACCCGATTAATTGTAGTGCGGTATAATTCTCGGTGCACCCCTCACATCATTACATCAACATTGTGCTATATAATTCTAGGTTCACCTGTCACATCAGAATGTTAACATTATCATGCATGCCTCATATAACAGATATAAATATCAGAAATAACTAACCCATGGAATGGAATGGGTTTCAAATCATATATAATAAATTCATAAACATAAGACTCCCAAATGAAAGAGGGAATAACATACATGATACAAGAACAATCAACCATGACTGAGAAAAAGGCGTGTTTTTAAAAGATGAGTTCTATTGAAAATAGTAATAAGTTCATGTCAGTTCTAACCAATGGCCATTTACATCATCCATGACTCAAAAATGAAGCATAAATTAATTTATTAAGCATATTTTTTAAATTTTCGAATTTCACTATTCACAAAAAAATCATGTATTTTAAAAAATTCTCCAAACATCACCCGAACCATTATTTTATGTGTAGAAATAGATAGTGAACTCCATTTTATGAATATATTTTTTTTAATTATTATTAAATATTTTTTAATAAAAATCATAATTTACTTGAAAAATAAAAAATTTATAATTTAAAGCCACTTTTCTAACACTCTGAATATTAATTAAGGTCACATCAAATTATCATATAATCATAAGACATATAAATAAATTTTTACAGATAAATTTTGGGAATATAAATTTTCATTTAAATTATTAAATTAATCATTAAATATCCATCACCTGGAAAAATACCAACACTTTAATATAATTATATCATATTGCACCTATATGAAAAAATAATTTTACTTATACTACCATTAGTTTGGTTACCATTCAAATGTATAATTTACAATTTTTAAGGTTCACATTACGATTTGTAAGGATAAATTACTACTTATAAGGGTATGTTACTATTCATTAAAAATTATGTTTCTCTTATGAGAGTCAAAACATCTTACTAATCAAAACATTGTATGTCAGATTTTCAAAATTCAAAATACAGAAGTGGAAAATTTATGTTAGAAGGTCACATAGTTTTTCATTTATGAATGATGTGGAATTATTTTTCCAAATGTGATTAAAGTTTATTATGAAATTACAACAAGAAGGGAGAAATTTAATTGAAAAATACTTGGGTCGTTACATTCTTACACCTTTTTGAAATCTCACCCACGAAATTTTGTCATACATAAACAGAAGTGGGAAATTCTCTATCATTGCATCCTCTAGTTCCAAAGTTGCTTCTTCATAATTATAGTTCTGCCACAAAACATTGACAAGGTTGGTAGTCTTTTCTTAGATAAACTCATCTCTCAAGCCCAGAATCTTTGTTGTATTCTCCACATAAGAGAGATCACCTTCCAGTTGTACCACATTTGAGTTTAGTATATGTGAGGGATCTGTTATGTACATCCTCAAGAGTGATACGTGAAACACATCATGAACTTGATCCATATTATTTTGGGAGTTCAAGGAGATTGTTCACATATCCTATGTGGTCAAGGATGTAATGACCCGCCAATTCCCATTGGCTTGAGAGTGAAATGAGTCATTACATGGCCTTAAGCGACATCCCCAAGGTGCTAAATGTTGGAAATAAATGCCGAAGGGTTTCAAATACAAGTGGGGGACGATTTACCCTTTATGAAATAAACCCATAAACCAAACATAAACAAACATTCACTATATAATGCATGAACAATGAACGACCAACTAAACAAACATCATTTATGTCAAACCACATCAGAGTACACAAAATCGAATGACCAAACCAAGTATCTAAGTACACAACAGATAAACAACTGATGACTCTCAAAGGACACTAAGATGTCAGGCTCCACAAGATCCAAGCTCCACATTATCTCCCAAGAATCACCACGAGCCACTAGCAACAAGATGTTTTCCTTTTACCTGTGTCCCGGAACACGAAATCTACAAAAGCACAAACGTGCCAAAGCATGGGTCAGTATAAAAATCAGTAGGTTTTCTACAATGACATCCCTACTCATGTCACTAGGATAGAAGAATTAGCAAAAATTATATAAAAATAGTTTATATAAAACATTTTCTCAAAAGCAGTTTGTAAATAAATATAAACAAGTTTCGAAAACCATTCGTAACCAAAAGCATCCAAGAGTAATTGAAACCAGTTTTCCAACAAGTCATTTTTCCAGAAAAACAACCAATAAAGCTTTAGAACCATTTCAAAAATCCCTTTTTGTTATACCCAACCATTTCCCAACCTGTGAAATCAACCATGCATGATTCTTTATGACAGTTCCATACTCATGAGCGGTCTCTCATCGATCTACCAAGTCGTCACAAGGTAATTATTCCAATGTGCCATTAAACCTTTGGCAATGAGCACATGGTCATATTTTAACCAAGCCTCGTACAAGTAGTTACCATGTTCCATTACACTTTTTTCATTGAGAACAAGTCCATATATCAACCAAGCATCATATATGAAACATGAACCCACACCAAATATTCCAAACAATCATGCTAAAACATCCCTTTCAATACAAGCACCCTTTTTATTGAAAACCATTTTCATCAAAATCATTTCAATACATAATCATTTCAATAAACACCATTTTTATTGAAAACCCATTTTTCATCAAACCACTTACAATTTCAGAAATTCAATAATTTAAAATAATCATTTTAAATTCAAGAAGCCAAATCACATTGCACAGAAATTCACCACGATTTCACAATTTCACTTAAAACCATAAATCATCACTAAATAAGATTTATTCCATGCTTCTCTAAATCAATTTCTATTCAATTAAAACAATTTGAAACTAAGACAAACAATTATAATAAGAGTAGTCGAGAGTGAATCCACCTAACTCAACAAATTGGGCGAAACCAAGCCACGGAAAAAGAACGCTCAAGAACACCAGGTCAAACTCCAAAAACCCTCCTAAGATCTCTTCTCCTAACACAACCAAAAACTAATCCTGTCATATTTGGAATCCAAATCCTTATATCCACTAATAACGAGCGTAGATATAAGTAAACGAGAGAATAGGAGATGTATATTTAAGTATATCCAACAAACCGATCAAGAACGATCATATACCTTACGAATCTGGATTCGATTTTCCCAAAGAACCCTTCGGATCACCTTTGAAATGCTTGGGAGAAGTCTTCCAACCTTCAAGGGAGAGTAATCCCGAGTTAGGGCCTCTTAGGAGGTTTAAACAAGGAAATTAAAGGCAAAACGAGTTAGATCCACAATTTTAAGATCTAACTTTTTGTGACCACACAGTTTGTCCTCGCGGTTTGACAAACCGTGCGCTAACCATGTGTTAGCTTCTGCCTCGGCCAACCCTCTCGCACGGTTTGGCCAGACGGTTAGACAAACCGTGTGCTGACCTTGCGGAAGCCACTGCATCCAAGGCCCACTGCGCATAGTTTGGCCGCACGGTTAGATAAATTGTGCACCGATTGTGCGACTTCCCCCTTGCCTCAAAACATTATTACAAGATCTCCTGATTCTCCCATACATCAACCAAAACATTTAAAACCAGGGAAATTATCATTTAAGGATTACATACAAGAAACTGGGGGTACTACATTCTCCCCACCATTGGCCTTTCCATCCCCAGAATGTAGAAAACCAATGCTTGACCGAAAGAGTTATGGCCACTACTCCTGTATTTCTTTCTCACGTTCCCAAGTCTCTTTCTGAATCTAACCATGTTACCACAAAACCCGCAATAAACCAATGATTTTTCCATGCAAGAATTTATCCTACCTATCCACAATCTGCACTGGGATATGTACCAATGAAGCATTCGGCTCTAGGTCAACGTGATCCCATCTGATCCCATGGTCAGGATCAGGCTGATACTTCATCAACTGAGATACATGGAACACATTATGCAATGCACTGAACCGTGGTGGTAATCCCAACTGATACCCCACCTCTCCAACCAATTCCAGTATCTCAAAAGGGCCTATATATCTAGGAGATAAATTTCCCTTCTTCCCAAAACAATGATGTCCAAGTCTTGGTGATATCCTCAAGAAGACATGATCACTCACTCCAAACGACAATGATCTTCGGCAATTATCCGCATAAGATTTCTGACGACCTTGAGTTGTCTCCATCCTCCTCCTGATTAACTGAATCTTCTCCATTGTTTCTTGGACAAGGCTTGTCCCAACTAGTGAAGTTTCACCCGTTTCCACCCAGCATAGTGGAGTACAACACGGACGACCATACAATGCTTCAAACGGAGCCATGAATATCAAATCATGATAGATTTTATTGTATGAGAACTCCACTAAGGGTATATGCTCCTCCCATGAGCCACCGAAATCCATTACAAAAGCCCGCAACATGTCTTCCAAAGTTTTTATCATCCTCTCAGATTTCCCATTTGTCTGAGTATGATATGTCGTCCTCATAGTAAACTGAGTCCCAAGGTCTTGTTGTAAGGATTTCTAGAAACGAGATGTGAACCTAAGATCTCTATCTAAGATGATAGACACTAGTACACCTTGTCTTTTTACCTCTTCTAGGATATAGATTTTTGAAATATCTTCCACCGTATGAGTTTCACGAATAGGGATGAAATGGGCCAACTTGGTCAGACGATCCACTATCACATAGATGGCATCGTTTTTTTGGACCGTTCTTGGAAGACTTGTAACAAAATACATTTCTATCTAATCCAATTTCCACACTGGGATAGGTAATGAATGTAACATACCAGCTGGTCTCTGATGCTCTTCTTTAACCTTCTGAAACGTTAAGCATCGCGAGATGAATTCAACAACCTTATTTTTCTTGACACTCCCCCAAAACTGCACCTTTAGTGCCTTATACATCTTCTTTGTACCCAGATGTACGATCCATCGTGAATGGTGGTATGAATTAAGGAGTTGTTACTGAAAAACTATAGGTACAACCATCTAATCTCTCAAACACAAAACTGAACCCACATCCGATTTCCAGCCATCAATGGTCTCCCCACCATTGATTTTTGAACTTACAACCAGACATTCTGCATCTAATGTTTGTGCCTCCTTGATAATTTTTTACTAAATCATGAACAAGTGTAGCTGAAAAGAAAACAACAACATCATCTTGGTCTTCACATTCCACATGCATTTCGGCTAAGACTGACATCAACTGCCATTTATATGAAGCTTCTTTCGCTATCTGAAGATATGACATTCTACCCAATGCATCTGCCACCGAATTCCCTTTCTCGGGTGTGTACATCAAATCAAAGTCAAACATCTGGAGCTACTCCATCCACCTCCTTTGCCTCAAATTCAAATATCACTGTGAGAAAATTTGTTTCATGCTTTTTTGATCCATAAATAATTTGAATTTATCACCAAAGAGATAATGTCTACATGTTTTCAAAGCATGGACGACTATAGTCAACTCCAAATAATGTGTTGGGTAGTTCTTCTCATGCACCCTCAACCGCATGGAATCATAAGAAACCACATGGTCTCCTTGCATGAGAACACAACCCAACCCTGATCCCAAAGCATCACAATACACCACATCAAAAGAATCCAGATATCACTGAAATATCTGATTCATCAAAGCCATGAAGTTCTCCCATGAATTTGTTAGACCAAAAGGCATGACTACATATTCATTGTTGCCATATCTGCTTCTGAATGTGTCTTTAGAATATCGTCCTTCCGAACTCACAATTGGTGATATCCTGATCACAAGTCAATCTTGGAGAACCACTGAGCTCCCCATAATTGATCGAATAGATCATCAAAGCGTGGAAGTGGATATCTATTCTATATCATAACTTCTTCAAGCTTACGATAATCGGCACATGACTGAAGAGTTCTATATGCCTTCTTCACAAACAACATCGGTTCTGCCTATAGAGAGGTACTTGGTCGAATGAAACCCTTGCTTTCTGGCTCTGATAACTGCACTTTCAATTCCCGTAACTCTGTTGGTTCCATCCTATAAGAAGAAAGGGAAATAGGATTGGTCCCCAGAAGGAGATGAATCGTAAAATCTACTTCCCTTTGATTTGGTAACCCTGAGAAGTTCTTGGGCGAGACATCTTGAAATTGATCCACAACAGCAGGAAAACTATTTTCCTCGATCTCTTCAATTGATGGCAAAGAAAAAACCTCTAACTGATAAGAGATCATGCCAACAGTTGGTGCCAACCAATCTGTTGCACCAGGTTTGCACTCTTCTTCCCTCTAAATAAATTTCTAACACCATCCTTCCTCGCAAAACTCACCATTCACGCATAGAAATAGATGTGGGCCTTAAACGTCGCTAACCAATATATTCCTAGGATTATGTATTAAACATACATCTTATTTTCCTACTGACACTTCCCTTTCTAAAGAGTGTCACTAACACCCGACCTCATAGCATTACAGAAATAGTGCTGAAGGTGTCCCATCTTGTTATAATTATGATATTCTCGAGGTTGTGCCTTACGATCCCAATTGAAGTGGCTTGTACAGCCACACTGGAAACATCCTAGCATACTCTTGGGTCTCGGAAGAAGTTTTAGCCATCTTGTGGTCTGATTATGAAGTGTTATTCGTCCTTGAGAAATGTTGTTTGATTCCCTCTTGCTCTTAGTGTTAGAGTTCTCAGCTCCTCTAGTGAAGATAACCGTACTTCCTCCACTGGGATTTTCAACAGTGACAGATATCGTAAACAAGGTATCTGGTTGCAGCCCCAATTCAACGGTTTTAAAATCCTGAGTGATGCTTTGGACCAACTGTTGGTTTACATGTGGTTCAGGTGCAACCACATTTTCACTGGCCTCTTTCGACTGGTTTCTATGACGCCTACCGGGTGCCATTTCCTAAACTAACAACAAAATCCATCAATCACACTCTCTAGCAACTGACAGCTTAGAATTTCAAATTCTATCACATCATCTATCACAACATCGATTTCCAACCGTTTCTTAAATTGATCTATTATTTCTTTTGAAAATCAAACTATTTTCTAAATACATCATCCATTATCTTTTCAAAATGTTTCATTTGAAAACGTGCTTAAAATTTTCATAAATAACGATTTTTGCATCAAACCATGATCCATTTCTCATAATGATTTCTGCAATCCTAGTGGGAAGTCATCCTTATATAATTCATTTCATGCTCATCTCATTGGCTAAACACATGACAATGATATTTCTACCATTCTAGAAGTGTATCCAAAACACTTATGTACACAACACCCTGGTAACTTGACGTTCAGTATAAACGGGTTAGCTACGTCCTTTTATGCTATATATTTCAAGTTCTGACAATCCTACTCTTGTCTCAGATGACCACCCAAGGAATAGACAAGAAGGAATTTCAACTCCAAGAAAAAGAACATCGATGACCACTTGTTAGGCAAGGACCGAAAAAACTGATACCATTTGTAATTACCCGACAATTTCTATTGGCTTGAGAGTGCATGAATTCATTACTTTTCCTTAAGAGACATCCCCAAGGCACTAAAGGCTGGGAATAAATGCCAAAGGGTTTCAAATACAGGTGAGGGATGATTTACCCTTTAAGAAATAACCCCATAAACCATCCATAACCAAACATTCACTATATAATGAATGAACAAATGAAAGACCAACTAAACAAACTTCATTTATGTCAAACCGCATCATAGTACACAAAAGCAGAAGACCTAACCAAGTATCAGTGCACAACAGATGAACAACTCAAGACTCTCAAATGGCACTAAGACTACATGCTCCACAGGCTCCATGCTCCACAAAATCTCCCATGCATCACCATGATCCACTAGAAAAAAGATGTATTTACCTTTACCTGCGTCCCGGTACACGACATCTGCAAAAGAAAAAACGTGCCAAAGCAGGGGTGAGTATAAAAATCAGTAGGTTTTCTCCAATGACGTCCCAACTCATGCCACTAGGATAGAAGAATTAGAAAAAATTATATAAAAAACATTTTATGTAAAACATTTTCTTATAAGAAGTTTATAACAAAATATAAACAAGTTTCCAAAACCATTCTTAACCAAAAGCATCCAAGAGTAATTGAAACCAGTTTTCCAACAAGTCATTATTCCAGAAAAATAACCAATCAAACTTTTCATCCATTCCACAAATTCCTTGTTGTCATACCCAACCATTTAAGAACTCATGAAATGAACCATGCATGCTTCGTTATGACAGTTCCATACTCATGAGCGGTCTCTCATCGATATAACAAGTCGTCACAAGCTAATTATTCCCATGTTCCATTACACATTTGGAACCAAGCACAAGTTCATATTTCAACCAAGCCTCTTACATGTTGTTACCATGTTCCATTACACCTTTGGCATGGATCACAAGGTCATATTTCAACCATGCCTCATATATGATACAGGAACACACACCAAATATTCCCAACAATCATGCGAAAACATCCCTTTCAATAAAAACACCCTTTTTATTGAAAACCATTTTCATCAAAATCATTTCAATACTAAACCATTTCAATAGACAACCTATTTATTGAAACCCCATTTTTTATAAAACCATTTACAATTTTACCAAAACAATAATTTAAAATCATCATTTTAAATTCAAGAAGCCAAATCACTTTTCATTGCAATTCACCAAGATTTCACAATTCCACGTAAAACCATAAATTATCACTAAAGAAGATTTATCCCATGATATTCACAATCAATTTACATTCAAATAAACCAATTTAAAACTAATCCAAACAATTCTTACTAGAGGAGTCGAGAGTGAATCCATCTACCTCAAAAAATTGGGAGAAACCAAGCCACCGACGAAGAACTCTCAAGAACACCGGGTCAAACTCCAAAAACCCTCCTTAGATCTCTTCTCCTAATGCAACCAAGACCAAATCTTGTCATATTTGAATCCACACCCTTAGATACACCAGTAACATGCATAGATATAAGAAAAATAGAGAAGAGGATAAGTATATCTAAGTAGATCTAAGAAACTGATCAAGAACGATCACATACCTTAAGAATCCAGCTTCGATTCGCCATGAAAAGCCTTCAGATCTCCTCCAGAATGCTTGGGAGAAGACTTCCAACCATTATGGGAGAGTAATCCCAAGTTAGGGCCGCTTAGGAGGTTTAAACAAGGCAATTAGAGGGAAAACGATTTAGATCAACAATTTTATGATATAACATTGAGTGACCGCATGGTTAGTCTGCACGGTTTGACAAACTGTGCGCTAACTGTGCGTTAGCTTCTGCCTCATCCAACCTTCTCTCATGGTTTGGCTGCACGGTTAGACAAACTATGCGCCGACTGTGCGGAAGCCGCTACCTCCAAGGCCCACATCCCACGGTTTGGCCACACGGTTAGACAAACCGTCCTCCGACCGTGCGACTTCCCCCTTGCCTCAAAACATCATTCAAAGATCTCTCGATTATCCCATACGTCACCTAAAACTTTTAAATCCAGGAAAAGTATCAAGTAAAGGTTGCATACCAGAAATAAGTGGTACTAAAAAGGATCTCTAAGGGGCCAATATACCTTTGGATTATCTTCCTTTTCTTTCCAAACCACATGAATCTATTCCATGGAGATATACAGGGGAAGACTTTATCTCTAACATCAAACTCCAATTCTCTCTGACAGTTGTCAATGTAGCTCTTTTTCTGACTCCATATAGAATTGATATATTGAAGGATGGAATTAACATTCTCTGTCATCTCTGTTCAAGATCAAGTCCAAGTAGATTGATTTCTACAACTTCATTCCAATAGGATGGAGTTCTACATCGCTTTCTATAGAGAGATCAAATGGAGCCATCTGAATACTCCAGTGGAAGAAATTATTTTATGACAACTCAACCAATGAGAGATTTTGATCCCATCCACCTTTGAATTATAATGAGAAATATCTTAGCATATCATCTAATTTCTAAATAGACCTTTTATATTGGCCATCAATTTCGGTGTGATAGCTCAGGATAAAATTTAATTTAGTACTCAAATCATGTTGGAGACTCTCCCAGAATATAGAAGTGAACCTTGGATCATGATGAGAGACCATCAAGAGTAGCCCCATTTTGTCCTACCACTTCCTCCACATATATCTTTTTAAATTTTTTCAAGAGAGTGATCTTCCTAAATATAGATAAATTGGGTAGTGATGGTGTTTTGGTCTACCACAACCCATATCACATTATTTCTATTAGATGTATTTAGGAATCCCATGATAAAGTTCATAGTGACCTTATCCCATTTCCACATGGGTTTAAGAAATGAATTCATCACCCTTTTGGACTTTTTTTGTTCGAATTTAACTTGATGAAAAATCAAGAACCTTGAGATATATATGGAAATATCCTTCTTCAAGTTAAACCACAAGAGGTGTTATTGGAGATCTCGTTACATATTGATGCTACCAGGATGGACATAGAAGGTTGATCTAAGTGCATTTTCCAATAGATCCATCTTTGTCCCCAATGATGAAGCCACACAAAGCTTCATTCCAAACCAAATCACACCAACATCATCGATATATAACTCTTTCATCATCCCTTCCATTACTGCATCCATAGTCTTTTGTAACTCCAGATCATCCCTTTGTTCATACTTAATCTTCCCTTGGACAAATGGTTATGAAATAATTAGTGACAGATAGGATGTATTCCTAATTATTATGACTTAGAAATCCATCCTTTTCATATACATAACGATAGGGTCTTTCTCAATCCACATCATGGATAGGGTAGTATGTTCTTTTCTTCTTAGAGAACCACCTACCGTGTTCACCTTACTAGGATGATAGTGAATAGATAAATCGTAGTTTTTGATTAGCTCTAACCATTTCCATTGATGCATGTTGATATCCTTTTTATGAATATATACATTAGGATCTTGTGATTGGTATATATGTCACACTTCTCACCATAGAGGGAGTCCCACCATAATTTCAAGGAAAAAATCATAGTTTCAAGCTCTAGATCATGAGTCATGATGTTATGATCATGAATCATCAAGTTATATGAGGCATAATCTATCACTATATAATTTATCATGAGTACACAACCTAATACTTTTGTTGAATCATCGTTGTATATCACAAAACATTCTCCACTTTTCGGTAAGGTGAGTATAGGTGCAGTGATCAACCTTTTCATTATCTTCTTGAAGTTTTCCTCCCATTCATCCATCCAAACATACTTTATCCCATTACAAAGTAATGTAGTAAGTGATCTTAGAAGATGAGAGAAATTTCCCACAAAAAAATGGTAGTACCTAGCTAATCCAAGAAAACTACGGATTTCTATGACACTAGAGGGTCTGGGACATTCACAAAATGCCTTTGTTTTTGAAGGGTCCCTAGAAATTTCCTCAATGGTGATCACAAGTCCCAATAACATGAATTAATTCATCCAAAAGTCACACTTGCGGAAAATTGAATACAATTTCTCCTTTCCCAATGTCGCCAACACAATTCTTAGGTGTTCTTCATGTTACTCCTTACTCTTAGATTAGATGAGAATATAATCAATATACACTAAATTTAATTTATTAAGGTAATGTCTAAAGACTCAATTTATCAAATCTATGAATATTTAATGGAAATAAGTAAGTATTAACGGAAAAACTAGAAATTCATTGTGTGCATACCTTGTACATAATGTAGTCTTCAAAATAGATTTCTTTTCACCTTTAGATGATGATATCTACAATGAATATCCACCTTTGAGAAGTAATGCTATCCTCTTAACTCATCAAACAATTATTCAATCCTTGGAAGAGGATACTTGTTCTTTATGGTGATCTTGTTGAGTTACAAATAATCAACACATAGACATATAGTTCCAACCTTTTTCTTCACAAGAATCAGAAGAGAAACCCAAAGTGATGCACTAGGGCATATGAACCCTTTTCCAAATCCTCTTTCAAATGCTTGAGTAACTCCTCTAGTTTGATAGGATACTTCCAATAGGGACACTTTGAGATAGGAGTAGCTCCGAGTATGAGTTCTATAGGGAACTCTACCTTAGGAACAGGGGGGGATTCAGGGTAACCCTTCGAGAAATACATCACTTTATTCCCTCACGATGGGAATTTCTTCTAGTTTGACACATTTCATTGACGCAACCATTTTATCAAGGTATAGATCTTTATAATGAATCAAAACCCACACAATTGACTAATTTTTCAAAGGAGATTCATGATATTCCTTGAATTTTTAGAGGATCATGGGATGGTTTGGAATATAAAAATATATTTACTTTTCCTAAAAGTTGATATGTTTTATATTAAATTAAAGCTAATACATTACAATTATAGAATTGAATTCCACTATGGGGTGTATAAAAAGGTTATCTGGAAGAATATTCCCACGTATGCCAATTAGAGAAGAGTCCAACACTTGGGTTGTAATTATTGAACCACTTTTTGTTTTATGGGTATCTCTACTTTAAGGTTTCTGGGCATTAATTCAATAGTTCTAGAAAACATGTGAGATATACTGAAATGTGTAATACCAAAATCGAATAGGACTTTTCATTTATTGATTGAATATTTATGATGGAATAAGCTTTCCCTTTTTCCTTTGTATTTGGTGGATAATGATGTTGATTACCCTCGAGGTCTCAAGGTTTAGTGCACTAGATTTCATAGTACACTTTCCCCCTATATTTGTAGATTAGGA
The DNA here is from genome assembly GCA_963277665.1 of Viscum album. Classification (NCBI taxonomy): domain Eukaryota; kingdom Viridiplantae; phylum Streptophyta; class Magnoliopsida; order Santalales; family Viscaceae; genus Viscum; species Viscum album. Next base: position 173,385,514 of record OY728143.1, on the reverse strand, counting down.
CCATGGGTGGTTCTCTCATTTACTCTACCACATTCTCTTTGCTAATCATATCCTTTCTATAATCTTGATCATGATGGACCTCTCTCCCACACATGAAAAATTTTCCCATCCCTATGAGGAAATTCCCCTAATGACTCTTCCAACATTTTTGACATGTTGGCTGTTGAGTTTTCATTCCACCGTTCTCATTAGATGCTCTGTCATGAAACCTCATCTTTCATATATTATCACCATAGACTTCGGACCATTCTCAAAACTCCATCCCCACATTGATATCACATTGAACCACTTCTTCATAACTCTAAAAGTCTATAATTGAATGAGAATTATGAATGTGTGGTTTTAATCAACCAAAGAATCTATCATTTCATCTATCATTATTATAAAAATCCCAAAGAATACATTGAAAACCTTGTGTAATTCTCTTCGTAGACCAATACAGATTCTACATCCTTTTGATTTAGCACTATTAATTCCCCATCCATCTTCATACTAACAGTTCGTGGTAAATATTTGTTATGAAACATTATATTAATGTCTTCCCACTCCATTTATTTAATTTTTTCTCCTGTTATGGTGTTCATAATCAAAGCCCGCCATTGGTCGGCCTCTCTATCAAGACGATAAATGGCTAGTTTCACCTTCTTCATCATAGAATAGTGAACCATGGAAAATATATTCTCCATTGAGTTGACCAAATATTATACCTTGAGTGGATCAGAATATCCACAAAATGTCAATGGTTGTTTCCACATAGAATACTTGATGGCCAGTTTCTCCTTCTTCGGTGAAGGAGGACATTCAACAATATTCAAGTTATTATTAATTTCCCGAGACAACTAAGTAAGCATCACCATGATGTTTTTAACACCACATCCCAAATCATTGTGGATGTTATTTTGGAAATCGTTATAATGTCCCTCACACATGTTTTTGGTTTGGTTTCTCAGTTTTCTAACCATTTTATAAAATAGAAATGGTTAGAACAAAACATAATCCAATAATTCATGAATAAATGATTTATTCCTTTTTTAATTAACACTATAATATTATCTTATGGGATCCTTATGTTTATAAAATCTTCTTCTATGCTTACATATAATTAGTCTCATAATTGATTTTTCAATAAGGTTCTCTAATCCTAATTCCAAAATTAAAAAAATCATGCCTCTGATAACAACTATAATGACCCTACTTTTTTAAATTACTTTTACATAATTTTAATGATAAAGAACATAAAAATATTACACCCTAAGGATCAACAGGTTTATTATATTTGGTAAAATAGTACATAACATATCTTTTAAAATATAAAACATACGCATTATTTAATTCTTTCTTCTTTAGCTTCTTATTCTCCCTTGGGATTTCTTTAGTACAAGTAGTCACATGAGGATATATAACAAAAATTGGTGAGAAAAAATCCCAGTAAGAGGATATATAATAACATGAAACAATATAAAATGGTGTAAGAATAATCATTATCATCATAAAATAGGCATATGATCATAATCATGAGAGGAAACATTAAAAAAATTCTTGGAATGAGGAAACACAAAAATATGAAATATCATGTATTAGTAGTCAACTACCACACATATTTGTGAAATATGATAGAATCATGTTCACAAATAATTACCATTACTCATGATTTTTTTACATTACATAATGCATTGGATTTTTGTATAATTTTGGGGGCACCTTTTGCATCATAACATCAATTTTGTGCAACATATTTTGGGGTGCACCCGTCACAACATAACATTAACATTATCATGCATGCCACATAGAACGTATATCAATCTTGGACATAAATAAACCATGGAAATGAATTTTTCTAATTAAATAAATATTATATTCATAAATTTGAGTTCCCAAATGAAAGATGGTATAACTTACCTGATACATGTACCATCAACCTTGATTGAGAAAAAGTGTCTTTTTACTAGAAGAGTTCTTTGTGGAAAAACTTTTGTTTGACATAAAATTTAACGGAGAACATTTATATCCCATAAAATGTATGATAATGATAATGATATTATTCTAATGCAACAACTGTACTAAAATAGTGTTAAAGAGGGAATCCCCGATGAACGATAGTTGGATTCGAGAATTCCCCTTACCTGGTGTCGGAACACATTCTTCACATTAATATCATATATAATGACAATAGATTCATTAATTAAAAATTATAGAAACATTTATACATAAAAACTATTAATTATGGATTTTTAAGTTATTTTATAGTCCTTTCATGAGTTATATAATTTAAATTCATTGATTGGGACTGTTCTTTTTCATATTTTTCAGGAACAGTTCACTTGTACACATCAAAGTAAGTGCATGTAGAACATGGATAAACATCCAAAACTTATATGAAATTTTATTAATGATATTAAATGATTTTAAATGATATTTTATTTTATTATGTTATATTCCATGTATATTATTAATTAGTTAATATTTATTGATAATAATTTACGGTTAATGGGGGGTTTGGATCACAACGAATATGTTTTGTTTAGTCATTTAGTATTATGTATAATAGATATTTATATAACATAAAAGGGGTTAAAACATAAATATTAAAATCTGTTTCCAAAAATTTAATTGTTTTACAATCATCATTGATGGATTTTAAAAATAATGGATGTGCATCACCCACAATGTATGTAAATTAATACATCATGAGCATCGATTTCATTTTTATAAAAAAAGATATATATGTAGGTGTATGATGAATAATAATAAAATAATATTATAGAACATGATTATATTGATCATATTTCATTTATCAGGATATTTATAAAAGAGATGTTTAGGATAAGATAATAAATGAAATGAAATTTGAAAGGAATTTGAAAGAAAAGAGAGAGAAATTACCTCTTGAATACATCTTCTTTTAGAGCATCTTTAGGGGAGATGATTTGGAAATTTTATGAAACCAAGGGATGATAGTCATGGGTGAGGAGATTGGGAGGTGATTTGAGTTGAATTTTGAGTTTGAAAAAAGATTGAGAATTGTGAGTAAATGGGGTTATGAGGGGTGGCATTAATAGTGGAGTGGAAAGGAGTTTTATCAATATTATATTCATTAATTTATTCATTCACCACAAGACAATAAATAGTGATGATTATAAAAAAAACAATTGTTATATGTGGATGTAAATTAAAAAATATGGTCATTTTCATCATCCATAACTCAATCATGATGCCGAAATTCATTTATTTAGGATATTTTGAAAATTGTTAAATTTCATTATACACAAAAAATTCAGGTATTTTAGAAAAATCCAAAAAATTCACCATAATCATTTTTCAACATATCGAATTTAAAAATGTGCTCCATGTTATGAAATTTATTTGATAAATATTATTAACTTATTATTTAATTAAAATCATAACTTAAGTGAAAAAAGAAATTTTAAAATCAAAAATTACTTTTCAAACACTTTGAAACATTAACTATGGTCCCAAACTATTATCATATAATCATAAGACATCTAAATAGTACTATATTAATATAATTTATGAATAAAAATTTTCTTTTGATTTATCTAATTAATTATTAAATATTCATGACATACAAAAATACCAACAATATAATAAAGTTAATTCATATTTCAATTATAGGAGGGAAAAATATTATTTATACTACCATTGGTAATGTTACTATTCACTTATAGGATTAACTATTCATAAGGGTTATATTTCTAGTCATAAGGGTAACATTTCTATTCATAACTGTCGATTAATATTCACCAAAAATTATGATTTGGATATCATACTCTAAACATCTTACTTATAACAATCGTGTATGTAAGATTTTTGAAATTCAAAACATAGAAGAAGAAAATTTAGGTTTAAAGGTCACATAGTAGTTCATTTAAGCATGATGTGGCATTGTGTTTCCTAAAATCATTTTACGTGATTTCAAAATTACTACATAAAGGGGAAATTACAATGATATAATTTTTGGTCGTTATAGTGATGAGAGATATTTTTTTAATTTTAATCACATTTTCAAGAAAAATTAACCCCGCAGTTTTGTTAAGACCAGGAAAATCATCATAATATTTAATAATTTTTTAAATCTGTAATTATATTATTAAAGATAAAAAACTAATATTTTATTATTTTCTATCATTTTAAATATAATTTTTAACAATCATATATTGAGTTTAATTTTCATGATTTTCAGCACTGGAGATGGAGAAAATGAAAATAGATTGATGTCTTATAAGACGTCGAAGTATAGCACATAATACTTTGGTCTCAACGTGTGTATGAATTTACTAGGGGATAAATTATATGTATTTATTCCCATTGTATTAATTTATAGGGCCAGGATCTGGATAATTAATGATATGAACCCTATGAATGTAAGACTTTTATTTTCTATGTATGAATATTAGATTGCATATGACTTACACTTTCCATAACAAACTCTACATGTAAGACATTCCAATACTATATGATATTCCACAATGTGACTTAAGAGATCGCTATAATCATAAGGATTATTAGTGGTCTATATAAGTGTTTATAAATGTGTATCATATATTATCTCAAATGATTGGAAGATCTTGTACTATGTTATGAAATAGATGAATCATTATAGGTGTATAAATATGATGATTTTATAGGGATATAGAATCATGAATGTTTATCTCAAGATTTATAAGGAATTATATATGTTTTATTGATTAATTAAAACCTATAGTTACATAGTTAACTATAGAAGAAAAGTATTTTGAGAATGCTGAAGTAGTGATGGTGTTTATTTAGTTGAAGGTTTTCTTGGAGGAACACAAAATATTGTAAGAAAACATTACCTTGTTTTATGAAATAAAGATTATGATTCATCTTTAGAATAACATAGTATTTTAATACAAGTTGAAATACATTCATCTGAGGTATCCCTCTATTTGGAAACTTGTGTATGATGCGGTATTGGAGCTATAAAAGGATCGTGGGAGTCAGAATCTATTTGATATGCTGACTGATGTCATAATCTGGGAAATTATGTAGTAGTGTGGTGCCAAAGTGGGGCTTGGATATTTAGTTATAGATAGATCACAGATACCATAGTAGATGTAATATGATATTTGGGTGTTCAAAAGTGATCAATTACTTGTAATAATACATAGAAACAATCCTCAAGTAGAAGATATTAGGTTTGGATTTGTGAAAAACATTATCTGGATAAATTTTAAACATTATAAAAGCACATCTTTTAGAATTAGAATATTGTACTGGTAGATTTAGTGAAATATAAACAAAAAGTATAGAATTTGTAGTAGTAGTGGTAGACCCTTTATTGGTAAACAAGTTTTTAGGAGTAGACAAATAACTTCTAGATGTTAAACTACTCCACAGACCAAGGCGCTGGATTCAGTGTGTCAATGGGTTGTTGGTAATTTACATGATTAAAATATATATGATTTTTATGTTTTCGAGTTGGAAGTGTTATAGGATTTTACGTAACTTATTTAAAAATATTTTGGTGTGGGTAACATGTTCATATGGTACTATCGGTGTTCTTTTGGTTAATAATAATATATATTTTATCATTATTTTATGCAGTATTCTAGTTTGGTAACTAATAATTCAATTATATATTTCTCTTGATATTCTCTTAATTTATATTGAAATATTTGTTATAGAGTATGAATTTTTTAAAATCATGTTAAATATGAATTTTATTTAAAGAGTGTTTTCTTTCCAATTTTTTAATTCTACTTTAATTGTATATAAGATATTTTTATTGGTGATTTGGTTATTGGTTGTGGTACAAATACTTCGTAGTTTGGATAAACATAATCCGATGTTGATCATTTTATTCATTCTAAAAATATAATTTTATATTTTATGTCTTATAAGTGGTTATAGATTTAATTTTTCAACACTACATATTTAGAACCATACTTGGTAGTACATGTTTTGGGGAATCTAATAAAACTGAAAATCGTTGATTTATTTACCTATGGTTAATGGATCAATTTTAATATATTGTCTACACCTTCCAATAAATTTCACACACCAAGAAACCTAACATTTCCCATAAATATAGGAGGTTATAACTAGAAATCATGAACCACATCAGCCTCTATTATCGCATCCTGATATTTTCTAACCTCTATATTTTGAATCAATTTATATTGATTCTTAAGAATATGATTTTCTACCAGAGACTCTATTTATCCTACTATAGTTACTTGTTCAACCTCCCCCTATAAATTACCTTTATAAATTTCTCCTACTCTACCTCCTTCTTACAAGGTCTATTAATAATATTCTTTGGAACCATGATTACGCTAAAATCAAATTACCAATTTTCTATTGACATTAAAATATTCATTAAATGAGCACACCATACATAATTTACTAGATACAATCATAATTTAGTCAGTTAAATCAAACACATTACATTACAACAACAAAATAATAAAACTGGTTTCAGTTAATTGATTCATAAAAAATAATCTATTATGTAAAACACCAATTTGGTTTTTAATAATTCAATCATTTCAGTCAAATAAAATTACCAATAAACACATTTGTATGGACACATACATATATAATTTCCTTTTTTACCAAAATAGTTCATGAATAACCATCCACTAAACCTTTATATTGTGTGGGGGTTACACAAAAAATATCATTTACAAATCAATAAATTATTCCTTGCAAAAAAAACTAATCAGTTATATTCCCATACTGTATAAAAAACATGTAATTCTACTATAGTTGTGCTATCTAGAAATGAAAACATTGTTATCATATTATTTTCTTAACCTCAATCTCATTTCTAATATTTTTTAAATATTAAAACCTAATTATAGAAATCTCCCTAATTCCATTTTTTACCATATCATCCAGTCTTGACTATACGACCAAGGTTAATCCCACAGGGCCTCAAATTTTCTCTCTTATTATTAGAGGATAGAAACTAATGTTGAGGGTCTATATGTATCACTTGGGGAGTTATTTATCAATTCATAGTCCATCAATAAAAAACATCAATATAAATAACTCAACAATTTTTTGAAATATATATATGTAATAACCTATGTAAAGGGGTATAAAACAAAAACCCATAAATACCTGAATGAAAACATATATCCAATCAAGGTACAACATAAATCTCAATTACCATGTCTAGAATAATATAATTGAAATAAATAGATAATAAAGATACAGAAAACCCCTCCACATAACTCTATAAATATAATAAATCCACTCCCTAACATCATATGAAACAATATTCCATCTACACTGGCCCTATTCCTTTACATTGAACAATATCCATATAATATATATACAATGGAGGTGGGTATGTATTGGATGAGATAAATAATTCACAGCATAAACTACCGCATCCCAAAATATACCTTCAAATTTAATGTTGTCATATATCAATCGGGTAGAGTCATTAAATGAATGAATCAAATTATTTACAACATTAATGTTAAATAATTAGGGGTTAACCCATTCACACGATAGACTTTTATTCCCTCTTCATCCAATACTATTTTAATATATAAACACTAACCAAGGAGTATTGTATCCAAACACATGGCTCATGAATATTTATTTTCATACGCATGGAATAGTGTATGTCTTTAGAAAAAACATGGAATATTATATAATCTTAGAACTAACATAAGGTGATTTTGTTGTAGGGTAGGGAGATCGCTCTCAGGAACCCTAGGCTGAGAGTCATTTCTCAGCAATGATGGTGGCCTTAACTCTAGTCCATCCCCCCTCGGTGGGCGAGGGATCCTCTAAGGCCATCAGGAAAGGAGAGGTATTGTTTCACCCCTTCTCTAAACCCAACATTATTCCTCCATTACAGAAATTTATATTGAGAACTATAGTTACATATATCATCAATGGTTTCCCAAACCTTCATACTTCGACCTCAGAGTTCATGAAAATCAATGTGCTCTTGATTCTCCCATTGGTTGTGTGGTTTTAGAAGCAAAGTCCTTCAGTGTAATCCTTTGACATATTATTCTTTGATTAGTGGGACCTCCATGAAAGGATGATTTTGGGATTGCTCGATAATCATCACATGATGATATGATTTTCATTGAAGGAGGACCTCATCAGTGCCTGTTTGAGGGAACCCCAATGCTGTAATGGGTTCATGTTCATTTTGTTACAAAGACGTTTTTAATTTTACATGAAACTCAATATTCCTTCTGTGGTGATTTCAGTCATTTTCTCCAACCATCTGCTACCATTCCAAAATCCTTCTGTTTTAAAAATTATTGGTAACCTAGTCGATAGGTATCTACGCTCGGATAGCCTCATGGAGTCTATTTTTCACCTGGTCAATCCATGGGTGTCTGTTATGATGGATGTGCCAAGATCACTATTTGATTATATATATATCACAATTGGCGATGAGTATAGTTGTAAACATCATGTGATATATGAAATTTGGATAATTTTTTTATCTTTTTGTTGGTAGATGGCACACTCCACTGAGGTATGTCGATGGGGACCTACAATGTTGGTGGATAGGGGTGTTGGTCACCGGGGTTCCCAACATGCGCCTAAGACAATGGTTAGCAACAGTGATATGGTTTCAGAGGACTGTTTGGAGGATGGATTAGATCAGTTGGATGATGGAAGATAGAATAGAAGTGGGGAATCATAGTTTTTGTGGCTGGTGGAGGAATAGAACAACATTGCTTTAGTGGACTATAATGTGGAGGCAGAGGTTGTTCGGGGTTATAAAGTTCGGAAAAAGGCATTGGGACCTTAGATGAACCTGTGAGCGTCCAAGGTGTTTAGCAGGCTAAGGGAATATCTCATGATTCCTTCCAACCAAAGTGTGTGGAGAGGAAAGGGAGTATCCCAACATGAAGTTGTTTGAGTGGAATTTTAGATGAATAAGAGGGATGAGGCCTTGGAACAAATGACGGGCCGTGAGCAGGTGGGTTCGACCATCTCATGCGCTGATGAGTTAAATCCAGGAAGTGGTGATGGTTGTATTGGGAAGCATGGATCTGTTATGGGAACAACTATTTTATATAGAGGGATGGATGCAGGGGGTTCATATTTGTTGACCCGGACCCCATTCGACGTGAGCAGTACGTTTGAAGGACTCATAGAGGTTCATGTGCGATCTAATTATGATATTGTTGATAATATGGAAGAGGGTTGCATGAAGGAACCCAATGGTAGTGAACCTGACCACTTGGTGGATGAGACAATAATTCTGAAGAGTAGAAGGTGGTCTAGGAGAAGGAAGGGGACGATGGATTACTCATCGCTACCTCCTCCTTTGGAAACCTATTCATCAAAAAAGTTAACTTAAAATTAGAGAACCAGTGGGACTCCAAGTCATAAGAGAGTAGGGGACCAGGTTGATCACTTCTTGGATCTGATCTTATGTTCTAAGGAAAAAGTAACCAAGTATATATTTTTGCTTAATTTAAATGAATACAAGGCATCTAAGATGTTTTAGAGGTCCCTTAGAGTGTCTCCCAATGAGTGGAAATACTATTGGATTGAAAAATAGGACCTCATCTTGGTAGTGGGATTCAATAAAAATAATACTTGTGCGGAAGAGTAGATCTATTCCAAGGACAATCTCACTTCTATGTTTGAAAAGCTGATGATAGATTATCAAACACTTCAGTATAATCTTTATCATAGAAATTGTTTAAATAGGTGGGTTCTGGTAATGTAAAGTTACTGTTTTATGATTCTCTTAATGTTGGTTAGTTGGGCTTGGTTTTTTAGTTTTTGAAATTACAATAATTTCATATGTTTGGTTATGTTTATTGGATTGTCATGATGAAATCATGGTGCTTCACTCATCACTACATGTTTATTTTTTCTATAGAGTGATCAAATCATGAATTCTTCACTAGAGATTGCCTTTCGGATTTGGTGGTTCAGTGGGTATGGCTTTTCCATCTGTTATATTCCCATATACTTCTTCACAGGACTATTTGATGAAGGTTCCTACTTATTTGAGGATTCAATATGGTGCAATTTCTGTGGATGAGACGATCCTATGTATGTTTTGAGTATTCTATTTTGGTTTCTATGTGGTGGTGTTGGATATCATGGTTTTTAAATTTTACTCAAAAGTGTTTTGATAATAAAAATTAATATTCAGTCTATTATGACTGGCATAAGGAATATAAAAGCTCATAACTCATATATCAACATCTAATGTCATATCCCAACCCAAGGCACTGTTCATGTTAGTGAAGAAGGTAGAATTCACACAAAAAAAGTTATGTCTTAATATATAAAAAATGTTTCAAATTTATCAAAACAATATCCTAATTATTTTCCCACTATTATGACATCCAAACATCATAATCATATAAAAACACTCATAAAAATACATAAATTTCATTCATGTTAGTTAATATTTAATTAAAAAAATTTAAGAATATTTCACATTAAATCCATATTTAAACTAATTGTTACATTATTAATCTTTTAATTCAAAATAACAATGTATTCCATAATACATAGTTCCTATATAATTATTTAAACATTATTTATAAAACAATATATGTAGTCTTACATCATATTATATTCATTATAAAATCTCTATTACTAGTTAAAAATGTTCTAACTCATTTTTATCAGTTTTACCCAAAATATCATTTTCTTTTAAGCATAAAATAATTTTTTCAACACTTAATAACTAATTTTATATGTAATTATCATGAAATATATTATCCATAATTCATTATAGTTCACACAGTATCAACATGGAAATATAACTTGGAAAATAACACTTTATAATAACAATTTGTCACCAAAATATTAATTTTTAGTGCACAAAACTCATTATTAATTCCCTAATAAAAATAGCATCAGAATTATAGTCGTATTCAATTAATGACATATTTAATTAATATTTAATAATATTTAGTTAACAATTTCATTCATGGAACAAATGAAAAATATGTTTTAGTCACATAAAAATTCATCTGATATCATTATCATTAAGTTGTTCTTAATTATCAACACTTTAAGATCACATTGAACATTAAATAAAAATGAAAGTTCATTATATGTGTGTGTGTGTGTGTAAATAAGTGATAGATGTCACCTAATATTTTTATATTAACCACACCAATAATGATGCTTTAAATTCTTCATAAAAAATAGGAATCCATAATTCCCTTGAATTTAAAGTATAATAGAAAATTAGAAAAGTAGCATGATATAAAGCATATGTCCTTTGAGAAAAATAAAATTTCTTTCAATGATCATTTACTTATAAATGAAATTTTACTGATATAACAAAATTTCACATTGAATCAATGAATAAATCATCCATGGTGCGTAGAGAGTGGGATATAGATAAGAGGGATACAAGTTTATATTGGTGTCTTAATTGATAAATAATTATATTAAAATACCTAAATCACTTGAATGAAAAATTATAAAATTGCCATGGTGACACTCTTAGGTCACTGACATATATTTATTTTGATAAATTATTTTATTTATTTTGGTTCATTGGATATTTTGGTATTTGATGATTGAATGTATTATAATGAGGAAGTAAGATTGGGTGCATGAATAGTATATTGTTAGAGTTAACCATGTAACCCGGTATGTGAAGTGAGGTGGAATTTTTCAAATGGATTACGCATTGTTGGAACATGGTTATCTAAATTCATTGTCCATGCATGATATATAAGGTAAAACCAAATTATTAGTGCATAGTTATGTGTTTTAAGGAATAATAATCAGGTTTTAATATATCATGAAGTGAGTTCAATGATGTATTTTGTTTGTCTACAAAGTTATTGAAAATTTAGTCTTAGACATGTGGTTTACTTATACATAGATTGTATTCTATCAAAGTGGAAATCCTATGGCAGGAACACGGTTTCCCAAACAATGAAAACAAACTATGTAACCTTACCAGAAATTAAAAATTAAATTTGATTATTTTACAATTACATTATTTAACCCCCTTTTATATTCTATATTCCCATTATAAATTATTATATACCACTCCTTATAGTGGTTCACCTCCTTATAGATACTTTTGTTTGTATCCCTTGATTAAGGTGGATCAATTCATGTTAAAACAAAATTTATCGTTGTTTCTATCTCCTCTACTCTTTTAGTATCCTCCTTTACTTTTCCCTTTTAGTTTTCTCTATTTAGCCATGGTAGTTAATACTACGAGAAAGGATGGGTTTAAAATAGAAACTCATTTATATTAGGGTACATAGGATTTATTTTTTGTCTTATATATTTGTATTTAAATATTTCTATGAGGTTATAATGGATTTGTGGAAGGTGTATCAATATATTAAACATTCCATTGTAATATCATAGCAGAATGAGAATTATAATGGTTTTTCCCACCAAATTATTATTGAAAAAATCATTGGGGAATAATTTATTCATTTAATTTTTGATTCTTATCCTTTTATTTGTTAAATTGAAGGTTTTATTATTTTTCACATGTTTTTCATTATAAAACTAGACTCATTCTTATAAGGTTTTGGATGAAATGTTTTAACAAGTATTGTGATTCAAAATGGATTTTAAAAAGGTAATTTTTATATAATTTATTTGATTTGATTTGTATGCTTCAATTTAATAAAAATTCAGGTTTGATTATAAGATTATTTGAATTTGATGTTTTATATTTTGTTGATAACATGACTTTGTGAACATGACATGTCTATTTAGATGGTTACATGATGTAAAAAATTTTAAATGAATTGGTTCTTGTTGAGTTTCACATTGTAAAAAATGGGTACATGTTTACTTAATTGGGAAGAGTGATATATTATCTATGATTACAACACTGGGTAGTTCCCTTAGTGAATTCTAGGCACTGCAGAGGGTATTGTCACATAGAATGTATAATTGGTAATTCATGGTTGGGTTTTAGTCAAGTTCATATATTATTGAATCCACTGTATGTTATACTATCGATTTTTATTATCTTTGTTAAAGAGCTTGTTTTCCATATTCATGATGTCAATATGTCATTATTAATAACACCTTGAGATGAATATGGAGTTACCAAGCAAGTTGTGACGAAACATGATAACCCTAAACAAGGTTTTCAATATTGATTCACATCTTCTGGCCTGGAGTTGGAAGAAGAAGATAAGGTGTTACCATGAATTATAAATAAAATTTTAGTCATTTCCATTTATATTATGGAAAAGATAATTATTTTATTGTTCTTAATCCTATGATACGAGAATTTTGATGTTTCCATTAGATATTATCAGAGATCCAATCACAATATATGGTGTTTCCAGGAATAGTAAGATAGATTTGAGTTGCATCAATTGTTTATATCAAAAAAGACATTGAATTTTATGTCATTAATCATATGAAAATCGATGTAGGATACTTTTCATTAGATATTTTAAGGGTTATATTCATCTTTAAAAGTTATTAATTTGAGTTTAAATCAATATATAAATTGTATAAAGAATATCCTATTTGAAAAAAATCTATGAAAGATTCTAATGTTTATAAGAAAAATATATTCAATATGATGTGATAAAAAAAGAAGGAAAAGTTATATGAATTATTCATATTATATAATTTTATTTCTATGTGAGTAATATGGATGAAATTAGAGTTAAAAAATGGATAGATTGTATTATGGGGAAATTTTATCCTTGTATTTGTCAATATTGAGAGGTTCTACAGAATATGGTAGAATACATCAATGATATTTGAAGAAAAACTGAGTTTAGGTAGTGGATTATCATGGAAATTGTAACATCCCAGGTAAATAAAGTATAATAAATTTTCATATTTAATAATATTTGTGAATTAAATATTAATTTTACTTTAAGGGGTTGCTATGTTCTATGTCGTACCCGATACGCACCAACGAGTTTCGTTGAAATCTTATGTTTTACACTAATAATATAATATTATTATTTTAAATAGTAGTTAATTCCTAGCAGTTGTATTGGAAGGAATGAATACAAAAAACTAAAATATGTTTATATAAGTTTGTTAAATGTTTTTACATTTATCCATTAAAATATAATGTCTTAAAATAAGAAAATAATTCAATTTTAGGCATAAATACTCTAATATTCACTAAAAGGTCGATTTATCACCTTTTGATGGAGAACCCTATTTAAATATAGTTTTGGTCACTCTTATACATTCTATTGGTCCAAATAAAATCCTTTTTTAGAATCAGGACATCAAAATTTACATTGTGTAAATTTTTTGTTATTTCTTCGATAAAGTACTTTTTTTAATGAATAGTGAAAGATATTGAATTTTAATTCAAAACCTGCATTTTATATAATTAATTTATATGGATATATTATCTTTTTAATTAGTTTTAAATTGTATTTAGAATATATTTTTACCATTTAATCCAACGGAGGTCATTGGAATTATTTTCACAATGAAATTGGACATAAACAAGTGTCAATCTTTTGATAGATATTGTTTCATAAAAACACTCTATTTGTTTTGACAACGAGATTTATTTTTAAATTAATTAATGAAATTTATGTGTTTGAAATTTGGTAAAATGGGTTCCTTATTTGGAATCATGAGGTCTAAATTATTTAATTAATACTCTTTTGTTTGTTGGACATTATGAATAGTAATGACGACAATTATCTTTAATTATCATGATTAATTAGTAATCGTGTAGTTATGGGTAATAAAATAATATAATAATAATATAAAATGACCCCAACTTGTGTCGAAATCCTCTTTTGAGTCATTTCCTACCATTGGATTCCTTGTGACAACTTTGGGACCCCATTGAATCATTTTAGTGTGATAGTGACCTTTTATTATATTATTTTTAAAGAAAGGAAAAAATAAACAAAGTATGTTTCACCGAAGTACAGAAATTTTATTTTTGATTATATAAATTATCTGTTAGACTATAATTAGTCATTAGAAGGATAAACATATTTTATACATCATGGTATTATGTTATAATTTTTAGACATTATAAAAATAAATTTATTTATGACGCCATGATGATGTAGTAATTACCTCATTAATAAATGATTTAAATAAAATGAAAAGATAAGGTAAACAATAAGACTTAGGCATTTTAGAAATCCTATTGGATGGGTGGACTTCTAACCCTTATCTTCTTATCCTAGAAATATATCATTGTGGGACCTTTCATATTCAGAAAATCATTTTATAATAAAGTAACATTTCAAGTCATTCCAAAAGAAACCCTCCTATCTCTTATAAAAGGCCCCCACCTCTACCCCCTTACCCAAACCTCTCCATCCATTGGCTCATCCAACCCCTGATCATATCATCTCTCTAAATCCCACTCTTTATTCTAAAAGCCTTACCTTAGGCTGAAATCTCTTCAATAAACTCTTTTGGTTCAAACCAAGGGGAGTTACTCGATTTAATGGTAATTTCTTCTCTTATGTCCTTTTGTTTTATTTTGCTTCTCTATCCCCATAAACTCTTTTTATTCCTTTATTTTATAACAAAACCAGTATCTTCAATATGATAGTATGTTTTTATGAGATTTATTCTAGCTACACATACACACACCTCCATCTAATGGGTGAAGAACATACAGTTTCTATGGACGGCGAACTACTGCCTCACGAAACGATGATTGTTCAATTATCTCCTACCACTTATGATGGTGGCCATTATAATGACACATTATTTATATATGATATATATTATGTTTATGTTTTCCTTATGCTTATGTAATTTTCATTTATGTCATACCTTTATGGTTTCTACAATGGATAAACACGATAATTTCATTTTATGAAGTGCAGACTACCGCCACCTCAAAGTGTTTATAATCACTAATGCCATATGTGGGACGTATAAATGATTAGGTTAATTATATTATATATGATATTATACTGGAATTATAATATACCTTTATATCATTGTGATTTCATTCCATTAAATACGAAATAGAAATGAAAGTAGCACTCATGGGTATGTACGGCTTACTGTCTCCATGAATGGTTAATTTCATTTCTTACCTCTAAATGTTATTTAAGATTATAAATGCATGTATATACTGGATATATATTATATATATGATATTTAAATCATGAATATAATTCTTTTAGATAATTTATATTTTACCACATGAACAACATGTAATTATAAGAAGTTTATTTTTGACTTAAGTACAAAAGATTGATAAAATGACTGTTATTAACTAAAATGATTACATAATGTTCATAACGTGTTAATAAGTGATATAAAAGGAATAATTAACTTGAAAATGGTTCTTAAAAAAGTCTAAATTAACTCTAGTTTATTATTTAGGATATTAAAGAATTATTGAGTCAATTCGGACATGAGGTATGGGACTTCGTCTCAATATCCTTTCATTGAGGCATATATTTTTTTATTCACAACTTTCATCTATATGGCGTATAATCCCCTATGACTTTTTCATTTATTAAAAACGAATCTTATCTCTAGGAAGAATTTTACTAAATGACAAAAAGTATGTTTCTTTATAATCTACGGGGTGACAATGACCTTTCCGCCACAATGAGTATTATTTGTTCTTTGGATTCCTAAACAAGATGTAATGATTTTTAAAAGTAAAATAAATACCATATACTCTTTTATGTATTTTGGTATTCAAAATGGTTTTTATAATGGATTTGATATGTCAATATATTGTGATTGAAATGTGGAAATGTTTTCTTTCCATCATATTTTTTGTATGTGTTATGATTTTGTAATGGTACTTGGACATTTGATGGGTGGTTACGTGATAAAACAAACGACGAGTTGTGCCGTGAAAACCAGGATGGGTGGTTATTTTATAACCTTCAATGCATTGGGTACAGAAGTCAGTCATATGGCTATTACTTTAGTGATATGTGTGGATGTTGACCGTATGGTTATTCCATTTAAGTATGTTTATGTCCCATGTTATCTTTATAAGTTATGTGTTCTTTATATGGGTTTTATAGTAATATTTTGGTTATAAAAGTGTAAGAAAATATCTTTTATTCAGTGATGTGTATTCACAGCTTGAAAAAGGTGAAGAGTATTACTTATGATAAAGTATTCATGGTTTACATGATGTTTTAAAAAAAATTACAGTTTTTCTTCTTTGTGTATCCCTTACTAAGATTTTTATGCTCATCCCAAGTTTTTGAAATGTTTTTCATAGGCATAAAGTGGGATAGGGACAATGATGGGATCAAGGAAAAGTCTTGCTGTCTAAAACATGGAATTAGACATGACTCTTTAAAAGAGTTTTTATTTTATCAAAAAGATACTGAGTAGATGTGTCTACATGTAATATAAAAGATGTTTTGTGTATGTTATGAACTAATTCTATAAACCTCTAAACCTTAAAAGATCCTCAATGTGAATTATTCATTTAATTCCAGATTATGTAATGTTTTATGGCCGGGTCCTTATAGTTGGTATCAAAGGTCGGTTTAGAAAAATTTAGAAGTTAGGATATTTATAAATTCATGTCCATAAATTAATTTATGGTGTGATTGAAATCATATAGTATTTAAATATTACCATGTTTCTTCTCCTAAGATATTATTGTGTTCAGAATGGTTTTCTGTAGAGGAAGATTGGCAGAAATGTTGGGACGACATCAGGAGGAAAACAACCTTCCAAATCAGCAACCTGAGATGGTCAGAATCGGAACGAAATAGTTTTTTACAGTGATGGCACAGTTAACTCAGGCTATACACGGTGGTGGTATCCATACTCAAGAACAACCAGATCAACCACATAGGAACATATCAATAGTAGATCATTTAATGAGGCAACATCCCCCATCATTCAGAGGAACATCAGACTATGTTCTAGCAGAAGGGTGGATTAATGTAGTGGAAAATATTTTTGATGTCATGTGGTGTTCAGAACATCAAAAGGATAGTCTCTATGTTTACCATTTTGAAGTTGAAGTTGATCAGTGGTGTTGGATGGTGAAAAATATCAGGGATAGTGAGGATATTGATGATCATGACTGGGATGAATTAAAATTTATTTTTCTTGAGAAATATTTTCCTAATGTGGTTTGTCTTAGGATCGAAAAACAATTCCTAGAATTGAGGTAGGAGGATGACTCAGTGGCTTCTAATGAAGAAATTTTCACTCGACTAGAATGGTATGATCCAAATTTCATACGAGATCTTGATAGTAAAATCCATCATTTTTACTCAAGGTTAAAGACAAATTATCGAAGGTCTTCAGCTTCTCATGAGTTTAAAATTTGTGAAAAACTTGTTTGATGTCCGTAGAAGGAGGAAATTGAGTTTGTCGATGATCAGGTGTTCTTTGACAAACAACAGAATAAGAGGTCCAGTTGGCAGGAAAATGGAAAAAATTAATCAATGAAGCCTGGAGGTAAGAAAAAAAATATCCATCCTATGAGAAGTGTGGTAAAATGCATCCTGGAGAATGTTTATCCAAGTCAGGAATGTTCTTCTAGTGTTGTATGTCTTGTCATATTGTTCATAACTATATGGAAAATTATCATGGATGGAATCAAAATCCAAAGGTAAGATGTTTTAAGTGTAATGAAATGGGCCATTATGCAAATGAGTGTCTAACAAAGAACTCAACTGAGGGAAATCAGCTAGACTACAGGTAGAAAGGGGTGGTGAAATCCTTTGCAACTACATCAACAAATGCTGATCCATCGAATGAAGTAGTATCAGGTACACAGTTTTTCTGTTCATATTATTCCAATGTTTTGTTTTATTCAGGTTCTACACATTCATTCGTTTTTGAGAAGTTTTCTATTAAATTGGGAATTCCATCTCAGGATATGAATCCTAATCTTATGGTAAAATCACCCTGAAGAAATGTTGAGACAAAAAGAAATCATAAGAACCTTCATGCCCTTGTGTTCAGAAAGAATCTATGTGAAAACCTTATTGTTTTGTCTCTAGTACTGTTTGATGTAATTTTGGGCATGGATTGGCTTTCTTCTTATCATGATAAGATGGACTGCAGAGCTAAAGTGGTTTATTTTTAGAAGTATTTTCAATTTTTTTACAAGAATGAACCCTACCTTTTTATAACATATCAAGAAGCTGATAAAGTAGTAAATGAAGGAAATAAATGTTACCTTGCACATATTGTTGAAAACAAAATAACTGTTCATATTAATGATGTTGCAGTGGAAAATGAGTATCTTGATGTTTTTCCTGGTCAGTTTCAAGGTATTATACCTGATCGGGAAGTTGAATTTACTGTTGACTTAGTTCTTGATTCTAAGCCAATTTCAAAACCCCCATATCGAAGTCTCAAGTTGAACTTACAGAGTTAAAAAAGAAATTGCGGGAGTTATTAGATAAAGGTTTCATTCGACCTAGCACATCACCATGTGGTGCTCTGATCTTATTTATTAAAAAGAAATTTTATTCAATAAGAATTTTCATTGATTATAGAGCCTTGAATAACATCACTGTTAAGAAAAAATATCCATTGCAACATATCGATTATTTATTTGACCAGCTCCAGGGAGCTGAGTATTTTTCAAAGATTGACTTGAGATCATGGTACCATTAGTTGAAGGTAAAGGAAGAAGATATGCCGAGGATAGCGTTTCATACAAGATATGGCCATTATTAATTTTTAGTTATTCTTTTTGGGTTAACTAATGCACCGGCTGTATTCATGGACCTTATGAATAGAATTTTCAATGAGATCATGGATATGTTTGTGGCCGTGTTCATTGATGATATTTTGGTTTTTTCCAGCAGTAAAGAGGAACATGATATTCATTTAAGGTTTCTCTTGAAAACCTTAAAATAAAAGATACTGTATGGAAAATTCAGCCAGTGTGAGTTTTGGTTACAAAAAATATCTTTTTTTGGTCACATTGTTTCAAAAAATGGAATCACTATTGATCTTGTTAAAAAAAAGTTTTTGAATAATGGCCAAGACTTACAAATATAATCGGGATCAATAGTTTTCCTAGTTTGGAAGGTTATTACTAGAGGTTTGTTGAGAATTTTTCAACGTTATATAGTTCAATGACTATGTTAACTTGAAAAGATGTTAATATCATCTTTAAAAAGGAATGTGATGATTTTTTTAAGGAATTGAAAAGAAGATTGGAGAATGCTCTAGTTTTGGCACTTCCTTCCAGAAATAGTGAGTTTGTTATCTATCGTAATGCTTCGTTGAAAGTACTTGGTTTAGTCCTTATGAATAATGATCATGTAATTTTATATGATTCACGTGAATTGAAATCTTATGAGTTAAATTACCCTTAAACTGATTTGAAATTAGCTATTTTTATTATTTCTTTAAGCATTTGGAGGCATCATTTTATGGGGTAAAGTGTGAAATATATATCGATCACAAATGTTTAAAGTATATATTCACTCAGAAAGAATTGAACATGAGACAGAAGTGATTGGTGGAATTAATCAAGGATTATGATTGTATAATTCATTACAATATGGGAAAAGAAAATAAAGTGGCTGATTCTTTGTGTCGTAAAATTAATGCTTCATTAACCATGCTACGTCTGGAATGAAATCCTTGGTTTTAGATTTGATGAACTTTGGCATAGACGTTTTTGGTGCAGGAAGTTATTCTGTTTTGTTTTAGGTGTCAGTGAGATCATCTCTATTAGACATAATTAAGCAAGCGTAGAAGGGAGACAATGAGTTGTTGAAAAATTTAGAGTTGGTTCAGAATGGTATGTTTATTGAATTTAACATTGATTATGACAGTGTTTTGAGGTTTGGGATGTGATTTTGTGTGCCTTGTGATTCACAGTTGAAAAATGAGTTGTTATGTGAGGCTCATAGTTCCCTATTTTCGTTTCATACTTATATTACTAAGATGTACAGGGATCTTTGGGAGTATTACTTGTGGGATTGATTGAAAAGAGATATTGCTGATTTTAATATGAAGTTTTTGACTTGTCAGTGGGTTAAATCAGATCGACAGTTACTGAAAGGGATGATTCAACCTTTACTAGTTCTAGAGTAGAAATGGGACAATATATCCATGTACTTCGTTGTGGGATTACCGAAGACACCTCGATGTAATAATGAAATCTTGGTTATTGTTGGTCGTTTGACTAAATCTGCACATTTCCTTTCTATAAGAGATACCTTTTCCCTAGATCAACTCTCTCGTTTTTATATTAAAGAGATAGTCATGTTACCTGGAGTACCACTCTATTTTATTTGATCATTATCCCAAGTTCACTTATAAATTTTAGAAATGGATTCTGAAGTCATTGGGTAATGAATTATATTTTATTACAGCTTCTCATCCTCAAAATGATGGGCAGTCAGAACGATCAATTCAGAATTTGGAGGATACACTACGTGCTTGTTTGATTGAGGATCAGGGAAGTTGGGACCAAAATCATTCATTGGTTGATTTTTATTATAATAATAGTTTTCATTTCAGTATACACATGTCATCATTTGAGGAATTATATGTCAAGTAGTGTCGAACTCTAGCTTTTTTAGATTAACACTACTAGAAAAACTACATATACCCATGGTTCAAAACCGTGGGTATAGCCCCCAAAACCGTGGGTATATGCTATACCCATGGTTTTGGGAACCGTGGGACTGAGTGGCGTTGCAATAGGGGTCTTATTCTATCCCCACGGTTCATCCAAACCGTAGGTATATATAGGGGTCACCGTGTATACACATCGCTGCACAGGTGGTGTAGGACTGCCCCCACTGTTTGAAAACCGTGAGAATTTATATCTCAAAAAGAAGTGTAGGCGGGACTCGAACCTGGGGCAATGCACCGTGGCACAATGCCTCTGACCAACCGAGCTACTGTCTTATCTGGTATATAGTATAGATTTATATAAATAGATTAATATTACCGATTTTTCATAAAATAAAACGCACGAAAATAATCGTTGCACGCGGGATTCGAACCCAGGACGCTACACCGACGGAACTACCTCTCTGACCAACCAACCTATCAAGTAATTTGATATATATATATATATTAATATTAATATATTAATATTACCGGTAATCGAAAAAAGTAAAAACACGGGATTCGAACCCGCGACCACTGTGAAGAAGACTTATGACCTGACCAACTGAGCTGGAAATATATTGTTTACATCATCATATATCTTTTTAATTATATTTGTAATTAAATTAACCCAAACCGTGTTCCCGCCAATTTTTTGTTTTTGTCCCGCATATTTTTTTTTCCTGACACTAGCTATACCCACGGTTTTTCAAAACCGTGGGTATAGGTCTTCAAAAAAATACCCTAATACCCATGGTTTTTCAAAACTGTTGGTATATATATTTTGAAAATACTATATACCCATGGTTTTTCCAAAACCGTGGGTATACGTCTTTAAAAATAATCTATGCCCACGGTTCTTGGAAAACCGTGGGTATAGGTCCCCATATTATCCCTATACACACAGTTTTCGAAAACCGTGGGTATAGACCCATTTTCAAGTAGTGGAAGTAGGTGAAAGGAAGTTGATGGGACCAGAATTGGTAGAAGAGTTGGTAGAAAAAGTTCAACTGATATAGATGCACATGGGAACAGCTTAGAGAATGCATAAATGTTATATAGATAACTGGTTGAAGGATCATTCTTTTGAGGTAGGTGAGCATTTTTTTCTCAAAGTTTCTCCAAGGAAATGTGTGATGCATTTTGGTAAGAAGGGAAAGTTTATTCCTAGATTCATTGGACCATATGAAATCCTAGATAAAGTTGGATCAGTTTTGTACATAGTGGCTTTACCTCCATGTTTTTCCTACGTACACAATGTTTTTCATATTTCTATGTTGAGAGAGTATATTCCAGATCCATCCCATGTTTTGAGCCTAGAGGTAGTTCAGTTGGAAGAGAATCTCTCTTATGAGGAACAACTAGTCCCGATTCTTGACTGAAGAGAGAAATTGTTGTGGAATAAGGTAATTCACCAGGTAAAGGTTCTGTGGAAAACCATATGGTTGAAGAGGAAACGTGGAAATCTGAAAATGCTATGAGGGATAAATACCCACACTTATTTGATAAGTGAATAAATTTCAGAGGACGCAATTCCCAAATGGGAAGAAGGATGTAACATTACAGGTAAATAAAGAATAAGACATATTCTTATTTATTAATATTTTTTAATTATATATTAATTTTAATTAAACGGGTTTCTATGTTCGATGGTGTACCCGATATGCAACAATGGGTTTCTTTGAAATCTTATATTGCACACTAATAATATAATATTATTATTTTAAATAGTTGTTAACGACTAGCCATTTTATTGGAGGGAATGAATAGAAATAACTAAAATATGATTATATATGATTGTTACATGTATTTACATTTATCCAAAAAAAGATAAAGGCTTAAAATAACAAATGAATTCCATTTTATGCATAAATACTCTAATATTCACTAAGAGGTTGATTTATCACATTTTAATGGAGAACCCTTTTTAAATATAGTTTTGGCCACTCATATATATTTTATTTGACCAAATAAAATCCTTCTTTAGAATCAGGACATATAAATATTCTATGTGTAAATTTTTGTTATTTTGCCGATAAAGTACATTTTTAATGAATAGTGAGTGATGTTGTATTTTAATTCAAAACCTCATTTTAATCTAATTTATTTGTATCATTAAATTATCTTTTTAATTGGTTTTAAAGTGTAATAAGAATATATTTTTACCATTTAATCCAACTTTGGTCATTGGAATTATTTTCAATTTTAAATTGGACATAAACAAGTGTAAATCTTTTGATAGATATAGTTTCTTAAAAACACGCTATACATTTTGAAAAACCAGAATTATTTTTAAATTAATTACTGAAATTTCTGTGTTTGGAAATTTTTAAAATGGATTCCATATTTGGAATCATAAGGTACAAATTATTTAATTAAGACACTTGTTTTTGGACATTATGAATAGTAACGATGACAATTATCATTAATTATCGTGAATAATTAGTAATCGGGTAGTTAAGGGTAATAAAATAATATTATAATAATATAAAATGACCCCAAATTGTCTCCAAATCCTTTTGTTGAGTCATGGACTATTGTGGTATGCCTTGTTCAATCTTTGGGACCCCATGGAATCACTTTACTTTGATAGTGACCTTTTATTATATTAATTTTAAAGAAAGGAAAATATAACCAAGTATGTATCACCTATGTAAAACAATTTTATATTTGTTTATATAAATTATCTCTTAGTCTATAAATAGTAATTGGAAATCTAAAAATATTACCTATATCATGGAATTCGTTTTTTAATTTTTTGATATTAAAAAATAATTTTATTTATGACACCATGATGATGTAGTGATTACCTCTTTAATGAACGATTTAAGTAAAATGAAAAGATAAGGTAAAATATAAGAATTAAACTTTTATAAAACCTATTAGATGGTTGGATTTAGAACCCTTATCAACTTATCCTCAAAATATATCATTTTTGGACCTTTCAAATTCCTAAAATCATTTTATAATAAAGTAACATTTCAAGACTTTCCAAAAGTAACCATCCTCCCTCTTATAAAAGGACCCCACCTCTACCCCCTTACCCACACATCTCAAGACATTGGATCGTCCAAACCCTACTCATATTATCTCTCCATATCCCACTCTTCATCTTAGAAGCCCAACCTTAGTAGAAAGATCTTCAAGAAACCCTATTGGATCAAACCAAGGGGAGTTACCCGATTAAAAGGTAATGTCTTCTCTTGTGTCCTTTGGGTTTATTTTATTTCTAAAACCCACTAAACTCTTTTTATTCCATTATTTTGTAACTAAAACAGTATCTTCAATATACTAGGATGTTTTTATGAGAATAATTCTAGCTAAACTTACACACACCACCATCTAATTGGTGAAGAACATTCTATTTCTATGGACGACAAACTATTGCCTCACGAAACGATGATTGTTCAATTATCTTATGCTGCCTCTCATGGTGGCCATTAAGATGTCACTTTATTTATATATGATTTATATTATGTTTTTGTTTATTTATTCTTATATATTTTTCATTTAGGGAATACCTTTATGGTTTCCATAATGGATTAATGCCATAATTTCATTTTACGAAGTGCGGGCTACCGCCAACACAAAGTGATTTGAATCGTTAATGCCATATGTGGGACATATAAAGGATGGAGTTAATGATATTATATATGATATTATATAGGAATTATAATAAAACTTTATATCATTGTGATTTCAATACATTAAATATGAAATTGCAATGAAAGTAGCGTTCAGGCGCACGTACAGCTTACCGACTCCATGAACGGTGCATTTATTTTCGTACCTCTAAGTGTTATGTAATATTATAAATGCATTTATATACTGGATATATATGATATATATGATCTCTTAATCATTAATATAATTTTGGAGATAATGGAAATTTTACCACATGAACAACGTGTAATTATAAGATGATTTTTCTTTACTCAAGTACCAAATATCTACAAAACGACCGTTATTAACTTAAATGATTACATAATGTTCATAACATGGTAATAAGTGAAATAAAATGAATAATGAACTTGAAAGAGGTTATTAAGAAAGTAGAAATTAACTCTGTTTTATTTTTCGTGAGATTATATAATAATCGAGACATGTCAGACACGAGATAAGGGACTTCGTCTCAATCTCCTTTCATTGAGGCATATTCTGTTTTATACACAACTTTATTTTATACGGTGCATACACCCCTTTTAATTTTACATTTATTAAAAAAGAATATTTTCTCTATGAAGTGTTTAACTAAAAGACAAAAAGTATATTTTTTTTAACATACGCTGTGAAAACGATCTTTCCGCTGCGGTGAGTATTATTTGATAATTGGCTTCCATAACAAGACGTAATGTTTTTAAATGAAAAATAAATACCATATAATCTTTTATGTATTTTGGTAATGAAAATGGTTTTTATAATTTATTTTATATGTCAATATACTGTGATTTAAATTTGTAAATTTTTTCTTTCCGTTATATTTTTGTATTTGTTATGATTTTATAATGGTACTGGGACATTTGACGAGTGGTGCCTTGAAAACTAGGATGGGTGGTTACATTATATCCTCCAATGCATTGGGTATGGATGTCAGTTGTATGGCTATTTAATTTAGTGATAGGTTTGGAAGTAAACTGTATGGTTATTCCATTTAATTATGTTAATGTCCCATGTTACCTTTATATGTTATGTGTTCTTTATATGGGTTTTATGGTAATCATTTGGTTACAAAAGGGTAAAAATTATCTTTTATTCATTGAAGAGTATAACTACGTCATAATGGTGATAAGTATATCTTATGATAAATTATTCATGGTTTACTTTTTTTTTGAAAAACTAACCATTTTCTTTATTTTTGAATTCATTACTGAGCTTTTTATGCTCCTCCTATTTTTTTGAAATCTTTTTCATGGGACATAAAGTGGAATAGGGTCAATGATGGGATCAATGAAAAGTCTTCTTGTCTAAAACATGGAACCAGACAAGACTCATTCAAATAGTTTTTTTTAAAAAAAAATAGAAACTAATTAGATGTGTCTATATGTAATATTAACGTTGTTGTGTATATGTTATGAACACATTCTCTAAAGCACTAAACCTGATAATATCCTTAATGTGGATTATTCATTTAATTCAAGATTATGTAGTGTTTTAAGGCCGAGTATTTATAAAAATATTCAAATTTATATTTTTATGCTTCATATCCTTTGGAATATACTTTGGTGATTTTTAAATATTATTTGAGCGAATTTTGATTTTATATAAAGTGTTTGAATATGTCTTCAGTTGAATTGATGATTTATGCATTGATGCTAGGAAAAATGGATAGGGCTCAGAGTTTTTGAAAGACATGTGATAATTTCATAAGTCTTATGAATTTTTATAAGACATATATATGTTCCATAATACATATATGAGTACATACTAGAAAATTAATAAATGAAAAGTTAATAATACTTATTGAATTTAATATGAGTTGTTCCTATTTGGTAACACTTCTTGGTGTTTTTGTAATACTTCACAATAAAAGAAAAGAATTATGTTGTGATTCATGATACTTATTCAAATTCATGTAAGACAATTTAGATATCTAAAAATTAACCAATGGATGATTTCATAAGACATTTCAATTTTCATAAGACTCTGG
Source organism: Viscum album (assembly GCA_963277665.1). NCBI lineage: Eukaryota > Viridiplantae > Streptophyta > Magnoliopsida > Santalales > Viscaceae > Viscum > Viscum album. Next base: position 173,358,378 of record OY728143.1, on the reverse strand, counting down.
AAATTTTTATTAGAGTCTTAATTTATATAAATTCATCAATGGAACTCTTTGCAATACATTCATTACAAATCATAAGAATTTAATTTATAGTCAAAATTTAGGCAAAATATATTTTGTTGGGTTTTGGAAGTTATGATTCTAGAAGATTAATTTACATTATTTAGTGTTTATCCTAAATGATCTAAATATCATGATAACTCTTATAATGAAAACATATATTTGGTAATTATTGGTAAATAAGAATTAATTCATTCCCATTTTAGGATGATTATTTCACTATTACGCTATTTAAGAATAAAGATTGAATAGAGGGAAAAAATATTATGTGATAAAGCCTTTACACCATTAATGATAGAATCACATCATGATTCTGTGATGAATAGAAAATTTGTTAAATACATTTTGTTTTGACATGTGATTCCATGAAAATGAAATTAAATTTTCATTTTTTCTCATGTAGATGTGGATTAAAATGAAAGTAATTTTATAGAAAAATAAAATAGAAGGAAATATGATGAGACAATTAAGATATATTAGATGGAAAATATTGTCGATACTTTTAGAATATATACATTAAATATTTGACGAGGATTAAAATTAGAATTATAAAGAAGATACGCCACCAGAAATCAAGGATGATTTCAATATTTGAATATGGAAATATTATCACAAAACACATTATATAAAAATGTAAAATATGAGTAATAATTAAATATATCTCAACACTGCTATAATTAGAAGATATATTAGAGTTAAATATAAATATCGATAATAGAGACGATATTGTATCCAATTTCTAACCATGAATGTTAATGAGACAGTGTGTCCACCCTATAATCATGTTGTACATTTTTTATATAATAAAATTCAAGATAGAAAATGATGTTGTGAATGATTAAACCTATTCATCTAAGAAATATAATAATTATAAGAAGACAGATAATCATTGTATATTTTAATCGTTACTCAAGGAAAAGGACTCTAGGGTTACAAGCCTATGATACACTTATAGTGTAAGGTTTGAAATAATTCTAAGAATAACTTATTATTTTTTTCTTTTTCAGGAAGAAGATTAGATCCCGATTGACTAGGATGTATATGATCCTTCACTAGTGATATTCATTATAGTTGAATAATATAAATCATGAATTTTTAGATCATTTGGTTAGAAATTTCATTTTACATATTTTGTGTCAGGATTATCGTTTGAGGGATATTACCTTTCCTGATATTTTTCATGATAATATAATAATATATTTTTGTATTTGGTATAACAAATTAAATGACACCGGGGATGTGGTCATCCACATTTTAAGAGAATCTAGTTAATAAATTAAAGTATTCCTTATTGATTAGTTACTACTTATACATAATTTTAGATTACTTAAAGGTGTGGTAATAGTGATAGATACATTCACTAAATAAGTAAAGAAGTAAAGTAAGGTATAATGTTTTAATTTACCAAATATTAACACACACTAAATGAACCCTCCATCGATTTTGGTTCTATCCTAAATGATCATATCAACTCCTATCATGGATTAGGATACACATCTGATTGGATATTCTAGAGTCTCAATATTTTATGTTTTCATGTTTTCATTTTCAATATCAACTGGATTTATGAAGTTCATATTTTATGAAGACTATGAGTTCCCTATCAGAGAATCAATGGAAGATGTGTCTTCTAAGACATCGAATAATGGGAATAAAATAAAGGAAAACAAAATTATGAATTCCTTTTCAAAGAAAAAATGGGACATTGACACTCTATTAATTTTATGTAATCTAATTATAATTCATTATGTTATTTATGTTGATTATTTATCACGTGAAGAAAATTTAAATGATAAAGAATCCCACTTATAAAAAGAGGATGAGGAATTGGGTCCCCATAGCAATAATTCTGTTGAAGACAGATCTAGCATTGAAGAAGAATATTTTTTTTTCTGAATCCAATAATAAAAAAATAAAATACATTTATACCTTAGTATATTTAAAAAAATTCATTTAGGTGATGTAATATAAATATCTTTTAAAAACAATTCTATAAAATAATCAAGCACAAATTGTGAATATAAAAATTCCTAGGATACACAAAAATAAAAAAAATTATATAATAGAAATACTACATAATTATCCCAAAGAAAGTATCACTTTTTATGGAACATTTAGAATAATATAAGAAAATATAAGCCAATATAAAGATGAGTGTAAAGTGATGGAGAAGGATTTGAAGAAAAATTGGTAAAATGTAAAGAGTTATCCAAAAAAGTATGATCCACTGGTAAAATTTATGTGGGTCTTAAAGAAAGATTCTCCAGATTTTAGGATGAATAGGTCGATAAAATAAAATATATGTAAGGGGAAATAAATTTGATTGATGAGAAGATACATGAATTATAAGAAAAACAAAAGTCATACATTGAAATCAATAATACAAAAGTTAAGGTCAAATCAACGAAGATTGAGGAGGTTGATTAGGTAATACCTCATTATTTTGATAAGTGATTTCCTTTAAATAAAAATAATGTTGAATAAATTATATAACACACCGAACCGAACTAAAATAAAGCATGATATATTTTATAATTCAAGATAAAAATTAATATATATTAGAAATAAAATTTGAAATATCATTTTAAAAACTACAATAAAAGTTAAACATCATGTAAATAAAATAATAATCAAAATAAATTATTTGAAATGATATTATTATTATTTAAAATAAAAATATTAATTTTTATAATAACAATGAATTAAAAAATGTGATGGTAAAAAATAAATATTTATTGGGATTTCATAAAAATCATTTTGTGTAAAGAAACATATTTTTCAAAAAATATAATTTTTTTTATATTATGTATATTATTATTAGTAAATTAAATAGAAAATTTTAAAATGATTATTATAATAATAAATTTCAATATAAATTAAAATATATTAACAATAATTTTATTAGTAATTTATATGAAATAACATTAAGAACACTTAAGGTTTAAAAATCAATTTTCCAATTAAAACGGTGTTCGATTATATTTTATATTTCAATTTAAAAGATAAATTCATGAAAATTGGAATTTTAATTTGACAAAATGATTTTTAATTTTTATATTCATAGTCTCAAAAATGTCTTAGGGTGTCTTTTTGGGGTTTTTATAATTTTTTTATTTAATAGTGTAAATTGTTTTTATTATTTAAATTAAATGGTATTTTTATCACATTAAGTAATTTATTTTAATAAAAAATTATATTTAGACCTAGAATGTATAAATTAGGTAATAAGTTTTATTTCATTTTTTTATAAAATATTATGTTACGATGTTAAAAAATAATCACCCATGAAAAGTTTAAAATGAGGTAAAAATTTTAAACCAAAAGAGAAAGTCGCAAAATATCACAAGATCATATCTGTAAATGATTTTACGAGGGATATATTAAACAAATATTATATTTTATCCTCTAATTATAAATTTTTCATCTAATTTACTTGAATAATTCAACTCTTTTTTAATTATAATGTTAATATTTACCATACTGTTACCCCTCTCACCTATAAAAGGACCCCTTCACCACCCCCCACAACTCCTCACAATTAAGGATTCCTATTTCAAAACAATATTCCAAAAAACCTCTACATCACTTGTTCCCACATATTATTGGTTATGTTCTCTGCACAATAATAATCTAATAAATCGTAATGAGTTGTCCAAAAAAGGATATCAAAGGAATCCTCAATTATTCTAACTGAGTACTTTTAATATTTTTTCTTCTTACACCTCTAAAAAATATATTTTTCTCATCCTAATATAGTTACATTGGTGTCAATGTTATAATAGAATTTTACTATATTGTTGGTATTACCTTTATCTAAGTTTATGTATTCCATTAAAAAAAAATGTTTCCCGTGTTGTGGTTATATTACAGTCTTCACAAATGGAATATTTTATTTTTCATCACCAACTTACATCGTAGGCTGTAAAAGTGTATTTAATGAATATAAATCATATATATAGAATTATTTAGAAAATGTAAACACAAATTTTGCATTATATTTATAACATTTACAATAAATGGATATTTTTAATTTAATGGCCTAAAATGAGCATATTGAGACACTTTTCTTAATTTGAATCTATTTTTCACGACCTATTAAATTGTAAAAAAAAATCCTAAAAGAAAGATAAATTATATATATATAATTAGGTCAATTAAGAAAGAATTTTATATCTCCTCTAACAACTGTCTTCATACTAAATCAGTTTTGGATAAATTAAACGAACAACCCCAGCTAGGTGATGAGAAAAAAAATATTAAATGAATGAATGAAATATGATATTAAATGAACATTGAAAAATGATATATATATATATATATATGAATAATGTTATTAATAAATTGTTTAATAATCTTAATTATGTTTATTCATGAGGTTAGGATCATGCACCAAGTGAGTTGGCACATGAGGTAAGGATCCTTTGTCTCAATTTCAATTCCTATGATATGTTTCATAATATTCGGCAATTTACTTTTATATAGTGTTAATATTGACTTGTTTACATATTTTATCATATATCACTAATATTATTGGGATTTTAAATTCCATTTAAGATCTCATTTTCTCTTTCAATTCAATTCATACATTACCTGTGTTGTAAGTTTTGATGTTATTAACATAATTTTCTTTCATTAAATTATAAACATTATTCTTTAACTTTATAAATCTATGTTTCGTTTACACCACCCTATGATTGAATTATATTTTACAACATATTTATTTTTTAGGGTTTAAAAATTTTCTTAACATTTAACCACCATTTAGCTCACAATTAAATGAAATGGTTGCTGGTATTTAGACATTCCCTTATATCCTTTTTTTGTTTAGTATACATATTCCTCTATGTTTATGTTATTTATTTTTTTATAATAATGTTCTTATATCTAATAAAAATATTTATTCTGGCCATTTTTTGTATCATTTTACATTCTTTACCAAGGATTGATGAGAATGTTTTTAATGATTTCCACACGGGGCATTTTTTATATTCTTTAGAAAATAATGGAAAGAATCTAATTTTTTATTTTTACCGTATGAGCATCCTTTCCAAGTTTTATAACAATTTTTCATAATAAATATATCTATTCATGCTTCCAGAGTTTTTAATATAAAATAACATTCCCATTGTTCTGTGAATTGTTTATTTAAAAATAAATTCTAGTGTTTTATAAGAATAGGTAAATTGATTTCATTAAACTTGTTTATAGTTTAATATTTTACTGTAAATTTCCTAATTTTATATTCATTGCTTTTCAATTTTTAAATATTTATAATTAATATTAAATAAAAATTTCCAATTTCATTACTTTATTCTTTAAAATGAATTTTAAAAGTGTCTTAGGTGTTTTTTTAAACTATATAACAAAATCATTATGAAAATTATTTTAATAATTTCACTTCTATTTTCTTCTTAATACGTTGGGTTCTATATATTTTCGAGTTATATTTCATGTATATCCTTCAAAATAATTTTTTGAATTTAAAGATTATACACCACCTTGTTTATAAATGTTATGTTCTCCTTTCCTCTTTATCTCTATCATGCTTATATTTTCCACCATCATTTTTTATATTATTTCATTTCTTGGATATATTATATATAATTAAACTATTCATTTATATTTTTCACTACTACTGACTTACCCATATACTGAATACTGTATATGAAATAAATTTTAGGGGTGATTACCAAGAAAGTTATTCCATGAATTTATGGAGGATATCTCCAAATTATGTATACTTTTTATTCCAATCACTACCACAGATCCGGGAAAGGGATGCATTAGGTTTTATCGATGCTAAACATAAAGTAATGATAAAAGGGAAGACTTTATCATCACTGGCTAATTGTGCTGATAAATATTACATTTATCAGCCTCAAAAGAGTTATGATAAATGATAGATTTATTAGCGCTATTTGTTCTAATGATAAAACTTTTTATTAAAAATATTATAAAATATTATAAAATATTATAAAATTTTAATATTTATAATAAAAAATAATGCTTATTAGTATACATTAAAAAAATACGGATATTTATAATTAATATAAACATTTTTTAAAAATTCAAATATATCTAATATAAATAATATTTTAAAAATAGGTATTTAGAAGATTATAATTAAATAAATACATATCTGAATAATTATTATATTTTAATACATTTAATTAAATAATAAATATTTTTATTAGATTCATTAGATTCATCTTTTTTATTAGATAAATTATATTTATTATATTTATTATAATTATTATAATTATTTTTATATATAAATAAATTTTTAATATATATATTTATAATTACAATTATAATGAAATAAATATATGTTTTCAATGAATGTCGTCAATAAAAATATTAATGCGTCAATATAATTGATGTTCATATATATTATGTATTCATCATTAATGTTCATTTATACATTACACCCTTCTTATTATTTAGGTTTTCCATATGTGATGACTCGTTTTTTATTATCTCTACTTTACTAGGCATACGATTCATTCATGTTATACTCATGAATCTATTACGTTCTCAAAAATACTTATAAAATTACAATAAACATATATAGATAATAAATATCCTTAATATATTTTTTAATTAAATTTTTTTAAATATATATAATTAAGTTTTAAATTTATTTATTTGTAATTATATTTATAACTATATATATATTTAAATAATTATGAAATTATAATAAATACATCTATTGTAGTTATATATATATATAATTATATTAAAATATTTAAAAATATATTTATTTATTGTTAAAATTACAACTTTATATATATATATATATGTGTGTGTGTGTGTGTATGAATAATTATAAAATTATAATAAAGTAATTTATTATACTTATAAAGTTTATATATATATATAATAAAATTAATAAATATATAAATATATAAAGATATTTATTGATAAATACATATAGTTATAATTATAATTAAAATTAAATAGTGATATTTTTAAATATATATAAAATTATAATTTATATATTAATTATATATATTTATATTCAAATATTTATAAATAAATACAAATAGATATAATTATAATTTTAAATAAATATAGATATATTTAAATAATAATGAAATTATAATAAATATATTAATTATATATATTAATAAAATTATAAAAATATCTATTATAATTTTATAAATATTTTAATATATATATATATAAATATATATTAATAATTACAAATATAAAAATTATATATTTATTTTAATTTTTAATTACAAATAAATATATATTTATTTATATTAATACATATAAATAAATAGTTATTTATTTAAAAATTTATAATTTATAAAAAATATATTTATAATATATAAAAATAATTATAAATAAATACAAATATTACTAATTATAATTCTAAATAAATATAGATATATTTAATAAATTATAAAATTAAAATAAATATATCAACTATATATATTTATAAAATTATAAGAATGATAAATATAATTATTTTAATTTTACAATTCTTAATATATATATATATATATTATTATAAATAATTATATATTTTTTAAATATTTATGATATTTACGAGATTATAAATATATATGATTAATATATTAATTATATATAAAATCATAAATATAAAAAAACTTGTTATTATAATTTTATAATTATATAAATAAATATATACAAATATATTTTTATTAAATAATTATAAAATTATAATAAATATTTAAAAATATTTCTTCTTATAATTCTAAAAAAATCGATGTATTTAAAAAATTATAAAAATATAATAAATATATTAATCACGAAATGGGTCAATAAGCGAGGAGAACATGTTTCTACCAAAGTTTATTGAAAAATAAAGACAAAACATGAGAAAGAGAGAGGACATGGTCAAACAAAAGAATACCCTCATCTAAAATAGAGAACTATAATTGAAGAGACTAGGGACCATCCCCAAAATCATGTTATAAGAAATCGTCAGCAGACTCCCATTCTGATTGTGAATTCTTTTGATTGGTGATTGTGAAGTATTTTTCCCTAAGATTAACCAAATCTAGAGGGATCTTAGCTCTGCCACACCCATCCCATTCATGTCTACCATATCCTTAGCCATGGTTTTTGGTGAAAAACTCGTTTCTATGTCTTAGTTTGAATCCAAGCCCCTTCCAGCTCATCCCTCTCTGAATTAGAGCTCTACATAAGAGGCATCCACTTAGAATCTAAAAGAGGAGATGTCTTCAAAGCTAGGGTGACATCACTCTCAATTTTGATCTTTCACTTTCTAGATGAGGAGTGATCTGTCACTGCCTTATTCAGCACGACAATGTCAGGAACTTTATCTCCAATCTCTACCCATGATTTTTTTACATACAACTTGTCATTCCTTATTATCCCTAACCTGCTCACGATATTGTGATTTATTATCATCTTGAGAAGTATTAATGGAAGATCCCACCACCAAATGTCCAACAGTGCTAGGATCCTTGAAAACATCATAGGATTATATTGGATCTCTATCATATATACCATCGGGAACCTTCTACTGATCAAGCTGCTCAACAACAGCCTTAGATGATAAAGGCTTCCTTTCCCCAACATTTTGAAGTCTTGTAGTAGAGGAATCATTAGGACCATTATTATACTTAACCATTTCAGATCCAGGTAATACTTTTAAGGTAGCAGGATGTTGCATATCCTTCGATACCACAATCTCATTGTGCTTCTTCCTACATTTATCATTAGTGTGGCCAACAAAACATCATATATTGAAAAACAATGGAAATTTCTCATACTTCATAGATGAAATGATATCATAATAAGGGGGTGAAAGGTTGACGTTCTCAATGAGAATAGAGAAAAGGTCAATCTCCAACAATCGTCTTGAAAAATACCCATACCAGACATCTTCGTTTGTTTTATCCAGCTGAATGGGCACACCAATTTCCATGACAATTTCATGAAAAATTTTAGGATGACAAATGATCCAATTCAGGTCATATAATATCACCCATACCTCTATAAATGATTTTTAACATTTGATGGATCAAAATCCAGTGTCTATTCGTGGAGATGCAATGTCTCGGGCTTTAAGGATAGATAACCCACGAACCATGTGAAAGAATTCAGGTCATCTGAATGAAAACATATAGGGAATGAATCCTCAACTAAGAGAAGCTCACATCTTGTTTGAGAACCTCTAATGATAAGAGATGAGCCAAACAAGATCCTCAAGGTGAAATGGCTTAACACCCTTGGTAAGAACTAGACACATGATTAGGGAGTTCATACCCAACTATAATCATAGCTAATGAAATTAATATTTTTATCAACATGAGCTAAGGGTCCATTTACCAAAACCCTACTGGAGGAGGAACCCTTGAAAAAGGATAAATGAGTCCATCCATCGCCACGATTCAGATCTAGGATCAATGGCTCAATATCATGAGGCAGACCACTACGGGTTATCGAATTACCAACATCATGAGGTAGACAACCAATGTTCATCATCGAAGCAACATCAAAACCACCGCAGTTCATCGGCAGACCAACATCATGAGGCAAAACCCCACAGTTCATCTACATACCAACAACATGATGAAGAACACCATAATTCAAATCTGAAAAATATGGACCAATATCCTGGGAAAACAAGTCCACATAACCACTGCAAAAGAGATTTGGAATCGGCAGGACATCATCGCTTAGACGACCACTGCGATTCAGATCTGGCGGCAGACCAACATCACTAGTTGAAACACAATTACCCCTAGATGAACCAAGATCTGATGGTCCAATATTAAAAATTGATGTAACACTGGTACCCCAAGGAACAACAACCTAAGATGGCCCTCCTACAACAAACCTCAATCCCTGAAAGTGAGGAATCAACATTGAAGGAAAAACCCAGAATCCATCACTCCCTTTCTCTACTTCACAAACCCTCATCTTCGATCATATATTTAAAATAATTCAATTATATACAATTATTAATATTATAAACATATTTATTACATATATTAATATATATAATATATATATAAATAAAAATAACTAAATATTCATTACACACACATATATTTACTTATTTATAGTTATTATTATAAATAATTAAATATATATTCATTATAGATATAATTTCTTAAAGTTATAAAAAAATATAAATAATTTATTATCATAATAGTTTTATCAGTTCTCTTTTATATCTGATAAAGGAATTATTTTATTAGCACATTCAATTTTTGCAGTGATAAAACATATGTTTATCAGCTCTTTTTAGCTAGCACGAGACTTTTATAAATAAACCCAAATTGCCTCCTCCTCTCACACGCCTCAACCTCTTGTGGAATCTGAACCCTACCACCGAGACCTTCTCCCCCTCCTCCACTACTTCTTTGTCCTCCTCCTCCTCATTATCCACCATGAATCCATAATCCACCACCACAAATCCCTCCTCTACCACCATGACGCCCTTATCCAATGTGAAGATCACCTCCATCATTGAATCCCATCTTCTATGAACCTCACCTCTACTATGCTCCAAACCCCACCACCTTTGTAAACCCTTTCTTTTCTACAAACACACCTCCTCAAAATACCAATATCTACTGTCGAACCCCATATCTTCTATGAAGCCCATCTCCTCTTTGAACCCACCACCACCACGAACCCATCTCCTCAGGTTCTACAAATATGAGTATTCCTGATATTCTCTCAGTATTTCATGTTTATTTTCTCATTGTACAGTTTTTCATTATAAATTAAATGTCTGTAACATTTCTATTTCCAATCAAGTATATTGATGAGCTTCTAGTGATATAATATTTATTTTTCAGATCATTATGTTTGTATAATTTCTATTGTATAGTTAACACAGATCAACATATTGAAGTGGATCTTGGTGCATTAGATGCCTATTTCCACCAATGATAATATAATCAATGATTATTCAAGATTAGAACATGGTACCTTGAAAAAGGTATATGATCAAGGATGTTTTGGGTGTGTATCAAGTATACCTAGGATCAACTATATATATATATATCCCCAAAATAAATTGGGTAAAAGTAACATGTTAATTTTATTCAAATTTGATTTATAATAAATATATTTTCATAATCACGAGGATTCTCATTGTTGACTTATTAAATTAGTATTACATTGCATCTTTATTACTACTATGTTATTATTTTTGTATGATAGTGTGTCTCATTTGATTTATTTTTCTTTCCATTGATAATGAACTGTATAAGTAAATTTTATTTTAATATACATTTATTAATCGAATATTATAATAACTAATAAATAATAAATCCGAGTGACATGATAATTGTGGGTCTATATTGTGACTAAAATTAAAATCTTTCATGTAGATTGTATCTACTCTATCAAATGCTTTCATCAATGGGTGGAACTATATTTTTTGAAGGTGATGATTATATCTATATTGGATAGTTGGATATGAAAACAATTAATGTTAGACCAATATATCTATATCTGGGTAGAATCATAGCCCATTGTTATGGGGAAATTTTTGATGATTGACAAAAACATCTCTTAGTATATCCTAATATCATTTACAAGTTCCAAGATTTATTTCCCAAGGAATTCTATCGGTTACCACCCAAGGGATAGGTTGATTTTATGATTGTTTTATTAACTGGTGTTGAGCATATATCCATTCCACCATATAATATGGATCATATGGAGTTATGATAGAAGAAGTCTCAATTGAACGAATTCAAGGTGAATAGGTTCATGTGAATGATTATCACCCCTTGGAGTGCCTTATTTTTTCCATAAAAAGTCATATGGATCATTGAGAATATATGATGACTAGTAGAGGTTGTTAAGAATTATAAATGAACTTATATACAGTTATATGTATTGATGGAATATTTGATAAAATTAGAGGTTCTAAAGTGTTCTCTAATAATGATTTCATATCAAATTATCATGAGTTTATGGTGAGGTATTTTTATATACCACATACACTATTTAAGAGTACATATGTATTTTATGATGATCTAGTGATGTCATTCAGTTTGAAAAATAAAATTCTAGTTTTCATGGATAAGTTGAATTGTGTATTCTATCCTTATTTAGATAATTTTTGTAGCCATATTTTTCAATCATGTCATCATGTATTCCCAGTTGATGGAGAAATATGCTTGATATTTGGAGATTATTTTATCAAAATGTAGGGAGCAACAAATATATGCCATGATCTTATTGTGTGTGTTTTGTATTTATAATGTACAATTAGTGGGGGAAATGATATTAGTGTATAGAATATTTTTAAAACATGAGAAGTTTGTTGTTATAGTTTATTTAGAGAGGAAAAATAATGTTTCTTAGATCCATATATTTTTTGGGAATTTTTACTTGTTGCTATAGGGTCAACCAGGATTCTTCTTTTTTAGAAGCGCTGGAAGGCCTTAACCAATAATGTTGTATGGTTCCATTCCTGAGATGTTCATGAGAGATCATTCTAATGTCTTAATAAGAGATTGATGAAAACACCAATCAAAACTATAAATGACCTATTTAATGAGTATAACTTATATTGTGATGTATCATGAGTTAGGATTTGAATAGTTCCAGTCCATAATTGTCATGTGGTTTCTTATGGGTCTAAACATTTAAGGACACATAATATAATCTTTTAAAATCCATACGTAGATTTGGAAATGGGGGTGCTTTCCATGATTTTTTATTGGTATTATCTTTAGGGTGAGATAAATTTGGAATACAATAATTTTTTTTGATGTATATTTAATCACATATTGAAATGAACCATTGATAGCGGAGAAGGTTTGTGTACTTATAGTCCTTTAACTTTTACCTAATGTATACCCTCAAGAAGGGGAATGTTTTTTCAATTGTACCATATTGGGAGGATCAATCATAGGTGGTACATGATTCATGTATCAAGTTGAAGATGGTTTCCCACTTTAAAGAGATGTAACTTTATGTTCAAATGTATCATGTCCAAGTGACACTTATGTCTTTATCTATCAATTATTCACTTCTCAATAGTATTATAGGGGTAAAATATTGTTTTTTACAATATATTTATTAGAGACATGGTAAAACTATTATATATTTATATTTAATGAAATGTTGCAGAGTTTTTATTCATGTATCCTTTATAAAGTGTGTATCTTGGGATTTATGTCTTTGTGAAAATTCCTAACTGAATATTTTAAAATTATTCAAGTGTTTTTTAATGATTCTTAAAAAATTATATGTGTTAAACACACACTTTTTGGTTATAAATAGCTTTAAAATGTTTTAAACACTTGGCATGGACTTAGTTTTTATGCTAAGTGTTTTTCAACACCCTCATTTAACTTTCATAAAGGGTTGTGAATTTTATGAAAGAGTATTTATGCTAGTTTCCTTTTAAAATAGGTGTGTTATATTATTGATAAATATGTGTAAATTGGTGATTTTTAATGGGTTTATAATTGTTATTTTATAAGTAGTTTTCAAAGGAATGATTATTGAGATTCTAACGGGATGAGTCCTTGGAAACAAAATGAAAAAATAACTATAATTCAATTATTGAGTTCACAGAATTTGAAAGAAAAATTTTGTTTATTATTTTGTTAAATATTAATATTACTATTAATAATAGGGTGGATATGAATAAATAATCGATGGATGGCAATCGACGAAAAAAATTGTATTAAGATAGAGTGAAAGAGTTCATCATATTTCGAAATGATCATGTATATGGACCTTATCAAATCCTTTTTCTATGTTTATGTTGTTGTTATTGAAGACAAATTAGTCTAGAGGAGTTGGAATAACACTTGATCTATCACAAAATATTTTAAAGCCATGCATGTTGGAAGAAACACATGGAAAATGTGAATATAGCTAGTGGATAGGATAACACTATGTTTTATGGATCATATGATATGATTACAAGTTTGAAAAATAAAGAAGTCCATATCAAGGATGTGAATAATGATCAAGATAATATTTAGGAAATAACAAGGACAGTTGAAGATGTACTTTTTAGTTGCCCAAAACTGTTTGAGAAGATAAAGAATTGTGAAAAGACACTATTGTATGCTGGTTGCACTAAATATATAACATTGGGTGATGTACTGAAGCTGTGAAATTTTAAACATGCAATAGATGGAGTGAAGCTAGTTTTACGTAACTACTTCCTCTCTTGAATGGTATTCTCACAAAACATTATGAGCTTCTAATCCAATCATACAACTCTAAATTAATGGTACACTCGATGGGTATGATCTTTGAAAGATTACACTCCTTCTTGAATAGTTGCATACTATTTTTGAAGGACCACAAAATCACATACATAATTACCAAAGTGTATAGCATTATGATAGAGGAAATATGAATCTAGTACTATCGATTTTTTTGCTACTTTTTAATCATTCTATGGTCTAGCCGCATATATGGAAGTTAAGATACAGTTGGGAAACTAAAGTGGAACATAGATAAAATAAACAAAGATGGAAAACTATATCACCCATTAGACTCTCCTCAGTGGGAGAGAATTGATCATGATTATCCAGAATTTGGAAATGAGTATAGAAACCCTCGTCTTGTGTTATCTATAAATAGAGTGAATCCTTTCGGTTTTCAAAGCAGCACTCAGAGTACATGGCTAGTAGTGTTAGTAAATTATAAATTTCTATCATGGTTATTAATAAAACTAAAATTCATCATGTTTTATATGATTATATCAGGATCAAAAAAACTAATTAATGATTTGAATGATTATATGCATCCATTGATCGAGGATTTGAAATTATTCTAGGATTTTGGAGGTACGTTGTATGATTCTTACAAAAAATAAAGATTTCACATCGAGATACATGTTTTATGAGATGATAAATGACATTGCTTCTTATTGAAAATTTTCAGTATATTTTATTAAATAAAATCAACTCTATCTCATATGTAAACAAGGTACAAATTACAATTAGGTAGAAAATTTCATTGAAAACTGTGTTTTTAGGGCATCAATGATTTCCACCCCATTTTTATAATTACCAGTCATGGATGACATCATTCAATGGAAGATAAAAGAATATATAACACTATATCCAATAATATGTGATAAACTATTAGAGAAATGAAATTATATGGACACTACTTTTGGTAATCCATTTTTTATGAACCTTACAAAAACCAGTTGGACAAAGTGATCTGTTTTTTTTATTACCAAACCGGAATTGCCTGTACGTCAGACATTATCTTTATGCTATGCAGGTTGAAAATTAATTTATGTGATAGTGCAATTTCTGCATTGCTAAATGAACTTGAGAAAAATGATTGAATAAAGGGTATGTTGGATATGGTTGATTTGGGAATATTATAAGAGTTGGCGCCTGCGAAGGGTGAAAATGGAACTTTTGTTTCTCCAACTGCTTAAACTCTTTCTAAGTAGAAGAGATCAGTTTTTCAGCTTCATGAATGGTGTAATGGTTTTACAGAGCTATTCATCAAATATCAAGAACATATTTTCAATGATCTGGTTAAAGTTAATGGTTCTAAAATCACACGACTACCATGTTTTAATGCAAGATCTTATGCATATAGATTTACGTTCCATTTTTTCTACGAATTTCTATCATAAATTAACCAAGTTCTATTTATTATTAAAATCTATATATATAATATTTATAGACCCAGCAAAATTACTAACAATGGAAATAGAAATTTATTTCATCTTATGTTAATTGGAAATGTTCTTCACACCAAAATTCATTAATATGAGGTTTTATTTGATGGTTAACTCAGTGAAAGTGATTTTCTTATGTGCTCTTGCACACTATAGATGAATGTACCCCATTGAACGATATAGGAAAAAATATAATGGTTATGTCAAAAATCAATGTTGGCCAGAAGGTTGTATTGTAGAGTGATATATTTTTGAGGAAGCCATTGAATTGTATTGAATACCTTCCCGGTGTTGAAAGAATTGGTCTACCGAAATGTATTCACATTGGGTGACTTTTTGGTAAAGGATTTTCTAGAAGAGATATTGTCACAATCAATATTAAAAACCAAGATCAGGCCCACCAATAGGTTTCTCATAATAGTTTGGAGTTTTCCCCATATGTTGAAATCTACAATGAAATAGTTAGGAATTTGAATTCAACTAGGGATAAAATATTTATAAAAAATACCCATAATCAATAGTTTATAAGATTATTTAGGACCATGTTTTTAAGGACTCTAATGAAGATCTGGATTCAAAATAAGAACATCATTGATAGCTAGTCGTAGGACCAAGTGTGTATGTATTGTCTTACAATGGATATGTAATTAACATTTATATGTTCTATACAAATAGGAATGATGAATATAGTAACATGAAAAATAGTGGAGTTACACTTGTGGATGAACTAATGAATGTTTTTGTTAATATTGAACAAAATCGAATTTAAACGAATATTCCATAAATTGGATTCATAAAAAAATTTGGGATTTGGATTATACAACATTCCAAGTGTTGAATTTTCAATGTAAGTGGGTTTATAATAAGAGTGTTTTTAAAATATATGAATGGGGATTAATAAAATTTCATATTAGTAAGGCAAGCTACAAAGAAAAACAATTTATAATGTAATCGAGGGATGTACTAGTATTATAAGTTCTGGATCCCGCAAACTGAAAATGGTCAATTCTTATTTTATCGACCAAAAACATTAAAGGGTGGGATGAAAATTAAATTACTGATTCCACTTTAATTGGGTCTTCATAATCATTTCACAACAGTCCCAATGTTGGTTGCATTTTATATGTCATAGGATACCGTAATGAAGGGATTTGGATAGTCGATAGATGGGTAAAATACCTTCAAACTATAAAAGGGAAAATGTTATTTCAATAATTAGGTTATATGTTTTTTAATATACTTCATGTTACCTCATGTTATTATCCATTTGTGGCTATATTTATCTACTCAAAATAAAATGTTAAACCACTTCTATAGATAATGACTTTTGTACGTGCTGACTCTCCTAATCCTAATGAACAATAAGTCTCTCAACCTGTTGATTCTCACATTGTAGAGTAATTTCCTTCTTCACGTGCTACTGCACCCATTACTGAGGAAAAATATTTTTCTAAACCTGTTGTTGCTCCTAGTGGAGAGGTATAGTGAAAATATGCATATGTCGATTCTACATATCTAAAAGAACATATTGACGATGTTGATTCAATGGAAATGCTAGATGATAAAATAACAATGGAAAAAAAAACAGGAGCATTGTAGTTTGATGGTGTTAGATAAATCATTAAGTCAGAAGTCAGGGACATATAATATGAGTTTAGATGGAATGCAGATGTGTCTTTTCTGTTACATTTTGGATAACAAATATATTATTTGATGATATGTGTATTCATCACTTTCATTGAAAATTTTTTATTTATGAAGTAGAAATAGAGTTCTTGAATTAAGGAATGAGCAAAAAAACTCATATACCCCTACTGTAAAGAAAGGATGGCATACACTACACATGAAAAAATAGGTACATATTTAAATATATAGAAAACTTTAATGTGACATGAAACAACACAATAATTATATTCCTCCATTTATATGATTATTGGTGACTCAAAATCCAAAACCACATCCATCCCACAACATGTTATATGGAATGAGTCACATGTAAATAAATATGGGATACTAATCAATTAAAACACATACAATGTGTGAGAAAATAGTGTAAGTATGACATAATAAAAACAATTTTCCATTAAATCGATATTATATAACAATGATCACTTATTTTGCTATATTTTATATGAATAATATTTATGGGAATAAAAAATTTCTATACCAGATGAACACAAACTATCTGTGGCCTTAAAGTAGCCAGAACAATATGGTTGCGTCAGTGGTGCGGGTTTTGGGGTGACACCCCGAACAAATTTTGAGAAAACAAAAAAAAAGGAGTATCAAAGTGAATAAATGAAACGAATGAGAGAATGAATAGCTACCCTTGGAAAATAATTCCAATGCTAAAGAGTGATGATATAATGTTTTATTGGGCGAAGAAAAGAGAAGAAGCAAATCAGGAATACCCACCGTTTGGAGATCCCCCCACTAGCAATGAGGGGAGCCATTCCCCTCAAAGTGATGTCTTAGCTGAGGTAATCAATGTTCTAATAAATGTGTTAGTGGAATTTGAATTAGATATTCACTAAAACCGTTACTATACTGATAATCGATAGGTTGATAATGAATGTTATTTCTATCTACCAACTCCCACAAATCACCTTGTTTTGAGGGCTATAGTGTTCAATATCAAAAAAGATATTCTACATAGCCAAACACATCCAACAGGTCATGTGTGAATTTTGATTAGCATAGACCACTTGATAACCATGATACCTATTCCAATTCATGAGAAAGATATTCATATGGATGAAAAAGTTATTTGAACAATCATAAAAAATTCATTATATCATTTAAAAAAACATTTCAAAAAGGAGGTATTCATTTCAAATTTAAGTATCCTGATAAACATTTAAAAAATAATGAAAAAGGATAGAACTAATGAATTTTACTAAAGACAGACATAGGGAAAGGGACGAAATGAAAGACAAACTCACACCCATATAAATGATCAACCAACTGAATGAAAATATATATCCAAAGAACAATTAACACGCCTGTTATATATCTACAATTACCATTATTGATAGATCATGTGTATAGAAAGTTAAAAGATAGTCATAATCACATATTTTATTTTAAATAAAATATGTTCGGAGAGAAATATCATGACTTCATTTATATTGAGACTGCAATTTAAATTCTCAAAAATCATTAGTTAGGAGGAACGATTGTAAATGTATACATGAGGTATGTTTTCATGATTTTATTTTCCAAAATATGATATAATGTGTTAATTATGACTAAATTTATTTCATATTTTTGGCTCGCATATATATGAAAAAAAATTTAATTTGATTTTACATGAAATGTATTTGGACTCGTTAGTCCTCACATCACCACTACAGAACAACCAAAAATAAATACCAAAAAATGATGAAATAAAGGTAGTTTTGATCAAATCATTTGAATGAAAATTTTGGATCATGGGCAATATTTAATACCAAGGATGCTGGGGTAAACATGTAAAATTTAATTATATGAAATATTTTTTCATTTCATTAAATAAATATTCCTTTTTATGTTTTTATGTTGCATTGGATGCTCATTACGATAAATTTTTATACTCCAAATATTTATTTCTAGGATTCAATTCATGGACATCCAACAAACCAACCACACATGATTACATTAGTCAGTTTTAAATACACTAAATATAATGTTTTATAACTAAAAATCATGTTATATAATTTGTAATATATTTTAATGAGGATTCTATTATTATAGAGTGGTGCATTATTATAGTGAAAAAAATGAATGAGTCCAGGGGAAAAGCATGATAATTAAGACAAGCACTTTGACTGGACATGTATCCAGGAATATATAATAAAATTTCACTATAAAAACATATATCAAAACAAATAACTTATTCTAATCAATGTTTCTGCAGTGTTTGAAACAAACAAATGGAAAAGATTGTGGCTATTGTGTTTGAAAATTTTAGAGATAGAAAAAATTCCATGAACAATCTAGAATCTCTACATATTTATATTCATAGATATTTAATATTTATGATAAAAAATTTATTAATCCTTTGTGTCATTATATTTTTCCAGTAATGTTTTTACTGTAAAAAATACTCATATTCACAAGATGATATAGATGTTATCATAATCGAATGAGTAAAAAACCTGAAGGAAGAATGTAAAAAAAATTCATGAAGATGTGGATTCCACGGTTATAGTGGATTGTTTCATATTTTATTTTTAATTTACATCTTTTTAGTAATACTCACTCAAATAATTTTTCTCATATAGGTGGATTCCTTTTTTTAGTTGGAGTGGTTTGTTCGAATCTAATTAGGCTAATGAGAGATTGGACTTTGAGGTTGCAAAAAAAAATTCAATGGGACGGTGTGTTTTTTAATATACTATATTTCCCTTCATAATTTTATATTTTCACTACATATTTAACACAATCTAATTTAAAATGATTGGAAACTCATGCAGAAAATGTCTCCAATAGACTTATTCTCCCTCAAAATCGTTTCCCCACTGTATTGTCGGAATTTTTCACTTTCCTCAAAAGGTATTGGAGTAAAATTTATGGTATGTGATAAATTTATCCAAAGTTGTGTTTCCATTTTGAACAAGAATGAAAATGGAATGCATGGTAACATATTTATGATCATGTTATCCTTATATGATTATTGATATCTACCTAATTTAAAATTATTGAGAAACTATGATCACCATTTATTATGTTTCATATCCATAGGTTATTATGAATCGTTTTAGAAATTATATGTCTAATATGGATACAAAAAAATAACTAAATTAGAGACTCTTATGAACTAGTTCTTTATGTTTTCATGATTCCAAAAGCACTAGACCAAAATAATTCTAGCTTGAATCATTATGGTATGTAAGTAATATTAATATACTAATATGTGATATCTATGTATGAAATTTTTGGGTCAATATAGTTTGTATCTTAGAAACTATCATACTCAAAATTGAGAAAAAATAACATGGGACCGATATAACTCAATGATTGTCTTTTTATTTAAAATTGACATTAAATTTAGTAAAAAGAACAAGGGACATACTGAAAACTAACAAAATTGATTATAATTGTTTTCACACTTTATAAAAATAATCCATGATACATTTTTTCTATTTAGGAAACAACCACACCGAAATCTAAGGCACGGTGTGAATGGTATGACTAAAAGTGTCTCTTATGAGTTTAAAATTGACATTTTAGTTCAAAAAGTGTCACTCACTAAAAAACTTGAAAACCTGCTTTGTTTGTCTTGATAATTAAGGAATAAAATTCATAGGTCATTTTTTATCTGTATGAAGTAGTGTCATGTCCAAATGATAAATTATGAGACTGATATAATCATAATGCATGTTTCCATTTTGAAATGACATTTTATTAAAACAACACAACTAAAGTACTGAAAATTGAGAAAATTCATTTTAATTGTTTTTCAATATTATTAAAATGATATATAGGTATTTTTTGATGTGTAATAATCTGATGCACCTCAATACAACATGCAATGTGATCGGTATAACTCAATGTGAAACTTTTTATTTAAAATCAACATCAATTTAAGTAAAAATAAAAAGTGACATAGTAAAAACTATGAAAACATATTCAGATTTTGTTGATATTTTAAGGAAATGATCCATGAGTCAATTTTGACATGTAAGAGTCAAAATATTCTCAATATGATCAATGGTTTGACTGATATAACTCAATGAGTGACTTTTTATTTTAAAATATCGTTAATTGAAGTAAAAACATCAAGCGACATACTGAAAACCGAGAAAATAAATTTAGATTGTTTTTATATTTTAGTAAAATGAACCATGAGTAATTTTTAACTTTTAAGAGTCAATATAATCTAAATACGATGAACTATGTGACCGTTATGACTCAAATTGACTCTTTTTATCAAAAATTGGCATTAATTTATGTAAAAAAAGCGACACACTGAAAACAATGCAAATTCATTGGTATTGTTTTTATACTTTATTAAAATGATACATTAGTATTTCTTTGAAATATAGGAATCATACACACCTCATTCCAATGGAATATTTGATTGGAATGATGAAATGTGTCTGTTATGAGTATAAAATTGACATTTTATTTCAAAATGTGTTACTGACTAAAAATAACCCAAACACACTCTGATTGCCTTGAAAATTTTTCAAAGTGATTCATATTTCATTTTTTATGTTTATTAAGTAGTCCCACATTAAAACGATTCATGATGTGATTGGTATGACTCATAATGTGTGTTTCTGGTTTGAAATTAGATTTTAGTACAAAAATACAACTGATGTACTGAAAACTATTTAAAATCATTAATATTGTTTTTATATTTTATTATATATATAAGGAATTTTTTATGATTATGGAACATTAAAACCTCAATATTACATATGGTGTGACTGGTATCACTAAAATTGTGTCTTTTTATTTAAAATTGACAAAATTTAAGTAGAAATACAAGTGGCATACTAAAAACTGGGAAAACTCATTCATATTGTTTTGATATTTTGGTTAAATGATCCATGAGTCATTTTGGACATATAGGATTCAATTAAACTTCAATATGATTCACGGTGTGACAATTATGTCTCCATTTATGACTTTCTATTTAAAATTGACATTAATTTTAGTAAAAAACCACAAATGACAAAATGAAAACTAAGAAAACATATTCATATTTTCTGGATAATTTATTAAAATTATTATTAGTCATTTTTTTACATGAAGGAATAATCCATAACTCATTAATATGCACTTTGTGACTGGTATAACAAAAGTGTCTCTTTTTTATTTATAATTTACATTAATTTAAGTAAAAACAACATGTGACATACTGAAAACTGAGAAAATTGATAAATATTATTTTGATAATTTATAAAACTAATAAATGTGTCATTATTGAAATTTTAAATCAACCATCACTTATTCTGATGCATTATGTGACATTTAGGACTAAAAGTATATGTAATCAGTTTAAAATTAACATTTCTGTTCAAAATGTGTTACACACTGAAAACCAAGAAAACTTTTTCTAATCATCTTGATAATTTAAGTGAGTCGTTAATAAGTCATTATTGATGTTTATTTAGTATTCTCAGGTAAAAATGAATTATATGACTGATATGTCTAATAATGCTTGTTTCTATTATGAGATTACATTTTAGTAAAAAAAACACAATTGGCATACTGGAAACCAATAAAATGTATTCATATTGATTTAATAATTTAGTAAAATTATCCATTACTAATTTGTGACATTTAGAAATTAGCTGCACCTCAATCTGATTCATGGTGTGATAGGTATCACTCAATTTGTGTATTTTTATTTTAAATTAACATCAATTTAAGTAAAAAAGAACAAATGATATACTAAAAACTATTAAAACTGATTAGGATTATTTTGTAATTTTATGAAAATGATCCCTAAGTAATTTTTAACCTATAGTAGTCCACATAACCTCAATACAACACATGGTGTGACCGGTATGACTATATGTAATCCTTTTCATTTTAAATTGACATTAATTTAATTAAAAACAACAACTGACAAACTGAAAATCAAGAAAAATCATTCAAATTGTTTCGATATTTTAGGAGAATGATTTACTAGTTGTTTTCAAGGTTTAAGAATATGTCCCAACTCAATAAGACACAAATTGTGGCCATTTTAACTTAATGTTTCCCTTTTCATTTAAAATGGAGATTAATTAAATTAAAAATAACAAAAGTCATACTGAAAATCGAGAAAACACATTAGATTTTTTTTGATAATTTATTAAAATGATCCATGATTCATTTCAAATGTGTAAGAATCGACCAAACTACAATCCAACGCACGGTATGACCGGTATGACTAAAAGTTCCCATTATCAGTTAAAAATTGACATTTTAGTTTCAAATACATCACTCACTGAAAACCAAGAAAACATGTAGTGATTGCCTTGATAATTTAAGGCACATATTCATAAGTCATTTGTGATGTGTATGAAACAGTATCACGTCAAACTGATGCATGATGCGACTGGTATGGCTCATACTGTGTGTTTCCAGAATGAAATGACATTTTTGTAAATAATAACTACCAGCATAGTGAATGCTAAGAAAACATATTCAGATCATTTTGATACATTAGGAAAATTATCCATGAGTAATTTTTGATTGGTAGGAATCATCCGCACCTCATTCTGATGTACAATGTGACATATATAACTCCAAATGTGTCATTATATAAAATTGACATAAATTTTAATAAAATAACATGTAACATACTCAACACTAAGAAAACACAATTGTATTGTTGTGATATTTTAGGAAAATGATCCATAACTAATTTTTTATGTGTAAGAATCAACCCCATATTAATAGGATGCATGATGTGGCTGGTATAACTCAAAATATTTCTTTTTTATTAAATATTGACATTTTATTAGTGTATTCATTCATATTAATGGTTAATTTATTTCTATATAGTATTACTCACATAATATTTTTTTTCTTATATAGGTGGAATCTTTTTCTAAGGATGATATGATTTGTTCAGAAACTGATTCAATGGGAGCACATTTTAGAGAGGGGATAAAAAAGCATCAAATGATGAAACATTATTTTTTTTAAATTTCTATGGGATAATTATATATTTAATTATATAAAACATTGTTTGAAATTTATATAGAAGTTTTTTTTAATTATCATGGGTGGACATTTTTATATTCATCATTTATCATTAAATGTATTTATCATTTTTTGAATGTATAGGTTTTTTCTAGGTTTTTTTTGGGTGTGATGTTATATTAATATAACATTTCATCTAGCTAGGCCTTTATCAGCGCTATTTAAAGTGCTGATAAAGGGGTGGTTTTATCAGTGCAAGTTTAGTGCAAATAGTGTCTCCCCTTTTTCATAAATGTGATTACCAATACATTTTTAGCACTGTTAAAAGCCAATTTTCATGCTATTAAAGGGAATAAATATAGTAGTGGATACAAATGTTGATTAGTTATTAAATAATGTTAGTTATTTATTTTATTTTCTATCGATTCCTTCACATTATTAATACAAAGAATTTAATTACAGTTGAGTGGGACTAGAAAATATATAGTAACGAAATTCATCACTAGTTTTATTAACACAAACTAGTTGGGTATTTGGTGTAATCCATACCCATTTATGCATGAAGTCTTGGTACAAAACCATGATGGTATGTTTATGATGTTTAACATTATATATTCGAAGACTATGAAATAAGTTATTGTTCTCCATGAGATTATTTAAATTGTTATGTTATACATAGATATATTACATTATCATGTTATAAGTTATATGAAATTTTATTATTACTATTATTTATTCTCCCCTTATTAATCAATCCTTTTTTATTCCATGATAGCTTATATTGTACACTACCGCTCACTGATTGTTTGAGCTCACCATTATTATGGATCCATTTCCTAAGGTTATGAAGTTGATTATTACATATGAGATTTATATATAGTTTTAATGTGTGATCAATTTTATAGTATATCATAAATACTTAATATTAAAAATGGAATCCATGGTTTTGTTTTATAAATTCTCATTTGATGGGAAAGTTATGGGTTTTTTTAGATAAAGATTATCCTTAATTTTTTAAAACTCTAATCCTAAAAAGTCATGTGTATGCAAGTGACTCAATATTTTTTATTGATATTGTATATATGGATAGATTAGGTTTAGATTTATTAGTATATATCAATAATAGTTTATAAACATTATATTTTTCTAAATACATTTGGGAGTGTAGGACTGGGATTCCACAAATCATCTTCTATAAGAGAAGATTAAAATGTATGTTGTTTTTTTTTTTGAAAATATCAAGGATTGTGAAGATAGGACGAGGAAAGTATAAGTTGATAAGAATGATTTCTATATAAATTTATTGAGATTTAAATAAAACTGGAAAATATTTAAATTTATAAAACTAATCCTTTCGAATAATCTATGAAAAGAGAATCCATCATATAAAATTACATTGAGGATTTATGTTTCAAAATACATCTTCCTTGTAGAAAAAAGTGTTTCGGATCAGTAAATGATAAATCAATTATAGGTTTAAATAATAAGGTCTCATTAGTCCCATATAATTATAATAATGAATTGTTTGGTTCTATTTATAGTTTATATTTAAAATAATAATATATATAAATACGGAAGAATTGATATAATGAGAAACCAACTACTACATCTTCGGTGGATTTGATAATTTTTAAGATAATTTATTCCCCTAAATAATCCCATCTGGAGGATAAAAAAATAATGAATAAGAAATTCAAACAGATTGTTATGAAGATTAAAAGATGAATATTTGTTGTCTATTGAACTTATAGTTATAGATTTTAACACAACGATACTAATTTTCAGAATAATATGTTGAATTATAGAATTAAAATGAATCCTATATATAAAGGGGGATAAAGGATGATATGATGAAAAGTCAATAGAAGAAATGTAAGAATATATTTTTTTTAAATAGATTATAAATCCTAACGAATCACAATGAAACATGAAATAAAAATTTTCAAAGACATGTAGTGTGATTTTCCATTTCAATAATGTAAGCTTAAAAATAATATAAGAATAAAATATCATTGTAGGATGGAAATTTATCCATTAAAAATACGAAACCAAAGAATTCTGTTTAAAAGAAGCCTATTAATTTAAAAAAGGAATGCTATGCCAAATATAAGAAGTTTTTTATATTGTGGAAGAATAGGTTATGCCATGGAATCTTTTAAAACAATCAAAGGAAAATTGTATTAATGGAATAAATATGGATAATAAGTGAAAATAAGTTCAGGAAATGAGTAAAAGAACTAATCTAGTGGAAAAGATTTATAAAAAGTTATGTGGATATTCTAACTAGGTTATGTATGTTCCCAAATAATGTTATATTATTTGGATAGCTTAATTTAAGAACCCGGATCTTCGTTTTAGTTATGTTTTTCCATTTTCTGGAATTTTTGAGAAAAACGAAGTTTTTTGAAAAAATTTAAATACATTCTATGTACTCTAAAATTACACACCATGTACTCTTTTCCCACTTGAAGTCGTGTATTGGCCATGTCTGGGCCACACACACGGTGTGTATGGGTGATGTGGAGGCTGATTTTGGCGGAGTATGGGAAAACCCACTACACGTTGTGTACTCTAAAACTACACGATGTGTGCTTTGTTTTTTTCATTAAACGGACTAGGGTCGCGCCTAATTGAGGAAAAAGACATCTTCTAGGTTATGTTCGTCCGAGAGCACCGCGAATCCACGGATCTTCAATAACCCACCGCTCCTTCACCCGTTCTCCGATTTGAGCACTGTCGATTGCATTGGAATCGTAGTGGTGTGTTCTCCCTTCTACATGGGCCTTGTTTCCCAATTCCTCCTCCTTCTCACGATATCTTTGGTTGGTTGTTTTTGGTGTTTCTCCGATCTTAGAAATTCTAAAAAGAATCAGTCATCGTGGTTCAAGTATATCGATCTCCTAGGATCAAGGTAGGTGGTTTGTGACTTACCGTTCAATGTCTTTGAGTTTTATGCCCAAATTCCATCAATACCCGTGAATGGGGTATTGCATGATTAACTTATTACCCTTGTTGTTTTCATGCCATTCTTGTATGCTTGTGTAGAAGTAATTAATCATGTTAGAGTATATTTTTTTGTGCCTGGATGTTTTTCCCATGCTTTTCTCTACTTACGACCTTTGGGTCTTGTTAGACATTGGCCGTTATGAATGTTTCCATGCCTTGTGATTATAGGATGGAGTGTTTTTCTTTAAAAGGTTGTTTCCTTGTAGACTGTTTAGCCAAGTTTCTCCATAGGTGTACTTTGGTTTGCCAAGTAGCTCTATAGGTGTACTTTGTCCTTATAGCATTATTAGGCACTGACCGACACAAGACTGAGAGAACCTGGTGCTATAGACTATAAGGGATAGACTGAGTGAGCTTCCTAATGAGTCTTAGACATTATAGACTACAAAAGGGTAGATCAAGAGAGCTTCCTCGGAGAGTCATGGACATTAGACTACAGGGGATGGACCTAGTGAGCACCTAGAGAGTCTTGGATTATTATAAGCTACAAGATTGTAGACTGAGTGAGCTTCCTCGGAGAGTCTTACCTAGTTTGAATCTTTTTAAGAACCTTACCGGGATTGAGGAGGAATTTACCAAGTGAGATTCCTCAGAGGGTCTAAGGTATACCTAAGGCTATAGGAGGAATTGACCAAGATAGCTTTATCAAAGAGTCTCTAGACCTTGGGGATAAGAGGGTTAGACCATGTGATCTTCCTCAGAGATTCCCTGACTACCCAAGACTATAAGGGGAACTGACTGAGTGAGCTTCCCTAGAGAGTCCCATAAATTCGTATGACCACACCAGAGGGGTTAGGCTGAGTGCGCTGCCCAGATGGTCGGGGTACTTCTTGGATAGGACCCGAGGGGATGGCAGCGAGTACATCCCAGAGGGTTTCATGGGTGTTAGCTATTTTCTTAACTACTGTTGTTATGTGGATGGATTACTGTTGTGCATCATCCAGTTTACTGCTTACTGTACTATTAGCTGCCATTTACTCACTGACTATTAGGCACAGATCTTTGGGTGGTTTCCTACTGGTATTTAGTCTCACACCCTATTTGGGCCATGCTTTTTTGCCCAAGCAGACTATGTTGTTGCAGATATAGACAAGGGAAAGTTCCCTTCAACTTCTAGTACTTGATTTCATTGGAGAAGGAGAGCGTCAGACTAAGCTACAGCTTGTGATGCTGAGGAGTTTATTTGTTTACCTTTATTTTTTTCTTTGGTTTGGAACTATTTTATTTCCATCATTGTGACTTGTTTGGAAGCTTTCCTAGACATATGTATCATGCATATTTATATATATGTGTGTGTGTGCTCCAGTTGTTTGTTCCTTTAGTCTTCCGCTGTTTACTTGCGCATGGATTGTTCTATTTCCACTGTTTCTTATTGTTTACTTCAACTGTGTACTCTGCCAATGAGGGCATAGTTTCCCCACTATCACACCCAAGGCCCTCGCTGCTAGTCGGTAGCCTATAGCGTTCATGGAAATGCACTTGAGGCCATCTAACCAACCGGGTATGTGGAGCCTCTGGGTGGCTTCTGGAACCGGGACATTACAAAGTGGAATCAGAGCGAAGTTCTTTTCTCTTGATTTACTGTTTGTATCCTTTAGCCAGGGATAGGATGGATTCGGTACATGGTATTAAGATGTGCTCGGGAGTAGCTAACCCATGTACATGGGAAAGCTATACTACTTCGTTTATTGATGTTTTCTGGTTTTGATATTTTACAGTTGATATGATTTCACCTAGAGTGATTCAAATGATTTGTATTTTTATTGTTTCAACTATTGCGGTTCTATTTCTGTCACAACACAATGAGATGATGGTATTCCATCTCATGCATCATATAGGCACTTGTAGAGATCACATGCCATGCATTTTTTTCATACCATCTAGGGTGCATTAGTGATTGCATACAGTTGTGATAGACTTTGTGTAGATTATGCATGCTTTTTGATAGATTCTTGATAGATTCTTTGTTTCTTTGTTAGAGGATTGTTTTTATAGTACTTTGATTAAATGAACGCTATATTTTGATTCTTGAGGTGTTATGGTCCTTCTAGAATCAGAAATTGGTGGTTCATGATCCCGTTTTCTATTGTCTACGACATTAGGAGATGTCAAGCTTTGATTCACGGGGAGTATGGGACCTCACGAATCGGAACTTGGCACCTCTTTGCCTTGTTTTCTGTGTTTTCTGGGCTTCTATACAGTTTCTGAGCTACTGCCCAGAAAAAACCAAAATACATGGTGTGTACTTCTGACTACATGCCGTGTAGTTTTTAAACCATGTCACTGACCGTGTGAGTAGGGACATGATGTCATAGAAATTCCTTCAGAAACATGTTGTTTACGGTAGGTCAATGTCGTGTAGTTTAGAGCCAT
This sequence comes from Viscum album, assembly GCA_963277665.1. Taxonomy (NCBI): domain Eukaryota; kingdom Viridiplantae; phylum Streptophyta; class Magnoliopsida; order Santalales; family Viscaceae; genus Viscum; species Viscum album. The sequence continues at coordinate 173,328,677 of OY728143.1, read as the reverse complement.
GTACCTGGCCGTTTCACTAACAACACGGGACGAGGAAGCTGGAGTAGAACACGCCATGTTGGTGAGGAGCACGCCGTGTAGTTTTGTCCCAGGTACCCGGCCGTGTCACGAACAACACGGGTCGGTGTTATATTCTCTTATACATGCCGTGTTTGTTCGAAACACGCCATGTAAGGTTCATCGGTGTTGAAGGCCATGTAACTAACAACACGGGCCATCGAGACTGTGTCTAGTACACTCAGTGTCTCTAGGGAACACGCCGTGTAGTCTAGGGTTAGTTCGGACCGTGTGTGCTAGCCGTGTAAGGATACTCAAGTAGGGGTTTAGAGTTCAAGTACACGCCGTGTGTGGGGATTAAAGGCCATGTAGTTTGGGGTGTTACACGACCAATAGTGGTTGGAGTACACGCCCATGTAAATGGATTTAACAAAAAAGACGTGTAGTTTTATACATGCCGTGTAGTCATGTTTCGTAAATATTGAATGTTTCTTCCCCTGTTCCCATTTTGTACTCTTCTGTTTCAATCCGTGTTAATTCAGATCTAAGGTGTGCTTTTGTTCTTTCAGAGCTATGACTCCGAGACTTCCTCCAGTTTTACATCAGTTTCCAAATGGTGATCAGACACAAGATATGGCTGATCAGGGACCTCCTATAGATCCTCCTACTGTGACAGCCTTGGAACCAGCAGTTATACCCATCGCATGCGCCGATGCGCAGTTCAGGGATGATTTCCTGAGGATGATGAAGACTTTTTAGGGAGTGCCGCCTCCAGCCCCGTCGATGGATGAGTTGATGAGGGTTTTACAACAACAGCATCCTCCTGTTTTCTCAAGGGATGGAGGAACTGAGGCAACAGATTCAAGGTTCAAGTCCACCTTGACTATCTTCGAGCACTTACAGATACCTCTGGAGAAAAGGGTAAAGCTAGCTACTTATATGCACCGGGACACCTCCAAGAGGTGGAGGGAGGTGATCTCACAGTCAGGGTTCCATCAGGGTATTTCATGGGATGAGTTTCGACGTACCTTCTATAAATAATTCTATCTGGAGACCCTGAGGGCTGGTTGAGCCCAGGATTTTATGAGCCTTCATCGGGGTACTCATTCTGTCATAGAGTACTCGTCCAATTTTACTGAGCTGCAGCATTTCACACTGATCCCAGTAGGTGATGAGTTGTTCCTTTCTAGGATTTTTGAGGATGGTCTTAGGTGGGAGATCCGTTCCCGGGTGAATATCTTCCAGTTGACTTCTATTTCATCCTTAGTCAACTAGGAGCTGATTAATGAGCATAATATGAGGGATTATGGAGTAGTGAGCCAGGGCGGTTCGACATCCAGAGCTGGTGTTCCTACTACGGAGAGTAGGAAGCGTCACAGAGAGTCTATTCGAGGAGATCAGGGTTCATGGGATGCGTCTTCTGGCTGCCAGGTCATATCATACCAGTGCGGTAGGAGTGGGAATACTAGACCTCAATGCCATAGAGATCCAATGGAGTGCCGATCTTGTGGCAAGATGAGCCATCTTCAGTATTTTTGTCCGATATTCTCACCTTCAGTTGGAGGTAGGGGTTCCTCTATAACCCCACTTTCTATAGATGCTTTACCAGTTTCCCAGCAGTCTGGGAACTGGAGTTCTTCCTACCTTTCGGGCTGAGGTGGAGGTCGTAGCCATGGTGGTCAGTCACCAGGTCATCCGGGACATCAGAGTGGATCAGCTCAGAGCGGTTAGCTAGGGGCGCAGGGCCGCGGTACATGCCAGTCCTTCTATTTGGAGAAGACCTATCTGGAGCAGGATCCCGACCCTTCTACAGTTCGATGTATGATCTTAGTAGCATCAGTTTAATCGTCAACACTTTTCGATACTGGTGCATCCCATAGCTTTATCTTTGTTGCTGTTGAGGAGAGACTTGGGCTCTGTATCTTTTCTTTTACCGACTTTTGACTCTTGACATGCCATTAGGAATGAGGACATCTATCATGCGTCAATGCAGAGAGTTCCCTCTTGATGATGTGGGGTGTCATTTCATATGGGACCTCTATTTCCTAGAGATTTAGGGCTATGACTTCATTCTCGAGATGGATTAGTTGAATCCTTTCCATGTAGTCTTTGATTTCTATTGCCGCAGGGTGAGTTTCGTATCACCATAGGGTAGATCATTCCTTCATAGAGGCGAGTGGGATGTCCAGGCGGGTAGAGCTGGACCTGAGCATCATGAGATAGGGGAAGTTACAACTGAGATTGCCAGTCTTTATCTAGATGACCAAGGAATTCCATAGTTAGAATTTTTCCCTGTGGTGGATCGTTTCAGGGATGTTATTCAAGAGGAAATTTCAGGTTTTCCTCCAGAATGTGAGGTAGACTTCTTGATTGAACTCATGCTTGGAGTGGAACCGGTGTCCACTCCTCCTTATAGGATGTATACAATGGAGTTTCTGGATCCCAAGAAGCTGCTAGAGGAGTACCATGCAATGAGTTTCATCTGACCTAGTACTTCTCCTTGGGGTTTGCCTATCATGTTTGTGAAAAAGGTAGACGGTACCCTTCATATTTGTGTAGATTGTCGTAAGATGTACCAGTTGACGGTCAAGAACTAATATCCCTTTCCCAGGATAGATCACCTCTTTGATGAGCTTCGAGGAGCTCGAGTGTTCTCGAAGATCTATTTGAGGTTCGGTTATCATCAGTTGCATGTTATACCATCAGATATACCTCTTACAGCATTCGGGAGCAGGTATGGTCTATACGAGTATACCGTCATGTCGTTCGGTGTCACGAATGCGCCAGCAGTTTTCATGTCACTGATGAACCGAGTGTTCCATCACTACTTGGACCCCTTCTTCATGGTCTTCGTGGAAGATATCTTGGTGTACTCTAGTACTCGACACGACCATGCTACCCATCTTGAGAACGTTCTGAGTACACTGAGAGATAATCGGTTGTATGCTAAACTCTCGAAGTGCCACTTTTGGATGGATTAGATCCACTTCTAGAATCACGTCATCTCAGAGGATGGAGTATCTGTGGAACCAGATAAAGTAAGAGTTATAGTTTCTTGGGAGCAGCCGAAGAACATCATTGAGGTATGAAGTTACATAGGGTTGTATGGATACTATAGACGCTTCATTCAGGACTTCTCGCACCTAGTAGCACCATTGACAGGTCTGGCCAAGAAGGGGGAAAAGTTTTTATGGTCCGATTCTTGTGAGTCTGTCTTTGAGGAGATGAAGGGTAGGTTGATGTCAGCACTGATACTATTCTTACCAGAGCCTGGAAAGGGCTACACTATTTACTGTGATGCTTTGGCTATCAGGCTGGGAGCTGGTCTTATGTAGGGAGATGGAGTCGTTGCATGTGGGTCTCGGAAGTTGAGGCCACACGAGAAGAATTACCCTACACACGATTTGGAGTTGGTAGACATTGTTCATGCCTTACGCTGTTGGAGACACTACCTTCTGGGAGACCACTTTGTGGTTTTCACCGACCACAATAGTATCAAGTATATCTTCACTCAGCGTGATCTAAATCTGAGGCAGTGTAGGTGGGTCGAGTATCTCGAGTCCTTTGACTTCGAGCTCTCCTGTATGTCGGGAAAGGGCAATGTAGTGGCAGATGCGTTGAGCAGAAGAACTCAGATTCAGGAAGTTCATGAGGCCAGCAGTTAGTGGAAGCATATGGCTCTACTCTTTGAGATACACTTGGAAGTGCACGACAGGCAGGGACAGACTTTCCTATCTTCGGTGGCTATTACCTCTACACTTCTTGATTGGGTACGGATGAGGCATCTATCAGATTCAGAGGCCTTATAATTTTGGGAGATTGTGTCAGGAGGGGACACTCTTCCTGGATTGATAGTGGGTGGGGATGAGATTTTTTATTTCTATGGACGCGTATGGGTGACAGCAGACATACGTGAGGAGATGATACAGGATTTTCATTTCTCAGTTTGGGCAGTTCATCCGGGCGTCACCAAGATGTATCGTGATCTACACCGCTAGTACTAGTGGCCATGTATGAAGAAATATGTTGCTGGTTTTTTCATGAGAAGTTCTACTTTTCAGTAGGTGAAAGGAGAGCATCAGCGACCAGTAGGGCTTTTACAGCAGTTACCTTTTCCCAAGTGGAAGTGGAACGATGTCGCGATGGACTTCGTTACTGGGTTTCTGAGGGCACCTCGGGGAAACGATGTCATTCGGGTTGTCGTCGACAGACTCACAAAGGTCGCACAGTTCATTTCGATCAAGGAGACCTTCAGTGTTGATGATATGGGAGGGTTGTACGTCCGAGAGATTGTACATCTACATTGAGTTCCACACTCTATTGTTTCGGATAGGGAAGCGCACTTTACTTCTCAGTTCTGGCGAGGACATCAAAAGGCTTTGGGTAAATGGTTACTTTTGAGTACAACATACCATCCCCAGACATATGGTCAGTCCGAGCGCAGGATCTAGGTGCTTGAGGATATGCTTCGAGCTTGCACTCTAGACTTCAGAAGTTTTTGGGAGTAGCATATTCCTCTTGTGGATTTATCCTACAACAACAATTTTCAGGTGACCATTTAGATGGAACCATATGAGGCTCTATAAGGTAGGCCATTTCGATAACCCTTATGCTGGCTGGAGGTAGGAGAGGCAGCTCTACTAAGACCCAATCTTGTTCAGGAGACCTCAAAATAGATATAGTTGATTCGAAATAGGATGGCTACAGCACAGTCTCGACAGAAGTCTTATGCTGATCAATGGAGATGACGTTTGGAGTTTGAGGTCAGGGATCAGGTTTTCCTGCGTGTCGCACCGAGATTTGGACAGAACAGGATTCAGAGACAGGGCAAGATTTCAACGCGGTATGTCGTGACATTTGAGGTTTTGGAGAGAGATGGGCCAGTTGCCTATTGGTTTCAGCTACCTCAAAGGTATTGGACTATGCATGACGTCTTCCATGTCTCTTAGCCCCAACTTTACTTTTCACACCAATCGCATGTCTTTCAGCCTGAGGAGGTTGAGCTCGAAGCGGATGCGTCGTTTAAGGAGCATCATATCCAGATTTTCGATTGCAGTACAAAGGTTCTCTAAGGCCGGTCTGTTCTTTTAGTATGGGTGTATTGGCATCATGGGCGAGTACAGGATGAGAATCGGGAGAGGGAGTCCGAGGTTCGATCTCAGTGGCCAGAGTTGTTCTGGTTTTCTTCTTCTACGGCTCTCTAGGGAAATTTGGAGACGAATTACTTTAAGGGGGAAAGTTTTTAAGAACCCGTATCATCGTTTTAGTTATGTTTTTAGTTTTTTAGAGTTTTTCTAAAAAATGTAGTTTCTGGAAATTTTTGAAATACATGTCTTGTAATCTAAAAGTACACGCCGTGTACTCTTTTCCCACTCGAAGCCGTGTACCAGCCGTGTCCCGGCCACACACACGGTGTGTAGGGGTGACGTGGAGGCCGATTTTGGCGGTGTACGGAAAAACCAACTACCCATCGTGTACTCTAAAATTACACGCTGTGTAATTTTTTTTTCATTAAACGGACTGGGGTCACACCTAATCGAGGAAAACGTCTTCTTCTAGGTCCTGTTCATCCGAGAGTGCCCGGAATCTGCGGATCTTCGACGACCCTCCATTCCCCCGTCCGTTCTCCAATTTGAGCACTGTCGATTGCATTCGAATCGCAGCGGTGAGTTCTCCCTTCTACTTGAGCCTTGTTTCCCAACTCCTCCTCCTTCTCAAGATATCGTGGATTGAGAGTTTTTAGGTTTTTCTTAGATCTTCGACGATCTAAGGAGAATCAGTCGTCGTGGTTCCAATATATTGATCTCATAGGATCTAGATAGGTGGTTTGTGCCTTACCATTCAATGTCTTTGAGTTTTATGCGCAAATTTGACCAATACCCGTGAACGGGGTATTTCTTGTTTTCCTTTTTTCCCGTGTTGTTTTCCTTCCTTGATTGTATTCTTGTGTAGAAGTAAATTAATCATGTGAGAGGATATTTTGTTGTGCCTAGATGTTTTTCCCATGCTTTTCTCTGCTTGAGACCTTTGGGTCTTGTTAGCCTTTGGCCTTTATGACTATTGCCATGCCTTGTGTCTATAGGATGTAGTGTTTTTCTTTATATGCTTGTTGCCTTGTAGACTATTTAGCCAAGTATCTCCATAGGTGTACTTTGGTTATCCAAGTAGCTCAATAGGTTCACTTTGGCCTTTTAGCATTATTATGCACTGACTGACATGGGACTAAGAGAACCTTGTGTTATAGACTATAAGGGATAGACCGAGTGAGCTTCCCTATGAGTCTTAGACATTATAGACTACAGGAGGGAAGACCGAGAGAGCTTCCTCAGAGACTCTTGGACATTATACTACAGGGGGTGGAACGAGTGAGCTCCCAGAGAATATTGGATTTTTATATGCTACAGGAGGGTAGACTAAGGGAGCTTCCTCAAAGAGTCTTACCTTGTTTGAATCATTTTAAGAACCTTCCCAGGATAGAAAAGGAATTGACCGACTGAGCTTCCTCAGAGATTTTTTGGAATACCCGAGGCTATAGGAGGAATTGACCGAGATAGATTCCTCAGAGTGTTTGTAGACCTTTGTACTAAGAGGGTTATACCACGTGATCTTCATCAGAGAGTCCCTGACTACCCTAAACTATAAGGGGAATTGACCGAGTGAGCTTACCCAGAGAGTCCCATAAATTCGTATGACCAAACCGGGGTGGTTAGGCTGAGTGCACTTCCCAGATGGTTATGGTACTTCTTGGATAGGAACATATGGGATGGCTGCAAGTACATCCCAGAGGGTTTCATGCTTTTTAGTAGTTTGCTTCACTACTATTGTTTTGTGGATTGATTACTATTGTGCATCATCCTGTTTACTACTTACAGTACTATTACCTTCCATATACTCACTGGTTGTTAGGAACAGATCTTCGGTTGGTTGCCTACTAGTATTTAGTCTCACACCCTATTTGGGCCATGCTTTTTGGCCCAAGAAGACTATGTTGTTGCAAGTATGGACAAGGGAAAGCGCCCTTCGACTTCTGGTACATGATTGCTATGGAGTATGAGAGCATGGGACCAAGCTTTGGCTTGCGATGATGAGGAATTTATCGGTTTAACTTTATTTTGTACTTTGGTTTGGCACTATTGTATTTCAAGCATTGTGACTTGTTTAGGAGCATTCCTAGACATATGTATCATGCATCTTTTTATATATATGTGTGTGTGTGCTCTATATGTTTGTTGCCTTTGTCTTCCACTATTTACTTGTGCATGGATTGTTCTGTTTCCACTGTTTCTTATTGTTTACTTCCATTGTGTACTCTTCCAATGAGGGTATAGTTTCCCCACTATCACACCCAAGGCCCTCGCTTCTAGTCAGCATCCTCTGGCATTCGTGGAAATGCGCTTGAGGCCATCTGACCAACTGGGTACAAGGCGCCTCTTAGTGGCTTCCAGAACCATGACACTACACTCAATTAGAAAAGGAAAAATAAACTAAGAAAGAAAGTTTTATATGAAGATTTAAAGGAAAAGAAATTATTATATATATAGAAATAAAATCTCATTGTAGGTTGTCAAAAGATGAAATTTTATAAATATCATAAGATCTATTTGGAAGGTTCAAGAAGATTGGACATAAATCAATGAAATTATATTTCCACTACCCAAATGAAAAAGCGATTATAAAAAATATTAAGAATAGTTAAACTTAATCATTTTATTTACTAGAAAAAGAAATGAACAATATTCAAAAAATGAAAGTCCTCAAAATGGAATTATGTATATGTTTCCCAAAAGTTACATTCTCAGTAAAATAAAAACATAAATCATGATAGGTTATCCCATTTCTGAAGTTAGAAAGACAGTATTATATTGGTTGAAAAATAGTTCTCAAAATTTGAAATCTCATTGAAGATCAAAGACGTTCAACCTTATTCCTTTTTTTGTGTTTTTGTTTTTTTATTTATAGGCAATTTAAGGCGATATAAGTTCTTAGGGTGGAACTAATATATATGAACATTTTAGAATAAATATTCAATACTTAAAGAAATATAAAAACCTATAATGGTTAAAAAATTGGTATAATAAATATCTTCTACTGAATAATCCCCTCTCGATGATTTTAAGATGAATTTTATCACTTAAAGAGTGAATTTGAGAATATTACTGTATTAATTATTTCTTGAAAATATAGAGCTCTTGATTTGTGATTGAAATATATCACTGAAAATATGTGTTTTTATATTCAAGTATTCTTCTGTTGTAAGGTTAAATACAACTATCAACATGTAAAAATTGATTTAATCGATGAAATGAAAATAAGAAGAAGTTCAAAGGATGATTAATCCTACAAATTATATTTCAATGTTTTTTATCTATGTGTTGAGATGAGTGTATCTATTTCAGGTTATGATTCTAAAAGAATATGTTTATCAACTGGTCTCAATTTTTTCAGTATGAATGTAATTTATTACTTATTGAGAATAATATCAAGTGTGTTTCTATCAGTTGGTATCATATTTGGTTAATTTATAGACATCATTTTTATGTAGATTATAGAACCTTATTTTTCTACATTGAGCATAGATCACATATAGTTGGATTGGAATAATATAGGGCAATTTACATTAGAGTGAATTGATAACATCCTCTCTAAATATAATTGTATTTATTATAAAAATAGTTCTGAGATGAAAATGAAAACATATAATAAATTAGAAAAACAAATTGACATACATTTTCTACCATTGGTATTTACCAAAAAATAAAAGGGGGAGATTTTTAAAACTACATAGGGTTGTGTTTTATTTATAATCATTAACATTCAATGAGAATGCAGTTTATATTAATTATTTAAAAATATAATGAATAATAATACCTTGGAAAGAATTTGTAGTTCCCAAGAAAGTTAAGATAAAGCTTGAAGTCCCCAATCTAGGTCGTCGTATATATTGGACTGAGAATATTGATGACAGTCTTGTGTTATATAGTTAAAAATAGAAACTAATGTTCTATAATGAATATAATGCAATATTTTATTTGTTTTAATTATTTATATGGAAAAGATATTGAGTTTATTTATAGTGTTATCTGATAAAGGGTGTGAGATGATTCCATTATAGATGGTTTGAGATCAATTTAGAAGATATGTTGCGTCCATGAATAGAAATTAAATTTATGTGTCTTATAATGTTTAATGAAAAATGAAATGAATTATTTTCATTAATCTTATGATAACATATTTTAGATTATTTGGTTTGATAGGATTCGAGATCTATTCAAAATTCAAATATGTTGGTTTTAGTTTCTATCAATAATTACATTTTTTATAAATATAGTATTGCAAAATCTAGTTTAACAGAAATTCTAATGTTTATAAGAAAAATATTTCCAATAATATTTAATGAAAATGATGAAATTTACATTGATTGTAAATAGTAATGACTATTATTTCTGTGAATAATATTTCTAGAACTATAGTTTAAAAAAGGCTCGTTTTTTTTATAATATGGTTTTATCCTTATATTTATCAATCATAAGGAGTTTCATAGCATATAATAGTATACTTAGATAATTTTTTAAGAATAAATAAGTTCATCCTCTATAATAGCATTAAAATATTAAAAATAATATTTTAAAATGTTTCATATCCTTTGGAATATATATTTTAAAATGTTTTAGATGATATAATGTAATTCTAAATTTATTTGACGTGTTTAAAGATGCTTTGAGTTCAATTCTATAAATGTTTGATGAAGTCGAAAAAATGGAAAAGTCATGGAGTTTTCCCAAATCCTTTGGCCATTTTATGAGGATTATGATTATTTCATTAGACTAATTAATTTTAACACGAATTATATTTTTTACATAAATATTATCTATGTAAAGGCCAGAAAATTGAAAAGGTGCATTTTTAAGACTTGTTTCTATTTTATAAGACTTTATAATAATTTCATAATACATCATGGAAAATAGAATAATTATTGTTCAATTCAAATGACATATTTATATTCATGTAACAAACTCCAATTACATATAAATTGGAAAAAAACATCATAAATTATATGATTTTTATAAGGGTCTAGAATATTTTATAATAATATTCAATTAGAGAAACATGGTAAAAGAATTTTGTTTTATGATTTTTTTCAAAATTATAATACATTATTTTAGATAAAATTTTTATCAAAAATCTAATTAGTTGAGTTATAAAAGTTTAAATTTTGAAAGATTAATTCAGACGATATTTTTATAATCATTATTGTATAAATATCATTATTATTATTATAATCATGACTCAATTTGTGTTATTTGATTATTAATGGTGAATTGGAAATAATTAGTTCCCATGATAGGAAGATTATCTCAATCTAATGGATTTTTATAATAAATAATGAATAAAGGTTAAAGATGTTAAGTGATAGGGCCATTACACCAAGAATGAGAGAACAAACCATGATTGTGAAATGAGGATAATGTTAATCAAATGTTTTTTGTTGTAACATGTGATTCCACAATAGTTACAATGATGCATTTTTTATTCTAATATAGTCATAGATAATGAAGAAGAAGTTTTTGTGGAGAATAAAAGGAGAAGGAATGATTTTGTTATAATTAAAAAAGATCATTGAAAATATAATTCTATATATTTTAGAAAATTTAATTAAAATGTTTTATTGGAATTAATATACGAAATATAAATATATATATATATATCATTGAAACTCAATGAATATTTCCATAATTCAATATGAAAAAATTATCACATGTCTCTTTGTGTAGAAATGTATAAGAAAGAGAAATTAATAACTCTCAACACTTCTATCATTAGAATATATCATTGATTTGAATAGAAATAAATTAGAAAAGAGATGATACTACATATTATTATAAATTTTGAGTATCAAATAGGGAGTTTGTTAACCCTACAATCAGGTTACACATTCCGTGTGTGCAATAATTGATGGTAACTAATGTTATTTTTTGAGGATTGAACATGTGAATTGGATAAAGAGAAGAAGAATAATATAGATGTTCATGTTATTTTTTAAAAATTATTTAGGGTAAATATGAAGGATTTTGAGGTTACTATAATTAAATACACATCTATCAAAAGGTTTGAAGAAGTTTTTTATAATCCTTATTATTGTTTTTTTAGGAATAAGATCATATCCATGTTTTCAATGAGGGACAAAATAATTCTCTTTTTATATTCTTCAAAGGGCTATAAGAGAAAACTTATATTTCAAGATCTATAAGTTGGTGCATTCATTATACCAATTAAGTACAAGTATTATGATTCCATGGAAATAAAATTTCAACAGGATATTTTGTTTGGAAAAAATTTTTCAAGGTAACATTGCAAGGCTTTTGGACTAATTATGTTTATTGAAATAGGAGGCTGAAATTATCAGTTTTGGAGCTCTAGCATGATTATCAACCCCGGTGTGCTAAAAGATTAGAGAAATAGGTATGGTTGGTATAGAAGTGGTAAAAAAAATGTTGGTACTTTTTGGCATTATTTCCTTGTGTTATCTAAATTTTTTATGTCAATAATTTTGGGGAAGGGAAAAGCATCACAAAAGTCAGATTTTAAGGGTTGTCTCGTGAAAATATAGAAATTCCATGAAATTCACAAAATTTTGGTGTTTTAGAGGATTAAAGAGTGATTAAATAATTAATTGTGAAATAATGATGATCCATAAATGAAAAAGGAATTATGTTACACGATTTTTAAAATATTAACTAAATGGAAATTTCCCTGATGTTTATTAAAGAAAGGTAGTTTCATGAACATGAATGAAAAATTTCATGAAATGATGGTAAAAATATTGAATGTATCATAAGGGGGATGCAATGTCTATGAATAGGAAGATAACTCATTTATTTGATTATAATATTCTATAAAAAATATCCAAAGTTCATAAATTCATGAAAGATTTTGATAATGGTTTTCATTACATGAAGCATTTAGTTTGACAAAGAAATGAGGTCTTCTAAAATCTGAGAACGGTTCACAAATGGTTGGATGTTTTGTAAAATAGAATATTTCCATGAAATGAAAACATTTCATGAAGTATTTTGATGTTTATTGAATGTTGGGAAAATTGTTCAATTAAATTGAATCTTTGACAAACCAGAAATATTTTACTATAAATTTGGTGGTAATGATTTTTTCATAAAGTGGTTCAAATTAGAGTTTTCTGATACACCAACTGGTGTGTAAAAATTATTGATTCAAGTGATCAATAAAATTTTCTTCAAAAGGATTAGTGAGCACACTTTAGTTTATAGTGTAGCGAGCATTCAAATTCTAAATGGTAGTGAACTAGGAGGGATGTTGAGACTAGTTTGAACATTATAATAGAAGATTGATTTAGTGGATTTGGAATATAATCAAATATATTTTGTATTATCTATGGATGTAGTCCAATGTAGGCGAACCTAGTAAAATTTATGTTTCTTGTGCATGCTTTCATTTCTACTCATACTTTTCTAGAAGAAATAGAAAGAAGGAAGTCTTCTTTAATAACAAAATAAGATCTTATGTGGAAATTATTTTGACCTACCATAGCTTGATCCCCCCTCATAAGGTATTTATCCTTTTTAGCCCAACATATTTCCTTATAATAAAATAATGGTTGTGTGTTCATTGGATCAAAACCAAAAATATTGAGGGAGTATAATCATATACATTATAGGTGAACCACATTAGCAAATCTTGGTGTTCCGTATTGATTATTGACTACGTATATATAATTTTCTGCTACCCAGAGGTGAGTTATGTGTGGTATATTAGTTCACTATTGAAATGAAGCGGTAAAATATGGGATAACGTTTTAATTAACTAAAGTGCCACAAACACTGTTTCACCCCCTAGTGTTGGATATATCCCATGTCATCCAATCACATTGTTCGACCAGTGTTTCATAAAGTGTTGTCCATGGTTACCCCCTTTGTTTTTTTAAATGTAGTAAAGGTTAAATCCTATGTCGCATTACACTATTTAATGATTCCATGTTATATTTATATTTGATATCTTTATTGTAACATCCATCATTTATAATGGTTAATTGATTATGCTCTTATTGTATTTCTGATGGTCATATTTATCTCAAATTATATATTATTTTATTTTTACTATAATTCCAATTTTTTACTTGGATGAGGGAGAATTATGACATAAACTAAAATCCCATATTACATGGTCTGAAGTTCCATAGGAACAAATGAATAAAAATAACCCGAAGGACCAAATTGAAACAACCCCTCTCGCTTTCTAATCATCCATCCATGCCAGTTCATTAGTGTTTGTAGACCCACCATCACCAACCCAACCTATTTCATACCATTTTGTCCATTTTTTACTACTATTGGATGGTCACACTACTATTTATCCCTTGATGATATTCCCACATCCATTTCACTCACTATAGAACATCATTATATTTTCATTCATTACAACATGGCTTGAGATACTCCAATACATAGTTTGAAGGCCCAACGAATAATGACTCAGAGGCCTTATGTCCTTGTGTCCCAAACATATCCTGAAATCCCATTATTTGATGAATAATACTACTATTATAGTACCTTGATACAATAACTTCTATGGTGATCTTGTACCCTAAAAATCATCCCTTGGTTAGATTTGAACTATGGTTTATCGCTAAATCATGAGGAGACTTTACCACTTAGGAAATCTCATAACTACATGGTTATATTTATGTATTCTTTGTTCTTCATAAATTTAAAATTGGTTTTTTATGATGTTAAAGGAATGTTATTTTATTTCCCAAATCTTTTTTTATAGAACAAACATTTTTTCCTAAAATTGATATTCATAAACTACTTTTTGTGATTTTCATTTTGAGAGATATTTTATATGTTCATTATAGTATCCAACTTGGACTTTTCTACACACCTTTTATACATCCATCAGATGCATATAGACTTTATGTTGAATAACATGGGTAAATTGAAAGTATCTATATTTTTTAGTGGTTCATCTTAATTCATTTTTTTCTTCTTGGTGATGTGGTTACTGGTGGTGACCATGCGCCATGATGAATTGGATCACGTGGAGATTTTAGGGACCCTCTTATAGATACTTAATTTTGGTTAGTTCACATATCAAACACTACTTTATTCTTTTTATTTTAGTTACCTAATACATATGAAATTTTTTATACCTCTTTATCTTTATTTTAAATTTCGATGTTGAAATGATTGGTATTATTTATTGATGTATGCATTTTTTTGGTTTTTTTGGAAAAATATATCTATATTAATTGTTTTAAAACTTATATATACACCATATTAGATTCTTGGATGGATTCTATTTTACAGTTCTGTTATTTTTAGGGTGAAACTTTTTCCAAAGGATGAATTTAATAACCTTGTATCTTTTCGCCACCCTATGGTAATTAAGAATACTATTCAGGCCTTATAACAAATCAGTTCAACTAACACAGTAGTTTTTCTGAGGATGGTTCATTGAAATATGGTATCACATCCTTCTCGAAATTTAGGGTATAAATTTTATTATAGATATATAATTTAAAAACAGAAGATGTAAGTACATGGGAGTGTCTATCCAACTCTTTTCCATAATGAGTCTCATGTTACCATGGGTATTACGAAATTGTGTCTTGAATTTGAATCTTATTTTTGGGTTTCATGATATTATTTATATATTTTATGAGTTCTAAGGGAATCATATGAGTAATTTCTAAAAATATCATGTTTCAAAATGGATATAGGGAGATATATAAAGGTATATGGTTTAGTTGTTTGGTTTCAAAACCCATTTAGAAACTGTGTGACTGGACCTGGACACATTCTCAATGTCACTCACAGGATTGTTTCACAATCTACTAAAGTATGTAGTTGAATCATTCATAATGATAAAATGTTGAAAATTTTAATATTTTCACCCCTTTGGAATTTTAGATTTCTATTATTACTATTGATGATTTTTTATGAGTAATTATGTTAAATATTTTAATTTATCAATGCATATTGAAGTAAAGTTATGAATTTATTGATTTAAATGTTTCATATTTTATATTTAATTCCTCTGAAAAATACTCTAATGAATCCTAGAAAGAGAGTAGAAGAAAATTCAATACATTCTAACCCTCCTATTGGAAATACTCTCCTCAAGAAGACCATTGAAAATACTAAAACATTGTATATGTATGGTGATATTGGCAAAGGTCTAGGGGGTTAACATAATCAATAGTTTATACAGTTTAATATACTGTCAAACTGTGGTGTCCAAGGGTAATAGGAACTCAAATAATATATTGAAAATATATATTCGCATCTTTCACATTTTTCATACCCTTGAGAATTACAAATTAAACTTTTCCATTTATGTGTTAGAGGGACCAAGACATAAATATTTGGAATCCATCATGTATTACATGCCACATGATAACATCACATAGCACATATTCAATGATATTTTTAATAAGTAATTTTACCATGAGACACTAGAGAATGAAATGGCCAAATACCATATGACTCTAGATCTAGGAAATATTTATGTGATAGAATATTCAACTTGGTTTTTTGAGTTGGTCCAATTTTCACTTGAGAACCACCTGAATGATTTCTTAAAGGCTTTATGATTTGATATGAGTTTTAATCTTGAGGTTAGATAAAAAATTTAGTTTTATAATTTTCGACCTATATTTAGGTGGTCTAAAAAGAAGTGATAGATGATATGGGTATGTAATGGTTGACTAGGTTGAGTTTTTCCTCCCATAGAGACCCATTCTTGAAAAACATTAATATTACACAACATTTTTTGGATAAATAAAACATTATAAAAACAGAAACCAAAAGACCATACTAGTCTAGTGCCTCTGGAAACATAGAATCATAAAAAATTGTACAAAAAAGATATACATCATCTCCCAATAGGTTATTATTGACTAGAACCATACTTAGACACATAAAACATAATACATATATTCATAACCTGGGGGAAGTAAAAAATAAAAATGGGTGAGCTCATATGCTCTATAAGGGAAAGCAATGGAGATACTTAAGAATAGTCAAGACTATAAGGGTATGAGATTATGATCATGAAAATAAAAGCTTATACCTAGAATATCATTGATCATAAACATGAATCATGGAATAATTCTGGTAAGTTTATGTTTCATGAATCATAATGAAATAATTATCATATTCCATGAAATAAAAACATAGGATTAAAAATGGAATTATGGACAATACAAAATCATATAATATCCCTATGTCAAGGAGGCCTACTATGGCCTTTGTAACATGCTAGGATTGGGTTAATCATCTATATACATGATTTGGGGTTGGGATTCCCTCCCATTAACCCTCTTGTTTCGAGCTTCAGATGTGCTCCCATGTACCCTAATATTTTAGGCGTGGGATGACCTCTTGTGTACCCTTTGATCTCATAATACATTTATCATTACCAAAATTATTGGAGGGAGATACAGGTCTCACCCATCTCATAATGAAATCATACAAACATGTTCCACATGATCATTAAAAATTATATCATAACCAATGAAATTAAATATGTATTAAAAACATGTAATCATATCATTACCTCAAGAAAAAACAGTTTTCATCATCATTTCGTCAAAAACATAACCCGTGAATGTTTTTTTCCAAAGATTATAACCTGTGAAAAAGAAACGTGGTTCATAAACATTATTCCATAACAACTAAATCCATTAAGAGAATAAATATGAAGGGAAACCTGGAATATTTTTCCTATAAATTCATAATTAACACTAAATTATGTTTTCTATATGGGAAATAATTTATAAAAAACATTTCTTAAGGAAAATATCTATTTTTCATTGGTAAATGATTTTTAAAATAGAAAACGTTTTTTAAAACTTTTTTCTTTGATAATAGATTTGAAAAATTCTAATGAAATATTTGAAATCTATAAAAATAATTTAAAATAATTTTTTCCTTCATATATACCTTCAGAAATCATTTACAATCATTTTTGAAAACATTGTTTTTTAGTAAAATAGATTTACTACCGAAGATGGAAATACAGTCAGATTTTAATAAAAAAGTATTAAATATATTAAGAACACAAGAGTGGAAAATGGTACTAAAACATGAATATATCATGAATAACCATAGTATAGTAAATTTCATGAGATTAACTGAGAGATGTACCATAATATTTCATCAAAGGAAGCATAAACATAAAAAATCTCCAAAAGTAATAAGATTGATTCATAAAAATCATAAAACTCAGTAACGTGGTATCATACTCTCCAAGTAAGAAAATGAATTCACATAAATCATATAATTTCATTAAAATAATTTTATATATGATATTAAATGAAAAATTTATGTACACACGCCTCAAAAAAGAATGTAGGTTTATAATAAAACATGTGTCTCAAAGAAGAAAAATATAGAAAATATTGACTAAGCGATTTGGTAGCTTTAGAAAAATTAACCTAATTAAACATATATCAAAAATTGGATATGTAAAGTCTCATTAATTTAAGTATAAAAATAATTTAATACATCCATTTCCATTATACACACCACACAAAAGGATTGGGTGGTGAATAAATAATGTATCATTTGAAATAAAAAGTGAGATGAAATCCCCTTATCTTGTGTCTTGACTCTCTTCTTACACATTCAAAAAAATGTATAATAAATTTTAATTTATTATAAATCTTTTAAAGAAACATATTCATATATCTAAGACCATATATGGTTTTATTATGACCTTATATTACATTCTTATTATCAATCTTGTATTAAGATTTCACTTCAGGTAATATCCGCTTGTTCTTTGCATGCATCGTAATTTGTAATATATTTGGTCCTAATATATGTATCATGATTTAAAAAATGTGAATAATTATATAAATATGATTTATATTAATTATATTTTCATAATAATAATCTATATAATATAGAAGTATGAAATGGAATACACTGTTCATGGAGACGGTAAGTCATGCATAAGCATGAGCATTGTTTTTGTTTTTAATATCGCATTGAAAAAAATATGGTAAATGAAATATGTGTATACATATATATATATATCATTATTAAAAAATAATATTTTTATCCTATATATCATATAAGTTCACTAAACTCATCCTTAATACATTCAATATAATGTTTAAATGAATCTCATCACTATGAGAGGGCGGTAGTCTACACTACCTTAGATGAAATTATAATTTTTACACATATTGTAAAGTATAAATATATTTGTTTAAAAAGGATTATATAATTTTAAATTAATAATAAATATAATGTATAACATCTAAAAACAAATTTTCCATCATAATTTTCACTAGGATAGGTAGTGAGGAAAAATGAACAAACATCGTTTTCTGAGGCAGTAGTTTGTGGTACACATAAATAGTGTGTTCATTATAATAAGATGAATATGTGTGTATTTTTAGATACATTCCTAATTATAAAAAAAATAATATTGTATTTAATATAATTTTTTTGTTATAAAATCTTGATAAAATGATATTCGATTGGGTGGAGAATGAAAATAAAATTAAATAGCTTGAGAGAAGTTGTTACCTCTTAGCTAGGTAAATACTTTTGGTTTGTCTCAAAAGTCTTCCATGGATTGATTTATGCACAATAGAAGGATAAAATTGAATATTAAAGATTTTTTGGAGAATATTAGTTAGATATTGGCCAAACAAAATTGTTTTTAGAGGTGTGAGGATGTGGGAGAGTGATTTCTTTTTTATAGTGGAAGGGGAAGGACACTCTTGTAAATATCAAAACATATTCATTAATGGTAGGTATACCTTACATAACGTAACTGAAAATGGAAAAATAATATATCAATTGTAAATAGTGGTCATTACAAACCTCAACAAACAAAAAGATGTGCATTTTAATAATTTGGTTCCTTAGCTTTTAAGATTCCCCAATTTTATAATTTTGGATTTTATTAAAGCATTTAGTTTTATAACCTAAATAATTTTACCATTAAGACTAAAATAGATTGATATTAATTATATAAGATAGATACAAATAATTATTAACATGATGTAAAATTTATAAAAAAATTAATGTGTTTTGGAAATTAATTTTACAATAAGAGCATGTGATCCGTAGAAAAGCTCCTTAAACCCATACCATACTAAAAATATTTTTAAAAATTTGGGTCAATATATTAATTAGAAAAGATCAATTAGTGCAATAATATACCATATATAATATTTAATAACACTTAAACTTCACATGAAGGAATATATTATTTTATTAATTTTAAATCATTTAATAAAATATCATTTATTATAAAAGAACAATAATGTCACTTTTGACATTATTTATTTAATTTTAATTTTAAAATATAAAAACAATATTATAAATATAATATATTGTGTTTACATCTATTTAAAATGATATAGACATATAAAAAAATAATTATAGAAAATAATTCAATCAATTTACTTCACTTTTATTATTTATAGTATTATTTATTTTAGTTAATTATTAATAAAATTATCCCAATGATACGAATTTTATGTTACTAAATCATTGCTAAAAATTAATGTAAAATTATTATGATAAAAATAACCCATTTATCATTCAATATTATATTTATAACTTAATATATGATGTTTTTACATATCTCAATGTTTTATAATATTTATTAGTAAGGAACGTTCGCTTTTGTCTTTTTTCAATAATTAACCATTTATATAAAGTAATTCCATTTAATAATATCACAATAACAAAAAAATTAGAAAAATTATGGGATATATTCAAATTATTTGATAAAAAATATTTTTGTACAACTTACCATGTCATTTGGCACCTTAAGAATATGTTCAATCCCTTATTAAGATTAATTCTTCTGTAATCACCATAATTAATTTTAATTACTCTAAATAATATTAATTGGAAAAAATAGGTTGATCATAATAGAACAAAAATATTATATTTATTACAACTTTTAATGTTGTTATTTCAAAATTCAAGTTAAATATATGGGAAAATTATGTTTAATGCTAATATCGTAGACGTGACATGAAAGCAGGGTTTTAAAGTAAAATATTCAAAATTTTAACAAAATTTTATATCTAATTTCAATATAAAAATGATTCTAATGACCTAAATCAGATTAATATATGTATAATTGAACCATTTTGACTTTATAAACCAATTTAAAATATAATTTAACAATGATAATTATTTAAACGAAAAAGTGGTTTTTAACTAAAGTAATTTATTTTTCATTATTCATCCAAAAATTATGTTTCTCAAAAAAATTCCAAACAATCACATTAAGATAATTTTGACATTATAAATTGAAAAATTATTTATAATTTTAAAATAATATTCATTAAATTATGATAATTTAGTTTGAAAAAAAAAGATGTGATATTAAAAGCTTGTACAAATTGGTCTTATGTGTAATACAAGATAATCTATGTGTTGCGTGTTGCACAAGAATAACATGGTTTTTAATATAGTGAAAACAAAACTAAATTTATTTTTTCATGGAAATCATAAAATTATAAGTATTAAATTATTGAAAAAATCATAAAATATCAGGGTGTAACATTCTTCCCCCTTAATGTAAATTACGCCCTCGAAATTCGTCTCAGTTATCAAAGGTATAATAGATTCATGTTCCTTTAATAGAAACCAACAACATAAAAATGAACACTAATAATGCCTTCAAATAAAGGAATTTGGATCCATAATGGCATCCCAGAATAACACATGACAAGGTTTACACATAGGAGAACATAGGTGAAAAGTGAAAACATGGACACTAAATAAAAATATAACTGTCACGTTCTGGAGGAGAGAGATAGAGAACATACCTAGTATAATGTTAACAATAAAAAATCTATAAATGCATGATTATGTAACAGACCATTTGATTCATCAGAAACAGATGTATTAGGATTACCTTTTCAATTTTATGATCCTTTTCCTAGTGTTGAATAATTTTTATGAGATGTTATATTTACTTGATTTCATTACATTTCATAAGAAAAATCCCTCATTTTGTTCATGTCTTGACCAATTTCAACATCATCTATTTCTTCAAAAATTATTGTGAATTGTTTTATCATGAATCACTAATAGATCAATAAATCCATGATAAGTCATTATATCTATATTCAGATACCAATAACTCAATGTTTTAGAGTAGGTTGTAAAATATACATAAATCCTCATGCGGTGATATAATACTTTAATCTTACTGACTTCTTCCAATCATTAACATAAAATCTCCATAAATGGTTAACCTTATAATCCTTATGAAAGAAGAAAATACCATGATTTATAAATAAGGACACAAAATCAAATAATCATTAATCCCCCGTATATCACAAGGTTGTTCTTTATTGACACATTCCAGACATCATAATACCCTCATTTTTTATTCCCTTGAAACATGGTTATAACCTAAATTACCATAAATCATTTTTAAAACATGCATGATTACATATTCAAACTATTAATAGAAACAGTATTTAAATCCAAGAATATTTAATCTTCGTCCTTGAGTTTATTGATAACTATATCAATAATTTGTTCTAGAGTAATTTGTACTATCCAATTTTATAATTCATATCCAACATATCTTTATCCAAAAATAATTATCTCAACATCAGGAGTTAATTCATGGTTATCTTCCCTTAATAAAAATA
Source organism: Viscum album (assembly GCA_963277665.1). Taxonomy (NCBI): domain Eukaryota; kingdom Viridiplantae; phylum Streptophyta; class Magnoliopsida; order Santalales; family Viscaceae; genus Viscum; species Viscum album. The sequence continues at coordinate 173,307,001 of OY728143.1, read as the reverse complement.
TAACCATTCCATGAATACACCATTCAACATATCCTTTTAAATAATTGATGAAAATGTATTCTAAAAATACGTATATATTTCATGATTCATATAACATAATCATTAACGTTCCAAAACATAAATACTTCATTCATCAAAATTTATTCTTAAACCATTACTCAGTATTCGTTTACTAATTCCTTAATACCTATTTCATAGATCATGAAATATGAATCGTGTATTAAGGTTCGTCAACCTCATTATAATCATGATTTTGATGTTTAATGTAAAAAAATACTGGAATAACATCACATACATTTCATATGTCTTTTTTGGTCTCATTATCTTCAAAATTATAACCAATACTCATACGACATTCTGGATTCTATATATGATATTTCCACTTGAGAAATAAAATTTCATAATTCCAATAATTTAATCATCTGAAGAAATAAATTTTATTCATGTTCCTTCTAGTTCTCTGCATATATACTAAAACCAAAATACAATGTGTGAGAAACATTTATGATATTGGGATATCATATAAACATGAAAAATTACTTATAGCGTTCCCAAATCATGGATCTTACTTTTTTAATCTACAGAACCTTAGGTTTATCCTATTTTATTCAAATTCATCCTATATTAAAATCTTTCATATGGTTGGTAATGTGTTTGTGAATTCTCAATGAAAATTTCCCAGGACTGTCAAACCAGGTGGGCAGAAAGGCTAGTTATCATGTATGACATTACCCTATGTCCGGACCAGAACATTTTGTTAGAGCTGTAACTCAAAGTTAAATCAATGATAGTGACATATCCTATTTTATTATCAAGATAGATATTTATTTCTAGGAAGCCACTTACTCTATCCATTTCCAAAATTTCCAGACATTTTCCTATACTTTTCCCTATTCGTAGACTTATTCATAGACATGACCTAAGGGTTCTCGCTATGTTATTATCATCCAATCGTAAAAAGGTTAACTAAACATTTGATATAATAATAACTATAGAGACTCAATATAGATATTAATTAACATTAAATATATTTTTGAGAATAATTAAAATATTATACAAATAGATGCCCAATGACAGTACTAGTCCAGTGCCTTTGGAAACATGGAATCATAAACATTGATTCATAAATGAGGTGAATCATCTCCAAAAAGGATTATCATGAGTAGAAACATTACTATACACATAAAACACAATACATATCTTCATAAATGTGGGTAATTAAATATAAAATAGGGTGATATCAAACACTCCAAAAGAGTAATCAAAGGAGGTAAATAAGCATAATCATGAACATAAGGGTTTGAGAATGTGATAATGAAAATAAAATATCATACCCTGAATATCAAAGATCATAAAAAATAATCCATTCATAAATCCTAGTAGTTCTTAAGACACAAATCATATGTAAATAAAGAATATAATCCATGAAATCATAACATAAGAATAAAACATGTAATTGTGTCTGACATAGAAGAAAATAATTACCCTGTGTCAAGGTGACCTACCATGGCCTCTGTAACATGATAATCTTGGGTTAATCACCCATGTACCTACATTGGGATTGAGAAACCCAACCATGTACCCTATTTTTTTGGTCATGGGTTGTCCTCCCATGTACCCTCATGTTTCGAGCTTGGGAGGACCTCTTGTGTACACTTTGAGATCAAAAAACATTTACCATTATCCAATGATTTGGTGGGAGATATAGGTACCAAACATATCATAATGAAATCATTCATACATGTTCAATGAGATCATTAAAAATAATATCATAACCCAGTAAATGAAATGGTATATTTAAACATGTAATCATATGATAACCTATGGAAAAAGATAGTTTTCATAATCATTTCGTCAAAAAAACCCATGCATGAATTAGGATTCAAAATTATATAACTCGTAAATGAGAAAATATTTTCATAAATATCATGCCACCAAAACCTAATACATTTATAAAATAATATAAATTAAATAATTGAATAATTTATCCAGAAGGAATGTGTAAGAACAATGGTTTTTATCTTATGTGGGAAATAATTTTGGAAAAAAATACTTGATAATAATATCCTTTCTGGATTGAAAATTTCTTTTTAAAACATGAAACATTTTTTATAATGTTTTACATTAAAATAAATTCAAATCCATAAAAAAAATTTTAAAATAATTTTTTACTAGAAAATTATCTACAATGGGCTATTTAAAAATTTTCAAAATCATTTTTTACAGCATAGTTTTTTATTAAAATTGATTTTTGACTGAAGAGATAAATATTGTTAGATTTTCATAAAAATATTGTATTATCTATATTAAGTAATAAATAGATGAAATTTGGTACTAAAACATGAATATTTCAGAAATAACCACAGTATAAAAAAAATTCATGGGTTTTCTTGAGAGATGGATTATAATATTTCATCAAAGAAAGAAGAAATATAATTAATCATGAAAAGTAATGGGATTGTTTTAATAAATCATTATAACTTGGTAACATGGGATAATACTCTCCATGTAAGAAAAAGATATAATATAATGATTAAAATTACATTAAAATATTTATATTCATCATATAAATTGTAAAATGTAATTATATAAACCTTGAAAAATAATGTATGTTCATAATAAAATATGAGTCTCCAAGATGGAAAATTGAGACAAAACTGTCTTACCGATTTTCTAGCTTTTGAAACATTAAAACGATGAAATAAAGATCATATAATGGATATTTAAATACCCATAAATTTAAGTATAATAATAATTTAATATATCCACGGATAGTATACACACCACACAAAAGGAATGGGTGGGGAATAAATCATGTACCTAATGGAAATAAAATGTGAGATGAAATCCCCTTACCATGTGGGTTGAATCGCATTATACATGTTCAAACGACAATAATAATAAATATATATTAATTATAATTATTTTAAATAAATATATTCTAATATATAATACCATATATCATTTTATTATGACCTTATATTATCTTTTTGTTAACAATCATCTGTTAAGGTTTCACTTCGGGTAATATCATCTTTGATCTTTGCATGTGTCTTAACTTGTTATATATTTGGTCCTTATACATATACCAAGACTTATAGTATTTAAATCATGATATAAATATCATTTATATTCAGTATGTTTTTTCTATAAAAATTTATATTATATATAGTTATAAAATGTAATACATCATTCATGGAGATGGTATGTCCTACGTACACATTTACTTTGTTTCGACTTTTATTGTCATATTGAAAGAAGGAAGGTAAATGAAATATATATATATATATATATATATAATTTTTAAATTCACCTTATTAAATCATATATATCATATAATTAAAAAATCCATCTTTAATATATTCTATGTAGTGTGTGAACGAATCACATCGCTTTGAGAGGGCGGTAGTCCACACTTCCTCAAATAAAATTATCATAATTAATCCAAATGAAAAGTATAAAGATATGTGTTTTAAAAGGATTAAATAATATTAAATACATGATATATATAATATAGGACATATATAAACATATTTTCTGTCATAATATCCATCGTGAGAGGCGGTAAGGAAAAATGAACAATCATCATTTTGTGAAGCTGTAGTTTGTTGAACACATAAACAATGTGTTACCCATTAGATAGAGGTTTGTTTAAGTGTATGTATAACCATTAGCATAAAACATAATATAATATTTAATATATTGGTTTTTTAAAATCATGTAATAATGAGAGAGGAGGGGTGGAGAAATAAAATAATATAAAGGAGCTTGAGATAAGTCGTTACCTCTTAATTGGGTAACTTCTTTTGGTTTATTCTTAATTGATTTATTGGATTTATTTCTACCAAAGGATAAGGTTTTATGTGTAACATATTTATGCTTTATAATTTTTTTGGTTAGATATTTCATTAACCTTTGTTTTTTGAGATGTGTGAGGAAGTGGGAGATTGCTTTCTGTTTTACAGTGGAATGGGATTGGTACTATTGTAAATACCAAAAGGAATTCATTATTGGGTGGTATACCATACCTAATGTGACTAAAAATGGAAAAATAATATATTAAAGGGTAATAATTGTCTATAGAAACCTACAACAGACAAAAATATTTTCATTTTATAATTTTTTTCCTTAACCTCTAAATTCCCGAATTTTAACATTTTGGTTTTTATAAAAGCATCTAGTTTTATTACCTACGTATTTTTACCATTAAGACATATTTAAAGTTATGTTTAATATGAAATATATATCCAATGAATTATTAATATGATCTATAGTTTATAATATTAATATATCATGTGTTTTAGAAATTAATTTTAAAACAAGAGAATGTGCCACACATAAACACTACTTGAATCCGGACCATACTAATTTTTTTTACGATAAATTTGTCAATATTTTAAATATAAAAGATAAATTGGTACATTTATATAACATATTTAATATTTATTAATAGTTTAAAGTACCTTGTAATAAAAAATTATTTTTATTAATTTTAAATCATTTAATAAAATATCATTTATTGTCAAATAACAGTAATGTCACTTTTAACATTATTTATTTAATTTTAGTTTTAAAATATCAAAAAAAAATATTAGAATTAAAATATATTGATTTTAAATCTATTAAAAATTATATATTCATATATAAAAAATTATATATAATTATTCAATCTATTTACTTGAATTTTAAAATTTACAGTATCATTTATTTTAGTTCATTATTAACTAAATAATCACTATGTTGGTGTTTGTTATGAATTTTATGTAACTAGATCATGTCCAAAATTAATTTAAAATTATAATGATAAAAATAACCCACATCATTGTAAATATTATATTCGTAACTAAAAATGTTATGTTTTATACATATCTCAAAGTATTTTAAAAATTAAAGGTAAAGAAAGTTCCCTTTTTTGTATTTTTCCATAATTATGCTTTTATATAGGGAGAAAACATTTAATGACATCACATTAGCATTTAAAATTATAAAAATAAAGTGATATGGTCTAATTATTGGAATCCAATGTTTTTTGGACATGTTTCAAGGTCATTTCGGTCTTTATGACAAATTTTTAGTCCCTTATTAAGCTTAACATTACAGTTATCACTATAATTAATTTTAATCACTAGCACTAATATTTTTGGAAAAAAATTATCAATCATATTAGACCAAAAGTATTATAATATTTATATCTCTGTATATTGGGTTTTCAAAATTCAAATCACAGATGTGGTGAGAAAGTGGGGTTTTAAAATAAAACATTCAAAAATTCAATAAGCATTTATATATAATTTCAAAATAAAAATAATTCTAGTGGCATAGATTTCATTAAATTATGTATAATTGATCAATTTTTACTTTACAAAAAACTAAAAATATATGCTAACTTTAATAAATATTTAAAAAAGATGTGGTTTTTTTACTAAAGTAGAGAATTTTTTACTAATCATCAAAAACATGAATTTTCTCAGAAAAATCCAAAAAATTCTCTCTAATATAATTATGAAATTATGAAATTAAAGAATTATTTTTTTACATATATAATTTATAAAAAATTCTTATATTAATTTAAAAAAAAAGTGTGTTATTAAAAGGTTGTAAAACTGGGTCTTACATTTACTAACAACTAATCTCTGTTTTGTGGGAAGAACAAGTATAACATGGTGTATTTTATAATTAAATAAAAATATTTAGGGTTTCATGAAAAGAAAAAAAATATTAAAAGGATTAAATAAATTAAAAAAAATCATAAAATATCCAGGTGTTACACCTTCACTACAATAGAAGGTAGTCAAATTTCAACATCTGGATAAATGAGGATGTGTGTGGAATCTCTATTTAGTGGTAGTAGGAGTTTACAATCCACTGATTCTATTCCTAGAACTACTTCAGAAAATATTTCATCAGTGTGCTTACACTGAGGAAATATGGGTAGAACTAAATATGATTTCCAGGAAGATATAAGGACTTTCTATAGGTGTGAGTGACCAGTTCATCTGTAACATTTTTTGTAGGAACCTCCTCTAAAAAAAGTAAGGATATTTATTCTTATTCCATAGGATCTATGTTTCAATCAGATACATCAAATATGGGTTTTTATCATCATTATATAATGTAAGGACTCAATAATATGTAGGTAGATTCTCATCCTCCCAAGAATTATTTGATTGGGCTTGAATCGAGGTGATTATATTTAGAAGAGCATGCACTTCAAGAATTAGAAGTTGGGACAATAACCATTAGAGGTATAGTTCATATCACTACTTCTATGAGATAGTATTTATTCTATGTAGGTGTATCTCATTACATTATCTCATATAAACTAATTAATGCATTATATTTTTGATCTATATTGATTGAATAAGTTATAAATCATTATACTCATTTGGGAGTTTTGAAGTAGGGATTAATGAAATGTGATTGTAGTGTGATAGTTATTGATATTGAGATCTTATATAATTTTCTAGTTCTAAATATAGATATCTTTGATCTTATCCATGTTATAGATCATATGGTTATCTCAAAATCTTATATTAATTCCTATCATCATATATTTATATTCATTTCTCCTTCTATAAACACTCAAATATTCCAGAGTGAGTTGGATCCCAGATTAGGTATAACATGACCCATTATTCTAAATATTTTATCAATTTCATTTTAGGTATCTATTTTTATGTTTTTTTGTTTAATTAAGTTCATATGGTTATCTTCATATGGTGGTGGATATGTATCTTGGTGTTTTACTCGATGATTTCCCTCGGTTATTTATTTAAAGAGAGGTGGAATTATGTAGTGTCGTACTTTTAGGTATGATTCTAATTTACTTTCCATCTCATCAAATAGATCCCATTGGGCCAATAGGATTGAAGATCTAGATTTATGATCTTATGGGTAAGGGTTTTATTTGGCCTATTTTTTCATCATGGGTATCATCAGTTCTATTTTCTAATATGAAAGACTAAAGTATCTTATTTTCCATTGCTTATCTGAAGATTAATCACATGACCATCATAAATAAGTACTTGTTAAATTGGATCAATGATCACATTGATAAAATCATTAAATATAGATTATTTTTAAATATTTAACATAAATAGGGATTATAAAAACATATCCCTAGTAACCCAGATCCAATGAACAATTTATTACAATGGTATAAGATGTAATAAATTAGTCCAAATAGAATCGATTTCATTAGAATTCTTGGAAAGATAGGTACATACTTGATTTCAATATTACATTGGAAATATATAACATATAATAATAAATATTATTATATCTATAATAATATCCTTACATATATCCTAGGAAAAGGAAACAAATAAATGGTGAGATTAAATGCTTAGTAAGGATTACGTATAATGGAAGTTATCATTAGTAAATAAGGCACAATTAATCTTGAAATGTCGTTAATCAAAAAACATTCCATTTTTTCAAAAACCTATATTCAATGAACGACCATGGGTAATATCTACATAGTAATTACATGTATAATAGAAATTGAATTCTTAATAAATGAATATTATAAATATGGACATTCATGAACTTTCCATCAAGGCCTCATCCAAGTTATCATTATTCTTACCATCAAGGCCTCTCAACCAAAACAACATTATTAATAAATGGATATGTGTAAAACCAATAACCATATAATATGTAATGTATACTATTTGTCTCCTGATATATATCTATTCCTTGAGGGGATATCTATATCAGGTCCCTCCTATAACTTACACTTTATATGAATTCATCATATTTTTAATGATCAATACAATTAAATACTAAAATACCACAAAAGTTGACAATTATTTGTATTGAATCAAGAATATGAAACATCAAAATTTCATCAGTAAATGAAATAAATTTAATAACAGTCATCAATAAACAGACACTATATAAAGTAGTGGTATACGGTGGAGACATAAGCAATGTAATAAAAAATAGTGACATGAAAGGGAAAAATAAAGTCCAATGAATAATAAATAGAAATATAGAACATAATAACATGAAATAAAATGATTAAAAAATAAGGTATAATATATATTTGGTAAAGGATGAAATATGTCCAAAAATTCATTAGAAATAATGGTTTTATAATAAAACTGTGCCTTTATAAAAAAAATTATATTCAATGGATTAAAATTTTCATTTTTCAACTTGTGACTTATATTTTTTTCTATAGTGGTTAATTGTTATTAATGAGATAGAATATTTCATTGATTCTAGTATATTAAAATTGTTATAAATAACAATATACATGGAATAATGTTTTGGTTTAATTATCCATGTTTCTTGAATAAGGGCAAGAAGTTCCCAAGTCTTTGTATCATCGAAGAAGATAGGTTTTGTTTGTTTACATAGGAAGACATAAATATATTCATTCACTACATGAAGGAAAATAACTTATTTGAATATTTTACATTAACATAACATGATTCTAGAGATGGTATTAATGACTCATAAAATGTGCCTTTTTGTTTGGAAATGCACCTTTTTATCAAAATAATGATGTTTCATTGTGAGGTTTTCAGGGAAAATGTTTCGGAAAAACATGAATCACTATTACAAATATATATTTATGAATGGATGGAGGAAACTAGACAGAGGCCAGTTTATTGGGACTAGTGAATAGAGTGTAGATAATAGATGTTAGAAGAACAATTTCATTTGACCAAGGTGATTAGATAGGGTTAATCAGATTGAAATAATTTGATAGAGAATAGAACCAAAAGACAACTCAAAAATATTCCCATATTCATTAGACCAAGATCACCAAATGTATTTAAAATATTTCATAGTAGTGTATTCCTTATTTATTAAATAGAACTATTACTATTGGATATGATTCAAGTTGGGAACTAAATCAAGAAAATAATTTGTTTAAATGAGTTGATCAAAGGAAGATGTTTTTGGATCTATGGAACCTAATCAAATAGTGTTATTGTTGATGTTATGTTAGATGAAGAGTTATACAAATTTTATCAAATGGATTTATAAAAATATCAATAAAAAATTGTTTTCAAAGTTATAGTTTTGTTTTTAATAGATAAAAATAATCATGATGTATTTATAATGAATAATAAAAGTACATCATATAGAGTTTTATTATGTCCATCTGATAGAGAAACTCAATATTATCATGATATTGGATTCGAAATAAATCAATCAGAATATATCAAATGATTGGAATATATTTTATAATTCATTGGATAGACCTAATTCTATGATTAAAACCTATAGAATATTATAAGATAAGGAATCATATATAAGTTTATGAGTGAATGAGTCATACATATGATTCTAATAAGTGGCGATTTATAGAAGATTCCTAATGAACTTGTATAAAATGTAAATATATGAATTTATTTGATGGAGGTTTTTGTATAACCTTGGTAGATATTTTATTCAATAAAAACAAAATTGAAATATGTCACTAAAGTGATGGAATTGGAAAAAAATTCATAATGACCATAAAAAAAGTATTAAAAATATGTTAGATAGAGTTCTATGAATTCATTATAGATAATAATTATAACATATATATGAGGGTTCATCGGATGGTTAAAAATGAAAAAAACAAAAATAAATCCATCAGGATTAGGAAGATACTTACAAAACTATATCAGATATACTTTTTTGGGAAATTTTAATATAGTATTGGGAAAAATAAGTGATATATAAAGAAGTTCATTATGATAGAACACTATAAACGATATTACTGGATGGAGTAGTTATCATAAAGAATTACTAGAATGATAATTTCTTTTAAATAAGTTCATATGAATTCTTAAAAATATATATAAATATTTTTTAAATGTATTAAATTATATGACACTGATCTAGATGTTTAATTCACAATAATCATAAAAGAATTAATCATGATTCTAGATGGGATTATAATAAGATTAAAGAACGTAGTTTAAGTATATATCTAAGGATAGTTCCTATGAAGTTCATTGAATCCTTTATTTTATAAATTTTAAAATTATATAAATAAAGAAATAATTGAGTGGTATATTCAAAATTATATGTAGGAAATAAATTTTTTTGTTTTCACTTCACCCTGAGATTTTAAAGAAAATATTCCAATAAAAAGGGGAGAAGGTTTACTATGATAAGGTCTTAATGTTATTGATTGATCTCTAAAAAGAGGTATTATCAAAATTTTAGCATATATATTATAGCCATGAAGCTTGAGAGTAACTATTATTTGAGTTAACGTATCAGATGAACAAATACCAGATTGGGAAGGGGGTATCAGATGGAGTGGAAGCAGTAGATAAAGCGGTAAATCTTTAATTGAATGTGAAAAGTTATTGGGAGAAAAATAATGTAAAATAAGAGGTAGTATCACATGAACTAGTATCAATAGAAAATTATCAAACAAATATTATTTAATGAACAATATCATATGGAGGAGGTTTGGATGAACAAGTTCGAGAAAGAGAAGCAAAGAATCTATAATACATGTTTTGGATAAATGAAAAACAGACGAAAATATAATCTTACTTTTATTTTATTGTGGAGAAGAAAAATACTTACATGCTTGCTAATATATAATTATTATAATTGATATAAGAACAAAGAATTAATAAAATATTAAACATATGTCACATTTATGGAAGACTTTCTTGATGTTACACATTATTTAAAGATGATGTTTAAGATTGTGTACACATATAGTATAAAGAACTAGTAAAATATAATCATCAGACTAGTCATTCACTAGTCTAGTGAATTAAGATTGATTTCACCCCGACCCCCTCATAATGTTTAGGGAACATTAGTTGGGTAAGGTATTTATTCATGCTATACCACTATAAATTGATATCCTCTAATAGCGGAGAATCAATTTACTAGTTATCAAAGTACATAGAAAGTACTAGCTACACTTATTGAGTAGTGAACTTTTAAAACCATCATGTGTAATTATTTTTTTGATTTCATATACTTCCTTCTGATAATGAAAATATAATATGTAAATACATATCCTAATATTTCAAAGAAGTAAAAGGATAGAATGTTATAATTGGTTTAAAAATCTCCAACATTAATTCACCCCCTCTTGGTGTTGATCAGAACCCAATGTTTTCCTCCAATATTCTATCAAAGCCATTGTCCACTTATATTGGATTATCCACATTGAAGCTATTATTTTTTTAATATTTGAGTTTTTTTCTAGTATTATCATTTAAGTGAAGATTTAGAGAAGTTTAATTTATCTCAGAGTATAATGTGACATCTACTAAGCCTATGAAGATTATAATAATAAAAAAGAAAATAAAGATGAAGAAGATATCCCTAGTAAGAGAAGTGGAAAAATGAATTTTAGTTTCTCCATGCCCTGAAAATAATTAAGATATATTCAGCTATGAAATTAATTAATGGGTGGTTCAAGTTACCACAAAAGAGGAGGATAACATCCCTACCTCATGTGAATTATGGTGATCATGTTATCCTGAGGTATGTAAAAGTTCTTTTATAAACAGTCCTCATGAAGATGAAATGAGCATAAGTTTTAAGGATGATATATCTATTAATTATAAAAATATATTATATAGTAAATTTATATATATTCTATATTTTAATCCCAAATAGATATTATATATTGACTGTGGGTTCATTCAAAGAATATACAAAGATACCAGCCAACATGAATAAGAATGCGACAATATAGAGAAACATTTATAATAAAAGGTTCTATAATGAATATATATCACCAAGAAGGTAAGAAACAATGATATAAGAAAGGTTTATATTGAAATAAGTTCATCAAAATTTGAAAACAAAAGGATCAATGTTGTTAAATAGAAATATGTATTCAAGAAGAATATTGAAGTGAAGATCCACAAACATCAGTAAAAGTTTAAAAATAGCATCTATGTCAGGGTTTTTTAGTTTGAAGTAAAGTTCAACAAAATCATGGAACATAATTCAATATTACAAAAAAAAACTATGTTGTGTAATGAATATATATAAATAATAAATATAAATTTTTAAGAGAAGGATATTATTAATGAAGATCAGAATAAAACCCTTAATAAGAGGTTCCTAGAGTTGGAAGTCAAATTATTCAATCTAGAAAAGGTACATATCAAGAATTCATGAAATAATGTGAAACTGTTTTCTGATACACAAATCTCAATGGATTATTAGGATTATAAAAGACTTATAGCATATGATAAATAGAGTATGGAATCATTTTATGGTCTTTCTCTTGTTGTTGTGAAGAAAGAGGTACCATTCATACCATGTTATAACGCTTTATCTAAATATACATTCATGAACATTAATTGAATCTATAAAAAGTCTATAAAATTATGGATTAATATAAATAAGAATATATGTACCATAATATTTATGGGGGATAATATAAGAATTATAGAGGATGGTTCCAAATGATGAGCCTGACATGTTGTGAAGAAGACTCAATAATAGGTTTCCAAAAATATAATAATATCAAGGTATTTGGTTCAATGGTGGTATTACAAAAGATATGAGCATAATGAAATAGATTTTTGATAAAATAATTTAAATGGTAATTCACAAAATCTTCCCATGTTTAGAGGTATAAATAATTATATTAAGAAGAAACATCAATGGATTAAGTAAAATAGGTATACATCAAATATATTTTGAAAGCATGAAAGTATATGTGGTGTGTAAAAAAATGGTGGTCGCTACTTGGTGCATGATTCGTTTGAAATTTATAAAAAAATATCAAAATAAAATCAAAGATATTGGTGAAGAAAGAGGAATCAACCATTGGGATTTATGTAGAATAATTTTGTTAAAATATTCTCCTATGATAATTTTAATAAGAAAAATTAAGAATTAGTTGGATTATGAATCCATGAAGTTGAGGGAATTTGCATCATCTAAAATAACTAATGAGAATAAAAAATCTCATAATAATTAATGTGGATAAACGAAAAATATTACTAATATACAAATTCAAATTCATGTAATATGTATTTAATATTAGTAGAAATAATTTAAAATTTAAGAGGCATAATAAAAGGCTATCGAAAAAGGAATATAAAGTATTCTACAAGATGGTGCCGATGTTTATGATAGATTATCATGAAAATACAAATATTGTGTTAAAGAAGTTCTATGTGTGAATTAGAATACTTTTTTACATAATACAATGTACTGTTTAACAATTCATCTAATGCAAGAAGAGTCCTTAAATAGAGTCACGAATTTACTCAACAAAAAATACTATAAGATGAAAAATTATCAATATAAATCAATAGAATATATTAATAGATAAAATCTACCAAAATAAAAATAAGTTTTGAAAAGTAGATATTGAAGCATAAAGACTGGAGGAGATGGAGAAATGTAGTTAAGAAATTTTTCACAGCATTAATGTTAATATTGATGGAGCACGTAAGATCCACCTTATTCAAAAAAAATATATATTTTTTGTTCTCATAATTGGTGGAATTATAGATGAATCATGAATTCTTGGGGAAACCCTAAGTATGATAAATTGCTACCTACTTTGGATGTCCCATATAAAGAATCTTTCATATTAGGAATACTCTTAAATTTTTTTAATGAAAAATTTATAAGTGTATAATATTTGATGAATATGTAAGGAAGTAATTTCTATCAATGCTCGATAGTAATGTAGAGACAAAACTATTTTGGGTTGATCATATATTTTTTTGAATTCCAAAAAAAAATGTATTAATTAATATCATACATGGTGGATATGTGTAAATTTTCATGTCTAGATAAACTCTTGATGAAGTTCTATTTTGGTTTTCTTTCTATATGAAAAAAAATTAGATAAATACTTTGACTATATTAATCATTATAAAGATTATAATGAATGTATCCATGAGAGGGAAAAAATAAGAGAATGATGAAAAAGATTCCAAAACTATATTTTCATGAAAAATCATATTATTATTGAACGTGATTAAAGAAATATCACTACAAAAGGAACATATTTCGTATCATTTAAACCTTAGTTACTAAATAATAAATTATTTACATAAAGGGGGAATTGAATTAATCTGTGACAAGAGGAAATTGTATGTATGAATGTGTTCTCATGATACATATCCAGTTATGTGTACATGAATGTTTTAAATTAGTGTGTTAATGTGATTGAATTATTTTCAAATTTATTTACTATATATCTATTTTATATCAAAATTGGTATATTTTTTTGAGAGTACATATAGAAACCCATTTAAAACAATATTGATAGTTCTCATCTCATGTGGTATCCAGATAAATTGGTAATGGAAAAATTTGTTTTCTAAATAAAATACATTTGTTTTATAGACTATGAAAGATCAAAAAATACTTAGAGTGAGATTATTGGTGCTAAATTTCTTAAGAATGAATTGATACCCTTTGCCGATTAATATTGTATTTATTTCCATTAAGGGAGAGATAAAGTGAAGTGAAATATTGTACTTTTGGAAAAGAAATTGGGGAGAAAGAAGGTAAATATTCTCACATTTACATATTAATTTATTGAATTTGTTTCTTTAAAATAAAATGGGATATTTAATAGAAAACATTGTGTAAGATCCCTAGTTTTTGGGATGGTTTGGAATTCCAAGAGAATTTTTGATTTTCTATTTTGTGGGTAGAACATTCTATAAATAATGATTTATAATATATATATGTTCATTGTAACACATAAAGGTGTTGTTTTTTGTTAATGTTACCACCTTTGGAGGAATCCTGGGAGTTCGGTTGAGTTTTTTAAGCCTCAGGTTCCAAAATCCCTAGTTTTTGTATAAATAGAATGATGCAAATGATTGGGGAACAATTAGCCTAATAGTGTGGTTCTACAATACAAACCCTTTTCATAAGGGTCATGGTTTTTTAAAATTGTGAAACCCATTGGGAGTAACCATTAAAAATGGTGCAGGTGTGTAGGGGGTCCTACATGGGATGCCCATGGATTCCCCAAAATTTTCACCCAGCTCCCACCCATAGTTCCACTTAAATAGTGGCTACACACAGTTAGGTGAACTATTTTTTAGACCTTGCAACACAACCATGCACTCCTATTAAAAAGGGTATGACTTTGGTAGTGAATCCTACACATTTGGAAAATAGTTATCCAAACCATGTAGCGAAACCATGAAGTTCATAAAAGAAAAAATATGATTATTTTTCCCTTCCTCATATAAAGACTCCACCCCTGTTTTTCATCCCCCCACACGTGTGGCACCTATCCCTCTCTCAATCGATATCCTCCTCCATCCAAGGTTGTCTTTATGGTACCTCCTCTATCCATACTCCAATTGGAGTGTTTTCTATCGCAGTGGAAGCCTCTTATATGTGCTAACTCCACTTGATTATTTTTTATGATTATCTCATCATCGTTGGTGCTATATTTGTCTAAGATAATTCTCTTTATTTTTGGGACGTTTTATCATTTTTTCATTTTTGTCAAATCAGATCGAATCAAAGATCTAATTTGGATGAGTGAACCATCATAAACACTAAATAGATTTTCTATAGCTTTTACATAAAAGATTTGTTTTTTATATGACACATCATTATGATATATTCTAATTTTTTCTTGTGAAATACATGATTAAGCACTTAATTCCATAAACTAAATGGTAGTTACTATTAAATTGTATCATTTTAGGTTTCTTTCCCTAACATAGACTACTATTTAGGGTGTATACATAAAATCCCTTATAAATTAAGAAACTATTTCTAATTAAACCACCTATTGTGGTGTTTTGCCTTATAAAATGAAACCATGTAAATAAAATGGAATTAAGGGGAATATGGAGCGGTGTGACACTCCACTATATCATCACTATTGAACAAACCATATCTTAAGTGGTTGTTCCTTAATTTCAATTAGATGAACTTTAGGACGGGTGTTTGGCATGAATATTATCAGGGCCTATATTATACCATTTTCATATATGGTGTTATATATTTAATGATAGTTCACCTGGATGAAAATAAATTTAGCACATACATGGCCTCTCATGGAATGTGGATTTATAATACTATGGAATTTACCATGGACCTCATGTTGATGATAGTGGAATGAACTAATTAATGTGTTGTTTAATTATTTCACTATTAATTATTGAATTATTATTGGGTATGGACAGTAACATATCTCATGTAATTTTATAATACTTGCTTTATGTATGACAAATTCTAATGGGAAATTTTTATTATGTTGGTATGTTACATGTTCTATTATGGTCTGTCATCAATTAGGGATTCGAGGTACAGAAACCAATGACCCCTATGTATAATTACTTATGGTATGGAACTTACTAGGTAGTGTAGGTACGGAACCTATGACCCCTAGGTTTGATTAATTAATGTATGCAACCTATTGAATAAAGGTATGGCACCAACATGGGGATCATGGTATGGCACCTATGACCTCTATGAATGATAACTTATGTTATATAACTGTCAAGGGAGGTAAAGGAATTGAACCTATGGGTCATGTATTCACTTATATCTCTATAAAATAGTTCCCCTTGGTTCTTCACCTTGGGACCTGAACTATGTCGTTCTGATACTATATCAATTTTTCTATAGATGTGTCCTTTAGACTTGAAGTGAACGTCGTTGGTCAATGGCCTTAGGTATTGTCCCATGTAGGCCTGATCCACAAGACATGATATATTTCATGAATTCCATATCCATGGATTTAGTTTCTGTATAGTTACATTTTATTTAATGTTTATCCTTGACCCAGATTTCATTTAGACATTTGGGAATGTCGACCATTTTTATGCTTATTGGTATGACAGCCTTGTTTAACACATGATCACCTTATGTGGAAATATGAGAAATGATCGATGATTCCACAATAAGGTAATGTATATCTTTTATAATTATTGAATGACATATGCATATAAATACATGATTTTGGATTTCAAAAAATATATCTTCTCATGATGAAGAAGGTATGATCGGGCAGGTGTCCTTAAAGAACCTAATCCAAGATTTTTTATTTTTTATTATTTACTTCTTTATTAGTTATTAATTCACATATATGTATTTTATATCCATGAACTGGATAGCTTAGACACCATTGGTGGTGGTTTTTTGAGTATATCTCACACCCTATTTAGGCATTCATTTAACAGGGGTACCTAAATAGACCTCATGATCATATGTTCAGGATCATGGATTATGCTTGTGAAATTAATTATACAAGGGATCATAGGAGTATATGACTCCTCTAGAGCTCATTATTCTCGTGGAGTTAACCTTTTTTACATTTTTTCATTATACATGTATTATATAATATTATATCACCTGATCTGTGTTTATTGGTTAGACTATGTAGCCTCAACTGGACATGCATGCATGGTTATATTTAGAATTGACCACTTTATCATTATATTAAATTATTATTTTACTACCTTCCATTATAATACTTCCACTATAAAATGATTTATTATCTCATATAACTAATTTTTACTCTTATTTTTAGGGTATTGTCTCCCAATTGTACCAACATTAGACCCTCACTAATAGTCGTTAGCCTCTGGAATACGGGGAGGTGTGCTTGAGTCCATGTGAAAAACCAACTTAGGGTGCCATTTTAAGGGCTACCTAGTAATGATGTTACACCTTATGTGTATTGTATTTTTTTCAATGGTAGTTAATATTTATAAATGAACTAGAAGTATTTTTTTGATTTTGATTTGTTAAATAGTTTGTAAATTTGAATATGTCTATATGTATGGTTGGTTGAAGTATCTATGGTTATTGAAGAAGAAAATAAAGTTACCATATCTTGTTGTCTTTGAAGAATAAATTTCTATTCTTGACTTTGGAATACATGGGTTATATCAATTCACTACATGAAAGATAAATATTATTTAATTATTTTTAGGTAACAGAAGATAGTTATAGTGTTAGTATTAATGTATCATATGATGTTTTTGATTGTTGGAGAAGAAAACTTTTTATTAACATAATGAAGATTCCTTTTGAATTGTCTAGGAAGAATCTGTGAGACAAATATTAATTATTATTATGGATAGAGATGAATGGATAAAGGAAACTAGACTGAGGCTAGTGGATTAAGTCTAGTGGAATGAGGCCAGCTGACCAAGTCTTTTAGACATATGATACTGAATTCTTTCTTGTGGAATTTGGTTATTATGTGGAGACAATCAGACTAAGATGGTAACATAGTGGATGGAACCAAATGATATCTAAAGTATATTTCTCATTCCATTAGATAAATATCACCAAATATATATCATATGTATTGTATTCATGTAATCCTCTTTGATTAAACATAAAAATGTGATGTGGCTATGATTTAATCAATATATTGGAGGCATAAATTACATTGTGTAAAGGAGTTGGTCAAAGGAAGAAGTTGGTGAAACCTGGTGGAACTATGGTTTCTAAATAAAGGTTTTTTATATTTATTTGATGATAAAGAGTTGTAAAAATTATATCATAAGGAATTGTATAAGATATAATGATGAGAAGTATAGTGTATGTTTTAGTCGATGTTTTAAAAAGAAAAAATAAGTATGAAGACTATCGAATGAATGTTTCATGTCTATCTAATAGATTTTATGTAGTCCATCAGATATATAAATTCAAGGTTGTCATAAAATTGAATTTTAATGAATAAAAAACTAACTTTTAAAGTGTCCAAGAGGTCGTTTCTAAGTAATCAGATAGATAAGATTCCATTAAGATAGATGATAGAACATTCTGATCTAAGGTGTTGGATAATTTTTTTGAGCGAAGGCATGGAACATAGGTTTCCAAGAATTAGCATTGGAAAAAAGTGTCTGAATGAATTTATATAGGAAAAAGGTATCCATATAAATTCATCTAATGGGAGTCTATTTTTGAAATTCATCAAATATACGTTTTTTAGAAAAGTCATCATATTGATGTATCCAAATTTTTTTCATTACAGAGAATGTTATGAAGACAAAATAATGAGTATTACAATGTTATCAAACAAAGTTCTATGAAGTCATCATATAAAAGATGTATAGTGTATATATGAGTTTTTAGTGGATGGAGAAAAAAAATCAAAAATTTGGTAACCTATTGGATAGAGGAAGATCCTAAAAAACTATCTTTGAATGAATTTAGATGGTAAATAAAAAAGATTTTTTAGAAAAAAATAAGTGATAGATAAATAAGATCATTGTGAACGCACATTAAAAGAATATTAGCAAATATAGGAGTAATCATGAAGTATTTCTAGAATGATAAGTTCATATGGAGAAGTATAAAATGAAGAATTGAAGATATTTACAGATATTTTGAAAATACATTAAATAATATGGTAAACGGATAGATATTAAATCCTCCAATTATCATGAAGGGATGAAATGTGATTCTATTTGAGAATAATATAATATTAAATAAGATTGTTTAAAATAAAATCTAAGGATATTTACTATGAAGATCATTGACTATTATATTTTAGGAAGTTTAATGGTGGTCAGACAAAGAATGAATCATGTTGGATATTAAAATTTGGGAGTGAGAAATTCATATTTGAGCTCATGCTTATTCTAGTATTTTTAAAGAAACCATTATTATATGAGTGGAAAAGGTGAACTAAGAAAATGTTGAAATGTTTATAATTATTATTCAAGAGGATGTATTATCACAAGTTCAGTGTAAAGGCTTAATCCATGAATCTTCAGATTAATTAACATTTGAGTGAAAGTATCAAATGATTATGTTCTAGATAGAGCAGGAGGTGTCAAATGGAGTGGTTACACCAGATTAAGTAGTAAAGCAGTAGATTAATACGTTTAGGTAATATAAGAAGAAGAAAATTTCAGATGAACTAGAATCACATTAAATGATATCAAATAAACATTATCAAAAAAAAAAGTTTCATAGTAATAGTATCATACTCACATGTTCTATATGAATAGGTACCAAACAAAGAAGTGAATAATTGGATGGATAAGTATTGGATAAAGGAAGAAGAGAAGGAAATATTTTCTTTTTGTTTTCTACTATAAATAATAATTATAATTTCATACACACATTTTGTATGTAAGATAATTGGATGTTGAAAAAAATAGCAATGAAATATTCAACAGAAGTCATATTTGAGGAAGAATTTATTTATGTTGAAATGTTTAAGAAGAAGAAGTTAAGGTATATCTATAAAGTCAATATAAATACCCAATATAGAGATATAATTGAACTAGTAATTCACTAATATAGGGAGTTAAGATGGTTTCCATCCCATGTATTAAATTATATGGAATCGAAATTATGATAAGGATTATTTTCTTTCCAATCTACTTTAAATGGGTATCTCATTATCGTGGAGAAACCTTGTACTAGTTGTCACTAGACATAGAAAAGTCTGGTTGCTCCAAATAAGTAGTGAACCTTGTTTAATTTTCATGTATTGTCTATTAATTATTTTAATATTCATGAATATGATAATGAAAAGATAAAAAATATAAACATTATACTAAAATGGATAATATTTACAGGGATAAAAATATATAATTTGTTTAAAAAGTCCCCAACATTGATTCCCCTCTAAGTGTTGATATTATCCGATAGTGGTCCTTAAAAAAATATCTCCATTGTAACTTTGTGTTTAGTAGAGTTATAAATCACTTTTCAAAATTATTTCAAATCTTTTAATAAAATAATACTTTTTTCTTTTGATATCATTTTAAATAAAAATATATCATCATGATTATAATAATATTCAAAATAAAATCAATTATATAAATGATGGAAAGTTCATATACTTCAACTGTGGATATGGTGTATCGAAATTTAGAAATATTCTATATATTCCATCAATTAATAAGAAAAAAGGTAATTATTAATTGAATCCCATGGATCAAATTTCCCTATACACCTTGGTACAAACAAAAAATATTGGGATTTGAATGAATATTTTTGGCGGGATGATTTAAAATTTGAAATTATAGACAATGTAAGATGATTCTTGGTTTTTGAATAGGTAAAGGTTGAGATACAAAATCCAAAATTATTTTTGTAGCCTCTACCTACTTTTATTTATAATTGGTATGATATTACTATAGATTTTTTCATTGGATTTCCAAATGACTCTCAGAAAGAATAATTTCATCTAGGTTAATCTTGATCGACTTACCAATTACACACATTTCCTCACTATAAGGGAAGATCCACCTCTTGAGCTCCTCACACAACACTACATTAATAAATAGGAGAGACTTCATGGTGCACCACTTTTTATATTATTTTATTGAGACCCAATATTTACATTGAAATATTGTAAAAATATTCATAAGGTTCTCGATATTTGTGATAAATTTTAGAACTAATTATCATACTCAGACATATGGGCCTTCATTAATGGACTATTCAGACATTAAAACACATTTTAAGGTCATAATCACATTACATTAAATGTATTTGGATCATTATATACATTTGGGGGAATTTTTATATAATAATAGTTTCCATTGGAACATAAAAATGGAACCATATAAAGAATCAAATGTGGAAATATAATTTACAACAAATTTTTGGGATGAAGTCGGTTAAATGAATCTTTTAGGAGTAAAACTTATTGTGGAGTCAATGGTGAATGTGATAACTATTCAGATTCATATCAATGTAGCTCAAAGAAGGAAAAATATAATTTAATATAATCGATGTAAGGATTTATAATATCTGGTATGGGGTCATGTTTTCTTGAAAATATATCTATGTAAGGGTGTTATAAATATTTTAAATACAGTAAAAAACATCCTCAGTGTATAAATATTTTGTAAATATTGGAATTAATTAGAGTTGTGTCTTATCATTTGGAAATTCCACATAGACTCTCTAAATTTCATGTTGTGTTTTGTATCTCTTTATTCGGTTAGTGAATTAAAGATCAAACAAATGTTTTCATATATGAGGAAATATAATAGGACCACTATTTATCATACTATCAATAGCCTATATTGATTCATGAAACTAGAGAACATGTTTTGTAGAATGGATGAATGGATTGGTGAAGGTATGTTGAATGAATCATAAACTAGAATAGGCAGTATGGGAACCTAAAGAAGTTGTGATAAATAAATACACACATATCATCATGAGGTGATATTCTAGAAATATTAAGGATAAATTTTTTTAAGAAGTTACTTTGAATAAATCATAAAATGTAAAGAGGCATTGTGGGAACCTAAATAATTTGTGATAAATAATAACCACCATATCATCATGATGTGATATTGTATAAATTTTAACGATGAATGTTTTTAATGAGGGAATAATGTAACAACCAATATTCAATTATAATATGTAATATTTTCATATAACAAAATTATAACCTAATGAACCTACAATTATTCATTAATTCAAATAAAATTGAAATGAATAAAATTTTTAAATTTAATCCACATAAATGAATTTAATTTTTTAATTCTTCATTTCAAAATTATTTTTAAATGAATTGATGATATTTTTAATAAATAGATGATTTTAGGAAAGAGTGAAAAATATATATTTAACAAAACCATCAATTTTATGAAATTATAATGACATGGGAATAAATTTAATGTTCAAAAACACATTTATAGGACGGATATATATTAAATAACTAATATAATTCAAATAAAAATATAATTTATAATATATAAATATATTATTAATATTTTTGAAATTTAAGAAATGTTTTTGTTCAAATAAAAACAATTTTTATTTCTTTTCTTTTAATAATGTATTTACAAGGTACCATTCAATTTTAGTTAGATTTGAAATTAAAAGATGTATAATTTTATTTTTAATAATACAAGTAAACCCATTTTAATCAATATTAATCTTAATTTTTGAATAATGTGATATTTATGTATAAAACACTAATTTTCAAAAAAAATGCATTTCTTTACGTCTTACGCATTTATATAAACACTTGTTTTTTCCAATTATATAAATTTATTCAGGAAATGTTTATTAAATATTTTAAATAATTAGGATTAAATTTTATAAATAAGTCGCTTTTACTGTTTTCATAGTGACTGATAGTCATCAGGAATGTTTATCATCACAATGATGGGTAAAACGAGTTAATTAAGGTTAATACTATGGGATAAGGACTCAAAAACAACCCATCACTTGAATTTATTTCATTTTATGTTGCTAATTTGGAAATATTGATCATAAATTTGAAAATATTTCATTTAAATTATATTTCACTCCGATAATTGAATTTATATTATTTTAATTAATGAATAAATACAAACTGGCATACATTATCTTTTAATATCACTAATTAATTTTCATTCAGATAAAAATTAGTTAATATAAATTATAAATGGTTATTTATATTATGAATACATTATTATTTTTTGAAATTTATATATCTTTGATAGGTTGTGATGATCTAATTACCATAAAAGCATACACTACACAGGTAGAGTGCTTGTGCAAGTAGTCAAAAAATAAATCTAAATGATATTAAAAAAATAAAATAATTTTTTTTAAATAAATATGGAGTTGCAAAATTTTAATAAGTAAAAATAATTTATAATTAATTTTAAAGGTTTTTTATATTGTAATTCCATTAATCTCGTGATGTATTTGATGTAAAATTAAATGAATACACGCAAAAATATTTTTAATCATAATTTGTGATAAAACATATTTTATTAATTTATTTAAAAAAAATTTAAATAAGATAAGTGGGATGAAAAATGGTGTAAAACATCATTTATGGACCATATATGATACAGTTTTCACCATATAATTTAATCTTTGACCCTTACATGCTAAAAATGTGTTACAATGATTAAGGTTAAAAAGAGTTAATAAGGGGGTCACACAAAATGATCTGGTTAAAAAGAAATATAAAAATGTACAAACTTTATTCATTGATGTTATTTTTTGATTATCATGTACAAACGTAGAATTTATATCCATTCTTTCACTTAAAATTATTATGATATATATTATATTTAACCCTTTTAAGTAATTATAGGTGTGGTCTTTCTGTTACTTATAAAAAGGCCCAAATTATTATCTAGTATATGAACATATTGAGCCATATATCTTAACCAAGAACTATCCAAATACATTCTTATCCTTCCTATTAAGGTTATAGTGGTTTTTATCTCATAAAATGGAAAACCAATAAGGCATAAGATGTATTTCAAATGCGATTTTTTAAAGAATAGGAATAAATCTTAACCTAATGCTTTTATTTTATTACATATTATATATCCATAGAATATTATATAATAATTATAATTTAATAAAATAAGTACCTTAAATATAGTTAAATGTTATTAATTTGTAATTATAACCTTTATTCGTCTTTATCCAATAGAAAATTATATCATTTCATGTGTGTATGGTCTTCAAGAAGCTATGTAATTTTATTTTCATTGTTGTATTATTTGGATAGTTATAGAGATATAATTAATGAAATATATATGATATTTATGAGATAATTTTGATTCATTAAATCTATTATATCATCTACCTTCTTACCCTTCCATCCATTGTAAAAAAAATAATGTCGCTCATGCATTTATACCGAATATCACCTCCATGAAGCAATGGGATTTGTTTTTATATTTCCACCATGCATGGATGATTATAAAATTGTATATATTAAAATAAAATATATTCATTTTATTATTAAAATTTTGGATAATATGTAACTATTTCATAAATCCTTTAACCATGGATAATATATTGTGGTAATTTTGGAGAAAATGATTGAACAACACTAAGTGGTCAATGTATGAAATAACTATTCTATGGATGAATTTGAAATAATTATAAATTGACATTAGCAAATTGAATATGTATGAAATGGTTCTCATTCAATTATTTAATAAATTTATATTCATTATATAGGAGGATTAAATATGTACGACTATGAACAGACATGAGGTAAGTGTAATTTTGTCTCATTTCAACTTTAATGTGAAATGTTTATATTATTCTACTAATTTATTTTATATGGTGTATATACAGATCCTTTGACGTATTAAATCATGAATTACTCTTTATTCATTATATTTAACATTTATAATCATGTTCACTCTTTTAAGGGGTTTTGATTCAAAAGTTATTAAATTTGTAGGGCATTTCTATTACAATTTAATTTTATTTTGGGATTTTATATGTTAATATTTTCATTGGGAAAATTATAATATAAAAATATTTTAAACACTATATATTTTCCAGCCCTATGTTTATTTTTGTAATTTTCACATTTCTTCCATTTATTATTTTATTGTATTAATAATAGTTATGTGAGTTACAAGTATGTGAATTTATTTTAATGAAATTATTATTTTAATATTTTCCTTCCAAACTATTTTTTCCATGTCGGTATTCTTATATGTGTTTTTAGGTTTATTCTTATTTAAACTAGATTCATTTTTTAATTCAATATAAAAAATATGTTACTTTATTTTAAATTTTTTAAATAAAATATTCTTGACATTTTCTCGAATGAATAAAACTTCTTCCATAATGACTATTCTTTTATTTGAAAAATTCTTGACATGTATCAATGTTTATTTTCAAAAAAAAGAATCTTATCAATATTTTTTAAATTTTTATTTAAAATGATATCAACTTAAAATGGTATTATATATTTCATGGAATGATATTAATATTGAAAAAAGTATTTATAACTATATTATTACAAAAACATACAGTTAAGTTATTTTAAATGTATTAATTCTGTTTTATTTTGTAAATTATTGGTTTTATAATAAAATCATTATTTATAATGAATAAATATTATTTTATCATCTATTATAGATATCGAATTATAAATTATTTTGTGATCATTCACTTTCTTGTGGTCTTATTCTATATCACCCTCTATTATTCAATGGATATTATTTTTCTCATTCATGTCTATATTTTCAATATAATGGATTCGATTAGGTATCATTTCTATTAATTTGACTATATATCGATCATATACCTATCTTATATATGTTATCATCTAAACAGGGATTATTAATAAAATTATCTTATTTACTGGGGAAATACTGATGTTATTTATTCGTGATTCAATAAAAATAATTGTTGAATTATAAGTAAATTTGATAATAATTTTTATTTGTTGGTACAAATATGAGTAATGCATTGGGTGAGAAAGTAATGGGCAAGACATGATTATATATATCCATTAAATACATTGATGGGTCTTACGAGGAAAATAGTAGGCCTCCCATATTAGATTGGTATTTGGTTTACACCTATCCATTTCTTAATAATTATGTCTTGGTTAAGAGGAATTGATGGTATGAATCGTGATAACATTTTCGAGGCCTTGATATAAAGTTCCTGAATGTTTGGATTTATGAATTTCATTTATTAATAATTTAGTTCCCATTAACCATTTTATTTTTATATTGATATTATCTAGGAGTTGTCATTGAACTGATGTTCTTGAATTAACAGAATCTGCTTTGATTATCCACTCTATAATATTGATTATGTAACGTCCTAGTTCCAGGTACCATCTAGAGGTGCCCCATACTCGATTGGTCACATGGCCTCAAACACATTTCACTAAATATCAGAGGCTGCCGACTAGAAGCGATGACCATGGGTGTGATAGTGGAAAAACTCTTCCCTCTTTGGAAGAGTCACACAGTGGAAATAAACAGATAAAAATAGTGGAAATAATAATAATAAAATACATTAGTAAATAGCGGAATATAGAGTAAATAAACAATTTCCGCATATATATATATCAATAATGATGCATTTCAGAAGTATCTAGGAAAGACTCTGATTAAGTTACAGTGGAAGAATATAGTACTAAACCAAAGTACAAAGGAAAAAATAGGTAAGAAACACTAACAACAACGGAAGCCCTAGCTTGGTCCCATGCTCTATAGCTATACATCATTCAAGTACCTGATGTAGAAGGGTGCTTTCACCTATATATAGCTACAGAAATATAATATTTTTGTGCCCAAAAACATGACCCAAACAGTGTGTGAGACGAATCCCAATAGGAAACCACCCAAAGATCTGTGGATTACATTCATTGAATATTTGTCGAAGATAATAAGAATAAGAAGTAATGAACAATGAAGCACTCAAAATTAAAAATTCCTATAGTTTAAATTAAATTTATTTACATTTTTCAATTAATTACCAAAAAAACAATCATCCCTCTTGAATGATCTAAAAGAATATCCCCTCTAGTTCATCGAATCTACCTCATGAAACCCTCTGGGTATGTTATCACAACCTATCCCCTCTCATTCAACATATACAAGGATATAATGATCTTTTCGGTAGATCACATGATCTAACCCCTTTCATTTCATGGTAACAAAGACTATCTGAAGAGTAACTCGCTGTCAATTCCCCCTATATCCATTTAAAGATAAACTACAAACACTCTGAGGAAGTACTCAATGTCAATTCTCCATGTGGTCTCATAAGGGTAACTATAGACACTCTGAGTGAGCACCCAACTTCAATTCACCCAATGGTCTCAGATCATGATAAAAATGACACACCCTGGGGAAGGCCTCAATATCAATTCCCCATGTGGTCTCACTACACTAGGTTCACATAGCCCTATGTAAAGCAATCGTGCACAAACGATATTCAGTAGCCAATGTAAACATCAAGAACTACTTGGATAAATAGCTAGAAATTATATTACATCATTAGATAAAATCAATCAATCCTTAAAATACTATGAAAGGAAATAAAGTATCCGAATAGACAATACTAGACCAAACAGTCAATATCATATCAAACATGGGAAAAAACCTCCATATCTTGGAAAAATAACCCTATTCGAAAACAACATCCCTAACTCAAAATAAAGCATTCCATGCATCAACAGGGTTAAAATCCCAAAACACACAATCCCAAAATCTAGGGTATTGAGCACTTTTGCACATAAAATTAAATGAATATCTTCAGAAAGGAAAAAACCACCTACCTTGGCGATGTACAATCGATATACTTCGGCAAAAGCCATTGAATTAGCCTAATATTTTGTAGATCTATAAAATCATCAAAATAAAATCAACCAAGTATATCTCACTAAAGAGGAGAAATCAAGGAGCATGTCTCTAGAATAATGAATAACTCATCATGGCTATTCCAACTCTATCATCGAATGTTAAATTGGAGAATGGTAGGTGGGTCGGGGGATCAGTGATGAATCGTCAGCTTTGGTCGCTCCTGGATGAGATGAGCTGAGAAAAAGTGTGTTCTTCCAATTAGTTGAGACGCTGGTCTATTTAATAAATAAAATTACACATCCTGTCTTTTAGCAGTACTTTGTGTGTATGTTCCTTTACAAGGCCTGGCATTTGGCGGTCTGTAGGTCACCGCACATGGAAATGTACTCGGCCGTTACACTGCTAGCAAACGACCACCTGCGTTAACTGAGTACACATTGTGTACTCCTATGTAAATGGAGTTTACTTCTATGTACATGGTGTGTCCTCCTTAAATTTAAATATTCTCCTCTTTTTCTGAAAAACACCAGAAAAGAAAAATCCATAGCTGAACATAAAGTTTGGGTTCTTACAAACCTCCCCCTTTAAGGAAATGTTTCCTCAAATTTCCCCATCAAGGCTGTGTAGATAAAGAATCATCGAAAAGCTCTGACCACTGTGATCGAAAATTTACCTACCTCTCCCATGTATCGTCTTATACTCGTCTGTGCTTCCATTGAACTCGTACCAAAGGAATAAACCGACCATGAATGTCTTTTTCACAACGATCATTAATCCTGATACGATGCTCCTCAAACGACGAATCCACCTCCATGTCAACCTCCTCTAGTTGAAAAACATGAGACATGTTTGATAAGTAATATCATAGTTCATTATTGTGGAAGACGTCATGCATCAATCAATACATATTCAGTAACTACAACTGATAGGAAACTAGACTTACCCTCTCTAAAACCTCAAATGGACCAAGATATTTCTGTGAACGCTTTCCATATCTCTTAATCCTCCTATGTCCCAATCATGGTGTGACATATAGAAAAACCTGATCTCTGACCTCATACTCCAGAGGTCATGTCCGTCGATCAGCATGAGACTTCTTTCATGACTGTGCAGTAGCCATCCTCGTATGAACTAACTATATATGTTCCATGGTCTCCTATACAAGATGTGTTCCCCGCATAACTGCCCCTCTTTCTTCCATCCAGCATAGGGGTGACTGGCATGGCCTACCGTAAACAAACTCATAATGTGTCATCTGAATAGTTTCTTCAAAACTATAATTGCAGGAAAACTCCACAAAAGGTATGTGATTCTCCCAAAAACAACCCAAATCTATGACTCATTCTCATAGCATGTCCTCCAGCACCTGAATTGTACGTTCGGACTGCCCATCTCTATGGGGATGGTTAGTTGTACTCAAAAGTTCATGTGTACCCAATGCCATCTGTAGACCCTTCCAGACCCCCTGAAGTAAAATGTGCATCCTTGTCTGAAACAATGGAGTGTGGAACCCCATGTAGACGTACAATCTCTCAGATGTATAACCTTCCCTACTATTCAACACTGAAGGTCTCTTTAATCGGTAAAAATGGTGCAACCTTTGTGAGCGAATAAATGGAAACACAAACTACATCATTCCCTTGAGGCGATCTCAGAATGCATGTCAAAAAATCCATCACGACAACATTACACTTATTCTTGGGAATGTGAGACTGCAACAAAATTCCTGCTAGTCACTGATTCTCTTCCTTCACCTGCTGATTGGTTGAACACCTCCTGAAAAACCCAACAACATCTCTCTTCATACCTAGCCACCAATACTGACAGTGAAGATCATGATACATCTTGGAGACACCAGGATTAACTACACAAACTGTGAAATGAATGTCACATATCATCTCCATTCGTATGGATGCTGTCACGTATACATGCCAATGAAAATGATAGATCTCATCCTCACCTATGGTCTATCCAGGAATAGGTTCTTCTCCAGACAAACTCTCCCATATAACTGGGCCTTCAGAATCTAATAGATTCCTCTTTCATACTCGTTCCAATAGAGAAGACGTAACAACTACAGAAGAAAGGAAAGTCTACCCCTACTTGTTGTGAATATCCTAATGCATCTAAGAGAACTGAGCCTTAAGCTTCCACTCACTTCTAGCCTCATGAACTACATGTATCTATGTTATTCTTCTCAATGTATTAGCCATTATGTTGCAATTTTAATTTGTGTGGGAATGCTCAATGTCAAGGGAGTCAAGGAACTCGACCCACATTTATTGTCACAGGTTCATATCGCGCTGAGTAAAGATATACTTAAGACTTTTGGGGTCGGTGAAAACCACAATGTTCTCTCCCAATAGATAATGTCACTAATAGAGTAAAGAATGAACAAATACAGCCAACTCTAGATCATGTGTTGGGCAATTCCTTTCATGTGGTCTCAAATGCTAATAACCATACACAACGACTCCTCCCTGCATATGCACTAATCCAAGACTGATACCTAATGCATCCTAGTGAACTGCATAACTCTTTCCTGACTCTAAAAAAACTAGTATCAGTGCAGAAGTCAACCTTCATTTAAGCTCCTAAAAGGTTGACTCACAATATTCTTCCCATAAATACATCACACGCTTCTTTTTCAGTATCAATAGTGGCTATATTATGCATGAAAAGTATTGTATAAAATGTTATTAGTATCGATCAAGACCTAGAAAACATTGTACCTCTAAGAGGTTTTTTGACTTCTTCTAGGAAACTACTACTCTCACTTTCTCGGGGTCTACTGATACTCATGTCTCCGACATAACATGACCAAATAATTGAATCCGGTCCATCCAAAAGTGGCATTTTGGGAGCATAACATATAACTAATTCTATCTCTGTGAACACAAAATGATACCAAGGTGTGTGTAATGCTCGTGTTGAGTGTGACAGTACACGAATATATCATCCACGAAGACTACCACAAAATAATCCATGTATGGATTGAACACTCAGTTCATCAGTTCCATGAACACTGCAGGCACGTTCGTGGGACCTGAGGGCATTACCACATATTTTTATACACCATACCTTCTCTGAAAGACTTTAAGAGGTATATCTGATGGTATAACATGAAAATGATGGAAACCAGATCTCAAGCCAATCTATGAGAACACCTGGGCTCCTTGAAGCTGATCAACAAGATCATCAATCCTCGGCAAGGGATATCGGTTCATGACTATAAACTGGTTCATCTTCCGATAATCAACAAAAAGTATAAGGGAAATGTCGACCTTCTTTAAAAACAGGATATGCGAACCCCAAGGAGAAGTACTGGGTCAGATGCAACCTTTTTCTTGAAACTCCTCCAACTACTTCTTGGGATCTTGTAACTTGGGTGTAGAAACACTATAAGGAGACATGAACACTAGATCCACTCTTGGAACAAGCTCAATAGAAAATTCCACCTCTCGCTTGAGAGGCAAACATGAAAATTATTCTGGAAATAAATCCCTAAAACGATCGACCTGGGGAAGAAAGTCCAAATTTGAAGTCCCCTGGTCATCCAGAAATAGACCAGAAATCTGGGATATTACTCCTCTCATCCAACGATGCTCTGGTTATGCTCTGCTTTCCTGAACATCTCATTCACCATTTTTAAATAACAAACCACCCTCTGGTGATGTGAAACTCTCACTAGAAATATAGAATTCGACAACATCCTTTAAGGGAACTAAACAATCTATTCTAATAATTAAATCATAGCATGTTATCTCTAGGACATAGGGGTCCCAAAAAAAGTGACACCAACAAACCTCAAGAAGAAACTCCTTGAACTGATGTGAAATAGCTATTCTAGTCCCAAACAAAGTTTCTAGTATCAAGACATTAGCATATGTAAAGATACATAGCCCAAGGACATCCACAACATAAAAAAAAATATGAATGAATTGGAAGCCTCAGTTTCTAAAAGTGAAAAAGCTAAAATAGAGGCAACTCGGATCGTACCACTAATCGTGGAGGGTCCAGGATCCTGATATTTCTTGGTCTTCTTTACTACAAAAGTCTTACATATCCTATAGCACTGGGACCCTACCAGTCCACCTTGAGATGATCAACCCTATTTTCACTGAAATCCTGACAACTATCTACCACGACCTGACCCCCACCAATGCCTGAACAGCCAGATGAACTTTAGTTTCATGACTGATGAAAAACTATTGGTCCTACTCTTGAATGAGGATTCATAGAAGAACCACTTTCCTCGGATATTGGTGAGAAAAAATGATATAACTGCTGATGATGGCCCATTACTCGACAAGATCAGCACTCAAGTAGGTCTCTTGGGCGATGTTTCCTCGTATACCCACCCTTCCACACTGGTAGCATACCACCTAGCTACCTGAAGATGTATCCCACCTAATAAGATCTCCATGTGTAGACTCCCTACATCACATCCTACTACCAGCATGAGGAGCACCAACTCTAGATGCTAAACCGTCTTGGCCCACAACTCCAAAATCTCCCAGGATGAGCTTTGTGATCTGTGCTTGGTTGACGATATAAGAAATGTAAGTCAATCTGATGATGTTCACCTGAGATCATATTTCATTCATAACACCATCCTCAAACATCCTCACAATGAATAAAGAATCTCCCACTTAAATGGATGTGAAATGTAGAAGCTCTGTAAAGCGATTAGAATACTCCATGACTGAAAGAGTACCTAGCTCCAGACTCATTAACTCTCGGTCTCTATCGGCCCTCAATGTCTCTGGGTAGAAGTAATCATAGAAGGTACACTGAAACTCATCCCAATCTATAACCATCTAGCATCATGTTTTCAATATCACACCCCACCATATCTAGGTAGAATCTAAAATCATATAAGTAGCGTGCATCACCCTCATCTCTGGTGGCATCTCTAGATGTTGAAGATAGATAATATGTATTCTTAACAAGAATCAGTAGCCTATCATCCCTGATCCCCTAAGAAAGTGGGAGGATGCTACTATTGAGAGACCCACGTCTACTTTTCAATTGATGGGGCAGGATGTGGTGCTCTCTGGAAGGTCTGTATAAACATCATTAAGCCTTCTCCGAACTGTGCATCAGATCCTATATCTGGAATGACAGTTGGTGCCAAGATAGGAATGACTAGAGGATCATCTGGTATTCCTTGATCAACCCTATCCGGTGTCTGGTCACTGCCTTGAATTTGGCGAAAAACTAGATGATGTCACGGTGGCATGACTCTGAATGGTCAAGTGCACACCACAATTCAAGATAATCAATGACTGAAACATAGAAATGCAAGAAAATACCAAGGGAAGGAAATCATTAATGTTTTTTTTAAACAGGGATACATGGCATGTATCACCCTTATCCAGTTTTTTTCCTTTAAGCCTTCACATGGGCATGTACCCATACCAATCCTGGTCATGTAACACCTCGTACACAAGGTGTGTTCTCCATAGACATGGTGTGTACTTGAATATTTTTCCCCTTCTTGGGTTCTTTTATAGGACTAACCCAAATGGTTCTCCTAGAACAAGACTACATGATGTTTTTTATCTAGAAACAGAGTGTACTAGAAGGATTTAACCGACCTGTGTTGTTTGTTACATGGCCGGATACATGGGTTAAACTACACGGTGTGTAAAAGATTGATAGGGCATGTATATCCTATGTTTTATCCATCAGTTTCTCTAGTCACACGGGTGGACACATTGTCCATACAACATGGCGTGTACACATGATACACGTTGTGTTCCTCAAAGGATTTCAAAACTCGGTGTCTCTTCCCACACTGGTAGTAACACAGATAGAGACTACATGACGTGTACACTAAGTACACAGTTTGTACTTCTGAGAAATAGTTCCTTCCCGAATAGAAGGATAAAAGGTGTGTATTATTCAATACACCACATGTATTCATGGTTTGTTTTGGATATTAAGCATCAGAAACTAATCTGAATCCTATAAAAACACCAAAACAAACATTAATGTGCAAAATTCTGATCTGTGAGGGACCATACATTCCACGAATCAATGATTGGCATCTTATACAAGACATATACAAGCATAATAGTGCAATGATACACAAAATAATGATTCATGAGGTCCCCTAAAACCTCATGAACCAGATTTTGGTGTTCAGGAAAAAAACCTTAGAAAATACATTATCAAATAGTCCGTATTCTATAAAGGCTTACATCAAAACAATATGCATATCTATCACAATATCTATCACAACAACATGAAATCAGTAATGTACCCTAAATAGCATGGTTACAATGCATGACATGTGATCTCTTGGAATTGCATATATGATGCATGAGATGGAATACAATCATCTCATTGGGTTGCAACAGAAATAGAACCTCAATAATATCAATCATAACTTCACTAAACATGTGAATCACCCAATGGTGAATTCAAATGAACTGTAATAATTGAAAAACCAGAAAAAATGTACTAATAGAGGTAAATTGGCTTTTCCCAATACATGGTTTAGCTACTCCCAGGTAGAGGTTATTACCAAATACTTATTCTTTCTTATCACTGTCTATGGGGTCCTTGTTATAAGTCAAGAAGAAAAGAATTTTTTGATACCACTTTTTAATGTCCCAATTCTGGGTGCCGCCCAGAGGTGCCCCATAGTCGGTTGGTCACATGGCATCAAGCACATTGTCTCAAATTCTAGAGGCTGCTGACTAGAAATGATGGTATTGGAAGTTATAGTGGGGAAAATATTCTTTCATTGGAAGAGTAACACAGTGGAAATAAACAGGTAATAGTAGAGGAAATAATAATAATACGATACAACGGTATGAAGTGGAAGATTGAGTAAATAAACAACTACAATATATATATATATATATATATATAATTATGCATGCCAAAAGTATCTAGGAATGATGCCAAATAGATCACAATGCTTGAATACGGTACTAAACTAATGTATAAAGGAAAAATAGTTAAAAAATTACAGCATCATCGCATGCCTTAGTATTGTCCAATGCTCTCTAGATCTACATCAATCAAGTACTGGAAGTTGAAGAGAACATGAAATTATCTATACTTCTAGAAATATAATCTGTTTAGGACCAAAAGCATGACCTAAACAGGGTGTGAGACGAATCCCAATAGGCAACCACCCAATGATCTGTTCCTAACAGTCTGTGAATATATATTTTAGGGAATATGAAAAATAAGTAATAAACAATGAAGTACTCAAAAGTAAAGAGTGTTATAGTTTCAATTAAATTCATTTACATTTGTCAATTGATTAATCAATCAAAAACAAGAAACCCTCTATGAAGTTCTCACAACATATCCTCTCTGGTTCTACCAATAAACCTTAAGCCACCCTCTGGGTAAGTTCTGAAACCCTAGCCCCTCTACTTCATCATATACAAGGATATAATGTCCTCCTGGGTAGCTAAGACAGCCTAACCCATTTGGCCTCATGCAAAGAAAGACCCTCTGAGGAACCACAAATCATCAATTCCTGCTATATCCTTTTAAAGATAAACTACAGACACTCTGAAAAATCACTCAACATCAATTCCCCATGTGATCTTGTAATGGTAACTATAGGAACTCATAGGGAGAACTCAAAATCAAATCCCCCCTATGGTCTCACATCATGATACAAATAAAAGAAACTCTAGGGAATCCCTGAATGTCAATCCCCCTATGGTGTCACTACACAAGGTTCCCACATCTCTATGAGAAGATATCGTGCACAAACGATGTTCAATAGCCAAATAAAACCCCAAGAACTACTTAGATAAAAAGCTACAAATAATATCACAACATCAGATAAAATCACTTCATTTTAACAATATGAGGCATGGAAAGAAAGTATCCTAACATGAAATACAGGAAAAAATGGTCAATATCAAATAAAACATGGGGAAACACCTCTATAGCATGGAAAAATAACTCTATTTTCAAAAAAGATCCCTAAATCAAGTAATAAATCATTGCAGGTATCAACAGGGTTAAAATCCCTAAACATTCAATACCCTAATCTAGGGTATTGGGAATTTTTTCACCTAAATTTCAATGACTAGCTGCGTAAATTGCCAAAAACACCTACCTCGGCATTGTACGATCGATATACACCAGTGTCGGACCGTGAATCGGCCTAAAATGTAGTAAATCTACAAAAATAAAAAAAATCAATCCACCAAGGATGTCTTGCTAAAGAGGAGAAATCAAGGAATGAGGCTCTATAGGAAGGAATAAATAACCATGGTAATTCCAACGCAATCTACAGCTATTAAATCATAGAAGGGATGGTGGGTAGGGGGCTCAGAGATGAATCACGAACTTCGGTCACTCCAAGAAGAGACAAGAAGAGAAGAAGAGTGTTCTTCCAATTAAATGTGACCCTGGTATATTTAATCAAGAAATAGAATGAAATGTACACAAACTTACTTTTAAAATTATATGATGTGTATATTCCATTATCAGGCTCTGGTTTAGGTGGTCTTCAGGTCACCCCACATGGCCATGTACTCAGCCATTACATGTCTAGTACATTGTCACCCATAACAACTGGGTACATGGTGTGTACTCTTATGTACATGGTGTGTACTCCTTATATTTCTAGATTCTCCACTTTTTCTCAAAAAAACTAGAAAATAAAAACTACTACTTGAAATGAAACTCTAGGTTCTCAAATATTATAACTTATTTAATCATGAAATATTTTTTTGCACAAAACCTTTAATAATCATTTTACCTAACCATTTATATTTTTCATTACCTTAGGATATTAAGAAGAATATTACAAATTTTTTTAAATATGGAAGACTATTTTGTATGATATGTTTTTATATCTCCAATATAATATGGGAATCGAGTATGAATATTGTTTTCTAAGACTATTATATTGATTAATCTATTATGGTGTGATATATTATTTCTTTTTCCAATGTAATAATGTAAAAACTTACACATGGTTATTGGAGTCAGAGTATTACATGGATACCAACATTTGAGAATGAAGGTGGCCTAAATCAAAAGAACCTATTTCAGGAGAATGCACAATTATTATGAGTATCTTGTTATGTCATTTCGAATTAATAATTCTACTATAATTATTATATCTCTTTTGAACCAAATTTTCTTCCAGTATCTATAATTCTTTATCATGGTGTTCATGAATGATATAATAGTTTACTAAAAGATGAATGTACATCATGATGAGAATCTATTATTTTTTTTAGATTATAAAGGAAATAACATATATTCCAAAATGTTTTAGTGTCATTTCTAGATCCATTAATCGAAAATCATTGGTCATGTCATATAATTGAAATTAATTTCTATACATTCCAAGAATATCCATGTTGTGATATATTGGGAATGATTTAGGAATTTTTTTAAGATAATAATACTGGTGGGTATAGATGAATATTATATGTGGTTTGTTTAGAAATTATCAAAGTTAACATCTCCCTTAATGGAACTAACTCAAAAGGGAGTGAAATTTGAATAGTATGTGATATTTTAGAGATCATTTGTAGAATTAAAATTATGTTTGGATGTGGTCCCCATTCATAATTATCTTATGTTGTGTGAGGTATATTATATGTATTTTTATGCCTTGAGTGTGGTGTTAGAGTGTTTTTTTTAGCATGACCATGTTGTGGCATATGGAATATTCTAGTTACACCCTCTGGGGAAGTACTACCCATCACAAAACCTTGAGTTGGAAACAAAGATTCATCATGTCATCACTATCACTTTGTGGAGAATATAACTATATATAAAACTCATTAAAGACTAAATTATATCTTATCCTTGATGAATTTTAATATTTGACATAGTGTTTGAGTGGAGTATCTATATACATTTGATTATGATCTAGCTTATATAGTAGGCAAAGTGATTATGGTGGTTTATTCCTTAACCAGGATGTTTCTGTCTCAATTGATGTTAGAATATAGGGATGAATGGAATTTTATGGGCCTATTTAGTGAAATGAATCTGTATGTGAAAGAGGAGGGTTTTAAATTATTCAAATATAGTTTGAATGTCAGACCATTTTTGGAATATCATATTCGACAAGGGCAGGTATCATATAATGATTTTTATAATATCAGTAGTATTATAAATGGTGGGGAGATCTTTGGTGATTATTATAACACCCCAGGTAAATAAATAATATGAAATTTTCATATTTATCCATATTTGTGAATAAAATATTAATATGACTTTAAAGGGGATGCTATGTTTGATGGCGTACCCAACACGCAACAACGAGTTTCTTGGGAATCTTACGTTGCATTCTAATAATAAAATAATATTATTTTAAATGGTAGATAAAATGTAGCCATTGTATTGGTGGTAATGGATAGAAATATCTAAAATATGATTATATATGTTTTTAAATGTTTTTACAGTTATCCAATAAAAGATAAAGGCTTAAAATACGGAAAGAATTAAATTTTAGGCGTATATGCCCTAGTTTTCACTAAAGGTTCACTTATCGCCTTTTGATGGCGAACTGTCATAAAATATAGTTTTGTTCACTCTTATACATTCTATTGGACCAAATAAAACTCTACTTTAGAATCGGGACATCAAAATTTACTTTGTGTAAATTTTTGGTATCTTTCTGATAAAGTTCATTTTTTAATGAATAGTGTAAAATGTTGTATTTAATTCAAAACCTCTTTTTAATATAATTTATTTATATGATTAGATTATCATTTGAATTTTTTTTAAAGTGAAATTAAAAAATATTTTTACCATTTAATCCACTAGTGGTCGGTGGAATTAATTTCACTTTGAAATCGGACTTAAACTCGTGTCAATCTTTTGATACTTATTGTTTCATAAAAACACGCTATTTGCTCTGACAGCGGGAATTAATTATTAAATTAATTAATGCAACTTATATGCTGTGAATTTTGTAAAATGGACTTCATTTTTTAATTTGGAATATCAAATATAGCTTAGGGTGAATTTTTTGTAATTTTCTGAAAAACTTTAATTTTTGATGAATAGTGAAACCACTAAGTGGTACTTATAAAAACTGATTTTTCGTTTAAATGAAATTTTACCACTTCTTTGTTTTGAATTTCAAAAATCCGACATACAAGGTTGTCATTAAGACGTATGATGTGGTTCAATGAGATAAAAATAATTTTTTGTGAATAGTAACTTATTAAGTTTTAATCGCGATTAGAGGTAATTAGTGCAATTTAAGGAAAAAATGATATTATAATAAAATGAAAATACCATGACACATGTCCTACTCTTATTGGATGTGTCATGGACGACCAATACAAGCCATGGGTCAACTTGGGGACCCCATGGAGCCACTTTGGTTGGGAAATGACATAAATAACTTTTTATTTAATGTTAAGTAAAAATGACACACACATGAAATGTTTTACTAAAACAATTTTTACATGGGGGTATACAAGTTAGATTTTTGACTATAAATATTAATTGGAATGATAAAAAGATTTCCTAAATCATATTATTCTATTTATAATTTTTTGACATTAAATAAATTAAATTATTTATGACATCATGATGATGCAACGATGACCTCATTATTTAACGATTTAAATAAAATGGAAAGATAATGTAATATCTAAGACCTAAACATGTCCAAAACCTATTGAATGAGTGGATTTACAACCCTTATCACTTTATCCTCGAAATACATCAATGTGGTACCTTTAAAATCTGAAACTCTTTTGAAAATAACGTAACATTTTGTAACATTAGAAGAGTGCCCCTCCTCTCCTCTTATAAAAGGCCCCCACCTCTACCTCGTTACCCACACTCCCAAAGCCTTTGGCTAGGCCAAACCCTGCCCATTTTGTCTCTCCACATCCCTCTATTACTCCTTGAAGCCTCACATTGGGAATAAATCTTCCCAAGGAAGCCTTTCAGCTCAAACCAAAGGGAGTTACCCGATTTTAAGGTAATGTCTTCTTTTGAGTCCTTTTGTTTTATTTTGCTTATCCAACCCCCTAAACTCTTTTTATTCTTTTCTTTTGTAACAAATAAAGTATCCTAAATATACTAGGATGTTTTTATAAGAAGGATTCGAGCTACACTTACACACACCTACATCTAATGGTTAAAGAACATACTGTTTTTGTGGATGGCGAATTTCTGCCTCACGAAACGATGATTGTTCAACACTCATATAACACCTTCAAAGGTGGCCATTAAGATGTCACTATATTTATATATGATATTTAAAATTTTTATGTTTTACTTAAGCTTATTTCTTTTTCATTTATGGGATACCTTTATGGTTTTCATTATTGGTAAACGCGATATCTTCATTTAAGGAAGTGCGGACTACCGTCCCCTTAAAGTGATGTGATTCGTCAATGGCATATGTGGGACGTATAAAGGATGCATTAAAAGTTATTATATATGATTTTATACTGGAATTATAAAATACCTCTATATCATTATTATTTCGTTCCATTAATGTATGAGATAGAAATGAAAGTAGCGTTCATGCGTACGTACGGCTTACCGTCTCCATGAACGGTGCATTTCATTTCTTATCCCCAAATGTAATGTACTATTATTAGTACATATTTATAATGGATATATATATAAGTTATGTTACATATAAATGATGAATATAATTCTGGAATTAAAATATACATACCTCTCATTTAGTTTTAATTCCATTAATATGACAAAGAAATGAAAGTAGCGTTCATGCATACGTACGGCTTACCGTCTCCACGAACGGTGCATGTAATATTATAAATACATGTATATTCTGGATATATATGATATATATGATATCAAAATCAGGAATTGCATTCTGGATATAACGAACCATTGACCACACGAACAACATGTAATTGTAAGAAGTCCACTTTTGACTTAAGAACCAAATATCGACAAAAAAAACATAATGTTTATAACATGTCAATAATTGATATAAAAGGAATAATGAACTTGAAAATGGTTCTTAAGCAAGTAGAAATTAACTCAAGTTTATTATTCAGGACGTTATA
This sequence comes from Viscum album, assembly GCA_963277665.1. Taxonomy (NCBI): domain Eukaryota; kingdom Viridiplantae; phylum Streptophyta; class Magnoliopsida; order Santalales; family Viscaceae; genus Viscum; species Viscum album. The sequence continues at coordinate 173,266,029 of OY728143.1, read as the reverse complement.
GAACGATCGAGTCAAGTCGGACCCGAGGTAAGGGATCCTACACCTCTCTTTCTTTTAAGTACACTCTTTTATGTCATTCCTTTTAAGATCATCTTTCTTATGATTGGGATGTTAATTTATATTAATCTTTCTGTAATTTTAATGTTCATATGATTAGAGACCCTATTCTCTCTCATCAATCCATTTTGGATGTTTTGAGTGGCGCCGTTAGGCTGCCGAATTTTCGTAAGAGATCTAACCTCTCTCTTTCTCTTTAAGTACTCTCCTTTATGTCACTTCTTTTAAGATCCTCTTTGTTATGTTGGGGGATGTTATTTGATATTCCTCTTTCTATAAACATTATGTCAATATGATGAGATACCATATTTGATCTCATCAATCAATTTTTGTATGTTTTCTATGGCGCCGTTAGGCTGCCGAGTTTTCGCAAGGGATTTTTCATCTCACTTTTATTCCAATGAGATTTATGCTACATTTGCCACAATTTCATTTGAGTGGTTTATGTACATCCAATTATTACACTCCTTTTGTAATATAATTTCATTTCTGGTTATTTACATATTCATTGTAAGACACTTATTCAATGGGGTGTACTTTTCGATAGTTACCCAAGTCGGTAAGGGAACCTTTCACCCTCCTCTTTTTTTAAAGACTTATTTTGTTATGTATTTTAATTCACATACTATTATGTTGGGATATGTTATTATATATCATTATTTATGTAAATTTTATGTCCAAGTGGTGAATTCCCCTTTATCTCTCTCATCAACCCTTTTTGTAAAATTTTATGTGACGCTGTTAGGTTGCCGAATTTTACCAAGGGAACTTCTTAACCCAATTTCGATTTCTTTGGGTTCAACATGTAGTTATTGAATATGTCATCCTTTGAATATGTGTGAATAACCTTTGATTGTCTGACACTTAATATCCACTAATATTGGGTTTATTTTTATTTGTCACCCATAATTTTAAGATTGATTTATCCTTAATTTAAGGATACTTTCTTTATAAGGGATTTCATCACATTTTACATCCCTATTGAGACTTCATTGTTGTTATGCACCAATTCACTCTTATATGGTGTATATACTGTCCTTGATAATATTATATCATGAATCCATTTATTCTCATGATATTATAAAGTTCTGATTAAATTCTATTCCTCAATTATTGTATTCAAGTGTCTCTAATTTTGGTAAAAACCCTTTATCCAAAATATCGCTTTAAATGTTTTAATGATTTGTTCTTATTAATATCCATGTTTTCAAAATGGTTTTATGGATTTATTTATATGGATATTAATGATTTAAAATGTTAAAATCTTCAAGGTGGTATGGGACACTTTGATTCAAAAATCTCCTTATTAAATGTTTTAAATGGTTTTGGAAATGGTTTCTTTTTGAACGGATTAATTATTTCAATATACTAAAATGTTATATTGTGATTGAAATGTGGAAATGTTATGTTTCCTTTATTCATGTTTTATGTGATACGTTTATGTTAAGGTTCTTGGGCATTTTTATGAAAACGGGTGGTTCCGTGATAAACTAAGGGCGGGTGAGCCCGATATAGCTCTCCAATGCATTGGGTAACGCGAAGGAGTGAAACGTTAAAGTTTCTCCGAAGATATTTAGTGATTATACTGTGATGGGTATTCCAAACGTAACCAAGAGGGTTACTCCCTACGTAATAATGTTATGAATGCCTCATGTTACCTTTATGACATAAGATTTCTATGATTTTATGAGGTATGTTAAAGTGCTTATGTTTTATGGGTAATGTATGATTTCATTCTTATGTATACATGTACTCATGTTTCCTTTCCATATTTTTATATCCCTTACTGAGCTTTTTATGCTCATCCCAAGTTTTTGAAATGTTTTTCACAGGTTAAGGGAAAGTTACATGATGTGATGATAGTGTCAAGGATGTGTCAAGAAAGAATCCATGTTTTATTTTAAATATGTTTCCGTTGATGGTAAGAATGAATATTGTCTATTATGTAACCACTTTGTTTAAATGTGGAATGAAATGCAAGTTTCATGACCTAATTCTCTAAAACTCTAAACCGGAAAAGATCCTCAATGTGTAATCTTGTAATAACTCATGATTAAGTAAGGTTTAAGGCTGGGGCCTTATAATTATTCTTGATCTATCTATTGTGATATTTTTTAGTAATAAGATTGGAATACCTTTAAAATTGAGGTATTACATGATGAAAGGTGAGCACCATTCATGTTGGGCAGTTAAACTCAATGCTATCAAGAGGTTTTATGATATCAAGTGTTAGTATTGGTGGATTGGGATAAAGTGGGTGGATGTGGAATTAATGTCTTCGTGCCTTACATGCCAAAATTTCAAATACAAGCATCTAAATAATTACGTTTATTAAATTGAATTCAAATTCCATTGTTAATGTAGGATGATATTTCTATAGGTTGTATTATTTCTTCCCTTGGTCTCATATTTGGAGGAATTTTAAATGGGTGATTGTTTACCAATTGATGAAAATAACTCACTATATTTCTATAATGGAATTGACTAATGTACAAGGTCATGGAGATATATATGTCCAAGAGATCATAAAATTCCATAAAATATTTTTTTAGATCATGACCCAAACATTACTTCATGATTCTTTAGTGGATTGTAGTATGTGATGGGTTCTTGGATTAATTTGATCGTGATATATCACTTATATATTGATGGTCTGACTCAGCAGAAACTTCAAATTCATGGGTATATGATCTAAGCTTGTGTTATTTACTTTGGTATATAATGGGTGAACTATGAATCATTCGTTATTTTTTTAGTAGTAATAATCAATCCTTGATAAATATGTCTCCCTTTGAATCTCATTATGAGTGACCATACCGGTCCCCTCTTTATTGGTCATAATTGGGCGTGAAATCTTTATTGGGACCAAAAATTATTCAAGAGATGAGTATTAAGGATGAGATAATCTAGAAGTATTGAAGATGAATTTAAGGAATCATAGTTAATATGTTGACCCTCATCGTCATCTGTTGGAATTAGCCATTAGTGATCAGGAGTTTCTTTGGGTCTCCCCTTGACTAAGACATCATAGAATTGATAAGAAGGGTAAGTTGATGTAGTGATATGACGGATCCTTAATGATAGTGGTGTATCATGGAAAACTAGAATACTATTTATCCATAACTCTTAAGTTGAACTCTTTTCATGTTTTGTTTCATATATCATTGTTAAAGAAGTATCATACAAATCCATCTCACACGGTAGAGTTGGAAGATTTGGATTTTGAATCTGACGCCACTGTGGTTGAGTAACCTATTAGTATTATGAATTATCATTATAATGTGGTTTGATGTAAATAAATTATGTTATCATATCCGATATTGAATCATGGAAAATATTTAAATGAGACATGGTAACATGAGGCTTTAATGAAATAGAAATTACCACACATATTCTAAAATGAGGAGTGAGAAGGACTTTCTTTTGGTAGAATATTGAATTTGGTGGATAATTATAACATCCTTGGGTTACTGGTGTGTATTTATTTTGACCATTTCATTTCATATATTTATTTCTAGTGTGTTTCAAGAGTTATAGGTTTAATATTATGATTATTTTGGCAATTTGATTGCGTACACAGTCTCTATAGGGTTAGAGTTTACCATTAACCCAATCTATATGGGGAGATCTTTCTAGTGTTGTATACAAAATTGGTCTATGGTTCTAAAAATTGTATAGGTGTTCACATTATATATTGTAACGAAACATGTTTAGTGCATGGTTAGTGAATTCAAAGGAGTAACTGAGTAGGATTACTCATACATATGGTGAGTTCCATACTATATTGAGTATGATAACATGGTTAGTGCATGGGCACTCTTAACCATGTTGATTACTCCAACTTTGAATGGATTTCATCACAGCTGTTATTACACAGTTGGTGCATAGTTCCCTAAATAATATGGACAATCTATACGACCTTCCTATAAATATAAAATCTAAATTTACACTTTAGACATTACTTGATTGAACCACATTTTTTTCCTCCTTCTCATTTGAACTCTCTAAAACCTCTTCCCTTCTATGTATCTACTCCTCCAATATACCTCGATGTTTATCCCAAGTGAATATATTCTGAGTAATACCTAATTTAACTTTATTTCCTTATAATATATTTCACTAGTCACTTTTTTAATTTCCATTTTTCATTTTTCTAAATTATCCATGGTGTCTTAGCTTATGAAATGGAATGATTTTAAAACAAAAACTCACAGCTCTTAATGTATATGGGTATACAATTCTCTATGATCTATTGGTATTTGAATAATAGGATGATGTTACATTGAATTTGAGGTAGGTTTATCTATATAAGGACATTTACCGTAGCATAAATGTGGTTCATGAGATTTATAATTGGTTTACTTACCATAATATGGCCCGAAGGCCTTATTTTTATTGATTTTAGATAAACCACATTTATAGGGATGATGGGTAACCCTTAAATGTCCCATAGTTTTATTTATTACATGACTCATAGGTCTTAGGGAAATATTCAGTCTATAACTACATAAAACTACTCCACCCCAGCTTCATCATCGTGATGTTTAGCTCTCCACCATTGCATGGATTGTTAAGATAGGATTATAGTGCATCTACAATCAAGTCCTGGTGGCAATGACATACCCTCTATTTCTCAGAAAACTCCTTTAGATTCTTCTCTAGTGAATTAACCTACTCGGAATCATCATCTAGAGTCAGCTCCTTGTAGATTCTATCTTGTCATTAAGCTTAATTTCAGGAGGCCCAAAGGCCTTGAGGTGGCCTGAAGGATTATTTAAAGTTCATCCAATATAAATATATTTCAACTCATAACCTGGGGATATACATCTTATGAATGTGTGAGCATAAGTCCCAGTAAGGGAACTCGTTTACATGTGATCTTGAAAAAATTCAATAAGAACATGAATAATATCATTATGTAATGAAAAGGATAAAATGAGGGAAATAATAAATAATATAAAATGAATAATAACTTATAAATGTGGATAAAAAAATTATTCTATACTTTAATAAACATGCCATGAAGGTTTTTCGTCGAGGTATCATTAAAATTACCATGGTTTTCACCAAGGTATCGTAAAACAAGTTATCTCTAGAGATTTAATTATTTACCCAATGCATTGGAGTACTATCAGGATGCACCCATAATATGTCTAAATATTCATTTTATCCACATATTTCATAATAAAACATCTCATCAATAACCCATGGAGAATAAATGAAATGGGTTTCATAACAAAATCATGATGTTTTAAAATGTGCTTTCAAACATGATCATTATGTCATTTATAACCCATAGAAATGGAATGAGGGTTTAATATATTCCAATTAAAGTAAAAATAAATCATTTTTACATATTTATGAATAGAGTATAAAATAATGTTTTTTGGGTATTCACAAAAATAAAATTAAAGAATTACTTAAGAAAAAGTGTGAAATTTTTAGGAGAAGATCATGCAACCTAAAGGGTATGAAACATGGTTTTAGAAAAAATTAAAAAGAGAGGGGAAATTGAATAAATTTAATAAAATAATCTTAATACAGTAATGGGATATAATAAAATGTACATAAGAACATATTATGAATATTTGAATGACATACCATATAAAAAGGGGACTAGAAAGGAAAAGATATGTTTTTATTTCACATATCATAAAGAATAAATCCTAAAACACTACGATTATAACCTTGTTGTATTATAGATGATTTTAGAGGACTATTTATGAATTGAAACTACCATATATTCTTTTATAATTAATTATGAATGAAATATAAGGGGGGAATGGGTGGGTATTTATAGCAAGAGTGAGGGAATTTTTAGTGATTTCATTAGACACCTCAGAAGTGGAATTTGCAAAACCCTGGGCTTTCCCATGGTATATTTCCATGGTATTGGCCTCTTGGGACACCTAATAAGTTATTTTAATAAAAAATATTCAAAAAAATTTATTTTACATATTAAATCATTATGATGTCCTTAAAAATATCGAAAACTCAATACTGTATTTTTACTATTTATCAAAAAATAAAATATTTTAGAAAATTATCATAAATTAACCATAACCTAATTTCAAAATGATGATTTAAAAGAAGATGTTTATTTTATAATAATAATATTTTAATTGTGATTAATTTATCTTTTAAATAGAAAAATAATTATTTATAAAAAATAATAACAGATAGAAAATGTATAGTAAAATTTATGACCCATGAAAAAAATATTATTATCATTTAAATTTAAAAGAAGTGTTATTAATAAAAAAATTCATTAAAATATTAATTATTCATAATAACGAAATTTACTAAAATAATTATATCATTTTTTAAAACTACAATTTCTGTCTGAAAAATCAATTTTCCCAATTGATCGTAATCTTGAGAAAAACTATTCTCAAAATGGAAATGATGTAATACCAATTTTATTTATAAAAAGTGAATAGTCATTTTTAAACTAAGGCCTCTTCACATACCCACTTATAGAATAAGTGTATGACCTATGGTTAAGGTGTGTGATGGTGATAAATTCATGGGGTGGCTCTGCTAACATTGCCTATGTGGTAATCTCCACTAACATGAACTTGTCTCGTATGTGATTTCATTAAAGCCTCATTTGTTGAATCATTGATCGGTCTTGGTCAAAAGTGAAGACTAATTATGATACCTCCTTCCCATGTTTTGAATAATGGTCTTCATACGACATGACTCTACTGGATGAAGTCATCATGTTTTCAATCTCTATGAATTTTCCATTGTTATTTCTACTTATAAATTGTAATTATAATGTTAAAATTATTATTAAGAGTATAGTTTTCAATGGTTATATTGACCAATGTATTTAATTGAACAATAATCATATAATTATCAAAACATGATTGCCAAATTTCCAAATATACTCACTTATTAAATGAAGATATTTAGTTTTGTTATGCATAATATAATATAACACACATTTTTAAGAAACAACTATCATTTAGAATGTTCACCTAATTACACATAACATGATTAAAATAAATTATTGATTATGGATTTATTCATGTAAATTATGATTCTTAAAATTGTGTTAGACAAAGTAATGTTTTTTTTATTTTCATGTATTATTTAATCTAAAACCATTTTTATATATTTGTGGTTATTGATGAAATGATTGAATGATTCTTTTGATTCCAAATGGGATTCATAAAGGGTGTATCAAAAAGTGATTTTTATATATACTAATTTCTTTAATTTATTGTCCTTAATTTCATGAAAATAATGATTGATTATATAATTGTTTTAATTTGATATCTTATATTTTTTTGAACACATAACTTGATGAACTTAATATGTTCCTTTTTATTTTTACATGATGTTAGCTATGTTATGATAATTTTTTATTAATGAGTAGCACATGGGTAAAAATGGGAACCTTTTTGGAAATTTATATTAGCACTAAAGTAATTTAAATTAATTATTTTAATGGTGGCCAAAATAGTAACTCTTTAGGATTTTATAAAATATTTTTTTTCAAACATATTTAATTTTGATATCTTATGTTACATGCAACACAGATTTTTAACAAACCATAATATAATAATTTTATTATTATTTAAACATGAATTTTATAACCTATCCTTCAAATTTATAGGTATGAATAGGAATAAAAATATTTTGAAAACTAATTATTATAGTTGAATATAAAGAAAACATTTTGACTAATTTTTAGTGATGTTTTTATAGGCCTCAAAATTAATTTTTCCTCTCAATTTCATTTTTATTTATATGAAAAAAATAATATAATTAATTTTTATAATTTTCAAAAAATTATTTGACAAAATGAACTTTATTTTTGAAATAAACATGTCAAAATTATTGTAGAGTGAATTTTAGATAATTTTTTGAAATGATAAATTTTTCAATGAATAATGGAACAAAATATTTTTAATTTAAAGAAACCATTTAGATTAAATCATTTATAAAGATAAATTTTAACACAGAAATATTTTTAAAAAATATTATTACATTTGATAGCGTATTGAACATGCATTACTGAGCTTAAACAGCCCATGAAGTATATAATTGTTAAAACCTAGAAAGAAAATTGCAATTTATGAATAGTATTGACTAATTTTGGAAATAAATATTAATAAAAGTTTCTACTAAATATAAAATTTTTATGAATTATTATTGAATAACATATCAATTTTTAGTAATGTAATTTTATACTTAAAAAATATGTTTACTTCAAAAAGTATTTTTATTAATTATTGTGAGAAATAATATAATAAGTTTTTGAAAAATATAAACAATATATTTCAGAAAATTAAATTTATTTTAGAAATATTTATATCCAAATTTACACTGGGTGAAATTATTTTTATTTTTTAATATTGATGTTTTTAGTTAATTGTTAAAAATACGGATTTTTTAAAAAATATAATTTATTTTTAATAAATATAGTAATAGAAAAGTCCCATTATGTTTTGAATATAATCTGAAGTAAAAAAATTATCATTTAGTTATATTTAATCCACATAATTAAATTTTAATCATCTATGTATTTGATTTTAGTATATATTTATTATTGGGTATAAAAATAGGATTTTTATGAAAACTGTTTCAAAGTGAATAATGTTTATCATGTTTAATTAATTGAAAAAAATTATAATTATTTAAATTAAATTAATATATTTTATATCAATAAAAATTAATTTTTATTCATAAAATTATAATGATTATTCATACATTTAATATAAAAATATCTTTTTCTTCAAGAATACACTTCTTGAAAAATTTATTTTCAATCCAATATATCGGTTTACATTAAAAATAAATTTTACCACTTATGTGAATTTTATTTTTAAAAATTATTTCAATATTTTTAATAAAAATAAGTTATATTATCTAATAAAGTCAACATAATATTTTACCGTAATAAATAGTGAAAACTGTAAAAATAAATTACTGCAGTAAAGGTGAAAAAAGGTTATATTGGGTAAAACTAAAAGTATAAGTTATATAATTACTTAAATAATGTATTAAATATATTTTATAAGCATATTTAGAACTTATAACATATAATTCTCAATAATAGTCTATTTTTCAGCCTTTTGGAAGGTGAAAAATGTGGGTACACCTTTTTCTTTTCAAAAATTACAAGTGTGTCACTCGCCGCGCTTATAAAAGGTCGCCGCTTATCCTATCCTATTAATACATTAAAATAACTTTGTTTTGGATATTATATACCCATATATCATTCTTAATTTCATACCCATGACTTATATTCCATTTCTTGATTGAAAATTCATCCTCTGAAGGCTTTAGGTTCTTACCTATGTATGTTGTCCAAAGAAGAGGTATCGTGTTTTACCATGATTTTTTATTTTATTTATTTTTCCTCCAATATAAAATCATATTAAATTGTGACTATATAATAACTATAGATTATTAAATATACCTATATTTTATTATGTAAACTTAATAACCTAAATTCATCTCTCATTCCATAAAATGGGATATGAAATGATCATACATGTGTATTGTGAACTATCGCCACATGAACAAATGTTATTAATTTTCCATCATTGCCTATAAAGGAATGATATAATGATATATTTAAATTATATACATTATAATTTTAAAATATTTATAATTATGGAGTTATTATATCACATATACCTTCTTAATTTCAATTCTATGGGGGATATGATAACATTACTCGTGTGTACGGTGGACTGCCACCTTGTGAAACGGTGTGATTATTTCATCACTAATACTTCACATGGAAGTTAATAAGAATATATTTAATTAATATACATGATATATATGAAATATTTATAATATTTCTGACATATTTATAATTATGAAAACATAATATATCATTTTATTTCTAAAACTGAAAAATGATTATGCCGTTCGTGCATACGTGTGGACTATCGCCTCCACGAAGCGATGTGATTATTTTTTCATCACCATAATACTTGGATTATATATAAGATTATTTAATGAAATAATTTCTTATTTATTATATTATTATCATTCATTCAATATAAAAATATTATATACCTTTTTTCCTTAATGATCATTGAAAATGGAAACTTTTCTCATGTGTGTGTGTGGCCTACCAACTCCAAGATCATAACGTAGTTCATTTTTCATAACCATATTTATTTATTGGATTTAAAAGTTTAATTTATGTATTAATATTATTCATATTTAATAATTAATTTTTAGATGTTTAAGAAATTACCTCTTCGACCTCACTCAACACACCAAATCTGTTATGAAGCAATGAACTGAACATCCTCCAAAAACCTGATGTAGACTTAACTGATTTAGAATTTAAAGATGAATCTAAAAAAATAAAAAAATTATTTAATTATAAGTTATTAAACGTATAAATTGTTCTTAGTAAATAAAATTATTAATATAATTCTATTATGTAGGAGTTTTGAACACATACGAAGAATGTCATACTATATGTCAGGGTTTCTTTCCTCAATTTTATTTCTATGAGACATATTCTATATCCACCACTTATTTTTTTGGTGTATATATTACCCCTTAATTTTAAAAATCCATTTTATGTTTTCTCTTTAATGGGGTTTTGATCAAAAGATTACAAAATTTATAAGGTATTTCAACTCAATTTACATTATTGAGGTATATTTTATTATTATGAACCTAATTTACTTTATTTGGTAAATATACTTCGCATTTTACATGTAATAACATGTATAATTAATTGTATTTTCATATTATATGTTTATGGGCATAATGAATATTATTATATTATGGTTTATTTCCACTATTTTATGTGGTCATGCATTTTATAAACATAATCAATTCATTGATTAATTATCAAATTTCAATGTTGTGAATTTCATAAGGTTTATTCATTTCAAATTATCCTTCCTTGAGATATATGTTTATCATATTAACCTATATTCAATTTTGAGGTGTATATACTACCCATTGAAATGTTATATCCTAAAAATTCTTATTTTCATTATATTTAATGTTTCATTTTATATTATTCATTCATGGATCATATGATTAAAGAGTTACCAAAGTGGAAAAGGAATTATGTCACAATATAAATTCTTTTGGTATTGTTTTTATTCATGGTTATTTTGGTGGAAATAATTTGATATTGATTTATTCTACCATATATATTATATTATTCTCTAGTTATCGATGTTATTAACATGATTAATTTTTATTTATCTCTTATTTTTTTAAGAAATGTCAATTAAAATAGGATGTAATATTGATCTTGTACATTCATTTAGATTAGGTATCATTCTCTTCCATATACATGTATTCAAAAATGTTTTAAAAAATGCTATTTTTTGGAAAAAAGGATTTTTTAAAACAATTTTACATGATATTTTATCTTATTTTGATATTTTTAACTAACATTTTTGAATGTTTTATAAATGGGTCACTTTTAAATCACTTTTTAAAAATGTTTTAAAAACAATGTTTGTTTTTAACATTTATGACAAGAATGGGTTTTACCTCCATCATTTCAATTATTTTCCTTGAATTTCCCCTTATATTTTTTATATTTTGTTTTCAAAGAATATTATTTTTTATAATATTTTATGAATTTCTAGTTTTTAAAATTCATTTTCAAAATAAAATTCTTATTTTCCTAAAAGATATTTTTGATGATATTTTAATGGTATTTTCATTTATTAATTCCAAAAATCCCTTATATTTTGATTATGATCTAATGGGAATATTTTATTAATGATTTTTTTTTTCATTCATTCTCTGGAAGGATTAATATTGATTCAATGATATTTACATGAAACCTATTTCTTTTCCACGGTTTATTCATTTATTAAACAGAATATTATGGAACCCATTTCTTTTACACAAGTTAATTATATTTTAAATATATTTTAGGTAACCTATTTCTTTTCCATATTTTAATCATGTTTTAAATAGATTTTAATAAAACTCATTTATTTTCCATGGTTTAATCAATTTATGAAAATAATAAATGTTATTTCAATGAGGTTATGATAAATTGAAGTCTATATTTTATTTATTAATTATATGGTTCTGGAAAATTTTTTATGTTGATAATTGGATCAATTATAAACTAAGTACGGGTGGTTCTATTACAAAACAATGACGGTTGCTTCCATGACAACCCAATTATGGAAAATTCAATGATAAACCAAGGGTGAGTGGGTTCATGATAACCCCCAATGAATTGGGTACTCGAGAAAAAGAATTTATCCTTACTAGTTTTTCTACTTGTAAGAAGTGATATAAAGATATGTCCTAAGATAAAAATAAATTTTAATTATGCTAGATATTGTTATTAATGTTTTTTTATCAATATGGATAACACCTAGCTCATGCATATTGATTCTGATAACTCATGTCTTTCTGAAAGCATTATTCCATGTATTAATGTTTGATGATCCATTTATTGATCGGTATGAAAATTATTATGTAATTTTCATAAACTTTTATTATTTCACTATACCTTTAATCACTTCTTATATTGACTCATGAAATTCAATTTTTAATGTTTAGGTTTACCATTAATGGTCATTTTATCTCACCCTTTTTTATGTATCTTTTTACATATCTTATTAATAATTTTTTTGAATGAATTATCTTTAGAAGGGTTTAATATGGATGATTATTATTATCATGAAATAGGTCAGGATTTCATTTGACCTGACACCTCACCCAGTCCAAGACATGGCCTGAAGGGCAATCCCGATCCCCAAGGGATGACAACTACAGTATGGCATCAAATTATTCTAATGTGAATGATTTATCCTAATAATAAAATAATATCAAAATTCCAAAAAATGAGCATGAATAAAATTCCTAAAATTGAACATCAATAAATATACAAAGTGATCTAAAAACATACAATTCTAAATGTAATAAAAACTGAATATGAAACTGAAAAACCACAGCCACATGATCTCTATGTGACCTTTTGGTCTACATCAACCAAAAGACCATCCTACTTTACAAGAAAGACAAAATTGAAACCCCAACTTGCAAGACATCATGGGTCTGTAGACACTAAATGTTACAAGTAGAGTGAGATTTAACCGCTCATTAAGCAACTATAAATGAATCCAAACATTTCAATTCCTAAAATAGTCCATAAAAACTATTTTGAAATACATATACAGAATTGGGTATTATCATTTTTAATCAACCACTACAGATATCCCTTTTTCAAAATTACACATGTTGCATCCCCATTATCAAAAAAAATTACCATTTAGGAATCAAAATTCCATACATAGATCCTAAACAAGTAAGACAAGGATATGATAAAAAATTATATTAAGAGATACCAAAAAATAAATAACTGAAATAGAAAAATAAAGAAGAACATAAAGATAGTAACCATGGTTATTTCATAAACATCCCAATATTGACTTTGGGACATACTCAGATCGAACACACATACCGATGTATGGTGTATCTCTATAGTCAATAAACAATTGGATTCTATAAAATAGAAAATATAGTTGTGCATCCCACCAATCTCTATAAAATCAATGTGGTACCAACACATCAAATCAGGGTTGACACGAAACCGTTACCCAACCCTCTAAAAGATTCCAAGGATACCCATTGTAATAGTACATAGTGAATGGGGAGGACCTCGCATATGTAGATCACCTGACCTATCAATACCACAATCGCCTAACCCAAAGACCAACACCACCCATGGGGAATTGTCCATAGGGGTCCCCATCTCGCAATATTATTTTTGAAAGATTCAATGAGGCTGTTACATCACATAATCATTCAAAACATTTCTCAAAATAGTCGAAGGTGAAATCCATGAATTTAAATATCCCAACCCACTATTCATTTTCAAAACATTATAATTTACAACTGGTCATTCAACACTATCATTTCAAATACATTAATAAAATTTATTAAACCATTTCTAAAACTCTATAAAGCACCACATTCATGTTCACAATGCCAAATGTTCACTTATATTTTAAATATGATTCCATTTCCAAAACAACTTCAAGCGAAATTGAAAAAACACAACATACATAAAGATTCCAAATGGGTTTCATGACATTTAGGAACCAACAATATTTTCCAATGTAGAAAATGGGCCATAAATTTTAACATAACATTTAAAACTATATTCTATCCTATTTGAGACCCTGGAAAATTGAGTAAACATACAGGCTTAATGGAAATGAGAAATAGGGGAGGAATAAAGGTTAAGTGTATTTAAAATAGGGTATTTAAGTCAAATAATTCCATTAAAATTTGTTGTCACATCCATACATGAACCTCATTCACATATGGATGTGCCTACATCAAATTGAACATACATAAAATCCCAATAGGGAATGCAATACATTGTTAACGAACCAAATTGTCTATGTAAGGTTCATATCACCATAAAACTAAACAATCATAACATATCCAATGCCAAACAAACTCTTAAACTACTCAATTAAAAAAAGTAACCAAGAAACATTTTATCAAACACCATACATACAAGAAAATGCAATCATATTTATGAAAACCCATTAAAATCCAATTCACACCAATTCTCCATCATAAAAACACCAAATAAATTTAGACTAACATGTCACAAGAATGAATATATTACGTTGGATGCAACTGAGAAATCACATGCATTTAATAGAATTCTTTAGAAACGAAAATAATAGAGACACCCAACCATGGAGTATTTGAATGCATCAAAACATTGAGAAGACGAAAAATACACGCCAAAACACGATCCATACACCCTAAAATTGAAGAAATAGGCCTAAATTAGCCAACCTTAACCGTAGGGTTTGGCCAAGAGGGGACCAAGCCAAAATATAACCATGAAATAAAAGCGTGGAATAGGAGAAGATGAATGGGGATGATTTTATGAATATATCATGAATAATAAATAACCTTCTGTTAAAAATTTCCCAAAAAGTGTCCTAAGAAGAAGAAGAATGAAAGGGAACCCACTTATCAATTCCTAATTGACAAGACTTTAAATGGGAGGTGGAATAACATGAATCATGTTTTAAAATAACATTTATTTAGGTTTTAACGGGATACATAGTTTTGTAAATCATGTGAAAACCATTCGAATGCTACTGGAAACATTTTATAAATTGGAAAATTAATGTTTCACATTTTGGGAGACCCTTTATTGAACCATATGACCAGAAAAATTGTCGAAAACACCTAAAATGACAATATAGACACTAAGAGAGTCCACCCAATAATCCTTGAATGATTTAGACATAATTTAATAACACTATGGGTGTCATAAACTCCCCACTATGCCACATTCTTCCGATACCTTTCACAGTAACAATTCATGGGGATGCGAACTAACTAAAACCAGAAAACCCCAAAGACTCTTATCGTGAATTCAACCCTAACCTAAACTAAAAGATCCTACATCGATAAATAAGTAAATAAAATCATTGGTTTGGGTGTCAAAATTCTACCCACTACAAAACATTCTACCTCCATAAAATCACCCATCTAAACTATAAATATAACTCTATCTTGAACTAAAAATAATCCAAATGAATCCATGCACTGTGGGGTGGCTATTCACTTCACAAGTCACACCGATCCAACTATAAGAGAATCCACAATGAAACGAATCATGAAATATAGTTGAGGTTTTTCCCCACAATAAGAAACCAACTAACACCATGGAACTACTTCAGACCTGCCCAACGTGAAAACTCATGATACAAACATAGAACCCCCCAACATAAAGGGAAACCCCAATTAGGGTTAAAAAATTTGTGGTGAAAAGGGTAATATCCATATTTTAATGACTTGGTAAATTCGCATGCTTTGAAAATTTATGTGCCAACCATTTGAAACCTACTAGAGAAGGGGGTTCCCATCATGGGCTGACACATGGTTTCCTAAACTATGTGCCTAAAATAAGAAATTATACAATAAAATTTCATATTCTTGCTGCATGATTTCCACACAGTTTTTCCAATTGTTCCCAATCTATGCACCAACCCCATGCACCAATCCTCAACCTGTACATTATTACAAAAACCGTGAATGGTTTAGGTCAATCTATTCTCAAACCATGCAGGCCCAACCATGCAAGAAGATAAACAACTAAGAACTCCATCTTCCTTAACATGACACATGATTAACCATCAAATTGTCCACAAAAACATTGCAGATACCTAAAAACCACCAAAAAAATTAAATCTCAATAACATAAAAATTTAAACTGGAAAAATTCAACAATTCCACCATGGGTCATCTAACATAGGCAAATAAAATGATAACTAAAAACCACCCTCACTATGGGGAAAACAAGTGATGATATCAGAAATAAACATCAAACAAAACTATACTTCATCATTTCTACAAGCATGAAAATCCCCAAAACAAGCACAACTAGGAACCAAAACCAATCCATAAAAATGGATAATCACCCACAGGAAGGGACACAACTCAATGACTCATGCTTAAAAAGGAACAGTTGTCCAGATCACAAAATAACAGCACTAAAAAAATTATAATAATGAATAAAATGTAAAACAGTAAGGAAAAATTCAACAAGGAACTTAAACGATCTCCTTTGAAAATCTAGAGACAAATTAAATACCAGGGTTCCCCACACCCCTAATGAATCTTGAATGCATGAAAAGCATCACTATGAGTCCTATATTAAGAACCATGAGGTCTTAAAGAATATATTTCCCCACATTTATGACTATAAACCCTTCAATCAAGACTTCTTCTTTAGGCACTACTTCTTACAAAACCTCTCCCGAGTACCAAAATGGCCACATTGACAATAATTCTTTGTAATATTTTAAAAATAGAGCTCAGAATTCCCAAAAGGACTACACTAGAAGCACAAAAGTATGTGGTAATGTCAAGAACCCCTCCCCAATAGGTGTACCCCTCTTGGGATTGTAATGGGAGAAGATTGATAGTGAAACACTAGTCCCACCTACTGTAAGTGATGGGTTAGTAACAACCACCAAGGGTATAGTAAAATCATAGATGTGAGGAATTTCCCTCCCAAAGAACACATTTTAAAGAGAGAGATAAAAAAGAAATCAATTAAATCCTCTTTAGACTCTAATATAGTATAAAATCCATAGTTCTTGTATGCAATGTCATGCAAGAACTACTAAAAATGAAGGGAAATCTACAAGTACTAAAAGAAATGTGAAGAAGAAAATGACCATGAAGCAGAAAAATATCATGCTAAACCTCAAACTAATATCGACTAGCATGATATCCAACAAAATCCAACTGACCTGAAAAGTATTTTATATAAACATAGGGTGATTATAACATTATACTCAGTAGAATCCTCCCTAGTTCCCCTCATTAAAAAAGTAACGAAATCATGATAAAGCACATTGAAGAACATGTGAAACTGACTCATTATCTAAATAGGTATACTATTTTCCCTATCTCACAATGGTTACTCTATCCATTTATCGCATACAAGAGCATTTAATATAATAAATAATATTAATGGTACCCCACTACTACTTCACCAATAGTTTCCCAATGTTCCTCAATGTCGCACATCCTGAGTATCACAATCAAAAAAGGATAACCCACAAACACATGGGTGAAGCACCACAACATTCACATAGTACAACAAACCAATATGTCCAAGTAACCATGAGTAATAATGTAGTTTATGGTATCAACCAGAGCTTCTATAATGCGCATCATACATCAATTATTATACCTCAATCCATCATATCCCATACACTTTATAAGGATCCTTAAGCCATCACTGCCTATACATTTTATACCTATAGTAGTCCATAGGATACAATATCAAATATACATATGTGTGAAGTAACCACAATCCATTATATCTCTCTACAAAATTGTATAGGGAAAACTAAACTTCATGAATACCAGCACAAGTGACTACTAAGAGAAGAGAGTGGGGCCAAAGGGGGTAGTTAGTCATCCATCCGCCCACTGGGATGTTAGGGAAAACACCCTCGTGGCTCAAAATATCCAGTGTGTCAGTTCTATAACTGAAAGTTTGTAGTAGTGTATAGAAACAAAGAAAACAACATTATATAAAGTATCTCATTACCATACTATTTAAATAACTTAGTTTGAGACTCAACTGCAGCTAACATCTCTTGGACTCCCAATTGCCACTAATAAGACCATATTTCCTATAAGCACAAAACCATTTAGGGAACTATATTTAATTATTTAATAATTTTTTATTATTTGGTATTAAGATTATTTAATTAATTAACCATTAATTAACGATTAACATTTCCCACAATACATTACAAAAACATCCATGCCCTCTAGAAATAAGTAAAATGGGTCCACAACTTCTCAAAATTACAACCTCACTATGGCATCTGAGCAAGCTCCAACCCCATGGGATATACATTTGTTCATTTTTTAACATAATTACTTTCCATATTACTAGTTATTCTAGAAAATCATTCTAAGCTTCCAAACACAAGGGGCGCAACACTATGAGTAGATGAACTACACATTGAGTATTCTTTACTTATAGTAGAAGCATAGACTCATCCAACCCTAAAAAGCTAAACATGTAAAAAATGTGGAATACCCCACGCGTCATTGCCTTTCCTGGAAGGAGGGTAACCAAACCCTTCTACCTCCAGTAGTTGGTAATGGAAAGAAGATACGAAAAAACATTTTCATCATCCATGAAACTAATTCAAAAAATCATCATGCTTTCATAACAGTGGGTAAGCCCAGCTTCAACTCATTTTGTCATCTCTAATGCCCTGTCTAACACCCAGATGCATATTATGATGCATCTCTACAGTACAAGAATCAACATCTACCACAAAAACTGTCCCTCCCTACACCCACATACTAGAATATCCCTATAGGCTCAGCCATCTCAATCTCACAACACATCACATGCAGTAGTAAGAAAACATAGGAATCAAGCTCTTGGTCCTAATGCATGGCATCCAAAATTCACACATAATGAAATATTACATCTCCAAATCACAAGGGACACGTCCTTTAAAAGATAATCGGAAACTCAATCCCTAATAAAGCATTATATTTTATCATACAACTAGTATTATTTTTAACTTGAATTAACTGATTAATTAATCATAGGTTCCAACTATGGAAAAACTAAGAAATAAGATATCTCAATCTATCAAAAATTAATTAAATTATTAATTTAACATGTAATTAATTATTTTTTAAGCAATAATCATAATTTTCAGTTTCACTAACCAATTCAATTAATTGTGCGTACTTGAATTGATTTTTTTATCATCAAAATAAAATAAAACCTAGATTTATTAAACATTCCTCATTAAATGTTTAAGCAATTAATTATCAACTAATTTCAACTTTGCTTTATTTACCAATTTCACATACTAAATCCAAAATAACAATCACATCATAGATACCACACTATCTATAAAATCAAGAGGCAATTTGTTGTCACAGTACAAATAAAAACAACATCATGTGATATGTACCAATTATTTAATCTGGTTTAAGTAATTATTATGTTAATGAAATTAGGATGCAAGGGTGTAAATAATGCTAAATATACAATTTCATGTAAATAAATATATACACAATGAATCATCAAACTCAAAAGGGTTTCAATATTCTTTTCATGAGAAAGAACCGCACAACTGATGTCAAATCACACTCCGGAAAGAACATCACCCATATGAGGATGCCACAACAAAACTTCACCAAAAAACAACCAAGATAAACCATATCATAAATATGGTAGATCATCATCCATTGTATGAAAAAAATAACAATAGGTAAAAATGATCAAACTAGGATAAAAAACTGGAAAGAAATGGAAAAAACACCTTTGATCAACCTCGATCATCATAGATTGAATATGGAAGTATGATAATCGATTCTTATTAAAGGGATCTCAAAAACACCTGAGAGGGGGTTTCCGAGTCACTTGGAATGAGAGAGATAGAAGCACTAAATTTGTAGGTTTATGAATAACACAAGATGATGAAAATGCTTAAAACAATACTACAATGAGTAAGTACACAACTTGTCATCCCCTTTCACATCTTGTAATCCTATGGATTTAGTTTCTTCCAAAAAATATATCACCTCTTAATTTTATTAACACATGAAAAATCACACATCATGAACCTTATTTACACAATATATAATTCTAACACAACATGAAATTCATTATATTTCCATCAATTTACTATGAAGCTCCTATAG
Source organism: Viscum album (assembly GCA_963277665.1). Taxonomy (NCBI): domain Eukaryota; kingdom Viridiplantae; phylum Streptophyta; class Magnoliopsida; order Santalales; family Viscaceae; genus Viscum; species Viscum album. Next base: position 173,245,761 of record OY728143.1, on the reverse strand, counting down.
ACATTGTATGAGCCTCCTCTTATAACCTAGGTCTTGGGAAACCCGCAAAGGTTCCATCCATGTGGATCCAAACCCATACATTATATACCTCTTAAAAAATTCTCATCCTTATGAATCTAAAACCAACCTAGAGAGGAAAAAAATCGGTTTATATAAAATCTCACCCCATGAGATACCACTTATGGCTATCATCCCCACAAGATCTCAACCACCACACTAGGGGAACAATGTAAAACCACACATCCACCATGAACATCTCCTAAACATTCTCTTGGGAGAGATACCTCTCAAAAGAGAGAAAGACACAACAAGATATAATAGAAACGCATCACACAAACCATAAATGTTATACAACCACAAAACAAATAGTGTTATAAGAGAAGAGCTAAACAACAAACCACTCGAGGTACTGAGCGCATATTTTCTACTCCTTGACCCATGTACTATCCTACACACCACTATGCCACCACATGACATGAACCAAGGGAATATCATGGCTTCCAATACCATTTTATGGTAGTTCAAGATCTTTGAAGGATTCTCCTCGAAGGTGTCATTATCATCAATAATGATCTCTCGTGCACATCTTATATTTTCTATCACAAAAAATTTCTAATTCGACATGTATGATGGAGAAAAACACAAGGAACCCAAAATGAAATATAATATTCATAATAAAAATTTGGTATGTAGGGTATCAGTGAATAAATCCTAGCAGATCTTCCAAAATAATTTGTGTTATCACATTAAAAAATAATTCCATTTATTCTTGTATAAGATTAAAATTAGAAGTAATTTTATTTATAGACATATATATAATAAAATATCTCTCAATATTCCAAGTTTATAGTTCTCTACCACATTTATTTAATGTAATAGAACCCATGAATACACTTTTTCAAAAAAAATTACATTTCTTTAAAATCTCTAGTTAATGTTTCACATCCAAATCAATGTAGAAACCTCTTTTTAAAAATTATCCAAATTTTTCTAAAAAATCATATGCTTAAAGTTAATATAATAGAAAAACAAAGCACTATATCACAAACAAATATGTAAAATTTTTTAATGAGAATAATTCATTCATGCCAATAGAAATATGGGATATAATGAATGAGAGTTACATATATTATGGAATATAATATCATGAGTGACACACTAGATACTATCATGTGATAGACCTAGACAATACCAAATACATAGAACCAATTATAATTATACATTGGGTTAAAACTAATAAATTTCACAAAATTCCACACACGCATAAGTATTCAAGTGTACACACTAATAGATAATAACACAACTCTAGAGGACACTATAAATAGGATGGGTTTACCTTCTGTATCACAAATTTATACATCTCAGAAAGTTCCCATATTCCAATGAATAAAAAATAGATGATAAACAAAACTAATCATGTGATCAATAATAAAACATAATATAAATTACACCCCCACTCCAATTCCCACATAAAAAACAACCCCATTACACATTACTTGGTTCATAATATTATTAAATATACCCATAAAGCTAGAAATTTAACCAATCACACTTAAATAAATGGGACTGATCTAGGGTCTATCAATCAAAAAAATCGTTTAAAAAGGAATATAAATCTTTATTCAAATATATGCATAATTCTAAGGTAATATAATTTTATCTAGACATCTCATTATAATGTAATTAATTAATAACCGATTAAGAACTTTTTTTATATGTGATCTTCAACACTAGTATCTTTTATCTAAAGTCATGAATGAAACCATGATTATCATTTCCTCTAAAAAAATTATTAAAATTCTTCATTTACCCTATTATTGACTTAAATAAGGTAAAACAACCATGAAATTCAGAATTCATTTGAACCTAACCATTGATACCATATTAGATGAATATAAAATTAAAAGATATTTTTATAAATAAAAACACTATGGACACCACCCTTAAGTAAATGTATTTAAAAACTCTAAAAATTTATTAAATCAATTTAACTATTACATTTAGGAATAAAGTGATAATTAAAACATTTATAGACATAAATAATATAATGAAATGGAAAGTAAATGAAAATCATAAAGTAAAATACACCAATCAAGAGGGAAATCACATGTTACAATCCAAAACATGTCGCATATTATATTGGATAATCAATAGATAAATGATTCACCCCATTGATTCCCTAACACTAAATCCCCAAATATTAATCTATAAAAAACACAAAATCGATATATGGTTTCCACTTTGATACATGTAAGGAAAAAATCAATGTAGATTAGAATAAAGGAAGATAAAGGAAATAAAAAATGAATAATGTGTTTACCTAAAGGGATACATTCAGACATAGGAAAAATCATCCAAAAGTGATTGAGAATGTTGTGAGATATCTCTTTTAATGTTGTATTTGGTCAACTAAAAAAGTTATAGTGAAAAATAAAGTTTAATAACATAATATTAGTAATTGGAAAATATTTAATTTCATATTTTTTGAAACAACAGTGAATTATATGTGGTTAGGACATATAATTTGACAAACCATGAGCTAGCCATATAAATATCACTAGAAACTCACTTAAAAACTCATTGAATGGTCATAGAGTATATCAAACCATTGAATAACATTTAAATCCTACATATTCAAAAAATACACCATTAAATAGTTTCCATGTTTATTATCATAGGCTTATGAAAACTATATGTCTGATGATCCATGAATTACCTACATAAATATTACCTTTTTAGAACATTATTCAATTTATCTCACATAAATACATCCAGTAATAATAAACTATTAGTTACTTTGGAGACTAGATACATAAGTATTTCACCTGTAATATGATTCACAATTTACAACAATAATTATCCACACATGGTACCCTTATAGACATCTCATAATAATTAATAGTCTTTATAAGAATGGTATATTGAAACATAATAAGGGGTCAGTTAAAATTACTATAAAGGGTAAATAAATTATATAACATTAAATGATCATAAGTGATGAAAAGATGAGAAAAAAGATTTGAGAACATAAATATCATTCCCAATGATTTAAATATAAAATCATGAGTAATATAATACAACATAAACATTATATAATACCATATTCATAATAGTGATGAACATGAATGAATAATTATCCCTTAAATAATAACATATTCATAATAATAATAATATATAGGATTGTTGAATTAACATAATTATAGAAATCATATATTAAGGATGAAACCAAGGATTTCTTTATATATTAGGCTTTCAATATCCAATCATATAACATCATAGGATTATGACAACATGCCTTGAACCCTATTAGGATTGGGATTATAACCAATGTACTCAATGATCTCATTAGAATAAAAAAATTACTAAATTCATTGGAGGGATATAACTATCCCATTCATCACATAATTATAAACTATTCATTGGACTACCATTGGATCATGAAATTATTCACTATTCTTTTAAACCACTATTATCATGTCAAAAATAAATATCATCCAAGATTAATAAGTTACAAAAATGCAAACATATTATATAAATTAATCGGATGATATCTTTATTTAAGATACTAAATAAATCATCATAATCATTAAATAATATTTCTAAAAATGATAAATCTAGTTTTATGTTTTTATAAATATGATTTGAAATAAGAATAAATATACTATTTTTGTACATTTTATAATGAAATCATAGACTAATAATAATTATACTTTAATTGAAAATATATAGTATCATTTAAATACAACATGACTATTAATAATAATCATTATGGTGGGAATTGTATTTAATGTGATAAAAATTTAAATAACCTTTTTTATATTACTTTTCAATAAATCCCAAATAAACCATTCTAAAAATGGAAAATTTTCCTTAATCATTTGTTGTTATATTATAAAATTAATGGAAATTTCTTTAAACCCCATTACAGAAATAAAAATAATATTCTAGAGTCATTATAATGTATTAGAATATAGAATGTAATGAAGCCCATAAAAATGTGAAATATGGGGTTGTATTCCCTTAAAAATTATTTTAGGTTCATTTTTATAAAGATTTTAAAGAAAAAATAAGAATAAATATAAAAAACAATAATAATTTCAAAACTATGAAATTTTATCAAATATGTTTTTCGAAATAATTTAATCATTGTTAGATTTTTCATTTCACACAACATTGAATATATTTTTTTTATAAAATCACTAATATTGGCTAGTTTCATAAGAAAAAAATAGTTAATCAAGAAATTCATGCAACGTTTATATTATCTTGTAGTAATAATAATACAAATTTTGCCTTGTATTAGGCACAATACTCTATTATATCAATATCTTATGTTACATGAAAGGTCGAGTTTTTCAAAACTATAATATAATATTAATATTATCATTTAAATATTTTTATAACTACCACCTAGAGATTGAAATGGAATATAATAATAATACATACTAAATTGGGAGAATAATATTTAAACATTTCTGTAAATTTCCGAAATTGGTTATCAATTATCTAAAGTTAATGAATAAGCTATATGAAAATAAATATATTACTTTTCGAAGAAAAATAATTTTCTATGGGAAAACACACTTTTGTATAAATAAATGAAACAAACCAATATTTATTAATTATTTCAACAAAAATTAATTTTTTTATATTCCATTGATATTTTTTAAATATATGCAATATATTTTTTGCTCATAAAATAAAAATATGTGTAATATTTCAAATAATAAAATGTATTTTTATAAATTTCAATTTTTACTCCCTATAAAAGTTAAAAAATTTTAAATATAATTTTGGATAATTGGGAGTTTTTATTTGAGATAATTTTTAAAATTATAAATTGGATTTTCAAAAAAAATGAGGAACTTTTTGTATTTTCCTATAAACTTTTATTTAAATAATGAATAATGAAAAAAACAGATTTTTATTTCAAAAATAATTTTTATCTAATTTATTTATAAATTAATATATGATTTAATTTAATATTAATGTATAATTAGATCAATAATAATTTAATTAGTCCAATTTATGTTATTGGAAACAATTTCACAATGAAGTTGTATATACAAACTTTTTCAACTTCGGGACATTTTCGCTTCACAAACCTTCATTACCATCAAATCTGTATGAATAATTTTAAATTAATTTTTTTCAATTATGTTATTGGAATTTAAAAAATCTTATTCCATATTTTTAATAAGAATAATTTATAATGTCTAATAATTTAAAATTATATTTTGACAAAAATAATTTCTGAATGTGATAAAAATTAATTGCAATTAAGTTATTAATTAGACTAATAAAGGACTAATCCATAATATTATGGCCAAAAAAGACTTATAACCTTATCTAAATCAATTTTATGTTAACATTTACACCATATACTACCGTTTATTTAATTTTTACCATTATTTGAGACATATTACCTAGAAAAATTTGGGGGAATTTTCTTTTTAAAAATTACCAGGATGTCGCTCCTAATGCCCTTTAAAAAGAACTCACCACACCCAATTATTCCCACATATAAAGAATCTTTTCTCACAAAAAATATCTTAAATTAATCTCCAAACATCCATACTTTTTATTTGAATACACCCTTTATTCTGATATCCATAAAAGTAATCCATTTTATGCAAACCATGGAGAGTTGTCTAAAGAAGATTTATGTTGCTTACTCAAGATTCATTGAATTGTTTTCATTATCCCCCCATAGACTATTGTTACTTAATTTTTATATAATAAAATCATTATCCTCAATATACTATGAATTTTAAATTTTAAGGGTTTAACCTAATCTCACAGACACTTCTATATAATGGGTAACAAACTAACAATTTGTGTGTATGGAGGACTAGTTCCTATCGAAATTATATTGTTCATTTTTCCCTTACAACCTATAATGGGTGGGAATTATAATGGAAAATATGATCTCATTGGGTATATAGGTTATTTATTATGTATTTATTAATATATAATTATTATATTAAATATATTTATATGCTTTCTACTTATTATAAATACGATAACTTTGTTTGTGGATGTGTTGAGTACTGCCAACTCAAAGCGATGGGATTCATCCACAATTTTCATGGAATGTATGAATTTTATTTTTACTAAAAATATATGAAATATATTACATAATAATTTTACTAGAATTATATAATATCTATATATATATTTTTCTGTTACTTTATTTCATTCAATATGAAAATAATTCGAAAACATCGTTCATATGTATGTATGACCTACCGTCTCTGTGAACAGAGTATTCCATTTCATATTTAAAAATTTAATAGATTAGTAAAAATACATATATAATGAATATATATGGTATTTATATCATGTGTTTAAATCATTAAATAAGTAAACCTCATTATATGTAAGTTGATTAATAATAACAAGCCAAATCATATATGAAAATGAATTCAGATATTACCAAAAACATAAAATTATCATGGAGTTGATAATATATAGGTAATATAAAGACTTAACCACACAATATATGATATTAGATAAAATATTTATGTTATTTGGTATATAAATAATAAATTTATATTTTTTTATCAGTGTGGTTTGAATTTGTTTGAGAAAATCTCAGACTTCAGTTAAGTGTTTTCTCTTCCCACATTTTATTAACCATGAGATACATGTCATGTTCACCACTCATTTAGTTTGTTTGGATTATATAATGAACAAGAATTTATTATATTATAATAAAACATAGATTTACAGGTATTAATATATCCATATTAAAATATATTTTTCATCGGGATTATGCTTAAAAAGTTACCAAATTGTTAAAGTGGTTTTATCTCAATTTTCGTTCTTTGAGACACATGTTGTGTTATGAACCTATATTTTTCTATGAGGCATATATGTGTACATTGATATTCTATATAATGAATTTTATTCATAGCATTATATTATAAGGCTTACATATTGTTTATCTCTTATGGGGATCATTATTTAATGTTCCAAATGTGGATATAGTTTTTTGATACAATCTAATCATTTATCAAGATTGTTTATGTTAATTATTTCATTAATGATATATTATGATCCATATGACAAGAAAAGTATGGAAAATTATTCTCATAAGGGTATTGATTATATCTTCATCTATTCATACCATTTTCAATAATTTTTTCTTAGGATAATAAATAATATTTTTTAGGAAAATCCAACTTTATCCCTCTATACAGTTGAAAATATATGTTCCTTCAAAAATATGTTTCATAAAAATGATTTTGAAATTATTTTCTTTTTAAAATTTATTATAATTGTTATGAAACATTATTTATATGTTTTCAATTAATTTTAAATGAAAATTTACTTCAAAAATATTCATCTTTTAATGTGGAATTTGTGAATCAAAAAATATATTTTTCATAGAAAATGTTTTACAAGATTTTTCATGATTCAATTTTATGTATTGAATGTGAATTCAATAAAAAATGATTTTAAAATTGTTATATGTTTTAAAAATTGATGTTACAATTTATCCTTCAAAATCATTCTCCATATAAGATGAATGGTTTGAGTTTACTCATTAATATGGATGTGATCCAAGGAAACAATTCATCTTATTTATCTCAATGTTATATATTTTGATAGAGTTATATTTTTTAAAACATGATATCTTCAACATGCTATACCATTAAATATCCTACTGAAACCCACTTATATTAATAATTTAGATGTTTATAAAATTATAAATAAACCTATCTATTTACAATGATTATTATATGATTAAAGTTTAATGATACTAATTTCATTTCATGGGATGTGAGATAATGTTTCTGAAATCCATCACTTTTTTGGGTCAGGATAAGATTAATGTTTTACCGAAAATGTTTTCATTATTTAATTATTAGACGGGTGGGATTTATATATCCCTCTAATGAATTGGTTAAATAATTTTATCTCATGAGGTAAAAAAGGGTAGTATGGGACTGAAACTGGTTCAGTAATACATGGTTGGAACAAGAAGTGAACCCTGTTAAGTAATATAGGGCTGGAATGGGAAGTGAAACTAGTTAATTAATAAATGTATGTAATGGGGAGTTAAATCAGTTTAATATTACAGGGATGTAATGTTGGGTAAACCTGATTCAGTAATACAAGGCTAAAATAACGAGTGAACATGATTCAGCAATACAGTTCTAGAACTGGAAGTGAACCCAGTTTTGTAAATGTCATTTCCCACTAAGTTGTTCTTGTGAGGGAACCATGACTATTATGATGGTTTGGGGATTAAACCCATTACAATTAAATTTCCTTGTTATTTATCCTTGACTACCATTGAAATCATTTCATTATGCTTATGTTTCTCAAAAAAATCAATGTCTTATTTTTATATTATCCTTTTTGTCGAATTTTGTTGATTCCCCTAGGAATAATGTATAATGAGTTAAACAAATTTATGAAATGATTAATGTTTATGTTGTTATATATATATGGTATTTTTCTATATGTTATATACAACTTTATCATAACCCTATTATAATTTTAGGCTTATATATATCCGTTGTCTACCCTAATTGGGAATCTGATCTCACCCCTTTGTTTTGTTTCCAATCTCCAAGCTATAAATAAGGGTTTTAATTAGAATTACAAAAGGAGAACATAATTTATGAATATTTTCATGATCATTCACTAAGTTATATGATTATGTTTTTATGTTTCCAAATAATTAAAACTATTACAATCCTTGGGTGTGTTTTTTAATAATGTGCTAAATAGTTTTAAAAATATATGTAATATCCAGGTATGTTAATAATGGATCTCTATAATAAAAATATTATTATATAATTTATGTGATTTTAAAATCAATGGGATAGAGCATAAAACTTATAAAATAGAATTTTAAATTTGAAAAATTCCTATTAAATGTGATATTCCCACATATACACTTTCTTAGGACTTCATAATAGTTGTACATTGAGTAACCTCTGTGACACTAATTTTAGTTTTATTATAAATAAATATTAGATACATAAAAAAGATTATCTTTCATGATCTAATTAAATTATTATTTATTATTACTATTTTACTAATATGTTTGTTAAGGCGGATATTTGGGTGTTCATTATTTAAATTTTATGCATGAATTGTTTCAACAACTCTATTCCTTACACCTTGGTCATGGGTTATGTAGCACCCCAATTTTTTATGATATTTTATTCTTTGAATAAATTAAATTTCATTAATATATGATGATACATGTAACTCCAAGTTAATATAGTGTTACATACAACACATAGTTTAGCATTCCTTCCACGCAACATAGATATTAAATGAAACATGAGTTACTATTTGGATATCATTATTCAATATCATAGTTATAAAATAACTATATAAATTTTTTGTATGAATATTATTACAAAAAATTTGAATATATATGGTTTGTACTTGTATATAAATATAAATATTTGATTGTTAATTTTTAAAAAATAAAAATTTAAAACTACTTGAAAATAATGGGAATTATTCTATCAGGCAACATTTCTTCAAAAAAAAACTCATAAATTAATAAATCATAAAAAAAATTATTATTTATTTTATGAATTTAATATTTTAAATATTCATATGATTTATTCACATTAATCTTTGGTGTTTTCTATATAAGAGAAGAATAAATTAAATATTAAACATACAATCAATATTTTTCTAAAAAACAGCTTTGTCACCTTTTGTGTAGATAATTTAAAAAAATCACATTGTGTAAATTTACTTGGAAAACAAATATTTTTTATATAACAATGTCTAAATCACTTAATGGTTAATATTTTATAATTTTATCAAATAAATAATTTTATTGATTAATAAAAAAATTTAATAGCAAAAATTCTTTTCATTAAAAATATTTATAATATAATGTAATTTTAAAAAGAAATAAAGGTAAAAATAATTCAGTAATATATTTATTAATCCAATTAAAGTCATTTGAATAATTTTCATGTCGAATTTTCATATCAAAATCAGGAAAACATTAGTCATTTTATCCTTGAAAACATACTTACTCTTTAGGTCTGTGACATTTATTTGAAATTAAAAAATTTTAATTTTATGAGTGGAATATTGAAAATATTATTAAATATTTTGAATAATAATAATTTATATAATATAAAAATTTAAACACTATTTTTTAACATATTCTATAGTGAAAAAAAATTTAAAATTAATTATTGTGGTGAAGTTAAAAATGAATTTACAATGGGGTAAAACATAAAATATAATGACTAAAATGACATTAAATGATATTAAAAATATATATTGTAAAAAAATTTATAAAAATATAAATTTAATTTAACTATTTTATTCAATTTTTTATACATTATTTAAGACAAAAATGGGGGTACATGTTTTTATTTTTAATGCATTAAAACTATGACACTCGCCTCCCTTATTAATTTCCAAACTCTATCCTCAACACTTCACACATTCAAACACTTTTGGTATATAAAATACATTCCATATAGATTTCCAAACTCCACAATCTCATCCTATAAGCCTATTTTGTTATAAATCCAACCAAGGAAGGCTATTTGTCGAATCCTAAGAACAATACCCGAACTAAAGGTATTTTTTTTCGACGATCATTTTTATATAATTTTATTCCACCATATCATTAAATTATTATTATAAAATTATGATATAGATACATAAATATATTAAAAAAATTATAATTTATTATATTTTATTTAATACCATTAATTATCCTCACTTCCATCAAATGTGTTACAAAATCATTATTCTTGTGTACAGTCGACTACCGCCCCATAGAATGATGTCATTAATTTTTCCATTTCCATATCTAAAAAATTTGTTTAATAAACAATTTAATGTATATTTATGAGACTTATAATATATTTTTTCCTATTAATTAGTTATATAATATATAACTTTTTAACATCATTTAATTATGGGATATGATAATGTCGATCATCTGTGCGGTAAACAACCACCTCACGAATCTATGTGATTAATTTTTCCCCTAAGAATTACTTGTAAGACAATAATACTATTTTAAATGAATGTATGTGATTTTTTCATTCTTAAATTAAATTATATCCCTTAATTCCGTACATTTTCAATCACTGAAAATGATAATGTCTTTCATGTATGTGTGGACTACTACCTTCACGAATCGATGTGACTCTTTATTTTCATCACATAATCACATTGATGAAATGTATAACTATAATTAATAAATTAATATTTATTTATAATTTTATTATAATTTAGTAAATGTAAAATATTTCTTTCTTTATATTCAAAATCATTATTGAAAAATTGAAGTGTTACTCATGCATACAAACAACATACTATCTCCATGATCATAACATAGTTCATTACTAAAAAACAAAATTCATGATAGGTATTCAAAGTATAATTTATGGTTAAAAATGAAAAATATTTCATAATTATAATTCTGTTTATTGTTCAATAATTATCAATGAAAAATAATATAAAATAGGAAATTAAAACATATAAAAAAGAGCACTTATTACCTGAAATGTTCTTTCAAAAAGGAAATTTTAATCAAAAGATAATAAGTGATCATACATAAACTATATATGATATTATATATAAAGATATATTTATCTAATATACACATAATATACATATATTTATTATAAATTATTATTAATCATGTGTAAAGGAAATCTATACTTAAGGTAAAGCATTTGTAGTCTCTCATTTATTTCTTGGAGACTTAAAAATTTACAACTCAATTAGATTGTGTGGTGTATATACTAACCCTTTTGAAATTTTATATCATGAATCTAAATATTTTTATGATAATTAACATTTCATTTTATTTAATTCTTTATTTGGGGTTATTATTAAAAACATTACTCCCACAGTAATGGATTTCTATCCCACCATTAGTTTTTGTAGGACAAAATCCATATATACGATGTATTTTAATATTGTGTTCAACATAATGACCAAGGATGTATTTTATTACAATTTAATAAAATATTATGTGTATTAAGTAATTTTTTATTACATCCCTTAAATTTTTATTTTTGTTCAAATACTACAAATGTTGTAATCGTTTTATCAAACAATCTCATCATTTATAAAAAATCATTATGATGAGGTATGTAATGTTGGAATATAACGGTCTAAATATCAATTATTATAATTTTTCGGTTGTCCTTTACTTATTCGAAGTATTTCAATGTAATATTACAATTTTATATTACTTGGTAAAAAAATATGAGAATTGTTTTTAATAAAATAATCCATTACTTCTAACTTCTCTTTAAAAACCAATTCCTTCCAAAGATATATTTTCTTATAATTTTTTCTAATTTTTTTAAAATTTATTTAAATTATTTAATATGTAAATTTTTTAACATGTTTTATTTTTGGAAAATATATTTGACATTAATCGTTATTTAATCTTCTAAGCTATTCAGGTTTTTATTTTTCCAAAAATATGAAAACAATCATTGTTTTTAATATGTGTGACTATGATAAATTTTATAAAATGATGAAAATTGTTCTATTTCAGTATTTTTTTATATGTTTTCATCTTTATTTTCAATGAAAATGATTTTAATAAAAATTGTTTTTTAAATATGGTTTTTTTATTTTCAAAATTAAATTTTCTTCGTGAAATGTTTTTAGTTTTTTAGAAGCTTCTGTTATATATCATCATGGATTATCTTCCATGAAAGTGACTTCAAAATTATGTTATAAGGTTTACTGTAAAAATTATAATTTCATATGAATGTTATTTTCCTGATGAAATTATCCTTTTTATTATTCATTCAAAATAATTCTCAATATAATATGGAATCCTTGGAGGTTACTTATGTTTTACTTTTGATATGACCCAATTATAACATTTTTATTAATTGTGTGATTGGTTTACTATATAATGATATGATGTTAGGAAGACCAATTTATATATTCACATCCCTTTATTAGAATTGAATTAATTGGAAACTCACTTATTATTTCATGGGTTATTCTATGATAAAATGATGAAATTATTATAAAATGTGTATATTTTTTATAGGTTATAATATGATGAAATTATTATGATATCCATTTTATTTCATCGGTTAAGATATATGTTTTATATGATTTTGTGGAAGAAATGCATATTATTTTCATTGTGTAATGGGTGGGACCAATATCTCCCTCTGATTCCTTAGGTAATTATTTATAACTAATTATAAAAAATACCATAATAGGGGTAAACCTCGATTAAAAATGAGCTCTATATTCTTTATTGGTATTTGAATTAAACCTTGACAAGAATGAAGGTTTGGGGAGGGAACCATTAAACCCTCATTTTCATGGATATGGTCATTGAATACTGTGGAAATGATTATATATGCTGTTTTGTGTTCTAATATTTTATTTCATATTCCACTATTATAATCTCATGTAATTTATTGTTTGATTCCATTTTGATTCATCTCATCAAAATTAGCATTATTTATTCCATGAGTAATGATTATGATCATTGATATCCAATTTACAGTTTTCAAATGTTATTATAACATTCTAATACACTTATATTTATTTCATTGTTTTATAACTGAATTAATTACCCTTATTAAGAATATAGTCACATTATTTCTAATTTTTCTATTCCTCAGTTTCCAAATACTTTTTTCTATTGGGAATGTTTTTGAAGAGTTATGAGGAGGATGATATTTATTATATAGATTGAAGATGAATTTTTAATTATGAATATTTGTTTTATAATATTCCAATATAACTAAACTATTATGGCCTTTATGTATGTTTTTTTTTGAAAGGAAATAAATATTCATCTAAAAATATATAATACCAATGTATGAGACTCATGGGTTGATGTAGATAGTATTAGGGAATGTTTTAATTATCCATTTTAAACTAAGAGGAGAACACTTTGGTGACATACCTAGAGATATTTATAAAATTTTTTCTTAGGTTGTCTCTAATGATATGTCTAAGTGTTAGTCGATGGATATGAAAATTTAAAGCATTTTATTAATTTATGTATTAACAATTTTCCATGAAATTGAATCCATTACTAGATTCTACAAGGTGATATGGCTATATAAGCATGGTGTGTTGGGATAATAACTCTAAAAAAGTAAATTTCAACTAGACTTGATAATCACCTTGCCCGCATTAATAGTAAATATTACAGACATGGTTTGAAAAATCATGGTGATATGCATTACAAATTTAAAAAACTACACGAACAATCATAAAAAATTAAAATAGATGAATTAAATGAATTTAATAGTATAATTTAATGTTTCATATATTCAGATGTTGGTATCAATATTTTTAAATACTATATATGATTTTTATTAATTTTTTGTCACCTTAAATGAATATTAATTCTCAAACTATTCAGTAGGTTTTAGTCGATGGGTAGAACTTGATGAACTCATGTTAATATTGAATGTCATAGTCTATATAATGGTTTTACTCCTATAAAAAATATTCTTATGTGAGTCATTTCAATATCCTGAAACAAAATAATTAATCTAAATTCATGATGTTCATCCAAATATGAAAAGGAGTTCATAATATTTTATTGAGCCCTTCATGAGGTAATGTCTTCCTTCTTCCATTGGGTCATCTAATCAACATGTATAAGATAATTGGATCATCAACAATAAAAATATATTTTACATCATACATTGTATAGATCATGATAATTTAATTTTACTTTTTAAAACATTATTAACTTATGAATATCAATAGTGGTCTCTCATGAAGAATACAATTTAAAATAATGAAATTTACTCCATGGATTGAAATATTTTCATGACAGTATTTTTTAATAATTATAATCCTTGTATTATTTTTATAAACATAAAATATTTCTATAAGCTAAAATAAATAATAAGATTCTTTTTTACATATAATTAAAATTTTACAAGATTTGTGTGGTATGATTATGGTACTCCCATACAACCTAAATATAAGGTTTCTCCTTTCATATGTGGATTGAAATCTAGTCTCTGAAAAAAAATTCCATAAAAGACATCAAAAGCTATGAAGTGAATTTTTGATGTGTTATCAAGTTATATACAGATGTTTGAGTTACTTATCAATATCATATTTTATAGAAAAATAAAAAATGTATTTAAAATGATCATCTAAAAACCAAGGTGAAAAGAATAAAATCATTCCATTTTTCTCAAAGTGTGGTATGAAACATAGAGAAAAAAATTCCTCTAGAACTATTAAATTTTTTATGTGTAAATTGGAAAAGCATCCGGAAATTTAATGATGTAGTGATGGGAAAAAATGTATAAAAATATTCAAATATGGAAAATAATACAATGAATGAACCACCCATAAAATAGAGTTTCAAATAACCAGAGTATGATCATTAAATAAATCACTGCCACATTTTAATGGTGATTTAGGATAATAAGAAATAAACCTTTGGAGAAAAAGGAAAATGAAATAATATAAATTTGTGATGGTTGGAGTGAACCATAAAAATTATGACCCAGTAATCCTTCACTCCCTCGAATATAATTTAATATTTGATTTAGTATGAATGCCACCTTTGGAAATTTTATTTATTATCCTTTAATGAAATTTCAAATTATTTTTTGAATTAATCGTTGTTCCCCATAATTATAATTGATTAATAGAATAAATAACATGAATGATGTCAATATGAAGAAATTTTATATTGAGGGGACTATCTGATTAGAAATCCATTGTTAAGCATGTCTGGCTGGGAGTAGTGTTTATGATGAGTATCCTTCTATAATGATTCCAAGGATGTGTGTGAGTTATAATAAACTATAATGGAATGAAAAACCATTAGGTTATAGGGATGTTCAATATTATTATGATACTTTTGGGAATGTTTGATAGCACTAGGTTGGGACCAAAATGGGTGACCATCTAGGATGATTCCTCTTGTCTGTATGAATTATGAAAAAACAATTGAATGAACAAGTGTTGGCCTTTGGGGAATGCAATTATAATGTCGATCTATTCAAGCACATGGGTTTCCCCCAGTTAGTGGACTATGGGAATATGGGGAAATTTGTGTTTTCTTGTAGTACAAGACCTGATGGTCAGGTTATGATTAGGTTCTTATGCTGTCATAGGGGATAATTTTTACATTCATTATCTCCCACTATACGTTTTCTAGATGAATGTAACAAAATTTTAAATTTTATCAGTACCTGGTTCAACCCAGGAATCCAATGGAAATATTTTGATATAAGTTAATGAGTTATTTATGGAATAAATGGTGAATTATCTTTTGGACACATATACTTCTCTTGGAAATATTAAATTAATAATTATGGATACAATCGTGGTATTTTATTTTAGTATTGATCATATGTTCAAAGACTCGGATACACCCTTGAGGTTTATGTGATGGTTTTTATCAAGATTAATTATTTTTTAAATGTAATTTATTCCAATACAATACTTTGGTTTTGTATATGTTTTTGTGAGAAATTTTTACGAAGAGGAATGTGTTTACACATTTTACAAATATGATTAAAAGTAATGAGAACCATTAGGGATTATATTATCTTTATTGTTGATTTTATCTTCAGTTGTATTTTATCACATTACAATGTCAATGAACTTTGTTAATATTAGAGAAAAGTAATATTCTTATACTCTTTACAGAGTATACATAAAGGATTTGGAAATGTTGGATGCGGTTTTACATTCAATTTTATCTGAATGGGTTATATGCTAACCTTTACATTTTCATGAATTCTCTTGGAAGAACATGATATAGTTGAGTTTTATAACTACAAATAGATGGTGTGACATAAAAATCAAAACCCTACATGATATTATTAGATCATTTTCTATGGATATCAAAGTTTGATGGAATCAACAACATCCTAAAGTTGAGTTTTCATATAATAATTAATTTCACATGATCATTCCTATTTCTCCTTATGAATGTATTAATTTAATTAATTATATAATACTAATGTACTAAAATCATGTTTCAAAAAAATCTATTCATAACTGAGAAACCATATGAGATGTTAGAGAAGGTCAAAAACATTCAGAATAATGAAAGTAAAATAAATTGTTATTAGAAATGTTATGATGACTATAATTGACCTGATGTAGTGTTTGGGTTTTTTTAGAGAATATTTATAAGAGGTTTTCAATGGAAGAGAGATGGAAAATCTATAACCAATGTATAATAGTCCCTTTTAAAAACATGATCATATTATAATAACTACTTACCATTTTACACTTCTAAGAATCCACTCCTAGTTTCATGATGTGTTCCATGTACCTCTCCTAACAATGTTTATACATGGTCGATTACATATACAAGTCATAGAGGTCTTACTCTACAACATGATATTTAAAATAAGGAATAATTAGATAATATTATATATCATATAGATATCATATATGATAAAAGATCACTAAAATGCTAATTTTTTTATGGAATACCCATTTATTTAAGGAAGCCATGTTAGAACTTGGGGATGTAATGCTTTAGAGGAATTCTCAGTTATTAGCACTAAAGTGACTCATTTCATGGGAGAGATTCATTTTATGGGGTGTAGAGTGTAAGATCTCATGTTTTTATGAATTATTATTTTAAAAATAATTTTAATTTCCCATATAAAATGACTATCACGTTACAATGTGTTATTCTATCCTTACGTGCAATAATAAATTTATCTTTTTTTACACTTTGGTTTAAATAAAACATTAAATACTATTAAGAAATTATTATTTAATAAGATATTTTGGACATTCCTATTTGAGTAGAGTTTACGAATAATCTTATCTAATTTTTTAAACTATATTGGTTACACATGTTTATAAAAATAATTATTTGGTAAAAATTTAATAAAAATTGAAAATTAAAATCTATTTGAAAACAAATGATATCTTTTTCTGAAAAACTAATTTATGCAGACTTACAAATTTTACATAAATAAATTAAACAATGAAATTTTCTTGGATGGATTAAAAAATAGTTAAATATTATATATTTTTTCAACTAAATAACTTTCATCCTTGGTGTTTTCTATAAAAGAGATAGGAATAAATCCAATTCATTACATAACAGCATTATTTTCCAAAATAGAAGTTTTTCTGTTGTTTTTTGAAATAATATCAAAAAGAATAATTGAATGTTTAAAAATTTAAATTCATAAAATAATTTTTATTGTATAAATAATCATATCAAAATTACATGTGGGTGATTTAATGGGAATTTTCTGAATATATTAATTTTAAGGAAAATATTGAAAAATATAAAATATTAATTGAAAATGTTATTCCCATTTATATTATTTATTATGTTAATTTATATTTTTAATAAAAATTTAAAAAAATTTAATGATATATCTATTAATCTCATTTATTTAATTTAAATCAGTTTTAAATTTAATTTTGATATAAAAACCCTATAAATTGTTAAACAGTTTCTCCTTGAATCAACGCTTTTTCATCACGTCTACATGATTAATTTAAATATTAAATTGATCTAATTTTAGAACGTAATTTAGAAAAATGGATTAAATATTTGGAATCATTATAATTTATATTATCTACTGATTTTAATTTTTTTCAAAAACTTATTTAATAACAATAAAAATTAGTTACATGATAATGTAAAATTTCATTTAACGTGACATTAAAATAAAATTATAATTCATAAAATAACATAAAAACATATAAAAAATTATTTAATGGATTTAATTATTGCATATGATTTTAATTTCATTATATTAATTCCTTTCATATCCTTTTAGGATAATTATAGTGCACCATTTTCTTTTCAAAACATTACAAGTGCCTCTCACCTCACTTATAAAAGGCCACCCACTATCCTCTGAACATCAAACCTTAATATCATTTTATTTTGGGCCTATAAAAACATAAATTAAATCCCAAAATACCTCATATTTTCCTTAAATCCATATTTTTTTGTATAAATCCAACATAGGATGGATTTTTTTAAAACCTTAAAAGATAACCAAAGAAAATATAAGGTTCGTGGATGACTATTTTTATTTTATTTCATCCATCACATCCTTCCATTATTGTGAAACCATGGTGATATGATTACCATATTATATCAAATTTTCTGATATGATTTTACATTAATGTAATAATATACCATTATCCCATCATCTATTAAATGGTTTATGGAATAGCGTTCACGTGTATATCGGTCTACCGCCTCGAAAACTGATGTCCTTTATTTTTTCCTTACCACCTCCCATGTTTGGGTAAGATTTTGCATCTAATGTATATCTATAATATTTATAACATAACTATACATACTCAGTCATTATATCATATATTAATTTTTACATTCCATCCCTAATAAGATACAATTATGTCACACATGTGTATGGAAGACTACCGCCTAATAAACCGATACAATACTTTTTTCAGTAAAACATTATATGTAAGAAAATAACCAAAATTTTAATTAATATATGTGATATAAATGAAATATTTTTTATATTAATCAAATTTTTATCATTATTAAATAATAATATACCATATTCATTGGTACGTTTTTATACAATAAAAAATGATAATGTCGTTTATGTACATGTGGTCTGCCACATTCACGATGTATTGTGACTCACTTTTCATCAAGAAACAAAATTTATGATTTTTATATCTATATTTAAATAAATAATATGTCATTCAAAAATAATAATTATTATACATTGGTAAAATATTACATAACTTCTTTGAATTGCAATCATCGAAAAACAAAAATGTTACTAATGTGTATGTATGGCCTACCATTTCCATGATCATAACATACTTATTCCAAAAAAACTACATTCACAATTGGCCATAAATTTATAGTTTATCTATATATATTTTAACTATATGATTATTATTATTTATGAGATGATTTCTCCATGATCAATGAAAGATTACTAAAAAATAAAAATACATAAAAAAAGTTGTTATTAACCAAAACATAATTTTTACAAGTACTTATAAATAAAATGGTAAAAAAAGGTGATAGTAAAAAATATACAATATTATATATATAAATAATGATATATAAAAGTTTTATAATAAAATTAAATCTTTATATTTTAGTTTTATATTTGTATGAATGAATTGGATACTAAATTCATGGGATTTCAAGCTAGTCTATTTTTTTCTGGGTGATATTTGAAAAGTGACAATTCATTTCTTTTTTATGGATTATATACTTACCCTTTTCAATTTTATATCTTGAATAACATTATTTTCTTTATTTATTATTATTTCATTTGATTTTATGATTAATTGGGAATTATATTTCAAAAAATTACTAAGGTGGTATGAGATTTCCATTTCTCTTTTATTTTATGTTATATAGAATACATATTCACCAAATATTTATTTTATGTGGTATATATAATTATAATGAATTAGTTTTACAATGCCTCTAATATGAAATATGATGATTATATAAAAAATTTAGGATATCTTTTTTATGGGTATTCAAATTCAAATTTTACAAAACTCGTAATTGTTTTATGATACAATGTCAACACTGATCTGAAATATTTTTTATTATGAATCTAATTTTGAAATATTATATTAAAAATATCAGGAATTATTAAGATTTTTAATATAATCAATATATTCCAGATATTTCTAGTTAATTAATCAATTTTTTTTATATTTGGTACCTAAAAAAATTTAGAAAATCATTTTAATAAATCCAACATTATTTCTCACCTCGTATGAAAAAATCATTATTCCAAGAAAACATTTTTATAAGAAAATTCAAAATTATTTATTTCATTATTAAAAGTATTTAATCAAATAATATATTGTGACATCCCTAGATTTTATAGTTTTTTATTTCTTCCATGTAATTCAATAACTTGTGCTAAATGCAACAATGAGTTGGAGCGCTCCATGACTTACGAAACTAGCTGTTCAAAAGTGGTTAGGAATAGTAATATATGAATTTTGAATTTTATATATTCCATATAAATTTTAACATCTAGATTATATTATTCTTATTTATAATATAAGAACAAATTCATTTTTTTCAAATAAGGAATGTATTTTTCAGAAAAAGAAATTTTACCGCCTTTTAATGGTGAACCCTTTTTAAATCCAATATTTGGCAATTTTATATATTGAATTTCAAAAAATAAACATCTTCTTTAGAATCGGTACATCAAAATTTAGTTTTAATAAATTTTTGGTGTTTTTCTAATAACATTCATAGTTGTGTGAATAGTGAAAAATACTAAACTTTAATTGGAAACAGATTTTTTAATACAAATAATTTATATTGTTCAATTATAAATTTGAATGGTTTAGAAGTATAATTAAATAATATTTTTATCATTTAATACAATTTAGTTAGTTATAAGGAATTTCACATTTAAATTTGACATAAAAACATTTCAATCTATTCACAGTTTTTACTTTTTAAAAATACCAGATTTTTGGTTTTGAAATTGTGAATTAATTTTAAATTAATAAATGAAAATTTTGTGTTTTTAATTTTGTTAAATATACATCATTTTTGAATTTGGAACATCAAAATTATCTTAAGGTTAATTTTTGGTATTTTTCTGAACACTTTTAATTTTTTGATAAATAGTGAAAAACAGTGCGTCTTTGTTTAAAATAGAATTTTTATATAAATAATTATTTAATTTATTTAAATTTAATTAAATAAAAAATTTATAAATAATAACTATATTAGTTCAATGTAATTAATTTTAGTCATTTTATAATAAAATTAGATATGCAAAATTTTATTGATTTTTTTAACGTTTTTACCCCCTTCTAGGCATGTTAGCCAATTTGCAAAAAAAACATAATTTTACCGCTTCTGTGAGTTGAATCTCAAAAATACAAGAGATATGGTTGACATAATTAAGTAAAATGGGGTTCAATAAGATGAAAATAAATTTTTGTGAATAATAACTTTTGGCTTTTATTTACCATAGTTAAAAGTAAATATGGTAATTAAGGGTAAAAATGATATTTTAATTATCCTAACACATGTTCTAATACTATTGGATAAGTAAAATTAAACCAAAAACAACATTAGGAATAATATATGATCATTTTGGTATACTTTTATTAGATTAGGACATTTATTATTATATTATTTATAGAGAAGTTAGAAGTGTTAAATTTTATGTTTAATAACTAAACCATTTTTAATATAAAGATATACATAAGGTAAATTCGTCTATAAATATAATTTAGTAATATAAATTTATTTCCTGAATTATTTTATATTATTTATAATTTTTAGACAATAATTAATTTAATTTATTTTTGCCACAATGATGATGTAGTAATTGATTTATTAATGAAGTTTTAAAATAATTGATATTATAAATATGATAATAAATGTAAATATAGACTTAGGATGAATTATAAAAAATTTATAGGTTAATAAGACATGTTAGGATTAATTAAATAAATTTTATTAAAAGTGATAATTTTTTTATGGCTTTCAATAAATTCAAATACTAAATAGTATCAAAATTGACATAATTGAGTTTTTAAAACAAATAATATATTATTAATTGAGATAATATTCATACAGATCTAAGGATTAGAAAAATGATTGAGATAATTTTATATATATTAATAATGAACCACATAGGGTTCACATGGTAGTTTATATTATATTTATTAACCATATAAAATAAAAATACAAAGAGACATGGTAAATATCAAACTATATAACTAAGAGTTAAATCTATAAGATATGGTTAATATATTGACATAAACCTGTCTAATACCTATTGGTTGATATTTTTTTGACTCATACCCACCTTATCCTAGAAATTAATTATTTTTGTGCCATCATAAACTGAAAATGATTTTATTATAAAATATTACTTCAAGCTATTCCTTAAGTGACCCTCACCTCTCTTATAAAAGTGTACTTCCCCTTCTCTTAATTTTCACACCTTCAAAGCCATATGGCTCAGAAAAAACTCCCCAAATATCCTACCAACATCCCAAAATTCAACCTAGAGTTCTTCCCTTGGGCAGAAAGCCATCATATGGATTCATTTTTTTTTAAATAAATAGGAAACACTGAAAGAAGAGGTAATTATTTTATCACCTCTTTCCCTGTTCTTTTCTTCTTACACTTTATTTTTCTTTGTTATTTCTATACAAAAATAATAACTCTATTACCTTCTACATAATGTGATGTTATTATAAATATGGTACAACAATATTAATTATTCTATCTATCCTATGAAAAATAATGCCACCATGCATGCGTCTGGACGGCTTACCGTCTCCACGTTGTGGTGCAATTCGTTAATCAAACACTTTATCATTTGGATGAGTGTAATAATGAGTATAAGTGATGTAAATAATAAATATAGAATGTTAATTATTCTTTATATATGTTATAACATCCAATTGCATACTATTTCTCAATCAATATAATGATAGTGTCGCTCATGTTTATGTACGGATTACCTTCTCCACTACTTGATGAGATTCATTTCCACGTTTAGCATTCAACGATGATTATAAAAATAAATATTATGAGTGAGTATTTAATATATTAAATAATAATTCTACTAAATAGTGATATATATATCTTTATGTTTGTGTGTGTACTTACATATATCTAATATAATAACTTCCAATCAATGCGATATGAAAACGGAAACAACGTTTATGCGTACGTACGACTTACCGTCTCTATAAACGGTTCCTTCCATTTCATCTATCAATATATTATAAATATTAATATTCTATATATATTTGATATATAAATCATGGTTTATATTCTAGAAGTATTTAAATCATGATATAAATGATACGATAAAGAATAACATGTTAAAACACGTACAATAAAGAAATTTATTATTACCCGAAATGTTAATTTAACATGGAAATCATTATTTAATGGGTATTATAATGTTTTAAATTAATCATGTATGATATAATAAATATAATTATGGTAATGGTATAATTTAAAAAAATTATATGATCATTATACAAGATTTTAAATATACCCTCGACCAAAGGAAAGTGCAAGGTAAGGGTTAATTCCTCAATATCATTATTATCCGAGAATGTATGTGTGTAAGATTTAACTAGGAAAGAATTATCATCCATGTCCATGTTTCATAAAATATTTTCCAAAAGGATTTTTTTAATGTAATATTTAACTAAAACATCATTTTCAATGATTCAAATATTTATTATTATAAATGATTCTCATTAATGTATATATTTTCTAAATGTTTTTAAGAATTTATTTATATGGTCATGAATGTTTTAAAATGTTAATTCCATTGAAAAGTTTAAAATTGGTATGGGAAACTTTTATTCAAAAATTTCTTTTAAATTAATTCCTTCTTAAATTTATTTACTTTTTAATTTTTTCATGAAAAGGGATATTTCTCTCAAAGAGTTTTACTAATCATTTTCAACTATGACGACTTCCTTTTGGATATTATTCTTGATTGAGGTTGATTTAATATAAAAAAAATCTTTAGTATTGTATAGAATGAGTTATGATATGATTGAATGCGAATATTCTATTTTTATACCACTCATGGTTTATGGATAAATTATTGATATTTCATATGCTAGTTTTAATATGAATGTTTATGTTATGTTTCAAAATTTTCATATAAGGAATGCATTGGACTTAGTAAGTGATGGGTGGAGCCTGCTATATCTCCTCGATGCATCGGTAGGTCTCATGAGACAAACTAGTGTTTTGAAAGAAAGCCTTGAAAGAATATTATTTGAAGTCTTGGAACAAGTCCATGACATTGTGGTTATGATGTCTGGAATTATGCCTTCCATTATTATGAAATTGGTTATTGATATTTCATTTGATTGTTTGACTACTAGAAAATCTATCTGACAAGTAATTTTAATTATTTGATTTATATTTTCTATATTATTTTGAAGTTTATGTCTAAAAGGATGATGTTTCAGTCTTACACATTGCCTTAAATTTTTATGCTTATTTATGAATATTTCCACTATTATTATCCTTACTGAGCATCTGATCTCGCCCATTTCTGTTTTTTATTATTCCCAGGATGTGAAGAAGTATATTTTGACTGAACAACATATATAGTCTAAGGGATATGAATGTGGTCACTGGATACAATGTTGTTTTTGTTTTTCATTTTATAAGGTAATATATAGTTTATGTATGTAATCTATTTTCAAAGACTGTTAAAATGATCGGTCCCTCGGAACATTATTCCTTGTAATCATGAAAATGTATTAATATATTCCATCGACTCTTGGTAACTACGGTCGGGTCATTACAATTGGTATCATAGAAGTTTGGAAACAACCTTGGAAATATATTTAGATAAACATTGATTAGAGAACATTACCCTAAGATAGTCATTTAGTAATTGTATAGAATAACATCCTAGAATTTTGATAATGTAGGGATTTTGTGTATTTTCAATGAAATACATCCCAACCTAGATACGAGCAGGTACAGGCAGCTTTGGAATAGATGTGCCTAGGAGTGAAAACTCTAACAAGGAGTTTCAGGTTTGACCAGGGGTATCCTGGTACACAACAATGGGTCGTTCATCACTCTTGGTTGTGAAACTCCCAGGTGATATGCTTAGGATAATTCACATTTTCATTACATGACATTATGAAGGATTTAGGAGTAAACACTTCCTCAAAGAAAACATTTTATGATTATAGATTATATGAATAATATTTTCAATTTACATTAGGTATTTTAAATGTTTGGAATTATTCGTTGTGATTCATAAACTAACATAGTGTATTCCAATGTTTATAAATGGTTCCTAGTAAAAGAAATGATAATACCAGCAATACGCATGATCGAATGATTATAAAGGATCATATCTTTTGTGGTATTAAGAAAACATTTTGAAGAAAAATAGTCTCCCATGTTTTCTAATCATATAAGGAAAAAATATCATGTGTTAATAATATATGTAAATAACTCTCTATGTCCTTTGACATTGAAGGTAAGTAAAAGAAGAAAAGGTTGGAAGAGATAAAGGAGGATAATTGAAATAGGGGAAAGAAATATTTTACCATTTTTGATAACTAAGGAATTAATCCCCTTGGTAAATTCATGAAGGGAATGGGAGTTTGTTAGATGTGTGGAGAAAAAGTAAATCAAGTTTGTGACTGCAAGGGTAAGAAAATGGTTTCTAATATACAATGCTTCATCTGTAAAGAGTTGGGACCCTATGTGAATCAATGTCCAAATCATCAGAGTATACCCCAAATGTTGCTATTGGATAATAATCAAGTTATGATACTACAGAAGATGAAGAGGAATTATTAGAGATCTTATGATGTTATTAATTTATTTTTTCATTTGAGTATTGTATTAAAAATTTAAATTTTATAAAAATTATATATTATATAAGGATTGTATAGTTGTACTGTTTCATTAACAACTTGAGATTGTGTGGAACCATGAAAAGTGACTCAATATTAGGTTTTTTTTGTGGAAATTATATTTTTGAGAGAATGATAAACCGTAATATGGTATTGATACTAAGGTAGTGATTTTGTAACAATATTTTATTGATTTGGATAAATGATATTGGATATTATTGAATACCATGAAAATGATTAATGATTTGTATATTCCATCATAGTTGGAGTTTACAATATTTGTGGATAGAAATATTATATACAATATTCTATAATAAATAAGGAAGAATTAATGTAATCAAAAAAAATTTATGGTAATTCAGGGTGTTACGGTGTTTTAGAATAATACACTATGAAAGTATTCAGATGTTATTACATGGCCAAAAGGTTCTTCATTGTGTTTACCTTCTTTATAAATTTTGTACTTTGAGTTTGGACTGATGTATTTTGGATAAGTCTAATTGTTAGAATCGATTAAGTTTGACATTGGATACTATTGTTAAGGATAAGTCATTTCATGAGATTATTTTTGGATAGTCATAAAAAGGACAACCCAGAGGTCAGGTGATAACACGTTGTGTCCGACAATGCCGTGAGACTTGAACCCACAATCAAAGGGAGACAAGGGTAATCACCTACCACTGGCTTACGTGATGTCTTAGTTTGAATAATTTTGTTTTTTTAAATAGTATGAAAAATTAATTCTAAATTCATTATTTTTGTAACTATATTTGATTAGGATAAATAGATTATTTTGGAATTCTATTATCTTATGGAGCGAAGATGAGTTTGTGGTAAGAATATTTTGAAGGATTAAACTCTACTTGTCAGGTATATTTTTTGTTTTCCCACATATTCAATGAATAAATTAATTCTTAAACATTAGGGATGAGATCTTAAAACCATATTTTTTTATCCTAATACCTTATGTTTTGATGAACCGAATAAATGTTAAATCATAATAGATTGATGTATTTGAGGCCATCAATTTTACACTAGTTTTTGATTGATGATCTCAACCACGCCTTATAAATATTTAGGTTTTCCCTCCAATTATTTGTCTCTAATTTCCACCAATATTATTCTAATCGAGATCATAATTTGGTGGTGAATTTTTCATTCCCTTATCCTCTTATTAAGACTAAATTTTACTAACCCAATTTTTTATTGGGTTTTCAACAAAGATATTTTTTCTATTTTTTGCCTTTTATTTTCAAAGAACAATTTCAAATTGCAAGGATGATATTTACTGAAGGTGGGGAGAATATAACACCACAAAATTTCATAGTACATTATTTATTCAATGCAATTCAATGAATTTATCAACACGCAAGACCGAGTTCAAGCCCACCATGACATACCAAACTAGCTGGTCAAAAGTGGTTATGAATAGTATTATCTACATTAGGAATTTAATATATTACATATAAATTTGAAAATACATATTATGTGTTTCTTATTCATTATATAAGAACTAATTCATTTTTTTGGATAAAGGATGTATTTTTCAGAAAATTCAATTTTACCACATTTTAATGATAAAACCATTTTAAATCAAATATTTGACACTTTTATATATTCAATTTGGAAAAAATAAACTTCTTTATAATAGCGACATAAAAATTCAGTTTTGAAATATTTTTGGTGTTTTTCTGATAACTTTCATATTTTGTTGAATAGTGAAAAATAGTTTTTTAATCTAAATAATCTATAGTGTTAAATTATACATTGGAATGGTTTTTAAGTTTAATTCAATTATATTTTTATCATTTAATCAAATTTAGTTCAATATAAGTAATTTCACATTTAAATTTGACATAAATACGAGTCAATATTTTGATAGTTTTAACATTTTAAAAACCCCCTCATTTTTAGACAATGGGAAATAACATTAAATTAATATGTGAAAATTATTTGTTTTAAATTTTTTAAAATTGTTTTAATTTTTTAATTCGGAAAAAAAAAATTAGTTTAGGGTGAATTATTTGTCTTTTTCTAAAAACATTCAATTTTCTTAATGAATAGTGAAAATCATTGTGCTTTATGTTTAAAATAGATTTTTTATTTAAATAATTATTATTTTATTTTGATTTATTCAATGAAAAAATAGATAAATAATACCTGTATTAGTTCAATGTAATTAATTGAAGTCATTTTATAATAAAATTAGATGTATAAAATTTTATTGAATTTTTTAACGCCTTTAACCCACATTCTAGGCACGTTAGCAAATTTGCATAAAACGTAATTTTACCACTTCTGTGAGTTTAATTTCAAAAATAAAAGAGACACTATTTAAATCAGTACGTAAAATTAGGTTTAATTAGATGAAAATAATTTTTGGTGAATAGTAACTTTTGAATTTTATTTAGCAAGATTAATAAAAAAATAGGGTTATTAAGGGTAAAAATGATATTATAATTTCCTTAACACATGTCCTAATTCTATTGGATAAATATAATTCGACCAAAAAAACTATAGGAATAATATATGAACCTTTTGGTCCACTTGTATTAGATTTGGACATTTAATATTATTTTATTTAAAGAACAGTTAAAAGTGTCAAATTCAATGTTTTATAACTAAACTATTTTTAATATAGGGTTATACATACGATCAATTTGCCTATATATATTCATTAGAGAACTAATAATATTTACTATATAGTGGTATTTTATTTATAATATTTCGAAATTATATAATTAAATTTATTTATGACACAATGATGATGCAGTAATTACCTAATTAATGAAATATTAAAATAATTGATATTATAAATATCCAAATAAATGTAAATGTAGACACATAATGAATTAAAATAATTTTATAGGATAATATGAAATGTTGTTATTGATTAAATAGATTTTATTCTATGTGATAAAATATTTATGGGTTTCAAAAAAATTCCAATTCTAAATAGTTACAAAATTGAAATAATTTAGTTTGTAAAAAAAATACTATATTATTAATTGAGATAATATTCCTAAACATTTATGTTTCAGCCAAAGGACATATATAAGGTTATATATATTAATAATGAACCACTTGGGGTTCTCCTGGAATTTTATAGTAAGTTTACTAACCATATAATATAAAAATACAAAGAGACATGGTAAATGTCAAACTATTTATCTAAAAGTTAAATCTAAAATATATGGTTAATATATTGACCTAAACCTATCTAAAACCTATTGGATGAATGGTTTTAGATACAAACCCACATTATCCTCATAATAAATCATTTTTGAGTCATTTGAAACTGAAAATGATTTTATTATAAAATAATATTTCATGTTATTCCAAAAGTGACCCTCACATCTCTTAAAAAAAGGTACTTCCCCTTCTCTTAATTTCACACAGTCAAATCCATTTGGCTAGGCCAACCTCTACCAAAAAATCTCTTACCAACTACTCTCACTTCAACCTAGAAGCCTTCCCTTGAGCATAAATCCATGTTAAGGAGCCCTTTTGTTCAAATGAAAAGGAATCATCA
Organism: Viscum album; assembly: GCA_963277665.1. NCBI lineage: Eukaryota > Viridiplantae > Streptophyta > Magnoliopsida > Santalales > Viscaceae > Viscum > Viscum album. The sequence continues at coordinate 173,215,883 of OY728143.1, read as the reverse complement.
AAAGAAGAGGTAATATTTTATCACCTCATTCCATGTTCTTTCTTCTTCCACTTTCTTTTTCGTTGTTATTTAGATAAATAAATAAATACACAATAACTTTATACATATTGTGATCTTATTAAAAATATGGTATATCCATATAAATAATTCATTTCATCCTATGAATAAAAATGTCACCATGCGTGCGTACGTAAGGCTTACCGTCCCCACGTCGTGGTGTAGTTTGTTATTCAAACACATCATTATTTGGATGCGTATAATAAAGAATATAAATGATGTAAATAATCAATATAACATGTTAATGATTTTGTATATATTTTATACAATCCAATTACATTTAATTTCACCATCAATATAATGATATTGTTGCTTGTGCGTACGTACGGATTACCATCTCCACGACGCGATGAGATTCATTTCCACATTCATCATTCAACGATGATTATAAAAATTTATATTATTAATAATTATTTAATATATGACATAATAGTTCTACTAGATATATATATATATATATATATATTTGTATATATCTAATTACATATATCTTATTCACCTACTTTCGTTCAATACGATATGAAAACAGAAACATCGTTTCTGCGTACATATTGTCTACCATCTCCATAAACAGTGCCTTCCATTTCATATATATATCTATTATAAATATTTATATTATAAGTTTATATAATATTTAAATATTTTTTTACATTATGGATGTATTTAAATCATGATCTAAATTATAAGATCAAAAATAACAAGTTAAAACACATACGATAAAGAAAGCAATTATTATGAGAAATGTTAATTTTACATGGAAATCATTATTAAATGGGTAGTATAAAGTCATAAATTAATCATGTATGATATAATAAATATGTATATAGTTCTGGTATAATTTAATAGCATACTGTGGTCATTATAGATGAGGTTAAACGTACCCTCAACGAAAGGAATGTGCTTAGTAAGGGTTAATTTTTCAATCTCATTTTTATCCGATATTGTATGTGTGTAAAATTTTACAGGGACTTAATTATAATCCATGTACATGTTTCATAAAATAGTTTTCAAAAGGATTATTTTTAAGGTACTCTTTAACTAATACACCATTTTAAATGGTTTAAATATTTATTCTTATAAACCATTCTCATTAATGTCCATTCTTTTAAAATGGTCTTGAGGATTTATTTATATGGAAATGAATGTTTTAAAAAGTTATTCACTATCAAGAGTTTCAATGTGGTATAGTATAATTGGATTCAAAAATTTATTTTAAATATATTCCGTTCAAAATTTAGTGACTTTTAAATGTTTTCAGGAAATACTGATATTTCCTTCAAATAGTTTCACTACTCATTTTCAACAATGTCAACATCCTTTTAAATATTATTATAGAATCCCAACCATTTCATAAATTAGTACTACATAATTTTAAAGATAATCAAAATGAAATTATTACATATAGAGTATCCAAAGGTTTACTATCTTGGGAAAACTTGGACCGTACATAACAATTACAACAACAAGAATAAACATTTATTTAATTTCTTATTCTATAGATTCTTATTGGCACTTGTCCTCTCCTTAGTACATGTAGCCACCTGAGGATATACATAAAAATTGGTGAGATAAAAGCCTAGTAAGAGGATAGGTAAGAATAATATAGCATAGGGTGAGCATAATCATGACATAGGCAAATGATCATGAACATGAGAGGGGTATAAATGAAAGACATGAAATGTGGAAATGCATAAAAAATGAAACATCATGTATTAGTGCTTAACTACTACACATACTTGTGAACCATGATAGAATCTTTTCTAGACATCATTTCACATTTACTATTGAGATTCATCACATTACCCAATCCATTGGGGTGCTGTATAATTCTGGGTACACCCGTCACTTTGAAACATTCATATAGCGCTATATAATTCCGGGCGCACCCGTTACATCATAACATTATCATTATCATGCTTGCCACAAGGAACATATATCAAAAGTGAACATAACTAACCCATGTAAACGAATGGGTTACATCTCATAATAACACATTCACAAACATTAGGTTCCCAAAAAAAGAGGGAATAACATATATGATACAAGAACCGTCCACTTTGAGTGAGATGTAAAAGGTGTGTTCTTAAAAGAAGAGTTCTTTTGGAAAACATTTTGTTTGACATATACACCAGATAAAAACATGTATATCCCATAAAAATTAATACAATGATGAAAAATTTATCTTTATGTATTAACCATATAAAAAATGGAGTGAAAGAGGGAGAACCCAAAGAAAGAAAATTGGGTTTGAGATTTTCCCCTTAACTTGTATATGAATGCTACCTTCTCTTTAATGTTTTGTATAATGAAATTATATTCGTTAATTAGAAATAAAGAACTTTTTGAAAATTAATATGGTTCATTATGATTTCATTAAGGGATTCTATGTTCCATTGGATGAGTTATTGATTTTAAAAACATTATTCAATAATGTTTGTTTTTATGGTTTTCTTGAGTGGTTCACCTGAATTCTAAAATTGAAGATTGGGTAGAACAAAGGTAAACATCTAGAACTGATATTACATGTTATTAAGGATATTATGGGATATTGAATGATCTTATAATTAATCATATCATATCCATGTGGATGAATCGTTAGATAAGAATTAAATGAAGATTATTTGGGTTAATTTGGGCGGTTTTTCGATCACAACGAACTTATTTTAATTTATCACTTAGTAATATGGCCATAAGTTATTTCCAGAAGTTTAAATAGGAAATAATCCATATAAATAAATCTGTTTCAACCATAAATATGGTTTCATGACAGGATTTTAAGGTAGAAATGGAAGAAGAAAGCATGTCGTTCTAGAAGGTGATAAATTAACACCTCTTGAACAACGTTCTCTTTAATATAATATAAGGAAGAGGTAAAGGGGGATGGATTATAAAATATCCCATTAGCATAATAAAATTATAGTATATGAATAATACTTGAGTTATAATACCATTTGGATAGAGATAGGTGGTGAGTGATCAATAAATGAACTTGAACTTGAAAGGAAATTAAAGGAGAATAGGGAGAGAAATTACCTCTTAAATCCTCTTCTTGAGATTCTCCTTTAGGAAGCTAGGATTGGTATTTATATGAGACCAGATAATATTGAACCTGGGAGAGAGGATAGGGAAGATGTTTGGATAGAGTTTAGAGAAGTATTGGAGCTTTATAGGAGTGAAGAAATAATGGTGTGAAGAGAGATATTTATAGTGGAGGGGAGAGGGGTTTCCTTAATATAAGATTCATTAATTTTTTAATTTCCAATAAGAAAAGGAATAGTTAGTCTTCAATGAAAAATAATAATAATTTAATCATGTGATCCTGAAACAAGTGGGATTACATCAGCAGAACATCACACATGACTTTATAATTAACCCATTTAGCTTATTTTGTAAATTATTGTATTTCACTACTCATAATAAATTCAAGTATTTTAAATAAATTAAAAAAATTCACCCCAACCATTTTTTGATGTGTATAATCTGAAAATGAAGTCAATTTTTTAAAAATAATTTTCTAAATATTATTTATTTAATACTTAATTAAATTCTATTTTATTAGTAAAAACAGTTTTAAAACATTCATTTACTTATTCTAAAATATAGGTACATCATACTTTCACATGAATATTATTTTTATACTATCATATGTACGGTTACTTTAAATTAGGGTATATCACTATTCATAAGTGTATGTTACTATTCATAAGGGTAGGTTACTATTCACAAAACATTTTTTTTGTTTTATTATACTCCAAATATCATCTTGAACACAACCGTGTATGTCATATTTTTAATCTTCCAAACACAAGAGTGAAGAACTTATGTTTAAAGGTCATGTATCACTTAGTAGTTCATTATGTTATGTTTTCATGTTATTTTATGACATAATTATAAGAATGTAATTTCCATTGAAAAACTTTGGGTCGTTACATTCATCCCCCCTTAAGAAATTTCACCCCTGAAATTTCACTTTACAAAAACAGGTGAGGGTGTTTCTCTTTCATTGTCTCTTCTGGTTCCCACGTTTCTTCCTCAAACTTATGGTTCCTCCAAAAAAATTTGACAAGATGGGTTGTCTTGTTGCGTAGAACCTTATCTCTCCAATCCAGAATCATTACTGGCTACTCCACATAGGAGAGATCATCTTCCAACTACCCCACCTAAATGTTTAGTACATGTGAGGGATGAGGTATGTACTTACTCATGAGTGATATATGAAACACATCATGAACATGATCTATATTCGGTGGAAGTGAATGTTGATAGTCCACAGCTTTTATGCGGTCAAGGATCTCAAAGGGACCAATGTACCTTGGGAATAACTTCCCATTCTTCTCAAATTGTTCTACTCTCTTCCATGGAGATATTCGTAGGAAGACTTTATCTCTAAAGTCAAACTTGAAGCCCCTTCGACGGTTGTTAACATAGGTCATTTGCCGATATTGAGAAGCATTTATGTGTTTCTGGATGACTTGAAAATTATCTGTCATCTCTTGAACAATATCAGGTCTAAGTATCTTTCTTTCTCCAACTTCATCCCAACAGGTTGGAGTTCTACATCAATTTCCATATAGAGATTCATATGGATCCATCTGAATACTCTAGTGGAAGATATTATTGTTTGATAACTAAACCAATGTGAGATTCTGATCCCATCCACCTTTGAATTCTATAGAGCAGGCTCTAAGAATATCTTCAAGCATGTGAATAGTTCATTTCGACTGGCCATATGTTTGGGGGTGATAGGCCATGCTGAAATATATTTCAGAACTCAAATAATGTTGATTGATCTTCCAGAATTTAGATGTGAACCTTGGATCAAGGTCAAAGACAACTCAGAGAGGAACATCGTGCAGTCACACCACTTCCTTCACATATATCTTTTCAAGTTTTTCAAGTGATAGATCTTCCTGAATGGAGATAAAATGGGAAGTTATGGTGAGTCAGTAAACCACAAACCATATTTCATTATTTCCCTTCGACATCTTTGGGAGACCCGTGACAATGTCCTTAGTAAAATTTTCCAATTTCCACATGTGTATATTCAATGGTTGGATCATACCTTTGGAATTTTGTCGCTCATCATTAACTTCCTGACATCCCAAGAACCTTGATATATATTCCAAAATCACATTCATCATGTTATCCCACCAGAAGTGTTCTTGAAGATCACTGTACATCTTGGTACTCCCAGGATGGATAGAGAATTTTGAGCTATGTGCATTATCCTATAGCTCCTTCTTTATCCCGGGTAATGAAGGCACACAAATATGTATTCCAAACTGAATCACACCATCATCACTGATATGGGACTCTTGCAGCTTCCCTTCCTTTAATGCATTCAACCTCTTGTGTATCTCCAAATCATCTCTTTGTGCTTCTATAGTCTTCTCTTGGATGGACGGTTGCACAATCATTTGGGAAAGGTAGGATGTATCCCCCACCCTTATGATTTCCAAATACATTTTTTCCATATCTTAGAAGATAGGGTCTTTCACAATCTGTAACATGAATAGAGTAGTGGGTTATTTTCTGCTTAGAGCATCAGCTACCTTGTTTTCCTTTCCAGGATGGTAGTGAATAGAGCAATCATAATCAATTATTTTCTCTAACCATCTCCTTTGACGCATGTTAAGCTCCTTTTGTGTGAATATATACTTTAGGCTCTTTTGGTCGGTTTATATGTCACACTTCAAACCATAATGGAAGTGCCGCAAGATTTTCATGGAAAAAATCACGGCTGCCATCTCTAGATCATGTGTCAGGTAGTTCTTCTCATGGATCTTCAACTACTGTGAAGCGTAGGCTATCACATTTTCATTTTGAATGAGTACACAACCCAAGCCATTCTTTAAATAATCACTGTATATCACAAAAAATTCTCCACATTTCTGTAGTGTGAGTACAGGTGTTGTGATCAGCCTTCTCTTTAGCTCCTTGAAGGTTCCCTCACATTCTTCCATCCAGACATACTTTACCCCATTCCTTGATAACATTGTTAGTGTGCTTGACAATTGTAAGATGTTTCTCACAAAACGTGGGTAGTACCTAGCTAATCCATGAAAAATACATATTTCTATGACACTAGAGTGCATAGGACATTCCTCAATTGCCTTTGTTTTTGAAGGATCCACATAAATTCCCTCACTTGTGATCACATGTCCCAAGAATTTGACTTTTTTTCATCCAAATGTCACACATGCTGAACTTGGCATACAACTTCTCCTTCCTCAAAGTCACCAACAGAAGTCCTTTATGTTCTTCATGTTCCTCCTAGCTCTTGGAGTAGATGATAATATCATCCATAAACACTACCACAATTTTTTCGAGTTAATGTCTAAAGACTCTATTAATAAAATCCAAGAATATTGTAGGGGCACTATTAAGTCCGAAGGGAATCACCAAAAACTAATAGTTCCCATACCTTGTACGGAAGGCAGTCATTTGAATATCTTTCTTATTCACCTCTACCTAATGATATCCAAAACACAGATCCACCATTGAGAAGTATTGATCTCCTCTTAACTGGTAGAACAAGTCAACAATCATTGGGAGAGGATACTTGTTCTTTATGGTGATATTGTTGAGTTCTTGATAATCGATACATAGCCGCATTGTTCCATCCTTATTTTTCACAAAGAGAACTGGTGCACCCCATAGTGATGCACTAGGGCATATGAACCCTTTGTCCAGATGCTCTTGCAGCTGCTTATTTAACTCCTTCAATTCGATAGGATCCATCCTCTAGGGACACTTCGAGATAGGTGTAGCTCTAGGTATGTGTTCAGTTGAGAACTCTAACTCACGATCTGGGGGAATTCCAGGTAACTCTTCAGGAAATACATCATCATATTCCCACATGATGGGCATTTCCTCCAGGTTGGCACTTTTCTTTAACTCAACCATTTTGGTGAGGTATACTTGTTCATAGTGAATCAACACCCACCCCATTGAAGGATTTTTCAAAGGATATTCTTGATCTTCCTTGCATTTGTAGAGGAGCATGGCATGGTTTGGAATATGAAAAGATATTTCCTTTTCCTGACAGTTGATATGTGCTCTATATAACGAGAGCCAATCAATTCCCATTATAGAGTCGAATTCCACCAAGGGATGTATTACAAGATTTTCTTGAATAATCTTCCAACATACACCAACATGAGAAGATTCAAACACCTGCGGTTCAATGATTTCACCACTTGGTGTTTTTACAGATATCTCTACTCCAAGTTTTTGGGGCTTCTATTCTATAGTTCTAGCAAACATGTAAGATATAATGGAATGCGTAGAACCAGAATCAAATAAGATTGTTTCCATACGTGGGTGAATAAAAAGTATACCATGTACGACATCATTATCATTATCCACCTCCATTGTAGTGATGGCATAAGCCTTTCCCTGTGTCTTTGGCTTTTATGGTTGCTAACATTGATTACCCTCGAGAACTCGAGGTTTAGTCCACTAACATGCATAGTGCCATAGCTACCTACAGTTGTAGCATTGAACGGTGAGTGGTTATCTTCTTTCAACTGCCAAATTCTCTTAGATTTTCATATCTTTTCGTCACTCTTGAGCATGGTCTCCATCATTCCCACACTTGAGTCACATCCCCATCCCTTTAAGGAAGATCCCATGTTTAAACTTCCCTAATTTTTGGCATGTGGGCCATTTAGTTTTATTCCCACATTTTTCATTAGATCCTCAAGCTTGAAAATAAATCTATCTTTTCTTATCCCCATAGCCAAGGGACCATTCTTCAAACTCCATATCCACTTTGAGGGAACATAGAACAACATCTTCATCACTCCCAATGTCCCGAATTGCAAGAGACTATCAAAGGTGTGGTTTCAATCCACTAATGAATCTATCAATTTTTCTATCAATGTTGATAACAAAACCCAAAGCGTACCTTGAAGGCCATGTGAAATTCGCTTCATAGGTTGTGACATATTATCCTTCTTTTTTCATGAGCTATATGAATTATCTCTCCATCATCGTATGAAGAGTTTGTGGGAAATACTTTTTAAGAAACATTATCTTAAAGTCTTTCCATTCCATCTCTTCAATTTCCTCCCTTGGCTTGGTGTTCTTAATAAAATCCCATCATTGATCAGCCCCTCTATCTAATTGATAAATGGCTAGAGTCACCTTCTCTATCTCAAAACAGTGAAGCAGAAAAAAGATCTCCTCCATGGAATTGACCCACTGTTCTGCTACTAGTGGATCAGAAGACCCACTAAACATCGGTGGTCGTTTCTTCATAAAACATTTGATATCCAGTTTCTCCCTCTTTATTGAAGGAGGACGTTCCCTATTATTATGTTTATTGTTCATAACCTGAGATAATTGGGTAATAATTTCCATGATGTTTTGAACTCCACCTCCCAAATCAATGGGGATGTCGTTCAGGCAATCGTTGCATTGGCCCTCGCACAAGTTGTTCAGATGTGTTCTCCAGGTTCCCACCATTTTCTAAAATAGAAAAGGTTAGAAAAAACAATAAGTAATCAAGTCATGAATAACTTATTCATTTAAAAAAATTATACCACAAATAGAACATATCGTATCCATATGTAAATATTCTTTTGTGCATATATTTACTTAGTCTCTTACTATAAGTTTTCCTTGGGGTTCACTAATCCTAATTCCCAAATTAACTAAATGGTTCCTCTGATTTCAACAATATCATCCCTTTCTTTTTCATACATTAATATTACATAATTTTAATGATAAATAAAACAATATTATTACACATAGATGATCCAAAGGATTAGCATCTTGGGCAAACTAGGACCGTACATAACAATTACAACATCAAGCATAAAAATTTATTTAATTTCTTCTTCTATAGATTCTTATTGGAACTTGTCCTCTCCTTAATACATGTTGGCACTTGAGTATATACATAAAACTGGGTTAACTAAAATCCTAGTAAGATGATAGATGAGAAGAATATAGCATGTGGTTAGTATAATCATGACATAGGAAAAACATCATGAACATGAGGAGAGGATAAATAAAAGACTTGAAATGTGGCAATGCATATATAATGAAACATAATTTCTTAGTGGTTAAATACCACACATACTTTTGAACCAAGATAGCATCTTGTTCACACATCATTTCACATTTACTCAGGACCTTCATCACTTTACCCAATGCATTAGAGAGATGTATAATTTCAGGTGCACCCGTCATTTTGAATTACTCATATTGCGCAATATAATTCTGGGTGCACCCGTCACATCATACCATTATAATTATCATGCTCTCCACATGGAACATATATCAAAAGTGAACATAACTAACCCATGTAAAGGAATGGGTTACATCTCATAAAAACACATTCATAAACTATGGGTTCCCAAATGAGATAGGGAATGACATACATGTTACAAGAACCGTCCACTTTGAGTGAGAAGTAAAGGTGTGTTATTAAAAGTAGAGTTCTTTTGGAAAAAGTTTTGTTTGACATAAATACCAGGTACAAATATTTATATCCTAGAAAATGAAAGAAAATGATGAAGAAATGGACTTTAATGAGTAACTATATCAAAAAACGGAGTGAAAGAGGGAGAACCTGAAGAATGAAAATTGGGTTTGAGATTTTCTCCTTACCTTGTATCTGAATGATTCCTTCAATTTAATGTCTTGTATGATGCCATTATATTCATTAATTAGATATCCAGATCCTTGTGTACATTAATATGGATCATTATGATTTCATTAAGTGATTTTATGTTCCTTTTGAATAGTTATAGTGTTTAAAAACATTATTCGGGAATGTTTGTTTTTATGGTTTTCTTGAGTGGTTCACTTGTATTCTTAAACTGATGTTTGGGTAGAACATGGGTAAACATCCAGAATAGGTATTACATGTTATTAATCATATTACCATATATTTAATGATCTTATAAAAAATAATATTATATCTATGTGGATGAATCATTAGATATGAATTAAATGATGAATATTAGGGTTAATTTGGGGGGGTTTCGATCACAACGAACTTTTTCTAATTTATCACATAGTAATATGGACATAAGTTATTTAAAGAAAATTAAATAGGAAAAATTCATATAAAATATTCGTTTTCAACCATAAAAATGGTTTCATGACCAGATCTGAAGGTAGAAATTGAAGAAGAAAGCATGGCGTTCTTGAAGTTGATAAATTAACACCTCACGAACAACGTTCTCTTTAATAAAATAAAAGGAAGAGAGAAAGGGGGTTGGTTTATCCAATATCACATTTGAATCCAAAAAATCAATTATATGAATAATAATAGGGTTACAATACGATTTGAATTAATATAGGTGGGGAGAGATCAAGAAATGAACTTGAACATGAAAAGAAAATTAAAGTATAAGAGGGAGAGAAATTACATATTAAATCCTCTTCTAGAGATTCTTCTTAAGGAATCTAGGCATGGTCTTTTGATGAGACCGGTAGGTCTTGAACGTGTGATAGGGGATAGAAAAGATGTTTGGGTAGAGTTTAGAGAAGTCTTGGAGCTTGAGTGGTTTGAGCAAATGAGGGTGTGAAGAGTGGTATTTATAGTGGAGGGGAGAGGGGTTTCCTTTATATATAATTTCATTAGTTTATTAAGTTCCCATAAGACAAGGAATAGTGAGTCTTCAATGACCATGAATATTAATTTTATCAACTGATCCCAAACCAAGTGTGCTTACATCAGTAGAACATCACACATGACTCTATAATTACCTTATTTAGCTTATTTTGTAAATTATGGTATTTCACTATTCATAATAAATTCACATATTTTAGAAAAAATCCCAAAAATTCACCTCAACCATTTTTTGACGTTTAGAATCCAAAATTGATTTCCATTTTTCAAAAATAATTTTCTAAAAATTATTAATTTTTTATTTAATTAAAATATTTGTTTATTACTAAAAACAATTTTAAAACATTCATTTACTTATTCTAAAATATAGGTACATCATACATTCACGAGAATATTATTTTTATACTATCATAGGTATGGTTAATATTAATTAGGGTATTTCACTATTCATAAGGGTGTGTTACTATTCATAAGGGTAAGTTACTATTCACTAAAATTTATTTTTTTTATTACACTCCAATAATCATCTTGAACAAAACCGTGTATGTCATATTTTTAAAATTCCGAACACAGAAGTGACAAACTAATGCTTAAAGGTCACATATCACTTAGTATTTCATTATGTGGTGTTTTCATGTTATTTTATGAAATAATTATAAGAAGGGTATTTCCATTGAAAAACTTTGTGTTGTTACAATTATTCTTGATTGAGGTTGATTAATGATAAATTCAATATTCAATATTGCATTGAATGACTTATGATATTATTGAGTGTGAATGTTCTATTTTTATACCATTAATTGATTATGGATAATGTTTTGACATTTCATAGGATAGTTTTAAAATGAATTTTTATGTTATGTTTCAACATTTTTATATGGGGAATGCATTGGACTTAGTGTGTGACTGGTGGAGCCCGATATAGCTTCTCAATGCATCGGTAGGTCTCATGAGACAGACAAGTGTCTTGGTACAAGGCCTTGAAAAAAATATTATTTGAAGTTTTGGCATAAGGCCTTGACTATGTGGTTATGAATTTTGGAAATATGCTTTCCATCATTATGAAATTGGCTATTGATATTTCATGTGTTTATTCAACTAGTATAATATCCATGTGAATAAGTAAATGGAATTATTTGATTTATATTGGCCATATTATGCCAAAGTTTATGTTTAAAAGGATTATGTTTTAGTTTTATACATTTCCTTAAATGTTTATGATTATATATGAAGGTTTCTATGATATTTTTATCCTTACTGAGATTATGATCTCGCCCCTTTCTATGTTTTATTTTTCGCAAGATGCGAAGAAGTATATTATTGGTGACCTTCAGGGAAAGTCTCCGGGATATGAATGTGGTCAATTGAGGAAATGTCGTTTTTTTTTCATTTTGTAATTTAATTTAACATTCATGTATGTAATCTATTTTCCAAGATTGCTAAACTAATCGGTCCTTTGGGACATGATTCCTTGTAATCATGCAAATGTATCAAAATAATGAACCGACACTGGGTAACTGTAGTCAGGGCGTTATATATTTTACACATTTTTTACTTTTCAAATCGTTTTGAATGGAATATTCATTTCCTCATCCACATAATGACCATTTTTAATTTATTAAAATATTTAAATGACTAATTTTTTATACAATGTATAGCAAAAATGGATATTTTCATCATCATGGACATTATGTTTTTCATGCATCTATTAAAACATTTCAATATTCTTTTCAACGAAAATAGTTTTCAAATTTATTATTGATTCACTACGGGAAAAATGGGCATTTGCGACGGGTTAATTGCGACGGGAATAAATCCCGTCGCAAATAGCCCCGTGAAAAACTTATTTCGACGGGGGTATTTACCCGTCGCAAATAAGTAGGCTTTTGCGATGGGATTGCTTTCCCCGTCGCAAAAGAACTGGTGCGCGTTGCGCGCCAAATCGCGGGAAAACTATTTGCGACGGGGGAATATTTCTGTCGCAAATAACATGCGGCAGTAAAAGTTATTTGTGACGGGTCCGGTCGCAAATAACTATTTAACCGTTGACCGTAATAAATGTTGGCTAAGGTATTTGTGACGGGTACCGTCGCAAATAACACTATTTGCGACGGGAATCCCGTCGCAAATGGACCCGTCACAAATAATCTAACCTATAAATACCCCCATCCGTTTTTTTCAAATCATTATCAAACTCCATCTTCTTCTTTTCTCAAAGTTGTATTTCTAAAGATCATTTTTTCTCCAGTATAATTTTTTTCTCCGGAGTTGATATTATAGATTTGAAGAAGGATCAGAGCACATCAATTTTCAAGGTATTTATGTTTATTTTAATTTAATATTTATTTTTAATTTTTTATTAGTTTCAATTATTCTTAATTAGTTGTAATTTAGTTATGTTTACATTGTTTTGTTACTTAATAAATTTAAATTATTAGTATTGTTCATAGTTAATGGTAATTAGGAATAATTAGTAATAATTTTTAATAATTAAGAATAAATATTAATAATTAATAATAAATACCAATAATTAGGAATAATAACATTATTACATTATATGTATATTTTATTATTAATATTAAAATAATAAAAAATTTTATATATATACAATTCTCTTTTCATCTGTGTGTTTGCTGTCTTCACATGTATTATTTGTATGTGGAGATAGAAAACACACAGATGAAAGGAGAATTGTATATAAATTAGAAAATTATATTATTTTAATATTATTAATAAAATATATTAATAATGTTATTATTTGTAATTATTGGTAATTATTCCTAATTATTAGTAATTATTCATTTAATTACTAATAATTAGGAACAATTACCAATAATTATCAATAATTAGGAATAATTAGTAATAATTACCAATAATTAGTAATAATTACCAATAATTAGTAATAATTACCAATAATTAGTAATAATTACCAATAATTATTAATAATTACCAATAATTTGTAATAATTATCAATAATTAGTAATAATTACCAATAAGTAGTAATAATTATCAATAATTACCAATAATTAGTAATAATTAGTATTAATTACCAATAACTAGTATTAATTACCAATAATTAGTATTAATTACCAATAATTAGTATTAATTACCAATAATTAGTAATAATTACCAATAATTAGTAATAATTAGTAATAATTACCAATAATTAGTAATAATTACCAATAATTACTAATAATTACCAATAATTAGTAATAATTACCAATAATTAGTAATAATTAGTAATAATTAGTAATAATTACCAATAATTAGTAATAATTACCAATAATTACCAATAATTACCAATATTTACCAATAATTACCAATATTTACCAATATTTACCAATAATTACCAATAATTAACAATAATTAGTAATAATTAGTAATAATTAGTAATAATTACCAATAATTAGTAATAATTAGTAATAATTAGTAAAAATTAGTAAAAATTAAGAATAATTACCAATAATTAGTAATAATTAGTATTAATTAGTATTAATTACCAATAATTAGTAATAATTAACAATAATTAGTAATAATTACCAATAATTAGTAATAATTACCAATAATTAGTAATAATTAGTAATAATTACCAATAATTAGTAATAATAACCAATAATTAACAATAATTAACAATACTTACCAATAATTACCAATAATTAACAATGATTAGTAGTAATTATCAATAATTACCAATAATTGGAAATAATTAATAATAATTACCAATAATTAGTAATAATTGGTAATAATTAATAATAATTACCAATAATTAGTAATAATTATTAATAAGTAGAAATAATTAATAATAATTACCAATAATTAGTAATAATTACCAATAATTAGTAATAATTACCAATATTTAGTAATAATTAACAATAATTACCAATAATTAGTAATAATTAGTAATAATTAGTAATAATTAGTAATAATTAGTAATAATTACCAATAATTCGTAATAATTACCAATAATTAGTAATAATTACCAATAATTAGTAATAATTAACAATAATTACCAATAATTAGTAATAATTAGTAATAATTAGCAATATTTACCAATAATTAGTAATAATTACCAATAATTAACAAAAATTACCAATAATTAACAAAAATTACCAATAATTACCAATAATTAGTATTAATTACCAATAATTAGTATTTATTACCAATAATTAGTATTTATTAATAATAATTAGTATTAATTACAAATAATTAGGAGCAATTACCAATAATTAGGAACAATTACCAATAATTATCAATAATTAGGAATAATTAGTAATAATTACCAATAATTAGTAATAATTACCAATAATTAGTAATAATTACCAATAATTAGTAATAATTACCAATAATTAGTAATAATTACCAACAATTAGTAATAATTACCAATAAGTAGTAATAATTATCAATAATTACCAATAAGTAGTAATAATTATCAATAATTACCAATAATTAGTAATAATTAGTATTAATTACCAATAATTAGTATTAATTACCAATAATTAGTATTAATTACCAATAATTAGTATTAATTACCAAAAATTAGAATTAATTACCAATAATTAGTAATAATTACCAATAATTAGTAATAATTTGTAATAATTACCAATAATTAGTAATAATTACCAATAATTAGTAATAATTACCAATAATTAGTAATAATTACCAATAATTAGTAATAATTAACAATAATTAGTAATAATTACCAATAATTAGTAATAATTACCAATAATTAGTAATAATTACCAATAATTAGTAATAATTAACAATAATTAGTAATAATTACCAATAATTAGTATTAATTACCAATAATTAGTATGAATTACCAATAATTAGTAATAATTACCATTAATTAGTAATAATTACCAATAATTAGTAATAATTAGTAATAATTACCAATAATTAGTAATAATTAGTAATAATTACCAATAATTAGTAATAATTAGTAATAATTACCAATAATTAGTAATAATTATCAATACCTACCAATAATTACCAATAATTACCAATAATTATTAATAATTACCAATAATTAGTAATAATTACCAATAATTAGTAATAATTACCAATAATTAGTAATAATTTCCAATAATTAGTAGTAATTACCAATAATTAATAATAATTACCAATAATTAGTAATAATTAGCAATAATTAGTAATAATTACCAATAATTACCAATAGTTACCAATAATTACCAATAATTACCAATATTTACCAAATATTGGTCAATATTTACCAATATTTAACAATATTTACCAATACTTACCAATATTTACCAATAATTAGAAATAATTACCAATAATTAGAAATATTTACCAATAATTAGAAATAATTACCAATAATTTGGAATAATTACCAATATTTACGAATAATAACATTAGTACATTATTTGTATATTTTATTATTAATATTAAAATAATATAATTTTCTATATTATATACAATTCTCTTTTCATCTGTGTGTTTTCTGTCTCCACATGTAATATTCGCATTCTTTTTCAAAATTATCAACCTAATCGCCAATGGAGAGGTGAAAGTGAATGCAAATATTACATGTGGAGACAGAATGTTAAACACACAGTTGAAAGGAGAATTGTATATAATATAAAAAATTATGTTATTTTAATATTAATAATAAAATATACTAATAATGTAATGATGTTATTATTATATAATTAATGTTTATGAAAAAATTATTTTAGTATTATGAAAATAATAAAAAATAAATATAATATTAAAATTATCAACATTTCTAACATGTTTTTCTTTATTATCAATATATTCAATCTTTACATGAGTGTTTTTTCTAACAAATTATTCAAAACCAGTAATGATTTTATATTTTATAGAGAAATATGGAACACCGAGGTCGTCAGCAATCAATATTAGGTGACCGCATATGGATAAATCAACGTAGAAATCCAAACGGTTCTGGTTTAAATCCAGTATATGTTGAGGGTGTGGAGACTTTTTTATCATTTGCGGCATCAAATTCAGAATTTGTTTCAGAAGGCAAAATAAAATGCCCTTGCAGAAAATGTGCATTGAGAACGTTTGACACGTTTGACAAAGTGGGAGAACATCTCTTGCGTTTTGGTTTTCAACCAGATTATGTTTTTTGGTATCAACACGGTGAACGCAGTTCCAGAGCAGGTGATACCAACTTGATTCCGGATCCATCTCGGGTTCAAGATTTAGTACATGATGTTGCAGGTTCATCTGTTCAACATACAGAAACTCCGGCTGATATAGCTTCAAATCCTGAGTTGGCACCGTCTGAATTTTATGAGTTGTTGAAATCTGCTGAGGATGCATTATATCCTGGCTGCAAGATGAGAAAATTAGAAGCAGTTGCAAAATTTATGGCTATCAAATCAGATAACGGAATGCCAAACACCTGTTTTGACCATATATTTTCTTTGCTGAAAACATTGTTACCCGAAGGAAATGTTTTACCTGCAAATTACTATGAGAGTAAGAGGATGGTTCGAAATTTGGGACTTACTTGTCATAAGATTCATGCATGTTCAAATGACTGCATTTTATATTCTAGGGAAAATGTGTCATTGGATAGTTGTCCTACATGTGGGCAACTGAGATATAAAGAAGGACAACACGGGAAGTCTGGTTTGATTCCTATAAAACAGTTGAGATATTTTCCGCTTACATCCAGACTTCGGCATTTATTCATGTCTAAGAATACAGCGATAATGATGTCATGGCATAAAGAGAATATTTCAACCGATAAAAGCTTGAATCATCCAGCCGATGGTGATTCATGGAAACATTTTGATATAGTGCATCCATCCATTGCTTTAGAAGCTAGAAATGTTCGACTGGGCCTTTACACTGATGGTTTCTGTCTGTTTGGATCTTATGGTAGTCAATATTCATGTTGGCCTGTTTTTTTAACTCCGTACAATTTACCTCCATGGATGATGATGAAGGAGCCATATATCTTTTTGACTTTACTAATTCCAGGACATTCGAAGAAAAATATTGATGTTTTTTTAAAGCCATTGATTGATTAATTAAATTTATTGTGGAGTACTGGTGTCAGTACATATGATGTTGCAACAAAACAGAATTTCATACTGAGAGCACCATTGATGTGGAAAATAAGTGACTTCCCGGCTTATGGGATGTTATCTGGCTGGAGTAAACATGGTCAGAAATCATGTCCTTACTGTATAGGAGAGAACAAAGCATTTATGCTCATTCATGGAAAGAAACCTTGTTATTTTGACTCTCATCGCAGATTTCTTTCAGCTGATCATCCTTTTCGCAGAAACAGATCTCATTTCAGAAAAGGAACAATTGAAAGGGATGGACCTCCAAAAATTCTATCAGGTTCGGAGTTAAAATCAGTTGTATTTTCATTTCCTCCCATCACTTTTGGTCCCACAATAAACAAACAAAAAATTTATGGTTTTGGGAAAGAACACAATTGGATTAAACGTAGCATATTTTGGGATTGTCCATATTGGTCTGATATGTTGGTCCGACACATGTTAGATGTCATGCATATTGAGAAGAACCATTTTGATAATTTGTTTCATACAGTTTTGGATACGCCAGGAAAGAGCAAAGACAATGTAAATGCACGTTTAGATCTTGCCCAAATTTGCAGGTGTCCAGAATTGGAACTATTTGAGAATATCAGAATAGAAAGGTTACTGAAACCAAAAGCAGCTTATATACTGTCTAAAGAAAACCGTTTATTATTTTGTCAGTGGATTGCAGATTTGAGACTTCCAGATGGATGTGCTTCTAATTTGGGTAGATGTGTAAAGAATGGTCATATTACTGGATTAAAAAGTCATGATTGTCATGTTATAATGGAGAGACTTCTACCCATTGGATTAAGAGGTCTGTTGAATTCTGTGATTTGGGATTCCATAACAGACATGTCTCATTTTTTTCGGGAAATTTGTGCAGCTACGGCAGATTATGATTCTCTAGGAAAACATGAAAATGATGTTGTTGTAATTATATGTAAACTGGAAAAAATATTTCCGCCGTCTTTCTTCGACTCAATGGAACATTTGATGTTACATTTTCCATATGAAGCCAAATGTGGAGGTCCGGTACAGTTTCGATGGATGTACCCATTTGAAAGATGCATGAAAAAATTGAAAAGAAAAGTACGTAACAAAGCATCTGTTGAAGGATATATTGCAGAAGCTTATTTGCAAGAGGAAATATCTTTTTTCTGCTCCCATTATTTTGAATCTAAGTATCCTTCAAAACACAACCGAATGGGACGGAACGAGAGGAATATTGATGAAATCGACAATCAATTATCTATTTTCAACCAGTCAGAGCTTGGTTTTGGTGGAGTTTATGAACGATGGCTTTCATATGATGAACATCAGAGAGCTCATACGTATGTTCTGCTCAACTGTGAAGAGATGACATCAGTTGTACTGTAAGTGTTTATATCACTTATTCTATCATTTATGTTATAGTAAATAACTTTGGGTTTTATAGGCTGTATGATAATCATATCAAGAAACAAATTCCACAAATTACAGCAGCTGCTCTCGAAGAACGTCGACTGAAAAATTTCTCTCAGTGGTTTCAAAAACTGGTAACATAAATTATTTATCTTTTAGAAACTCATTCAATGTATAGTTTACTATATTGATAATTATATCACAAATTTTTAGGTGTCTCGACATGCTGATAAAATTGATAAACGGCTGTGTGTATTGAGTAACCCACCTTACAAACTTGTTAAAACTTATAATGCATATGTGGTGAATGGATTTCGATTCCACACACATGAATATGGGGAATCAAAAAAAACAATGAACAGTTGAGTTCGCTTGAGAGGATCTCATCATCGAGAAAATGAAGTTGACTTTTATGGCATACTTGATGAAATCATTGAACTCTGTTATCTTAGACAACATTACATAACCATGTTCAAATGTCGGTGGTTGGATACAGAGAGAGGCGTGCGTGTTCATCCGACTCATGGAATCATCAATATTAAATGTAAAAGTGTTCTCGCAGTAAATGAACCATTCTTATTGGCTCAACAAGAATATCAAGTTTATTATGCAAAGTACTGTGCAACATCAAGAGACTTGACAGATTGGTGGAGTATAATAAAAATCAAAATTCGAGACAATCAGTTTAGTTAAAGTGAATGTGCTTTCACTGATATGCAAAGAATTGACGTTTTTCAAGGGAGTACTCAAAATCAATCTTTTCTACAAAGAGACATGAGTATCGATGATGACACCCCACATTTAAGAGTCGGTGATGATGATGATGTTAATGATGTCACATATGAATTTGAAATGGTAAGAGATGAAGCAACTGTAACTCGAATGGATATCGATGATGTTGAGGAGGAATATGAAGATGACATTGACATATATGAAGATGATGATGAAGATGAACACTGATAGCATTCCATGGTATTTATATACAATCATAATATGTATATATGTATATATAATAGTAATTATCAATTATTTTCTAACATTAACATTTTCTGTTTCAGATGGACGACGCCACATTTCGTGAGTTGGCGGATGCTGACCTGACTTTCGATGCGGATGCATTGCTGACAGATGACCCTCAGCCTGCAGGCGCTCCAGGGAGTACGCGGAGGGGGCGCGGTCTTGCACCATTGATGATTCCTGACCCCGTCCCCGAGTGACGTCGACGTCTAGGGTTTGATTCATGCACACGGAGGTGTGATAACCTGTGTGATAACCTGTGGATTTGACTAAGATTTCATTAATCTATTCACATAATAAATGTTTATTATTTTTTCAGTTTTCCGCATATAGCAGTCGGACATGGAAGCACTATTTTGCGAAACTATTTCTCTCAGCCGTGGACCACATGGGAGCAGATTCTCATTGATGTGCAGCAGGCCATGTTCGGCCATTGGTTGGTACGTAATTAAATAAATAATTTTTTTTTAAAATTATTTCATTTCTAACTTGATATTTTGATTTAGTTGTAGGTTTTATGGTATCCGATCGAGGATACCATGCGAGACGTCATCCACAAGGCATGGGAGGTGGCCATGCGTGATCGCCTTCGTCAGTTTTTGCACAATTTAAGAAAATCTGCGATGAAGAAAGCAGGAGTGTCAGATTTTGAGGAGTCATGTAGAGCACACCGACCAGAGTATATTTCATCCAATGTATGGGATGGATTATGTGCGCACTGGTTGTGTGGTGCCTTTCAGAGGAGATCATCGGTGGGGAGGCAGAATCGGTTGAGACAGGTTGTGACTCATCGAGCTGGGAGTCGTTCTTTCAGTAGTCATAGACAGCATCGGGTACGTACATTATTTATAAATATTTTATATAACTATAAATATTAACAGTTTATTTTTTATTCTTATAGGCTGTCGAGCACCCCGATATTACAGAGTACGACGTATATCGGAGGATGTATAGTGATCCTTCTACTAGGGAGCTCAGAGCTGATCGTCAGCATCACATCGTGGTCAGTATTATTTGTTTTCACGTTTAAAAATTAACTGCATATAATATATTCACAATTTTAATTTTAAATTGCAACTATTGGAGTCATATGAGGCCGCAGCGTCACAGGCCCGGCCTGAGAGTCAGGCCGAGTCATCAGATCAGACCACTGCCCGTCAGTTTGATGAGGCGGCATGGATGCATGCCACCCAGTATGCCTTCAAGAAGGGCCGGGTAGTTGGTATCGGCACTCGACTGACTCCCAGAGATTATTATGGCAGTGCTGCGATGTCGGCATCCAGCTCGAGAGGATCTCGGGCATATTCTTCTACTACACAGTATGAGGATCAGTTTCGATCTCAGACTGCACAGATAGAGTGTCTCCGATAGGAGCAGGAGCAGATGTGTCAGCAGCATGAGGAGGAGCGTCGACGCCATCAACAGTTGTATGAGGAGCAGACGAGTCGGTGGCAGCAGCAGCATCAGGAGTAGATGGAGTACATGCGCCGACTCACTCATGCTTTAGGGATGGAGTTTCCTCCACCACCATCTGCAGATCCCCCACCTCCCCCCCTCCTTCAGATTAGAGTTTGTATTTATGTTATAAAATTTGGGAAATCAAAATATTTTTTTTCTATTCTTAGTTTTTGTCTCATTATAAAATATTAATAATATTATATTTTTAAATAACAATATTAATATGAATACTAATATTATTTATATTTTATAATATTAATATATATATATATATATATATTAAAATTTTATAATATTATAATCTAATTATATTTTTTGTAATACTTGAATTATTTTAATATTTGAATGTAAAATAATTGTATTATTTTTATATTAATTAAAATAACTTATTAATATTTTTTTTATTTATGAATTATAATTATAATATTATTATATTAATTAAATCATTTATTAATATTTTATTATTTTTATTTTTGAATTATAATTCTATTATTATTATATTAATTAAAATAATTTATTATTTTTATTTGTGATTTATAATTCTATTATTATATTAATTAAAATAATTTATTAATAATTTATTTTTTTTATTTTTTTTATAGTATTTGCGACGGGATACTATGCCCGTCACAAATACTAGTATTATTATATGCATTAAAATAATTTATTAATAGTTTTTAATTTTTTTTAAAAAAATAGTTTTTGCGACGGGATCCCGTCGCAAATACCTATTTTTCTAGTAGTCATTATTTTTTTAATTTAAAGGTTATTTTTTTAAAAAATTAAATTATTTTTAAATATTCAACTTTTATTTTTAATGATTATTTTAAAAAACAAAATATTTCTACAAAATTTTATAATATATAGTTTTAAATTTTTATTTTTAAAGAATGTATATATTCATCATGGAATTTTCCCAGTGATTATTATTTCAAAATCATTCTTCATCTATGTTGTCATCCAATGACGCTACATATTTATAACAGAAATATGGTTCAATGATACCATTATTATTCCTTCAATGAATGGTTTTTTATGATGACATGTTGTTTATGAAACACATTTCTTATTTCATGAGGTATACCATGATATAATCCATATAAAACCTTCTTCTTTTTGCATATTTTATTCTATGATAAAATAGTGATATGATTATGAAACATTTCTTTTATCTAGAGGTAATGATATGATAAGATGTTTATGAAACCTATTTTATTTAATAGGTTAGGATATGAATAATATATTATGATTGTGTGGAACACATAAATATGATTTTTATGATCAGATTAGTGTTAACTATATATCAATCATATTTATTGGGTAAACATATATATATTCCATGAGTTAGAAAATAATTGGTTTAGGAGTGAACACAATTCAATAAGGGAATTTTTCAAAAATTATGTTCTTGGGAAATAATACATCACTAATAAATGGGTTTGAGGAGTGAACTCAATCAACTATTATGACATCATAAGTGTTCCTTGACTAGTATAGAAAATTTTCTCAACGATTATATGTGTTTTAAAATTTTATGTCTTCTTTGAATATTTTGATCTCATGGAATATATTCATTTATTACCTTATGATTTGTGTCTTATGAATAAAATATTTTTATTCCATGACTCAATATTATGATCATTTATATAATGGTTATTTTTTTCAATTATTATTCTCATGTTCTTATACACTAATGTTCATGTTATTATTTCATTTCTCCTCTGTGTGAACATAATAATAATTTGTGATCACCCTCTCTTATGATTTATCCCTAGGTTATGAAAAATAGTTTTACATAGAAAGTTACTATGAAGAGTACTGAAGGAGAATATTATTAATTGATACACTACAGATCATTTAGGAATTATAGATATTTTGTTCCAACTATCCAAAATAACTAAACTACTATTGTCTTACAGTGTGTGTTTTTATAATGTAATTAATAATAATCTAATGAGTATTAATATCCACGTATGTGAAGATTGTGAAACCAATGTTTTAATTAACAAAAAAATATAAATACCAATTTATTTATTATATGATCTTTTAGAACTATTAATGAATGTTTATAAATAAAATATACACATTTATTCATGGATGAGATCATCTACATGTGCACATGAGAGATGTTTTCATTTTATGTGGAAGGAAATAATGGTGGAGAGAAAATAATTTCTATTTTAGGATAAAAAATATTGTACATATATCATATTTATTCATTAAAAATCCTTATAACCAACAATTAAGGGTGATGATGAAAAAAGGATTACATCACTTCCATAAGAAAGTAGTCTAAACATATGCATGTGAGACGTTTTTTCCATTATATAGAAAGGAAGATGAGAATTATGGTTCCATGAATATAAAAAAAATTATTATAATTATATTGATTTCATTATTTTGTGGTGGCTATATGAGATTTATATGACGTAGAAGAATAATGAAACTAAAATGAACTAATTTAATTTGATTACATCATCATTGTGAATCAAACATTAGATATCTCTTTAAGACTTATAATGTTAGTATGCTAGTGGTAACCGGTTCTCTAAGACATGGGTATGGGTGGATGTTGTTGTTATTTTTCAATAAAAGTATGTAAATGTGTGGTAATTAGTGAGGCATGGTGATTCCCTTTTATATGTGGGAGTATTATAACCCTTGGTGATATTAAGAAAATTTAAATATATTAAATGTTATTTGAAATGGAAACTCAATCAAAATGACATAATATTTTAATATAAGATATTGGATCGTAAAAATTCAAAAATACTGATAATTTTAAACAATTTTTAGTGATACTGGTTTCTAAATCTCATAGTTTTACTTTTTTTATAATTTATGTAACATGTCTTTTTTCTTTTTAGGTAGTCCCTTGCTGGTGATTTATTTGTCTTCCTCATTTGGGTGAATTTTCTGGATTCTCTATGATTGAGAAATTATGGTTGAAAAAATGTCCTAATTTTTTTGGATATATGATTTATTAAGTTGATATAGTGTGGTTATAATTGGGAAAAACGCGTTTTATGGTTCTCCTTGAGTTTAGATAACACCTGAGTTGGTTTTAGGGCTATATGTGTAGAATTAGTGTGAAAAAATATTTTTCTGGTGTTTTCACACCATGAAATCTTCACCGAGTAGATATTGTAAATCCTATGTAGGGAGAGGATTATTTACCTAACATGAATTGGGATCGCAACTTTAATGGTCAAAGACTATATTTTAAATATTAGGAGACACATTTTTGGGATTTTCAGTCTTTTTGGATTACACGATGTGTGATAGGATCACACATTGTGTAAGTACCATGATTTATGATTTTTTTGAACTATTCATGTGACATTAATTTCATTAGACCATTCATCCTCCCTCCCTTGATCTAGATCTCCCTCTCCAACAAGTTTTGGAGATCACCTCTCCTTCCAGATTAGTCATTTAGAGATTGATCATTGAGGTTATTGTAGTGTGCCTCTTAGGGTATGTGTTCCTTCTTTCGTTCCTTATCATTGGTCTTGTTATTGTCATAGGATATGATAATGTTTCATATTGGTGTTTGTATAGTGTTTTCAATTAATCCATTATAGTATATTTGTTCATTTTATTTTAAATATATATCTCCTTGTTTCAAATAACCAATGTCAAAGGGATATGGGTTTATAAAATATTACATCAAGTGTTTATATCAAATTTCACAGTAAGATTATTTTATTATCACTCTTAATAAATTTGATTACTTTATTCGGTGAATATAACTAATATTTTTTTTCATGTTTTTTATTGGCATGAAAAATATTTTTAATTTGGTTTTTATTAAGAACTGGTTTTCAAAACCAAGTGTTTTTTAATGATTGTGTCATAGTGTTGTTTTCAAATTGATATTTCCAAAACCTAATATAATTTTGATTGGTTTCAATATGTCTTATAAATTTTTGGAATGATTGTAAGATTTTTTTGGAAGTTGAAGCATTCGGGACCATGTGTTATTTTTGAAATATTTATTATAACGGTTTGAGAATATGAGAAAAAATGAAGATAAAAATTCTGATATTTATGGACTCTATAAGGACTCAATATTGTTTGGAACCAATATATTCTTATTTAATATATTTTATTATAAGCATTTATTTCCATGGGAGAGGTCTATATTTGAAGTTCTTTTCCATTTGTGATTTATTTATTACATGATCGGTTTTTATCAGGGATTGTTTCTTAGATGAATTTTATATTAGGTTGTATCACATAGCTTCACATGTTTTTTTTATTCAATAATATGTCTTTATATACATATCGTTTAACCTATAGATTTGAGACACTATTTTATCACATATTCTTGTCATATCTCTAACTTTGAAAAACTGAAATTATTTTTTGAAAAACAAAATGAAAGTGTTTAAAATTGGTTTAGATTTATGAAATTTCATTGTAAAATAGTTTCTCTAATGATAAAAATGATTAATTATTAATATTAGACCTCAAATAGACTATGTGATAGCATAATAAGAGGATCTATGCTAACATTATACTTTTCTATTTTTGATGTTATCCCCTTTCTATTTCATGACCTATGTAATCTTAAGGTGATGTTGTATCATGTAAAATACAAATTTTTAATTTGCATTCATACATGGGTGGTTTGGATGTGACTATTGGTAATATGTTATTTTTCATACATACTGGTTTAGACTATTTTTCATGGATTTTATGCTTTATGTTGTGTCTACTTTATTCCGATATGTAATCTAGTATTGTGTCTTTTATCAGATATATTCATGAATTATTACCAATAACATTGTTTCACCTAACCATTTGACTTATGACTCAGGTATATGGTCAAGATAATCCATGACGGTTTGTCACAATTTTGTATCAAAAGGAAGGATCAACCTCAAATATGTTTACACAACCTATTATTAGTTTCTAACATGGGTAGACTAGAGTAAGGGCTATCGGAATTTGGATAGAATTTTTGGAAATGTGACACAACTAGATCACTTCTATGACTAAACCAGTGATACCATGTGTGGTAAGGGTCTTTTACCTGGATTAAGACATAGATCATGAGGTCAATTGGATGAACTATATGATAAGATTTTATAAATTAACCTATTCCATTTTAGTAATTACTTTAATTGGTATAATTAATAACAGATTTATATTATTATTGTTTTAAATAAATTATTTTGATAAGGAATGAGGTCTTATGATTTTAAAACATTCTCATGATCTAATTCATAATTTTATTGTTTATTTGAAAATGACTCTGTCAAGGGATCCTCCAAATATGATGGAGTTTATTGAGATACAAGTTTCACCGAAAAATACACTAGTGGGACCTTACATATTTTAAGTAGTAGTCTATAAAATTCATACATAATTTTAAGTGGTTTTTTTAATCCTGTGATTTTTGTTAGATCATGTCTCGAAATTTACTAAGAATATCCCAACAGTCATTTTTAGTGATAAGGGACCCCAAGAATCTAAGAGGTGACCTAAGATGATTGAGAATATCATAAATTTATTAGATAATTTTGAAGAATATTCATTGAATTATTCCATGTATATAATAAAGGTACCCAGAAAGTGATAGTGGGGCTATATTTTATAAGCTATCTTACACGAGGATCTTACATGACCTTCCTTATTGAAAACATTTCAACAAATATTGTATCATGAGGAGTAACATGTGGAGAAGACCTCAAAGTTACTATTGTGGATCTAGTGTACCATACCTATTTGTATTATTCTACCCATTATGTTAATATTTTGTATCTAGAACTGGATGTTATCATTAACAAGTAAATAATGTATTGATGGATTGAGTTGTAATTGAAGAAGGATATCCAGTAAAATTTGATTATTGTATTCCATAAAAAATGTTTTGTTGTTTTGGATAAATAAAATTTATATGAGGAAGGAAAAGATATAAATATATTTTTTGGTGGAGATTCAGTTATTGTAGTTGTTAGACTGTGTGTATTTTCTGGATAATAAGGGAAATTCATGGGTGGAAGTTCTATTGAGGACCTATTTTAGGGGATTTAACAAGACATTAATAAGTCGTCTACTTTAAATGTGGTAGGTGCAGTGATGCCAATCGTAAATATACTTAGGTTCCTTGTAAATTTCATCATTTCAGATTATAATTCCATCTGAAGAGTTAATGTGAAAGGCTTCTATAGGATAATGAGGAAAGATCAATTATCACCAATGGTCCAAAAGATTAATTTGATGCTTCCATGGGTGGTGGATCAAATCAGCAGGCCAATACAGATGTTCACATGGCGAATACTGGACGAATTTATGTGACTTTGTATTCTATGGAGTAATCTGAATCATTTCTAGTTATTCTGATATGTTCGGTGTTTATTTCAACTTCTCTTTGATTTCATTTTTTTGATACAGATGTTATTCATACATTCAACTATTCAAATTTAGTTCATGTGTTTGGATTTGGTTTAGAACGTATTTTTATCTTATTGGATCTTTCCATGCCTTCTAGGATGTTGATCAAATCTATTTTACATAATTCATGTTTCGAGTGATGATACCTTACTATGAGGTAGTATGGGATTTTTTGTTCATTATTTAGATATCATTGAAATGACTATATGTAAAGATTATATGTTCAGTGTTAAAAATCATATAGAATACTATAGCAATTATGAATAATGTATATCTACCAATGGGTTCAATCATGTTCTAATGGTGAGTGGGACACTAAATTGGGAATAGAAGGGAATATTTTTCGTTACATTAGAGTAATCTTAAACTAGTTGTCAGATATGTCTGTTAATGTAGTTGACCCCTATATTAGCGGTAAAATTCATTTAGTTCTAAGGGAATAATAAAATGTATTTTTGTAATATTCTTCTAGTTTACAACTACAGATATTGGTCATGTTAACAATAGACAGACTCCCTAGTAAATTACTATTTCAATGTAGTCTTAATGACTAAAACCAGATTATTTTTCTGAAATTACATTCTAGCTTTACAAACAACAAGATAAATGATTTATTCTTCCTGGAATGTCACCATTTTATTTTTTATATTTGTTTCTATGAAGATAGATAGGATCCTCATATTAGTATTGACCATCATATGTTAAACCTTGTGATTTTGAAGAACAAATATTTGTTTCTGGGGATTGATGATCTATTTGATCATCATATAGGGGAACATTGGGTTTCAATGATCAAATGTGGTTTGGGTACCACTAGTTGATATAATGATATTTTGATATATATATATATATATATAAGACAACGTTTAGGGTTATATATGAACATTTCATGTTTTGGGTTATTCTATTCTGAAAATTTAAATAAATTATGTTATTTATGGGTTTAATGAACAAAATATTTCATCAGTTCTTAGACTCCAATATTATTGTGTTCATGGATGAAATGTCATTGTACTCTAAGATAGATGAGGAGAATTATAAAAATTTATATATCAATCCTAGAACCTTGATTAAATATCTTTTTTTATACACATTTCAAATTTGTGTTTGGGATTCAATAAGAATTTATTTTGAAAACATTATATATAAAAAGGGTATCTCAATGGATCCTAAAATTATATATGTAGTAATGTAATGGTAGTATCTTATATAAATTTTTCATATCAAAAGCATCATGGTTATAAATGGTTAATATAGGTGGTTTTTGATGCCTTCTCCAAGACAACATATCTAATGACTACTTTAACACATAATGGTTTAAATTTGAGTGGAACAATAATAGTCATATATTATTTTATGTATTGAAGGTGATATTGACATTGGATGAAGTTATGATTATTCTACACACAGATTGAGTTATGATTTTTTCTATGATGATTATGGAATAGTTATGGGATGTTTCATGATGTAGGGAAGATGGGTAGTAGCTTGTGGCACCAGCTAGTTATATACCTATGAGAAAAATACCCTTCCCATTATCTTGAGTTGGTAGTATTTATAAATTCACTAAAAATGATTCATCGCTGCCTGTTTGGGAAGTGGAATACATCATGTTCTAATCAAAAGAGCCTCAAAAATAATTTCAATATATTGGATCTAGATTTTTCAAAATGTTTTTTGGTGGTTTATCATATGAAATTTTTGTATTTCATACACTCTTATATAAGTGAATGTTTATTGAGGATGTGTTGAGATGGAAACTACTAACATAGTCCATGAAAGAACTAATTGAGGAGTGGTATCTAATGAGTTTTTTTAATGAGATGATATTGAGAATGGAGTACTGCAGTGGTAAGGTATATATGGTTTTCATGAGGGATGAATCATATTTTTATGAGTGTCTTTATATTGATAAAATGGCTGACATCAAGTGATATATTTTCAGTCAAATCTGGTATGGTTCAGAGACCATCAGTGAGGGTTCTTGACTTAGTAGTGGGGAATTTAACTTTTAAAGAGGCTTATTTATTCTGTTCCCCGTAGGGGATGAGTGTATGGATATGGGACACCATCATTGTTGGTTTTTCACCCTTGGACTAAATATTTGTGTCTTTATTTGAGATTCAAGCATTGGTTGAAGGGGTCGAGGAGGTCGATTGTAGATTTCCTATCATAGTTTCTTAATTGTTAGAGAATCAAAGTTGAGCACCAATGGTTATATCGTTTGTTGTAGTCCTTGACCATTACTATCTTAAAATTTTATGATATATATATAAGGGTTTCAATTGTTTTTTCCATTATTCATGGTGGAAATGTTGGGATTTTAGTGATATTTGATCGAAAAATGAAATCAGAGCACTTCCTCCCTATCAAGGAGATGAGTAATTTGGAATAGATCTAGTGTTTTACATACATGTGGTTAGGATATGCATGTGGATATACATGTAAATGTTTGTGATAGTGACTTGATGTTCATATATATTTATTTGATGTTTTTTACATTAGGAAATGTTTTCCAAGTTGAAATTTAGAATGACATATTGACTATAGATTGATGGACATGCATCGAGGTAAATCCATGTTCATAAGGATATGATTCGAGGATGTGTTTTTTATTTTTAGTGGATTATTAAAAAAACCATCTTCCATTGGTCACATTTGAATATAAAAATTGTTATTAGGCCAAGAATATGATGGATTCCATTGAATATTCAAATGGGTGTCCATGTACATTATGTAAGGAAACGTTGGGAGATCAGTCCTTGGATGGGTCTTGACTTGATCCAGAGATGACAGAGAGGGTGCAGTTGATCCAGAGGATATTGATCATGGAATGGAGTCATTAGAAATGTTTTATAGATAGTATTACCTTGTCACTATAGTTTGAGGTTGGTGATCAGTAATTTCATACAGTTTCACCTTTCATGGGACATCAGTGGTTGGGTAAGAAGGGTATGTTAGAACTATGGTATCTGGGCCTCGTTAGGATCATTGGATGACTGGATAAGGTGTCTTGTTTGTTTGAATTACCATCATGTTTGACTACCATCCACAATGTGAGTCATGTTTACCAATTAATGAGGTATATATATAATTCATACCATGAAATTTAATGTGAATATGTTTATATTGATATTGATTATACTCTAGTTGATTTTCCATTTCATTTTATTGATCCCCATGATCAGGTAATATGTGCTAAAATGATTCCTCATGCCAGAATAGTAAGGAAGTTTGGATGGGATAGCCATGATATGTGAGAGTGGGAATCATTGATGTGTAATTAGTTGCCATAGAATTTTTAGTATCAAGGATCTTGAAGATTGTGTTGGTATAGACATCATACATTTTGGGGGTATTTTAAAATCTTTTTATTCATCTCAGGTTATCACTTTATCGGGATTGTTTTATCATCCACATTTTTGTGTGTTTGAAAGATTCTTGGGAATGGAGATCTTTGTAGGGTAAAAGGACAAAATGTTCTCGTATGTATGTATTTTTTAATTACTTGATATATGGTATAATTTTTTGAAATCCCTTACCGGGTTCTCCATGAATTTTGGTGACTCTAGAGGTGTTTTGGTGATTTTGTGAAAAATGAGGGTGATAAATCTATTTTTTGTGTTTATATGCCTTGTTTATTGATTAAATGTTGTGTAATGGTCGTTGGGATGCTTCCATCAATCTCATGCAAAGTGTGAAATAATTACACGTCATTAATGGTTTCACATCATGTAATGTCCAATGTATGGATTTTATTAAAAAAATTCATCCTTTTTCAAAAAAAAATTATGATCAAACATTTCAAAGATGTTTAATTTGAATACATTACATGTAAATATATTGATTTTTTATTTTTCTAGTTCCATATGAGTGACTTTTATTTTATTAAATGGTGAAACTGTCCACCCTAAAAATAGAGTCTTCCCTTATTGATGTTGGATATATTTTATATTTCAAGATTATTTGTTTGTAATTTTATCTTTAATGTTGTTATAGTGTGCCCCATCATGTAAGAATTTCATCAATATTTCATTTTTGTCGGATATCGAATCAGTACTTGTGATATTTATTATTATGATTCATTTTTGTATAGTATTTTGTATCAATAAATATTAGTATATTTATGTTTCTTGACATTAAAATTATGATCTCTATTTTTTATAATCTCAATTTGGGAAGGCATCAAGGTGTATACCATTTTGAGGTAGGTGTTTCTATACAATGAGATAATTCAATGAATTTTTTGTTTATAATGTAAATTTTATTTGGGACATTTAGTGTATTTATCTTACTAATTTTCAATGGATTTCTTGGAATGATAAATTTTCGTAAAGGGTTTTCATTTATAAAATGGTTTATTTTTTACCAAGGATATTTAAATTATTTTTCATGGTTTCGATTTTGAAATGTTTTCCCAATCACTGTAGAGGATTGTAATTTCTTTTAAAATTCTATTTTAAAATTTAAAAAATGTTTTTTTAATAAATTTTTATAATTGGCGCATTGGGAACCTTTGGGGTGTTGAGAAATTGACACTGTTATCCATATGGAGTCTGACACCACGATGTGGTAACAATTTAGATATTTATTAAATGTAGTTGGAATTGACATTTAATGGTTCAAAAATGTTTATATATAGTCTCTTTTATGTATAGTATGTCATCCCACAGTCCAGAGAATAATACAAGGTTCTCTGTTGTTTTAGATATATTTATCAAATGATGGATTTTTTTATCACAGATTTTTTCTCACAAGTTTATAAATATGAGGTTGTATCGCATAGCTTAGTTTTATAAGTTATTTCATTTATATTTGCATACCATATTTCCTACTTCTATATAGTTGTGAATATTGATTTTATAACTTGTACTTGTCATATATTTGTATTTGTAAATATGAAAAATTTTATGAAAAATAAAAGTGATAATTTATTAATAGACTAGATATATGGAATTGCATTGTAAAAATATTTTTTTAATATATATAACTATTAAATTCTTTATATTGGAAATTATATTGACTAGTTAGTGGCGTCATCCTCGGATTTTTGATCCCCAATTTTTTTTCCTTTTGGTGGTTATAGATTTTGAGACTATTGATTCAGCTAATGATAAGGTCATCCTGTAGTTTGTAAGCTTCCCATTTTTTCATATGCCTTTTTAGATGCATGGTTTGGAGTTTACTAATAGTCACAAGGAGACTTGACATTATTTCTATTTTAACATATTCTTGGATTCGATTATATAGGTTTTATAAAAATCCTTTCCGTCATCATGTACTCTAGTTTTGTGTCCTGCATTTTTAATATTCATGACTTGGTATAGTTAAATTTGTTTCATATCACCTTGTGATGGTCTGCTTTTGTGTATGGTTTGATTGACCAGGGATGGTTTGTTACATTTAACCTTATACATGGTGACAGTTGTTTTACCTAGACAAAATTTATTTATAATGAAAAAATAAATGTTCCATATGGCCATATTTTTAATAATTCATACTCTAGTTGGAAATCATATTATTATAGTTAATTACTAAATGGTTTATATATCAATTTCATTACCAATTTACAATTCATTTAAAAACTATTTATAAAAAAGGAGTCATCATTTATAAAATAGATTTTATACTCATTTATTACCACTGGAAAACCATTAAATGAATATTAATTTCATTAATTGAATATATTTTCCAATCATTTCAACTATACCATTAATATATCAATATTATTTTAATTTACGAATATAACAATACATTATTAACAAGGAAATGTTTTCTAAAAAATGTATTCACAATTAAATGATATTATATTAATTTATGAGAAATTAAAAATCATTTTATTAATGATTATTACTTCTTCTAAATGTCTAAAAAATAAATCATTTCCTTATTTTAATTCTATATATAAGGGATATTACATTATAAATAAACAAATATATAGTCGATCAATGTTTTTAAAAAATTGAATTTCGATTTAATGAAGAATTATTAGATTAATGTTACATATCAATATTTTTTCATGCTATTGATAACATTAGTTGATTTTTTAATGTCCCAGAAATTCCGTATAACTTTTTATAATTATATAGAAATATTTTATGACCGCGAAATATGACGGCGCATGATTCCGAGGTCCGGAGTGCCCAGCGTGATTCGTCGAAGTTTTGTTAAGCTTTAATCATCGCTCATAAGCAGGTTTCCTAAAAATATGTAATACCGTTTAAATGGTGAATAGGATCAGATGTCATAGGTCACCATTGTGATAAGGATGGTGGGTTTACCCTAGGCGTGACTTAAGTTTAGTCGCTGCGGGCCTCCTATGAGAAAACCCAAAATGGCATAACCGTAAATAAATTAATTAAATAATGTAATTTTATTTTTCAGTTTCTTATAACTCACAAAAGGTAACTCAGATTAATAATCTGATACCACCACTAAACTTGTGACAATTATGTTATTGTAAAATTTTTACCATTTAAATGATAACTCGGATTTGAATTCCGAGAGTACTGTGGGGTTATTTGGGCGGTGTTTCAGTTAGGCAGAGCCTAGCCTCGACTGGCGCGGGTCGAGGGTGACTGTTATTAATTTTCTAAACTTTTTTTGGGTATGTTCAGTAAATGCTTGAGTGGAATTTTTTAACATTTGTATCGGTGATCAGAAATGAAATATGAGGTCACCGTTGAACTCACAACGTCGATATTGGCTTAATGAGACATTCACCATGACCGCAGTAGGTTGAGGGTGAAAGTTAGTTTTCTGGATTTTCAAGGGAGTGTTAAAAGAAAAAAAAAATAAAACATATTTTGTTTTATTTTTCTTTGGAAACCTTCCATTTGAATTCCTGATTGTGGGGACTACCAGAACTCCCATTTAATGTGGGTAAACCCTTGGAATCCTCCCAACATAATTTCCCAACCTTAAACTAATTAAAGTTTGAAATTTAATTGAATATTAAACATAATATATTATGATTTTACCACACTTTTGGGTGGATGAAATCGTTTGAAATGGAATGGAGATCTGGGGAGAAAATTTGAAGAAATATCATATGATGAAGAACGACTTTCGAATGAAGAATGAGGAACCGACATCGATAGAATCTTGTGGGAGCAACTAATGTTGACGTTCCTTTCATCAACTACATCTTCCTCCTCACGATATCTCTAACAAACGTCATGGTAGGAGTTTTAATTTTAAGTATGATTAAATATTTTTTATGATTCTTCATATTCATGATTCATAACAACGATAGCCAGGAAAAAATGACCATCATTCCGCACTGATACAATGTCCCCTTTAGTTTCATTCTTTGTGAGTTCTTCATGTGTTATTCAATGCCAAATAATTAATGACTCTAAAAACACAATGTCTCGATGAGTGCTACATATGGACACGACAATCTCAACTAGATGATCATGAATATGCAATCTTCATTATTTTTGGGCTTGGAATGAAGTTGTTATAGAATGTGGAAGAAGGTAGCGGCTGGCACCTAGTCGGTCGCTTTGAAGGAGGGGGCACACGTCTGCGCTACTGAAAGAGGAGGTCGTGGCCTGTCGGTCGGGGCGGAGCAGGGAGGCGGCCGACATGCAGGTCGATCGCGCATCGAATCGGCGAAATGCATCCACGCCCCCAGAGCAGGAGTCCACGGACCATTTATAATATTGGGGGGGCTCCCCCTAGGTTGGGCTAGGGCAGAACCCACCATGGCAGGCCCCCCAACGGCAGGTTCAACAGCCGGCTGTGCCAGCATGCCAGACCAGGCCGCCCCCAAAGCTGGCCGGGTTGGACCATGGCCCAGTGGGAAGGGCCCGCCACAGCCCAGGCCCACCAGGCCAGACACGGATAGGGTCAGGTGACCCAAACTAGGACATGTCAGCCCAGGCCGGGATGGCGCGACCCGATCCGAAGGGGTTAGACCGGACCCGGGCCCATCTAGACCCAGATACAGCTTTGTGGCCATATCTTGAGAACTGGGAATCCATTTGATAAACTATTTGCGGAACCTGATTCCTTGGATTGAGAAGGTCCCATCAGAATACATCACATATGTTTTGGATAATTTTGGAGCACTGTTAGGTTGGATCTAACCCCAAATACAACTAGACCCTCAGAATGAAATGTTAAGTCAAAAGTCTTCTTTTGGCTTTTACATCATGTTTTGGAAATCACAAATATATTCTGTCATGATTTGAAAATCTCAAATGTATTCTATCATATGTTTGTAAATAACAAGTTGTGTCTATCGTATCGTACGATGACTGATCGTACCGACCAAAACGTATCGTACTGACTCTGTCAAACGTATCGTACTGACTCTGTCAAACGTATCGTACTGACTCTGTCTAACGTATCGTACTGACTCTGTCGATCGTATCGTACTGACTGTTATTCAAATGATTATTTTTTGTTTTGGTACTTTGTTAAAAAAAACTCTCTCTGCATATGAATCGTACTCATGTTTTACATTTTCTATATCTCTTATCCTAACAAAACGATGTCGTTGAGTTAGTTATATACTAATCAAAACGATGTCGTGTTTTCTGTTTCAATATGACCGTTGGAGGCAATATGACCGTTGGAACCCGAGGCCTATAAATAGGAGGTCATTTGAAGCTGAGAAGACAACGATGAGCAAACTGATGAACGAAGAGATTCTGTGAACTACGAAGATTCTAGAGAGAGACGCTGTGACTTCTCTCATCAGCCTTGTGCGTCCGATCATCGTATCGAGGGCTTTCAAGTAATTGAAAGACAGAGGTGCCGATTACCTGCAAAATCGAGGGCTGCCGGGGATAGGCAGACAGACGAGCCGATCATCGTATCGAGGGCTGCCGGGGATAGGCAGACGGACGTGCCGATCATCGTATCGAGGGCTCACCAAGGTGTTGGTGAGACAGACCTTTTTATCCTAGGTGAAAGGATAACCCTTCTCTTTGGGTTAAAAGAATTGTATTACTTTTACATTTCCGCTGTTTGTATTAGAAAGGAATTGTATTGTTTCCTTTCTTCTTTTACATATTCAATTGTAATTGTTTCAATTACAATCATTCTTTTACATATTGTATCAATTGGTTCTATACGCTTTTAAAGGTAGAACCATTCATTTTTGTATTACTCTGATTATTGTGTTCACCTTGAATACAATTGTTTTACTTTACAATAGTATTACAATACATCATACCTTTTACATTCAATACAATTGTGGGTGTTTGTATTTGTATTAGTTTAAGATCTTTTAAACTAATCTCTTTGTTTCTAAAACTCAAAGGTTTTTAAACCTACAATTCACCCCCCCCTCTTGTATTGTTCCATCTAATAGACTTTTATATCAACTATTAGATCCAACAATTGGTATCAAAGGAGGTTTTCCACTGATTTGTATTATTAGCTTTATTTCTTATTTTTTTTAAATACTTACTACACTAACGTGTGGAGTGGAAAAGTTGTTTTTGTTATTAGATGGCAGGAATGAATATCGGATCAATTGATAATCTGAATCCTTCTAGACCACCAATCTTTGATGGGAATGATTATGAGTATTGGAGAGATCGCATGAAGACTTTCGTCATCAATACTGGTGTAGACAATTTAATTATGCTTACTGGGGGTTACAAAATTCCTGACAAGGAAGTTAGTACTTTCACCAATCAAGAGAAGCAAGAATATCAACTGAATTACAAGGTACGCAATACTTTATTATGCTCTATGACCAGGAATATATATAGTCAGATATCTTCATGTGAAGCAGCCAACTGTATTTGGAAGAAATTAGAAGTCACTCATTTTGGTACATCCAAGGTTATTGAAACAAGGAGAGCAATGCTTCGAGCAGAGTATCATGGTTTTGTTTTTCCTTATGGAGAGCCAGTTTGCAAAGTGCAACAAAGGTTTATGACAATTGTCAACAGCTTACAATCAATGGGAGAAAAAGGTCTTGATGATGAAGCTCTTGTTGATAAGATTATAGATATTATGCCAAATGAATGGGAGTCGAAAAGAACAGCTATTGATGAAAATAGAAAAGTTTCCCAGATTACTCTTGATGAACTCTTTGGAACTCTTCTACAACACGAGACAAGAATGAAAAGAGATGCTGATTTCAATAAGAAGAAGAATGGGAATGGAAGTGTAGCTTTTGCTTCTAAAGCTAAAACACCTGAAAGGGTTACAAGGTCTAAATCCAAGAAAGTTGTTGTTTCTGATTCAAGTGATTGTAATCTTTCAGACAATGAGTTAGCTAATCTTGCTCGAAGGATGAACAAGATTGTGGGAAAGAAAGATTTTCAATATAGATTCAAAAAGAAAGACAGGAAAGACAGGAAAGATTCAGAGGTAACTTGTTATGAATGCAAGAAAGCAGGACATATAAGGCCTGATTGTCCATTACTAAAGAGGAAAGATAGAAAGGAGAAACATTCTGAAAGAAACAAGAAAAGGTTTTATAAGACAAAGAAGGTCTTGAAAGCAAATGATACGTGGAGTGCAAGTGGAGGTGATTCCTCAGATGATTCTTCAGAATATGAGACGTCAGGACAAAGGAATATTGGACTTCTAGCCAGACTACCAATTGAAGATCATTGTCTCATGGCTAAGGTACATAGTGCTGAAGCTGTTACAAATGTCTCTTTAAATGCAAATTGTGTTGATAATAGATATTATGAATCTTCAAATGATGAACCCTCATCATCAGAAGATGATACTTTACCTTCTTTTGAAGAAGTCTCTAGATTTGCTAAGTTACTTGAGAATGAAAATTCTAAACTCAAAAAAAGATTTGAAAAAGAGAATTCTAGAATTTCTATCTTGACTAAAGAAGTTTCAGATCTTTCTAAAGATCTTGATGGGAAAACTTCTGATTTTGAAAGTATTTTGAAAACCCTTGAGAAAGTCAAATCTGAAAAGGATAAACTTTCTAAGGATCTTGAAACTGCTATTTCAAAGAAAAACATTTTAGAGTCTAACTCTAGTTCAAATTCAAATGTTTTAGAAAACAAGAATTTGGTTTTAAAACTAAAGTCAGAGATTTTATCCTTGAAAAAGTGTTTGTCAAACTTTACTCATGGAAAAGAAAACTTTGATAGGATGTATTCTCAAATTAGACCATTGAGAAATCGTTCTGGTCTTGGTTATACTTATTCCAAACCTGTTTTTAGTAATAACTATTTTGTTCCTAAAAAAACCATTTTCTGTTCCAAGTGTCAATGTGGTGGACATTGGAGAAGAGATTGTTCTCTTAACAAAACTCAATCCTTAGGATTTCATAAAGCTCATTTTGCAAAACAAATGTGGATTCCTAAAATTCTTTTATCTAATCCTTCTGGATCCAAACAAGTTTGGATTCCGAAAATCTAATTGTTTCTTTTTCAGGAAAATCAGAAGTGTACCAATAAGAACATTTGGTACATGGATAGTGGTTGTTCTCGACATATGACTGGAAACAAAGATTTCTTTGAAAAGGTTATCAAAACAAAAGGTGGAAGAGTTACCTTCGGAGATAATGCTCAAGGAAAGATTGTTGGTATAGGTAATATCATTTTTCTTGGAAAAGTTCTTATTTCAAATGTTTTGTTTGTTAAAGGTCTTAGGCATAATCTCATCAGCATAAGTCAATTATGTGATGAAGGTTAACTTGTGAATTTTAGAGATGATAAGTGTCTAGTTCACAATTCCAAGGATGAATTCATTCTATCTGCCCATAGGCAAGAGAATGTTTACACTATTAACTTAGAAGACCTTAGGAACCAAAACTTACCTTGCTTAAGTGTAATAGAAGACCAATCGTGGCTATGGCATAGGAGACTAGGACACTGTAATTTGAGAAACCTAAGAAAACTCTCAAAGAAAGGACTTGTAAAAGGGCTACCGGATCTTAGATATGATTCTTCAAAAGTTTGTGATCCTTGTCAATTTGGCAAGCAACATAAAACTAGCTTTAAATCAATTAATGAAGTTTCAACTTCTAATGCATTACAACTTGTGCATATGGATCTGTTCGGTCCTTCACAAACTGGAAGCATTGGTGGCAAATACTATGTATTTGTTTTAGTTGATGACTTTACTAGATTTACATGGGTCTACTTTATCACAAAGAAATCTGAAGCCTTTTCCTATTTTAAAACTTTTAGAGCCCAAGTTAAAAATGAGAAAAACCTACCATTGATAACTATTCATAGTGATCATGGTGGTGAATTTCAAAACTCAGTTTTTGAAACCTTTTGTAGTAAGAAAGGTATTACTCACAATTTCTCAGCTCCAAGATCTCCTCAGCAAAATGGTGTTGTTGAAAGAAGAAATCGTATTCTTCAGGAAATGACTCGAACCATGTTGAGTGAATACTCAATTGCTAAGCACTTTTGGGCTGAAGCTGTTAGTACCGCCTGTTATACTATAAATCGTGTTTTAACTAGACCATTTCTTAATAAAACTCCTTACGAGTTATGGACTGGCCGAAAACCTAAAGTTTCTTACTTCAAAGTTTTTGGATGCAAAGTATTCATTCTGAATACAAAAGATAATCTACACAAATTTGCACCAAAATCTGATGAAGGAATCTTTCTAGGCTATTCCACAACCTCTAAGGCTTATAGAGTTTTCAATAAAAACACTTGTACTGTTGAAGAAACAGTACATGTAAAATTCGATGAAACTAACCCTTTTGTTTTCAACCAACCCAATCCTACATCCTCGGATGTGTTTTCTAAAAATGTTTATCAACCTATAGTAGGAGAACATTCTGATAGGGAAAATGTTCAAGAAATTATTCCTGAAACATTTACCACAGAAGATTTTCTACCATATGTTGAAGAACAGGTTTTACAAAACCCAAATCAATTGTTTCTTAGGAGTCATCCCAGTGATAACATCATTGGTGATATAAATCAACCTGTAAGGACCAGAAATTCCTTAAGAAATGAAATAGAACATCTTCCTTTTCTTTCCCAATTTGAACCTAAAAGTCCAAGTGAGGCCTTAGGTGATGATGATTGGATTAAAGCAATGCAGGATGAACTAAATGAATTTGAAAGGAATCAAGTCTGGACTTTAGTTGAGAGACCTAAAGAAACAACTGTAATTGGTGTAAAATGGGTTTTCAGAAACAAGTGTGATGAAAATGGAATCATTGTAAGAAATAAAGCAAGACTTGTTGCTAAAGGCTATAATCAACAAGAGGGAATAGACTATGAAGAAACATATGCTCCTGTAGCTAGACTAGAATCTATCCGTATTCTATTAGCCTTCGCAGCATACTTCAATTTCAAACTATTTCAAATGGATGTCAAATGTGCTTTTTTAAATGGTTTTGTTCAAGAAGAAGTTTTTGTCGAACAACCTCCTGGTTTTCAAGACCCAAAACATCCTGATCATGTTTTTAAACTTACCAAGGCTCTATATGGTCTTAAACAAGCCCCTAGAGCATGGTATGATAGACTTACAGGATTTCTTTTACAAAACAATTATACAAAAGGTACAGCAGATCCAACTCTTTTTATCAAAATGGAAAACAAAAATGTTTTGGTTGTCCAAATCTATGTTGATGACATCATATTTGGATCAACTCAGAAATCTTTAACCGAGTCTTTTGCTAATTTAATGAAATCTGAGTTTGAAATGAGTATGATGGGTGAGTTAACATTCTTTTTAGGTTTTCAAATTTCTCAAAAACCAGAAGGAACTTATATATCCCAACATAAGTATATTAAAGACTTACTCAAAAAGTATGGATTTGACAAAACTAAAAGTATTAGCACTCCAATTAGTACCTCAAATACTCTTGATCTTGATGAAACTGGAAAACCAGTAGATCAAACAATTTTTAGAGGTATGATAGGGAGTTTGCTATACTTGACAGCTAGTCGACCTGACTTAATGTTTTCTGTATGCTTATGTGCAAGATTTCAATCTAATCCAAAAGAGTCTCACTTAAAAGCCGTAAAGAGAATCTTTCGGTATTTAAAAGACACTATGGATTTAGGTCTTTTCTACTCTTCTGGAAATGATTTTGTTTTAAAAAGTTTTTCAGATGCTGACTTTGGTGGTTGTAGAATGGATAGAAAAAGTACATCTGGAACATGTCATTTCTTAGGAGTTTCTTTGGTTTCTTGGTCCTGCAAGAAACAACACTCTGTAGCACTCTCCACTGCTGAAGCTGAATATGTAGCAGCTGGAAGTTGTTGTGCTCAAGTATTGTGGATGCAGCACACACTCACTGACTATGGTTTGAGTTTCTCCAAAACTCAAATTCTTTGTGATAATACAAGTGCCATAGCTCTTAGTAAAAACCCAGCACATCACTCTCGTGCAAAACACATAGATGTTAGGCATCACTTTCTTAGGGATCACACACAAAAAGGAGATATTGTTTTACAATTCATCGGAACGCAAGAACAACTTGCTGATATTTTTACAAAATCTTTACCTTCCGATAGATTTGAATTTATAAAACAGAAGCTAGGAATGATTACATTAAAATAATCATTCATATCTACTTCATGTTTTACATCTCTCCTAATAATAAGAAACTCCTCGTAGAAAGGGGGAGGACATTTCTTTATGTCTTTATGTTTCTGATATTTAACTATTTAAATTTTTCTGTTTATCGTATTGACTATTTCAATTTTTCTGTTTATCGTATTGACTATTTCAATTTTTTTTCTGTTTATCGTATTGAAATTCTTTTCCATCGTACCATTCAAATTTTATTTGAATCGACCGATGATGGTATTGAAATTCTTTTCCATCGTACCATTCAAATTTTTTTGAATCGACCGATGATGGTATTGAAATTCTTTTCCATCGTATCATTCAATAATTTTTGAATCGACCGATGATAGTATTGAGATTGTTTTCCATCGTAATGTCACCAAAACCAGCAATCACCTTACGATCTTCGACAGGTATTCTTTTTCATTTTTTTTTATTATTCTTTTATTTCTAACCGTTGATCTGCTTTTCTTTAATCCTGACCGTAGAAGATCAACCGTCATATCTTTTTGCCTATAAATACCCCCTCCCCTCCCCAAACCCACATCGTTTGTCCAAGGATTTGAGGCGAAGCTCTGTTCAACCGGCTATAATCAATCGTACGATCTTCTCAATCGGCATCATCTTTATGTCTCAATCTTCTGCCAACACTCCCGCTGATATGTCTTCAAAGACCTTTACTGAGAAAGACTTTCACAGAGAAAGGTTAGTATCCCGAGAATTCTTTGATACGTACGATTCCACGATCAAGAGGATTATTTTGTTTCAAGGATGGGAACATCTATGTGTGGAAAAGCCTGATACTCAAGATCCAGTTCTGTTTGATGAAGTGTGTCAATTCTACAAAACCGTTTCTTTTGACAAGGATATGAATATTAACTTCGCTGTGTACGATAGGAAGTTATCTATGTCTGTGAAACAAGCGGCGCATTTTCTAAATGTTTCTATAGAAGGTGATGCATTCTGCCCATCTCACAAACTTCCAGAGGAAGTTGGTACTTTCAATAGAGAAAATGCTGAAAAGTCTTTGTTTGTTGTTAATGAGGGAAAGAGGAAAGTTTATCATCCTTCACCAGACAATAGGTTTGTCACTCTATGGATGAAAGGTTTCCTTGTTCCAAGGAAAGGGGATAGAGAAACCCTTAAAGTCTCTGATGTCTTTATGCTTGACTACCTTGTGAATATGAGAAAGGTAAATCTCATGGGATATATCTTTGAAACAATCAAGAATGTCAAGAAAGGAGGGATTAAATCCCAGATAATAATGTATCCGGCCATCCTCACAAAATTCATTCTTGAGAGTATGAAGTTATGTAATATTCCTTTGAAAGGAAAACCTATGGATTTGTGGCCGTCTTTCATTAATAAGAGTACGATGAAGAAGCTGAATGTTTGTTTTGATTCGAATTCAAAACTTTTTGTCAGAGATGAAGAAGCTGAATTGCCTGAAAATCAATCGGCACCTATGCCTGCCAAGGACAATCAATCGGCCGGTGTTACTCGAAAGTCTGATCCGCAGACTAGTTCAAAGCCAAAGAAGAAGCCGAAGTACAGCAAAGAAGTTGTTGCAAAGTGGAGAAATGACAAGGAACATAGAAAAGAGGGTGATCCGAAGTTTGGACTTGACCCTGCTGAGGCCTTTGCAGAAAGGATAAGGGTAGAAGAAACCCTTCAAGCTGAAAAGAAAAAGAAGTCTCTTTTGAAAAGGAAGGCTCAGGACTTTGATATTTCTAAAGTCTTGAAAGCAGTTGAAGATGCTAGTGCTCAACTAACCGTGGAAGTCCATCAAGAGCCTATCGTACAGAGTTTGCCTGAGAAAGAGAAAGGGAAACAAGTGATGGAAGAAGTGGAAGAAGAAGAGGATTTTCTTTTAGAATATCTTCAAAGTTCAAAGAAGAGTAAAGAGGAATCACTTCAAAAGCTGAGCGAAGGAGTTCAACAAACTCCTCACGCCGATCAGGAAAGGTCACCGAACAGGATGTCATCTAAAGAAAAGGAAGATACTCAATCTTCTCAGACTGATAAAATTGTTGTCATCAGTGATAGAGTAGAAGAAGAAAGAAAGCAGAAAGTAAAGGCAAAAGGGAAACAGCCTGTTGTTGAATCGAGCAGATCGTATCAACTAGCATCGTACGATGATGATACTGATTCAGAGAATACAATCTCTCTCAAGAAGAGTGATTACATTGTTCATGTTTTGAGGAGAATGGAGAAAACAATTCCTTATTTCCCGAGGCTGGAAGGAAAGATTGATTTTATCACTGAAAATCAGAGAAAGAAGTTTGGATCTGTGAAAGAGTTGAGGAAGAAAGTTTTATCTGTTGAAGCCGATTTAAAAGTTCTTTCAGAAAGCTCAGCTGTTCATAAGAAGGCATGTAATAAGATGACTAAGTGGTCGTACAAAACAGAGAGCTCAATCAATGACCATGAGATTGCTATTGAAGACATAAGAAGGTTATCAAATGATCT
Organism: Viscum album; assembly: GCA_963277665.1. Classification (NCBI taxonomy): domain Eukaryota; kingdom Viridiplantae; phylum Streptophyta; class Magnoliopsida; order Santalales; family Viscaceae; genus Viscum; species Viscum album. The sequence continues at coordinate 173,170,955 of OY728143.1, read as the reverse complement.
TGCAATCGCTTTCAACAAGCTTGATAAAGAAACAGTTGAAAGGCTGAATCTTTTATCCTCTCAAAGAGCCGATGTCCCTTTAGTGAAAGACTTGCAAGAAAGAATGAATGCTTTCCAATCTGATTTTTCGAAGGTTTCATCTTTCAAAGATGAAATGGTTTTACTGAAGAAACAAAATTCTGAGTTGGCCAAGGATAACAAGACTCTGCAAAGCAGAATTGATACTCTTGAAGAGGTAATCAGAGTCCAGGAGGAAACCATCAGAAATCAAGATCAGATTTTTGCGGATCAACAAGAGCTCCTCAAAACTCAAGGTGAATCAATTTCTGAAGACAAGAAGGAGATCAAGAAGATGAAAGCTGTGCTTCATGAGCTTATAAAGAAAGAGAAGGAAAGAGGAAAATGATTGTTGTATTTGTTTCTTTTGAAACTTGTTTGTGTTGTAATAACTCTTATAAACCTCTTTTATCCATTGTCTTGTATTACTTCACTAACTCTTTCAGACAATTCGAGGTTACTCCTTTCTTTTTGTAAATCACAAAGGGGGAGAATATTTACAAAGCAAAGATTGTTTTACAAAGGGGGAGAATGCAATACAATACTCTTAAGGAAAATCTATGAATACAATCCTTGGGAAAGTCAATACCTAAGGGGGAGTTAGTTGTATTCAATTTCTTATTCAGAAGAGTTTTCAATAACTCAGGGGGAGATAAGTATTTCTTGTTTCATTTACTTTGTGTGTTTGTGCTTTCCAAAAAGGGGGAGATTGTTAAGTCAAAAGTCTTCTTTTGGCTTTTACATCATGTTTTGGAAATCACAAATATATTCTGTCATGATTTGAAAATCTCAAATGTATTCTATCATATGTTTGTAAATAACAAGTTGTGTCTATCGTATCGTACGATGACTGATCGTACCGACCAAAACGTATCGTACTGACTCTGTCAAACGTATCGTACTGACTCTGTCAAACGTATCGTACTGACTCTGTCTAACGTATCGTACTGACTCTGTCGATCGTATCGTACTGACTGTTATTCAAATGATTATTTTTTGTTTTGGTACTTTGTTAAAAAAAACTCTCTCTGCATATGAATCGTACTCATGTTTTACATTTTCTATATCTCTTATCCTAACAAAACGATGTCGTTGAGTTATTTATATACTAATCAAAACGATGTCGTGTTTTCTGTTTCAATATGACCGTTGGAGGCAATATGACCGTTGGAACCCGAGGCCTATAAATAGGAGGTCATTTGAAGCTGAGAAGACAACGATGAGCAAACTGATGAACGAAGAGATTCTGTGAACTACGAAGATTCTAGAGAGAGACGCTGTGACTTCTCTCATCAGCCTTGTGCGTCCGATCATCGTATCGAGGGCTTTCAAGTAATTGAAAGACAGAGGTGCCGATTACCTGCAAAATCGAGGGCTGCCGGGGATAGGCAGACAGACGAGCCGATCATCGTATCGAGGGCTGCCGGGGATAGGCAGACGGACGTGCCGATCATCGTATCGAGGGCTCACCAAGGTGTTGGTGAGACAGACCTTTTTATCCTAGGTGAAAGGATAACCCTTCTCTTTGGGTTAAAAGAATTGTATTACTTTTACATTTCCGCTGTTTGTATTAGAAAGGAATTGTATTGTTTCCTTTCTTCTTTTACATATTCAATTGTAATTGTTTCAATTACAATCATTCTTTTACATATTGTATCAATTGGTTCTATACGCTTTTAAAGGTAGAACCATTCATTTTTGTATTACTCTGATTATTGTGTTCACCTTGAATACAATTGTTTTACTTTACAATAGTATTACAATACATCATACCTTTTACATTCAATACAATTGTGGGTGTTTGTATTTGTATTAGTTTAAGATCTTTTAAACTAATCTCTTTGTTTCTAAAACTCAAAGGTTTTTAAACCTACAATTCACCCCCCCTCTTGTATTGTTCCATCTAATAGACTTTTATATCAACTATTCGATCCAACATGAAAAAACTAATAACATACAGTATGAGCGTCCGATTGACCCACGATATATTGAGTTGGGTCCTTTATGACATGACTAACATTTGAGATACTTATTCTTGGAACTTCGTGATGGATGATGTATGACCGAGGGCTTGGGGATCGGTTCTCCCAAACCTGCTAATAGCGGGAATCTAGTGGTTGGCAGTGAGGCAGAGGTTGGAGATAGATCATATGGAGGTTAGTACCAAGCAATCCTATGTGGGTCAGCACCAATCCTCTGTGGGTAAAATCATGTGTGGGTTAGCACTCAATAATCATTTGTGGGTCAGCGCATACGGATCCGGTTTGGGTCACATCTTGTGTGGTTCAGTGCTCAGCGATCCTCTGTGGATCATCACATACCGATCCCGTGTGGGTCACATCCTATTCTGGTTATAGAAGGGGTCAGTTCATATCCACTTCGGGTAGGTTGGATCCAGTGTTGGTCATTTTGGGGGTTAGTACGTATCGATCCTGTGTGGGGCATACTCCATATAATCAGTACTAGTACCTCCTGATAGAATACGATGATCTTCCTTCGCAACTAATCATATGTACTTTTTTACTTCACTGGAAAACAAGTTTGAGGTGAGACTCTATTTGAACTAAGTCTTTTACCTTAGTGGTACTATATTCTTGGTGATACCTATATGGTACTTTTACCTTCTTGGTACTATCTTCATGGTGATACCTTTGTTTTACTTTTTTCCTTTGTGGTACTATATTCACGGTGATACCTATGGGGTACTTTTACATTCGTTGTAATATTTTCATGGTGATAACTTTGTGGTACTGTTAATTTCTTGGTACTATCATCATGGCGATACCTATGTGGTACCATTTACCTTCATGGTACTATCTTCGTGGTGATTCCTGTGTGGTACTTTTACCTCTGTGGTACTATCTTCATAGTGATACTAGTGTGGTACATTTAACTTCGTGATACTATCTTTGTGGTGTTACCTATGTGGTACTCTTACCTTCATGGTGTTACCTATGTGGTACCCTTCCCTCATGTATGATATGAGTATGTCATGATATATTAGGTATATGTTTGTGCATATTCCCAAGAAGAGTTTATGTCTTGCTTTGTGGGTTTTCCTTTGTGGAACTCTAAGATACCTACGGGGGTATTGGGGTCCATATTGAGTATTGTTGTACTCACTCCTGCATGGGATTTTCCCTCACCATGTTTTCTCTGGTGCAGACAACTTACATCATTGATTGAGGATGAGGGAGATAGGGCTAGATGGTTCATGGAGGTGGACCATTCAGCCTGACATGACGTGGAGGAGACAGACAGACGTGGAGTGCTGATGAGGTTATCTATACCTACCCTTCATGTAGGAACATTGAATGATGACCCGGATGCTATTTTATTTTTTTCAGTTGTATTGTATTTTCAGTTGTAATAGTACATTTATATTTGGTCTTGTATTCCAGACCCTTTTACTTTTAAACTCTTTTTCAATAGTAGTTTACTTCACAGTTGCTTCTTGTTGTGTTCTGGGACTGTGTGTTTTTACATGATTAGAGGAAATGCCTTCCCATTTTAGGGAGTATGACTTTCAGTTCTAGTCGCCAGCCCATGGCCTCTGGAATTCGGGCTTGGGGTAGTCACGGAACAAGCCCCAAGTGACAGGTCCTGACAAAGTGGTATCAAAGGAGTTAGATTCTACTGAAGAACTTAGACTCTAATATTTCATGTGAAGCAATACTACTAAGTGTTATTAGTATGGTTTTCATTTGGGGGAGTGCAGTGTTGGGGCGGTGGCCGATGTATCCATACACCAGGACCCTGAATTCTAATTTCCAACTCAACACATGAAAACACTGATTGCCTGCATTTTTTAAAAGTTTTTTTTTTCTGATTTCATTGGAGTCAGCTCACTAGGTATAACATAATGTCCACGGAACACCTGTTCCTTATCAGGATGCCACCATGTAGATAGCCCACTAGGATTCTCGAGAGAGTTCACAATGATGGCCCACTGATCTGAAAGGACTCGGTGCAGGGCCCTCTTACGACATTAGCACCTTCTGGTGGTGTACCCGTAGCACCACTACCCATTGGATGAGCGTTTCCACTATCCCCACCAGAAGTGGATACACGCTGACAAAGAACATTGTACGAGTTCCAGAGATAGTGAACTCTGAGGTTTCTAGGTGATTCATATTCCCAGGCAGTTGAGGGTTGGCTGGAGGTAGTGGCTAGAGTTTTACACCTATTTGAGATGCCAGTAGAGCAGATCGTGATCCTAGCTACTAGTCTTTTCCGATGAGGCACCATGAGGATGGTCCGCATAGTGATGAGGCTCTGGTATGTGGACCATTTCCTGAGATAGTACCTTCAAATAGTGAGTCTTCTATATCAATTCATGTGGGATAGTAGTTACAACCAGCAGTATCGGTAGAGGACACGTATAGGCTTAGTGCCTTACAGGTGTTTCAGCATCAGATACCTCTTAGGTTCTGAGGTGAGGTCGACTCACATGCGGCTAAGGACTGGCTTGAGGAGGCGGTTGAGAGTTCCCTAGAGCTTCTATAGCTTCGTCAGGATGATATGTCGATAGATGAGTATTCATCGAGTCATAACGACCATTCCTGGTACTCAATAAATATGATACGATTAGTGGTTCATGTCGCATACATCCGTGTGAGGTGTCTTTAGGGACATCCGAGCCATCCCTATTCCTTTATGCATTCCTATCTGTGTTAGGGTGCTAGAGAGAACCTTTGATATTGAATGTTATTTGGATGATCGGATACAACTAGTGAATGTTAGTAGCGGGAAAGCAGGAAAATGGCAATAGTATCAGAGACTTGGGCATTTAAAAATGTTTTGGAAAGAAGAATTGTTTGGGAAAAATAAATCTGTAGGGCTACATACGTGGAAGTAGAGCTAGGAAAGAAGTATAAGGTAGTGTACATTTCTACAGGTTACAACCACCCCCATGGTGGTCCCCACCAGGCTCATGGAGAGAGTAAAGGGGAAGGGCGCATCTGCCTTCAGTCAAGGAGTATGACCCAAGGGCTCTAGGAATGATTCGATGAACGGTATGTGTCTACTACTGTGTAACGCCCCGGTTTCAGAAGCCACCCAGAGGTGCCCCGTACCAGGTTGGTCACATGGCCTCAAGCACATTTCCCCAAATGCCAGAGGCTACTGACTAGCAGCGAGGGCCTTGGATGTGATAGTGGGGGAAACTATGCCCTCATTGGCAGAGTACACATTGGAAGTAAACAACACATTCAACAGTGGAAGTAGTAAATATCCAACAACATTAAACAACGGAAGACTAAACCATAAACAATAGGATCACACACACACATATATATATATATATGAGATGATGTGTGATATATATGTCTTGGAAAGAATCCAAACAAGTCACAATGCTAAAAACAATACCAAGACAAATTACAAAATAAAACATATAAGAAATGCCTCAGCATCGCAAGCCTCGGCTCGGTCCCATGCTCTCCTGCTCCAATGAAATCATGTACCTAAAGTTGATTAGAACATGCCCTTGTCTATACCTGCAGTAATATAATCTGTTTGGGCCCACAAACATGGCCCAAATATGGTGTGAGACTGAATCCAAGTAGGCAACCACCCGAAGATCTGTTCCTAACAGTCAATGAGCATATGGAAGCTAATAGTACATTAAGAAGTAAACAGTAAACAGTAAACAGGATGATACACAACAGTAAACAATCCACAGATTAATAAGCAGCGGTGAAGCAAACAGCTAACCACAAATTGGAGTCCCTCTGGGAAGTACTCACATCCATCACCTCTTATCTTATCCAAGAAGTACCAACAACCCTATAGGCAGTACACTCTACCTAACCCCTCTGCATTGATCATACGAAATTATAAGACTCTATGAGGAATCATGCTCAGTCAATTCCCCTTATAGTCCGAGGTAGTTAGGGACTCTCTAATGAAGATCATTCGTTCTAATCCCCTTATAGCCCCAAGGTCTAGAGACTCTCTGAGGAATCTCACTCGGTCAATTCCTCCTATAGCCTCAGTTCTATCACATACAATCTAAGGTATCTCACTCGGTCAATTACTTATACAGCCTGTAGTGGTTTAAGGAAATTCAAACAAAACAAAGACTCTATGAGGAAGCTCACTAGGTCTATCCTCTTGTATTATATAAATCTCAAGACTCTCTAGGGAGGCTAACTCAGTCTATCCTACTGTAGTCTGTAATATCCAAGACTCTCTGGAAAGCTCACTCAGTCTATCCCTTATAGTCTATAATGTCCAAGACTCTCTAAGTAAGCTCACTCGGTTTATCCCATTATAGTCTATAGCACCAGGTTCTCACTGCCCTGTTCCAGTCAGTTCATAATAATTCTATAAGGCCAAAGTAAACTTATAGTGCAACTTGGCTAGCCATTCTACAGTATAACAAGCATGTCCGGGAACATCACTCCATCCTATAGTCACAAGGCATGGAAAGCAAGTATAACGGCCAAAGGATGAACAAGAAAAAATGGACGTAAATAGAACAAGGCATGGGAAACACATCCAATCATATCAATTATCCTCATAAATAACCAAATTACCTCTACACAACCATAAAAGTAAGGCAGGAAGGAAACAGGGGAAAACATTAAACGCGCAATACCCCGTTTAAGGGTATTGGTGGAAATTTCACATAAAACTCAAAGACTTAGAACGAAAAGGCACAAACCACCTACCTTGATGTGAAGAGATCAATATAATTGAACCAAGATGCTTGAATCTATTTATAATGTCGTAGATCTACGAAAACTCACAAAATTTTCAACCCACGATGACATAGAAAGGAGGAGGAATTGGAAAATGATGCTCTAGAAAGGGGAGAGCATACCATTGTGGTTCCAACACAATCGAAGGCGGTTGATTCAGAGAACGGTCGGAGGCTCGAGGGATCGAAGGAGATTTGCGGCCATACAGGATACTCTCGGTTGCATAAGCTATAGAAGAAGATAGTTCTAGGGTTAAGTCACAAGCCCGATGCGTTAATGAAAATAAAAAATGTACACTGCATGTACTTTTGAAGTACACGGAGTGTACTCACCATTTCCATACTCTAAATTAAATGGCGTCTACATGACCCCTACATGGCTGTGTGCATGGTCATGACACAGCCACCACACGGCCTTGAGCGAAATCAAATTACACGACATGTACTTATAAAGCACAGGGCGTGTACATAAAAATTTTCATGAAACTAATGTTTTCTCAAAAACACCAGAAAAAGGAAAGACATACATGAAAAGAAGGTCTAGGTTCATACAAACATCCCCCCTTAAAAAAATTCTTCCACAAATTTCCCTAGTGAGGCGTAGAAGAAGAAACCCCAAACAACATCAGCCACTACGATTGTACATTAGCCTCTCTCTCCCAAGTCTCGTCCTGTACTCACCCGTGCTGCCATAGCACCCATACTAGAGGAACAGACTGTCCATGGAGAACATTTGTACTGCGATAAACAATCCGGATAGGATTCTTCTTAAATAATGCATCTGCTTCAAGCTCAACTTCATCAGGTTTAATGACATGAGACGGGTATGAAATGTAACATCGGATCTGAGAAAACGTGGAAGATGTCATGCCTAGCCCAGTACATATGAGATAACTGGAACAGATAGGCAACTGTCCCAACTCTCTCCTCCACCTCAAACTGTATGACTTATCATGGTGAAAGCTTACCCAATCTTCATATCCCCTTGTGTCCCAACCTCAGTGTGACATGCAAGAAAACCTAATCCCCGACCTCGAACTCCAGAGGTTGTCTCCGCTAATCAGCATAAGAATTATGTCAAGACTGTGTTGTAGCCATCCTCTTCTGAATCAACTCTATCTGCCATGAGGTCTCCTGAATAGGACAAGGTCCTAGAAAATCTATATCTTTTACCTCTAGCCAGCACAATGGTGATCACCATGGCCTACCATACAATGCCTCATAAGGTTCCAACTGTATTGTTTCCTGAAAATTGTTGTTGATGGAGAACTTCACAAGAGGTATATGCTTTCCCCAAGAACCTCCAAAGTCCAAAATGCATGCTCGGAGCATATCCTGAAGCACCTGAATTGTACACCTGGATTGGCCATCTGTCTAGGGATGGTATGATGTACTCAAAAGTAATTGAGTATGAAAAGCCTTCTGAAGCCCCTTCCAGAACCGAGAAGTAAAAAGTGAATCCCTGTCTAAAAAAATGGAGTGTGGAACTCCATGTAGATGTAAAATCTATCGAATGTACAGTAATCCCAGTTCATCAATGTTAAAGGTCTCTCTGATATTCAATAAGTGAGAGACCTTCATGAGTCTATTAATGAAAACCCACATTTCATCGTTCCCTCGAAGAGACCTCGGCATACCAGTCACGAAGTCCATCGTGACATCATTCCACTTCCAATCATGAATGGGTAACTGCTGCAAAAGGCATTCTTGTCGCTGATGCTTTGCTTTCACCTGCTAACTAGTGGAACACTAAATGACAGAACAAGCAAAATCTTTTTTCATACATGTCCACCAATACTGGAGATGTAGATCATGATACATCTTGGTGACGCCAGGATGAACTGCCCAAACTGAGGAATCAAAATCCCGCATCAGCTCCTCGTGTATGTCTGCTAGCACCCATAGGCGTCCCTTGAAACACAGGATCTCATCCACACCCACTGTCCATACAAGAAGAGGGTCCTCCCCGGACACACTCTCCCTGATGTCTAGGAATTCGGAGTCTGATAGTTGCCTCATCCGTACCCGATTACGATGTGTAGAGGTAACAACTATAGAAGATAGAACGGTTTTCCCCTGTCTGTCAAGAACATCCAAATTCATCTCAGAGAACAGAGCCATAAGATGCCACTCACTGCTAGCCTCCTAAACTGCCTGCATCTATGTTCTCCATCTCAATGCATCAGCCACTGTGTTGCCCTTTCCTAGCGTATAGGCAAGCTCAAATTCGAAGGACTGAAGATACTCGACCAACCCGCATTGTCTCAAATTTAGATCACAGTGAGTGAAGATGTACTTGAGACTCTTGTGGTCGGTAAACACAACTAAGTGATCTCCAAGAAGAAAATGTCTCCAAAAGCATAAGCCATGAACAACATCTTCCAACTCCGGATTGTGCGTCAAGTAATTCCTCTCATGTGGCCTCAACTGTCGATACCCGTATGCAATGACTCCATCTCCCTTCATAAGCACAACTCCCAGCTAGATACCTGAAGCTTCACAGTAGACCATATAGCTCTTTTCATGATCTGGCAAGACTAGTATCGGTGCTGATGTCAACCACCCTTTCAGCTCTTGAAAGGCTGACTCACAAGAATCTAACCATACGAACTTTTCCTCTTTCTTGGTCAGACTTGTCAGTGGTGCTGCTAAGCGTGAAAAGTTCTGTATGAAATGCCTAAAATATCCATCCATCCCTAGAAAACTCCACACCTCAATGATGTTCTTCAATTTTGCCCAGGAATCTACTGCTCTAACATTCTCTGGTTCCACTGATACTCCTATCTCTGAGATAACATGAAACATGAAGTGAATCTGGTCCATCCAAAAGATGAATTTTGAGAGCATAGCTTATAATTGATGCTCTCTCAGTGTTCTCAAAATGATATCAAGATGGGTAGAATTGTCGTGTCGAGTGTGAGAGTACACCAAGTAGTTATCCACAGGAAACCACCACGAAGGAATCTATGTGTGGATGGAAGACTCAGTTCATCAGTGCCATGAAAACTTCAGGCGCATTCGTGACACCGAACGACATAACCATATACTCATATAGACCATACCCACTCTAGAAAGTTGTATGAGGTGTATTAGATGGTCTAACGCGCAACTGATGATAGCTGGATCTCAATTCAATATTCAAGAACACTCGGGCTCCTTGAAGCGGATCAAAGAGATCATAGATCCTCAGCAAGGGATATCGGTTCTTGACTGTCAACTGGTTTAGATTCCGATAATCCACACAAAGCCTGAGGGTTCTATCTGCTTTCTTTGCAAACAGGACAGGCGAACCCCAAGGAGAAGTACTAGGTCAGATGAAACCCTTTCCCTGCAACTCCTCTAACTACTTTTTGAGCTCTTACAACTCAGGTGTAGCCATCCTATAACGAGGAATATACACCAGTGCCACTCCTAGTACGAGCTCAATAGAAAAGTCCACCTCACGTTCTAGAGACAAACCTGAAATGCCCTCTGGGAAGACATCTCTAAAAAGATCCACCACTAGAAGAATGTCTAACTGTGAAGTCCCCTAGTCATCCAGATATATACTAGAAATCTGAGTTGAAACTCATCATAGCCCATGATGCTCAGGTCCTGATCGACTCGTCCGGACATCCCACTCGCCTCTATAAATAAAGGATCCACACTCATGTGATATGAAACTCACCCTATGGAGATAAGAGTTGAATACTACCTGAAAGGGAACTAGCAAGTCCATTCTGAGAATGACATCATATGTCATCATCTCTAGGACATGGAGGTCCCATAAGAAGTGACACCCTGCAACCTCAAGAGGGCACCCTCTACACTGATATACGCTATCTGTTCTAGTCCCCAACGGTGTGTCTAGAGTCAAAGTATCATCAGTGGAAAAGATGCAGAGCCTAAGGCTATCTAAAATATAAATAGAGAAAATGATATGTGTAACACCAGTATCGAAAAGAGATGAAGTTAAAACTGAGGCTACTAAGATCATACCTCGAACTATTGAAGGGCCATGATCATGCTCCTGATGGTTCTATCCAATGAAAAATTTTGGCATGTACCACGACCCTGTGACCCCGGCTGACCACTCTGAGTTGATCCACTCTAATGTCGATGATACCGAGTGACTTACCACCATGTTCATGACCTCCACCTTGGCCCGAACGGCCATAAATCCTCTAGTTCCCACACTAGTGAGAAACTGGCGATGCATCCCCTAGATGTGGGGTCATTGAAGAACCCCTACCACCAGCTATTGGTGAGATGATCAAACAAAAACGCTGATGATGGCCCATCATTCCACATGATCGGCACTCCATTGGGTCTCTTTGGAACTGATGCCTAGTATGTCCACTCCTCCCGCATTGGTAGCATACTACCTAGCTACCCGAAGTTACATTCCTAATACTCGGATCTCCTCGAGTAGACTCCCTACGGTGCTTCATGCTTTCTGTAGGATGAAAAATGACTCTGGATGTCAAACCGTCGTGGCACACTACTCTAGAATCCCTCAGATTGTCCTATGTGATCCATGCCTGATCGACGATAGAGGATATCTAATTCAACCTGAAGATGTTCACCTAAGAGGAGACGTCGTGCCTCAAACCATCCTAGAGCATCTGCCCAAGGAAGAACACATGGCCTCCTGGGATAGGAGTTAAACGCTACATCTTAGTAAAGTGAGACGAGTACTCCATAACAGAAAGAATACCCTGCTCCAATGTCATAAACTCCTAAGCTCTATTGGCCCTCAAGGTCTCCAGGTATAAGTAGTCGTAGAAGATGTGCCGAAAATCATCGCAAGTCATACTCTGCTAGCGTCCTAGCTGTGATATATCCTCCCACTACCTCTTGGTAGAGTCTTGGAGCATATTGGTAGAGATGTTCACCCTAATATCTTGAGGTATCTCCAGATTCTTGAAAATTTTCATTGTGGCCTCTAGCCATGACTCTATAGTTCGAGGTCTTCCATACCCTGAGAAAGTAGGAGGATGTAGCTGCTGGAAATCCCATGTCAACTCTGGAATCGACATCCTTAAAAAATCTTCCCTAAACTACGCATCGGTGCCTGCAACAGGTATAACTATTGGTGCCAAGGCTGGCACAGCAGGAGGATCTCCAAGTAGTCCCTAATCGGCCATATCCAGTGTCTGATCAATGTCTGGCAGCTGACGTACAACCGGATGATGTCTCAGTGGAATATCATTGAAAGTTCAAAAACAAAACTTAGATCATGATAATCAATGACTAAGAACACAATAGTACAATACAGGAACAAGAGAAAGAAACATTCATGTTTTAAAAAACATGACTACATGTCGTGTATAAAAACTACATTGTGTGTTCTTTTAATCCATTCACATGGGCGTGTACTTCATCCACAACTGGTCGGGTAATTCCCCAAATGCACGGAGTGTTGTCCCCACAAATAGTGTGTACATAAACTCTATTCCTCTTCCCAAGTCTTCTTACATGGCTAACCCACACGGTCCTTTTAATCCAAGACTACACGGTGTGTTCACAAAGGACATGACGTGTACTAGACAAGGTTTCAACAACCCGTATTGTTAGTTACACGGTCGGCTACTTAGGTTACAAGGCACGTCGTGTGATAACATGACACATCATGTATAGTCGACGTTTCATCCATCTGTGTCATTAGCCACAAAGGTAGACACATGGTCACTACAACACGACATGTTCATACTATACACGGTGTGTTCCTGAAAATTTTTCACAACCCCTTGTTTTTTCCCACATAGTCAGTGAAATAGTTTAAAACTACCTACCGTCTATTAATAATATACACGCCGTGTATTCTGGGGTTTCCAGCCAGTATCTCAAAAACTGCTTCGATGCCCAAAAAACATAGAAAACAAGAGTTAAGGTGCCAAATTCCGATCTTTGAGGGGCCATACTCCCCAAAAATCAATTTTTGGCATCTTATACATATAATAACACGGCAACCAGGAAATGATCTACCAAATTCCAGTCCATAAGGACCCATAACACCTCAAGAACCAAATATTGGATTCCATTTAAGCAAGGTACTATACAAATAAATGCTCTATAAAATAGCAGATATTCTATCAATTAATCTATCAAAACAACAAGCATAATCTTCACAAAGTTTATCAAAACAACATGAAATCACTAATTCATCCTAGATGTCATGGAATGAATGTATGGAATGTGATTTCTAACATGTGCATATATGATGCATTAGATGGCATACCCTCATCTCATCGGGTTGCAACAGAAATAGAATCACAATAACAACAATGGTAAAAACACAAAGCATGTGAATCAAACAACGATGAAATCAAATCAAATGTAAAAGTGCAATCCAGTAAAACTGCAATAAACGAGGTAGTATGGATATTCCCTATACACAGGTTAGCTACTCCCGAGCATAGCTCATTACCAAGTACCTATTCCATCCTATCCCTGGATATAGGCTTCAAACTGTAAGTCCAGAGAAAAGAGATCCTATGATACCACTTTGTATTGCCCCGGTTTCAGAAACCACCCAGAAGTGCCTCGTACCCTGTTGGTCACATGGCCTCAAGTGCATTTCCCCAAAATCCAGAGGCTTCTGGCAAGTAGTGAGGGCCATGGGTGTGATAGTGGGGAAACTATTCCCTCATTAGCAGAGTACACAGCGGATGTAAACAACACATAGAGTAGCGGAAGCAGTAAATATCCAACAATAGTAAACAGCGGAAGAATAAACAATAAACAACAGGAGGAAACATATATATATATATATGAAATAATGCATGATACTTATGTATAGGAATGTATCCAAACAATTATCATTGCTGAATACAATACTAATCCAAAGTACAAAAGATAACAGATAAGAAACTCCTCAACATCGCAGGCCTCGGCTTGGTCCCATGCTCTCCTGCTCCAATGAAATCAAGTACCTAAAGTCGAAGGGCGCTTTCCCTTGTCTATACCTGAAGAAATATAATCTGTTTGGGCCCAAAAGCACGGGCCAAATAGGTTGTGAGACTAAATCCTAGTAGGAAACCACTAAAAGATCTATGCCTAACAGTCAGTGAGCATACATCAGTTAATAGTACAGTAAGCAGTAAATAGTAAACAGTAAATACGAGGATACACAATAGTAAAAACTCCACTAATCAATAATTAGCAGTGAAGAAAACAGCTAACCACAAACAGGAATCTCTCTAGGAAGTACACACAGCCATCCCCTCTGGTCATATCCAGGAAGTACCAACAACCCTATGTGCAGTACACTCAGCCTAACCCCTCATGTTTGTTCATAAAAAATTATATGACTCTCTAAGGAATCATGCTCAGTCAATTCATTTTATAGTCTAAGGTAGTCATGGACTCTCTGAGGAAGATCACGTAGTCTAATCCCCTTATAGACCCAAGGTATAGAGTCTCTCTGAGGAAGCTCACTCGGTCAATTCCTCCAATAGCCTCAAGTCTATCACAGACTCTCTAAGGAAGCTCACTCGGTCAATTCCTCTAATAGCCTTGAGTGGTTTAAAGAAATTCCAACAAAATAAAGACTCACTAAGGAAGCTGACTCATTCTATCCTCATGTAGTCTATAATGATCAAGAATCTCTGAAGATTCGTAGTCATTCTATCCTCATGTAGTCTATAATATCCAAGACTCTCTAGGAATCTCACTCAGTCTATCCCCTATAGTCTATAATGTCCAAGACACTCTGAGGAAGCTCACTCAGTCTATCCCATTATAGTCTTTAGCTCCATGTTCTCACGGCCTCGTGCCAGTTAGTGAATAATAATGCTATATGGCCAAATTAATCCTACAGTGATACTTGGCTAACTAGTCTACAACATAACAAGCATTTCAGGGATCAACACTCCATCCTTCAGTCACAAGGCATGGAAAATAGGTATAACAGCGAAAGGCTGAACAAGAACAAAAGGTTTTAAATAGAACAAGGCATGGGAAAAACATCCAACCATATAAATTATCCTCATAAATAACCATATTTCCTCTAAAAAATCATACAATAAAGGCAGGAAGATAGCAGGGGAACAACATTAAACACACAATACCCTATTCAAGTGTATTGGTGGAAATTTCACATAATTCTCAAATAAATCGTATGGAATAGAACAAACAACCTACATTGATGCTAGTAGATCAATATAATTGAACCACGAGTCTTGAATCTCCTTAAAACATTGTAGATATATAAAAATGCCCAAAACGTTCAACCCACGATAACATAGAAAATAGGAGGACCACCGTAAGTCCCATTTAATGTGGGGAAACCCTTCGAATCCTCCCAACATACTGTTACATCCTTAACATAATTAAAGATTGACATTTAATTGAATTAATAACATAACATATTAAGATTTTCACAACACTTTTGGGTGGAATAAATCGTCGGAAATGGAAAGGAGAGCTTGGGAGAAGATTTAGAGAAATATCCTATGACGAAGAACGACTACCGAACGAATAATGCGGAACATGCATCAGAAGAATCTTGTGGGAGTGACGAATGCCGATGTTCCTTTCATCAACTAAATCTTCCTCCTCGCGACATCTCCAATGAACATCAAGGTAGGAGGGATTAAATCGTTTTGTTGATTCTTCATATTCATGATTTATAACGACGACGGCCAGAAAAAAATGACCATCATTCCGCACATATACAATGAATCATATTCTATCATTCATTGTGAGTTCTTAATGTTTTCTTCAATTCCAGATAATTAATGACTATAAAAACACAATGTCTCATTGAGTGATACATATGGACACGGCGATCTCGACCTGAGAATCATGAATATGCAATTGTCATAATTTTCATGCTTGGAATGAAGTTGTGATAGCCTGTGTAATAAGGTAGAGGTCGGAACCTGGTCGCCCACGTTGAAGGAGGAGACACACTTCTGTGCTACTGGAAGAGGAGGTCACGGCCTGTCGGTCGTGGTGGAGCAGGGAGGAATCCAACATGCAGGTCGACCGCGCGGTGAAGCAGCAATGTGCGTCCACGCCGCCATAGCAGGAAGCCACAGACCATTTATAATAATGGGGGGGTGGGGTTGGGGTGGGGGGCTCCCCCTGGGTTGGGCTAGGGTAGAACCCACCATGGAGGTCCCCCAAATGGCGGGTTCAACAGCAGGCTGCACCAGCATGCCAGAGTGGGGCGCCCCCAAAGCTGGCCGGGTTTGACCATGGCCCAGAGGGCAGGGCTCGCCCCAGCCCAGGCCAACAGGGCCAGACCCGGACCGGGTTGGGGTGACTCGAACTAGGAAATGTCATCCTAGTTCAGGATTGGGTGGCCCGATCCAACTGGGTCAGACCGGACCGGGGCCCATCTAGACCCAGATACGGCTTTGTGGCCATATCTTGAAAATCGTGAATCCGTTTGATGAATCGTTTGTGGAACCTGAATCCTTTTATTGAGAAGGTCCCTTTGGAATACATCACATATGTTTTCGATAATGTTGGAGCATTGTTAGGTTGGATCGAACCCCAAATACAATTGGGCCCTCAGAAAAAAAAAACTAATAACATACTGTCCGGGCGTCCGATTGACGCACAGTATGTTGAGTTTGGTCGTTTATGACATGAAAAACATTTGAGATAATTATTCATGGAACATCGTGATGGATGAGGTATAACCGAGGGCTTGGGGATCGGTTCTCCCAAACATCATATTAGCGGGAATCCAGTGGTTGGAAGTGAGGCAGATGTTGGAGATAGATCATATTGAATTCAGTACCAAGAAATGCTATGTGGGTCAGCATTGATCATGTGTGGGTCAGATCTTGTGTGGGTAAGTGCTCAATGATCCTATGTTGGTCAGCGCATACCGATCCTATGTGGGTCACATCTTGCCTGGGTCAGCGCTCAGCGATCCTCTGTGGGTTAGCGCATACTAATCATGTGTGGGTCATATCCTGTGCTGGTTATAGAGGGGGTCAGTTCATATCCACTTCAGGCAGGTCGGATCCAGTGTGGGTCATTTTGGGGGCTATTACGTATCGATCATGTGTGGGGCAGACTCCGTATAATCCGCACTAGTACCTCCTGAGAGAATATGATGATCTTGCTTCGCAACTAATCATCTATACTTTTATACTTCACTGGAAAACAAGTTTGAGCTAAGACAATATTTGAACTATGTCTATTACCTTTGTGGTACTATATTCTTGGTGATACCTATGTGGTACTTTTACCTTCTTGGTACTATCTTCGTGGTGATACCTATGTTGTACTTTTTACCTTCATGGTACTATATTCGTGGTGATACCTGTGTTGTACTTTTACCTTCATGGTAATGTTTTCGTGGTGATACCTGTGTGGTACTTTTAATTTATTGGTACTATCTTCATGGTGATACCTCTGTGTTGACTTTTACCTTCATGTTACTATCTTCATGGTGATACCTATGTGGTACTTTTACCTTTGTGGTACTATCTTCATGGTGATACCAGTGTGGTACATTTAACTTCGTGGTACTTTCATTGTGGTGTTACCTATGTGGTACTCTTACCTTCGTGGTGTTACCTAAGTGGTGACCATACATCATGTATGATATTAGTATATCGGGATATCTTAGGTATATGTTTGGGCATATACCCGAGAAGAGTTTATGTCTTTCTTTGTGGGTTTTCCTTTGTGGAACTCTAGGATACCTACAGGGGTATCGGCATCCGTATTGAGTATTGTTATACTCACCCCATCACAGGATTTTCCCTCACCATGTTTTCTCTGGTGCAGACGACCTACATCATTGAGTGAGCATGAGAGAGCTAGGGATAGACGGTTCATGGAGGTGGACCATTCATTGTGACGTGACACGGAGGAGATGGACAGACGTGCAGTGCTGATGAGGCGATTTGTACCTACACTTCAGGTAGGAACATAGAAGGATGACCCAATAGCTATCTTATTTTTTTCAGTTGTATTGTATTATCAGTTGTACTAGTACCTTTACAGTCGGGCTTCTATTCGAGAACCTTTTACTTTTACCCTATTTTGCAACAGTATTTTACTTCACAGTTTCTTTTGTTGTGTTCTGGGACCGTGTGTTTGTACATGATTAGAGGAAATGCCTTCCCATTTTAGGAAGTATGACTTTCGGTGCTAGTCTCCAGCCCATGGACTATGGAATACGGAATTGGGGTAGTCATGGCACATTCCCCGGGGGACATGTCCTAACAAAGTGGTATTAGAGGAGCTAGATTCTACCGAAGAACTAAGACTCTGATCTTTCATGTGAAGCAATACTTCTATGTGTTATGAGTGTGGTTTTCAATTGAGGGAGTGCAGTGTTGGTGCGGTGGCCGATGTATCCATAGACCAGGACCCTGAATTCTAATTTCCAACTCTGCACACGAAAACACTAAATGTGTGCGTTTTTGAAAAGTTTTTCTTTTTATTTCATTGGAGTCATCTCACTAGGTATAACATAATGTCCATGGAACACCTGTTCATTATCAGGATTCCACTATGTTGATAGCCCGCTAGGATTCCTAATAGAGTGCACGATGACGGCCCACTGATCGACAAGGACTCGGTGCAGGGCCCTCTTATGACATTAGAACCGTATGGTGGTGTACGAGTAGCACCACTACCCATTGGACGAGCATTTCCACCAGCCCCACCAGAAGAGGATGCACGCTGACTGAGCACATTGTACTTGTTCCAGCGATAGAGGACTCTGAGGTTTCAAGGCGAGTCATATTCCCAGGCAGCTGAGGGCTGGCTAGAGGCAGTGTCTAGAGTTTTCCACCTAGCTGAGATGCTAGTAGAGCAGATGGTGATCCTAGCTACTGGACTTTTCCAGTGAGTGGCCATGATGATGGTCCGCATAGTGATGAGGCTATGGTATATAGACCATTGTCTGAGATAGTACCTTCGAGTAGTGTGTCTTCTATATCAATGCATATGGGACAGTAGTTATAACCAGCAATATTGGTAGAGGACACATGTAGGCTTAGTGCCTTACAGTTTCTTCAACATCAGATACCCCTCTGGTTCTGAGGTGAGCCCAAATCACAGGCGGCTAAGGACTGGCTTGAGGAGGTAGTTGAGTGGTCCCTAAAGCTTATATAGCTTCATTAGGATGATATGTTGATAGCTGAGTATTCATCGAGGCATAACGACCATTCCTGGTACATGATAAATATGATACAATTAGTTATTCATGTCTCGGACATCAGTGTGAGGTGTCTTTAGGGACATCTAAGCCATCACTATTTCTCTTTGCATTCCTATCTATGTTAGGGTGCTAGAGAGAACCTTTGTGATTGAATGTTCTTTGGCTGAGCGGATATAGCTAGTGAATGTTAGTAGTGGGAAAGCAGGAAATTGCAGATAGTATCAGAGACTTGGGCATGTAAAAATGTTTTGGAACGTAGAAGTGTTAGGGAAAAATGAATCTATAGGGCTGCATATGTGGAAGTAGAGTTAGGAAATCAGTATGAGGTAGTTTACATTTCGCCATTTTACAACCACCCCCTTGGTGGCACCCACTAGGCTCATGGAGAAAGAGGAAAGGGTAAGTGAGTATCTGCATTCGGTCAAGGAGTGCGACCCATGGGCTCAAGGAATGATTTGATGAATGGTATGTGTCTACTACAATGTAACGCCCTAGTTTCGGAAGCCACGTAGAGGCGCCCCATACCCGGTTGGTCACATGGCCTCAAGCACATTTCCCCAAACCCCAGAGGCTACCGACTAGAAGAGAGGGCCTTGGGTGTGATAGTGGGGGAAACTATGCCCTCATTGGTAGAGTACACAGTGGATGTAAACAACACATATGATATCGGAAGCAGTAAATATCCTACAACAGAAAACAGCGGAAGACTAAACCATAAACAACAGGATAACATAGATATATATATGAAATGATTAATGATACATATTTCTTGGAAAGGATCCAAACAAGTCACAATGTTGAATAAAATACTAAGAAAATGTTCAAAAGAAAATAGATAAGAAACTCCTCAGTATCGTAAGCCTCGGCTTGGTCTCATGCTCTCCTGCTCCAATGGAATCAGGTACATAAAGTCGATGGAAACATGGCCTTTTCTAGACCTACAACAATATAATATGTTTGGCCCCACAAACATGGCCAAAACAGGGTGTGAGACTGAATCCCAGTAGGCAACCACCCGAAGATCTGTTCCTAACAGTCAATGAGCATATGGAAGGTAATAGTACAGTAAGTAGTAAATAGTAAACAGTAAATAGGATGACACACAACAGTATACAATCCATAGATCAATAAGAAGCAGTGAAGCAAACAGGTAACCAAAAATAGGAATCCCTCTAAGAAGTACTCCCAGCCATCTCCTCTGGTATTATCCAAGAAGTACCAACAACTCTCTAGGTAGTACACTAAGCCTAACCCCTCTACTTTGGTCATACGAAATTATAAGACTCTCTGAGGAAGCCCGCTATGTCAGTTCCCCTTATAGTCTAAGGTAGTCGGGGACTCTCTGATGAAGATCATGTGTTCTAATCCCCTTATAGCCCCAAGGTCTAGAGACTCTCTATGAAATCTCACTCGGTCAATTCCTCCTATAGCCTCAGTTCTATCACATACACTCTCAGGTAGCTCACTCGGTCAATTCCTTGTATAGCCTATAGTGGTTTAAGGAAATTCAATCAGAACAAATACTCTCTGACGAATCGCACTAGGTCTATCCTCTTGTATTCTATAAAGATCAACACTCTCTGAGGAAGCTCAATCAGTCTATCCTACTATAGTCTATAATATCCAATACTATCTGGGAAGCTCACTTGGTCTATCCCCTATAAACTATAATGTCCAAGACTCTTTGAGGAAGCTCACTCGATCTATACCATTATATTCCATAGCAACAGGTTCTCACAGCCCCATGCCAGTCAGTTCATAATAATGCTACAAGGACAAAGTAAACCTATAGTGCAACCTGGCTAATCATTCTACAGCATAACAAGCATGTCGGGGAACAACACTCCATCCTACAGTCACAAGGCATGGAAAGATGGTATAACGGCCAAAGGCTGAACAAGACAAAATGTTCGTAAAAAGAACAAGGCATGGTAGAAACATCCAAGCATATCAATAATCCAAATACATAACCGAATTACCTCTACACAAGAATACACGCAAGGCAGGAAGAAAACGGGGTAAAATAGTAAATAGGCAATACCCCGTTCAAGGGTATTGGTGGAAATTGCACATAAAACTCAATGAATTCGAAAGAAAAGGCACAAACCACCTACCTTGATGTGAAGAGATCAATATAATTGAACCACGATGCTTTAATCCCTTTATAATGTCGTAGATCTACGAAAACACACAAAACGTTCAACCCACAATAACATATAAAAGAGGAGGAATTGGAAAATGATGCTCTAGAAAAGGAAGAGCTTACCCCTGCGGTTCCATCACAATTGGCAGCTGTTGATTCAGAGAACAGACGGAGGCTCGGGGGATCGATGGAGATTCACGGCCATATAGGATGCTCTCGGTCGAAGAAGATAGAGAAGAAGACAGTTCTGGGGTTAAGACGCGAGCCTGATGCATTTAATGAAAAAAAACAAAGCACATGACATGTAATTTTGAAGTACATGGAGTGTACTCTCCATTTCCATACTCTGCATTAGGTGGTCTCTACATCACCCCTACATGGCTATGTACATGGTCATGACACGACCACCACACGGCCTCGAGCGACATCAAATTACACGACAGGTACTTATAAAGTACACGGTGTGTACATCAAATATTTCTAGAAACTCATCTTTTCTAAAAAAACTCCAGAAAAAGGAAAAACATGCCTGAAAAGAAGGTCCTGGTTCATACAAAATTTTTCCTTTAAGGAAATTATTCCCCAAATTTCCATAGTGAGGCGTAGAAGAAGAAACCCTGAAAAACTCTGGCCACTGCGATCGTACCTCAGCCTCCATCTCCCAAGTCTCGTCCTGTACTCGCATGTGCTGCCATAGCACCCGTACCAGAGGAACAGACCGGCCACAGAGAACACTCGTACATCGATCAATAATCCGTACATGATGCTCCTTAAATGATCCATCCTCTTTAAGCTCAACCTCATCAGGTTGAAAGACATGAGATGGGTATGAAATGTAACGTCGGAGTTGAGAAAACGTGGAAGACGTCATGCCTAGCCCGGTACCTATGAGATAACTGAAACCGATAGGCAACCAACCCAACTCTCTCAAATACCTCAAAATACATGACCTATTGTGGTGAAAGATTACCCTGTCTTCATGTCCTCTTGTGTCCCAACCTCAGTGCAACACAAAAGAAAACCTGATCTCCAACCTCGAACTCCAGAGGTCATCTCCGCTGATCAGTATAAGACTTCTGTCAAGACTGTGTTCTAGACATCCTCTTCTGAATCAACTTTATCTTGTCTGAGGTCTCTTAAACAAGACGAGGTCCCAGAAAAGCTACCTCTCCTGCCTCTAGACAGCACAATAGTGATCGGCATGGCCTACCATGCAATGCCTCATAAGGTGCCATCTGAATAGTCGCCTGAAAACTATTTTTGTTAGAGAACTTCACAAGAGGTATATGCTTTTCCCAAGAACCTACGAAGTCCAAAATGCATTCTTGGAGCATATCCTCAAGCACCTGAATTGTACTCTTGGACTACCCATCTGTCTGGGAATGGTATGATGTACTCAAAAGTACCTGTGTACCCAAAGCCTTCTAAATCCCGTGCCATAACCGAGAAGTAAAAAGTGCATCCCTATATGAAACATTGGAATGTGGAACTCCATGTAGACGTAAAATCTCTCGAATGTAAAACCGTCCCAGTTCATTAATGCTGAAGGTCTCCTTGATCGTCAAGAAGTGAGAAACATTCATGAGTTTATGAATGACAACCCACATTTTGTCGTTTCCTCGAGGAGACCTCGGCATACCAGTCACGAAGTCCATCGAGACATCATTTAACATCCACTCAGAAAGGGTAACTGCTGCAAAAGGCATGTTGGTCGGTGATTCTCCTCTTTCACCTGCTGAAAAGTGGAACACCTCTTGACAAAACAAGCAACATCTCTCTTCATACCTAGACACCAATACTGGCGATGTAGATCATGATACATCTTGGTGACGCCAGGATGAACTGCCCAAACTGAGGAATGAAAATCTTGCATCAACTCCTCACATATGTCTGCTAGCACCCATAAACATCCCTTGAAAAATAATATCTCATCCACACCCACTGTCCATCCAGGAAGAGGGTCCTATCCTGACACACTCTCCCGCAATACTAGGCCTTCTAAGTCTGATAGCTGCCTCATTCTCACCCGATTAAGAAGTGTAGAGGTAACAACTGTATAAGATAGAAAGGTCTTCCCCTGTATGTCGTGCACATCCAAATGCATCTCAGAGAACAGATCCATAAGCTTCCACTCACTGCGGGCCTCCTGAATTGCCTGCATCTGAGTTCCCTTTCTCAATGCATCAGCCACTACGTTGCCCTTTCCTGGCGTATAGGAAAGATCAAAGTCGAAGGACTGAAGACACTCGATCCACTTGCATAGTCTCAAATTCAGATCACACTGAGTGAAGATGTACTTGAGACTCGTCTGTTCAGTAAACACAACTATGTGATCTCCCAGAAGATAATGTCTCCAACATCATAAGGCATGAACAAGAGCTTCCAACTCCAGATCATGCGTTGGGTAATTTCTCTAGTGTTGCCTCAACTATTGAGACCCATATGCAATAACACCATCTCCCTGCATAATCGCAGCTCCCAGCCCGATACCTGAAGCATCACAGTAGACCATATAGATCTTTCTAGGATCTAGAAAGACTAGTATCAGTGCTGATGTCAACCACTCTTTCATCTCTTGAAAGGCTAACTCACAAGATTCTAACCATAAGAACTTTGCCTCTTTCTTGGTCAGACCTATCAATGGTGCTGCTAAGTGAGAAAAGTCCTGTATGAAACTCCTTTAATATCTATCCTTCCCTAGAAAACTCTGCACCTCAATGAATTTCTTCAGCTGCTCCTAGGAATCTTCTTCTCTAACATTCTCTGGTTCCACAAATACTCCTTTCTCTGAGATAACATAACCCAAGAAGTGAATCTGGTTCATCCAAAAGTTTCATTTCAAGAGCTTAGCATATAATAGATGCTCTCTTAGTGTTATAAAAATGATCTCAAGATGGGTAGCATAGTCGTGTCGAGTGTGAGAGTAAACGAAGATGTTGTCCACGAAAACCAACACGAAGGAATCCATGTGTGGATGGAACACTCGGTTCATCAGTGCCATGAAAACTGCAGGCACGTTCGTGGGACCGAAAGACATAACCATATAATTGTATAGACCGTACCTACTATGGAAAGTTGTATGAGATATATTAGATGGTCTAACATGCAACTGATAATAGCCGGATCTCAATTCAATCTTCGATAACAGTTGGGATCTTTGAAGCTGATCAAATAGATCATCGATCCTCGGCAAGGGATATTAGTTCTTGACTGTCAACTGGTTTAGCTTCCGATAATCCACACAAAGCCTAATGGTGCCATATGATTTCATTGCAATCAGGATTGGCGAACCCTAAGGAGATGTATTGGGTCAGATGAAAACCTTTCCCTGCAACTCATCCAACTAATTTTTGAAGGCTTGAAACTCCGGTGTAGCCATCCTATAAGGAGGAATGGACACCAGTGCAACTCCTAGCACGATCTCAATAGAATATTCTACCTCACGTTCTAGAGGAAAACTTGAAATTTCCTCTGGGAAGACATCTCAAAAAAGATTCACCACTGGAAGAATGTCTAAATGTGAAGTCCCCAAGTCATCGAGATATAGACTAGCAATCTGAGTTGTAACTCATCCTAGCCCATGATGCTCGGGTCCTTCTCGACTCGCATAGACATCCCACTCGCCTCTATAAAGAAAGGATCCACCCTCATGTGATATGTAACTCACCCTGTGGTGATAACAGTCAACGGCTACCTGAAAGGGAACTAGCCATCCATTTTGAGAATGAAAACATAGTTGATCAGCTCTAGGACATAGAAGTCCCATAAGATGTGACACCCTGCAACCTCAAGAGGGCACTCTCTGCACTGATATATGATAACCGGTCTAATCCCCAATGCTGTGTCTAGAGTCTAAGGATCGGCAATGGAAAAGATGTAGAGACTGATGCTCTCTACAACAGCAACAGAGAAAATGCTATGTGTAACACCAGTATCGAAAATAGATGATGTTTAAACTGATGCTACTAAGATCATACCTCGAACTACTAAAGGGCCAGGATCATGCTCTTGATGGGTCTATCCAATGAAAATGTCTGGCATGTACCACGACCCTGCAACCTTGTCTGACCACTCTCTGCTGATCCAATCTGATGTCGATGAAACCGAGTGACTGGCCACCATCGTCGTGACCTTCACCTTGGCCCGAACGGCTAGAAGAACTCCAGATCCCAAACTGGTGAGAAACCGGTGATGCATCCCCTGGACGTGGGTCATAGAAGAACCCCTACCACCAGCTGTTGGTGAGATGATCTGACAGAAATGCTGATGATGGCCTATCTTTCCACATGATCGGCACTCCATTAGGACTCTCTGGCACTGAGGCCTAGTATGTTCTCTCCTCCCGCATTGGTAACATACTACCTGGATACCCGCAGATACATTCCTCCTACTCTGATCTCCTCGAGTAGACTCCCTGCAGTGCTTCATGCTATCAATAGGAGGAACAATGACTTTTGATGTCAAACTGTTGTGGATCACTGCTCCAGAATCCCTCATATTGTTCTCTGTGATCAACGCCTGCTTGACGATAGAGGATATCAAATTCAACATGAAGATGTTCACCTACGAGTAGATGTCATGCCTCAAACCATCCTGGAACTTCCGCTCAAAGAAAAAATCATGGCCTCCTAGGATAGGTGTTAAATGCTATAGTTTAGTAAAGTGAGAAGAGTACTCCATAACAAAAAGATTACCCTGCTCCAAAGTCATAAACTCTCGAGCTCGATTGGCCCTCAAGGTCTCCAGGTATAAGTTTTCATAGAAGATGCACCGAAACTCATCGTATTTCTTACTCTTCTAGCATCTTGGCTACGAGATAACCTCCCACCGCCTCTTGGAGGAGTCTCAGAGCATATAGGTAGAGAGATTCACCCTATTCTCTAGAGGTATCTCCAGATTAACAAAAATTGTCATCGTGGCCTCTATCCATGACTCTGCTGCCCGAGGTCCTCCATCCCCTGGGAAAGTAGGAGGATGCTGCTGCATGAAAACCCACGTCAACTCTTCCATCGACGGGGCTGGAGGCAGTGCACCCTGTAAGGTCTGCATCATCCTCAAAAAATATTACCTAAGCTGCGCATTGTTGCATGCAACTAGTATAATTGTTGGTGAAAAGGCTGGCACTGCAGGAGGATCTCCAGGAAGTCCCTGATCGGCTATATCTGGTCTCTGATCAACGTCTGGCTGCTGACGTACAACCGGATTATGTCTCGGTGGAATATCATTGAAAGGTCAAAAGCATACCTTATATCAAGATTATCAACGACTGATAACACAGGAGTATAAGATAGGAACAGGAGAAAGAAACATTTTTGTTTTAAAAAACATGACTACATGTCGTGTATAAAAACTAAATTGTGTGTTCTTTTAATCCATTCACTTGGGAGTGTACTTCTTCCACAACTGGTCGTGTAATTCCCCAAACACATGGCATGTTTTCCCCACACACAGTGTGTAATTGAACTCTATTCCTCTTCCCAAGTCTCCTTAAACGGCTAACCCACACGGTCCTCTTAATCCTAGAATACACGACGTGTTCACAAAGGACACAACGTGTACTAGAAAAGGTTTCAACAACCTGTATTGTTTGTTACAAAGCCGGCTACATAGGGTACAAGGAATGATGTGTGAAAACAGGACACGGCGTGTATAGTCGATGTTTCATCTGTCCTTGTCATTAACCACAAGGGTAGACACATGGTCACTACAACACGGTGTGTACGTACTGTACATGGTGTGTTCCTAAAATTTTTTCACAACCCCGTGTTTTTTCGCACACATTCAGTGACACGGTTTAAATATACAAGTCGTGTATTAATAATTTACATGTCGTGTATTCTAGTTTTTTCCGTGAAATATCTCAGAAACTACTCTAATTCCCAGAAAACACAATAAACAAGATATATAGTGCCAAATTCCAATCTTTGAGGGCCCATACTCCCCACAAATAAATTTTTGGAATCTTATACATGTAATAACAAAGAAACCAGGCAATGATCCACCAAATTCCGGTCCATAAGGACCCATAACACCTCAAGAACCAATGATTGGAATCCATTTAAGAAAGGTACTATACAAACAAATTCTCTATCAAATAGCAGTTATTCTATCAATGCATTTATCACAACAACATGCATAATCTTCAAAACGTTTACCAAAGCAACATGAAATCACTAATTATTCCTAGATTGCATTGAAAGAATGCATGACATGTGATTTCTAAAAAGTGATGATATGATGAATTAGATGGCATACCCTCATCTCATCAGGTTTCAACAGAAATAGAACCACAATAACAAAAACGGTAACAACACAAAGCATGGGAATCACCCAACGATGAAATCAAATCAACTGTAAAAGCGATAACCCGTAAAACTACAATAAACGATGTATTTTGGATTTTCCCAGTACATGGGTTAGCTACTCCCGATCATAGCTTATTACCAAGTACCTATTCCTTCCTATACCTGGCTATAGGCTCCAAACAGTAAGTCAAGAGAAAAGTGATTCTAAGATACCACTTTGTAACGCCCCGGTTCCGGAAGCCACCCAGAGGTGCCCCATACCCGGTTGGTCACATGGCATCAAGTGCATTCCCCCAAATTCCAGAGGTTTCTGACTAGCAGTGAGGGCCATGGGTGTGATAGTGGGGAAACTATGCCCTTATTGGCAGAGTACACAGTGGATGTAAACAACACATATAGTAGCGGAAGCAGTAAATTTCCAACAATAGTAAACAGTGGAAGAATAAACAACAAACAACAGAAGGAAACATATATATATATATATATATATGAAATAATGCATGATACATATGTCTAGGAATGTAGATAAATAAGTCGTATTACTGAATAAAATACTAATCCATGTTACAAAAGAAAAAAGATAAGTAACTCCTCAACATCGCAAGCCTCAGCTTGGTCCCATGCTCTCCTTCTCTAATTTAATCAAGTACCTAAAGTCGAAGGGTGCTTTCCATTGTCCATACTTGCAGAAATATAATCTATTTGGACCCAAAAGCATGTCCCAAATAGGGTGTGAGACTAAATCCTAGTAGGAAACCACTCGAAGATCTATGCCTAACAGTCAGTGAGCATATGGCAGTTAATAGTACAGGGAACAGTAAATATTAAACAGTAAAAACGATGATACACAACAGTAAAAAATCCATAGATCAATAAGAATCAGTGAACCAAACAGCTAACCACAAATAGGAATACCTTTGGGAAGTACGCACAGCCATCCCCTCTGGTCTTGTCCAAGAAGTACCAACAACCATATTGGCAGTACACTCAGCCTAACCCCTCTGGTTTTTTCATACAAAATTATAAGACTCTCTGAGAAATCACGCTCAGGCAATTCCTCTTATAGTCTAAGGTAGCCAGGGACTCTCTAAGGAAGATCATGCAGTCTAATCTACTAACAGACCCATGGTCTATAGTCTCTCTGAGGAAGATCGCTCATTCAATTCCTCTATCATCCTCAAGTCTATCACAGACTCTCTATGGAAGCTCACTCGGTCAATTCCTCTTATAGCCTAGAGTGGTTTAAAGAAATTCCAACAAAACAATGACTCTTTGAGGAAGCTCCCTCGGTCTATCATCCTATAGTCTATAAAGCTCAAGACTCTCTAAGGATTCTCACTCAGTCTAACTTCATGTAGTCTATAAAATCCAAGACTCTCTACAACGCTCTCTCGGTCCATCCCCTATAGTCTATAATGTCCATGACTCTCTGAGGAAGCTCACTCTGTCTATCCCATTATAGACTATAGCACCATGTTCTCACAGCCTCATGCCAGTCAGTGCATAGTATTTCTATAAGGCCAAAGTAAACCTACAGTTCTACTTGGCTAACCATTCTATAACATAAAAAGCATTTCAGGGATCAACAATCCATCCTACGGTCCCAAGGCATGAAAAACAGGTCTAACAGCCAAAGGCTGAACAAGACCAAAAGGTCGTAAACTGAACAAGGCATGGGAAAAACATCCAACCAAAGAAATTATCCTCATAAATAACCATATTACCTATACAAAATCAGACAAGAAATGCAGGAATACAACAGGGGAAAATTAGTAAACACGCAATACCCCGTTCAAGTGTAATGGTGTAAATTTCACATAATACTCAAAGAAATCATACGGAATGGAACAAACCATCTACCTTGATGCTAGGAGATCAATATAATTGAACCACGAGGCTTGAATCTCATTACAACATTGTAGATCTATGAAAATTCCCAAAACTTCCAACCCATGATAACATAGAAAATATGAGGAATTGGATTACGATTTTCTAGAAGAAGGAATATTTTACCACTACGGTTCCAATACAATCGAAGGCGGTCTATTCGGATAACGGACGTAGGATCAGGGGCTCGGAGGAGATTTGTGACCATACGGGATTCTCTCGGTCAAAGAATCTAATGAAGAAGACAGTTCTGCGGTTAAAACGCGACCCCGATGCGTTTAATGAAAAAACAAGTAAACGGCATGTAATTTTGAAGTACAAGGTGTGTACTCAAATTTTCCGTACTCCACTTTATGTGGCCTCCATATCACCCCTACATGGTTGTGTTCATGGTCATGACACGACCAGCACATGGCATCGAGCAACATCAAAGTACCATGTATGTACTTATTAAGTACATGGTGTGTACTAAAAAAATGTATCGAAACTCTTCTTTTATCAAAAAATCTAAAAAAAGAAAAAACCTACCTAAAAAGAAGGTCTGGGATATTACATACTAGTTGTCGTATTAATAGACAAAGGTACCAGTCATTGCTTCCTTCCATGAGTATTGTCCATGACATAGAATTTCTATTTAGGTCATTGACATGACCCGCATTTCGGGAGATACCATTGGGAGGAGACATGAAAATCACACTTACACCGACGGTGTGATATGACCCTTAAGGTGAGAGTTTCTGTTGTAACCTCTTGGTGGTAGCGTCGAGGACTTACAATGTATGTTTTGGTATAGACTGGATATCCATAGTTCATACTCAGATTGACTATATTAGGCAAAAAGGTTGTGGTTTATCTGCAATGTTAGGATGAGAATTTTCTTAGTCCGTGCAAAAGAAACCCCAGGAAGCATAGGAAAAACTCATGCAAAAGAAGGTTCAGCTGATCACTATTGAGTCGTCTAGCCCTACCCTCATGGAAATGAGATTTTTGAGTATTCAGTTATCAACTGACGTAGAAAGGTGTGGGGGAAATCTTTTCAAAATATATTTCTAGGATTACCTCACCTAATGGAGGGGGATGTCTTCTTTGTCTTAAAACTATCGAAGATTTTTACCAGACTTCTTCAGGGTAGCGGCACCCTTATCTGCTATGACGAAAAAGGGGGAGCCATTCTTGTGGACTGAGAAGTGTCAGCAGAGATTTTAGGAGCTGAGACAAAGACTAATAAGTAGAACTATGTTACCCATGACCTGATGATAGTAGCAGTTGTCTTTCAGCTAAATATATGGTAACACTACCTGATGGGAGATTGTTTTACAGTCTACTATGATCCCAAAAGTCTCAGTTATCTCTTCTCTCAAAAGGACATGATCCTAACATAGTGGAAATGGATAGAGTTCCTCTATGACTATGACATTGAGATAGTATATTCTCATGGTAAGAGGAACGTGGTAGCAGCCCACTCAACATGAGCTATGGTCTACAACTGCTAAGTGAGGCGTCTGCGTAGCTAGTCACGTTGCGGATATCCTTCATGGATAAATATATAGAATCATACCTCCAGTCTATGAAACATACACCCCCACTCCTTTAGTGAGTCAGGGAGGAATAGCTAGGGGATACTGACTGTGAGGCTTGACATGCTCATATATCCTTAGGGCAGTCACCTGATGGATTTTATGAAGGTGGGGAGAAAATTATTCTTTTCAGATGACACTCCAATTGTTCCAATGGCGCTCGGGATGAGGTGTTGAGGGAGATCCATTCACCACCTTATCATTCCATCCTAGAGTGGTGAAGGTGTTCGAGGATGTCTAGCATCAGTACCGCTGGCCAAGAATGAAGGAAGTAGTGCCAGAGTCTGTAGCATGATGCCTGACATGTTAGCATGTGAAAACATCTTAGATACAACAGAAGTCTTATACCGAGAGGATGAGGGAGACCATGTCTTCCTATGGGTCTCACCACAACGATGTTTGTGGTGATTTGGCTAGGGAGTAACGTTATATATGAGGTTTATGAGACCTTTTCAAATTCATAATAGAGTGGTCTAGGTGGTGTATCATCTATCTCTTTCCCCACAAATGCACATGGGGCATAAATGTTTCTATGTTCCACAGCTGAGGAGATGCGTGCATGATGCATTGCAGGTTATCAACTAGGGTGAGTTTAACTTTGACAATAGGGTGACTTTTACAGAGTTCATGGTGGAGTGGGAGGATCAATAGAATTGGGTCCTTTGTGGGAAGTTTATAACCCTGGTGTGTGTTCCCTGGTAGCATGGGAACCTCTAGGAGAAAAAATGGGAGTGGGGGGCTCAGATACCTGCTCAGTACCATCATTAGATTCCTCAGTATATGTTGTGGATTTAGGGGACATAAAACCATAAGGTGGGGAGAATGTAATCTCTAGGAAATTCCGTATAATTTTATTTAATTATATGTAATTATATCAAGAATTCAAAATCTGACAGCAAACGACTTCGAGGACCGGAGTTCCTAGAATGATTCTTCAATATTTTGTTATGCTTTAATTAGAGTGCCCAAGAAGGTTTCCAAAAAAATTTGTAATAACTCTTAATCGGTTACTCAGATCAAAACTCTGAGGGCACCGTTGAGCTTGGGACAGTAGGTTTACACTAGGGTGACTTATGTTTAGTCAGTGCGGGAACCCTATGAGAAAACACAAAAATTGCATAACCATAAATAAGATAATTAAATAATGTTATTTTATTTTTCAAATGATTATAACTCTCAAATGCTAACACAGATTAAAAATCCATGACCACCACTAAACTCGTGAGGGAATGAATTTTTTAGGCAGATTCTGATGTTGGCCAGTGCAAGACACCAGTGAAAGTACATTTTTGTCCATAAAAAAATAATTAATTGAAAAATATTTTATTATGAAATTCTTAACATTTAAATGGTTACTCAAATAGGAAACCTGAGAATACCGTTGGGTTCGTTGGGGGTGTTTCACTTTGGCAGAACCTAACCTCGACTAGCACAGGTTGAGGGTGACTCTTATTACTTTTCCGAACATTTTTTTGGGTACGTTCAGTAAAACCATGAGCACCATTTTTTAACTTTTGAACCGGTTCTCAGAATTTAAATCTGAGGACACCATTGAAATCACAGTGCCAATATTTTATTAAGGAGACCTTTACCTCAACCTACGATCGAGGGTGAATTTTAGTTTTCTGGATTTTCGTTGTAGAGTTAAAAGAATAAAAATAAAATAAAACAACATTTTTTTTATTTTTCTTTTGAAACCTTCCATTTGAATTCATGATGGTGATGACAACCCGAACCCCCATTTAATTTTGGGAAACTATTGGAATACTCCCAACTTAATGTGTGATCTGTAACATAATTAATGTGTTATCTTTAACTGAATTAATAACATAACATATTAAGATTTGCACCACACTTTTGGGTGGAAGAAATTGTTGAAAAAGGAAAGGAGATCTTGGGAGAACTTATGGAGAAATATACTCTGATGAAGAATGACTTCTGAATGAAGAATGAGAAACCGACATCGGAAGAGTCTTGTGGGAGCGACGAACGCCGATGTTCCTTTCATCGACTTCATCTTCTTCCTCGCGACATCTCCAACGAACGTCAAGGTAGGGGTTTTATTTTGAAATATGATTATTATTATTTTGATTATTCATATTCTTGATTCATAATGACGATGGACAGACAAACATGGCTAGTGTTATGCACTTATAACTTGACCCCTTTTCTTTCATTCTTCATGCGTTCATCATGGGTTCTTCGACGCCATATATTTAATGATGTTGAAAACACAATGTCTCTTTGATTTTGACAAATGGACATGCCAATATCAACCTGAGGATCATGAATATACAGATTTTATAATTTTTGGGCTTCGAAAAAACTATGATGGCTTGCCGAAGAAGGCGGCGGTTGGCACACGACCAGTCATGTGGAAAGAGGGAGGCACGCGTCCATGTCGTCGGAAGATGAGGTCGCAGCTCGTCGGTCGTGGCAGAGTAGGGAGGCAGCTGGCATGCCATCCGACCGTGATGTGAAGCGTCTGTTCACGTCTGTGCCACTAGAGCAGGAGGCCGCTTCGGAGGCTATAGGGTGGCTAGCTCTCGTTCAGCCGGAGGTAGACAGCGGCAGAGTCACGCTGTTGGAAGGAAGACCGGCTGGGAACCCGACCAACAATGACGCACTGAGCAAGACCAATGGGTGGTCTCACGTTCCAGCGGGGTGGCTGAATGACCATTGGGTTGTTCAGAATAACGGGGGTGCATCCCCCC
Organism: Viscum album; assembly: GCA_963277665.1. Taxonomy (NCBI): domain Eukaryota; kingdom Viridiplantae; phylum Streptophyta; class Magnoliopsida; order Santalales; family Viscaceae; genus Viscum; species Viscum album. The sequence goes on along the minus strand of OY728143.1, from coordinate 173,137,451 downwards.
AGGCTACGACTATGGAAGATCATGCCATGGTGGGCCACCCGACCGGGGTCTACTCTGCGGGCTGGGCCGAGCTACCCCATTCACGGGTCGCACCCTTCGCGGGCCGGCCCTAACCATAGCCCAGTGGGCTGGGCCCACTATTGCCCATGCCAACTGGGCCAGACCCTTACTAGGTGGGGAGACTCGAACCGGGTTGGGCTGGGTTGGTCTGACCGGGTCGGACTGGACCTGGGGCCATCTAGACCCTAATACACCTTTTGTGTCCCTATCATGAGAATCAGGCATCCATTAGATAAACTGTCTATGGAACCAGAATCCTTGGATTAATATAGTCCATTTCATATACTCCTCTTGAGTTTTGGATAATGTTAGATCATTGCCAGGTCGGATCGAACCTCGAATCCAACCAGGCCCTCAGAGCGGAAATGCTAATAACTTTCAGACCAGACGTCCAATTGAAGCGTGGTTTGTAGTGTTGGGTCCCTTATGACGTGACAGAACATTTGGATACATTCTAGTAGAACTTCGTGGAAATTGAGGAATGAACTATGGCTTGGGAACAGTTCTCCAAAATGTGTTATTAATGGGAATCCAGTGGCTTGTAGTGAGGTAGTGGTCGGAGACAGATCACACAGAGGCTAGTACAGATAAATCCTATGTCAGTCAACACTGATCATGTGTGGGATATGTCCTCTGTGGGTCAGCGTTCAGCGATACTGTGTGGGTCAGATCCTGTGTGGGTTAGCACTCAGTAATCCTGTGAGGGTCAGGGCATTCCGATCCTCTTTGGGTAAGATCATGTGTGGGCCATAACAGGGGTTAGTACCTATCCACTCTTGGTGGGTTGGATCCTCTATGGGTCATTGTGGGGGTTAGTACCTATCGATTATGTGTGGGTCAGACTCCTTATAACCAACAACAATACCTCTTGATAGAATAAGATGATTTATCTTCACGACTAATCATCTGTACTTCTATACATCACTAAAAACCTGGTTTGAGTTGATACTATATTTGAAAATAGTCTTTTACCTTCGTGGTGCTATCTTCATTGTGATACCTATGTGGTACATTTACCTACATGGTAATATATTCATGTTGATACCGGTGTGGTCCTTTTTACCTTCATGGTACTATATTCGTGGGGATAACTCTGTGGTACATTTACTATCGTGGTACTATCATCATTGTGATACATTTGTGGTACTTTTACCTTCATGGTAAAATATTCATGGTGATAACTGTGTGGTACATTTACCATCGTGGTACTATCATAGTTGTGATACATGTGTTGTACTTTTACCATCATGGTACTATATTTTTGGTGATACCTATGTGGTACTTTTTACCTATGTGGTACTATCTTCATGGTGATACATGTGTGGTAATTTTACCTTCGTGTTACTATCTTCTTAGTGATACCAGTGTGGCACTTTTTCCTTTGTAGAAGTATTTTAATGGTGTTACATGTGTGGTACTTCTACATTTTTGGTGTTACCTAAGTGGTGTCCTCCTCACATGTATGAGATGACTATATCATGATAATTTGGTATATCTATGGGCATATACACAAGTAGAGTTTATGTATTGCTTTGTGGTTTTTTCTTTTTAGAACTCTAGGAGACCTATGGGGTTATTGGGTCCCCTAATGAGTATTGTTATACTCACCCCTGCATGGGATTTTCCCTCACCTTGTTGTGTCTGGTGTAGACGATGTACAAGATTGATCGAGGTTGAGGAAGCAAGGAATTTAAATGTACATAGGTGGAACATTCGGAATGACGTTCCACGGAGAAGACAAACAGACGTGGTGTGATGAGGAGGCGATCAGTACCTACCCATTATATATGAACCTCAGAAGATGACCCATTAGCTGTTTTCCTTTTTCATTATGCTCTATAATATTTTTAGTTGTACATGTACCTTTGTAGTTGGTCTTGTATTCTGGAACCTTTTACTTTCAAAACATATTTACTAAAGTATTTTACTTCACGGTTGCATATTATTGTGTTCTTGGATCATGTTTTTGTACATGATTAAAGTCAATGCCTTCCCGTTTTAGGGAGTATGCCTTTCAGTGCTAGCTTCCAGCCCCAGGCCTATGGAAGGCGGGCATGAGGTAGTCACGGTACAAGTCCAGGGGGACGGGTCATGACAGATTTAAGTACATATATTTTATCTAAAATATTAATTTATATCATTTTTTATCAATATAATATTTAATAAAAGGAATAATTTTAAAAAATTATTCTAAAGTATTACTATAGAATCCATTATATTTTTATTAAGTTATATTGACCTATAATTATTTTATGGACTCATTTTTTTACCATTTCTATGATGTATTTCATTATTCAATGAATTTTTGTGTATTTTGTATCACATGTACATGAATTAATTGAAATTATTTAAGAGGAATTAATAATATTAAATCATGTTGTTTATATGCACTTTAGTAACTTTTTATTAATATATATATCACAATTTTCACAATAAAGATAAGGCTTAAATATGTATATAGTATATATTTCAACCATTATTCCCAAATAATGAATCTTGTAAATATTCACATCATTCATTAATTAATGGGTGTAATGTGATATTACAATACTATTTTCTAGGAGGGAACGTCCCAAAAATATTTTTATAGCATTTTCATATAATAAAAAGAGTTATCCAATATAGGATATTGTGAGTATTAGTGGGGCGAAAAACCTCATTATTGTCTCCTTAAATCTAAAATCACATTTAGGCATCCTATGAATATTCACAACATTTATTATAAAGGTAGTTATTATATTATTCAATTAATTAAATTTAAACATAATTATTACACAATAAATAATAATTACATGATATTTATGGATGTATTTTATAGTTATTATACCTCAAAAATTCTTAAATAACCTCTATATTTGAAAGGTACATAGGTATACCCTCTTTTATGATTACATGCCCCATGTTTTTTATATTATGTCTCTATAATTTACAATTTGTAAATTTACAATAAAATATATACATTCCTAGGGTAATTTTTATAATTAGGATATTTTCATCATTATCATACTTTATCCTACAATATATTAAAATATTATGTATAAGTACTAACAAAAATAGGTAATGGTTGACTCAAAAGACAATATTCACCAAATAAATTATAATGGAAAAGGAAGTTTTATATATGGAAGTAATCACTATGAATTTATAGTTTGTATATCTTATATGGAATACATAAATATGTATATCCTTGGATTTCACCCATGGTTTATGATATATTTTGGGTAGGTTAATAAATGAGAAATGTTAAGAACAATAAATTTAATTAAAAATTCATGAATTTTGGGTATATGATTATTATTATTTATTGTGATATTTTTATGTTCATGATTCCTTATTTGGAGTAGAATTTATCTATCATTCTTCACTAAATAGAGGACATCCACCCCCCACCCCAAGGTGAATCACGCGGGTATAAAAAGTGTTATCCAGGTTGAATTGTATTTTCATCATTAGTGACTCTAATTAAAATGTGGATATTATATAAGGAGTCTTTTAGATAGTATTTATGATAGATTTAATTTTTTTTAAATATCACTTTGCATTATACTGAATTTAATTTCATCTTTTAAAGATAGACATCATCATATTCACAAAAAAATGGAATATCGTCAATATTTTTTTAGGAATATTAGTTTTTGTTAAATATCATTCATTATTATGTATCGAGGTCTATAAAATATAAGTAACATTTGATGAAAATAGGGCATAATGGAAGTGATCAGGTCAATGCCCATTATATTTTATAGTTATTTTTTGTTTTATGATTATAACTAGAAAAACATACATTACCAGAATCCAAATGTGATGATATTTTAACATATAATTTATAATTAAATTAATTACTAAAAAAATTGAATTTCATTGAAGTCCTTCTTCATTGATGTATTTGTAGTGAATTATTTTAATAATATTTTTTTCATTAGATGTATGAAGTGTAATTCATTATTGAGATGATACACATATTCTATACCACCCTCTCCCAACATCACTATAGAATTATATATATGATATAATGATTGAACATACACATTATTAGGATAGATTTTGATTGAATATGAATCCATAAAGGAGGACTGAATTATCTCTGGTGGAGTAAGTGAACTGTTCTATAATCATTATATTGTTCTAGGGAGGGAGATATCTAGGCCTTGAGATTTTTATCACTAAAATTTATTGTGCATAGTGAAATATAGTTTCTCTACACCTTGTAAGAATTTCCTTACAATTTATATATAATTCTAGGTATATAATTTGAATATTCACACATAGTCTCTAATTAAATTCTTAATTCCGAATGAACGATATGTCTTGACAGTAATTATATTATTATTTATATGACATGTTGTAATCTCATGGATAAAATAATTTTTTTACTAACTTTGAAAAATTAAATTTCATAAAATATTATTTAATATTCTATTTGTAACCATTCAACTAATCTCAATTCATCAATCATCACAAATAATTATTTTATATTTGAATAATTAATCATTATTTAAATAAATAAATAACACTATATTATTATCCAAAATTTGTATAAGCATTATATTAACTCAAACTAGTGAATAATGTTTTTGAGTATTTTGATAACTAAATAAGTTAATATTTTATTACCTATAAAATAAACTATAATAGATAAAAAATTTACATTTATTAAATTAGTTAAATAATTACATGGTGAATAAATATTTATTAAATATTAAACATTGATGTATATTCTCTTAGATGAAGCATTATTGACTATTTTCTCTCCAAAAAAAATGAATAATTAATACACATATTAAAAAATATTATTTGTCTAACATGTTTATTTCATAAATAATTTAACTATTTATCTGAAAACGCTTTTGGTGTGACCCTCCTGGCCCCTTTCATAGAGGGAATTCGACTATACTAACTAAAATATATGGTTGAAATCTCACAACAAATCATGTTTATCATATAGAGTGAAGAGAACATTATAATGAACTAAAAATTATTATTATTTTACAATATGAAATATATCAACATTAACATGATATCTCAAATAAATATAGTTTCATTCTATTTTAATCACTCTATATTCTCGATGTCACTTTATTTGACATTTTATAAATTGTTTTACTAAAAACAACACCAGGGATTTGGAAAAGATCAAGAAAATAATTTAAAATAAAAGTTAATTAGATAATATCTTCGTTACATAATAAAAGGGGTAAATTTATTCTGGCATTTTTCATTAAAACATTACTCGTAACTCACTCAATGTATGATTCCTAGCAGTGTGGAAATTTCATCATGGATATAATCATTGAATCAATTTATCTGACATAATAAAAGTATTATTAAAAATTTTAAAGACTACTTATAGTGACCCATATATTATAAAACATAAAAAAAAATCTATGATTTAAATAATATATCACATAACAACTACTTATTCAAGGGACTGAAAGCATTTGTTTCATAGAAATAATTTCTAGTAACAAGATATTCTATAAAACATGAATTTTTTTTTCATAATTATTATTCTTTATACCTATTCTTAATCATCTCACATGATATGATAATCTTTATATCATGTGGAATGATAGAATAAGAAATAGTTGTTCTCTAACGACCTGTAAAGGAAAAAAATACAACAAATTATTAGACCATATACTGGAGAAAAATGTCAGGAAAATATAAATATATAAATAATATATTATAATAACATGTTATATAAAAAGAAAACATGATCATGATATATAAAATACAAAAAATATATTTTATGAATTGTAAAAAAATAATTTATATAACATGTGAACATAACATAACGTGAGGGGTTAATTAAATATAATAATCATGAATACATATAATATTTTGGAAATAAAATACATCTCGAAAAATTGAATAACATTTACAAAAACTGGAAAATGTATCATAACTTTATAAACATGAAAATTTATTATAGTCATAAGTATAAGTAAAATCTATTTTAAAATTGTGTTTTCACCTTCCAATGTGACCTGTCTCATTATTTCAACGCCTTAATATGTAATAAAATCCATCATGACCAAGACAATGTGAACAAACCCATTATTTTCCTTCCTAAATATATTTGAGATATTATATTATGAAAATTCATTATAGTGTGAAAAATTAAAACACCCATAATTATACACACATTCGCGTGCCAAATTAGAACAATCATTATCATATCATATATAATTGATTAAAAAAGATTTTGTTAAAAATTTGATGTAACAAGAAACTAAAAATTCATTAGATATAAAAATAAAATTATCCAAAAGTCATAATAATTTAATGAATTTTAAAAATTTATTTTATTAGAGATATATATTATGAAGGTATTGACAACCAAATCATGAAATGATTTTTTGAAAACATTTTATGTTCCTCATATTAAAAAAATAGTTTGGTGTTCTTTTCCAACAAATAATCATTAATTTTAAGAGAAATGAAATGATAAAATACATAAAATTGATATTTGTTTCAGAAAACAATCCCTAGATATGTAGAATTAACATCAGTCCAAATCGAATTTCATTGAAAAATGACGATCAATTAGAAATTTTGTAATTCATTGAATGGATATAGGCTTGAAAGTCACATAACCTCACCCTTAGTTTCCAATTTATTATTTAATTTCATGAATAATAATGAAAAAATATTAAATAAATATAAAATATTAATATTAATATATATATATATATACAAATAAATAATTAATCTTTTCTTCATGTATTATGTTATTTAATTATTTTTTCAACAACATGTGTCAAAAATCATAACGATTTTATAATAGGTCTATAAAATAGTCATTGATATTCATCATTATCTTAAATATCATAATTTATATCCAATTAAGGGTTATTCATTATATTTATATAATTAGTTACAATTTTTTAATTCAAATTAATTTTATTTTAGTCGCATTTACTGAAAATTAAAGTAATGAAAAATTTGACTCTGGTTTTCTCTGATATTGATGGATTACATTTGGATGATTATTAAATATTTTTTATTCAAAATGACCCATATTAATTGAATATGTTACTTATAAACAATATATATACATTAAATATAAACTAATACCATCCATTTTTTTGGTGGAAAAACAACATTATTCATGGATGTAGTATTCAACATAGTACACAGTTCAGTTATTAATTTATATTAATGGAAAATGGGAGATTTATTGATTATAATCACATCACTATTATATCAATAAAATTAAATATTTATATTTATTTTAAATTTTTATATAATGAAATGATACTTTATGAGGAATAAAATTTTAAAAAAAATTGAAAAAAAAGTGAGGTTTAAGAACATATACCTCAATTCTTAGATTATTTACATTGTGAATGAGATTAAACTGTTTAGGGGTGGGACTTTGATAAATCCAAATCCTCTTTAATAAGGATATGTGTTTATAGTGGTAATTTTGGTAATGTATGTGGAATTTTTTTGATATTTGTAGTGATTATATTTAAGGAGAGGGGTGTTCTATTTCAAAGTGGAAATGAGTTTCACTTTTATAAATACTAAAAACCTTTAAATAATGGGGAGTAAATATAAACTTATTTCCCTAAAAAAATTATAAATAATGAAATTAAGGGATGAAATTTTTTTGAAACACCTCCACTAATTAAAAATATACAATTCCATGACATTTTATTCCCATTACCTATATGGTTACTCAATTTTACCAATTTTGTTTTTATGGCGGTAAAGAGTTTATAAAAAGGATATTTATTAGTTATGACTACAAATAAAATGATCTGTAAGATGAAATTTACCTGCAGAAATTATAAATATTAAATACATTTTATGAAAAAATACTATATCCATGGAATATAATTTTTAAAACAAACTCACATAAATTAGGCTTTTGGAATAGTTAATTTATAAAAAAATATTCTTGATTAATGTAGATATATTTATTATTTTGACATAAATTAATATAAAATAATCTTTATTGATAATATTCTATTTATTCAAAAATATAATAAATCTAGAACAAAATTTAATCATATTATAACAACCTAAACAAAATAGGGGAAAATTTGTCATTAAAGGACTACATATATTATCATAAAGTTTGTAAAGGGGTTTCTAAATAGATAATAGAAGTTTAAAATGATTTATTGAAAATTTTAATATATAAATTTATATTAAATAATGTCTAAAAGAATTTATGTTTTCATACTATAAAAATAAATAATAAAATTGATGACATTAATAAAATAATTTTTTCAATATTTACGTATAAAATAAATCATTCATAAAATCCCATAAATTCATCCTAAGAAAATATTACAATGAAAATTTCACAAATAATGTTAATTTTTTTAAATTAACATAATAAAATTTATACAAAAAAAAATTAAAATAAAACAACAAAAGAAAAGGAAAAAAATATTTTTTTAAGAAATAAATTTTTCTTATTAAATATAATTATTAATATGACACCCCAATAATTTAAAATATTTTCCTTTTAGAATAAATATAATATTTTTTGCTGTCATGATTTACAAATAATGTTAATATTTTGTTGTAGTCCACGTTGTATTAACTTTCTTTACACGGAAGATCGAGTTTTACAACGTTTTAATAAAGAAACTATTTTACAAATAAATATTGTAACTTTTATTAATTTTATTTTAAAAAATAAAAAGAATTTATTATTTTAGAATGTTGAAATTAGCTTATGGTAAATTTTTTTTTGATTTCTCTGAGAAACTTCATTTTTATTGAATAGTGAAAAGTATTGAAATTTAGATATAAAAATACTTTATATTAAATAATTATTAATGCTAATTTTTATTATTTATTTGTTTTAGAGTCAGATTATAACAATTATAATTATATTTATATAATTCATTTCATTAAAATCAATTTTACAATGAAATTTTATATAAAAACATATCAATCTTTTGAATGTTTTTTATACATTAAAACCCCATTATTTCACCTCTTCTGCAGAATTAGCATTGATCTTAGTTTTCCCACATCTATGATCTGAATTTTGAAAATAAAATACACATGTATATAACTAGTATGATTTTTGTTGTAGAATGATATCAACATAATTTTTTTGACCGAAATTAATAGTGATTGTTTTTAAAATTAATTACGGTGATTAAGGATTTATTAATCATAATACGGGACTAAACCTTATTATTGAAGAACAAAAGGACACGGATTATTGTTCCAATTCTATTTTATGCCTATAATTAGACCGTTTCCCCCACTTGGTTCAGAATATATGGGTTATAGTGATGGATGTGCCCTATATAAAAGGGTATGTAATGTAGAAACCAAAAAGGGAACTTTCCTAACCATTAACATTTATAAAATATTGAGATATGTAAATAAAGAACATTTTAGTTTATGCATACCCTTTTTTAAGATAAATTTGAGAGTTTAATAATAATAATTTATCAATAATTTTTAGAGATGATTTAGTAACTTAAAATTCTTTTGAAACGCCAATGTAGTGAATATTTAGTTAATAATTTACTAAAATAAATGATACAATAAATATTAAAAGTGAATTTAATTGATTGAATAATTATGTATATTTATTTCATTATATTAATATATATTTTTATGAAAATTTAAACCTAATATATTCTAATTTAAATATAATATTTGTATTTTAAATTTAACATTAAATAAATAAGTTCAATATTGATATTCTTGTTATTATTGAATAAATGAATCTTATTAAATGATTTAAAATAAAAAAAATAAAATATTATACTATGTTTTTCTATGTGTCAATAAATACTAAATATGTTCTATTAGTGGACCAATTAATATTTTATAATTAACATATTGAACCATATACTATAAATATGTTGTTAACACGGTCTGGGTTCACGCATCGTTTTAGCGCGTGACATGCGCTTGTTTTAAAATTAAATTCCAAAACACATTATTTTTTAGCCTATAGATTAGATATATTATTAATATTCATTTGTTACTGTTTTTTATAGAAAAATAACTTAAATATAGCTTTAATGGATAAATTAATTATATTAGTAAACTAGATTCTTTAATAAAAACCAAAATGATAAAATTGGGGAATCATAGAAGATAAGGAACCAAATTATTAAAATTCACATATTTTTGTGTGAATGAGATTTTTCTTGATGATGATACTCATTTGTTTCATTAGTTTACATTTTTAGGAACAATATGTATTATATACCACCAATTATTGAATGCCATTTGGTATTTATAAAAGTACCACCCCCTTTCCTATAAAGGGACACCACCTCTCCCCATTCCTAAAACCCCTAAAAAAACATATGTTTATCCAATAATATCCCAAATAGTCTCCCAAAAACCCTCCCTTCTACCTAAAATAATCTCACTGGAGAAAAATATTTATAATAAATCCTTTGGTTATAAACCAAAATATGTTACCTGGTTAAGTGGTAATTCCTTCTATCATGATTTCCAATTTAATTTCCATTATCCACTACCAAAAATCTTTATAGTTTATTATTACATAACAACACAAGTATCCAAAATATACTAGAATTCATCGATGATGATATTTCTCACTAGACATACAAATACCTCAGTTATCACAACCCATCCATTGGGGCTCATGTCGTGACTAACCCAAGCCCACCTCCCAAAGGCAAGGGTTGGTGACTAGTGTTGAAGGATTGAACCTACAAGTGGGAGGAATTTTCCTATGAACCTATATGCACACACACTCCCAACCACATCCCACAAACTTAAAGGAAAAAAACAAGTATACTAAAACAAGTTCTTAGTAGAAGTACAAATGAAATCAATTGCACCAGAATACAAACCCAACAAAATGAACTGAAAAAGAAAAATTTAAAAAGGGACTCAGGAAACAATATTTTGAAAACCCCACCAAAATTTAAGAGTAGTGTAGATACTAGAAGCCGATGTAGAATTCCCTTATGTCTGATCTCACTAGTGCCCACCTGGTCATAGACCTCCAAGTCCTCTATCGAAGTGTATGTCGTCCATACAAAACACAACACATGCGGCCGAAGCCTATGCGGGGGTGAGTAACACGGTACTCAGTTGGGGACCCCAGTCCACTAAGGTGAAATAACAAAAATAAATTCCACAAATAAAGGAAGGCTCACACCGGGTATAATCTAAATCATAGGGAAAACATTAATCAATTATAGTGAATAACATTTTGTACTGTTGAGGGACTCATCCCAGTTGAGTTGGTGAATTATGTCGGGCCATTGACGTACACAAGGGTGCTTCTCGTCTGCCGGGCCACTAAGGTCCGCATATCCCTACCAGGCCATTGAGGTCCAAACGACATCTTGCATGTCTAGCCACTGAGGTCCATGCGACTACTCATCTGTTGGGCCACTAAGGTCCACACGGTAGTTTCTCATCTATACAATTGTCCCAGGGAGAATCTCAACCCCAAACCATAAATTTAAATTAAAAATCCATGGATGTATACTTAGAGAATACCAAAATATGAACCTCATCTATAGTGTCCCAATTCCCCAAAAAGCTCATCAATCGGATTCTTGGTTTACAAGTTATTTGCATTTTAATAACTAGGGGCGGCTGTGTATTGGCATAGTTTGACATAGTTGGACCATCCTGGCCAACCCAAACTAGGGGTCACACATACACTAATTTTATTCTACTTACCCTACCAAATCGGGGTTCTGTTAGGGTATGTTCGGTCCGACTTGGCTATTGGGCCAGGCCTAGAGGGCCTCGTTGGACCCAGCCTGGTTCGGCCGAGGGTCAAGCCCGATGGGTCACCTAGAAACCTAGACTTGTCCATCACGGCCCGAAGGGTGAGGGTATTTCCCACTAGGAGTTTGTTAGGCCCGCCAATGGGTGTCAGGTTCGGCTTGGTGGTTCGGGGCACGACCTGCAATAGGAGCATGGCCTGCCTGTGCGGGCCGGTGGTGGTCCACCAAGGTGGGACAAGGCCCGTTGCCACGTCCTTCCCCCTCCATTGCCCTAAGGACATGGGTCCTTCTTCCTACCAGAATCGGGTGACCGCGACACACTAGCTCACCTAGGCGGCCCGAATGTTGGCTACCTCCACACATGATGGTAGTCGGGGCTGTCCCTCCACGTTGCCATGGCTGGTAGGTCATGGCTCTCTACTGCCTCAGGGGAGGCAATGAGTGTGCGGCCTCCCTCAGCTTGTGGCTGCCACCATGGTCCACTGCTGGCCCCTACTGCTTATGTCGGCATGCTGACTGTTCCTTTTGCGGGCCACTAGATTTTATCGGGGGGGGGGGGTTGTTTCTCTAGCTGCCTGTTTCTACAGGAATCTCTGGTCACTTCCATCCTTATATTGTCCTGAGATTTTTCTTTCCACTAATTTGGGGATGTGGAAACAAAGAAAACACAAGTAAGACGTTCTCGGCCCTTGTTCGTGTTATCCCGCACACTCCGTGTTGTATTTTTAAAGCAAGGAAAGGTCTATAGATTTATGTTCAATAAAAAAATGATAGTTTAATCCTAGATATAAAAAATACTAGAAATCCACCCTCCTGCATAAACGCACAATCCGCATATCAACCCGTTCATTTGTTGATCCATGTTTATCATTTAATTTAAGAACTTGGAAAATAAAACATACACACAAGCCTAAGTGGATTGGGATCTATCTCTATCGAGGGTTGAAGCTTTGAGCCGTCATTGATCCTCAATCCATTATTGTTCATCCTCTTTCTCCATCATTCATTGATGATCTTCATTGTCGTTTATCTATGGAATTATTCATCTTTCATAAATGACGTTCGTCATTATTCATTGGAGAGAAACATTTCTTGCGGTTTGTTAGAGGATAATCGGCCATTTAATTTCATTCTATCAAATGCATCAAAAAAATAAAAAGAAAACATGTCACATCATTTTACTTATGATGCGACACTGAATCATTACACGGTTTCATTTATGAAACATCATAGCTATTATGCATCCTTAAATTCATCATTGCACTATGGGTTTATGAGACATTAATGAGTTCCATTAATTCTTCTTGTTGTTACATCAACGTCGAATCGGAGTGTCACCGAGTCACCACTCTTCGTTTGAGTAAAATAAATAAAATATCTTTCTAAGGTAATTTTATGTCCAAAATGTTTGAAAATTAACTTTTATGTTTAGCCGTTTCCAAATGATGATTTCTTCTTTCTAGGTGAATCCCATTATACTGAGTCCAAATTTTACCTCAGATATTCGATTCGAGTACTGGTTCAAAAGTTAGAATAAACCTATCACACATTTAATTAATATACCATTAAAAAGTTCAAAATTCCATTTTCAGCTCACCAGGCCTCAGAATCATGTGCGTTAAAGCATTCCATCTCTAAATATTTTCATATAATTTTATAAAAATTTCACAAAAATTTGGAGACATTACATTTTTTCCACAATAGGGCTTTATGTCCCTGAAATCTAAAACAACGGCTAATCAAAAAATGGGGGTATTGAGCCTGAATCTGAGCCCCCAACTCCCATGTTCCTTGCTGTATATTCCCATGCCTCCACTGAACAACCACCATACGAATCGACCACTGACACAAAACCGCTCTAATCAATCCTCTATCTCCACTGGGAACATCGTAAACATCATCCCATTTTCAATTTCAAGCTCTCCCTAGTCGATGAAGTGAGATGGATCATGCACTTATCTCCTCCGCTACAACACGTGGAAAATATCGTGCGTCTGGTGCATCAATGGGGGACGATCTAGGTAGTATGCCACCTCTCTAACTCGGCTCATGATATGAAATTTTTTTATGAACCTCAGAGATAGCTTGTAGCCCCAACCAAATCTCTGCAATCCTCATCGGGGTGAGACCCTATGGAACACATGTTCTCCCTCCTCAAACTCCAAGGGTATCTGTCTCCAATCAAAAAATACACTATCTACTATACTTAGACCACATCCACTCCTAGATGATATGTACCTTCTTAGTGGTAGCTCATACCAACTCTGGACCAATTGGTGAAACTCCCCCAGGTTTGTCCAGCATTAGGGTGATCTGGAAGACCAACCGTACGAGGCCTCAAATGGAGCCATGCCAATAGTGGAGTGATAGCTATTGTTGTATGAAAACTCAACTCATGATAGTTGGTCCTCCCAATTATGAACAAAATCAACGATCTAAGCATGAAGCATATTCTATAGGGACTGTATGGTTCACTTTGTCTGATTATCCGTCAGGGGATGAAAAGTTGTTCTCAAGTTCAGCTGAGCCTGAAACACCTCCAAAAATACCATCCACAACCAGGATATAAATTGTGCATCATATTCTAAGATGATAATCTACGGAACCCTATAAATCATCACTATCTCCTGGATGTAGATGCATCCCAATCCCTCTACCATTCCCTAGTCCCGGATGGGTACGAAATGATTTGAATTTGTATGTCGGTCAACGATCACCCAGATAGAATCATGACCTCTAGATGTACGTGGTTACCCTATCATGAATTCCATAGAGATACTATCACTTTTCCACATTGTTACCTCATGTGACTGAGCCAAACCTGCTGGAACTTGATGCTTGGCCTTCACATACTGACATGTGAGGCATTGTGAGACGAACTTGACCACTGCTTTCTTTATCCCTGGCCACCGGTACTGATATCGAAGGTCTAGGTACATCTTTGCCTCTCCAAGATGTACATCTATAGGGGATTTATGGAACTTCCTCAACACCTCCGCCCTCAACGGCACTAGTATTATTGTGCTCCCTCTGAAAATCATGACATGCTCCCCTCTTATCGAAAAAACATCTAGTGAATGTCGTTGGGATAACCAAGCACACTGTTCCTCATATTTAACATCTTTAAGTTGTGTCTCCCTCTGTGTCATGAATAGTTGATCTCTCACATCACCTAGAAGATGAAACCCTGTACTCTTGATAAGCGCATTTCATACCACATTCCCCCTTTCTATGAGTATAGACTGTCTCAAAGTCATAGTCCATGAAGAACTCTATCATCACTACTGTCTCATGTTTATGTCCTTCTAAGAAAAGATACACTTGAGAATCTTGTGGTCAGAGTATATGGTAAACCGTTCACCAACCAAGTATTGTCGCTACATGTTCATGGAAAATACCACTATTTCTAACTCTAGTTTGTCAGTCGTGTAGTTCGTCTCATTCTGCTTCAATTGTTGTAAGTTGTAGGTGATCACATCCTTCTCTTGCATCAGGAAAAAACATAGTCTGGTCCCAAATTCATCATAGAAGAATACATTCCCAACACATTCTTCTAGTATTCTCAAGATGGGGTCACTCATCAGTATCCGTCTTAGGTCCTAAAAACATTGTTGTCACCCCTTCGTCTGCATGAAGGTTTTACCTTCATTGTCAATGTTGAAAATGGTTCTGTTACTCTGGAAAAGGATGGCATGAACACCCAGTAGAATCCAGCTGACCCCAAGAATCTCTGATCCTTGGTCAATCTTCTGGGAGGCTCTGAATCAAGAAATACATTTATCTTCTCTGTATCCACTTCAATTCTAGCCTATGAGATGAAATTTCATAGAGTGTGGACCTACCATATGCATAAGCTACACATAAAGAGAATACTATAAATATGGTTCTCTTGGAGTGTATCTAGAACTATCTATAGGTGTATACCATGATCCTCTTCTGATTCTGAGTACACCATGTTGCCATCAATGAAGGCTACCACAAAATGATTGAGGTAAGTCTAGATGATCTTGTTCATGAGTCCCATGAACACTGCTGGGGAATTAGTCACGCTGTAGGAAATCACCAAGAACACATAGTGGTCGTAACAGCATCTAAAATCCTCCTTTGGCGCTTCTTAATCCAGTACCTGATGCTGCTTATAACTTGATCTAAGGTCGATCATTGAGAACCACCTCACTCCCATCAGCTGATCTAAGCGGAAATAAATCCCTGGAAGTGGGTACTTGTTCTTCACGGTCACCTGGTTTAGGCGCCATAAGTCCACGCATAGCCTCATGCTCCCGTATTCCTCCATGGAAAATAAATCCTGGGCTTCGCATGGGGAAACACTGGGCCATACAAACCCCTTAGCCTGGAAGTCCTCTAGTTGTAACCTCATTTGGAAAAGAATCGCATGAGCTATCTGATATTCCATTGCAGATATAGGACTCCTCTCGGGGTGATGGTTGATGCAAAATCATACCATTATGCGAGGAGGTAGTCCCGGAACATTCTTAAGAAAAATTTCTATGTACACATCCACCACTACAGGAAATCATGAACTCCTCTCATCCACTACACCGAGGGTGAGGCTAGCCAACTATTGAGTGATCAGCTGTACCCTCCACCAATAAATTTTTTCATATGCTGCAAGGGTTTCCTTCTCACAGGTGTAGGAAAACCTGGTCCCATCCCCATAGAAACGCCTCACTTTGTTCCTAAAATAGTCGATCTGAGCATGTGGTGTGGATAACAAGTCTATACCAAAGATGACATTGTAAGTACTCAACATAGCAGCTAGGATATCCCATTCAATGCTCTTGCCACATAAAGTAATATCACACTACCAGTAGTAGTGTTTAATAATTGAATACCCTCCTATAGGATTCTCTAACCAGAAGGATTGGGCGAATAGCTCCACCGAAATCTTTGATCTCCGAATGAGAGTTTTGGCATGGAATGAATTATAAGAATTTGCGTCTATAAGTACTCTTGTTAGGGTAGAGAAGATAAAAATCATACCTTGAATCAACTCTAGAGCACCGTGGTTATAATCCTATACTGCCTAATGTTGAGCTCGCCTCTGTCTGCCTACTCCCTTCGGTAGGGGAGGACCACCTTGAGGTGGTGGCGGTATTACCTCAAACTGTCTCTCACTGCCTACAACTCAGACTACTCCTCTATTACATCATCCACCTTGAGGCCCGCCTCGCTCAAACCTTTGCCTCTATTTCTGAGGTCCATCAACCATATACTGATTATCACTATAGTTGGTTGGGCATTCATGAGCAATTTTTCCCTACCCACTGCACAGGTTGCACACCATACTCCTCTATTGTCTCCCGCTGTCCTTGCAGCCTCGCACCACCGGCATAGAGTCCTGTGGTCATCCACTAGACGATCTAGCCCATTTAGACTATCACACCATTTGTCAACTACATGCCAGGGATGGGTCGGATACCTTTCTCCCGTTGGTGGAACCCAATGTCTGTGCATGATCTATGAGGAATCTCTCTACTAGTAGAGCTCGCTCCAACACTCCTACCAGCATGGGGATGTAGATAGACAACACATAAAACCTAATCTCTCAGCGTATCCCCTACTCGAAAGCTCAAACCTTGATGGAAAGGTCTCACAATATGTATGTAGAGTATTGAGAATGCTTAGTGATCCCCGCTGAGTACTCATATACCCTCATGCTACCCTGTATAAGGTCAACCAACTCATAAATGTGCACCAACCATAATGTTGCGAGGAATAACTCCTCCAAGAAAATCCATTTGATGTATGTCCAGGTGAAGGTTTCCTAATTATGTGTCTGGATGGTCATATTACACTATCTCCCTAACGAGCCTTGCATAAGGCTCGCGGCTGGGACAACCGTCTGGCCAGGGTCAGTCCTCACTAAGTGGAAGACCCACGTCACTGCCTCCATCCAATCATCAACAACTTGAGTATCCATCTCTACCCGGAACCTGGAAGGTCTCTATCTCAGAATCTCATGAATTAAATTGAGTCTACTATTTTCTTATTTCAATACCGTTGGCAGTATTTTCTGAACAATGTGTGGTGGTGGCACTGTTGCACCACCCGGTGGGGATATCTTGAAAACTGGTCCCGGAACGGACGCCTCGTCACTAGGTAGGTTGTCGTCTTGACAACGTATCAAATGCCTGGATGGTCATCCACATGGAGGCATTCTGAAGGAGATCATGATGGTCCACAATCAATTGATTATACCTGGTTAGTTGACTCTCATACAAAAGAACATAAGTAGTCACTATTACAACCAATGTTTTTTACATTTAGCCGAAATGAATGATTCATGATCCTGGTGGGTGGATACGTTGGTCGTCGTACCAACACTAAACATCCCAAATCTAAAAGTCTTACTTGTAACCTTTAACATTTTTTATCCAAAACAAAAACAACACACTCTTGTTCTTGGAGGTAGAACCGACCAACTTTGATCACAATTTTTCACGACCTGTCCCCCGAGGACCTTATCATGAATACCCCATGCCCAAATCTCAATGGCCAGTGGATGGAGACTCGTTCCAAAGGAATCAACATGCATATGGGAGGAATCTTCCTGAGTACATGTATGCAAACACCTGACCAACCATTTCCCACAAGTTGAAAGTAGAAAATGATTATACTAAAACAAGTTCTAAGTACAAGTATAATTGAAATTAACATGGGTAGAATAGAAACCCAAAAAAATGAAATGAAAAAAAGGAAAGTACAAAGGGACTCGAGTCGCCGTCATCTGAAATCCCCAACTGATCATATTATTCTTGTAGCTACTAGATGTCGATGTATAATATCATCTATACCTGATTTCACTAGTCCTCACCTAATCATAGGCCACCATGTCTTCCGTCGAAGAGTTTTACAACTACAAAAAACACAACACAAGTGGTTGAAGCCCGTGCAGGGGTGAGTAACACAGTACCTAGTATGGGACACCAGTCCACTGAGGAGAAATACCACAATGCAAAGCCACAAAGTAAGTACATCCCACACCATTTATAGTCTAAGGGATATTGAAAAGGTCCATCAGTTATAGTAAATAACATTTCGTACTGTTGAGGAACTCATCCATGATGAGTCATTGATGTCTACCGGGCCACTGATTTCCTCATAGCTGATGCTCGCCTACCGGGTAACTAAGGTCCATAGGGCTCTACCAGGGTTCGCTTTCATCTGGGGCTGGTCTGACCTGTTAGAACAACCCGAACAACTCAGACCGTTGGTCTCACATACCCTGGTTTGATACAATTTTCCTGACCTGACTTGGTTCGGGTCAGGGTAGGTCTGGTCTGGCCTAGCTAGTGTGCCAGGCCTAGTGGGCCTCATGGGACCCGACCTAGTAATGGATGAGGGTCTTGCCCGTCGGATCACCTAGTGACTCGGTCTCATCTGGCCCGACACGAATGGTGCGGTTCTGGCCCGCTGCCTGGGGGAACGGCCCCCCAACAGGAACCCGACCCGCACGTGCCGGTCTGTGGTGGTCCTCCTGCCCAGGGTGCGGCCAATTGCCCCGTATTTCCCCCTTCACTGCCACACAAACGTATGCCCTCCCTATATCCACATTTGAATAACCACAACTCTCCAGATCACCCATGTGGCTAGGATATGGGCCACCCCCACACACAACACCAGTTTGTGCCCCTCCTCTAGACCGTTGTAGTGTGCCGACGAGTGCACCCCCTCCCTTTGCCTGTGGCCACCACTATGTGCCACTGCTGGCTACTTCCAGCCACCGCCAACAGTGTCGGTGCACCAGTGGTTCCTTTTACAGGCCCCCAGAGTTGCTCCGGTGGTCTGTGTCTCGATCCACCGACAACTACAGGAATCTCAGGTTGCATCCTTCCCTGGCATGGCCCCATATTCATCTTTCCAATGATTTGAGGTTGCAGCCACAAAGATCACACAAGGCGGAGCTGCTCGGGAATTTTTTTAGTCATCTCGCATACTTTGATTTTGAGGGTTAATGAATGTGAAGGTCCAGGGATTTTAGTTCAATCAAACAAGTTATTGTTCAATCTAGGATAAAGAAATTCCAAAAGCCTCCCTCCCTCAAAAACGCATGATCTATGGATAAACTTGTTCTTTGGTTGATCCACATTCTATGTTGAGTATAATAAGAAGGGAAAAAAACTTAAACACAACTAATACAATGATTATGGATATATCACTATCGAGAGGTGAATCGTTGAGCCATCGTAGATCCTCGATCCATTAGTGTTTGCCATCATTCATTGATGGTGTTCATCTCTATTCGTCAATGGTGTTAATCATTCTTCATAGGAGATGAAATCCATTGATGGTTTATCAGGGGACCATCTGCTTATTAATTACTGTCTCTCCAACATGTCAAACAAATAAAATAGAAAATATGTCGTAGAGTTTTCGTAACGTTGTGACGCCACGTCATTACACTGTTTCATTTTTGAAATAGAATAGCTGTTACGCATCATTTAATGCATCATTACACTGCAGGTTTTTGATCCATTAATGTGTTCTATTAATTCTCCTCATCATCGATTCATCGCCACATCGCAACGTCATTGTTTCGTCTCTCTTCGGTTGAGGAAAATAAATAAAATATCATTATAATGTTATTTTTTTTAATGGTTCGAAAATTAAATTTTCCATTCGGCCCATTCCAAATCATGTTAGGTATTTTCAATGTGAATCCTAGAATTCTGAGTTCAACAGTGCCCTCAGATTTTTAATTTGATAACATGTTCAAAATATAGAAAAAACAGCATGCACTTTTAATGAATTTAATGTAAAAGAAGTTAAAAATTCCTATCAGGGATCACCGGTCCTTGGAATCATATGCTATCAGAGCGTGTAGTCTAGAAATTATTCATTATAATTGAAAAAAATTACATGGAAATTTTGAGACTTTACAACTTTCTAATGGGTAATGAACGTATTGTTTCTGTGTACGAAAAAACACAACCTCACGAAACGATGGTTGTTCTATTTTTCCGTAACACCTCTCATGCTGAAAATTATAATAGACACTCTATATATATATATATATTATATATGTTATTTATGATTTATTATGATTCTATAATTTTTATTTTGAACATATCTTTATTCTATTCAAGTTGTGTAAATATGATAATTTTGGTTGAGGATGTGTGGACTACGACACCCTCAAAGTGATATGGTTCTTTCATTCCATACATGGAACATATAAAGGATGTTTTTAATAAACATATATAAAAGACATAGAATATATATTATACTAGAATTATAATATAAAAATTTATAATTTTGTTTTTTTATTTTAATTCCACAATGAAATGAATGTAGTTTTCATGCAAACGTATGAGTTACCGTCTTCATGAAAAATTCCCTTCATGTTTAATCTCAAAATAGTATGGACCATTATAAAGAAAAATGTAATAAATATAAAAGAAAATTTAGACATGGTTTACATTATATATGTGATGAAATTTTGATTTATTTTAAAATATCAACCAATAATTATTTAAAACATACTGGACAAATTAGGTAATTAACACCCAAAATAGTCAAAATAATGGAAAAGTATTAATAAACAGGTGATGAAATATTGTATGAGGTTGATATATGGTATTATAAACATGATTTTTGTTATGTTATTATTTATTAACATATTTTCAACCACTATACTAGAGGTTAATGAACCACAACACAAAAAGTAAGGATAAGGTAAGAGATTTCGTCACATTATACTTACCATTGAGAGTTATGATTATTATGAACCAATTCACTCTTATTTGGTTAATATAAACCCCATTGACATGTTATAACATGAATAAAATTATTATCATAATGTTATATGTTCAATTTAATTCATGGGGAATTATGATTCAAATGTTTCAATGTGCTATGGGACACATTGTAATGTATGATTATATTTTTTCCTCAATATTGTTATAATGTCTATAAGACATGTAGTTAATTATCCTTATTTGAGGTATTATTTATAAATCTATATCATATATTCAATATGGATACATTTTTTGAAGTAAAATTGTTCATAAATATGAGAAATGTTTTCGACTGGTATGACACGGGTGGGGCTCGGTTATAGATAACCCCTCGATGCATCAATAATCACATGAGACGAATCATTTGGCCAATTAAATGGGGTTTACCCTTCATTTCATAAAATATCATGTGAATGGAATTGGTGGAAAAGGTAACATGTACCTATAAAATATGGAGTCCTATAAAAAATCATTACCCTCATTTTCAAGATTTAGTTATTATTAATTAATGAGATATTGCATTAGTATATCTATGGATACATTTAATTTTTAGATCACTAATTAAGTGGAATATTTTTCTAGTTTCATAAATTTCTATACTAATATTACCTTATCTAGATATTTTAATGGATTGTGTTGTTATTTATTCAACTTTCCATGTTAATTTATTTCATTTAATTCTATATTGATTCCGTTGTACTTACCCCTACTAAGAATTTGAGCTCAACCTTATTATGTAGGTTATGGAGATGAAATCATTGAATAAAAATTCAAGGATGTAGTTTATTTCATTATATTATGTATCATTATTGTATTTTATATTTCCCAATGTATTATGGGTATCATTTATGTAATCATTTTTTCCAGTACAGTTAAACTGAACTGTCCATTAGGATTTATTTCCATGTAGTAATGCCAATATAATGTAATAATGCACTAGCTCTGGGATTCTGGGTTCGGGGCGCTACAATTAAATTATTCATAATCATAAAAATGAAAAAAATGAAAAACAACTATATCATAAAATAAATTTTATTCATAATAAGTTATTTTTTTAGTTTCTATCATGTACCAATTCTGTCGATATTCAATGTGAATTTTTTTTTGTTTCATAAATATAAATATGTTAATTTATGTATATATATATATATATTATTTCTGTTATGGGTTTTAATAACATTTAATTTTTTAGAAACCTTATAATGATCTATATATGATTTATTTCAATATTTAATTTCGAGAAATACATTTATCAATATATTTAATAGAGGAAATATTTAGGTGTTCATATTGTAACCATTAAAATATTATCATCCCTGCAATTTCATTCCATAGAAGAAAACAAGTTAGCGTAATTATCTCTTTTCTCACCTGTAGGCTTCCATGGAGATTCTAAAATTTATTATTTCACCATATAACCTTCACTTGATTAAGAGTCTATCTCGCAACCTACTAATATTATATATCTAAATCCTCAACCTGTCTTTCCATTACATAATATATCATGATTCATTCACATAATGACCCATGTTTTTAACATTCTATGGGTTTGGAATTTTTTTCTAAAAATAGATGCATTGAACACATTATGAACTTGGTTGAGGTGTGGAAGGATCCTTGAAAGCTATGATGAATACTCAAATAGATAATGGATCTTAAAAGACTTGATATATCTTCGGGTAATATTTCTTTTATTCCAAAATCTTGTAACATGCTTCTATGAAGTTATTCAATTGAAAAATTTATCAAAAACATAAAATTATATATATATATTTTATATTAATATTCATAACTCTTTCAGTAAATATGTACTTATATTATATTACAATAATGTTTTTTGAAACATTAACTAAATTTCAAAGACATGGTTCAGACCTATCGACCACTTCTATCGAACATTATAACAATATGTTGGATTCATACATTTCTTCATATACATAGTCTCTTGTAGTTCCCTCTAAATAGTAGAACAATCTTTGAGATTATATGATATATATACTAGGATAATATTTTGATTCCAAAATCTATTTAAATCCATTAAAAATGATAAGAAAAATTCATTAAGACAACGAATTGTCTCCCCAAACTGACAATATGTATAAGGATGATTAGAAATGATAAAACTCATATATATCATTATATAATTGTAGAAAATTATATAAAATATTGATGAAATCCATGATTCCAAATTACATAAAGTGGATACTGGTACACTATGATGCCTCACAATATCCATTATGTATATCCTTGTGAGTATCTCAATAGAGAAATATAAATTTTTTTGGAACTAAAATGAACAGACTATGTAAGGAAATCTACTATAGTCAAAATTACATTATGGATTTTGTGGTTTTTCAGAATCTAATGATGAATCCCATGGGTTTTCATCACATTTCGATAATAAAATGGGTAATGGTTTCCATACACCCATATAGGTTTTATGGTCAACATCAACATTATGGAATACCATGAAACAAGAAATGTTCCCTATAGTATGTCTCTTCATACTATCCCACAAGAAGATTTGTTTCATATATAAATACATATATTTACTTCCTGGATGTATAGAGAATGATGTTCTATGATCATCTTCCAATAGTTATTTTTTTCCTTATATTTATCGGACACAGACTCAGATTATGACATTAATCATTTCTTTAAAATCAAGGTAGAACATCAGAAAATTTAGCACCATCTTTAATAACATTTTATAATACATGTGCACCAACTAAATATTTTGAGGGATATATGGATTCACATTCATATGATAAAGATAACTTCACTCCCCTTCATTATTTACCTCATGGTCTATCCATTTTCAATAAAAAAATAATTGGTCCTCCTATGATCAAAATCATAGATAATCTAGCCTGATACTTTTAAATCAGATAATCATTCACCTTGATCACTTTCCCGGGGTTTTTAATTATTGAGAAATAATAATCATTAATAAATTTCAACCATATTCTTTAGTACATATTAATATCATTATATATTAATGTATACTATTAATATTTATGATCAGTATATATGGTTAAAATTTCTCTATAAAGAGAATACCTCCATGTCATTAATACTAGTATTACCACTGCTAACACAAAACCACGAGTAAGGTAATTTTTATTTAGAATTTTCAAATTGTTTACGGAATAAGTAATCCTCATATAATTGTTCATGAAAAATAAATCTTACATTGTTCATTGATTTATTACTTTAAATTATAATATCTGGACCCATAATTAATCAATATATTTTCTAGTTATTTTAAAACTATAAACAACTGCATTTTCTAAATGATATTTTATATTAAGAATTTTATATAATTATAAAAAAACTATTAAATAGGAATCCAATACATTAAAAGGGGATACATATAATCAGTATCCATTTTTTCACCAAATTAACCCCTTTCAAAATAAAACATGTTTTATTTTCATGCCATATCATCACAAATTTTATATTGACCTCACACTTTTCACTACACATCAATAAAATAATGTGAAATTTTTTAATAATGTGATATTATTATAAAATAATGATTAAGGTACTTACATTAAATTAAAATACTATTCCTATGAAAACATATAAAAAAATATTACAAACCTAAATTTTTTACACAAAAAATATTTATCTTTTTAAAAATGTCATTATATTACCTTTTGAAAATTAAACGATTTCATTTAAGATTTTTTAGAAGGAACATAAATGTTATGTTGGTTACATAGGACATCATTTTCCATTTCAATCTTACAAAATGAGTAACCAATATGGTAAAATTTTAAATCAGGAGTACCCAATGCATTAATGGTTATAACAAAACCACAAGTCCGTAGTTTATCATGGAACCTCCCGTCATTGGTTAATAATGTGACCAACTTACCATTTTTTATCAAATAACCATCGAAAATTGGTTTGTAATGGAACGAAACATTATCATAAAAAATTCCAAAAAAATTTATCACAATCATAGAATATTATTCTTTTCATAAAAAAATATTCTAAAGGAAAATATAATTTTCATTTTTAAATAACATATTCTTAGAAAACCAAGCACATAAATAGTTAAATCACTTCATAGAAAATAACATCATATAAATATCAATAAAATTTTATCCCAATATTAAATCATAAAGGTGAAAAAATCCACTCATTCCCTATAAGTAAAAAAGTATTCATTTTATATTTGGTAAAATAGTTGCAAGATTAACATTAAAAGTGGATTTTAAAAAGATATCTTTTTCAAAAAAAAAATATATAAATTTGAAAACTACATTTTTAAAATAATAATGTACATAGATAATAAATTCCTAAAATATAATTTTATACTAATGTAAATAAAATATAAATAATTAGGTAATAAATATTTAAAATGTTGTGTTTCGTTAAAGAGTCCCATAACATGAGATTGACTCCTCATATAAGTAATTAATTTTCATTAATAATAAAAATATGTGACTTTATACATTCTTGATAAACAATATCTTAATTATTATTGGTTTTTTATAACTTATTATAAAATTGTATAAAATTGAATAATTGATTATGTTCAAGTCCAATGTTATGACAATATTTGGTACTTCTGTCAAAACAAACATCAATAGGTTGAAAATGGTGAAATTTTTCATTAGTAAACCATTTATAGAATAATATTCATGAAATTATGATATAAATTATTGGAAATTATTTTTTTGGAACCAATCATTAATGTGTTCCATGAAAAATGGATTATGTTACACTAAGAAATATTATAAGTCATACATAAACATGAGAAATGTTTACATTTTTCAATTTTCATTATGGATAGAATGTATTTGTTATTTATCATTCCATAATAATCACAATATTATAAAATATCATATTAATTCAATTAATATACTTGTATATATATCATTCAATGTGATGTGGTAATGAAAAATAAATCAGAACGCTTAGTAATGGTTGTAGTCAACACATACACAAGAATGTTGTTATCATTATTTGTGCTTGGAAAGGTAATAATATAAATGATAAATAAAATTTTTATAATTTTAATTATTTAATAAATTTTACTTATAACGATTAATTCAATAATTATAAATATTATTGAGATATGGTGATGGAAAAAGATTGCATCGGTTCCTGAGATAGTAGTCCATTATACACATAGATGATGAATTTATTTCCCATTTGATGGAAGAGTATATAGATATGGGTCATGACCATGACATAATTACAGATAAATATATTTATTATAATTTATATACTATTTTATCATTGTATATGAATATTTATTGGAGGTAGAAAGAGATATAAAACAAAATCACCACATTAAAATGATAATTCTTATTCAAAAAACCGCATTTTCTTGACACCTTTTGAAAAATATGGTATTTGTTCATATATGGAGTCGGTTTCTGACCATTAAGACATTTGAATACTTTTAATAATATTTCTGAAGAGAGGTAATGTACCAATGTAGGAATTTGTGAGCAAGTGAACCTCGAAGGGGTGATTCTAAAAATATTAAATATATTTTACCACCCATGCACAGTTTCTTTTGAAACATGAGTAGATCTCAGGTAGATTCTTGGATCATATTTATAAGACTATAGTTGAGCTAGAAATTCATGTTTACACTATGTGTGGCATAACATTTGTCGGCGTTGGGTGTCAGGTCGGAGGTGAGTCAGGACGAAGTGTTAAGAAGATATTTGATTTAATAAAATTAAAACAAATATCCCCTCCCATCTCCCCCCTTGTTCAAAAAGAGTAGGATCATAACACTCTCCCCCATCCTCTCCCTTCAACCAAGGGATGAACCAAGGTGACAATTTACCACTAGATCCCATTTTCGACACCGATCATCGCCTGATCGAGAATCAATGAATCCATGGTGTCATTGTACAATGTATTCTTCATCCATACACCCTCAAGGTATTATGTGTTTCATTTTAGACCTGATACCCCTTTTTATTTATAGTTTTATGATTTTAAATCCCTTGGAAAACTGTTATGGACCCCTCACGAGTCGATATATGTGTTATGAGGTGAATTGTGGTGATCAGGGCTGGTTATAGGGAAATCTCAAAAGATGTTCCTGTCAACCCAATATGTAAACCAGCCATACACACCACATGCTCTTATTTATGGGGAAGGACATTTCAAATTGAAATACTATGTACTATTAGTACACACTATGGAGTAGCACATGGCTAGGTGTCCATCATTGTGAAAAAATAATACGAACATAGTTTTTGTGTATAGTACACTCCATGTAGTTTAACACAGGCAGACCCCATGTTTCTCTAGCCATGTAAAATTATATCGCAAGGATGAGAGATTATATTACATGTCATGTATCATAAAGTATTCACTATTTAAATTTTCTAGCTAAGATGTTTTGTGTATGTTGTGCTCTGGATGTTATAATTGGTCATGTGAGTATTCTATTCCGAGAGTTTGTCCACGTAGATCACAATAGTGTGATCCTTTTAAAATATAGAGGTAAAATGAATCTTAATTTATGAAAATAGGATTAGAAGGAAGTTTTCATTTAATATTATATTAAACTCTTCTATTTCTTGTATATCTTTCTTATAGCATGGAATCATGCTAGTGAGTAGCCTATCCTGAGTAGTTTTCCACGTAGAACATGATGGTGGTCGTAGTTTGGGCATAGTAGTTTCCATTTGTAGGCGGCCTTCACTAGATCTCCCTAGACCTTGTAAGTGACTCCTAGATTTTATGGGTTGTGTGGGTCATCCTGGTCTCTATTTGCGAAATTTAGACAAGAAGGGTTGAGTGGATCCCTCTGGTCTTGGTTTGAAATGGTCAGACGAGTAGGTTTCAGTGGGGCCCATACTCCTTCACTTTGAGGGATTTTAATAACACATCCACTTGGATGGACTATTTACCCTATTTGGATACTTTCATACATTTAGTGTGTGTGCTTCCCACATACTGGAGAGAGTTGTCTCAAACACTTCGATAGAAGTCTTGGTGGATTTGGAGATTCTATCTCCTCAAGAGGTCTAGTGTGATCCCCATGTCATTTTGTTTCCCTACTGATGATGGAATCAACTTGACCTATATTTACATTAGCATCAATTCTCTACCAATGATCACCCCATTAACTCCTAAAATATTTCACCTCTCTTCTTTTAAATTTTAAACCCTCCACCTTCTCACAATTAATGTCAATCCCTAAGATTAATTAAATTTCGACACCTAAGATTAATTAAATTCCACATTTAATTAATCATTTTGAATTCATTTGAAATTGTTTTACCAACATTAAAACAAGGTATTTCATTCTTTTCATTTAGTTGGCATAATCTTGCTTTGGTAGAACATGGGAGGATATGGAGGATATAACACTCTCCAGTGAAAAAAATGAGGAACTCGATCGTCTACTTCGACTTCTTCAACCACTATGAGAAAGAAGGAGACGCCACAATGAATGCCATCTACCTTTCTTCATCCTCCGCGTCAAGGGAGAAGACACCACATGTGAGGAACGTCACCAACGACAACGACACTTCATCCGACATTGACGGAACGACACCGTCTTCCGTGACGTCATTTTCCGCGTCTACGACTATATACCTTGAATCAAGGTAGCAGATTTTGTATAATTTTAATTGAATAAAATTATATCTCATTCTTGATAAATTCTTGGATTGTCTTCATCCATTTGATATCGCATAACGTGGATGGTGTGGTCGAATGAACAAGGCCCGATGACCCTCTGTTGGTTCGTGATTATTTTGGCAACTTCAACTGGAGGCGGCGGTGACCGGAAGCTGCGGCCGCGTGGGGGAAAACCACGGCCCGCAACTGCAGGCCATATGGGCTGATGAACCGGCTTGCTATTGATGGCCGAGCTGGTGAACCGTGGCACCCGCAGGTGCAGCATGTAGGAGGAGCAGCCCGCATTTGTGGGCCGCTTGCTGGACGAACATGCTAACTACGGCCGGTCGGGCAAGAGACCACGGCGCCGCGCTGCGGAGAAGACCGCGACCCTCCCTAGGTGGGCTGCTTCTACGGGTGAACCGGCTGGCTGCCTGCCGACCAATCTGAAGGAAATTGTGTCACCTGTAGGTTCCAAATGAGAGGAATAACGGCCCATTGTATGGGCCGCTCGCACCGGACAAAATTGGCCGGCATAGGACGGTCGGGCAACAAGGAGGGGCGGCACCGCTCGGCGCCTCCAGGCGAGCAGAACCGGCCCCCAATAGCGGGCCGGGTCCATGGGTGGACCACGCCCCACCGGGTCGGACCCGCCGGTTCGGGTCCCTGGGTGGGCCGCCCTCCACTAGGCCGGGCTGACCCCCAATCGGGTCAGACCCACCAAACTGAGTCGGGATGACCTTCCAGCACACTGGGCTTGATAGGACGGGCCCATTTCTATTAAACACGAATAACTTCTGGACCGCACATCTGATTAACGTGCCGTATGAGGCACTGGGATCCTCGTGATGAGATGGTCCTTTTTCGATACTCTAAGTGAGTGCTGAAAAACTTTGGAAAATGGCCTGGTTTGGAACGAGCATAATTCCAACTAGGCCCTGGACTGTAAATGTTAATAACTCTCAGACCGGGTGTCCCATTGACGTGACGTCTATCGCGTGGGGTTCTTTATGATGAGATTGAACTTCAGGATACATCAACTCTGGACTTCGTGATAGTTGATGTATCGACCCTAGTTTGCTCGAGGAGTGGACCCACCCAAAATCGAGAATGATGTGTGCAGGAATCCTAGAGCTGGTTGCGACTGTGATGACTATTGAACTGAGATCTTCCATGGGGTTGACAGCGACGACTACTGTACTGGGATCCTCTGTGGGTTCGACAGCGACAACTACGATACTGAGATCCTCCATGGGTTCGACAACGATGAATACTGTTCTTATATCTAGTGTGGGTCCGATAGTGTTGATTCTGTTCATTTATCCAATGTGGGTCCGACAGAGTAGCTGGTCTTGTATCCTATGTGGGTCAGACATCTTAGCTAGTCTAGTATCGTGTGTGGGTCCGATAGCTTAGATAAATTAGTGACTGCATCTGATCATCTCTATCACTATAGGAGAGATGTATACCTATGTGAGTTGAGTCTTGACTTTCAATCATTATCATCTATGTGATATAATTTACATCCTGTGTGGATTGGGTTGTGCTTGGGATCGAGAGTTGGAGCCGATCTGAGATTGATAACATAGGTATATTTAAGGGTATATACCTAAGTAGGGTTAGTTGAAATTTCGTGATTGTAATTTTCTTCTGTGTTATATCCTTCTTGGATTCTGGGAGACCATCAGGGGTCTCATGGTCCCTATAGAGTTTCATTATACACACCCCGACACGGGTTATGCCTGCACTTCATTGGGTTGGATGCAGACGACGGGCAATACTGATCGAGGTAGAGACTTGTGAAGCTGGATGGTACCTGAAGGTATACCACTTGGCGAGACATACATGGAGCGGACAGACAGACCTGAGGTGCTAAGGAGGTCCTCTGTACCCACCCTTCAGGTTGGATTTTTGGAGGACGACTTAGTAGTTGCTGTTTACTTTTATGCCGTTTTATTTTACTATTAGGCTTGTATTTTTGGCCCCTTTCATTTCAACACTTTCTCTTGTATTCAGTTTTACATAGTGTTTAATTCCATATGTTGCATCTACTACTTGTGTTCAGACTCGGTGTGATATTGGTTAAAAGGAAATACATTCCCTTTTATCGGGATTACGCCTTTTGTGCTAGTCGTCAGCCCCTGCCCTATGGAAGGCGGGCTTGGGGTAGTCACGGAACGTGCCCCAAAGACGGGTCGTGACAGATCATCTCCCATAATTCAACTTCATATTGATTACTAATACCAATTGATTGATGAATGAATCATTAGAAAAAAAAATATATGATTTCAAAAGATACCTCCAGAACCCAAAATTCCTAGCATTCCGGAGTCCAAACCATCAACATTGTCCATATTCAACAAACTAATTAGGGGAATCCACCTCACAGATTTTAGATTCGTAGGATTCCTTGATATACATGTAACTCCCAGAACTCTGAGTATTATCTAATAATTCATTATTTTATTCATCTGAACCATTTTAACTATTTTAGTAGTGTGTAACAATATGTGTATATCCATTAAACTAACTTTGATGGAGGGAACATAATCTTCAAAGAACCATCCATTGTATTCATTTTAAATTGATAGAAATATCAATTCCAAAACGTCAAATACGAGGTATTGAATCTGGTCAACCATTTATGTCTTACATAGGAATGCCATGTGCTCATCTAGCTTCCTACTGTTGTTGATATCAAGGCCAATAAAATGGTATGCATAATTCCAATGATGCCATAAATATTCAATATTAATGATGATATTCTAGATATTTTCATTATCTCATAAATATGGATGGAATACTAAGACATTGTATTTTCCAACCTTCCTCATTTGAGAACATGTTGGAAGCCTAATTATATAAATTCTCTGAGACATGTTATTCATTTTTATAAAAAAAATAAATCCACAAAATTCTAAAATTAAATCAAATTACTCTCCAAAAAATTGATCCATCATTAATCAAAAAATAAAATAAAATATTATATTTACCTTAATATTATAAGATTCCCAAAAAGTAAATTTATTTCGAAATAACATTAATTATTTGATCCTAAAATCATTTTCTTATCCCCTAGCAATCTATTTGAAAAAACATTTGTCAATATATTAAATATATTCATCATCAATGAATTTTTTAAAATTTATTGAAAAATTAATACTAACTGATACTTCATATAGGCTAGTGGTGGGGGTATCAACCATGTCACCCATTGGTTGAAGGTTCATACCCCACAACATTACCAAATGTAATGGGTTATCACACTGTATACGGGATACCCTTTTCTAAAATAATAAATATCATTTAAAATTAAAAAAACCTGAATAAACATTAAAATAATATTAATATATTATAAATTAATGAAATTTTTTAGCCTCAAAGACTATCTCACAATTTTCATTTTACTTCTCGAAAAGTAATAACATATAATTTCGTCAAAAATATTAATGTCCCCAAAAAAGTAAGTAATCGTTTTAAAATTTCACAACATAATTCCTCAAAAGGGGTTCCTATGAAATTAAGCATATGATGTAACATGAAATTCTAAACCCATGATGATATCCATAACAATTAAGAATACTTTTCTGAAAAAAATTATAATCTAAAAAAAATTTAAACCCTACTATGATATAAATACTGAGGACCTAGGTTTAAAAAATAATTGTTAAATTTATTTTAAAACTCCAAAATCACATTATTTTCTCAATAATCATTTAGAATTAGAGTTTTAGATAATTGTGAAAAACTCTACAATGTACAAAAATACATTAGAGGTTTAAACTTATAATATGTATCTATTTTTTCACTGAAAGAATGCATATTAAATTAAAATATCTTTGTGTTTCATGAAATATATACATAATTTTTATATTAACTACTTCCTTTCCCCAAAACATAATTATAATACTATTATTTTTAAAAAAACATGATCAAAAAATGCCAATAAAGGTATGAAAAAGAAACAAAATTTTTAGTCAGGTAAATCCCTATAAAAACATAATGTATTAAAATAAAAATGGAATCATCTTTTAGAAAGGATCATTATCATTCATGTTGAAAGTAAATCTATACCAATGAAAAAACATTTGGATTCCGATAAACGTTAATTATATAACCTGGGACATCATTTTCGATATCAATCTTACTACTTCATTAAAAATATACTCAACCTCCATCTATAGAGTCCCACTGTATTGAGATTTTAATGAAACTACCTTTACTTGGTTTATCATGAAACCAAACATCATTGGTTAATAACATAAGCACCCCTATTTTTTTATAATGTAACCATTCATCATTGGTTTATAATGGAGCCACGTTTCATAAAAAAATAATGAATGAACCATATCATGATCACAAAAATTTTATTTTTTCATAAAAAAAATTCTTATTGATAATAACCTTTTAATTATTAATTCTCAATTATTATATAAAGTGAACAAATACAAAGGAAACCATCTTATTTAAAAATATACATGTATAATTGTAACAAAAGATAAAATAATTAAATAACTTTGAAGGACAGAAAATACACTCATACTTTATATGTAAAAGTACATTCCTTTTCCACTATTGTAAATACGTGAATGAGGAAATTTAAAATAGGAATTTTGAAATAATGTATCAAACATAAAGTCATAAATGATTCCCTTTTGAAAAAATTTAATGGAAATTATAAAAAGAAATTTTAAAAACATTATTTCCCATATAAACACATACAAAAAAAAAAATATTAAATGCATGGATATGAAATGAAAATTATTAGAAATTTTTTTAAAAAACATTTAAAATGATGTCATTTAATTAATGAGTATGTTACCTTGAATATGAATCATCATGTATGTTATTTATCATCTAAAATAAATAAAATAGGTTAAGATATACATTATGGATAACTATTTTATTATTTACTACTACTTTCATATTAATTATAGCAATGTTGTATAGAATAAAATAAAAACTTATCTTGATGTCCTTCGCTTTAATAATATTTGACACTGATGTCCAAAATGATATTGGTAGGGGTACGATGGTTAATGGTTTCATTACCACACCATATATTAAATAATATTATTGACAAAATTATCATATTTATAGATAAATTATACGTTTGATACCAATCATTAATAATTTCTATGAAAAATGAACTACGTTAAACTCATTGAGATGGCAGGCTGCATGTACGCATGAGTAATATTTTAATTTTAAAATGATAATTATGATACGAAGGTAAGAATTATTTTTTCACTAAATAATAATCATCAATTCAAAAATAATATTTTAAAATTTTACATTTATATTTATATATAATTCCATGTTTTGTGGTGATCAAACATAATCATACCACATCGTAGAGGTAGTAGTCCTCACGTATGCATGAATAACATTACAATTTATCGATTCACGAAAAATTAAAAAAGTAAATTTTGTATTATTTTTTTAAAAAAATTAATATATAATAATTAATATATATAAATATTAATTGCATTATTATAAAAAAATTTGGGAGATATTGAGAGAAAAATAATTACATCGGTTCGTGAGGGGTGTCCCACTATGATTGTTTTTTATCCTCAAATAAAGATTCTCTAATTAGAGAATGTATTATAGAAGGTATTTTGTAAAAAATTGGCAGATCTTAAAGGGATTTTATGTGTGATGAAATGAGAGGATGTGGCTTCCTTTTATAAGAGAAGGGTGGGACTCCCATCAAATTTATGACAGTATTAAATTAATATAAATTA
Source organism: Viscum album (assembly GCA_963277665.1). Classification (NCBI taxonomy): domain Eukaryota; kingdom Viridiplantae; phylum Streptophyta; class Magnoliopsida; order Santalales; family Viscaceae; genus Viscum; species Viscum album. The sequence goes on along the minus strand of OY728143.1, from coordinate 173,102,567 downwards.
TTTTCCATATCAAAATTGTACAAAAGTGAGTTATTTAGAATATAATATGAGTATGGGAAAATATAAGATCTCTCATAAATTATATATAAATTTATTTCACTTTCATAATATTTTAATTTCATTTCAACCCTTATTTAATGCAATTAACTCTTACCATTACAATATTGAGTTTTAAAGTTTGATGGTCAATATTTTCACTATAAAATTAAAAATATCCATAATTGAATATTTGTTTTAAATTTAGAACATATAATAATATTTTCGGTGTATTTTAATATTTTGTTTAATTTTTATATCATTTCATTAAATATTATTAAATTTGAAATAACTTCAATGGGAATTTTGATAGTACTCATTACTATGACTTTTATAAATATTATTTCATATAGTCGATATTAGATATATTATTTTAGTTCATCACTACAACACAAAATACATCTATAAAATCTGTTTACTACATTTTTTATCTCATATTAAATTTATTTTTATATTTTTTTTGTCATTTATTTTCTTTTTCAATTATTTTTATAATTACTTCATTAGTGTTGTGAATGCATTTTAGATAATTATTTTCTCACTAAAAATTATAAATAAATTTTTATTATGAAGATAAATAATTTATATTTCAAAATATTATTTATATTATAATATATCCATTTGATATACAAATATTAAAATTATATAGTAATTAAAAATGTGAGTGTATATTTTTTGACATTAAATTAAAAAATATATATTATAAATTTTGTAATCACTTAATGATTTCAACAAATTTTAATACTTTTAATTCAAGAATTATTGTAGAAAAAAAACTCATAATAAAATTGGGGCATTTTTTTGATAATATTATATCGCATAAAATTTCATTTTACCCTAAATTACAAGACTTTCTCTTTTATATGATAATAAAAATTATAAAGGCGACTATTCAAATTGTTAAAAAATAGACCTACTTACTAAATTTTTACTTATTGAAAATATGGAAATATTTTTAATAAATTCAAGAAACAAAAGTTTCTAAATTAAATTTAAACTTAAACTGATAAGACTCAATGAAATATTATTTTTTTAAAAAAATCAATTTTTAAAAATAATCCTTTTACACTGAATTCATCTGTAATTCAATTTTACAAACTAGAATATGGTTATATTAAAGAAAAATTTTATTTTAATTTTTAATTTTAGAAATTAAAATTTAATTTGTAATTAAACTATATGAAAATAAAATTTTCAATGAAATTTATTTTTTTAATAATTCATTGAAAAATTAATATATTCAAAAAATTATCAAAATTTAGTAATGGGATAATTTTGAAAGGATATATTCAAAAATAATTTTTATTAAATTGAATTAAAATTCAATGTTATCTAGGGATTAATTATATTATTTCAGTCACAAATGGATTAAAAATTAATCTTGATAAAACTTTATTTGAAAAATAAAATTACTTTACTGAAATAAAGTTTTAAAGTTTAATAGAATTAAATAATAAAATATTAGTTAATAGAACTAGATTATATATCATAATTCAGTCTGTAATAATCAGTCCATCAAATTTAAATGCTAGTTTATAAAGATTTCATAAGAATAATATTTAGTTTTTTGGTTGAGACCAATGTTGCGTAATAATTATCTTATTGAATATAGTGTTTACATTTAAAAAACAAATAATGTTACAATAAACCATTCTATACTATAGTATCATGAGTTAAGTTCACATAATAACATTTTCATTAGTTCCTTTAAATTTTATCACACTCATCAGTTCCAAGAATCACAACTCATTTTTTCTGTTAAATTGTGTTGTATATTAGATTCCTTGATAAATATTTCACTATGACTAAATAATATCTATAAAATATAGTAAAAATGGGATTTCCGTCATTGTGTTTGTATTGGATCAATGTTTATTAACATCTTAATGTGATGGAATCACTAATATTATGTCACATGAGATTATATGACAAAAAATGAATCATTTTATATCCAAAGTTTACATGTTGTAAATTTAACATTTATGTTCTCCATCCATATGTTCCTTTGTATAATTATTATGTGATTTTAATTGTCATTCTTACTGTTACATTTAAACCAATCTCAAAATAATAATTTCATTAAATTAATTATCTTATCTTGGGAGTTATTAATACTCAATATCAAAATTATAATTCCATAGCCATCCTACTATAAATAGAAATCATTCCAAAGAATGTCTTCACATTTGACCCCCAAATGATAATATCAACATTGAAGTTAAATGTTGTAAAAATAAATAGTTCTTTAATTAAAAATATTATCAATATGGGGTTGATGAAACTATTTCTTGATCTCAATCTTATTTTGTTCCCATTAATCAATACAGATTCACGTTTAACTATCTTTTTTTTCAAACTATGTAGTTACACCCCTTGGTGAAACACATCTATAAACAAAACCCTTATCATGAATCTACTATTTTTTCAGATTTATTTCCTAAAACTCAACTGGGTCTGTTATATATTATTTCATCCAAATAATTTTATTTACCAAAATGAGTTTCATCGAAAATTCAACATCCTGATTTGCAGAAAAACATGTTAAATTTTATTTAAATAAATCAAAAATCTCCTATATAACAACCATATACTCAATTTTATGTATCTTCAAAACCAACCTATATAATTACTCACATTATATTATAATAAAAACAACATCAAGGGATGTAATTTTGACCATATATTCACCATTATCATCCCATATATAAATAATCATCGGTTGTTTTGGAATATTAAATATTACTTCCCTTATTCAACAATTAATACGGTAATAATATATTGAAATATAATCCATTCCCAAAATCACAAAAATTCAACTTGAGGATTAAAAATAATATTTTTATAAAGAAAACTACCAAAAAAATGAAATTGGGTATGATACATAGACATGAGATATTATCCTCGTACCATCTATTTTTTACTACTATTTCAGCATCTAGTCTTAGGGGATTTGAAAAAACATTCCTTGAGAATTTTCATGATATAAATGAATTTATATGGAAAATAGAAAATAATATGTTTCATTATTTAATATTACTTTTATCCACATAATATTATTCATTATATCATCGATCCCATTGAAAACATATGTTAGAATGACTATCACTTATCAATTTTTAGAGAAATACATCATAAAAAATATTATGATTAATAAAAAAAATTCGTTCAAAGATAAAGTATCTTTAGGTTATTCCTTTACAATCCTAGGTCAATAACTATTTAAATCCATTTTAATGACTATTATAGAAAATTGGTTTAGACCTATATATAACCCATCAGGATTTTCAAAAAAATGTCTACAGTAAGGGGATATTCACCTAGCACCTGAAGGATAACTAAGATACACTTAACCAACATTTTTGGGGTAACCGCTCTATGATAAATCAATACCTAACTCACCTCAACTTATAGTATCAATATATATATGTACATCCATATAAATAGAAAAATTCCCTCTTTACCAATATATAGGATATTATACAATAATTAGAAGAATCCTATGGGTTCTAACTAACTCTTCTTCATCATAGTTTTCTAAATTTACAAAATAATTCACATAATAACAACTATAGTAACCTTATATTAACACAAGATAAATAATATATTAATATTATGATGTAAACAAAAAATAACAAAACAATTTAATGATAAAAAGACTCAAAGGTTTAGTTTCTTGGAAATTAGTAACATGAAAATCCAATTTTATAGCACCTTCAATTATTTTCAATAATTTTTCTCCATTAGCCACTTTATGATACATCTCATATGATGAAATCATCTTTATAACATGATAAATGGAATTTTAAAAATTTGATGAGCTCACTAGGTTAGTAAAGGAAACAAGATATCAAATATTATATGTTCATAATCATGATAAATATGTGTGGAAAAAATAAGTATCTAAATAACAGATCACAATACAATGTATTAAAAATAAAAAAAAGACTGATCTAAATAAGAGCATAAACAAATCATTATGGAAACATGAAAGATAAAACCGATTACAGATGAACATTATATAATTTGTAGTAAAATTGAAAATGACTAATATTGAACAAATCAAATATCTTGGAAATAAAATCTATCTTAGAACATCAAATCACCTATAAAACAATCAAGAGATGTTTCAAGACATGATAATCATTAAAAGTTGGAACCTCTAAATGCATATTAATATTTTTGTGAGAAAACCTGATTTTCCACCTACAAATGTAATCAAGCCCATCATTCCCATTGTTCTGTGAAAAGTTATTACATCAACGAATAATGATGTAGTGTTATTTTGGATTATACCAATGATATTGAGGATGATATATGACCCCACCCATTAACTTCAAAAAAATATGTGGCCAAGTAAAATAAATCTCCATGATACCATAAATAAACTATATGAAAATAATTGGTATCATAGACATATGACGTATCATGAACTTGATAAATCATTGGATGTACAAATATCATTATATTAAAGGGTTTATCATCTAATAATATATAAAACATCAATTCAAGATATATAGATAACATAAAAATATACCCTTTTATAAATAAATGTACCACTTTTCAATGCCAGGTGTTAATAATCAATATAATTTTGACCTAGATTCTTGAAATTGGTAATAAAATTCATTTTTTCCACAAGTATCATTATTTTTAATAGAATATAGATTGAGGAATTCATTTTTTATAAGGACATATGATGGATAATTACATCACATGGGACATGTAGTTGTCTTTTGTGGAAAAAAATGTTGAAGAACTATATTTGGCTAATTTACCAACATTGATGGATTAAATTATAATTTTCATTAATTTTTTTTCAATAAGAATCGTTTTAATCGTATATATTAATTAAAAATACAGAAAAATATTACCTCATACAATCCTTTTTTGGATATGAAGGAATATTGAAATACGTTTATTCCCACACAATATGTTATTCACATTTTAATTTTTCATAATCTAAACGAGGAGCTTGATAAATGATTGTAACATTATTATAATATCACGAACTTATTGTAATGATAATTATCTTTTCTTTTTGATATTTTTTATTAAGTTTTATTTTGAATAAATTAATATAATAAAATAGAAATAAAGTGGCTTAAGAACTTATGCCTCATATATGGGATTATTGATATTTTGAAGGGGATTAAACATTTGAAGTATTTTCATTTTGTAATGAAATATAAAACATAACATAAATGAGAGATTATATATTAGTATCTAGAATAATATCTACTAAATATTGGGGGTTTTGGCCTAAGGGGATATTTGGAGAGGGTGTCTTTATATTATTGAAAATGAGGGTCAATTTTTCAAATACTAAAAAACAAATAGATAATGAGAAGTCACTAAAAATCCATGTTCTAACAAAATTAATTAACTATGGATTTTATCTTTACTAAAATATCCATTATGCACAAACAAACAAGCTTTTAAACATTTTATTCACTTTACATCTTAGGTTACTCACCTTCATGATTTTATTTTTTACCATGATAACTAGTTTATTCTTTAGTGACTTAAATGAAAAAATGATACCAAAAATATAATTTAAATTCAACAATTATAAATATAAAATATTATTTACAAATAGAAATCTTATATGTATGGAAAAAATATAATTACTCAATTTTTGAAAAAATCGATATTTTCTAAAATTCATTTTTTGGAAAAAGAATTTTTGATTAAGGAAGAATATTAAATTCCATTAAATTTTATTGATTTAAAATAATAAAAATTATTCAAATAGAATTATATTTACTCTAAAAAAAATAAAAAAACCATTTTATCATGTCCTATTTAATTTAACAAGACATATTATTAACATTTTTCATTAAAACAATACATTAATTATCAGAATGATAAATGTGGGTTAATAGATTGAAAATCGTATTCTAAAATTAGTTATTATAATATATATATATATATATATATATTATGAATTATGTTTTTAAATAAAATGTATGTCTTTATATAATAAATAATTTCTTAAAAGTAACAACATTAATGGAAGCCTTATTTTTACAATTCTCCTGAAAATTAATTATTTCTAAAAAATTCAAAAAATTCTTCCTCAGAACATATGAATATCATAAATAAAAAAATTGTGTTATTATATTGAATATCAAATCGTAATATTTAACAAAACGTGAAATTAAATTAAAATCATAAATATATTGAAAGTATTATTAAATGAACCCATTTTTTAATATTTAGTATTCATTTAAAATTATTGTTAAACATAATGATATATTAATTCAAAAATATCTATTCAATAAATTAATTTTTTTTAAATATGAATATATTATATTTTTTTCATAGGTTATATTTTTTTTGATATTTAATTTGTATTCTATTTTTTATTATATTTTACGTATATAATTTTTTATAAATATATCAAAATATTGTTACTAATATGTTCACCACTTCATTTTTTGGATTCCATAAAATGACCTATATTTATTGGTTTTGGTGTTCTGTGTGGAGTAAGTCATCAAACACATTGTTTTGTTAATCAAGAAAAACATAGGTTGTTAACATAAAAACTGTTACACATGTTCTCATATTGGAATATCTAATGAAACAAATAAATTTGGATTTCCAATTAACAGTTCATGTTCTCATAGTGACAAGTATGATAGTTTACAACAGTCTTACACCTTCAGAAATCTTCTCAATTTCCTTCGAGTCTCCACCACTAATATATTGTATCATTTATGTCATGTCAAATGATATCATTAGGAAATAGAACATATTTTTAAGAATATTTTCATGTCATATATAGGTTCCGATCATATCATGTAACTGACATAACCTATCAATGTGAGATGTAAAATAAGATCATTATCATAATTAATTTCCTCTAAAATAAAATTCTTTATGCGATAAGATATTTTTTGACTACTCAATTATATTACTATATGTAATGATGGAGTACCTAGTTGTCAGTCCTAATGATTTAACTCCAATATACACCCACTTCCACAAAAACTAATTATTAAGAAATATCAGTCTTATAGATCTCACAAAATTTTTATTAGTCTATGGATATAAGGATTTATCGAAGAGTTCATCCTTGTTTTTTTCAATAGGAGGTATTATCATGGAGACGTCACCCCTTGATGAAAATAACTAAATTGGTGATATTTCTATAGTATGTGATTCATCTGTTTATGTGACCTGATCCCCTTTTATTGATTCATTATTATAGAATTATCAAAATATAATGTGATAATATCTTTTCGTATATTTCTAAAATAATGATCTTGAGGAATTTTATTAATCCAAACAACCTCTTTTTCATAATTCAAAGACATTAGAAACTCTAAATGGACTCCAGATTCTTTGAAAATTGGATAATTTAAAGTCTTCTAACTCACAACTCAACTATTGATACTGAATACATATCATGATTATGAATTCAAATCATTGTTATTTGTTTAAGAACAAGCCTCAGTATTCCCTCTAATGAGCATTTTTTCTTCTCCTTGATACACCGTGAACCAGTCATTAGTATGCCATTGATACTTGAGGTTATCATTTATAGAATACCAATGCAGTTCTTCATTAACATATTTATTTAATCCTATAATTCATAAAGATTAAGAATCATCAAAACTGATACATAGAATATAATACATTTCAGATCATATGCCTATTGATTATAGGATCCTACTCGATCTCTCTCCCCCCTCTCTATTTCATATGAGGATACATTTTCATGGATTGATGTATACCATATAACTATTGAACCACTCTCATTTTGGATTGTGGGATAGTAAATCCATTTTGTATCTGTTCAATGTAAATACATTAACGTAGTCCAAGAGTTATTCGGGATCATTATTGAATGATACTGATTCTAAGGATATATTTTGATTCACCTGTGTCCTTCATGGAGAAGAACATGTCTAACCAGTCTTTGACAAACTATATGACTGGAATTCAATTTCCAATTTGTAATATACCATAGAAATATACTATATAGAATTTGAATGTAATCACATTAAACACCTTATAAACAGAAGTCTCACATTCATTAATTATGAAAAAAATCATTTATTTATTAATTCTACAAAATATTTCCTGAATTGTATACATTGTTTAATCCTGGAATGAGTGATTGTTATTTACTATATTATTATAATGTTAGGGAGTTATAAACCCTAAAGTTTGTTTCATATATATGACTTCATGATTCATTCTATTAAGGAAAACTATTTTGACATCCTTATTCCAAATCTAATAATCATAGAAATCTATTATTAAATATATAATTCCAATGGATTTATTCTTAGAAAACGTCAGAAATGTCACATCGTAGTAAATATATTCGTGATTTTTAATATCTTAATGCAATGGATATACATTATATATACTAAAATTTCATTCCATGTCTATTTTTATCATCAATATCTATTTCCACCCACTACTATTTACATCAACCATTGGATCAACTAGAACACATTCAAGATTTTGATATGTGGAAATCATCATGGAATTCATTGTTTATCCCCATGTTATATCTTATGATCACTCTAGTACCTATTCCTATGAAATAAGTTCATTTTTTCAACCAACAATAGGCCTCATCTTCTATTAATAGAAAACACATCTATTTGGATCTATGATAACTTGTCTTCTCTAATGTACTATTTCTGTTATTAGAATAACATCTTCTATGGGAACCTATGGAACTAATTTATATTTTAACTCTTATGTATCTTGTGAAAAAACATTATTAAGATCATTATTTTAACCAATATAATTCTTGATGATGTACTCCCTCTCAATAAAAATCCGTATATTTTTATAGTCATCTTATTTTATGAGGTGTCTTATGAAATTATCCCATTATAACCATAGGATACCCTATAAATTTAATCCTTTTCACTGAAATTCTACATTTTTTAAATATTATTTCTTTCAAAACTCCTTGCGACCCCATGGATTACTATGTGAATGAAAATATTTATTTCCATAATTTAATTCAAATTTTATCCGATCTACTAAATATTTTCGTAATTGTTTTAGAATGTGTGATGTAGAATGTAATGAATATGCCGTACAAGATAATTGAAGGGTAGAATAGATTACTATCAACCATACTAATTCATGAAATGCATGGTTATTAGTTCCACTAACCCTATTCCATTGGGGATTATATAGTTGAGTGAGATGATATAGGATCATACACATCTATATATTGTCGATGAATTCCTAGTTAAGATGTTCACTATATCAATCATATTTATGTTTCATTACCTTATGTCCATGTTTATTATCCACATCATTCATTAAATGGTGGTTTTTATAAAAATATTCTTAATTATATGTCATTTAGTAGATATAACCACATCTACTCAATCCATCAGTATAATTAATAATATTGGAATAACCACCACTAACATCTACTTGGAATGGTAGAAACACATCAGTGTGTACATATTGTATTTTCTTTATAACACATTAACCTTTTCCACTAAATGGTTTCTTGATAATTTTTTCTGGGAAATAAGCATTATTTCGTTAATATGGTTTTATCTCAACGGAGTGTATCTAAACACCTTAATAGAGATTCTTCATATACTTCTTATTTTCATAATCAATGCGATTATTCCACAGATGGTTGTTGTATGAGTCTAGAAAACATGATTCATTATAAAATTCTAATAAATTGTTATCATAATTTAATTGGTAAAGTCTTTTATTAATTTTACCATACAATAGAATATAATTTCATTATAAATGGAAAATATTTTATTTCTAAATAGTAAATTAAAATATATTTTTGTTGAAATTATATTGGAATAATGACATTATTAATTGTTTTTACATAATATAAATGATTTAAAAACCTGACCTTCCTACTTTGAAACAAAATTTGGAAGCCTTTAATATTTAGATAATAAATCATGAAACCATTGGTGGCCCAAAAATCCACCTGTCATATAAATCATTTAAAAAAAATCAACTTGGTTCTTCCATTTTAATATAGATGTCAGTACCACATGATGTATCTAATACCAAATCTGTTGTTATAGAATGATTTCATAAGATAATGCATTCCCCTGAAGCTTCCCTTTGGTTGTTTGACTTGGATAAGTTATTGTCCCAATATCCTAGCATTCCATATGAAAAACATATTGACTCATTTTTAACATGTATTTGGTTATTCATTTTCAGGGAAGGGTTGTGATGAAGATCAATATACATCGTTTTCTCCACGAGCTCCATTGACTTGTTCTTCCTTTTATTGTCAATAATAAGTACCATAGGCTTTTCATTCCCTCTTTCTTTTAAAAATTGGAGTATAAAACTATGGTGTTATGAAAGAGTTTTCTCAATATTGACCACCCTAAAATTATTAATAAAACTTGATAAAGTCATAGGATGTGGGGATAAAATTCGATCTATGAACAAATCATCATGGATTATAAATCCCATAATGTTTAAAAACTCAATGTTTCTAACCATCATTACTATGTGTTGTTCATCTAGTGCCAAATATCTTTTATTACATTTAAATAGTTCATTGGTGATCTAATATCTCTCATATCTCAAATTTTATTAATATATATGATGAAGATGATACGTGAGATTATATGAAATTATTTCTTCATGTTTATTTAACGTGTTACTATAAATGGAAGAAAGAATATAAATTTTAAAAAAATTACAATGTCTAACTGTTTCATATATGTTGACATTTCATAATTACTATACAAATTGTTAGGTACCTTAGGGATTTTGGTTTATTGCATATAATACTTTTTTATTTCCATGGTATAACAAGTAGGAAGTTATACAATTCATTGAAAGTTTAGCTGAATAGATGGATATCCTTCTCTAGAAAGGATAATAGTTATTGACTAAAAGTTTTTTCTTATTTTATTTAAAAACAAGGGTTGGAAGTTCCTAATATTGAACATCACCATGACCTATGGAGGTCTGAAATGGTGCAGTCCAAGGGAATCCCCATGGGAAAATTATGTAATTCCATAGCAAGAGAACGCATACTATTGAAGAAAATGAGGGGATCATGGACACTACCAACTCGAGACAAAGCATACACCACGAATTTAGATTCCCTCCACACATGATGAATGTTTTTCCTAGAGATGAACTCCAACGAACACTGTCTAAAGTGATAAATCAGATCCCATAGAGGATCAATCGTCCCTTGGAATGTATGCACAAACACCTCTGAGTCTAACTCGATTTCATTGACCTGCGCCCCGGACTCCCTTCACAGCTTCAGTCCGAAATGAAAATCACGCACCACCTTACTCAAGGAGTTCCCTAGATCGTAAAAGGTACTAAAGGATAAGAGAACAGATCCAGAGGAATCATAAATAAAACCACCCACAATCATCTATCCCTCGATGAAGGAGACCTTAGTGTTGAGTTTATAGCCCCTTAGTGGAGGTAAAAACTTAACCTACTAGCCAATAGAAATGGTAGTAGCCATCAGACGATTAAGAAAATAGGAAAGCGTCACGGGCATTAGCCCGCCCTTAATCAGTGCTCCCATGTCATAAATTCAAGCCTTCAATCTGTCCTGTGTGGTGGGTAGTGATGGTTGCAGGCCCGTCCTTACGCCATTACATGCCTCCCAGATCATCCAGCACATGGAAATGAAAATAATACCAGGAAACAATAACCCCAACACATTTCCCTCTGAGCCCCAAAACCAATCCACGATGAAATATGGCATGGACATGATACTACGGCTAGCGAAAACCTATAGATTCATGGATGAACAGAGTTGGAAAGCCCAGTCGCTATGAATAATGAGGTGGGAACATATTCCCTTTGACGATATGCGTAGAAAAGGAATCCTAAATGAAACAAAATTCATTTTTTTGAACGTTTTCATCCATAGTAACAGCATGGTTCCTCCCTCTCCATGAAAGGATGAACAAATGTGGGTGAATCTCTTTGCACCATAACTGATCAGCCGAGTCGATAGGTACAAGCTCTACATGAACCAACTGTTGGGGCTCTGAGCCCGGCGCCGCAGCGGAAGTCGTCGTTGCAGAAACACCCGAGAGGACAAAATATTTCACCCGATGGCTTTTTATCACCCGAAGGAATTTTACACATCACACCCGAAGGAATTTTACATCACCACACCCGAAGGCATTTTTACAACGCACCCGAAGGATTTTTCACTCGACACACGACACCCATGAACGTACCATTTTTGTCCGTACCGCCGATCATCGCAATCGGGACACGCCACTTGATATCCGCAACCAAGAAGACTTTCGATACATGGCACTGTCATCATCGTCGTCTTCAATCATCACCGCTGACACACCATCGTTGTCACGATCACCATCTTCGCTTCGCATCGGTTACCGCAAATGCGGCAACCCCTCTGTCGTTCTCTCTTGGTGGCTACATCTTTGTCAGCCCACATCCCAAAACATGCTACCGCACCTTCTTATATAGACACCCAGCCCATATCTCCATTAATGCAGTCAACATTCACAATTCCATAATTATTCCACCAATTAATATTGGGAATAACTCTTCATTAATGTTGGGAGAAAATCCTCCATTAATGTTGAGAAAATCCCTCCATTAATATTTTCTCTCTCTTCATAAATCAAAATTTTAAATCATTAATCCCAACATTCTCCACCATGATATAAAATTAAAATACTCCACATTCATCTCCACCATCTGGGCCTCTGTGATCGCCAACTCCACCATGCTCCGAATGTCACTCAATGAACGGAACACGCCGCATGACACCTACGGCCAAGAAGACTTTCGATATTCCAGCAACACCGCTGATACCGCCGTCATTGTCAGATGACATCCGAGTCCTTGATAAGCTGCTCCACCAGATGTTTTCCACCATGTTCTGCAACCGAGCACTTCAACCAATCCCTCTGATACCACTGTTGGGGCTCTGAGCCCGGAAGAGGACTTTCGATACATGGCACTGTCATCATCGTCGTCTTCAATCATCACCGCCGACACACCATCGTTGTCGTGATCACCATCTTCGCTTCGCATCGGTTACCGCAAATGCGGTAACCCCTTTTTCGTTCTCTCTTGGTGGCTACATCTTTGTCAGCCCACATCCCAAAACATGCTACCACACCTTCTTATATAGACACCCAGCCCATATCTCCATTAATGCAGTCAACATTCACAATTCCATAATTATTCCACCAATTAATATTGGGAATAACTCTTCATTAATTTTGGGAGAAAATTCTCCATTAATGTTGAGAAATCCCTCCATTAATATTTTCTCTCTCTTCTTAAATCAAAATTTTAAATCATTAATCCCAACACCAACCTCCTATAATAATTATCAATAAAAATACTTGAGCTCGAGCCAGTGAAACAACATTTTTCTTCCTCTTCATTCATTTCGATGCTGTTATGAAAATCCATATGTTCACTATTTAGAATGGCCTCCAGCATGGAAGGGAAACACGTAGACACATTAAAGTTCATGTTAGGGATCGGGCTTCCAGGGAATAAATGTTTATCACCCGCCAAATAATCCTCCCAAAAACTGATATCACATCTCCCCATAATCCATCAAGACACCCCTTAAGAAAATTCAAATCCCCAAGCCAGACTAGACAGCCTTGGACTACACCATCCGTCTTCCTCCCATTTGGTTCCATATTTCCCTCGGATAAGGTCTTCCCAAAGAGACTTCCCCTCAAAAACATCCCAAGCCATACAGGCTTGCATGATCTGCCTGGCCTAAATGATGTCCCGCAAAACAATTCCTCCATGATCCATTGGTTTCACGATGCGCTTCTAGGATGCCCAGTCGCACCTCCCCATACCAATGGCGTCCCACAAAAATTTATTCCGGATCATATCCATCATATCCACTATCCCTTGAAGAGGATCAATTGTAGAAAAATTGTTCATCGGAATGTCAGTTAGAACAACATTTATCAAAGTGAACCTCCCATCAATGGATAAGAATTTTCTCTTCCATTTGAGGATCCTCCCCAGCACCCAGTTTTTAATATCACTAAAAATGTATTTCTTAGTACCACCATTAGAAAAAGGCACCCCAAGATACATCACAGGGAATTGTTTCTTTTGGATACCTATAATATCTTGATGTGAATTAATGAATTTAATTCTGTTTTTTCTTGTTTTTTTATATAAATTCATTATCATTATATATCTCACCGTTTTCTGTTCCGCGTTGCTGCATTTATTTTTCCTCGCTGGCGATCTCTGTATTGCTGCCTTTGCTTTGTGGCCATTGATCAGCGCTGCCGCCCATTTCATCCGGGCCGTCCACAGGTGTTCACTGATTGAACTTAATGATTCGATGAGCAGGTGTTCGGTTTCAGTCTTTTTCATCGTGGCGCTCTCAGGTTGCCCCGACTCTTTTTTCTTCGAACCGTCACTCGTAGGAGAATTCATCACTCCTGCTGCGAATTGCTGAAGAGGTAGCGGCTCAAATAGTTTTTTGCGTTAGCTTCTTCCTCCTGTAGAGAACACACCCCCTATCTTGTCGGATCCTGGTGCTCGAACCTGTGAAGGGTTATCTCGACGGCAACGGACTCCGCGGTACACTGCTGGTATGCCGCTTCTGGTGGAGCTCCGTCACGGCCTCTGATCGGCATCAGTCCTCCGAAGGCCAGCCTTTGAGTCGTACTCGAACCAGATCCAGACCTCTGAAGAGAACAGGACGGCCGGACAATTTTTGCGCCCGGCGTTGTGAGTTTTCTTGTTTCTCTTCTTTAAAGTCTCGTTGCATCTTGTCGATCTTGCATTATGTTGCTTGATCTTGCTGGTAAACTGTTTCGTTGTATTTTTTGATTTGAGAATTAATAAACTCGTGCATGTGTGGGGTGTTCTTGGCGTTCAGTAGGTCCCAAAGGGGACCGAAGCACGTAAATCTCGTGTTCCTCTTTATTTTGCTGCATTTCAGTTTCTGTTCTTTTCTATTTTCATTTGTTCTTGGGTCTTCGGCACCAAATTTCTCTTTATGTTGTTCTCTGGATGATTCTGCGCCCACCATTTATTCGATCATCCACTCAACAAGTGGTATCAGAGCCACTCTTTGGTTGCCGTGTAGTTTACATTGCTGTTTGTTTTCATTTACCTGTTGTATTCTTTACTTGCTGGTTATATTTGCAAAATTAGCTTGCAATTGCTGTCACATACCTTTGTTTCCATATGATTAAGTAGGCTGTTTTCTTTTCTTCTATAGTTTGCATGTTCAACCTTTCCCGCACCATAACTGCAACTGTTTACATTCTGTTTTAAAGTTTGTGTTTTAATATTGCTCATTCTAATTGGCTGCCAACTCTTGGAAACCCCCCTATACTGCTTCAAACTTGAAGAATCTGTCTGTTTAGGTTCTGTTTCATCATTCTTGCAATTGTTGTTTGCTGTTTTCTGGTTTATAGTCCAGCCTGCCACTAGTTGTGTTAACATATTGGGTCTCTTTTTTTTCCCGCACTTTGTATCCACTTTATTCTGCCAATTTATTGTTGTCTTTAGTTTCTTATTAAGACTGAAATTATTGTCTTCACCAAATATTTTTTTTTGTTTTTCATTACACATTGTAGAAATTTATTCCTAGTTAGTATTGGCCAGTTTTTTGGGGGCGTACGCTCTCGTTGTCCCCAATTACTTGGCATCAACTCACTGTATATAAATATGTCTACAATGCGGTATGAAATCTAAAAATTCGATGGAGAAAATGACTAAAATTTATGGCGTATTAAAATGAGGGCATTATTAGTCCAACAATGTCTTATTGATGCCCTATCTGGGCCTACTAAACCCATAACAACTGTTAATGAAGCTGGAAAAACCATAACTGAACACCAACCGGTCCCCAATGACACTCTAGTTAAAGCCCATAGTTCCCTATTATTGTCCTTATGCGATAAAGTCCTTAGGGAAGTGGCCTTTGAGTCCACTATTGCTGGCATCTGGCTCAAGTTAGAGAAGCTCTACATGACTGCCTCTCTAGTCGGTAGGCTCTATAAGAAGCACCGCATGATTACCTTTAGGATGAGACCAGGCTCTTCCTTGAAAACCCATATTGATGTGTTCAATAAGATCATGCTAGACTTAGCCAATATAGAGGTCATGGTAGATGATGAGGATCAGGCTATTATTCTCCTGATATCTCTAGACCGTAGTTATAGCACTCTGGTCGAGACCATGATGTATGGTCGTGACTCCTTGACTCTGGAAGAAGTCAAGTCTGCCCTCCTATCCAAGGACCTTCACTCCAAACCGAAGGCGAAAGGTGAGGCTGAGAGTTTGTTCATTAGGGGAAGGCCTCAGGTTAAAAACAAAAAGAAACATGTTAGCAGAGATAAAATTAGCAATAGTAAAGAACCAAGTCATGAACGAAAGTCAAAGAATAATGATAATAAAGACAGAAAAGTTACTTGCTTCCAGTGTGGGAAGACTGGGCATATTAAGCCCGAGTGTAGGAAGATTAAGAGAATGCAAGAGCGCGCGCAGCCCACTGACCAGTCTCTTATTGGTGACTCTGGTTATGACACAGATGAAGTTCTAAATGTGTCCATCCATACTCTTGACAGTGAATGGGTCCTTGACTCTGGCTGCTCCTTCCATATGTGTCCCCATAGAGAGTCTTTCCTAGAGTTTGTTGAGAAAGTGGAAGGGGACGTCCTATTAGGAAATAACAAGAAATGCAAGGTTTAGGGTAGAGGATCTTTCCTGATAGAATTGGATGACCATTCCATCATCACCTTACTTGATGTAAGATGGGTCCCCAACTTGCAACGAAACTTGATCTCCCTAGGAGTTCTATATCAAAAGGGATATACTTTTAGATCTGATTCTCGGTACTATTAAAGTCTCAAAAGGATCAAGAACCAGAATAAAAGGATCCCTTGTGAATGGTTTGTATGTCTTGAATGGCACGACCCATTCAAGACAGTTGGGTAGTGTCTATACCACGAACACAGACAAAACAATGCTCTGGCATAGAAGGCTGGGGCATGTAAGCTCCAAAGGGCTTGAAGAACTCAGCAAGCAAGGATTGTTGAATGACATCACATCTACGAATCTCCCATTTTGTGAAGATTTAGTGATGGGAAAAGCTAAAAGAGTGACCTTCAATAGATCGTCCTTCAAGGCAGCCGCCCCACTTGATTACATCCATTCAGATTTGTGGGGGCCGGCCAGGACCTCCACTCATGGTGGAGGTTTCTATTTCGTCACCTTTATCGATGATTACTCTAGGAAGGTTTGGGTATACATTCTCAGAAATAAATCAGATGTTTTCCAAACAGTCAAAACCTGGAAAGCCTCAGTCGAGAATCAGACTGGGAAGAAATTCAAGACCATGAGGACAGACAATGGGCTTGAGTACCTGTCCACTGAGTTCATTCAATACTGTGAGTCTGATGGAATTAAGTGACACAGAACTGTTAGGGAAACTCCCCATCAGAATGGCCTAGCAGAGAGGATGAATCAGACTATCCTTGAAAGAGTCCGTAGCATGCTTGCTCACTCGGGCCTCCCTAAATCCTTTTGGGCAGAGGCCACAAGCACTGCTATGTACCTGATTAACAAGTGTCCCTCTTCTGCGAATCAATTCATTACTCCAGAATAATTATGGATCGGTAAGCCCCCATCATATTCCTACTTAAGGGTCTTCGGGTGTACAGCCTATGCCCACATCAAGACTGACAAACTTGAACCTAGAGCCCTCAAGTGCATCTTTGTTGGTTACCCCGATGGAGTTAAAGGATATAAACTCTGGGTGGATAAATCGGGATACCAACGGTGCATTATTAGTAGAGACGTTGTCTTTCATGAGTCCTCTGCTCCTAAGACCAGGATTGACACACCTTGCACTTCTGATCCTGACTTTCATAAGTCTGATAAACATGATCCATTTACTCATGTTGAGACTGATGTTCAGTCTATTCCTCCTCCTTCTCAGCCCACTGATGTGGCTGCCTCTGAGACGAGTTCTGGTTCAAACTCAGACTTTGGACCTTCCACCGATCATCAAGATTATCAATTAACCCGAGATAGACAAAAGAGGGTCTCTTGACCTCCTGCTCGGTTCGGCCAGTATGATATGACATCATATGCTTTTCATGTGGCCCAGGATCTCATCGACGTTGATCCTCAATCGTATAGGCAATCTCTAAAGGATAAAGATTCAAAGCATTGGATCATAGCCATGAATGAAGAGATGCAATCTCTAAAGAAAAATCACACATGGACCGTTGTTCACAAGCCTATGAATGCCAAAGTGATTGGGTCCATGTTGATTTACAAGAGAAAGGAAGACAAAACAGAGGGAAATAATGTTAGGTTCAAAGCTAGGCTACTCGCCAAAGGATTTCTTCAGAGAGAGGGAATCGACTATGCTGAAATTATTTCCCCTGTTGTCAAACACTCTTCCATTCGACTCCTGTTAGCCTTCACTACCTATCTCGATTTGCACATCGAGCAACTTGATGTTAAAACTGCCTTCTTGCATGGGGATTTGAATGAAAAACTCTATATGAAGCCTCCTGACGGTTATTCAAAGGAATTCAAATCCAACCAAGTTTTCCTTCTAAATAAGTCCTTGTGTGGTTTAAAACAGGAATCAAGGCAATGGTATAAGAAATTTGATTCCTTTATGTTAAATAACCAATTCACCAGGAGCCAGTATGATGCTTGTGTCTACTTCAAGTCAATTCAATGTTGTATGATTTACCTTCTGCTTTATGTAGATGTCATGCTTATCATATGTAAGATTATGAGTTTTATCACATTAATTGAATCCCAATTAAAAGGCAACATTGAAATGAAAGACATAGGTGCAACTAAGCATATTTTAGGTGTTGAAATCATTAGAGATAGGCCTAACAAATTGCTATACTTATCTCAGCATGCTTATATTTTAAAGATCTTAAAGTGGTACATGTTTGAATCTCTCAAACCTGTGAATGTACCTCTTGCTCAACATTTTAAGTTTTCTTTAACACAAGCACCTACTGCTGATGATGACGTGCATTTTATGTCTAAAATTCCATATGCTATCATTGTTGGTAGTATAATGTACTGTATGATTTGCACCAGGCCTGCCATTGCTTTTGCTTTCTGCACCTTGAGTATATTTATGGCCGCTCCTGGGAAGCCCCATTGGCATGCCATAAAATGGATTCTCAGATATTGATCATGTTCATCTAATTTTTCTTTGTGTTTTGGTTAAAATTTTGATGCTTCTAACATTTTGGTAGGCTTTGTAGATGCTGATTATGCAGGTAACATTGACACCAGAAATTCATTGTCTGGATACGTGTTCACTGCCTGCGATGGGGCTATTTCATGGAAGTGCAACATGCAGTCCGTTGTTGCCCTCTCCACCACTGAGTCTGAGTACATTGCACTCACCGAGGCAGTAAAGGAAGCCTTATGGCTTAAAGGCTTGTCTTCTGAACTCAAGCTTTATGATTCAGCTATTAATGTTTTCTCTGATAGTCAATCTGCATTACATTTGTCTAGAAATTTAGTTTTCATGGAAAATCAAAGCACATAGACATTATATTACACTTTATTAGAGATGTGATAGAACAAGGAACCATGTGTGTCAATAAGATACACACTGATAAAAATCCAGCTGATAGTTTGACTAAAGCTGTCATTTTATCCAAGTTCAAATATTGCCTAGATAGTTTGAACTTGGTTCCTGTTCCGTATTCCTAGGTGCAAGAACATCCCTGAATTTAATTAAAAATGGGGGATTTTTGTGAATTAATGAATTTATTTCTGTTTTTTCTTGTTTTTTTATTTAAATTCATTTTCATTATATATCTCACTGTTTTCTGTTCCACGTTGCTGCGTTTATTTTTCCACGCTGGCGATCTGTGTATTGCTGCCTTTGCTTTGTGGCCATTGATCAGCATTGTCGCCGATTTCATCCGGGATGTCCACATGTGTTCACTGATAGAACTGAATAATTTGATGAGTAGGTTTTCGGTTTCAGTCTTTTGCATCGTGGCCCTCTCAGGTTGCCCCGACTGTTTTTTCTTCGAACCGTCGCTCGCAAGAAAATTCATCACTCCTACTGTGAATTGCAGAAGAGGTAGCGAATCAGATCCTTTTTTGCGTTAGCTTCTTCCTCCTGTGGAGAACACACCCCCTCTCTTGTCGGATCCTGGCGCTCGAACCTTTGACGGGTTATCTCGACGGCAACGGACTCCGCGGTACACTGCTGGTATGCCGCTTTTGGTGGAGCTCCGTCACGGCCTCTGATCGGCATCCGTCCTTCGATGGCCAGCCTCCGAGTCGTACTCGAACCATATCCAGACCTCTGAAGAGAACAGGACGGCCGGGCAATTTTTTCGCCCGACGTTGTGAGTTTTCTCGTTTCTCTTCTTTACAGTTTCGTTGCATCTTGTCGATCTTGCATTCTGTTGCTTGATCTTGCTGGTAAACTGTTTCGTTGTATTTTTTGATTTGAGAATTAATAAACACGTGCGTGTGTGGGGTGTTCTTGTCGTGCAGTAGGTCCCAAAGGAGGCCGATGCACGTAAATCTCATGTTCCTCTTTATTTTTCTGCATTTCAGTTTCTGTTCTTTTCTATTTTCATTCGTTCTTGGGTCTTCAGCACCAAACTGCTCATTATGTTGTTCTCTGGATGATTCTGCGCCCACCATTTATTCGATCATCCACTCAACACTTGAATTACCCAGGTTATTCTACCTGAAAATTTATTGGAGATGAAGAGGCTTCTCTTCCATGGATTCGCATGCTACCCACTCATGTCCCCATAAATTTCCAAAATCATCAAAAGTGCATGAAGTGACATTCAAATACCATTCGAAAAGATATGTATGTCCTCGGAAAACATATGACGATAAATCAGAACCTCCCTGAGCTCCTTGATCCGATCCAGCCTGTGCTCCTCTTTCCCCCTGTTGAAGTTCCTTGAGGGGAAATCATGTTACGTAATAATGAAATTGGGCGACAAGGGATCTCCCTACATCTTCCCCCGCACTCTCTTGAATAATCCAAATCCCTTCCCCATAAGAAATATAGAAAGACATAGAGAAGAGTAGCACCTGAAACACAGATCCCAGAATGAGTCACCAAACTAGGAACACCTCATTTCTTGAATAATAGAACTATATTCAATAATATGGTAGTCTTTTTTCCATGTCCACCTCAATAACAACATTGGAACCAATAGACCTCTTATTGATATCTTCCACCAACTATTTGGCTATTCTAATTTTCCCTTGTATCTACTGTCCATTTACAAAGCCATGTGTCCCTTTAGATATAATGCATGGGGCAACTCCATTCATCCTTCTAGTAATTAGTCTGTCTAGAATCTTATAGGGAATGGTACACGAACAAATCTGCATGTAGTGTGTTACGATAGATGGGTATTTAACCTTCATAATGAGAACTGATCTAGAGGAGAAAGAAACATTGTTGAGTGCTCCACCTAGAAAAATTCATGAACGGATTCAATGACATGCGGCCCCACAAAATCTCATGCCACGAGATATAACATCCCAATGTACCAATGAGGTCTTAGAGCGTTGTTCGGGTACATGCTGTGAATAGCCTCCCAAAATTCCTCTTCGAGTGTGATAGTTGTTAGAGAGACATTATCAGCACCCTCGACCAGCCTAGGAACACTACTCTAGAAGCCTTCCTTATCCTTGGTTTAACCCAGCTCGGACCTGCCGCTAGAAGACACACCCACCCAAACTTGTTCGAAATTATCCAAGGACAAGCTACCTGCCACATCAACATATAATGTATAAGAACTTTCATTCATCTTTAAATTTAGCTTTGTGTTCTTTCATTATTTTAAACATGCATGGAAGAAGGCGTTGTTGCAGTCTACAACTTTCAACCATTTAGTTATGGGTCTCTCCTTGAGATTCATCTCAATCTCCACCAGCTTCTTTTCCAGGAAAGAGAGCGTGTCACACAGTAATAAAAACATCCTCGCATCCCAACTATTAAGAATATCCTCCTCCAACAATAAAATATCTATTTAAAGGACATCTATGATGTTTTCCACCAAAAGAATTTCAAGCAACCATCTTTGAATATCCCTCTTCAGGCGCCGAAGATGTTTCGAAAGGCCGACCCAAGCCCGTTCACCATCCACTTGGTCCCAATAGGTATTCATCATTACCATGAAACCCCCTCATAGAAGCAATCTTGAAGAATACCATAAGTGTTGATTATGCACATCTACCTTTCTTAACTCTGCCAGAATTGGGGCATGATCTAACATAGAGCGAGTCAGATGCGAGACTGAGGCTCGTGCAACGCAATCCAGACCTTACATGTTTGACAAATATTTCTGGAGGTGGATCCATATACGGTTATATCACTTACAGTTGTTGATCCACATAAATTTACACACATTGAATCCACGGTCCAGCCCTCTTCTCTGAAATGTGGCTAATTTTTTTATCTGGGTTTTTAAAAATTAAAATTTGATAACAGGGGTTAGGGTTCGAATATTTTTAAAAATGGGTCTGGGATGCGTGAACGGTGTTCACGCATCCCGGACCCCAGCGTGATGCATGAACGTCGTTCACGCATCTTCCCGAGAGAAGAGATGCGCGAACGGCGTTCACACATCTCACAGAATACCTAAATTCCCCTTAAAATGTATAACTATTAATTATAAAGTAATAAACTTATTATAAAAATTAAGAAATGTTAATAAATATCAATTAAATAAAATAAAATATTGAAATAATGTTAAAAATTAGTAATAAATATTCATGAATAATAGATATTCATTAAAAAATTATTAATAGAATGGCTTGAGTATTCTCTAACATATATTGAGAAATCTATAATCTTAGCATCTTACAGTCACTCATGTTATCTCAACATGTTGTAGTAAAACATCTATTTCTATAAAGATCCTCATATGGTTCCATTTTTATTCTAAAGTGGAAACTTAATTTTTATACTTTCTAATACTCCTTTTTCATTGTTTTTCTGATTAAATATTGGAATATTTGTGAACAAATGAGTTACATGAAAAACATATAGTGATTGTGATGAGTGAACCATGATCACATCATCACTATGCTAAGTTCTCTGAGTTTCATTTCTAGATCCAAGAGTAATATTTTTTAAGGCATGTGCTCTCTAAAAAATATCATTTTATCTAAATAAGGTGGAAGAAGTGATGTCATGGACATGACCTAAGTTTTGAGATGCATACTCAATAATCTCACTCTTTAGATTGTGTACCAGTATAAATCGTTTCCTTTTATAAAGTCTGAATATGTATCTTCTCAAAATTGGCCAAATGAACTTCTAATTCATATTGTAGTTTTCAATGTTGTCCATAAACAACCATAAATGTTAAATCATGCTTAGAGTGTATCAATTATTAACCAAGGGTAGATAATCAAAATTATCAATGAAATGCTAAATCCTGCACACACTTCACCAAATATATTAAAAAGTTCAAGTGAAAAGATAAATCTCCCCTTTTCATCTCATCTTTCAATCAATCAAGCTCTCCCACTTAATTGAAATGAGAAATATAATCAAGAACGATGGATAAAGTGTGATTGGAATACCTCAAGTTTCAACTTATTGAGATGATATGAATTTCAAGATTTGTCATGAAATAATCCTTGGATTTTAGCTCAAACTTATTCTTGGAAATAGTTTCTTTCACAGTTTTCTTGACTTCATTGTTTTGCATATTCCCAATTGAAGATTTTCCAACTATTGTTCCATTCTTCTACACTTGTTTTGGCCTTTTATTCTTATCAGCATATGGATTTTCCATGGTTGGACTGAACCATCACTCATCATAACTGTGACCACTTCTATTGCAATTCGAAATAATTAATATAATTAATATTTATCATTTAATTTAATCATATTATTTATTATACACATATATATATATATAAATTGGTAGATAATTTGATAACAGTAAGACACTTATTAAAGGTATAATAGAAGTCTAGATAATAGTAATACACATACAAAATGTATCATAAATCAATTGTCAACCTAATCTACGCCTCCGGTGTGGATGCTCCTCTATCCCACAGTCAGGCGTATACTGGATGCGTCCACGCCGTGTCTGTCTACGTCTGTGCTCTGGCGTACGCTGCGCATCCTCATCGACAGCCACCTCCACATCCTCCTGTGTGACAGACGGTGGATGTATAGTCTCACCGCCTGTACCCTGGCCTGCATCTAAGGATAGTGGAAGCTGGCTGGAACTCTCACCAATATAGGAAGTAGATGGCTGCTCTGCTGCGGATGACTGCAATAAAACATCGAACTCAATCCAGTCAGCGTCTGTAAGTACCTGTGGCTGTGCCTGAGAAGCTGGAGGAGCATATGAATGATCATGCTGAACACCCTCCTCCAGTGGAATAATATCATGTGGCTGAGCAAGCTGAGCAGCCTCATCCTGTGGAACAACAGCATCCATAACAGGGTCGTCACCCCCAGGTACATCTATGTGAGGCTCAGCAGGCTCCGCGGCCTCCGCAGCAGGCTTTGCGGCCTCCGCAACAGGTGGTGGATCAAAGAAAATGCCATGATAAATCTCGTCCATCGACGGTAGGATCTTTCGTTCAAGGCTGTGAAAATATGCTGGGTCAAAGGCAGCTCTCTCCACTGGATCAGACATATGCAGTAGATGACAAATACGAGCATCCTGCGAAAACAAATTCTTTTGTTAACTAATTTGAATAAAAAATATGTTGAACTGTGAAAGGAAGAATGCATACCAAGTCATGGAAGCCCCGTCCGTGCCGTGTCAGAAATCTGATGGGAGACCTGATGTACCAGCCTGCATAATCCATCTGATCCATCAAATGAAAGCGTATTGTCCCTGCCCCTCGCAACTGGGACTCTCGTCGCCTGTCCCATAACGCAACATATCTCGCATAGTAGCTCCTCCAATCAAAATCTCTCTTCCCTGACATCTTCAGGGAATGCAATGAATCCAAATGACTGGGCGTGTCAGGAACTGGCTGAAGGAATCCATACTGTCTCATAACCCTATCAGTCTGATGCCACTCGACTATATGAAAATGAATCAGTGGAACCATGCAGGAGCCGATATCAAGCATCACTGTACAGTATGGGGGCAGACTCTGAAGGATATCATCTGTATATGGCATCCATGTAATCTGAAAGAAAAAATGAATAATCAATTAATAAATGAATAGATTTACAGTAAAGAGTAAATATTTAACAATATAAATAATAATCACTTACATCGTCTGGTCGAATGCTGCCTAGCATAAGTCTGTAGGTGTGAACATCATGTCTGGGAGAATCTGAATGCCGATGCGCCTGACTCCACCTGTAGATAACATTTTTTTTACATTTCATAAAATAATTTTATACGAGTAAGTTAGATATTAGAAAGAATTAATAACATACCAACGTCCACGTGGAGCCTCTGCTACAATATCTACGGGTAATGGCGCACGGGCATGTGGAGCTAAACGAGGTATGTGCTCCCAAACCCACATCTGATGAAGAACCATGCATCCTGTGATTTGCATCATATCGATGCGACATGCGCTGCATAGGGCTCTGTATGTATATGCTAGGCAGGCAGACCCCCAACTATATCGACCTGCCTGGTCCAAATCCTCTAAAAAAGCTAGATACATCAGGTGCACAAAAGTAGTAGAGTGGTCAATAAAAAGTGTGCCACCGATTAGCCTCAAAATATATGCGCGTGAAAAGCGCAGCACAGTGACGTCATCAGCATCATCTGGTAAATGTGTGAAGTGATGGTCTAACCAAGGCATCCGCAATCTACCACCGACGATGGTCCTGCCATCATCCTGGACCTCTATGCCCAGAAGTCTATGAACAAGCTCAGGAAAATCTGATGGAACTCGACCTATCAAAGCATGTCCGTTGATAGGGAGGCCCAACATAATAGCCACATCCAGCAATGTAATAGTCATCTCCCCCTCACTGAAATGGAAAGTATGCGACTCTGGTCTCCATCTCTCGACAAGTGCGGGAATGAGCTGATGATCAAGAAACATGAAGTCGCACATCGCTACTCCATAAAATCCAGCTCGATGAAGATGTGGGACGATAGCCGGAGGTGGTGCAGTAGGATGGAAATGGTGAGATCTACGTACACTCAAGGGAGCCACAGGACGTCCTTCTAAAAGCAGTCGTGATACATGAGTATCCTGAGATGTAAGCAATGGAAAACATGCCATCTGCACACATGATATCATTGTTACTTATTAATAGTGGAATCATGATATATTCATTTTTATTTGGTGTCACAATCAACAATAGCCTAGTCTCACAATCATCATTAGTTAAGGATTCTCAGACACTCAGATTCCATTACTAAAACTAGAAATCTTATAAGAAAACAATAATTTAAAAGTGAAAAATTAATTATTTCTTCTTATTTGTGAAATTACGTTTTTTAATTTATCCATTATCCATTAAATAACCATCAACATTATTCCACATTAAAAATTAACAGGAAAAAGTGAAAAATTAATTATTTCTTCTTATTTGTGAAATTACATTTGTTAATTTATCCATTATCCATTAAATAACCATCAACATTATTCCACATTAAAAATTAACAGGAAAAAGTGAAAAATTAATTATTTCTTCTTATTTGTGAAATTAAGTTTGTTAATTTATCCATTATCCATTAGATAACCATTAACATTATTCCAAATAGATCAAGTTCCTAGGTGACTATAGAAACTTCCACAATAGGTTATTCAACCACAACCTCATCCTCATCCTCTATTTCTTATTCCTCTTCTTCATCATCGACACCAACCACAACCTCTTCCTCTTAGAGTAGGTACACAGACTCGATCATGGATGATGAGATTTGGAACTCTGTCCTGCCACTTGGGGACATCTCTTACGATTATGTCCTTTTGCGTGGCAGATACTGCATCGTATTCTCCCTCCTCGTTGCCGAGGCCAATCCATCTCATTTCTGATGCAAGTTGACTTCGGTCTTCCTCGAGGCCGCAACCTAGTATCATAAAGCCAATAATTTTAAAAATGACACACATTGAAAAAATTATAAATGATTCCAAAACTGACTTATGAAAACCTGGAAATATCAGGGAAAATGGTCGGTTGATCAGCAGGCAATGTGATAGAATGGAAGTCACCAACATGCATCCAAGCAGCACTATAACAGGTAACCAAAGTGCTCATGTGATACACCGGGTCAACATATGGCTCCCACGATATATTTACCGAAGCGCAAGCTTTAATAACATGTACACATGGATATCTCAATGCCTGAAAGCTGCCACAATCACAGTACATGTTATCCAACATCACGACAAACACTCCACCATTAGTGCATGCACCCTGGTCGTAGCACTTACCCGAAAACTCCTCTTTTCCCTGTCAAAGGCTATAACATTCCATCATGAAGCCTCATTCCGTATCCGGTCAATATCAGTTTGAAAATGCTGAGTAAAAAGCATTCCATTTTCCATCCTCTGGTAGGCCTTTTGGGACCAGTCAACAAAGTAGTGAACACATCTAAAAAATGTCTCTTGCACTAACCCTGTGATTGGGAGTTTGCGCACACCCTTGAGGACCCCATTTACGCACTCCACTATATTAGTGGTTATATTCCCATATCTCATGCCACCATCGTATACTAATGACCATTTTTCCTTTGAAATTTGTACCATATATTCATATACCTCCTCATTAACTGTTCAGATCTCTTCAAGATGTCGATCAAACCTTTCTTGTTGGGGTTCATATGCTGAAAGCATAACATAATAATGTATTAAAATGGATAGTAAATTTTGTTAAAAAAAGAAAGTTTAGAAAACCATACCCAATTTGAGGATCGCCTTCTTTATGAACTCATCTCTAAACTGCTTATGCACATTACTTGCAATATGTCTAATGCAATAATGGTGATAAGCATTCGGCTCAGTCCAAGAAACCCCATCACTACTCACGGCCTCTATAATCGCTCGATGACGATCAGATATCAGACACACGCCCTATTTCTGCGTGACATGAACACGTACACATGCCAAGAACCAGCTCCAGCATTCAAAATTTTCTTTTTCAACAATAGAAAAAGCAAGTGGCAGAGGAGCGCGATTACCATCCTGTGTGGCAGCAATGAGTAGAACACCTGTATACTTTCCATAAAGGAATGTGCCATCTACCTGAATAAATTGTTTACAAAAGAGAAATGTAGCAATGCACGGTCTGAATGCCCAAAAAATCCTATTGAACTTCACGTTTGACAGATCAACTTGATGATTTTGGGATACATACTCAACACTGTCCAACTGATAAACAATCTGATTATTGAGAGACAATAATTCCATAAGCTGTGGCAACAACGCATAAGACTCATCCCAATAACCATACACTTTTACAATGGCTTTCTGTTTTGCATTCCAAGCTTTGTTGTATGATACCTTATAGTTATACAACTGTTGAATTCTTTCCTGAATAAGGGCAACAGGAACATCCTGACTTGTTCGTATCATCTCACAAGTAACAGTAGATATAAAATCTGCATCAAGAGAAGAGTGATCTTGTGCCAAGCTGGGATGCAGACAAGTGTGTGGGCCTTCTAATTTGGTTATCTTCCAACATCCATAACATTTATCAAATAGTGCTCTTAATCGAAATTTACATTCTGACCCATATTTTTCACAACAAATGAGATATTTGGCCTTCTTTGACTCATAAACCACAAATGTGAAATGTCGCTCAATGTGGTATTGCTTTATCACATTTTTCATGATCTGTTTACTTTCGAACTCCTGCCCAACATATATGACATTATCATTTGATGCAGGCAAAATCCCTATAATTCCAGGGAATTCAGAAGCTAGTGTAATGACATCCCAATCAAAAGGTTGTTCACGAGACATTCCTCCAACTAAGGAACTCAAAACTGAAGGCTAATTACCACTAACTGGTGGATGTAGTGGATGTCTATCTCTCAAAGGAACCTCAGAAGGTTCATTTCCAACCACATCATCTCCTGCTGACTCCCCAGATTCTTCTTCCTCAGATAAACTTTCTTGCACTATATCAGCACAGAAAGGGATTTCATCTACATTTCCTTCCAAATTTTGATGATATTCCTCATTACATTCTTCCACAGGAGTCGTATGAGAAGGAGGCAATGAAGAAGACTGTTGTGAAGGACCTACTTTTATAGAGGTCACAAAGCATGGTTCTGTAGTAATCGATTGCACCACATCAATATCAAAAATGACAATAAATAATTCCATCAAACAATTAATACACTGTTTCCTGAATAACTGAGAAGCCTCCATCCAATCCTTATCATCGACTATAGGGTAGTCGTTGTGCCACATACACTCAGGATATTGAAGATGTCGGTATCTAATTGAAGTGATTGCTTGTCCTGCACTCAATTTTAACCGACTATGAATCTTATTACGATCTGCATCCAATGTCATACAACCATGGAGATTTACCAGTTTGACAGGTGGAACACTGTAGCTAAAACCCTGCTCGGTACAAATTACCTCACCGTTGCAATATATTTGAGCAGACATAATTACCTATTAAAAAAAATTTAAAAATATTATACACTACATTAAAATTTTAAATTATTTAATTTGGTTTTGAATAATTGATTATCTTGAGACTTTTTTATGTATTGATTTATCACTGTTAAGGTATAGTGATTGCGATTTTAGCACAAAAGCAAATTTAATATAATGTTTCATAAAGTTTGATTAATTATGAATATATAATCATGACTTGATCTTGAGACTTGCGATTAGTTTATCATTATCTGATAAACTAACCACAATTTATATGGGTAAACTCCTATCTCTATTATCAAATATTGCAGCAACCGCCAATCTCCTGTCAAACAGCAATGCCTCCTCTCGAACGAGTTCTCAAATGCCTCTTCGTCGACACCTCTTCGTCGACACCTCTTTGGGGCGTCAGTCTTTTAATTACAAATTTACTCACATGCATGTGAGAGGGTCAAAGGGTATGAAATACATAAATTAATTTAAATGGACACGCAGGTCCATACACTTACTGAGAGATGACTCACAGGTCATCAATACCGAAAAAATGCAATTATTACAAATTGAATAACAACATACACAAAATAAAACATGCAATTTCAATTATGCATGGTCGGTCATCTCAAGATCAGTCATCACTCATACCGTGTTTTTTGGTATATTTATTATATTATCTGTATTATATAAAATCTATATTAAATACTACACCTCTTTTAAAAAAAATTAACTTCATGTGTATATATATATATATATTTATTAAAAACATTAAATAAATTTTATTATAACTGATCTAATTGAGATTTACATAACAAACACTTTTGTTATTTTAAATTTTATGAAATTGTAATGTTTTTTGGGCATTCTTCTGCTTTTCAAAATATAAGTAAATATATTTTATACTTTATTGATTAAAAATATTATTACTATTAAATAAAAGTAATTTAATTTACACTTACATCAAAACCATCCATTAAAATAAATTTCTCTAACATAAATTACTTTTTCTAAACATTAAAAAATGTAGACATAACATAAAACATTCAATATTTAGAAAACATACATTCAAAAAATTAAATCATACGAACATTCAACATCAAGAAAATTAAATCATACAAAACATTTCATGCATAACATATGAAATAAATAAATCATACACAAAATTAAACATACAAATGAAATAAATAAACACAATTAAACATACAAATGAAATAAATAAACACAAATAAACAATTAAATTATTAAATAGAAATTTTACCTCAATAAAAGCAGCAAATATTTGTTGAGAAAGAATATCTGCAGAGCTTCGCAACAAAAATCAGAGGAGAACAATGGGTATTGGGGGGGGGGACCCCTCCTTTTATAAGATTTCTCGGCCGGATGCGTGAACGCCGTTCACGCATCCTTCAGCTCGTCCGCGAAGGATGTGTGAATGGCGTTCACGCATCCTTCGCCGCGGAAGGAAGCGTGAACGCCATTCACGCATCTTTTCCCGCGCAAGGATCCGTGAACGGTGTTCACGCTTCCTTTAGCTGGTCAGCAAAGGACGCGTGAATGCCGTTCACGCCTTACCGTCGGGGTCCGGGATGCGTGAACGACATTCACGCATCCCGGACCCATTTTTAAAAATATCCGAACCCTAACCCCTTTTATCATATTTTAATTTTTTTAAAACCCAGAAAAAAAAATTATTCCATTAAAATCCCCACTATGAAGCCTAGAAAACTGATCGGGTCAAAGGTCTCCAATAAATCCCAAAGAACCAGTCTTCCTTGCAGAGTACTTCTGGCATACACCAAGGAATAGAGAGTTTCTTTGCATCTAAATGTGACCTTCACCGATAAACATTGATCCACAGCGTTGATCTAATATTCCTGTAGCATCCCTTTCCAAAACACCAACATAAATTTGTTTGCATGGGAGTTATGAGAAGAGAAACTAAACCCCATATTCATAGTGAAGAGATTCATCCAGGAAATATCTTTTTTAGGATCTAGAGTGACCACCAGAGAAGCTTGGATCTTCTGGGACTTAGAAGCCATAAAAGAGGACATTACAGGGTTCCCTAGACCACGCACATTCTAGAGAATCATGGATTACATTAAATTGATAGTAGTTTGGCCTTACGTATAAGACTAACTACTCACAGACAAAGAAGTCACCAACGCTGATGAAAGTGGCTCAACTGCTGCCACCATTTGAAGCCATCCTGAGACCGAATAAGAACACGAGTTGAGAACTTGACCATCAATGGTGTTTGGTCATGTGATTTGAACTATGGTTCAACTTATAAATAAGTAGTAGAAAATTATACAGGAAAAAATGTTATTTTATGGATTTTTATCATTATCTGTAAACATTCCATTTTATTTACTCAAATTTGTGTAAGAAATTGGTGGATTTTAAATAAGATATTTAGAATGTACAGTAAAATATTACTCCAATTATATTTCAAATTTTGTATCGATATTTCATTCTTGTTATATTGTTAATTTAATGACTTGAATATCCAAAAATAATTAACTATTAATATGACATCCAATATTTTGATTACACCTTAGTGATTGATTTTTTAAAAGGTTATACACATAACATTATCCCAATAGATCATGAGTCCTACTTACATTGGGAAATTAGGTTAGTAGAATGTTTCTAGGAAACATTGGTACAACATCATTATTTATAATCTACAAAACATGCACTTATATTTCATGGATCTTCTAAAACTACATTGGATAACCTTGTATTGTCCATAAGAAGGTGGTAAGTTATAAGGATCAGTATGTCAATAAACAAATAATATGATAATGTAAAGAATTACATGTGATCCAAGAGGAATATAATAGTAACATAATTGGGTTGGGATTCATATTATTGAAAAATTAGGAACAATATATTATGATAGAATAAAGGAAACATTGGAATGTGGAATCAACCCAAAATGTGAAACTATAACCATATGACAAGGCTAAAAACTAAGGCAACTTAACCATGTGCAGTAATTATACATTATTATGAACAATACATGGAATTAGTTGAGTTGAAAAATTTACCCAATTAATTAAATAGTTTTGAAATTATGGGCCCAATAATCACTTCCATATCATGTATGACCCTAAGTATTCCTCATAGATCATAAAAAATAATGATTTATTCGGTCACTTTTAAACCCCCGCCATCCAATTATGTTATGTGGGTTTCATGCAAGGATATAAACATTACATGAAGGATATGTTAAAATATGTGAACAATTTGGAGTGTCAATGGTAATGGTTAATCACTAATAAAATAACTATAATGAAAAATTGAATGATGACTTTCAACGAATAATGATTGTACAAGATGATTCATATCAGGGTTAAATGACAGATATGGGGGGTATAACATCACTTTAATGTTTTGACGAATGAAATAGAGATGTTTGTAAATATATCCCAGCCTGATCAATTGGAAAATGAAAGGGGTAATTTATTGAAGGCTCATGAATAATGGGGAGTAGGAGATGATCCATTACTTTGAGAAGGCTCTTCTCAAAGCATGATAGCAGATTCATAATATCTTTTGGGAAATATGGTACTTCTATAGAGTGGGAAGGGTAGACTGACTAAAATAATGAAGGGGTTTTATTTATGAGTAACCAGAGGTTGGGTGAGTATATATATAAAAATATAGGGGAATTATATAATAATTTATAAACATATTTTTTGGAAACTATAAAATAAAATAATCAAAAATGAAAATCATACCATTGTTTTTTACCATGGTTTTTTCAAAAGAGGAGAAGTTGTCACTATTTTATATGGATATGAAGTAATCTCTATAAAGAAATAGACTTAGTGATGTGGAAGTTAGTCATGTTTTTAAAGAATTTATTTTAACAACATAACACATAATATAGCTTTTAAAATGATTCATTTAGTATTTATAAAATTAATAAATTTAAAAAAATTAATTTTTAAATATGTATTTTGATGTGAACAAATTTATTGAATATATTACATAACTTTTTCATTATGATTTCATAATAAATGTCAACTATTTATAACATATTTAAATTTTAACTAAAAATATAATTGTCTCGCAAAATTATAATAAAATCATATTTGGAAAATATTGACATGATAAATAAAATATTAATATTTATTTTCCCAAAATAAAACTATATATATGATTATTTACTCATTTATATCAAAAGTAGAAATTTATTAATTTAATGATGGGTTTTTGACAATACCAGATTTCAGACCCTTATAAAAAAATACATTAAATTTTACAAAATTTCATTATTAATTTTATCTAATAAAAAATATTTAAGAATATTATTATAATTAAATGTAAATAATTTTATAAAATCATGTATTCATCCAAAATAGTGCCTTGATTAAATCTATATATTTCTCAAAATTAAAATTTGTGGTTCATCATATAGCAATCATATTTTTTTAAAAGTCATTATTTATTCATTTAAAAGGTTACATTAAAAATAGTTAAATATAATAATATATTCATTAAAAAGAAAATATTAAAATATATATCATTAGGATAAATATAGATAGCTCTTTATTACACGAGTTATTTACCTAAGAGTAATATGTGATATTTTCATATATTCATGGGGTGGTTCGGTGAACATGTTTTAAGATATGGTACGTAAAATATTGAATAGCTCTTGTAAATGGATTCACTCATGCTTTAGTTGTAGAATCTCCGGTTTTTCATGGTCTAGGGAAAATCCCAAATACAGTATCCATATTTTTAGTTCTGATATATTGGCTGCATTGGGTAATATCCTAATGGTCATGGTCATTATTCATACCTTCAATTTCAATTGGAAATTATAATAATAATTAATAAATAATTACAATGGTCAATGTACAATGTGTATTTTGTCAATGATTGTGATTCATAACTGTATTTTAAATCATGAAGACCATACAATGGTCCAAAATCACCAATGTAGTTAATTAGTTTTAAATAATTCTTGTTCTTATAAATTCACTACTTTATTAAAAAAAGGAATTTCATTTATAAATGTTTGGGTCATTAAATTATTCTCTATTTAGAAATATTACAATAGATTTTTTAATAAAATAAACCAAATTATTATACTTATATTTCACCCTCTCCTCATATTCTGAGATCCCATTCTCAAGAATGAGGATCTTTCACAACACATTGATTGTGTTAGTTTCCCTATTTCGTAGAACATTGTCTGTGTAGTTTTATATCTTCACTAGATACTCTATGCACAAAATTTAATTATCCAATAGTAACACATATGAATTCTGTATATGTGGGTGGTCCTGTATGGTCTTCCTTAAAAGGGATACATTAGACACATCTAGTAATTGAGATGTGTTAGAGGTGAATTATAGTCATCATGGTATTTATCCAACGTGATCAGGAATCGTCGGGGGGTCTATGTATCTAGAATTAAGAATTCCATAATCATAATCCTCATGACATTGTTTCTCTATGATATATTAAGTAATAATTTCCCACCTAAAACTCCATGTTAGGTAGATGATTATATTTATATATTATATATATAATTTTTATGTATTTCATAAGATGTTGGATTTTGTGAACAATACATATGATTTAATGAACAAAATCCTGTCTAATTAGCTTAAAATATATAACATTATCACATCATGTCCGAGTCTTAAACCACTTCCCATTAATATACTTATAAGAATAAATTTTAGACTATAATTTCACGACCCGTCTTCGGGGCCCGTGCCGTGACTACCCCAAGCCCGCCTTCCATAGGCCAGAGGCTGGGGACTAGCACCAAAGGCATAAATCTCAATAACTGGGAAGACATTGCCTTTATAAAATTAAACAAAACACCACAGAGTAAAAGTGTAAGTTAAACACTAAGTACAAAAGATAGTGCTGAAAAGTAAAAGGGCCAGAATACGAACCCAACTGAAAAAGTACAGCTACATCTAAATGGAAGTACAATAGAAAAGACAAGCATCTGGAAGAAAAGAAGCTGATCATGGGTCGTCCACCTCGGATCCTACCTGAAGGGTAGGTACAAATAGCGCAGCTCCTAGATCGTCCACCAGAGATCCTACCTGAAGGGTAGGTACAGATAGCCTCCACAACGCTCTCGCCCGTCAACCGCCTCTGAGTATCGTCTCCTCCTGAAGTCCACCTTCGGATACTGACTCGTCGTTAGGTCCACCTCCGGGTACCGTCCAACCCTCGAACACTCGGCCTCTGTCAGCGCTACCCGTCGTATGCAACCAACACAACGAGGTGCGGGCAGAGCCCGTGCCGGAGTGAGTATACGATACTCAGTAGGGACCCCGAGACCCTCAAGGCCTCACTAAACCCAACAAGGATAACCACAAATAAGGATCTCAACAGATAACCCTTACTTAGGTAAAAGCCCATACATATACCAAAGTTATCAAGTAACACATCTCAATAAAGTGGAAGCAAAAAGGTTATGAAATCAACGGATAACCACTACCTAGGTATATGCACATACATATACCTGAGTTATCAAGTGACCCCTCTCAATCATGAGGTAAACAAAAACGTCATAGACTCAGCTCAAACCAGGATTTTCATTATCGAAACTGTAACTACCGAAGAGCCCCGTATCTGACGAGTACAGTGATCCTGTCATGACTCTGAGGTAATGCTCACTAACCTATGACTGCTGATGTACTCCTCCTGTCGAGTACCGCTGGTCAGCCACCCAAACACAGTAGTGCTTCCCGTCGGGGTCTGCCACCCAAACACAGTAGTGCACCCCCCCTAATATCCTACAGTGGTACCTCTTCTGTTGAGTACCGCGGGTCTACTGCCTTCTACCAGGTGCTCCGTTGGCCGTGGGTCTGCAACCAAACATAGTAGTGCTCCGTCCACTAGGCTAGTCGACTCACTCCAAGTCGAGTCGGTCAAGCAGTCGTCAGGTATTAGCCAGCTACACGGTCTTCGTACTCCGTACGCTCGTCTCCGGGAGGTTCCACTCCACGAGTTATAGGTCGATACTCCAAGTATCACAAAGTCACATGAAAACGTATCTCAAAGGACCGCCTCATCATAGGGGTCTCAACGCAACAGATGGCGCATCAATCGGACGCTCGGTCTGTGAGTTATTAGCCTTTTCGTCCCAGGGGCCCGGTTGGTTTCGTGTACGAACCAACCCGGCCGCATCTCAACTGTACCCCAAACTCTCATAGGGTATACTCATAGGGACTGTTTCTCAACGTGATCACCAATGCCGCTGACAGTTCGTCAAACGGACGTCTGGTCTGAACGTTATCAGCTTTTCTGTTCCAGGGGCCCGGTTGGATTTTGGGTACAATCCAACCTGGCCTTACTCCAACTACATCCAAAACTCAGGTGAAGTATCCCAAAAGTTTCGTCTCATCAAGATGAATCCAACAAAGTAGATGGCACGTCAATCAGACGTCCGGAGCTCAAGTTATAAGTGTTTCCGCTCCGAGGGCCCGATTGGTTTCGTGTTCGAACCTACCCGGCCGTACACAAAGTTCTCCTAAAACAAGAGTGTAATATACCGAAACGACCGTATCGATCCAAGGATCACATCGCAACTAATGGTGCATCGATCAGAGGTTTGTAGCCCATGTTATGGGCATTTGAACGAAACTGCCAGAGAATAGTGGGTTCGGGCCCGGTCCGACCCGACCCGATACCCCCCTGGGTCGGCCCGAACCGGGTCAACCCAACCCGGGTCCGGGTCTGGCCCACTAGGGCGCAGCCTGGCCCGGCTGGCGCAGCCCCGCCCGGCCAGCGCGGCACGGCCCGGCCAGGGCGGCCCGGCCCGGCCTGAGCGGGCGCGACCCACATGGCCAGACAACTCGGCTCGGCCGAGCTATCGCGGAAGGGGGGGGGGCTTCCCCCCTTGATTGGAACCGCGACCCCCACGCGGGGGCCGCTCCTTGCCAGCGGACGCGACGCTGGGCACCGCGTCTCCCCCGGGTCCCGCGCTGCCACGAGACTGGTTGCCTGCCGCCGCGGTGGTCCCTCCTGACGGCGCGCCGGGACGCCGCCGCCTCCGGGCGGCCGGCGGGGTGCGCCTGCAGGGTCGTCCACGGACCACCGGACGTGCTCCAGATGTCCATTTTGCCTGTCGTCTTCTCCAGTGGTCCTCCGGGGACCTACTCATCACTGATAAGTCTTCAAAATGCCTCTGTGGCCCATTCCGTCATTGCCTGTCGATCTGCACGTCAAATAAACAAACCGCGGCCACTTCGTGGTTTTCCGGCGCGGCGCATCGGTGCCACGGCTTTTTTCGGCATCCACGGCGCGGCGCGACGGTACAACGCTTCTTCGCCCGTTCTTCTTTGTTTCCGCGTGGTGCGATGGCACCGCGTCACCTTCGTTCGAGCCGCAACGAGTCTAACAGCAAGGGGGGAGGAGGTTCGGTTGTGTTTGTGTGGTCCGACCTCCTCCCGTTATAATGATAGTAAGCGTCCAACAATTATCAACGAAGTTCGTTAAAAAAATTTGAACGAAGATTAAACCCCTACCTCGTAATTTACGTCGCACATCGTCGAGTCGCGAAAGTCAAACGTCGCGGTAGTCGGGTGTCGTGGAAGAACAGTATCGATTCTGTCAACGTTGGAAGAAGAAGAAGAATGTTGTTACTGGCGTCGCTCTCCTCGGTTGGCGTCTCCTTCCTTGTAGTGGAAGAGGAAGTGGATGGAGAATTCCGGGACCGCCAAGTCGATGTCCTTCTTCGGAGACGTAGCGTTCTTCAACAAAGGAGATGAAGAAGGGAGGCACGTTGTCGTTGGCGATGATCACCGCGGTCAGTGACTTCTCCCTTGAGACGGAGGAAGAGAAGAGTTGATGGTCGTTCTTCGTCGAGGGAGGAAGTTGTTTCTTCGTGGATGAAGGGAACTCTCCTCAAATCCTCCCAAAGTATTAGTCAACCCCTAAAATCTCATAAATCTTCCCTATTTTAAAAGTTCTCCAAACAATTCAAAAAGGAGTCAAGAGGTGAGACAAAATTTAATAGGGTTATTAAACTATCCTAGTCGGCCTCATTAATATTGGGAGGTGGATAGGCTCCACCACAATAAATGTGTGGAGTTTCCATGCATTTAAACAAGGGTGGGTGATTTATGGGGAGGTCAAGGGGGTTATGGGGGAGGTGAGGAGTTAGGGTCTCGTGTGGTCCCTACCACACTAAACTCTCCCATGGGAGGTTAGGTGGGTGTGGGCCCCAAATCTAACTCTTACTTTTTTGAAAATAACCACCTTCAATGAATAAAATTTGTGCACGAAAAATTTTATTTAGTTCAACTAAACCCCCAAAAATTAACCCTCAACCTGCTCAAAACGCAACTACCGCAAAGGTACCCTTAAGCAACTACCGACGTTGCGGTTTCATCAATGCTCTCAGATTTCAATTCCGAGCACCAGTTAAAAAGATAGAAAAACCCGCTCATTCGTTCAGTGAACGTACCCGAGCCAGTCTTTGGAAATTGATTCCGGGCACACCGGGCATCGGAATCAGGTGCCGTTAGAAACTACGCACTCAAAAAATTTCAAAGAAAATAAGAAAATAAATTCCTTGAAATGTCCGGGTCTTTACATTACTCCCACCTCATGGCTTTACGTCCCCGTAAAGCTTTAACAAAAACTTTGGAAAGAAAAGTGGTACTGAGCACGTATCTGAGTCTTCCGCTCCCATGTGCTCTCCTGGAGGTTCCCGTGCTACCAATGAAATCGCACAAGAGGAATCGACCGTCCTCATAGGATCCTCTCCAGTCGATCCTCAACCTCTACTGGAACCCCGCAAAAGTCACCCCATTGCAAAAGTCCAATTCCCCATGGTCGATGACATGCGTTGGGTCAAGCACATATCTCCTCAATTGAGATACGTGGAGGTCGTCGTGCACCTGGTGCAACTGAGGTGGATGGGTCAAACAGTAAACCACCTCGCCTACCCTGCTAAGCACCTAGAAAGGTCCGTTGAACCTTGGAGATAACTTTTCGCCTCGGCCACATCTCCGTAATCCTCGTCGAGGTGAGACCCTTTTAAGGATGCGATCTCCATCCTCGAACTCTAGAGGCCTCCACTTCCTGATTAGAATTGAAACTCAAAACTCTTTCTTCCATAAGGGTATGGTTGGTCGACCCAAGAGTGATCAGACAAACCCTCCTATGCATGAGTTCATCCTGTGCTGCCTGAGGTTTCCTTTTCGTAGACCATGGAAAACCCATCCCGACGTTGTAGTTAGACCACAACCTTTTTGCCTAATATAGTCAATCTGAGCATTAACTGTGAATCCAATCCATACCAAGACCAACGTCGTAAGGCCTCGACGCTGCCACCAAGAGATTCCAACCGAAACTCTCGCCTCGTGGGTCAGACCACACTGTTGGTGTAAGTGTGATTATCAAATCTCCTCCCAAGGTATCTCCAGACGTGGTGGTCAAGTCTATGGCTTACCGGAAACTCTAGTTCTGGGACAAGATTCATGGATGGATGGAATGATTCATATCAATTTCTGTTACTACGCCAGCTAGTAGTGGACACAGACTGTCCCTTTAATCATTTTTAGAGCCATTGGGTCACACTCCTTGACCGCATGCAGCTGCACTCTTCCCCTGCTCTCCAGCTCCCGGAGCCTGGCGGGGAAAACTAAGGTGGGTGGTTGTAGCATGTTAAAATGTACACCACCTCATGCTGCTCTCCTAGATCTGCCTACACATCTGCTGCTTCGTAGACTCATATCTCCTTAAAGATTCCTCTTCTTGAAACATTTAACATGCTTGAGTCTCTAAGACTGGCACCAGTTTCCTATTTCTTACTGCACTGTGCAGTCTTCATCCGCTCGTGGATTATCTGCACCTTCTTTGCCTACGATCTGTAAGAGCTGCTAAGATTTCTCCTTTGCCGAAAATAGAAACTCGGTCTCATCCCCTAGATGAACCACTCCCATTGCCTAATACAGTGAATCCTGACATGAATGATGCATTCATGCCATGGATGACGTTGTAAGGCCTCGATGTTACTACCAAGAGATCCAACCGTCACTCTCACCTCCAAGGGTCGAGAAACACTGTCGACATCAGTGTGAGGTCACTGGGTATCCTCTAGTAAAAATCTCAAATGTGAGGGTCAAGTGAACAGTTTTAACTGGGACCTCTCAGTATCATCCGAACAAAAGGAAAGGAAAGAAAACATCCCAATGATAAGTGTCTTTTTATTACTGCAGATCCTAGTACAAAGACACAAATACAACATCAACATGGAACTAGAAGCACCAAGAACAAAAGTAATCCACTAGTTCCACTCTTGTCCACCTGCTTCCGGAGCTCTACCGCCTTGTCCACTGCTCAGCTATTGCTGAAGCACCCGCCACTTCTTCTGCCTCGGTGGCTCCTCCAATGCCCGCGGATCAACTGTGCAGGGAGTCGGACAATCATGTGCCATGTGACCCTTCCTTCCGCATGAATAACACTGTCCGCTTTTGGCACGCCTGCCTCTGACTCCACCCCGGGTTCCCCGCACAACTGATCCTATAACCTGAGGTCGACCACTTGCTGGTCTGGTCCTCTTGGACCTCTACATCATCTATCTACTACCTACAGATGACTCAGCTACTGATGGAAAATCCTATGGAAAATGAAGCAGCTCCTGAACACGCTCGCGGTGTAGAGCTACTGGTACAAACTCCACGCAGAAGAAGGTCTTGAAGTCCCCCAAGGTGAAGGTCATCCCGTCGTGAAACTGGAACAAGTGGCTCCACCATCTCTCAGCTGCTGCCTGAAGGAGGCTGGCAACAAAGATCACCATGAATTCCACTGGTGTACCTACATCCACAGCCTCTAGCCAATCCTCAGCCGCATGTGGGTCCGTCTCTCACTGGAACCTGGGTGGCCTCTAGCATTGGAACTCGTGTAGCGCGCTCAAGCGATGTGCACTCTCTGATGCTAGGGCTGGTGGAATCAGTGGCCCAACGTATGGTAGTACCGCTGGTGCCTCAACTGTAAAAGGGCCTTGTACCAAAGCCTCGTCGCTCGGAATACTATCAGTACATATATCTCTCAGAGGTCTAGCTGGTCGTTCGTGATAAGGCATCCTGAAAAAAACAGACGTGACACGGTCAAACGATTTATACCTTGTGAGCTGACCTGGTTTGAGCTGTTTTAAGGGAAAACCGTTGAAAACACAAACACAATTAATGTTTTCATGCACTGAGATAGAAATTAGAAGTTAGGGTCCTGGTGTATAGATATGTCAGCCGCCCACACCAACACTGGACTCCCTGAACTGAAGACCACACTCGGTACCCTTAACATTATTGCTTCACAGAAAGAAAAATATCAAACTTATAAGTTCTGCGGTAGAACTGACTCCTCTGATACCAA
Source organism: Viscum album (assembly GCA_963277665.1). Lineage (NCBI taxonomy): Eukaryota > Viridiplantae > Streptophyta > Magnoliopsida > Santalales > Viscaceae > Viscum > Viscum album. The sequence continues at coordinate 173,060,609 of OY728143.1, read as the reverse complement.
TTTGTCAACCGGGTCCCGGTGATAGCACAAACACCCCTCCCAACCAAGGCTATCGGGTCTTGGCCTCCCAGGTACCACCAGTTGCCCCCGCAGACACGTGGGGCCCACCCTAGGGTCCACCCACATGCCTGAACGGGTCATCTGACTAATGATTGTCCCCACTGGACAACACATGTCCTTTCTAGTGTGCTTTTTCCTCACTCACACACACCATGGGAAACATCCCAGAAGGTCACCCATCCTAATCACTATTCCATGCCATGAACGCTTAACTGTGGAGTTATAATCAGACAGGCTCCCGAAAAGGAAGGTGATCCTTGTTCACATGAGTCATATCATTTAGCCATTTAACCCTTTATCATTATGGGGTGTTATCATATACACCCCGCCCAACCAAGGCTATCGGGTCCTGGCCTCCCAGGAACCACCAGTTGCCCTCGCAGACACGTGGGGCCCACCCTAGGGTCCACCCACATGCTTGAACGGGTCATCTGACTAATGATTGTCCCCACAGTCCAACACATGTCTTTTCCAGTGTGCTTTGTCCTCACTCACACACACCCTGGGAAACATCCCAGAAGGTCACCCATCCTGATTAATATTCCATGCCAAGCACACTTAACTGTGGAGTTGTAATCAGACAGGCTCCCGAAAAGGAAGGTGGTCCTTGTTCACATGAGTCATATCATTTATTCATTTAACCCTTTATCATTCTGGGGTGTTACAATCACCCCCCCTTTAGAGCACAACGTCCTCGTTGTGGGTCCTATATCTCAAGTCAGGCAGTTCACTGCACATAAGGCTGAGTACCACATATGATACTAATTTGCCACAACCCGTCCTCAGGGCCCCGTGACTACCCCAAGCCAGCCTTCCATAGGCCAAGGGCTGGCGACGAGCACCAAAGGCTTAAATCCCGATAATTGGGAAGGAATTACCTTTATAAAAGTGAACAAAACACCACAGAGTACAAGTGGAAGTAAAACACTAAGTACAAAAGAAAGTGCTGAAAAGTAAAAGGGCCAGAATACAAACCCAACTAAAAAAGTACAGCTACAACTAAATGGAAGTACAATAGAAAAGACATGTTTTTGGAAGAAAAGAAGCAGCTCCTGGGTCGTCCAGCACAGATCCTACCTGAAGGGTAGGTACAGATAGCGCATCTCCTGGATCGTCCACCACAGATCCTACATGAAGGGTAGGTAAAGATAGCCTCCACAACACTCTTGCTCGTCAACCTCCTCCGAGTATCGTCTCATCGTGAAGACCAGCATCGAATACTGACTCGTCGTGAGTTTCACCTCTGGGTACCGTCCATCCCTCGAACAATTGGCCTCTGTCAGCGCTTCCCGTCGTCTGAAACCAACATAACGAGGTGTGGGCATAGCCCGTGCATGGGTGAGTATAAGATACTCAGTAGGGACCCCGAGACCCTAATGGTCTCCCTAAACCAACAAGGATAACCACAAATAAGGGTCTCAACAGATAACCCTTACTTAGGTATAATCCCATACTTATACCTAAGTTATCAAGTAACCCATCTCAATCAAGAGGAAGCACAAATGTTATGAAATCAACGGATAACCACTACCTAGTAATATTCCCATACAAATACTTGAGTTATCAAGTGACCTGTCTCAATCATGAGGTAAACACAAAGGTCATAGAATCAGCTCAAACCAGGATTTTCATTATCAAAACCGTAACTGCTGAAGAGCCCCGTCTCTGATGAGTACAGTGATCCTATCATGACTCCAAGGTAATGCTCACTAACCTAAGACTACTTAGGTACTCCTCCAATCGAGTACCGTGGGTCATCCACCCAAACACAGTAGTGCTTCCCGCCGGGGTCTGCCACCCAAACACAGTAGTGCACCCCCCTAATAGCCTTCAGAGATACTCCTTCTGTTGAGTACCACAGGTCTGCTGCCTACTACCAGGCGCTCCATCCTCCATGGGTCTGTACACAAACTTATTAGTGCTCCGTCCACTGGGCTAGTTGAGTCACTCCAAGTCGAGTCAGTCAAGCAGTCGTCAGGTCTCAGCTAGCTACACAGTCTCCGAACTCTGTACGCTCGTCTTCGGGAGGGTCCGATCCACGAGCTATAGGTCGATACTACAAGGATCAAAAATTCCCACGAAAAAGTATCTCAAAGGACCGACGTGTCATAGGGGTCTCAACGCAACAGACAGCGCGTCATTCAGATGCCCGGTCTGTGAGTTATTAGCCTTTTTGTCCTAGGGGCCTGGTTGGTTTCGTGTACGAACAAACCTGGCCGCATCTCAACTGTCCCCCGAACTATCATAGGGTATACTCATAGGGACATTTTCTCAACGTGATCCCCAACGCCGCTGACAGTTCGTCAAACGGATGTCCGGTATGAAATTTATCAGCTTTTCCGTTCTAGGGGCCCAGTTGGATTTTGGGTACAATCCAACCCATCCATACTCCAACTGCATCCAAACCTTAGGTGAAGTATGCAAAAAGTTCCGTAAAAACCAAGAGGAATCCAACAAATTCGACAGGACGTCAATCGGACGTCTGGAGCTAAAGTTATAAGTGTTTTCGCTCCGAGGGCCCGGTTAGTTTCGTGTTCGAACCAACCCGGGCATACCCAAAGTTCTCCGAAACCTTTAGTGTAATATAATGAAACAACCATATTGATCCAATGATCGCATCTCAACTGATGGTGCATCGATCGGAGGTTCTTATCCTATGTTATGGGCATTTGAACGAAACTACCTGAGAATAGGGGGTTCGGGCCCGGTCCGACCCGGCCCGATACCCCCCTGGGTCATCCCGAACCGGGTCGACCCGACTCGGGTCCGGGTCTGGCCCACTAGGGTGTGGCGCGGCCCGGCCTGGGTGGCCTGGCCCAGCCTAGGTGGGCGCGGCCCGCGTGGCCTGACAGCTCGGCTCGGCTGAGCTGTCGCGGAAAGGGGGGGCGGCTGAAGCCGCGACGGTCACTCCTGGCGGCGCGCCGGGACACTGCTGCCTCTGGGCGGCCAGCCGGTGCCGACAGCCGCCTCCGGCTGCCGTTGCCACCATGCCGACGTGGCACACTAGCAGGGTTTTCCGCGGACCACCAGACGCTCTCCAGTGGTCCGTTTTGCCTATTGTCTTCGCCAGCGGTCCTCCTGGGACATGCTCTTCACTGCGAAGTCTTCAAAACGCCTCTACGGCCCATTACATCATCGTCAGTCGATACGAACGTCAAATAAACACACCACGGACTCTTCGTGGTTTTCCGGTGCGGAACGACGGCGTTGCGGCTTTGTTCGGCATCCACGGCGCGGCACGACAGCGCCGCTCTTCTTCGCCCGTTCTTCATTGTTTCTGTGCGGTGCGATGGCACCGCATCACCTTCGTTCGAGCCGCAACGAGTATGACTGCAAGGGGGAAGGAGGGTCGGTCGTGTATGTGCGGTCCGACCTCCTCCCGTTATAATGATAGAAAGTGGCCAACAATTATCAATGAAGTTCGTTAAATAAAACATGAACGAAGATTAAACCCCTACCTCGAAATTGACGTCGCACGTCATCGAGTTGCGGAAGTCGAACGTCGCGGTAGTCGGGTGTCGCGGAAGAACGGTATCGATTCCGTCGACGTCGGAAGAAGAAGAAGAACGTTGTTGTTAGTGTTGGTCTCCACGGTCAGTGTCTCCTTCCTTGTCGCGGAAGAGGAAGTGGATAGAGAATTCTGGGTCCACCAAGTCGATGTCCTTCTTTGGAGACATAGCGTTCTTCAATGAAGGAGATGAATAAGGGAGTCACGTTGTCGTTGGTGATGATCACCGCGGTCGGTGAATTCTCCCTTGATGTGGAGGAAGAGAAGAGTTGATGGTCGTTCTTTTTCAAGGGAGGAAGTCGTTTCTTCGTGGATGAAGGGAACTCTCCTCAAATCATCCCAAAGTATTAGCCAACCCCCAAAATCTCATGATGCTTCCCTCTTTTAAAAGATCTCCAAACAATTCAAAAAGGATTCAGGAGGTGAGACAAAAATGTAAGAGGTTATTAAATTATCATAGTCGGCCTCATTAATCTTGGGAGGTGGAGAGGCTCCACCATAATAAATGTGTGGAGTTTCCATGCATTTAAACAAGGGGGATGAGTTATGGGGAGGTCAAGGTGGTTATGGGGGAGGTGAGGAGTTAGGGTCTCGTGTGGGCCCTACCACACTAAACTATTCCATGGGAGGTTAGGTGGGTGTGGGCCCCACATCTAACTCTTCCTTTGTTGAAAACAACCACTTTCCATGAATAAAATTTGTGCATGAAAAATTTTATTATGTTCAACTAAACCCCAAAAATTAATCCTCAACCCGCTCAAAAAGCAACTACAGCAAAGGCCCCCTTAAGCAATTACCGGCGCTGCGGTTTCATCGGTGCTCTCAGATTTTAATTCCGAGCACCGGTTAAAAATATATAAAAACCAGCTCGTTCGTTCACTAAACGTACCCAAGACAATCTTCGGAAATTGATTCTGGGCACATCGGGCCTCGGAATCAGGTGCCGTTAGAAACCACGCACTTGCAAAATTCCAAAGAAAATAAGAAAAATACATTCCTTGAAATTTCCGGGTCTTTACATATAATGTAATTTTTTTATTAATTTTAACTCCAGTATAAGATGATGTCGGTCCCAACAACCTTTCGTATTCATTAAGAATGATTTAGTTTAACTTCAATAGTTTGAATGGTTCTTCTAGACTGATAATCCATTTGAGGGTGATATGTATTATTGAATCTAAGTTCAAAATCCAATTGTCTTTTGGGGATGTTCAAAATATTTGTGGGAGACCTCGAATATGGATATGATACAATAGAGTATGGAACTTCATGTTGCCTTAAATATTATACTATATATATCATGTATCATTTCTTAATTTGGAAATATTGGATGACAAAAAATGAAATGTGATGGCATTGTAAGGTGATTAACTTCAAACTAGATGGAATAATTTCATATATGTGTCTTGGGGAGTCCTATGATGAAATCCATGGTAACATTTTCCATTTTCGTAATTTTATGGAAAATACTACCATCGTACCTTGAGAATTTAATCATTCTACACTATCATATTCCCATACTACTAATTGTGTTAAAAATATAGAAATAACCATATTCATTTTGTCCAACAAGTATTTTATTTATAAAATAAAAGTACATCATAGTGCTTCAATGATTTATTGGGAAGCATGACATATGTATTTCAGCTAGATAATCCCTATTATGTTCAGGTATTTAAGAAACCAATATCTTGGAACGAAACATTATAATTCCATCATTATAATATTTAAATCCCTGATTCATATATACTTTCTACTATAGAATTTCATCATCTTTCTGGGACTATAATCCTCTCAAGAATAATTTGTTTGATTATTTTAAGAAATTTTTGGATGAAAATCCTATTATTATTATTCATATATACATTAATTATTATTTTTAAATATTATATCCATCTCAATCCTCAACATTGATAGGGTTATATGATCCTTTCTACTAGAATCTACTGATTCGTTTCTTCAATGGATTGTAATGGTTTAGAAAAAAAAACGATTGATCATCACTAACCACCTTCATTGGTACCTACTAAAATCATTTAATGTGAATATATACAACATGATTTAATGGTGTATTTATATATGAAAAAATTCTCTAAATAGTTTTAATGTATTCTATTCTTTAATGTGAAGATCAATTTATCTGATTCTATATCAAGTGTTTGGTAGTTAATCTCAGGGATTTGTAACTAGGGAGAGGAATATAATATCATTTTTTCATGATGCATGAAGACACAACCTAATAAAATTTTGGACACATCATTGTAGACAAAAAATCCTTAACTAGTAGTGGGTAATGTGAGTAGGAGTAGTGAGATTCATATTCTTCAACCCATTAATTCTTACTTCAAAATCATCATCCCAGAAAAACATGACTCCCTTCAGAGTAATATTTGTTAGTGGGGTTGAAAATATTGATATTTTTTCTCAGAAATCAAATCTAGCGACCAACTAATATAATGAAGCTATAGATTTCTATCGTATATTTTGTTCTGGGTCATCATTTGATTCCCTCTATTTTTTTGATGTATATAAAGATATCACTATTTCTGTGTCGACATGACCCATAAAAGTTAATTAATTAAACTAAAACCCAAATTTACTATAATTTTCATGAATTGTTTTTACTTAATATCGTCAGTAGAGTATTTCAATGTTCCACATATTTCTCCATTATTTTGATATATCTAACAATGCCATCTATAATGTTTATGAAACATTTGTAAATATAATACCTAAATATTCTATTCATTATTACTATTATGATTTTCTGATCCTTAATGTGACAAAATTACAACACTATAAACTCATAGATCCCATACATTATACAAAAATAAGTCTTGAAGATACCCTCCATCTTCACTATTTCATGATAACATATAAAACATAGATCCACTATATGGTTGAATTTTGATCCACATAGATAAACAAAAAAGTAATTAGTATATAGTAGATGATAACTATTATTTATCATTATCATTATGTGATCACGATAATTAATGCATAGGTTTATTTACCTATCATTCCTTTTGATAAATATGACTATTTCACCACATGTTTAATCACATGGGCATATAGACCATTTATCGAAATTATCTATTTATTCTTTTTAAACATACTCAATTTTAATAGAAGGAATTATAAAAGAGTATTAGTTATTTTAAAACCTCTAGGTATGCAATTTATATATTACTCAACATCATACATTAGAGGAAGACTATAAAATTCATCAGGAAACATACTATAAAATTACCTTATACAATGAATGATATCAAGGATTATCTTACCATGAGTATCAGTAATTTGATCTTCATTCTGTTTCTTAAAAGACAATGTTATCAATTAATTTTTTGATTGTTCCAAAGAATATTACACCTACTTATTTTTTTAAAGGTTGGGGATGAAGCCTCATTTTAATTTATAAATGAAAGCAAAGACCTCTTTTAACTAGGTAGAGGGAAACCCATTACATAGCCTGAAGACCTAGTGGGCTTGTATCCCATTACATAGCCTGTAGGCCCAAATATATGGCCCAATTCTCTTAGTGTTTTATTTTTTATCAATACATGGAAATAAAGTACATACCAAGAATTAAATCAATATCTCCTGAGTGTAGTATCCCAATATTTACTAATAAATTTGTCTCAAAATTTTGTCAGGTATGTGTTATATGATTTGGATGAAACAATTGACAACACTTTCATGATAAATGATATCTCAACTTCCATGTTTTGAGGTTAACATTGAATATTTTAGACAATCATATGTGATATTAAATATTTTATATATCTGGAATCAAATAGTATATTCACTACCATTGAATTAATAATGAGGGTTCCTACCAGCAATTTATTTTAGATAAAAAAATCAGTAGTTGTGATAGAATACACTCACACTTTCTCTTTAGGGTTTCAGGGTTTTTTTGGTAATAATTGAAAAGTATTATTCTAGTACATTGATTGACATAGTGTACTTCTACTATGTACGTGAAGTATTTGACTATAGTGTGAGGATTCAATGGACTATTACTTTATTACATCACAAAATTATGCTTCTCATGTTATAAATCACTATCCTGGTGTCCCCCATCACACACATAAATAATTTAATATTACTATTCAGGAATTCTCTAGGATGAAAATTCCCAGACTTTGGATAAGTGAGGAAAAAGTTTATATTTCTCCATCATAACAACAGATTTTAAAACAATTTTTTATTCTAATCCTAGGTTGAACTTTAAAATTTCTTGATATATATTTCTAATTTGATGGCACATCTGACAATTTCATTATAATTTTCGATGTCCTTAATGGATAGGGCATTATGTGGTGTCTTTATTATCCCAATCATGAAGTGGTGAACTTTACCTTCATGGGTAATGATAATATCATATAAATATTGAGCATGTATTGTGATGTTTTTCTCATAATTCATGATGGATTATTCATCATTTTGATTGAGGATGAGGAAAACCTTTTCCATTTAATTTGAGAGAGGGTAATTAAAAATTTTTGAAAAAAAATCTTTACTCCTTTCACTCAATAACATCAATCTCCTTCAGGAAAATCATATCATTAACAAACGTCTACCAATTTCCATCTTCGTATTCTATATGACAAGAAAGAATATTGATAATATATTTCAATCTTTATTTATAGATAAGGAAGATATTTTCAATCGATTTTATTCATTTTCATGTGATAAAATTCATGGAAGATTCACTAGAAGTTATTGAACATTATAACATAATGGTCTTATTTTAAATATGCTCTTTATTTAGGGGATAAAGGAATTATTCTTGATTCTTGTTATGGTTAAATACATTTGTTAATTGATAAACTATTATCATCAAAATCTAGACTCCTCTAACCATGTTGTACCATTTATATGTGATGTCAACACATTCCCCTCATAGTAGTTATTAACCTGGTTTCTCCTATGAACAACAATTGAATCAAAATGGGAAATAAGGGGTGGCAATTATTTATTTATTGAAGACATAAATGGGAAAAATGAATATTATTTTGATCTGTTATAAATGATATATATTACATAACCTATGAATTTTTTGTTTTATATTTAAGGTATCCATTATCAATTTTATAATGTAATGTTATATTTGAATTTTTTCCCCAGAATGATTGTTGGTAATGAGATTTTGAATTTACTAAAGTATGTCCCTGAGAATTATCAAAACATATTTTCATAAGGATTGTTATTTGGAACTAGATAATGACCGAGACTACATCAATTTTCATTTTTCATGGTTATCACCACAACTATTATAGTGAAACATCAATGTGTTTTATTCATATAAGAAATTATTTTAAAAAAATAATTACTCTATACATTAAGGAAATTTAGGGTTGTTTTATATGTATAATATAATATATAAGGAAATTAATATATTATTATAATATTAAACACACTAAAATTATTAGTCTTTCGACAAATACCAACTATGAAAACCCAGATCATTTATGCACGTCATTTCCAAATTTATTACATAAAGATACAAATAATATAATTCTATAATATCACAAGGACTATTTTATTTGTTAATGTGGGTTTATTGAATATTACCCCGAATTGTGGGAATAAAATTATTATTTAGAAACTCTAAAGCATGAGCTTGTATACAATGTGTTTTCTGTTATATCATGGAATAACATGGAAATGTACAGAAGAATGGTGTGATATATAATATCGGGTAAGGAAATAATCAAATAATAGCATAACATAATGTAGATTGTGCGATGGATGAGGAAATTATAAGGTATAGTTATGAGGTAATAAGTATTGGAATCATAATCGTAAAAAATGAGGATTTAAAAAACATTATAGTAAAAAAAGGGAAAATAGGAATCTGGAAACAACATAGAATATGAAATCATAATCATATTGCAAGGATAACAAATGAGGTAACATAATATAGTGTATTTAGGATATCTGTTTCTTTAATATAAATGAAATATCACGACATAAAAACATTACCAAATCAATTTGATGGCTATATAATTATTGGCCCACCAATAACTTTCATATCATGTACATAAATTAGTGTCCCACATTGTTCATAAAACATAAGTATATATTTTATAAATTTAAATCCCTAATTAAAGAGTTTGAGATACATATATAGAAATAACCAATCAATTAATGATAAGTCCAACTAGTTGAATAATGATTAGTGAAATTTGGAATGGGCATTCAATCCTAAAATATATGGCATGAAATGTTGTAGGATGATTCAAAAAACATAGTATGGTTATATTAAGATAAAAATAATGGTTGAATGATATTGTGTGAGGTCTCTAGTCAATTTTACATATTTAGGATAATAATATGGATGTGTGAAAACATATCCCAAAAGTATCAATTTTTAAAAGGATAATTTAATAAATACTTATTAATAAAGGGATGGAGAGGATCTTTTACCTAGATAGGTTGCTTCTTAAATCATGCGCGAATCTTCATAAGATCATAAAATAACCTTGGGGGGGCTTTAAAGAGAAAACATTAGTGTAAAATCATGGTCCAACATATCATAGTGATGTGGAATGGGATGTTGGGTGGTTTTATGTAGAAAAATTGAGGGGAATTGTTTATATATTTCTAAACATTGGTTTTTGATTCTATATAATAATGTAATCATAACCACAAAAATACCCATTGTTTTTCATGGATCCCACCAAATAGGAAGGCCAGAAATTATTTTATAAACACTAAAAATACATATCCTTAATGTAATTCCCTTAGTGATGTGTAAGAGAGTGTTTTCTATACTGATTTGATTTTAAAACCTTAAAATATAATAATGGGATTAGAGGATTCAATAAGACTTTATAAAATCAATAATATTACTTAAATAAAATATTATTTTAAATGATATGTATAATTTGGTCAAATATAGAAATTAAGGAATATAATACAACACTTTGGGGTAATCATTTTGTAATAATTCATATGGTATATTTATATAATATTCAATTTTTACCCAATAAATTAATGTATTGGAAAATTAAAACATATTCCCACTGAATTTTTATGAGATTATGATTTTAAAAATAATATTTATTTTTTGAAAATTATTCTATTAATATTATAATTTTAACATTATAATAAAAACGCACTATTTATTGAAAATACTTGTTTTTTCAAAATATTAGTTTTATGATGCTTATAAAAATTAAATTTGAATTAATTCAGATATATATTCACTTATATCATACAAATATTATTTAATTATACTATTTATTTAGAATTTTATTTTATTCCACAATTCTTAAATCTATCAAAAATGTTTTCATGTTCAAAATAATTTATTTTAAAAAATATATCTTTATGTTTCATAATATTAAAATATTAATTTTATGAAGCACATTATTGAATCATTGAAAAAATATTATAAAGTGTCATTTATAGAATATTCATAACAAAAAATTTTATTAAAAAATCATATTGTTATGTTGTAGATATATGAACCATTATTCGTGGGGTGGTTTGATGAAGATGATTTGGACCATAATATGATTTAGATTAAAATTCTCTCGTAAATTGTTATACTCATATAATAGTTATTGAATCTCAGATTGGGAACGGTTAAGGATAAATCACAATTATTCAATCTCCTATAGATGCTCCACTAAATGCGATTCTTTGGGTACAAACCTATCAGTTTACACCATATATATTTCCTTATCTCTCTATTGGAATATGCCATAAAACCAAATATATTAATGTAAAAGATAAATGTAATATGAATATAGTGTCGTCTAATATTTATCATAGTGGTATCTTACATATAATAGAACATATAACTATCTAAAAATACGATTTAATACAATAGTTTTCAATAAGTACATTAAATAAGGGAAATTAATTTTCAAATTTGAATGTCATTATAACACCAGATAAATAAAAAACATTGTGGAATTAGAATACTTTTCTAAAATAATTTTTGTATATTTGATAATAATATAACCATTAATATTAGAGAATTAATTCTTAGACCCATGAATGGGATAGGATGCATCATTCCTCTCATGTCATTATGTACCTTCAAGAATGGTTTTACATCATCTCAAAACATGAATTGCCTCAAATCACATAGTATATCTATACATTACATAACATTACTGAAAAAATGTGAGGGGAACCAAAGTATTAGTTAATGGAGATTTATAAAAAAACAAATCATGTAAACAAAATACATTATACATGAGAGGTGAGGAATAACTAATAGACAGTTTAATTAAATAATTTTTTACAATAAACATAAATTAGTTAATTAAATAAAAAAATAAAATATGTATGAAGGTCTAAGAACATGGTCATCTATTAACATGAAATGAATATGAAAAAAGTAAACTAGCTAGTACTCATTTAAATACATTATATAATATAATCATAATGGTGATTCAATTAATTCAAATAATTAAAAATTAATTAAATATATTTATCTTAATGATATATTAAATCTCTTAGATATACACATCATAAGTAAAATAAAAAAATAAATTTATTAACAAGAATTTAAAATTAACTACATGGAATAATATTTTAATTTATTAATTATACAGAGCCAATTACAAAGTGAAAACTTATAATAGGAATTGTATAATTAGTTTTGTAATGTTAAAATTAATTATTCATTTGTATTTTAGTTATATTATTCATTGGGATACTACAAAAAATGTACAAATCTACTGCATAATGTCTCCATCTCATTTTGGGTATTTAGGATTATTTTTTAGGGAAACCTCACATCTCTCATCAAAATTATTTATAGTGTAATAACGAGTTATACACCATATGTTATTTTTTCCATGTGTCTTTATAAATCACTAGTTGACTAATAATGCTATTCAAACATAGTGATTAATGATTCACATGGGTTGTATTCCATAAACATGACATGTGCTTTTTTAAATATATAGCCTTTATGTCTTATAAAACTTTATTCTGCATTTTTAGGAAAACATTTGTGACAATATATTCATTAAACTATGTATAAAACATGAAATCTAATCCAGCTAGTGGTTGTCTGATTCGATAGACCATGTTCCTATATGGTCCATTGAATATTAGATGTACAATAAATTCCATTCATTTCATTGCCTTCTATAATTTCATTTATCATGTGACTAGCCAATGTGTAGTTACCTCAGGTGCAAATATTTTATATTTGGTTACACAATGACATTTACTCTCTACTGGACATAATACTCAACACCTACTGAGGGAAAAATTTATTATTATATATTTTTACTTCTTTATATTTATGATTATATGAAAATAGAATCGATATAATTAATGTAATGAAACCATGTTAACTAAGATAATTATTAAAAAACGAATATACGCAATGAATATAACTAAAAACAATTTCATATAATCAATCAAAGAGTAATAAATAATTATAAATAATTAACTAATAGCACTGATCCCACTTGATGATTTAGCAGAACAATAGAATAATTAGGCCCACACCCAACAAAACTTTCACTCAATTTTATCAGATTTATCATTATATCTATAACAAATTATGTTACTTGAATCAATTAGAGATGATCCTATCATGTATAATTTATAAAAAGTTATTATTTAATAAATTAAATTCATTTCTTATCATCTACAATTTTGAATCAATAGACCACTCATGTCGTATCATCGTTGCATAAGTGGAATGATGTTTATATTCCTTTTTTTAGTGAACCAAATGTGCTATGTGAACCTTGTATTGTCACAATTGAAATCATCAGGTTCTAGTATAAAGGAATATATTTTTTGCGATGACCATTGTTGATCGCAACCAAATCCATCAAGGAAGAAGTAATTATCTCAGGTGAGGGGATATTTTATCTATGTCCTTTAGAAAATTCTCATATGTGATCTCTCTTGAGTTTTAGAGGGTTCTAAATTGATGTTATTTTCAAAATCTTATGAATATTCCTATAAATATTTCATAGAAATTAATAAATTTATTTTCATGGTACCAGGGTTAGAAAATATATAATTTTATAGTGGTACTTATTATTATATAATTCTCATAAAACCACATGTCAAATGAATAATAATAGTATTATTATAATTAATATTATAATTATTATCAATATTTAAATTATATGAAATTCAAAAAACAGATAAATAAAATTTATTTATTTATTATTAAATAAAAAAATTAAAAAAGTTCAAATAATATTTTAGATTAAATTAGTCACAAAATCATTAAAATTATTCCACTGATCCTGGTCAATGTTTATTTTTATTTTAATTATAATTAAATATTTAATTAAATAAATAAAATGGTATTATTTTTTAATATTTATATAAATATAATATATAAAAAACTAGGTAGTTGGGGTTTGGCATAGTGGTAATCACCCCTTAATAATACATAAAAAATGGGGGCTCAAAACCCATTGGGTAGAGGTACTGTAGTGGTACTGTAGTAGTAGTGATACTATAGAAACATCGGTATTATAGCCGCGACAAGGCATTGTATTTGTGATAGGAATAGTGTGGGTACTATTGCAAGTGGGTAATGTAGAAGTACTATTCAAAGAATGGGCCTTGGGAAAAACATTTGGGCCAAAGGGCTGTGTAATGGGTTACATGCCTACTAGGCCTTCGGGCTATGTAATGGGTCCCCCTCTTCCCAGTTAAAAGATGTATTTTATTTTCTTTAACAATAAAAAAGGCTTCAGCCCCAACCTTTAATATATATATATATATATATATTTAAATGTAAGTAAATTTTTGTTAATTATTTATATTATTAAAAAAAAATTCATACCTTGCGAATAAAATGGTATAAAAAATTATTTATATCTTCACTTAATTATATTAATAATTGAATTTTCCATATATGTTTATTAATTACTCAACTCACTTTTTTAATCTCTAGAATAAATAGTGGCTGAATATTTAAGATGAAACACCATAAAAATTTAGTAAACCCTTTATGGATATAATATTTATTCAATGTCATAAACTCATATATAAATTAAATGAGGTTCTAAATACACTTTTTGCATGACCCACACAGACTATTTCTCACTGGCGCTAGGCTACATCACCTAAATTCCACAGTTGATTTCTAAAAAAATGTAATAGCTCCAATAGGGAAATATGATAAATTTGTAACAAAATTTAATAAATAATGAAATTAAAAAAATTCAGTATAATCATGTTACCAATTATCTACAATAAAATGGGTTTCTAGGTAGTTTCATCATCTATTATTTTCAATGTAACTTTCATCTACTTACTTATAATAAACATCATTACAACACTATAATGCCCATGAACATAATCTAGAATGTTTATTTCTATCAAAGTGAATGAGATATCATAATTAATCAAATGATAATAGGGATAAAATATTATAACATAATTCATTAACAAAACATCACTACTGATAAATGAAACACATCCTATATTATTATGATCATTAATCATCATTGCTTTTTTCAATGTATCAAAATTTGTGACTTTGAATTGTATTAATAATAATAATTTTTTTTATCATTACAGTAATATATATATATATATATGAATAAAAAATATAACATATAAAGATTAATTTTTAATAAATGGGACATGAATTAATAATCTCATACATCACATTTTACTAATAAAATATAACATAAGAAAGCGCCTTAAAGTCTAACGAGTTCCCACCCCTAATAACATGTAAGGAATTAGAAATAAATATTACACAATCTATTTTTATACTATATTTTATTCTCATTCGTTGAAATTGATCGTTTAGGTTTATAGTTATAAAGTGGATGGTCATAACAGTATGAAAAAAACAATATAAATACAAAAAGGAAACTTCTAATCATTCACCATAATTCTTTTATTATAAAATTGATAAAATGATTCAATATTTATATTATTTAATTATCATCAATAAATTAAACCATATTAATTCTTTTTTGTAACCATACATAAACCATTTAAAAAAATTTACAATGTGGGATGAGAATAAAAAACTCAGTAAGGGAAATAAAAGGGAGATAATTATTAGTCAAGCGATAACATGGAAATAACTAAATATTCTACCTTTATTTAAATTATCATTTATAATATGAACTAAATTATTTACACATGAGAATTATAACATCATGTTACTCTTCTGATATGTATATTTTAAAACATTTAATAGTTACTTTTTTATTTGTTTTATGGGTAAGGCCAATCAGGAATTGGGATGACACCAGTGATAGTAAAGTAAGAGGATTGTGGGATACTCAGCATAAAAAAATACTCATTATATAGTATTGTAGGGATTTACATGTCTTGTAATATGGATACATTATGTGATAAGTACAAGTATTATAAAATCTATTTTTAGTAAAAGGCATAGGGCTTTTTACAATTTTGGGATTTTTTCAATTCAATAACTTGAATTTGGATAACATGTGGTTTGAAGTCCCAAGGGTGGTTTTTAAATAGGTAGAATATCTGAGTTTTTCTATTATTATTCCACTAGTATTCCTCACTTTAATTAGTTCATTCCCTTGGAAATTTTGGGTTCCACAAAACTCGATTTATATTTTTCGTCCGATGATTGACTATTGTTGTGATTGTAGTGTGTCTTCTGAGTGCGGGTTCTACCTATATCTCAATATCTTGTCTTATCTTCCTAGTAGTTTCATAGATCATATTCTAATTGATTAATCTAAACAATATACTTTTGAATCATTTGTCTTCATTGAGTTTTTAGATCATCTACACCTTTAATCTTACAGTAGAGTTTCGTTGCAGTTGTTGTTTTTATATGAGAATAGTCGGTGGTTCCATCATAACACAAAATTTATATCAACCAAGAATTGATTCATTTATTTTCAATTATTTGAATTAAATGATATTTCTGGATTTCAATAAATATTATTGCAATTTATTGTGGTAAAAAACACAATTACACTAAAATGGTGTTTTAAAAATCTACTTTTGTAATGAAATTTGAATACCCCCAATTCTATTCAATTGGGGTGTGTTTTTCGAAATTTAATTTTTTTTTAATTTAAAATGTTGATTTTATGAAAATGGTTTCTATTAATTTTTTTAATTTTATTATGGAAATGGATTTTATGGAAAGAAATTGAAATCCACTAATTCAATTTAATTGGCGGTTTATTGTGAAATCCATTGAATCTTGTTAAAATATAAATTGTTTAATTTAATTTTTGAATGTGGATTGTGAAATTGAATTATGAGTGGATTTCAAATTATTATATTTTAAAAATTCTGTAAAAATGTTTCTGTTGGATCCTTTGGGTTGTAACTGGGGAAAAATCATGTTTTTTAATAGAAACGTATTTTATGTGTTTAAATATTAATTGGAATATTTTAAATGGGGATTTGGATAAATTTTATTTTAAGAATTCATGAAATAAATTTCCCATAATTTCTTTTTACTAGAAAACATGAAATTATTTGGAAGTTAGTGATTTATTCGTATGATAGTGTGTAATTCACAGTGTTCCAATATATAAATGAAACCCATCACATCCCATAAGAAGATGGTGATGAGGATTTTATTGGGCCAAGATCAAAGAGAAATATGTACATAATGGCATGTCACCTTGAGTGTGGAGTCCCTATAGACTAGAATCATCATTCCTTATTACTAATATGACCATGTGGCTCGATTGTTTTCATTTCAAATGAATTTATTCTATTATTTTGAATTGCGTGACATGAATTTTGATTTTATATAAACATGTTTATATTGAAGTCTTTTATATGCAATTTTTTGAAATGATTCATTATTTTAGAAATATTCTATCAACTAAAATATAAATACCTTTCTTAAAGTATGTCAAAATTTTGAAATTTAAAACATGATTTTGTTTAAATATTCTTAAATAAATCAAATCCTATCCATTTTAAATTTAAACTACATGTTGGTTAATTTAATATTGACATCAACTATGGAATCCTTGGTGAGACCCTACTTGGATTTTTATCTCTCACTCGACTTCTGCCATCGGGTAATTTTAGATTATATAATTATTTTTTTGATTAGTGGTAAAGCACCACATAGAGGTTGTTCTATATTTTTATATACGGACTTGTTTATTTGCATCCATTTGTACATTTTCATATATTCGTTGTTTATAGTAATTTGGCATGTTATACAAGTTTGATTTCTGGTACATTACTATCAGAAAAGTTTCTTTTGTATGCATACTAAATTATTTAGATTGTTTCTCTATTGGTTGTGAAAAAACCTTTCACATATTCTTGAATGATTTTATGTTCCATTCAATTACCCAAGGTGATATAGAATTTACATTGGGATTTGTTTAGACCAATTCTATTATCAGGGTACTAGGGTAACCAGGCTTGTTCATGAAAAATAAGGAATCATATAGAGGTTCACATTTTCCCTTGAAGGTATTATACATTTTCATAATCTTATCACGACATAGGAGGTATTTTATATTGAATGATTGGCCGGCTCCCACCACAATGAACCTTTAGTCACCTGGGGTGCATTGGGAAACAAGTCTTGAAAATCATATCTAGCATTTTCCCTACTTTTTTTTTGATAGGTCATGATCAATATCAGGTCATTCCATATGTTGGTATGAATTTTCAATTTATACTTCAAATGGGTTATATCTGATGCTGTGTACAATCTTGACCCTAAGAAGACAACTAAATATGATCCAAATGAAGCTTCCAAATCAAAAAAAAAAATCCCCTCGTGGAACTGAATCTAGTTGAGGTGATAATGGGAACTGTCGATGATGTAGGATTAGGAACACCACCGATCCCCATTCCGGGTATTTCCATTGAACCTCAAAGGGATTATGTATGGAACCATCCATTGTATTTCCTTCACAAGAATCCACCTACATTCAATTTATCAAATGAATCTCATGAAATTACATAATGGATGAGAAGGATCGAGAAATTTTTTGGGTTCCTAGAGACATCATATTACATTAAGGTGATTTGTGACACCTTCATCTGGGAAGGCCTAGTTAAGATAGGGTGGGACTCAATATTGATGTTGAAAAAAAGGGATTATAGTGGAATGACATTAATTATATTTTCAAAACCCAGTTCTATCTACAGTGGATGTTGTTAGGCAACGGTAGAAATTGTTTCAAAATTGAGTTGTCTAACAGGACTGTGACAGAGTATGGAAACGATTTTTATAATCCACTATAGTTTGAACCATATATTGTATCAAATTGGATGATGAATACATGTCATTTCATGTATAGAAATCAATAGGATATTCATTATTAGGTTTTCTTGATAAATATTTTTTATTATTCTATTGTTTTGGGTAGAGAGTTACTAGAAAAAATGATCCTGGATGGAATGTCAGTGTTTTCAGTAGTTTCTTTCTCTCCCAGTGGTTGTGTGGGTTAATTTAAATTAATGTGGATGTGTTATTATTCATATAGATATTCTAAATATGAGTGTAATTCTAAACCTCTTGATGTTCCAATAAGAGGTCCTATAACGTTCTACCGGTGTGGAAAGCTATTGAATTCAAAGAGAGTTTTCACTGGGGAACCCAAGAACTATGTCTACTCTAGGAACTGAGGTCACATAGAGATGTTATAAAATATATATTTCACCCCACATAATGGTAACGAATCATCATCTCAATCTAAATCTAATGGACAATCATATGCTACATGTGCAACTGGGTTTTGTCCACATGCATCAAGAATAACCTTTCTTCACGCAGTAGATGAGTCTCTAATGGAAGAGGACATAAGTCTAGTGATCATGATAGGTACCATTACTATTTCTTCATCATTAGAAAATTAATTATTCGATACTATATAATCTCATTCAATTATTTCAACCAGTATTCTTAATTTCCTAAATATTCATACATATATTTTATCTTATGTCATGGATATTGCTCCTCCCCTTTGTACAAAAAGAAAGAATGGTCTTTGTAATCATACTTATATTTTCAATCAATAATATGTTGAGTTTTTTTGTTGTTTTATGGTTCACAAAATTAATCCATTTGATACTGTATTTAGTTTTTATAGGATCATTGGTAACAGATCCTAGACTGATTCCTATATTTGATAGGTCTAGTTTACTACACTCATTGGTCCGTACTGTGTATTTCTAGGCGAATAGAACCTAAGGTTCAGTAATTTCAAACCTTCTTATCTAGAGTTAGGGTTATGTAATATCCATTGTCACCATCGATCTAGAGTCGAAGTATTTGAGACGTGATATCCCTTTCGGTGGGTTTTGATTTTCCTAACAAGGTTCATTATAACACATATGGTTTGTTGTTAGTACATAAGGTGTTGTTATCTATTGATTTAGTTCCTAATAATCAACTAGTCTCTATTCCATCTTACTTAATGTCACCAAAATAACTGAATAAGATAGTGAATATTTGGGAAGATGTTTTATAGAAATGCTATATACGAATGAGTTTTTTTAACATGGGTGGTGCGAGTTTGCTTTGATACGAAAGCTGGTAGTTCACAGGAACATTGTATTTGTTAACAAAATTAGAATCTAATGATGATAATGATCATGTATTCGTTAACATGGATATAATATATTTTTGAGTAGTTGAATTGGGTTAAGGGGTTATCAATGATTTATATTTGTTCTGGATACCATCAATTGAGCATGAAATATCATTACATTCAGAAAACCTCCATTCAGAGACAGTAATTATATTATTACTACCTATTCATTCCATTTTATCTATCCAATAATCATTTATTTTTCATGGCCCTGGTGAACCTAAATTTTAATCAGCATCTTGATAGGATCATGGTATTATTTTTGGATGGCATCCCCTTTTTCTCTATATTTTAGGAGGTTCATGTGTATATTCTTAAAACAGTTACGATCTAGCTCAGGAATCACATAATTTTTTCAACATATCAAAATGTGTATTCTGTATTTTGGAAGTTAAATTTATTAGGAATATGCTATCAGTACTTGGTATTTCAGAAAATCCTGAAAGGTAACTATTTATATGACATGTGAACAAACGTGAAATGTTTTCAATATCTAAAACATCTTGGGTCTAGCTATGTATTATCATTGGTTCATAATGTACATCACAAATATGGTGCATCTGTTGAGTTATCTTACTCAGAAGGAATTAAAATTCTCTTGGGATGAAAAACGTTAGAATCCTTTTTTTTAACTAAAAAAACATTGGACTATTACACTGGTGTTAAATCTTCCTCCGGACAAGAAGTGCTATGTGGTCATTTTTAGTTTATGGTGTATAGGTTTATGTTGTGTTCTTATGAGAGGTTGTTTTTGTTGCCTATATATCTCTTCGCCTTAGGCCACATGATAATAATTATCCAACACACGACCTTGAACATGAATTTGTGATGAAAACACATAAGAGTTGGTAGAATTACCTTAAGAGTGAAATGATTACCATGTTTTCATAGCAGAAGATATTGATATATATATATATATATATTCATTAAAAAATAATTAAATCTCTAAAAGATGCATTGGGGATGACTACCTACATGATTTCAATTTGAAAATTTCCGATAATACTTGGATGGGGAATGTCATCTCAGATCCATCAAGCATGAAAACATGGACCCCCCGAAGTGAAGGTATCACAGAAATAGTGAAACAAGATGGATGTCTTTTTATAGTTGAATAATGGCATCTAGGAGTCATGGGATGAGGTTTATATGGCTATGTTTTAGCTGAAATATTCTATTCTCTGTATGATTCTTGAAGAACTATAGCCCGAAGAGGAGTTCTGTAGCATTAATAACTCTATTAATAGTGTAGAGAATGTTCATGAGTGGTCATTCATTAAATAGTTAATTCTATGCTTTTGAAATCATTTTTTTGTACCGTTATAGGTAAGGGAAACTATGATGGTTGATTTCCATAGTTCCCAATGTAAGTTGAACCCAAGATCCATGAAGATGGTCTCTGACATGTGGTGGAAATTATAGTGGCTATATATGAGAAGGGGAATTAAATAATTTTTCTCCCATTGTTATATATTTTCCAATAGTTCAAGGCCGAGCACTAAAAACATATGGGTTTTCTTCAGCAACATCCTATTCAAATTTGTATATGGGATGATTCCTCTATAGAAACTGTCGTTTGGTTTCCACATACCCAGAGATTGAAGAATGTGAAATGGGTTTTGATTTATGGGAGAACTATGTTGACGCTACTTGTACTCATTCGTGCTAAAATTAACATTGAGGAACCAGTAAATCTCTATATGAATGAAATTTTTCTTTTTCATGGAGTTCCTTCTACTATAGTTTCTGAGAGGGATCCCTGATTCACATACATCATTTGGAGAGGCATATAAGAGGCAGTTGGATCTCACTTCCATTTGGGTATGGTATACTATACACTACCATATTGCCAGACCTAAAAATCTACATAAGTTTATTAGAATATGTTTCATTCTTGTTTTCTAAATATTGGCAGTGTTTAGGGTGATCATTTTAGGATATTTGAGTTTTCATAGAACTATACATACTAGTCTGTGATCATAATATATCCTTTTAAGGCCCTGTATGGAAGGCCTTCCAGATCACCGTGGTTTTTTTAGAGGTTTTTGAATCTTCCTCAGTCGGATCATGTATGGTAGAAGACATGACACCAATGATAAAGATGATTCTTCAAAAATAATTGATGACATATATCCTATGTAAGCTTTATACAGATCGCCACTATATATCATTGGAATTCTCAGTCGATGAAGATGTTTTCTTGAATGTTTCACAATGGTTGTGACGTTGATTTGATGGATGGAAAGGGATGCTTACTCCTCAATTTTAGGGACCTGCTGAGGTTGTTGATACAGTGGTAAATGTTTTTTTATCAGTGTTCACTTACAACAAATATAACATTGAGACCTAATATTTTACATGTATCGCAACTCTGAAAATATCTATCTAGTCTATCT
Organism: Viscum album; assembly: GCA_963277665.1. Taxonomy (NCBI): domain Eukaryota; kingdom Viridiplantae; phylum Streptophyta; class Magnoliopsida; order Santalales; family Viscaceae; genus Viscum; species Viscum album. The sequence continues at coordinate 173,038,104 of OY728143.1, read as the reverse complement.
CATAATCATAGATGGTATTTTCTTGAGGTTCAGCCTGATTTATGTATGACTGAATGGACATTCAAGATAGTTTATTCCTAAACCAACTTACTTCATAGGAGGATGAAACCTTTTGTTCATGTTCTTTGATAGCACAGTTCTGATTCTCATGAGAATGAGAAGTGCGAGGCACTAATGGGAGAGAAGTGGCCTCACTATATAAATATAGCTTCTTCTTGATATGTTGTATAGAGACAATAAGATTCTATGTTTGGGAGGTTTTATCATCTTTTTACACTCCTAAAATCTTATATTTAAAATATTTCATGGTTTTCTTTTTTCATTGATTGAGTTGACCAAAGAAGGAATTGGGGGGATACCTATGATGGTGAAGTCATAGTATTTTTAGGTACTCATAAATTAAAAAACCATCACTATTGAAAGTTAATTGGGTATTTACATTTCGTGTAATATTGGTACATGATGTGTTTATTATAATGTTAATAAAATCCTTTTTGAATAAAAAGTGATATCCTTTTCAGTGATTTTTTCTCATTTTATGACATTTTATTAGATTACACGTCATGAAATGTCCCAATGGTGGTTTGAAACCAGCATACAATATTTTTTTCATCCTCTAGGATTTATGTCACTCTACCTAGATCCTTCCACATTATATTTTTCGATACCCCAAGCCCACCAAGTCTTCTATTTCGACGATTGATCATTATAGTGATCGTGGTGTGACAGTCCGGGTGAGAGTTCTCCATGTTTATCTACCAATTAACTTTTCCTCCAAGGAGTTTATTAGATCATCTTTTAACTGATTAATCTATACTTTTTTTGAATATTGTTTTTTAGTTGAGTTCTAAGAAATTATACGCCATTTTTCTTGTCGGTGGGTTTCGTTACAAGAATTTTGTTTTTGTGAAATGGTAGGGGTTATACATGATTCCAAATTTTTATTAACACTATATTTCTTAATTTAATTTCAATTATTTGAATTAAATGAATTTTTCTGGTTTTAATAAAATATATTTGAATTGTTTTGTTGGAATAAACCCAATTCCATTTAATTGGGGATATAAAAAGTGTTTTCTGGCATAATGTAGAAAAACACACAGTTCCATTTAATTGGGGTTTGATTATGGAAATCTTGAAAATTAAAATATGTTTAATTTAAAATGTTGATTTTATAGAAATGACTATATTTAAAATTTTTAATATAATTTTGGAAATTAATTTGATTGTTAACTTTGAAAAATGATAATTCCATTTATGTTGGGTGTTTACTATGAAACTTTGAGAATCATGGGAAGAAATGAAACTATTTAATTTAATTTCTTAATGTGGATTTTGAAATTTAATTCTGAATTTATTTAATAAAATTATATTATGAAAATGCCTTATAAATGGGTTTGATAGGAACATTTGGTTTCTATCTCCGAAATGGTAATGTTTTTAATTAAAATAATTTGTAATGGGTTTTAAATGTTAATTCTGATATTTCAAAAGGATAGTGGGATTAATTATATTTTTAATAATTTTTGCAACAAATTGACTATAGTTTTATTTCACTATAAAACATGGAATTCATAGGTAGATGCTGAGTTATTTGGATGAAATATTGAGTTTTACAACGTTCAAAAAAATAAATGCTTCACATTAGATCCCTTGTTTATTGTTGATGAGTCATCTTTAACCTGATCGCAAAGGGACTTATGGACATATTTTCAAACCACCGTGAGTGTGCCATCCCTATATACTGAAATTATTATACCTTCATAGTCATATTCCCATTTTCTCGCTTGTTTCCATTTGGAATGAATATATTGCATTATTGTGAACTATTTTTCCTGACAAGTGAATTTATATAAAAGAGTTTGTTTAATACATTTTTGAAAAGATCCATTATTTATAAATATTTCACCAATTCAAAAGTAAATCGTTTTTCTAAATTATTTTCAATGTTTGAAATGTAAAATCATGATTTCATTTATTTATAATTATGTAATGTAAACCCTATATATTTAAATTGAATGATATATTTGGTTAAATTAATATTTTCATTTGTTATTGAATACTTAGTGAGACCCATATTGGATTTTTATCTCACACCATACCTATTCCTTCATGTGTGTGTAGATTTTATCTTTTCATTTTTTAGAAGGGGTAATTTTCTACTTGTAGGTGATTCTAACTATTTGTATGTGGACTTGGTGAGTTGAATCTGTTATGGCATGGGTTGTTTTTCCTAATTTCTAGTAATTTTGGTTGTATTAATTTGGTATTTTACTTCCATTTTTTACTTCTGGTATATTACACCCAATATAGTTTCTTTAGTATGATTATGGATTTCATTAGTTCGTTTCTACATTGGCATTGGAAAAATAATTCCCACATTCCATTTTTCTAAGATTCCACCTGAGAGTCGCTGACCCATGCAGATAGGGCACCCACTTTGTTCTATATAAGGACAGGCTTGGATATCATGAAAAAATGTTACATGGGTTAGTTTTTGAAAGAAATCAAACACAATTATATCTCAAAGAAAAACATTAAGATTCATTTATATCAAATAAAAAAAATTAGATGATATTTAAAATTAAATTTATCAAGCATGATAAAAATAAATATATTCCATTTAAATCCATTGGATAAATCTCCTCATTAAATGTATACTTCTTGAGTTCTATGAATAGTAACATTAAAAAATGAATTGGACTTCCATATGGGTGCACCAATAATATATGTTATATTAGGATGAACCAATACAGTTTGGTCTCACTCAATGTAAAATCTATATTGGGATCACTTCTGAGAAAAATAGTGCCCAACCTCTCATGTATATTGCGTCAAGATAACTTGTTTCACATATATAATGCACAAGTACCTTATAAAAGAATTTGTTCATAAATTTTTTCATCATAATAAATTTGAAAAATAATTTTTGGCCCATAAGAAAAAAAATACAGATACCAAAATACACAATATTTTTAATAACTGTTTTTCTATAACAAAATACCCCTATAAAAGGAATTAGGGGTTTGAATTAAAGTAAAATTAATTCTTAATGAGGATGCCAAACATAAAATAATTATTATGGTGGTAGAAAATATAATTATCATCAAATATATAAAATTGTACCTTCATTTTATTTATTTTGTAACAATATTAAAACATTTTATTCAAATGTTACTTTTGAATGGATTTGAATGTATGTTGAAAAAAATAATTAACTAATATCTAAAATTTGGACACATAATGTTGAAACCATATTCAATGAAAGATAATTGGAAACTTATAAATTAAATTTTAATTTATTGAGTTGTTATGATGGAGAGAGATTTCATTAATTTTTTAAATGTAAAAATACACATTCCTTTTCATTTTTTAAATAATTGATGAATGTGGAACATTAAAATTGTCTTTTTAAAATAAATCTAATAACATGAGTATCAGATATCAATTTTTTTTATATTCCAGGATAATAACCATAGGTTTATTATTTAACTACCTAAGACCCTTATTTTTTTATAATTCCATATACATCACTTATTACCATGTTATATAAAATCGGGTCTTCATTTAATATCACCTTGGTAATTTTAGGTGATATTCCGCTCATATGTCATAAATCACTTCAATTGAATGAAAATGTTTGAAGATGAAACTATAATATCATCTCCATAATAATAATCAAGAGATAATTATCATTTTTATAATTAAATGATATATTTAAATATATAAGTTAAATATGGTTATCAGAAATGGATGGTGTTACAATCAGGGAGATGGTAGGTCATATATATGAATGATTAGCTTCTCAATTTTTTTAAAAATCAATATGGAGAGAGGGTATGTATTATTATACCATTCATGTATGATTCGAACATCATAAATATCCTATCAATCAATTATATATATATATAATATATGTTATGTGGTGATGTTAAATGAATCACATCACTTTGTATATGTGGTAGTCCACATGTGAAGATTTACAACACTATGATGTTTTAGTGAATTGAATGTTATGAAAGTTAATGATATGTAATATTTTAATAGTATAAAATATTTCATAAATATAATATTTGAATATAATTTCAATCATTATTATCCATCCATGAGATATGCTAATGGGAAATTTATTTCATCAGTTCACAATGCAGTAATCCGCCATACACTTAAATGATTGTTTCATTTCCTATTTATTAGAAGAATATTTGGATAATATTAACATAATAAAATATCATAAATTGAAGAATAATGGTGTTATTATTTTACCTTGGTTGAGAAATATTTGAATAAGGTAGAAAAAGAATATAAAAGAAACCCTCGATTAAAAATGATACTTCTTAGTTGAAAAACCTCAATTGTTTCACAACTTATGACTGCTAGGGATTATGGTATACCTCAATGAAGAACATTGTAATGATGTAAATGGTTATAAGAAGAAATTTCTTATTAATTATCATAAAAATAGGTTCTCATTTGTGATGAAATTGGATTAATTGTTACGCTTTTATAAGAAATGGGATAGGTACACTACAAATTCATTGAAAATTTTAAAAAAAAATCAATTAATTTTTAGTAAAAAATGAATCAAAATAGGATAATTTAAAATAAAGAACGATTATGGGGAAAAATAATCACATATAATTTGTAGGTAGATTATATTTAAAAATTATATCTTTCGATAATTTATTATTTAATATAATATATCATTCATGTCATATTTTAGAACCATTAATTATATTTATTTTTATAACATCAAAGAAATAAGTAAAAATTGAATGAAAAATAATAAAACCCACATATAAGATGTTAATCTATAAGATTATCATATCAGATTAATTATCTCAAATTATTTAAATTTTATTTTTATTATTTTCATTTATTTTTTTCCATTATTTCAATATTTACTCCATTAAAGATGTGTAATAATTTAATGTATTCATTTCATTACTAATAAAAATAAAATGATGATGAATATATGTGGAATTTATTTCATTTGAAAATATATGAATGAACATTACATATTCAAATCTCTTGGATAAAATTGTTATATTATATTAAAATAAGAGTGTGACAATTTTTACATTTCATTAAAAAATATTTCAAAGTTCATAATAACAAAAAATGGAAGAAACCATATAATGGAATCTGGGATGAGTATTAATGAATTTTAGTCATCCTACAAAATTAATTTAACTTTTATCATCATATTATAATCCATATCATTTTATTTTACTTTATAATTACACAATATACCCTTTATCATGGTAAAAAATATTAATGATAGTATTCATACTGACCATATATAAAAGGGAAATCAATAGAAAAGTATGAATCACTAATTTCTAAAATGTAATCCATGTTTCAAATTTTACAGAAAAAAGTGAAAAATTAAATTTAAAATGAAATCATAAAAATATGATGGAAACATATTTTTCAAAAATATTACTTTTTAAATATAAAATGACTTATTGAAAAATTCTTATACGAAAACCATTTCAAAAAAAATATTTTTTTTAAATTAACAAACTTATTGAATTTTTATTTTAATCCAATATATAATTTTAAATGGTAAATAAATTAGAATTAAAAAACAATTTCAACAAAAATCTATAATTTTCACTATTTATTGAAATATTATTATTTTTAGAAAATTCACAAAAAATAAAATTAATATAAAATTTCAATCCCAAATTTAAAAATGAAAATCTTTTAAAAAAATTAATATTATATAATTTTAGAATTAAATAAATAAATAAAACCATTTAATTAATATGTTTCACAAAAAAAATTCATTTTTTATATTTTTAATTATATAATATATTTATAAGGAATATAACTATATAATTCAAGGTTACTAATTAAAATTAACATTATTTATTAAATCATTTCATTAGTAGTTACATTCCCCTCCACCCTATTGAAATTGTTTCCTCTCAATTTTAATTCGCAGTGTAAGGAAGTGTGGATACCTTTCCCCCATATCCTATTCAGATCCCCCTGTTTCTTCTTTAACATGTGGTTTCTCCACAATTTCATAAATTTTAGAGTTATTTATTCAAAAATAAATGATCTTTATGGCCATAAATATAAACATGGAATTCCTCATAAGATTGGTCATATTTAAACTAACTTATTTCAAGGGTTATGACATGAGATGAATGCCGAACATATTTTCGTAACATTAAAACCTGAAATACATTATGTAACTAGGATAAAATTGGATGTATGTCTAGTATTTAGGGAACTTATGAAGCTACTAATTTTATTTCATATGATCTAATGAGACAAAGGCTTATCTTCCGCTTTTTACAAAAATACTTAACCCTTTTCTATGTAGATATTTTAAAGAACACAAGATCACCTACGTCGAATGAAATTTCATTTGAAACATTTTCCAGATAACATTTATATATATTATAGGATATCTTCATATGATGAGAAGTTATTTTCACCTTCTTATAATATTTATCTACTTGTCAGTCACATTAACTTTCATTCACCAACATCATCCCAAACAATCATAGTCCAACACCACTTTCCATATATTTTTTCAAATGATCGATCTGTATACTAGAATGAAAACCATTATTCTAATAAAACCAAACCAAAGAATGATAATTATCCAAACATCCATTATAATCCATTGAATATGCTTGAAGAACATATTACAGGGTTGAACTGTTTCATTCATTGAATCTCACATACTGAGGAAGAATAGATGAACTAGAATTTAATTCAGTGCCCAAAAACATACGAGTTCAATTAAAATTATAAGTAAATGAGGGATCATTTTAAGAGACAATAATAAAAGTAACTCCATATAAGAAGACTATATGCATGATATATTTTTAATAAAACTGATCCACATACCTATTATCATGAATGGGAAGGAAATGTAATTTTTTTGTTAATTGATAAAAAATAACCATAATTTCACTATTACCTTGTTATGTATTTGGAAATCCTACCATAAATCCATTGAATTATTTTCCCTTTTCAACTCAAATAAATGAAAATGTTGAATAATTCCCCTCATTATTTTTTAATCTACATTTTCATATTGAAAAGTCAAATATGTGATGTTAAATTCACAAATAACTCTTCCCATTCCATCCCACCATTAGTATCTTGATGGTCCCTATACACCATAGTTATTATATTAAGAATAGAAAATCAAGACCATTGAGATTTACTAAATAGTTATATCATAAACAAGAAATAAATATTCCCAAATAATATTTTTTCCTATCTCAGAACACCTAATTTTTCAACATTAAATTCATGAAAATTACTCTACTTAATCATCTCTTCCATTTATTGGCAAATCATGGTCACTCTTCATAGATTTATTAATTCATTATGATAGATTTGATTAAATTGAAACATGTAATAAAACATTGGGATTTTCCAAATCCATAATATATAGTTAAAAATTATTCAAAGCATTAGCCAAAGGGTTATGTTACAAATATAAAATCGTTAATTACTGATTATGTTTTCCACTCAAATAATTGTCTAGACTTTTTACATTCTTATTATGGTAATAAACCATGCTTTTATAATAATTTATTACTTGAAAACATCTTCACTACCTCATGTTCACCACATTCAGAGTGAATATAAAGTCTAAAATTTTAGGATAAGTATATATTTTACAGTTTTTACTATAAAATGAAGGATCCAAATTTTTAAAGAAAATACCACATCACTTTATTCCATATGGTGTATTTGATATATTTTCTCATGTGGTTTTAATTGACATGACAGATTTGAAATTAACCAATCATTTTACATCAAGACACGGTCGTTTCCTTTCAAGGAAGCACAAATATAGTGGATAAACTGACTATTCCTAGAGGGAAGGTCCAAAATATTACCATTCACCACTATTCATTTATATTCTGAATACAGTCAGCACATTCTGTTTCCAATTTTTTTTGAATTCGAATCAATATTTTCATTGGAAAATACTACCAAGAAATGTTTTCCATAAACCACAATTATTTTTCATATAATGAATTATCACTATTAGTCACTTTTACATTTTTTATATGGCCATTATTCACTAACATAATTTTTAGAATGGTCAATAGTAACTCAATCATTAAATATTTATTTCTATTAAATGAAAATTGTTTAAAAAATTAACTTTTTAAAAATGTTCTATTTTTTATTTTTTGATATAGAGTTTCCAAGACAATACATATGTGTATTTCATGTTCCTAGGGAAATGATAAATATACAATTATATCATTCATAAACATAATGAAAATCATATCTATTAAGTCATAGATACTCCATTCATTAAATCCACATCTATAGCTAGTTCATTTGAGAATACACCAAGAATAAATAAAATATCATAATTTGAATCTGAAGTAAAAAAAATTTTCTTTAAAAGATCATCCACCGTCACATTCAATTGATGTTATCATGTCCCAAGATAAATCAAAAAAAATACAGTGATCCCTATAGCTAATAACAAAATTATCAATATGAGGTAAACCGTAATTGTTCTTGATTGTGACGATATTTAAATAACAAAAAATAATTTAAACCCTCAAAAATCCATTATTCATTTTTTCCAAAAATTAGTTTCACTACTTTTTGATGTACATGGATTAATAAAACAATTATCTAGAAAATAAAAAAAATTATTTCTCAGTTCATAAATGTATACTTGTTCTATTCAATAATGTGGTATAGAAAATGGATTGGCATTAGTCACTATGAAAATAGAAATCTAAACCTCTTGATCAGGAATAAAACTATGAAAATTATCATGAAAAATCCTCCAATTTATCATTATCTACATGAACATATCTAATTTGAATATTTTCATACATTTAGAAAATAAGAAGTTAAGAAACATTCACTGCCAACAGTATTTGGTTTCTCATATTCATGATAGGTTGTCAAATATTTCATATCATGGAAAAACAATTATTGGCGCTAACATATAAGGTAGAATTGTTAATAGAATCTCATTCCATACCCAAAATAATATCAAATAATAACATAACAAATTCTAAAACACTAGTAGAAAAGACCATCAATCTAACAATAATAGGAAGATTCCAATAAATCATGGATTCTTTAATATTTCAACAATGAAAGTTATATCTTACATTCATGAGGTGATATTTCCCATTCAATTGAGAAATTCTCATTAATGATTTAATGTGAAAATCCCTAGAAAAATTTGGTATTCTCAAAAATAGACTTACCATGATATGTACATGTCACCACTTTATTTCACTTCCAAACAACAACTGTAGTAGTAAACAATGATTTTTCCACACCAATGGTATTTTTCTCTTGATTGTGACCAACATGTGTAAAAAAAATTGAATACAAATTATCATAATGTCCCATATCATAACAATTAAACAACTTCACCAACTTACTAGATTTTTGTTACCCCATTCCAATATTTTTGAGATCTAATTTCATTAAAATCACATGCTATATGGCTCAACATACCACACCGGTAACAATTCTCAAAACTCGTTAAACATTCCTTAAATCATCATTTACCACACTTAGATCAATTTGGGGATATCATTCATATTTATTCACTGGTTTATTATCTTTTCCAATCCACCATAGTCATTTAATACCTTTTCAATCATGAGGAATTAATGTATTTGTGAAACCCATCTCAAAGTTCGTAACATAATGTATAATGTTCTCATAAAATTTAAATTATCTTTCCAATAATTATCTATAGTGACTATACATATTCACACATTAATATTACATCATTTTTATTGAAAACAGCATAATACAAATGTAAATCTAGGACATAATGGTTTAGTGTATTTGAAAAATTATGGTCATTCTAAATGTTTACATAATAAAAGAAAATATTTTATAAAAGAAAATTATAATATTTCATTCTAATGATTGTATTATCCTATATAAATGTAATCACCTGAGGATATATATAAAAAACAGAGTGATTTAATATCCTTGTAAGTAGATGAATGAGGAATGTGAATCAATATAAAAAAGGGTGATCATAATCATCATATAATAAAAATGGGATCGTCATTAACATTATGAAAGAAATATGTGACAAAATAATTTATTTGGCAATGCATACAAATTAAACCCCATGACATATTCGTCAAATACCACAAATAGTTGTGTACAACTCTAGCACCATATTCACTCATAACATATGTGAACCATCATAATATAAACTTATGAAAAAATAATTAATAATTTTCACGCATAATACACATTATAACATGCGATACATAACATTTCCCAATATATTGGATACAAATATAATTCCGGGTCCACCCGTCATAACATAATATTCACATAGTCATGCATCCCACATATAACATATAATAATCATATTCATGTAATAACCCATAGAAATGAATGCGTTTCAGAATGATTTCATCAAAAATAATTTCATGAGTAAACATTGGGCTACTCAAAAAAAGGAAAAAATATTTCACTTAATCAGGATCATTCTTGGGTGAAGAAAAAAATAACATAGGAAGAGTAAAAAAATGTCTTTTTTGGAAAGAATAGTCCCTTAGGAAAATATTTTTATTTTTGATAATAATAAGTAGAAAACATTAGTATCACTCTAAATTTATGGGAAGAATAATTAAATAATATTTATGGAACTTTATCAGAGTATCCATACTGATGAATTCTTGAGGGGAGATAACCCAAAGAAACGGAGTTGGGTTCAAGAATCCCCTTACCATAATTCCCTCTTTATTTCATCTATTTTTTATTTCGTAAATAAAAAACCTATATTTATTAATTCATTTATCCAAAATTGAATTATAGTAATTTATAAAACTATTTATCACTTATAATTATTTTATTATATTCATAATTTTTTTTGATGAATTTGATGTAATTTTACATCATGTTTTTCGTATATTTTTTTTGGTTTTGGTTTGATTCTCTATTTTCATTAATAGTTGTTTATTACTTAATATAAATATTTACTAAAGCATATAATTAATATAAATAGATATATATATATATATATAATATATATATATATATTATATATCCATGATAATGGTTATATTTGTTAACATGGAAATGTTTGTGTAGGTTGTTAGCCGAACATTAATGGGACATTATTGAAAGAGAGGGAAAGGGAGGTATGAAATTTATATCTATTTTTAAAATGGAAATTTTTGTGTGTAAGAATAATTAATATAAATTTAAAATATAGAATATTAAATTTTATAGTATTCAGTTATGAAATAAATTAGTATAATAGAAAGAGAATATAAAAAGAGGGAAGACTAAATTGAGACTTACTCTATCCTCAACGAATCTTATTTTCGTCGACAATATAACTTCCTTGGTGGTTGGATTTTTTTCTCAACAATTTTTCTAACAATTTTAACAGGATATAAAGGTAGTATGTGGAAAGGGATTGGGAAATTAAAATTTTAGATGTAATTTATTTCTAAGTTTAGGTGGATCAATTATTTAAACAAAAAGAGATGGGGGGTTTTGAATAAAATATTAAATAAAATTATATATCCATAGTAAAAAATTTAATAGTAATTTTTATAAAATATAAATAACATTTCAATATAATATAGTTAGTTTTTTACATTAAATTCCAATTATAATTATAATTTATTTAAATGAATGTTGAGGAAAATAGAATTTTTTTATTTTAAAGAATCAATTTGGACATAGTGTTTTAGAATTTTCTTTTTTAGGTATGGAAAATAAGTTTAGTTTATATTAATGAGTAATTTATGGACAAAAAAATAATGGAAAATCCAAAAGTTCTATTAATTATTATTTCATTATTACATCATGAATGATGTAATTTAATATGGAGTTGTTATGTGAAAAAATAATTTTTTACAAACACCAAAAAAATTATGTATTTTAGAAAATAATCAATATAATGTCCCAAGGAAAATTTTTATACTCTTGATTTAAAAAATGTTATTCATTATACGAAAATAAATTTCTAAAATATGTAATTTTAAATTTTTATATAAAAATGGTGTCATCTATGAATTTATTTAAAATACAATTTATAAAAAAAATATTATATTATATTTATTGTTTTTAATCATGATATTTATTTATTACATTATAATATTTATATTTTCCAAAATTAATCATGATTAATATTATTTTTATCCTATTATATTATTTTGAGGTAAAATTAGCATTCCGATAGACATATTATTATTCCCAAATGGAAGTATACTATTTTCAATGGTATCATTTTCATTCCAATGTCCATATTTCTATTCTAATGATCATATTACCTCTTATAAAAATCACTTATTTATTTCACTTAGTATTTATCTCAAATAATCTCAAGGGTAAAAAATTCTATTTTGCCTACTTTCTATCGGTTTGATTATATATTGTTTTGTTTTATATTATGTTCGTAGTGGGGGAAATTATTCCAAATGATTATGGGGATCAATATTCTCTAATTTTAGATTTTCTATTTTATTTTTTTATTATCTTATAATGTTTGGAATATTAATTTTTTTAATTTTAAATTAACAAAATAGTATTTAGTAATGTAAAAATTATTATTTTATATATGTATTTCTTATTTTTATTAAATAAAAAATATAATAAAAACTATTTATTTAACAAAATTAAAATTAAAAAAACTGATTGTTCATTACTTTCTCTTAATAAAATGGGAATCAAATCGGTTTGAATTACTTTAATTTTACTAACAATTTTATAATTCACTTCTAGTAAATATATGTATTGTAATGTTTAATTATCTTCTTAAAAAGCCACATAATAATCATATTTTTGATTTTCTTTGATTAATTATTTATTAAATATTATTTGAACAATCATAAAGAATATTTTCTATAGAAAAATATTACTAAAATTTTCCCACTATATAAAATTATTATCATATTTCAATATAGTATTCTTCACTGAAGACCACAATAAATCAACATAAAAATCAATATATAATATCATAAGGGATAACATTGGATGTTCGAAAAATACCATGACTTCAAATATGTTTATAATGGAATTAATTCACTCTTTTACTACCATTAGGTCAGAATATCCATTGAATGAAGTTTGGTTTTTTCTCATGAAATTATATATTATCATCACGTTCTATTATCGTACATCTACATACTATATAGTATGGATTACATCACTATTTATAACTTTCATCAATTAGTCCATCATAGTAAAAAAATTCCCCTTTCCTATTCTAACCTTTCTATGTTTCTAATCCAGTAGGATATCATCCAATTAGTCCCTTCATTCTATAACCTCCTTGTTTCTTATATAGAAAACCATTCTGAAAAAACATATTTTATATCAAAATCCAGAAAATCAGCAAATACTATATCATATTAAAAATTATGTTAAATAATTTAAAGCTATTATATTATCACTATCATAACAACATAATGTTATCTAAAATCTCATATGATACCAAAAAAATTGAATTAACATTACAAATTACTAAATTATTTGTCATTATATGGGTTTTCATATTCTTTCACTATAAAATATATTATATTCAGAGAGTTTCAGTGTATTACATCATAGAGTGTACATAATAAAACAAAATATATAAAAATTGGAAACATATAACTAGTTTCCTTAATTAAAAAATATATAACTTAAAAAAAATGATTTCATTTTTAGAAAACATTTCATACATTTCATTTTTATTTATTTCTTATTCATACCCATCTATAAACACTCTGTAATCAATTATGAATATGAGATAAGAAAAAAAGATCTATAAGTGATATAAAAAAGCATAAAATGTTAGTCTAGTGAATAATATAAATTCCCATGAAATGAATACCATTATTTCAATGATATTTTAAATATGAAATAGATATTTATGACCTGAAAATTTAACAAATTTTTGTCTTTATTAAAATCATTAAAACATATATAATGAAAATAAAGAACATATATTTTAAATAGTATACTATTACATTCATTACACATGTTAGAAGTAATATGATACCATTCAATTCAATGGAAAAAACCACTTTGGTAAATCCATTCTTCTTATAATTTAATATATAGAACACCACCCAATGCATTAGAGTGGTGTCTTGGAACACCTATCATACAAGCTATGTTGGGATCACCTTGTTCTATCTTGGTGCACCCAATGTATAAGCACTATTGGGATCACCCATGAGGTATAAAGGGGCTCAATCCATTGTATATGTTGTATTGGGATGAACTGTTTCATATATTTAATGATAAATAACTATATAAAAAAATTTATTCTAAAATATTTATATCATAAGTCCACAGAAAATTTCTAATAAACTCATATAAATCATAAAATTTGATATCAAAATTAACATTCTTTAGAAAAATATTTTTGTACAAAAAATCCTTGAAAATGGGACATGGGGTTTTTCTTTGAAGACAACAAGACCGATTTTAGTATAATCAAGAAAAAATAACAATTATGATAGCCGAAAAAGTCATTTTCAATGTATATGTTAAAATAAAATACAATTTTTTTTAATAAGTAATGACATGTATTACTTAATAATAGTTTTTTAATATCCTTTTATATGAAGATAAATAATATAACTTATTAAAATCTAAAATCATTAAAAACAATAATGTAATAATTTTTTCAAAAGATGAAATATGGAAAAATATAATGAAAACATAAAATAATTTGGGATTAATTATTTTGGGAAATTAAATTCAAAACATATATATGTAGAAATATTCATTATATTTTATCTTTTTAATTATAGTTAAAATATGAACTATAAAATATGATTTATAAATCCATGTCCCTTACCTTGAGCCAGAATCGTCACACAAATTTTATAACAACCTAAATAATAAATTTTGTTTAATTATGTAAATTCGTTGGAATATTTTTATGTATATAACAAAATTTATAAAAATTATTACCATTTAATATAAAAATACGGAATCATTAAATCTCACATCGAGCATTCTGGACAATATTCACCACATGTATCAGTAATGAATTTGGTAGGTTGAAAATGGTAGAATTGGTAATTATTTCATAATATATAGAAAAATAATCATGAAATATTTATAATTTTTATAAATTAATTATACTATTAAATAAAACCCTTGAATATTGTTTTGAAAAAATGAACAATATTAGAATCATGGAGACTGTAGGTCATATGTAGTCATGCATAATAGTACCATTTTTCCACGATCATTATATAAAGAGGGTAAGTATTATGTTATAATTCAATAATGATAGTTATATAATAAAAATAATATGACTCCCTTAAATATAATTATTTATATCATCCATGTGATGTGGAAATGAAAAACGAATCACATAACTATATTGAGGTGGAGGTATGCATCCTAGAACACATGACATTATAATTTTTATGTGAATGGAAAAGTAAGAAGGTAAATGATATTTTTTATTTTCATAGTGCTAATATTTCATTAATAATAATATATGTATATATATATATATATTATTTCCATCATTATAATACATCCATAAGAGATATTGATGTGAAATGAATTACATTTTTTCGTTAGGAAGTACTCTATCATACAAAAAATTGATAGTTTTATTTCCCATTTGATGTAAGATGAGATAAATTCTATTAACATAATAAAATAAAATAATTTTGAAGATAATATTTATAATATTTTAATTTTTTTAAAAATATTCGATGTAGGTTAGAGAATGGAACAAACATATATGCTCGATTAAAAATGATACTTCTTATTCGAAAAAAATCTATTTGTTAACACCTTAAGACCATTAATATTAGTGTAATATAGAATGAAATTAAATTATAATGAGAATAAGGTTTTTATAAAGGGATTATTGAATTTATAGTCTGAATCAACTGAAATATGAAGTGTGATGAAATGAGAATAATCAGTTCACTTTCATAAAAGAGGTGAGGGGAACTCTTATAATTCTTGAAAATATTTAATTTATAAAAATTAAATATCAATTCAAAATAGATAAAAACTGTTTAATTTTTAATAGTTGATGAGAATGGGAAAACATAATCTTATAAAAATACTTTTTCAAAATTTTCAGGGAACATTTTTACCGTTATAATTTTGTTTACATCCTTCATTAACCATATTATCTCTTACCAAGACAATGCTCTCTTTCGATTTTGACTGTTACTATAGATAATATAATTTCAAAAAAGACCATATATAGATATTTTTTTATATTCTAAACCATATAATATCCACTTAGATGTATTTAAATTTTTTAGAATTGTTAAGTCATTCATTAAGATATTATTTATTAAAAAATATCATTATTATCAATTTTAGAACTATTTATTTAGATGATATTTATAAGATCAATAAATTATGGAAATTTAAATCCAATATTGTTAATTAACAATTTAAATTTCATTATCATCTATAAAATTTTGGATGAAATTATTTATCAAATATTCTATTACTTTTTATATTTTTTTATTATTTTTTCTGATTTTTCCTTTTATTGAATAAATAATGTGCTTGTCTTGTGTAATTATTTAAGGTCATTATTTATTCACAAAAAAATATAAATAAATTTTGAGGAAGAAGAAAAATAATTTATATTTCAATATAATATTTATAATTTGACATATCATCTGGTTATATTGAAATTTAATATATTAAATTTAACAAAAACATTGTTGTCAAATTTTTCACCTTTACGAAAATAAAAAATTATAAAAGTCCAAAAGTAATTAAAATAGCCAAAAATTGCGATATAAGAAAATATTATTTTTTAAGGATATATATTACTCATAAAAATAAATTAAGACAAGTGAAAGGTTAAATTAGTAATCATTATCATTTTGTAGCTTTAATTACGTGATTTATGATTCACCATGGAAACATAATTTATTAAGGTTACTATTCATATCAAATAGAAATATAAGGGACCTATTTAGAAAATATGGACCCACACATTTCGAATACATAATCTATTTTTAAAAATTAGAATCAGACAAGTGGTATAAATTAATTTCTAATCAAATCAGAAAAAGGTGCTAAAAATGGTTTTTCAGAAAAAAGACAATTTTAAATTTAAAATAAATTTAAGATAAATTCTATTATAATAAAATTAAAAAAAAAATTATTTTAAATGAAAAATAATTTGTTAATTATAATAACTAATCCAAAAGATAATTTTAGTTTGTTAATAATTATACTAAAAAATATATTTTTCAATAGAAACAATTAAATTAAAATATTTATTGAAAATTCAATATTGTTAGAAAATTATTGAAAGAGTCATCTAAAGATATCTTTTTAATAATGAATTCAAAAATAAAATATTATTTTTCAAATAAAAATATCTATAATTTTAAAATTAATCTTTTTAATAAAACCATGTTTGAAATTAATTTAATAAAATTATTTCTTTTATTATTTTTTAATATCACTCCATATACTTCTAATAAATATATCTATTTTATAATAAAATAAAAATAATAATTAAAATTTTAATCATTCCCAAGGTTGATACCTATAATATATCATTTATTGAAGGTTAAATGAAATCATCTATCTATATAAAAAATATATATTATTGTAATCAAGGAACCTATGGTCTCTCATCACAGAAGGTAACATCTTTGAACATTTAATGAAAGAAATATACATAGGAAATTACCAAAAACTACATAACCCTCAAAAATAATACGTGATAAAATATTTTATAAATATTAGTATACATGAATAAAAATAAAAATAATGTACATAAAAGTTGATTCTATGTATCCAAATCTAATAACATCCATAAGGAGGTAAAAGATATCATATCATTAGTATATGATCAAAATTTTTTTTTGAATTATGATTATTATTCAATATATCAATAATTAACATGGAATGTATACATAGAGACACAATCCATTGAAAAATCACATTAAATTGAACCACTAGAATATGAAAAATGTTTTGAACGAGTTGTATTCCTAGAAACAAGTGTCAAAGAAACTTTACAAACATGGGATGTGTTCATTTCACGAAATTTTGTATTCATCTAAATAATAATTTCTAATATATATGGAGGTATACTAATGATTTCATAAAAAAATCAATATTTGAGGGAATGGGCACGTCTTGGATAAAAAAATATATTTATAGTTCATGAGTGTATTCATAGTTTTAGAACCCTCATTTGGATAGTGTTGTATTTTATTTCAATACAGAAGATATATAATGATTAATGAACTTGTCTTTAATTCAATTATATATACACAACATGTGGAAGTATTTCCTATAATCGATTATAGATTATGAATGATTCCATGTATTTAAACAGGTAGACAAGGCATAAAGTATACATTAGTCGATTGAATGATGTTAAAATTTATTAGAGTGTTTTTTAGGATTCTTTGATTTGAAATGTGTGATGACTAAAATTTCAAGACTATGTCATGAAAACTTATTCATATGATCGATTAACTAATTAAATTTATGTTTTGGAAACTCGTGCCCTATGGTATATCTGATTATATAAAATAATCGATCCTAGATTATGATTAATCTGGCATTGAATTTTTAGTAGATCCAAACAAGCATTAGATTCATTATTTTACTAATAGTCAATCATTATTATTGGTTTAGTTTTTTCATATAATCTATTATGGATTACGTATAATATGTGACCACACATATCTTTAATACACCTTATTTCATTATTTTATATGTAAATACAGAATAATGAAATCCTATAATATTAATATGACTATTATATTTGTTAAATGAGACAGATATGAAAATAATATAGTATGGGGATATAATGACATTTTTCAAAAAAACTTAAATTTATTGAAAAACTCAATCACCAATTTAACATTGTGAGAGAACACATGGTGATTGTTATTATTAAAGAGTGAGATATAAATCCATTTTGGATAATAATCATATAATCACAAGACTATTGTAATAGATGATCATTTAGAGGAACAAAAAGGTGAAATAACATATTTGAAATTAATAAATGTTATCATTGAGACATGATATAAGATAATAATATCAAGGAAAATAAGAATGTGGAAATAACATAAAAAATGACATCACAAGAACAATTCATGGATAACCACAAATTAATCAAAGAATAATGTTCTTAGGATAACGTCACATTCCCCCAAAATAAAACCTCATTAGATAAAAACAATATCCAATGATTTCAATGATTATATAATTTAGGGTCCTCCTAACGAATTCATATGATGAATGTGCACCAGTCTGCCACAAATATCATATAATATAACCAAAAATCATCAATTTTAATACAATTACTAATAATTTTGGGTTATATAAATAAGTTTCCATAATAAACGAAGGATATTTTTATCTAGGGTAATACTATTTAATGGGAAGGGGGAAAAGATTTTACTATATAGATGCTGGTCTTCGAAAAATAATTGTATAATTTTTACAACATAATAGTTCAAAAAAACAATACACAAAATTTTATAATTTGTAAATAATATTTATTGTAAAATAGTATCCTAAAATTACATTCCAATATGAAAACTATTAAATAAAAGTTAATAATATAAAGAAATTTCTTTATTAAGGTTGATTAGAGATTCCCATTAATGTCTCCTATTAACTACATAGATAATTGTTATAATTAGGGATAACTGAAATATCAGTATTAAAACATAAATTAGATAGTAAAGGGATATTTATAATTTTATGATTAAATAATAAACTTATATTTAAAAGAATAAATACAAAAAATGATATAAAATACAAAAGAAGAGGGATAGATCTTTTACCTTGAGTGGGTCCTTCTAAAATCATTGGAGGATTTTCTTATGTTTATTGGAACAAATTATGAGGTCTTTAATGTGGGAAATGTATCATAATTTCTGGATCAATGGGTTTTGAGTGAAGATGAGTGGGAGGATGGGTGTTTATTTTTTAAAAAACAGGGGTGATTCATTATAAATTTATAAATATAAGTTTTGAACTATCTAGAATAAAATAATCAACATAAAAAAATTTCTTAATCTATTTTAACTTTTTATTAACAAAGCTACGAGTTTTTCAGTATTTAATAGGTCCACAAATTGAAATTCATAAAATAAAACCCACGGTGATGTGGATGTGTTTCATGATTATAAATAATTTATTTTAAACAAATATGATAAAGAATAAGTTTTAGAGTATTCATTAAGGGTTTATTAAACCAATATAATAACATAAGAAATAAATTAATTTATATGGGAAAAATATTTGGGTAATATTCTAACCTTTATATGTTTTATTATTTAAAATTTTTAGATGTTATAATGACATAATACATACCTTATATTTTTTCTATATTATATTTTTACCAAAAATATTTCTATTAATGAAAATTATAAAACAGTTTCCATTGTATAATTTTTATATGAGGATTCCTATAATAATATTTATTTAATCAATAAAATATTAAAATATTTATTTTTTGAAATAAAGTATTTAATTTATTGAAAAGTATAGGATTCTAAAACAATAATGGTTTTCAAACCCATATAATTATTATATTCTAAATCACTAAATAACATTATCATTTAAATATAAATATTAAATAATTATATTTTTATATGTAAATAAATTTTATTTGAATATTTTTTCATTTATCAAAATTTGTATTTTAATTATGACACCATATTTTTTAGAAATACAAATATTTTTATACGAATAAAAATGTTATTTTCATCAACTCATATAATATTTTAATAATAAAAATATTTAATTATAATAATAGTTTTTAAATGGAAAATAAAAAAATAATAACACTAGGGTTGAGATAAACAACCCTTTCTTAAACGAGCATATGACCTAAGGGTGTGGTGTGTGATGGTGGAACCATATTGGTATAGCTCAGTGATGATTCTTTGAATAACGATATTGATTTTCTTCAAATTTTCTGGTAAATTTTTCCAGTAATGATTCATTTATTTAATTTCATCTTTTGATTAATCATAAGAAAAAACCAATGATGTTATCTCCCATAGAAGCTCTAATAAATGGACTTCATATTGTATGATCATATTAGATGAGGTCATCTCACATTCATCTATATCAATTAGATTTCATCATAAACCATAACCAATATTAATCATAAAGGACAATGTAGAGTGGATATATAATAATATTTAAGATGGTTAATGGTAATTTTAAATTTACTATCTATATTTTATAATTTCTTCAAAATAAGTGATGTAGAGTTTGTGTTTTAAAAAACTGAAATAATTGTTAAGAAAACTAATCAATCAAATGAAAATACATTTATAATTGTTTAGTTCATTATATTTTCCCCCAAAAATTAGAAATTTCATCCTTTAAATGTTATCTGATACACAAAATCATATGTGGTACATATATTTCATATCATATTATTAAATCCATGTTTCTTTCTAAAAAATGGAATTCATCGCAATAATATGTTTGAGTGAGTAGTCAAATATCATTGAGATTTTTCGTGGTGATGTAAATCATCACATGATGATCCTTATAAGGAATAACATTCTCTAAATGTACCAAATTTTGACACTATACATGTGAGGGGTCTGGTATATACATCCTCATGAGGGATACATCGAATAAATCATTCAGTTGAGATAGGTTATGTTGGAGGGGAAGAAAATATGAAAAACTATAATGAAATAAATGATCTCAGTTGAGGCTATGTTTCTCATACTATTATTTTCCTCCTTCCCAATCTATATATGATCCTACCAGGGTGACATTTGATGGAAAATCCTAAAATCATGCAGAGACTCTAGGTCTTATTTGTGATTGTCTTGAAATATTTTCTATTTAACATTTATGAATTTCATATTACTTTATATTGTTTTAACCTACTCTATCATGTATTTGATATCACCATGTTACATTATCTTATTCTCTCCACCATCATCCCTATATGTTGAATCCTGAAACGTCTTCCAATACAAAGCCTCATAATATTCCATTTGAATGATCTAATAGATAGAGTTTTTATTTGAGGACTATACTAGGAGAAGATGTTGATTCCATCATCATTGGATGTCCATTGAACACGATCCCAACATATCCTCTAGAGTTTATATGTATCTCTTAGAATGACTATCCATAAGAGGGTATTTAACATGACTGAAATTCATATATTTATACAATATTCAATAATCCCTACTCAATATCCTCACGTTAAAAATCCGATCATCATCAGATAAAATGAAGATTATAATTATCTACTATTTTACAATTTCTCTTATATATATCATCATGATTTAGTCGAGAGACAAAATTTCCATGCATGAAATAAAATGCGGTGACATTGTATGCACATATATTAACTCCAAGATGATGTTACTCCCTTTATATGTCAGATGGAGTACTATGGTGGAATAAATATTTATGTTTCACCATTTTTATAATGTTATAGAATATTATTTTATCATGCACAGAAACTATTTTCAATCATCCTTGAAATGATGGAATTCAAATAATTGAGATAAAAATTATGTACTCCCCCTCTTCATGTAATCCCACCGGATGCTTTTCTTCTGATCAATATATATCATATTTTATCCCTGATTAATAGATATGGATAAACAATTTTAATGATATAGTAGCTCCATCATCAATTATATAGTGGACTAAACACATTTTCAGTATTTGAACCATATAAATCCTTGTTTATAAAACTATTACCTTGGAATATTTACTACTTTTTTTAAATATTCTCACCATGTTTTTTATCCTCATTTATCTTCTCATGAATGGATGGTTGATATTTTATTTGATTAATTTGTGATATATATAATATTTTTATAACCATTTCCATCAACTGAATATCCAATAAGATTCAATCCCTTTATACATCGTTATAGACAAGTTGTAGGTTCTAATCTACATAAGGGATCTTCCATATTTCTCAAATTCTTGGATGATAATGAATTCAAGATTAATAATCAATATTCATATATAACCACAATCATTGTAAAATATTGATGTCCTTTTTTTAATATATTAATGAGGTTTTACGATCCATATATATGTCACACGTCTCCCTATATTGAAAATGTCTCAAATTCTTGAAGATAAAGATCACTACATCCAATTCTTAATCATGTGTTTTGTAGTTTTACCTAAAGATATTCAATTTTATAGAGGAATATGTTATCACCTATTTAGTTTTCATTACACAAAAACCCTTTTTATTTCTAGATTAATCACTGTACAATACAAATACTTTACCACTAGGGGTTAGTTTGAGTACATGATTATTGATTTTCTTAATCATTAACTCATTAAAGAACTATTATCTTTCTAGTCAAACATCACCTTCATAAGGGTTATATTTCATAATATTCATGATAATAATGAGAATATTCTAAAAAATCAATGAATGTACCATGTTAACCAACAAAAACTATAGATCTCCATCAAAAATATAGGTATGGGTCATTCATCACGTGTCTCTATTTTCAAAGGCTCTGTATATATGAATTTTATGGCAATAATGTGAATATGAATGTTACACTATCTATCAAAAAACACTCGTGAACTGTACATTTCATATAAATTTTCCATTAATATAATCTTCAATTCAGTGTTCTTGTTATTATAATAATTCTCCTTTTCATTGGAGTGAATTTTGATATCCCTATTTCTTCCATGTAATTCGTTAGACTGTATCTAAAATTTACACTAGAAATTCATTATAATGACATGATATTACAAGGACATGTAATATTAGTATTCATATTATAAAAGTATTATAAATACGAGAATCCAATGAATAAAAATTCAGTTATTTGTTTATATAAGTATAATAGGGGAATGTATAAGAAATCCTAAAAAATTATTGAGTTCTTAACATAGTTTATACCCCAAGTGCAACAAACAAATTTAATTGTTAGGATTTTGATAAATTTTCTATCTTGAAAAAAATAATAACACAAATAGATATGTTTATTTATTTGTTGTTATAATGCAGAAATATAATATTCTATTTACACAAAAAAACATATTGTGGATAGTTCGAAGGATGAGTCACATAACCATAGAGATTTAGTGGAGACATTGTGAAATCATTCTTGGAGGATTCATGAAGGAAGACCACAATATCGGGAATTGGAGAATATTTTTCCAATAAATTTTTTTGGATATCACCAATAATAAAAACACAATTCTTTTCCTTATCATAAATCATTGAAAACCCAAGGTATGTTGTTGTCTTGATTTTGATTTATATCATTTTTATATTCAATTTTTCAATAAAAAAATTTCACTAAATAAAACCTTATAACATATTGATGATTAGTAACTACATATATGATTAAAATACTTATTGGTACCTCATTTGGGGTTCTAATGATAATTAATCAAGGCCATCATGAACAAATCCAAGGTTATTTCCTCCATTTTTATTTTATATTTCATCTCAAATCTACTCGATTGATTCTTCATCATTATATCCTTGAACAATTGATTATCTATGACCTTCTATTCAATTTTTTTCAACTGTTCTTTGGTTAAATATTTAAATACTATTGTTAAAATTTGAAATCTAGGGTTGACATTGGTTATTATTAATTAATGGAAAATAATATTGAAACATAGGATACCTATCTAATGAATGTAAGTTTTCATATATCATGCATGACTATGTTAATTCATATCATATTTGATATCTGCATTCAACTGATATGTGATAGTAAGAGTTGGTTAAAACCTGATTCATGATTGTCCATGAAAGTAACATCCGGATTGAATGAAGAAGAAACTTGTGAAGAATTGTTAAAAACTTCTAATTTTGTAAAATATATATTTCCATGGAATATTTTCACAATAAAATATTTTTTCTAGTCCTTATGTAACACTAATATGTTTTAAACACTATGAAAAGTATCACAATCTATGTGTAAAAACCACATTCCTCATGAGATTGTGGTGATTGTATAATCCAGAGATTTTATAGAATATATTCATTGAAATTAATTTAAATTATTTGATATGATATTTTACATGTAATATATTTTTCATCTTGAGTTATAAAAAACACCATGTTTATCCCACATTGAACATAACATCACATTTTGTTGATAAATTTTGTTACAATAAAGGTTGAGCCTTACCAGAAAACAATATACTTTTAAAATTATTATTGGGAAAACTATTTGTAATCAACTAGATTTAATAATTTCAGGAATTAATAAGATAAAAAAAATTTAAAAAATATGCTTTACACTTTTTTATTGAACAAATTTATTAGTTTAAAAAATAATTAGAAATGGAAAATACCAATTTAATGTAATGGAAATGTTTAAAGAAACAATATAAATGTGCCTAAAGGTGTTTTGTAATGTTAAATTAAATTAATTAATATTATTAAATAATATTAATGATATATATATAATATTAAATATTAATTTTTAAATTCATCTGATGTGTTTTTAGACTTTATATATATATAAATAAAAAAATCTTCCATAAAAATATATATTTATCTAAATACAGTTTTAAATTATTTTATTGGCGCATATTTTTTCAATATAAATTTTCTTAATTTTATAATTTAAATATTAATTTAAATTTAATTATTTTTGAATATTAATTTAACAAAAAACATTACGGTGAATATACTGTATATTTCGGAGAAGATTAATGTTTGAGGAATATTAAAAAACCCTGAATTTTAATAGAGAACTGCATTTTCGTCTAATTCATTTATAAAGTAAATTATATAATAGTTTTATATAGTGTAATTAGTTCATTTATACAAAATAAATTAAATATTAATAATAAAAATACATTTTATAATGAAATTGGGTATGGAAATAATTCATAGTATTGGACATTTTTAAATTAAGAACTCATTGTTTCGTCTCGTCTACGGGGTTATTATCATATTCTGTTATTAAAATCTTAGGAATTCAATTAGTCAAAATATATTCCATATTTTGAGTAATAATAATTTATAATTTATTGTTCGTTAATCATAATATTTGAAAAAAATTTGAAGTGGATGTAATTAAATTTAATTACATCAATTAAGGATAAAATGAGTTTACTTAGTGGTCAAAAATTAATATTAAGACATAATATAACCTAGAAAATTGACCAAAACCAATTTTATGGACATATATAGATCATATAACATATTTTATATAAATTTATTATTATTTGTGTCACATGATGCAAGGGGGACCTCCGAATAATGTTTTCATTTTTGTGTATACAAGAACTCCACTCAAACTCTTCTATTTAAAGGAACATACTATACAAACTTATTCACTCCTATAAATCCTTTTGTATCAAAACAATATTCCAAAATAGATTCCAATTATCTACCCTATCATTATAGATGCTTCATTGTGCATATAATAAAATCCATAGATTTCCATTGGTTCAAACCTAACAGTGTTACTCGTTTATCAATGAGAACTTTTGTTTTCAGTGTTTCTAAAACACATACATTTTTATTTATAATGAATATATAATAACCATGATATATTAAATATAGTTATTTTTTTATATTTTAATGGAATGACATATGTGTACAAAAAATTCCTTCAAATGGGATATGCAATCATTGTTCCTGTATAGGGATGAGTACAACCTCCCATACTGATGTTGTTGATTCTGACATTACCACCACTCATGTATGAGAATAATGAATAACATACAACATTTAAATGTAATGTATAATTTTATTATATTTTATTTTCCTATAATTTTTATATTACACCTAACATTAGAATTTTCTTTTTGTTGGAATGTGATAACATCATTTGTGGACGTGTAGACTACATCCTCCTCCAAGATATGTGATTTATTAAAGAATTCCATTGAATGTATAAAGGATGATTTTATTAAATATTAGTTATATAAATTAAATATATAATATAAAAATTTTATAATTATCCTTATCTAAATATTATAAATCATTTTCTTTCTTACTATTTCAGCCACTAAAAAAGTGATAATGTTGTTCGAGGATGTTTGAACTACAGCCTAATCGAAGCGATGAGCCAACTTTCTTCTCAAAAGAATGATATATAAAATAATATATAATTATATATAATGTATTTATGATATAATAATTATTTAAATATAATATATTAATCTTATTCTTTAAATAATGATCATTGATGAATGGAAACATCATTCATGTGTACTTACGACCTACCATCTCCATGATCAAAACATTTGTTCATATTTCAAAACCATAATAAATTATTAGTTTTAAAACTATAATTTATATATAAATATTATAATCATTTCATTATTATTTTTCTCTATTAGTTTATATAATTAACTCATTTAACTTTGTTGACAGAGCAATGTATGTTTTGACACATAAGCCGAATATGGTCAAAAAATCCAACATAATCAATATTGATTATTTAATTTGCTCTTGCATGTCTATGTATGAAATAAATAGATTAATATACATGGAAAATGATCTAAAGAATTTAAATAATTAATATAAGTTTATTATTCTGGAATATAGATTATATTCATGACTAATCTTACTTAAGGTATGTTGATTTCTAGTCACAATTTCTTTTTTCAGCAAGACTTATTCTATATTCAGCACTTGTTAGTTTTCTGTGGTGTGAAAACATCCCTATGAAATTTAATATCTTGAATTAATTTTTTTTTCAGGATAATTAATGTTATAATTTTTTGAATTATTTATAGGATCTCATGATTAAAAAGATAATATATTATTATGGATTTTTTCCATCTCACTTTTATTTTTTTAGTGTATATGCCATATTCTAATATTATAATTGATTGTAGTGTTTATAACTCCCTTGAATATTTTTTATGTCTCTTAGAAATAGTTTTATTTATATTCATATTACCATTTCATTATGTCGTGTTCATAGGGTTTATGATTTCAATGATACAAAAGCGGTAACAGATTTTTGTCAAAATTATCCTTATATGAAACATTCTTTAGGTTATACACCCATATTTTTTTTATAAGGAGTATATAGTATCCCTATAACATTTTAAATCAAAAATATAGTTATTTTTCCTTATATTATATTATTCATTATATTTCATTATTTCATTGTTATTATAATTATATGTTACAAAATTGGTTAAAATCATTTGTTTTAATCTCATCATTTATCAGGATTGTGTAGGATTAATTATCTGATCTTGATGTCATATAATTCCTTTTACATCACAAATCATATAGATATTAATCATATTTTTAATTAATTTACCATTTTCACTAATTTTATGTTACCATTTTATTGAATGTAGTTTTCAATAATATATAACATTATTTCATTAATCAGTCTTTAAATTGTGTTCTTTCAAAACCATTGTTACTAAAAATGTTTTAAAAAGGATTATAATTTTATTTACAAAGGTTAAATGATATTTTCCTCAATAAATTTACTAAATAATTTTTATAATATTCTATTATAATATTTTATGGCTTTTTTCAACGAAATATATTTTAAAAATGTTTCATATTTTTGTGAAGTGTTTTTTAAAATGAAAATGATATTTCCATAAATATTATTTTATTGATATATTAATGGTATTTTTATTCATCACTGTCAAAAAATGTTATAGTTAATTAATATCCATTTTGGGTATTGGTTTTCATACCATCCACATTATTTTATGGATTGAATAACTTTTTTAAAAATAGATACTTATGAAATCCATTTTCATTCCACATGTTAATCCTGTTCCAAAATATTGTTTCAGAGCCCATTTATTTTCTTTAGCATAATCATGTTTTAAAGATATATTTACAGAACTCATTTCCATTAATTTTTTTAAAAATGTTTGTAATGGGATATCTGTTTTTCATATTAATTAATGATGAAATGAAAGCTTTTACGTTTTATGTTATTATAACGGTACATGTACATATGGACGATGGTTACATTATAAACTAATGATTGGTTGTTCAATGATATTATAAGGATAAGTATATGTATTATACCCCTATAATGAAATGTGTATGTATATTGAATATATGGTTATACCATTTGTAATAGTGATTGTATGATTGAAGTTAAAAAAATTCCCATTTTTCAGGAATGTCTCATTTATGATTTATTTGAGTTTATAATGTTTCTATTGACTAACATTAATATCGCATTGCTCTAAATTATTTGTTTTATGTCTTCTGAAACTTCCATGAATTCATATTATACGATATAGGTATTGAGGGGTATGATTTATTTTATGGTTTTCTAATGTACAATGGTTATTTCATTATACCCTTATTATATTCTAATGATCATTGATGTTAATCAATTGAAATTTATTATTTATATAATTTCTATTATTTTGAGAATACCCTTATTATGTTTTCTTTCCTAATGGTTTTATATAATTAAATTGAACTATTAATGTCTATAAAGGATGTCCCATTGATAATGTTAATGAGAAATTTTGAAATAAAAAAATATAGGTTCTATGGGATCAATATTCTTTTGAGGACATATAAATTGTTTATGTAGTATTTTTTTCCTAATTATCTAAATCCTCAAACCTAAATGTACCCACATAATGTAGTTGATCTAGGTTACCCTATTCAGTTTTTTATGGGTTGATGAAAAAAGTGACACCATTACCACAACAGTTGCTAGAAATGTATTGTTATAGATTATAGCATAGTATCCGAGGGTGTGGGTCCAAGGCTATTATTGTATAGTATCATATGTCAGTTTAGATAAAATTATAAATAAGTATTTCATAATGTAAAGTTATCTTTATATTAATTTATTTCATCGTTGTGATATCATGTGTTCGATGTCTGATACATCTCATTAAAGTGTCTTAATTATTTAAATTTTTTGAAGTCATTTTTGATAATTTTTGAGATATTTTATTTGTTTACGATGTTTATAATATATAGGATAAATGCAATTTGTTATTAAGTGAAGATATATTTTCCATGCTTAATAAATGGTAATCCCATATGTTGGGGGACAAAACATCACATTTATAAAGTAAGTGGGGCATCAAATCATCACGGGAGGAAGATAAGGAATTCAGACCTACAACTGGACTACATGATGAACTGGTTATAATGTCATTTTTATAGGTAATTTCTTTCATGAATCGTATGTTATTTATTTTATATATAATTGTTGATAAACAATTACATAATATATGATAAAATATTCTATAATCATTAGGTTTCGATCTTAGTCAATAAAAATGTTTGAAGAATTTATAGGATATATGTATGTTGAATAATTTAATCATAAATTTGGGTAAAACTATTGAATTTTGAAGATCATTATTTCAAATGATGGTCTATTAATTTTGGAAATTATTTTACCATATTAAAACCATTTTATTTTTGGTTAAGAAATATAGATTTGCGTAATAACGTTTTACTACATTTATATGTATGTAATATTTTTTTTTCACTTCATACATATTAATTTTCATATTGAACACTCATCCTCAAGATAAAAATATGATACTATTGGTTAAATTGGTTAATGGTGGAACTTGTTCTATACAATTAGCATGTTTGATTATGTTTTCAGTCTGGACGTGGAATGAATATTTGATATTATGGCCAATGATATTAAAATAAAATATTATTTTATTACCATATTCTCTGATGATATTAATGAACCTTTATACACTTTTCTTGGATGAAGGAATTATTAAATAACTTTATATTGACTATGTTCTCTATAACTCTCTATTAATCCATGAGAATTATTTTTCCCACCTAAATCTTTCATTGAATTTCCTATCAAGGATCTCTGTGTGTGGAAACATAGTTATGTGTAACATCATGTGAAAATTATCATTCCAAAATTTTATTTTAAGTTATTTTTTATATATTTTATTTTTATGATTTGGGTTTTAATAATGAAACTATAATTTTGATAAATTAATTTATAACGTAGATGAATTTCGAGAGAGAAATTAGTTTTATAGTGTATATGTTGTAACATCCAAATATTTTTTAGAATACATTCTTCAATATTAATTTAAAATAATTCATATATTGGGCTGCATGAATTGAAAATTTTACCATTTTTTTCTATAGAACACTATGATTATCTTGTTCTTCGGATAACATTATGTTTCCATGATAATGTTTGTTTCATGTTACACTGAATCTTATCTAACAAAAATATTATATTAATGCTTTTATTTATAATTATTTTTATATCCTAGACATTTGAATACATTGAGTGAATGTTATTAAATAAATTATAAAAATAAGGTTTAAATTTGTTAATTGAATGAAATCATTGGTGCCAAGTTAATTATAACCAGAAATAAAAATGATTTGAATAAAAAGGAAATGTTTTTATTAAAAACTAATTGTATATACCCAAAGTTGGACTATCATAATAAATTATATTAATTACTTAAATTGAGTTATATTATACATATATATAACATATTTATTCAAATTCTTTTCAATTTTCCAATGTGTTTTTTATTCATTACATAACATTTTATCAAATTTTACAGACAAAAATATGTAAATTTCTATATAGAATATTATATCTTTTTAATGGAGAAATTGTTTTAAATGTAAAAATAATTAATTTTTTAAATTTTATTTTAAAAAAAGATGGATAATTTTTTTAAAATAACTAAAAATATATAATAAGTTTATTTTTTAATTTTTCTGAGAAATTATTTTGTTAATGTATAGTGAAAAAGATGAATTATAATTGAAAACTGAATTTCTTTCTTAATTATAATTACATTTAAAATTCAATTTTATGTTTTTAAAAATAAGATTTCTAATTATATAGAAATAAATCAAATTTATGACATGATAATAAATTTAAAATTGAAATTAGTTATAA
This sequence comes from Viscum album, assembly GCA_963277665.1. Taxonomy (NCBI): domain Eukaryota; kingdom Viridiplantae; phylum Streptophyta; class Magnoliopsida; order Santalales; family Viscaceae; genus Viscum; species Viscum album. Next base: position 173,006,296 of record OY728143.1, on the reverse strand, counting down.
TAACATATCATTTTTTAGAATTTACTTTAAAAACTCGATATTTTGTTTCATCTATGAGGTTATATTTAAATTAATTTTTTATACATATTGTCAATTTAATTTCTCAAAATATTTTAAATGTTAGGAATCATAATAATTTAAAATTAATGGAATTTTCCACTTTGTTTTTAAAGAAAAATATTATTGATTGTAATAAAATTTAATTACATCGATTAAGGTGGAAATGAGTTTACTTAGTGGTTAAAATTTTATATGAAGGGTAAAAATGACATATAAACATTTCCATACCAAAATTTATTGAAGTTTCAATTCCATTGTCATTGTTGTATATTATTTTCTTCATTATTAGAGAAAAAATATATTAGTGGGACCTCCCATTATTGTTTTCTTATTGGTATTTTATAGAATTCCACGCCCCCAATATATCAAAAAAATCAATATCTATAATTATTCATTCCACTAATAGATTATGTCTCATAAAACCTCTACCCAAATTAATTCCTGTAATCCATTCTCCAATCATAGAAGCATATGTTGGAAGAAATCTTAACAATGATGGAAATTTGTTTAATCCAAAAGTAGTTACAAAAAGAAGTTGTAACATTCATCAATGATCCAATTTGTATTATGCAACAACCTGAACAATTATAAATATAATTCCTTGTAAATGTTAGATAAATATATTATTATTTAGTGTGGTTATGGAAAAAACATGGAATTATTTATATTTAGTATATCTTATTAGATTTAAAAGACTATTAAGAATCATTATAGTTGTTAATAAAAAAAATTTAAAAGTGATCGCATGATTAGTATAAATATAGGGTTTAATAGATACTGTTGACACTTATAAAGGATTTTATTGCCTAAACTAGTATGTTTTTAAATTATAATGTCCATTTTTGGAGCTTACGAGGGTGATATAATCAACGGGGTTTTCCGTTGAAAAATCCCAAGGAGAGATCCGACAACCAAAGCACGAGAAAAACAATTTATAGGATATGTTCAAGCTCATTAAGATAATGGCCCAAACTATGTACACTAACCCACCCCATAAATGTCTTACCATCACACACCTTAACCTAAAATTATTTTCTATTTAACTAAAGGGATATGTAATAATACCCTAATAATACAAGTTTTTACATTATTTTGTATATAATAATGAAAATATTTTTATAATATTATTGTTCCATTATAAATGTTTTCTATTTTGATAATATATAACAAATTTATTTGGGTAATATTCGAACTCAATTAAGAATTTATATTTTGATAATTAATAAATTTTTAAAATAAGTAATATTTTCATAAAATTTTATTGTAAAATAATTTTTATTAAATATAAATGATCATATAATTTTTATGAATTCAAATGTAATTTTTTTATAATGTTATATAAATTGTTATTGTCAAAAAACCCATAATTTCCTAATTAATGTTTATTATTATTTTAAAAGTAAAAAAATTTATAGAAACTTATTTTAAAAATTTTAAAATTATTTTTGTAATTATAATGTTAAAATTAACAAATGGTAAACTTCTCAAAACATTTTGAGATAGTAATATTTTTAGATAAAAAATAAAATATTATATAAATATATAGTGTGTATTATGACATCATAATGACACAAAATTGATGTAAAGAATACTATAAACATTATCCAAGAAAAAATATATATTTTACAATTAATATATTTTGATTTACGTTTTTTTGATTAATTTTATAAATCCTTCATGAATTCTCAAAAACCAAAAACATATTTTTAGCCTTTGAAATTATTTCTTTAAGTGCATATCTCACTATCACATAAGGGAGAGTATTATTTTATTATGTTATTCTATTAGCCTAATAAAAAAATTAAAACCACTAAAATGTTTTAGAAACCCTGGGAATAACCGTTGTATGACTTGTGGTTTTTTAATTTTATTTTATAGTGTCCAAAACCTATGTTTGGAAATAATAACGAAATATCCATACATTTCTTGTATAAACCCACCCACAATCCCATTTATCTTCACAATAATTTAATATATAACATAATATATCTTTCATCCCATTTCTAGAGTAATCTGCAAGTATGAAAAATCACTCAATAAACGCCTCCAAAGTAGTTGAAGTCACACTCTCTAGGAAAGAGTACTTTTATTTTTCTACATTTTTTGGTATGTTCTTTTTAGTAAGCACTTTTTCTCTAATTAGAAATGTAGGGATATGTTATTCCAAATTCCTATTACGTACTTATTATTACTAAAGGAATCTAATCCCATTTTACACTCATTAATCCCTTCAATGAATATTTATACACCCTTTTTATACTGTTGAAATTTTACGGTGATTTTCCATGAAAAACAATTGTATAGTGAATACATGTACCCACTACATTAGAAGGATGGTCAAATTTATACACTTATACATCTTTGATATTGGAAATAGATATATTTATTTGATAATCAGTGATCATGGAATATAATATTATGTTTAATAAATTGTATTTGTATGATCTTTGTGGTAAATTTAAGAATGAGAATGATGCGAAAGTGACGTGTGTGCCTAGAATTATATAGAGATCCAATAAATTGGATAATTCTTAGTCTCATCAAACTTTTTTTTGATACAAGGACTGAACCTGAATCCTTTAATGGACGTTTTCTCTCAGATACCATAGAATTTATTATCGACATAGTTTTATGATGTAGTGTTTTATGCTGTATCCACATTTCCTAGGTTACATTTATGTCATAATGATCTATAATTTATTATATTTGATGTCTTTGATTATACCCAATTTTATTTACCGTTGATATGAATATTTTATAAAATGTATTAATATATTCATGTTATTCAAATTTTATTACCTTACTAGGATTTATAGAAAACCCCTTTCTAATATATATCCCCAGTTTATTCCATGCAGTTTTATCTGCGATCATGTAGAGGATATTTTTAATAAATATGGTCTTTTCATATTTTAAGAGGTTATGTAATGTACATAATTCATAAAAACCGTTGAAAAATCTATTTGTAGTATTCTATTATGTGTAATATTATGTAATAAATCATCAAATAAATTTTAATAGAGATAATGTTTTTTATAGTTGGAATCAAAGGAAATTGATAGTTATTTTTAGTTTTTGGATACGAAAACTATAGTGAATGACTTAAGGATAAGAATAATTATAAGATAATGCCATTTAATTTTGGTAAGTATATAGTATGTGGTTTATCAATAATATAAATACTTTAATGGACACTACATGGGGTTTTGGATCTGGAACAGATGTACACAAGTGTAAAACCGAAATGAAACACGTCGAGAATGAAATGATTGAGAAGTGTAGCACAAAAAAATTCCTTACTACACACCTATTTTGAAAATTAGGTGGGATATTGTTAAGTTAATCATATTACTACAAACAATTATTAAGTGAAAAAATATCACAAGAATATATTTTAGGAAATAGATCAAAGATAAAATATATTGAAACCAAGAACTCCCGAAGTTATGGAAATAAATGTAATTTTTATCTTATACTTTAATTATCATTATATTCCAATTTATATGTTTAATAGCTTAAAAATAAAAAAAATTTAAATCCCACTTTATTCTATAAAATCCCTATAATTAGGAAGAATTTGGTAAACAATCAATATGACGAGAAATGTGATGACTACCCCAATAGAAATCCTAACCCTATTGGAGCAGAAATCAAGAAAATAGTGACAACAGAACCTTACCTAATTTTGGTTTTGAAAAGAAACATGGGCCATGAGGAGTTCCAAAATTCCAATATAAATAAAAAAATCTATTATTTAGTTAATTAAAACAAAAATATACCTACTTTTAATAGATCATATGATCTCTCTATCACAGAACAATGGATCATCTTATTTGAGAATATCCTTTCCATCCTTTAATGTTATAAGAAATTGATGTTTTTACTGGGTTTTTAGCACAAAGAGGGAGAACATGAGTTATGATAGACACTAATATATGAAACAAAAACTATATAATTGATATATGTGACGAGGTGTAAGTAATTATAATAAAACATTTCTGTGAAAATAATTTCCTCATAGTCTTCATCATAAATTAGAGATGGATTTCCATTTCATAAAAAAAGAAGGACAAATATATTGGGTAATACTATAGTATCATCTATGAAATTCATGATACATTTCCAGTGTTTTTTACTCATGAATGACTATTTTTCCAGTTCGTTGTCGGTGCAGAAACTAGTCTATGAATATCCATACCATTCTGAGACATTGATAGCTATGAAAAAATTGTCTAATGTGTTGATAAATTAAAAATGGGAATCAATGAATCTCAAGGTTATCATGGTTAAAAGAAGTGGGAACTATGGTCTAATTTATCAGTCTGATGAAGACATCCAATGGTACTAGGAAATTTCAATATTCAACTTGTCTATGGTTCGGAATGGAGAACCCCAAAAATTTCATAATTGGGCGAGGAAATTCATTTTTTGCATGATGGATAGTAATATAGCTAGTGGTTTCAAGTAGGAGAAACCCACCAAATAATTTTTTTAAAAATTATCTGGCTAAGCTCTAGTCCATTTTTCATTTCATTAACTATATGAATCATGGGTACTTTGCAAAAAAATGCACTATGCTATAGTTTTTAGGAGACTAAAAAGAACTTGCACAACGGCAAGGGTGTGCTTCTAACATCACAATGAATAAGGTGGATCTCTGACATGATGTGGTGAAAGGTATGATTTTTGTTCACATATGAATAGAAAATTTAATTTTAGACACTTGTTCGATTCATTCCATCATATCATGATTTTTTTGAACTATTTAAACACCATTAGTGAACATGGAAGTAGTGTTGTCAATGAAAATAATATATGGAGAAATTATTGCATAGTAAGTATTGGAAAATTTCCCTATCAAAATTTATAGATGAATATACCAATTAATATTTTAATTCTTCCATTTGTGTAATTAGATTCAATTCGAGGAATGTATTGGATTTTTATGTATATATCCAACATAATTTTTAATGATATGGAAATCAATATCCATATCATGAATTGACCCAGGTTTTGTGCAAGTGAATCAAGGAGGAAAAATATTCCTTATCCTTGTCATCTCTAGAATGGAAATTATTTTCCTATGATATTATGAATATAGATACAATGTTTGAGTATACAGAAAGGATCATCCTCAAAGGCATTCAAATTTTGAGGGAATATGCATATGTGTTTCCTAAAAAATTAGATGATATTCCTCTTAATTGAGAGGTTGAATTCTCTATCGATCATATTCATGGATCACCACCATTATCCAAGAATTTTTATTGAATGAATTTTATGGTACTTGAGGAGCATATGAAACAACTACAATAGAATATGGTTAAGGGGTATATACTCCAAAGTGCTTCACCTAGGGGTGAACGAGTCATATATCTCAAAACCAAGGATGTTTTAATGATCCTTTTCATTTATTGTCATGAACTAAACATGATCACCATAAAGAAAATTTATGTTTTTCCAATGATTGAAAACTTGGTCAATCCTCCATGTGGAGAACAATACTTCTCCAAGGAGTATCAGTAGTCAAGATATTACCATGTTTTGGTGAAGAAGGGGGATATCCCTATGCGTTTTATTCTGACATTGTATGGACACTATGAGTTCATAGTAAATCCCTTTGAACTCACTGATTCTCAAAAAATATTCATGGTATTGATTAATAGTGTCTTTAGTTATTAAATTGTAAAAATTTTGGAAGTGTTTATAGATGATACTATAATATAGTTAAAAAGTATTGGAGAACATGTAGAAAATCTGAGGATTTTTCTAACAACATTGAGAAAGAAGAATCTATATTTAATGTACATCAAATGTCTGTTCTGGTTGAAGGATCTCTCAGTCTTTATAAATATCATTATAATAAATGGGATATATTGGACTAGTCAATGATAAAAGCAATTGATGGATGTACACGAGCATCATCTATAAAAAATAACATTAGTTTCCTTTAATCAACATGTCAATATCATCAATTTGTATGAAATTTATTTCTATTTTAAAACACTCTAACCAATATTACTCAGAAGGGAGTAAATTTTTATAGGAATTAATGATGTGAATAGTGACTAAATTGGTTGAAAAGTAGGCTTATCACTACTCCTAATATCACACTACCCAAAATTGGAGAAAGGTTTGGGTTGTTTATCTATTCTTAGAAGAAGGTATTGGGTTCTATGTTAATGAAAAATGATAAAGACATTGCCTATGATTCTAGGTGGATTAATGTTCATAAATATAACTACCAAATTCAAAATATTGAGTTTGCTAATGTAATCTTATATTTGGAAATATATTGGATATATCTCTTTGTAGAGAGGTGTGCAATACATAAGGATCACAAAATCCTCAATTATATATTCATAAAGAAATATATGAACATGAAATAGTGAAAATGGTTTGAGATAATCTTGGAATATTAATTATCATATAACATTCATACTAGGGAATTTAATAAAGTGGAATATTCTCTATGTATAAAGGAACAATCAATTCAATCATTGATGAATATTTAAGAGAAATTGATGTTCTTAGATTTGAAGAGGATGTGCAAGTGAATCATAATGGGAGAAAAATGCCAATAATTTTAAATAACTATTCCAAAATCTCCCCTTCTAGATAATATAATGGATCATCAAAGAGTTGTTTTGGGAATTTAAAAAAGGGGAAAAATAAAACAATGGGGAAATCCTCATAGTTCAATTTTAGCGACTATGATGTTGTATGGTTTGTGTCTTAACTATATCTTCCATAAAATCCCAATATGAAGAAAAATATGTTGGATGATACACATATCTCAACCTTTTCTATCCATCATGGAAGCACAAAGATGTATCAATATCAATTGGACTTTTATTTGTGGGAAAACATAAATAATGAGATCATGGAATATTCATCAAGATGTTTTGTATACTAATAAGTGAAGGAAGAATGGAATAATTTTATAGGGAAGATGACACACTTAACCCTACCTACATGATAATGGTAAACCATCATGATGAAACATTCCACTATTATTATGAAGAAATAAAGAGTAAATGATGTTATCTGGGTTATAGAGGACCAATTTATAATGACTCTCGACATAATTTTAATTCAAGAGTAGAAATAATTCAATCCACCTGCAAGGATATACATTATTGAAATGGTAATACTTCAAGGAAAACCACTACCAAATTGTATCTAATCAAGATCCACGAATTAACTATATGTTTTGGAAGATTCCCCAAAAAAATTTAAATATAGAGTTTATCTTCATCATGTATTATGACCCTCATATTAGAAGACAATCTGAGGGAGCTATCTAGACACTTGAGGAGATGTTGAGATAATTCTCAATTGACATAAAATGTGAATGGGATTAAAATTTTCATCTAGAATAGTTCTCATGAAATTATATTTCTTAGTCAAAAAATAAAATATATCCCTATAAATACCTGTTGGCGCCAAAAATACGGCCCGAAAGAAAGGATGGAAAAAGGCAGCTGGCACGCTGCCTCACGAAGCACAGCCGCGAAGCCCCGCCGCGAAGCACACACGCGAAGCACCCCGACCCTCACGGCCTCGCGAAGCTCCAGAGGCGGTAATCCTCCGTGAAAACATTTGACGTTCGCGAGCCGCCGCGAAGCTCCTGAGGCGGTAATGCTCCGCGAACCCATTTGACGTTCGCGAGCCACCGGGAAGCTCCAGAGGTGGTAATGCTCCACGAACCCATTTGACGTTCGCGAGCCTCCGTGAAGCACCAGAGGCGGTAATCCTCCGCGAACCCATTTGACGTTCGCGATCCGCCGCGAAGCACCAGAGGCGGTAATGCGCCGCGGACGACGTTGACATTCACGAGCGCACCGCGAAGCACCAGAGGCGGCGCGTGAGCCCTGCTTCGCGGCGCCCCTTCCCTATAAATACTGGACTCCCCCTGAGTCCCAGGGACGGACAATCCGACCTTTCGGCTTCTCCTCTCCCGAATCGCGAAGCACTCTTTTCCCCGGGAATCATGAGCTCCGCGAGGTATTTCTACTTCGCAAGACGACTCTGCTTTGTCTCGTTTTGAGCCCCTCTTCCGAGAGGGATGCCCTTCGTGAAGCTCAAGGGTGTTCGCGAAGGAAGGGGATTCCCAAGGGAACCCGGGCAGCCGCGGAGCGTTTATGCTTTGCGAAACACCCAACCCATGCTAGTGATCCCTATGCCAAGGCAGGATCACTATGCATTGCGAAGAACACTGCTTTGCAAGACCCTGCTTCACGAGGCACCCCTTCCTCGCGAGGCAGTGCTCCGCGAACACTGTTCCACTTCGCGAAGCACCTTCCACTCACACCTATGCCCCATGCTAAGGCCAAGGCACTCCACATCGCAAAGCACACTCCTATGCTTAGCGATTCCTCTTCCCGTGCGGCCCTCCAGGTTTGCACGATGTGATTTCAGAGTCCCATGGACAATACCACCTGTATCATTGGTTTGCCTAATGCTTATTTGCATAGGCACGCTAACGGCTATTGCTTCTTCTCATAGCCACGCTAACTTGGACCCCTCGATGGTTCGTTCCACGACCCCCCTTAACCATGGCCTTACCGGTACCTTCCCTTCCCCAAGGACCAGAGGGTACCAGTTATGTAAGTCCTAGGGGTGTGGAGTGAACCCACCCCGTCCGAGCTGCAGGACATTAAACTGCCAAGCCCCACGTCCTAAACACATGACGTTAAACTGTGACCCGACCTCGTGCCCCTCACGAAGGGTCCCCACAACTCGAACATTTTTTACACCCCTCGTCTCCACAGGAATGGAACTCTTCCTCACATGGAATGAGATCCTCCTTGTCGGAGTGGCGTATGTTCGTAAGAGAAGGGAGACCCTACCCCCCTCAACGGATGGCTGCACCTCTGCATCTCTGTACTTCCCCACTACCAAGGTCAGTGGGGGCGTGATATGGAACGAGGCACCTCCCATCGTCGGACCAAGGTCCATCTTTCCCGCGCTCTGTCGCGCCGTGGGCCTCCATCCTGGAGTAAGTCCCAACACCATGGGCCGCTCAACACGTAAGCCCCCCTTCGCTTCTCACGGACGCACCCTTTGCGACGTGATCGTCAGGTCCTTGCAACCTCTTGTTTCTCACACCGAGCATGACTCACGTGGGCTTAGAGTGAGAACCGACCCTGACACCCAACCCATATTTTGAACTACGAGGACTTTGATCCATGTCAAGGCATGGTACGTAGGAAGCCTTCATGAGGTTCAAGACCACCAACAGTGGACCCCCGGGTCTACTTTCACGTCGGTTCATCGACAAACCCAACCCACCTTGAACTACGAGGTCTTTGATCCATGTCAAGGCATGGTACGTAGGAAGCCTCTATGAGGTTCAAGCCCACCCGTCTTTCACGTCGGGTTTCACCCCCGTCCAGCACGACGTTAAACTACACTCCGGTTCAGTGGTAAGCCATTGTGACCCATCCCACTTGAACTACGAGGTCTTTGATCCATGTCAAGGCATGGTACGTAGGAAGCCTCTATTAGGTTCATGCCCAACCGTCATTTCACGTCGGGTCCCATTCTGGTCTAGTGGTAAGCCATTGTGACCCATCCCATTTGAACTACGAGGACTTTGATCCTTGTCAAGGCATGATACGTAGGAAGCCTCAATGGGGTTCAAGCCCCATTTCTCGGTCGTTCATTCACATCGAGTTTTTCCCTCATCCAGCATGACGTTACACTGCATGCCTCCTTTTGTCCCGCATGACATTAAACTATACACCCAATTTTAGTCCGACGACAAGCCGTTGTGACTAACCCGAAATACGAGCTCTTTGATCCATGTCAAGGCATGGTACGTAGGAAGCCTTCCCAAGGTTCAAGCCCACCACCCAGTGGACCCATGGGTCTACTTTCACGTCGGTACTCTGACGATGCTCATCGGGCCAAGGTCCACCTTCACGTCAGTTTATCGACGTCATCCTGAACTATGCGGACTTTGATTCCATGCAATAGGGATACGTAGGAAGCCTCGTCAAGGCTCAATCCCAACTTCACTGTCGCCCCCTGCGATGGTCCCACTTCACTCTCCTTCCACTCCATTCATCAACCCACCGCCCGTTCTGATTCTCGCCCGGATTGTCTTATCTTGGTGAGACCATGTCGGTACGCTCTTTTTCACTGTCTCCCATGGGCTGGCCCCGGTATCGATATCCCTTCAAGGAGGATCCCTCAATCCGATCTATCCTAGCTAATGCTCTGGTTGGGTTGATCCGTCTCCGTTGGACGTTAAACTTGCGGCATACCCAGTGTTGAGCACGAGAAGCTGAGGAAAACCTCAGATATGTGTCTACGACACATAATTCCCCGCACTCGATGTAAGATGCCTCGGGCTTCCACACCCTTGAGAAGCCTTGTGGTCAAGGATAACAGAAAGACATGCCAGGTACCCCAGCATCCAGACACGCTACTGATGCCTCAACATGACTACTCCCCCGACTGAAGGTTGCTGCCCTGACTGGACCCTTTGGAATGTCCCGACAGAAGCAGTGTAATTAACCGGCGTCCATGAAAACATGGCACTGGGAAGAGTTTCACGAACTACATATTAAATCTATAAGGGAGACCCGGACTAGGTGACGAGTTCTGAGGAGGAATCCACAGGAGGAAGAACCGACATCCCATCATCCCGTTTCGATCAAGGAGCAGACGTCCCTGAATAAGGAGCGAATGCCGCCCGCCATTGGAAAGCGGGAATGTGGGGCAACAGAAGCACCACATGTCCTCCCCCACGGACGGACGGGCGCGCGCCCCGGCGAAAGCATCGGAAACAGAAATAGTGAATCCGACGTGAAATTCTTCTCCTCAATATGGAGATTAGTAGCGTTCGAGACACCAGTAGATTGACGTGTCACCGGATCCAGATATCCGGTGCCTGGTCCCGCCAAGCAAATAGCGGGCCAGTCGTGAAACTCACCGGAAGTCGGGGCAGTAGAACTTGGGGCACTCTGTTCTGCAGCGTATCGGCGTGGATCCTTCTCACGAACATGGAGAATGGAAGAACGCTGGGGCACCGGATGTCAATACTTTTCCTCTCAGTACTGATGAGTTGATCCCTTCGTTTCTCAGGAACCAGGTTGCTATTTCAGAGATGCGGTCACCATACGCTCCTCGCCCACATGGCGGCAGGGGCAACACCACATCGGCCACCCCACGTAGCGCCGCTACCACCACGATGGCCGCCACATCGCGGAATACGGGGCGCCCACGCCCCCTTTCCCCATCAGAGGTCATCCAGCGAAGGGTGATCAATAACCTCGTGTGTAGGTATTAGGAAGAAGGGGTCATCCCAACCCAGGATATGCCCCGCCTGGACCTGGAGGCCTCGAGGCCCCACTGTCAACGCCGCCCTAACAGGCCGCGCAGGGAGCCTCTGCTCCCCACCCCAACATTCAACCGCTTCAGGAGCTTGCCTCCGGAACGCCCTGAAGACTCCTCGCCTTACGCTGAAGAGGCGGGCGCCGTCCAGCTTAGCCCGGTCAGGGTCCCGAACCAAGGGCCCCAAGCGAGAGCTCCCGCCCGGCTGCGTCACCGCCGCCGACCGGCCCCGTAGGAAGAGCAGGCAGACTACGTCCCTGCACCACCTGCACCAGATCCCCTGACCCGACGTCAGCACCGGGCACGGGCTAAGGATGCTCACCTAGGTGCGTCAACGTCGACGGCTACAGTGGCCCGAGCCACCGCCGATGTGCATCGTGAATCCCCTGTATACACTGAGCAGGGGCACTCCTTCACCCAACCAGGATTGAGACCCCAACCGCCCCACGGTCAGGCTGGGTTGACTCTCCGGGTTGCAGGCCCAAGTGGTGATCGCCGCGAGCTAACCCGCGGTAATGTCACCCCGTACGGAGGTCCTCCCCATACCACTACTCCACAGAGCATGGGCCTTCCCCACTCAGAGGTTCGTCATGGAGGCATGCCTCGTGCTACCCCCATCCTACCGGAAGACCTGCCCCACGGCAATGACGCTCAGCGCGGAAACATTTCCCGCGCCCAATATACAGGGTATGGAGTCCACCCTACTGCCCCCGACAGCCAACCTGAAGGCACCGTCCATCTGGTCCCTCTCTAACGTGGGGGGACTCCCTACGTCCTCTCTGCAACCGGCAAAGGTCCTCCTCACCCCAGCAACTCGAGGAGTGAAGGTCAGCCTCGCTCCACCCGCATCGACCATGGAGGTCCTCCCCATGCTCATGCCAGTTCCAACAGAGGCCCCGCCCACATGGGTACTGTTCATGGAGGTCCTCCCCATGTACCCTTCGACATTTTCCCTGGTGCCCCTCGCACCCCGGCTATCTCGAGTGGGCGCCCTCTCCGCCATGGCACCACCCCTGCAACCCCATAGTGGTCCTCCACCTCAAGCGCAGGCTCCCGCCCAGCAGCAACCGCCTCAGAACCGACAGGTTCCCCCTCGCAACACGCCACCGCCACCTAGGAGAGACAATCAGGCGCCGCCTCCTCGGCAGGCCCCTCCGGCCCCTAGTCAGGACCAGGCCCCCAGGGCCCCCTATCCGGAAAGAAGGTAACAGACCTATTCGTTCAATGAAAATCAGGTCCCTGGCTACTTCCAAAGTGCTATAGAGAAAGGGATTGTGCGTCTGCCTGAGTGCAGAAGGCCGGCAGAGGCGCATCTCAACGATCACCCCAACTACTTCCCTTATCATCAGATCCTGGGGAACACCCTCAAGCGATTCTATGTGTTTAAAGACTGGCTTCAGGACCAGGTCAACAACAACATAGTCAAGTTGGGCCCAGCACCAGCGCAAGTGGCAGGTGTCTTTGCAGGATCAGAGATCGGCATCGACAGTGAAGGTGAGTGGAAGTAGGTCCCTAGCCGCGGATCCCAGAAATATGACGACTGGATGGCTCGAAAAACCGTCATCTGTGCCTAGGGTATCACCCAGGCGTGCCTGAAGCAGTCGGAACCTTCAGAAGAATTAGCTGGTGCCTCCGCATCGTCTTCACAGTCGACCTCTGCCCAAAAGGGAAAGCAGCGGCGACGTAAGAAGAAGCAACGTGCACCACCAGTGTCGTCGTCATCCCGCACTCTCGGTGACTTTATGCCCACCGAAATGGGGATCCCTCCCATAATACACCCAGCAGTGGATGACTCCTCGAGCGATAGCCAAGGGTACGCTTCGGTTAACACCGTGGAGCTGGTAAAGCCCTATATGACTCCCGACGAGGGGGAACCCCAGGCAGACCTCCCCAAAGTTTCCAGCCGACGTCAACGTCAGTGGAATCGCAATCGCGCCGGTCATCGAGGTACGTCAGCAGGCACTTGTGTCCAAGCCGTGCACGCTACCGAGATGAGGAAGCAGGCTCAGCGCAGATCTTAGCACGTGCAAACCCATCCAACACCCTCGGATCTACCTCCACCGCCGTTCGTGCTACTGGATCGGAGGGAGCCGCCTCGTTCGTATCACAGCCAGTCTTGCCTCGCTACAGGCCAGCCTCTGCTGTCCGATCCTAGTCCGGAGACTACTCTTCAGGCTTCTACTGGTAGGCAGCAAGATGTACCCAGTACTAGTTACTCGCCGGTTCAGCCAGCCGGACCCGCTATGCATCCAAATGCCGAACGACCTCCTGTACGAAGAGGTACGCGTTTGGCAGGAAAGTACGATGTTCTGAAGCACCTGACCGGCATCCTGGAGAGGCTCTCCATCCTTGAGGTCCTTCGCCTGTCATCTGAAATGCACGAGGCACTTGCGGAGTCCCTAAGGATCTCCCTCCAGTTCGAGACGGAAGTAGAAGCTACGGAAGCCTTCCATACCGAGATGATTGAAAACGCTGAATGCCAGGCGGTTATCTCGTTCTCTGGTGAAGAAGAGGACCCTCCTATACAGGGGCACATTCGCCCACTGTATATCACTGGCCACTTCAACGGTGTGGAAGTCCGCCGCTGCCTCATTGACACAGGTTCTGGAATCAATCTAATTCCGACCCGGATGCTGCGAAAGCTGGGTCTGTCCGAAGGTGATTTAACTCCCTCTGACCTCAGGATCCAGGGGTACGACAGGACAGAGCAAACCCCGGTCAGCAAGATCCGCCTGAAGACTCAGTTCGGTGGCTTAATTCCCAGCACCGAGTTCATGGTTGTTTCTCAGGACACCGCCTACAACGCATTGATGGGTAGGCCATGGCTTCATCTGCATGCAGCGGTCCCCTCGTCGTATCACCAGTGTCTCAAGTAATCGCTCAACGGTCGAGTAGGCGTGCTCCAAGGAGACGCGTCCCCTTTCTCTTAATGTAAGGCCCACTATCTGGATGCGGGATATTACAAAAGTAAGGACAAGAAAATCCTGGTAAGCGAGGATGAGCCCACCCTGATCACAAGTGATCCCTGGGCAAGCATGGATGACGCCTACATCCTCCCGATCCACCGTTTGGAAGCCACGACTCCCGACATGGGACAATGTTTCGTTGTTTCGGGAACGCAAGGAAGGCATGTTCTCGTGTCCAAGCAACAACGGAAAATCACCTCGTACTCCTACACCAACCAGGCTCAAGTCATCCAGGAACCCCCTACCCCTATACGGTACCGGGACGTCAAGCTCATGACAACGACGTTGCGCCATACTTGTCTCTTCCGCCGGGCTGGGATTAACCGACTCAGGCCGACACGTCACCACTGCTTTGATATCATCAAACGTGGACCTTTAGGCCGAAGTCCAGATGGGATAGGGTCGACTGCCTTCATTGCAATGGTCTCAATGGCAAGCGAGTCTCCCGATGTGATGACCACTGCTGCCCAAGCCGGCACGAGCTGCCCCTAGGATTTTGATAGCCCAGAAGCCCCCCCCCCATCGAGGGAAGTCCCCCCACGGGTGGGGAGGAAGACTTGGAGTATGCTCCCCCAGCCTTTGAAGAAGGCGTATCTACCACGGTTGATGAACTGGTACAGGTGAACCTTGGTAGCGAGGCAGATCCGAGACCCACATTGATCAGTGCAGCCATGTCCCTCGAGGAGCAGCAGCAGTACGTAGGCTTCCTCAAACAGCACTGTGATGTGTTTGCCTGGAGTTACGATGAGATGCCAGGGCTGGATCCCCAACTGGCCGTCCACCGTCTGGGCCTCCAGGCAAAACATCGTGGGTTTAAGCAACCTCCCAGGAAGATGGACCCTTCTCATGGTGCCATGGTTGAGGCCGAAGTTGATAAGATAATCAAAGCCAACTTCGTTAAGGAGGTCCAGTACCCCATGTGGCTTGCCAACATAGTGCCAGTCAGGAAGAAGAATGGGCAGATCAGAGTCTGTATCGACTTTCGCGATCTTAATCGCCACTGCCCAAAGGATGACTTCCCGCTCCCAGTGACAGAGCTGTTGATTGACGCCACGGCCGGGTTCCAAGCCCTCTCTTTCATGGATGGATATTCTGGGTATAACCAGATCTGGATGGCCCCCGAAGACGAGGAGTCCACTGCCTTCAGGGCTCCCCAGGGTACCTTTTGCTACCAGGTAATGCCATTCGGTTTGAAAAATGCAGGTGCCACTTATCAGAGGGCCATGCATCGCATATTCAAACTGATCCTCGGGACATTGGTGGAATGCTACGTGGATGACCTTGTGTTCAAATCAGGCCAGCGCCAGGACCATCTCAGAGACATTGAGAAAGTGTTCGGCTTCCTCCGTTCTTGTCACCTGAAGATGAACCCGCTGAAGTGTGCTTTTGGGGTCACCTCCAGGAAGTTTCTGGGATTTGTTGTTAGATACCGAGGCATCGAGATCGACCCGGAGAAGATCAAGGCCATCATCCAAATGCCTCCCCCGACCAACATTCGGGAGCTCTGAGGCCTTCAAGGCCACTTTGCCTATATACGCCGATTCATTTCGAATCTGGCCGGTAAGTGTAAGACCTTTTCCCAGATCATGAAGAAGGGCGCCACCTATGAATGGGATGAGGAGTGTCGGACCGCCTTCGATGAAATCAAGCAGTATCTGCTCCAACCTCCGGTCTTGATGCCACCCATCTCCAGAAAGCCGCTGGTCCTTTACGTGACCGCCCTGGAGAGATCCCTCGGTGCGCTGCTCACCCAGAAGAATAATGAGGGTAATGAGAATAGTCTCTACTATCTCAACCACATGCTTCTCGATACGGA
Organism: Viscum album; assembly: GCA_963277665.1. NCBI lineage: Eukaryota > Viridiplantae > Streptophyta > Magnoliopsida > Santalales > Viscaceae > Viscum > Viscum album. The sequence continues at coordinate 172,990,111 of OY728143.1, read as the reverse complement.
GGTCAGATACTCCCCAATCGAAAAGAGCTGCCTTGCGCTCGTCTTCGCCGTGCAGAAGTTACGACATTACCTGCAGCACCACGAGGTGCAATTGGTCTCCCGAGTAGACCCACTGAAGTATATCCCGATCCGTCCCATGCTGACTGGCCGACTAGCACGGTGGGCGGTGATTCTCCAGTAGTTTGATATCAGGTTTGTACCTCAGAAGGCCATTAAGGGACAGGCGTTGGAATACTTTTTAGTTTCCCATCCAACCTCCGTGGATCAATCCCTGGACCTGGATTTCCCTGATGAGATGATCCATTCAGTCGATCATGATGCCCCGTGTTGGAAAATGCATTTCGACGGCGCCTCCCGGAGCCCCACCGGTAGGAGGCTCAACGATCCCAAGCTCAACAGAGTGGTCCTGGGTATTGTCTTCATTACCCCGGCGCAGGCCGTCCTTCCATACTCGTTCCTGTTGTCAGAAGGTTGTACGAACAACGAGGCAGAGTACCAGGCTCTCATCACCGGCCTCGAGTTGGCCCTTGAGATCCATGTTCCCCATATACATGTGAAGGGAGATTTTGAGCTGGTAATCAAACAGGTTAATAGCGACTACGTCGTCAGGAGGCCAGAGCTTGCACCATTGCTGGAGTACACCCTCCTCTTAATGGCCCAGTTCTTTTCTCGACCAGAGGTTACCCATGTCCCACGGTCGCAGAACATCCAAGCGGACGCCCTGGCTGGTTTAACCGCGTTGCTCGCAGAACCCGAGCAAGATGATTTGGTCATACACGTGGCCCACTGGAGAGTCATTGCCCCCGTCACCCAAGAGGACCGTGATAGCCTGCCGGTAAGTCATCTCACCGCCGGACCCTCCATATCGGGAGTCCGGGTTCATCAGACGCAGTGGTTGAAACCACCCCCGATTGGAGAGCACCTTTTGTCGAGTATCTCCAAAATGGTCAGCTCCCAGACGACCGGGCCGAACGCGAGCGAATCCGACGCCGCGCGCTGCAATTTACCCTCCGGAGCGGTCCCAGTCTGGAACAGATCCTTTATAAGCGGAGTTTTGATGGTGTCCTCCCCCGTTGCCTCCAAGGAGGGGAGATACCTCAAGTTATGCAAGAGGTTCACGCCGGTTCCTGTGGCGCCCATCAAGTTGGGCCGAAACTGTCCCATCAAATCCGGAGGTTAGGGTACTTTTGGCCTTCTATGATCCACGATTGTATTGGATACGCCAAGAGATTCCACGCGTGCCAAGTACACGCCAACTTCTTGCATCGGCTGCCAGAGCCCCTCCACCCCACCAAGTACTCTTGGCCATTTGCGGTATGGGGACATGATGTAGTGGGACCGTATCCACCGGCAACAGCCCGCCTGTGTAGGTTCATCCTGACTGCTACAGATTTCTTCTCCAAGTGGGCAGAAGCAGTTCCGCTCAATGAGGTCAAGGCCCGTTCCACCGTTGACTTTGTGAGCTCCAACATCATCCACCGGTTTGGATTCCCTCACGCCGTCCTCACCGATAACGGCACCAACTTCCGAGCAGCTGAATTGAAGAAATTGTACGCTAAGTACGACATCCAGTCGAACCATACCTCCCGCTACCACGCGCAGGAGAATGGACAGATCTAGGCGTTCAACAAGACCCTCTCTAACATTCTGCAGAAGATGGTTGGTCAGAACAAGAAGAGTTTGTCGGACAATCTCCCCAACGCCCTCTGGGCATACCTGACGATGACTCGCAACTCTACCCAGGTGACCCCATATTCCCTAGTGTATGGAGCTGAGGCCATCCTACCCATTGAGATCCAGCTTCCGTCACTATGCACTGGAGTTTATGATCACCAGACATCAGATGAGGTAGCCGAGATCCGTCTAGCTGAATTAGAGGCACTGGACGAGAACCGGCTTCGTGCCCTGCACAATCTGGAAAGGCATCAGGACAAGATAGCGAGGGCCTTTGACAAGATGGTTCGTCTCCACTCTTTTCTACAGGGTGACCTGGTACTGGCCCTTCGAGCGCCAGTGATTCCCGGTAGGAAACCGCCCAAGTTAGAACCCAAATGGGAAGGGCCTTATATCATCCATAAGGTTTACCTCAATGGAGCATACTCCTTGGTGACCACGGATGGAGAGCGTATAACCCCCCCACCACCAATGCCAAGTTCCTCAAGCGGTACTTTGCCTAGGGGAAAAAAAGAGGTCCAGCACGACCCTAAACTGCGTGAAGGTCCAGAACGACCCTAAACTGTGTGGGGGTCCAGCACGACCCTAAACTGCGTGAAGATCCAGCACGACCTTAAACTGCAAAATGGTCCCGCACGACCTTAAACTGCATCTTCATCCTGCAAGACGATAAACTATGAAACAGTCCCGCATGACCTTAAACTGGACACTATAGTGCAACATGACTCTAAACCGTAAAGTCCTGCACGACCATAAACTGCGTCTTCATCCCGCGGGATGTTAAACTACAAGCCAGTCAGGCCTTCCTGACAGAGGCTCGACCTCAGGCCCCTTGGCCTCCTCGGGCCCCCGGCCCTGTCTTCACTACAAGACGTTAAACAGCAAGCTGGTCAGGTCTCCTTGACCGCGGCTCGGCCTCAGGCCCCCTGGTTTTCCCCGACTTACCCTCTTGTGGGATTGTACGGTATGGTGTAGGACCACGTCCTCATTCACGTCAGATTACTTGTTTTACCGTACATATCCCCAAATGAGGTGCTTCTCATCGTCCCACATGACGTTAAACTGCACTTCTAGAACTACGTGTGGCTTGATTCTCATCCTTATGAGATATGTAAGAACGCTCGGACACCTCGTCTTGAGCCCATCCCCAAGCTTTTCCCTTCCACTATCCCCCCTAGGAATAGTTTTCATGGAGGATCTTTGTGTAGCAGGGAGTAGTCTTTCTTGGCCCCGCTTATGCAACCCCGCTCGCACAAAGATTGTAAGGGTCGCACCATGCGCCCACTCCCGTTCTTCTATCCTCCCACGTCCTCACCGCATGACACTAAACTGCATGGCCATCAAGAACTACGTATGTCTTGATTCTCATCCTTATGAGATACGTAGGAACGCCCGGACACTTCATCCGTTGGCCCAGCCCAAAATCCAAAATCTTCCCCTCGGGTCAAGACATGGAAGGGTGCACACTTTTGCCCCGACCCACATCGAGCAAGCCTCGACCCGGCTGCACATTCCCCCCTGGAGGTGTTTTCCCCTTTGATGGATGGATACAACTATGCTTCACCCACTGCTTCACTGGGATTCCGTCATTTTTCACACCCAGAGGGACCCCCAAGAATGGCCTGGATACAATGCCCAAGGGCTCTCCTACCGATACGGGCCAACGCCCCCCAGGGTTTCAAGCAACAAGATGATACAAGTCCAGCGTCGCGAAGTTGGTCAGCGGTAGACGCTCATTTGTTGCCCCCATACGGGTCACCGTAGGAACGCTGTGTTTCGAACATGGTCAACAGTGTCCTGGATTTTCGGGTCCACCCCGAGATGTACCAGGCATCGAGAACAGTGATTCATTCTGCCCCATTCTGAGGTGACAAACGTCCCCAGGTGGTGCTAGCGATCGGGCCCACGGCCCAGGATTCCTCATAAGGGTGTACAGTGTGATGTGGGACTATGTCCTCATTCACGTCGGGATCATGTACCATGCCATACGCCCTCCCTTTACGAGGCCCATCCTCAGGCCCCTTGTCCTTTTCGGGTCCCTGACCCTCGTCCTTATGTAAGACGTTAAACTGCAAACCAGTCAGGCCTTTCTGACTGATAACTTTTCGTTTTCTCCGGGCCACGGCCCAGGATTCCTCATAAGGGTGTACGGTGTGATGTGGGACTATGTCCTCATTCACATCGGGATCATGTACCATGTTGTACACCCTCCCTTTATGAGGTCCAGCCTCATGCCCCTTGGCCTTTCCGGGCCACGGCCCAGGTCCCCTCTTACCCAGGGTGTATGGTGTGATGTGGGACTATGTCCTCATTCACGTCGGCTTCTTCGCCATACTGCACACCACCCTTGTTTCAGGGTATATTGCTCCCCTTCTCGTCCAGTATGACGTTAAACTACGTATAGAGAACTACGTTCAACTTGATTCCCATCCTAATGGGATATGTAGGACCACCTGGATGTCCAAGATTCGGGTCCTGCCCCATCTCTCGGGAATCCTCATCCCATCCTGGCCCCTTGTCCTATCCTTCATCTATGAGAGGATTATATGGTGTGGTGTGGGATTATGTCCTCATTCCCGACGATTTCGTAATGACCACGCCATGCTCCACCCCTACTGAGCTGTTTCGTCGATCCCTTTTTCGGCGGTTCACCAATGTGCTTAAGAGTACTCTGGTTTATTACCTGGAATGCCAAGCTTTACTCGGACACGTCCGCACCCGCTTTCCAGGCTTTGCGTATCCCTGCATCAAGGCTTTCATCTTCTTTCACACTCGGAGGGACCCCCATGAACGGCCTGGATACTACGCCCAAGGGCTCTCCTACCGATACGGGCCAACGCCCCCGAGGGTTTTGGACAACAAATCGATAAAATCCCGCGTTGCGAATATGGTCAGCGGTCGATGCTCGTTTGTTGTTCCCACCTCAGGCTAACGCGATACAGACACTGTGTTTCCATCATGGTTAACAGTTTTCCTCTATCGCCATGTCAAACCATTAAGCCCAAATGCCGGGTACATGATTTACACCCTTCATCACTTCATCATGTCCATGTAGAGTCTCAGGATTCTTGGTACTTTTCCTCCGTGCACGTCTGCACGTTGGGAGAACAAGCTGCATCAAAGGTGTCCTTCGAAACTCTCCGCCAACTCCCGTTTGATGAACCCCCCAAGTATTGCGATGAGGATACCCCCCCTTGTTTCCCACACCGAGTTTATCTCACGTGGGCTTAGGGATTGGGTTGACATCTGTGCTTACTCGGGAGTTTCACCATCCATGGTCCGAGCTCTAAGACCATAAACTAAGACTCTCATCTGGAACTACGTTCAAGACCCCTTGTCTTTGGGTCCAGCTTGAGTTCAGCATGTTCACCTGTCTCGGGTCCTACCATTGGGACCCCGGCCACGGGACCGCTTGGCGTAGTGTAGGATTACGTCCTCATTCACGTCAGGTTTTCAATAGCTGCACCACGCGCACCCCGTTCTGAGAGCTGGCCGTCCTATTCTTTGTCCTGCATGACATTAAAAGGCACCCTTTAGAACTACGTGTGGCTTGATTCCCATCCTCATGGGATACATAGGACCACCTGGATGTGTAAGATTCGGGTCCAGCCCCACCTCCTAGTGATCTCCTGATCTCCCGGTCACCTAGGCCACTTGTCCTATCCCTCTCCAGAAGGGGGAGGTGTAGGTATGATACAAGGTTTTGGGCACCGTGCCCCCTTCCCCCGGGAACCTGCCATCTATCGATCACCCTCAAATTTGAGTCCCTTGACTCCTTGCAGTGGTTCACCCATGTATTATGAGGACTCTAGTCTAGGACCAAGAGTGTCAGATTCAACTTGATCATGTTCCTTCCACTTGTCAAACTTCGTGTTCCCCTCTATTCGGACTTTCATCATCTTTCACACCCAGAGGGACCCCCATGAACGACATGGATACAATGCCCAAGGGCTCTCCTACCGATACGGGCCAACACCCCCGAGGGTTTTGGACAACAAATCGATAAAATCCCGCGTTGCGAATATGGTCAGCGGTCGTTGCTCATTTGTTACTCCTCATTTCAGGCTAATGCGACAGGATGCTGTGTTGGTAACATGGTCAGCAGTAATCCTCTGTCGCCATGCCAGCCCCTTCAGTCATTGAATGTTGGTTGCATGATTCACATCATTTTCAACCCCATCATGTCCAGGTGGAATCTCGACACTTTTGGCGCTATCCCTCAGTGCACCTTTGCATGCTAGGGGGACAAAGCTGCAATCTGGCGTCCTTTGGGGCTCCCATGGTCCGAGCTCTAAGACCATAAACTAAGATCCATTCGGGACTACGTTCAACTTGATTCATATCCTCATGGGATATGTAGGACCGCCCAGATGCCCTGTCTCTGGGTACAACCCATTTAGGAAGCCAGTCTCTCTCCCTGTATCACCTCTGTATAGGCCCCTCGGCCTATGGTTTCCCTCTCCGAATGGCATACAATTTGATGTGGGGTCATGTCTCTTTCAATTGTGTTATATAACACTGCGCACATTTCCCGCCTAGCATCGTCTCTGCTACGTCTGCGCTACATGACGATAAAATGCATGCTTGGTCCTATCATACGACCCTAAACTGTGACATTATCGTCCTGGCCGCACGACAAAAAATGGCACTGCATTTTGGTAACCTCGTTGTAGAGGACATCACGTTGGGTACTGGCCACGCACCATGCCATTTGTCAACGCCCATCACGGCTTGATCCTTGTGGCGACCTCACGGTCTACTATTCTAGGCTTGTCGCCTCAAAAAAAAACCATTCACCTTAAAGAACAAACAAGATACATAAAATTCCGCTTTTTTTAGTGCAAGGGCCATGCCCGCACTCCCCTTTTCCCCTGGCACTGGTATCCTACAATTTCATTTCCAAAACTGCGTATGTCTTGATTCTTATCCTTATGAGATACGTAGGAGCGCCCGGGCACTTCCCCGCGGGCCCAACCTAACCTTTTTGTTCAGTCCCTCAACTCGAGCATTTCCCCAGAGAATGCATGGTAAGTAGGGCTTAGGTCCTCCTTCACATCGGGTTTTGATTCCATGCGTCCCCTGCCCCCTTTACCTATTTATGGTCTAAGGTACATCGAGAACTACGTAAGGCTTGATTCGCATCCCTATGAGATACGTAGGAGTGCCCGGGCACTTCCCCGCGGGCCCAGTCTAACTTTTCATGGTCCGAATTCTACGACCCTAAACTAAGATCTCCCCAAGGTAAAGGAATCTACTCCCTCTCTCTAATACGTTTCGTTGCTGTATTCAGATGTGTTTTGACAAAGAGCCCGAAGTGTGGGATTTTCACAGGGACATTCCCCTCATCCCACGACCAAGCTTCGTGAACTCGATATTTGGATCCTCATCCTCTTCCACATCCAAAAGGACCCTCGGACGATGTGGATACTAATCTTAAGGGCTCTCCATGGATGATGGACCTAAGGGCCCTTCAATCGTTTCGGGCTGACGTCCCTATGGATATCCGACAACATTTGTGACATGGTCCCGTGTTTCGAACATGGTCAACAGTTGACCCTCATTTGTCTGTCCCCATTCTAGGCTAACGCGACAGGGTACTGCGTTGCGAATACGGTCAGCAGTTACCCTCCGTCGTCACGCCGCCATCATTGTGATCTGAATCTCAAGCATCATGATTCACACATTTCCACTTCCCCACGTTCAGGTGGAATTCCATCATACTCGTCTCTTTCTCTTCGCGCATCTAGGTGCGCCTCAAGATCGTGTTAGTGTCACTAGGCCGGGATTCACCGAGTGTTCCTTTGCCCTAACTAGCCCCTCTCTGTGTCGGGAAATTCCAACCACTACTGCTTGTTTCCCACATCGAGCACGACTCACGTGGGCTTAGTAGTTTTGGTAGGATGTGTACCAACACGGTCGGGCTGCTCATCGTCCTGCATGACGTTAAAATGCGCTTTCAAAACTACGTATGATTCCCATCCTCATGGGGTACGTAGGAATGCATGGCCACTTTGCTTTGGGCCCAGCCCAATCCTCACTCTTGGTCCCTCGACCTGAAGAGTGTCCTCCGGGGGTATGTGGTGTGATTTGGACTCCAAGTCCTCATTCGCGTCGGTTTCATATCTACCGCGCCACATGCTTCCTTCCCTCTTATTCCACGTCCTATCGTATGACGTTAAACTACATGAGTCTATGTGTCCTCAATGCATGACAATAAACTGCGGTTCTGCCCTGAACAAGTTCAGGATGCCCCAAGATCCCACTGGGAAGTGACAAATCCCCTTGCCAGAGAGGCACTGTCTAAAAGAAGGAATGATCCATGGTCAAACCGATGCGCCTATCGCACGTACTCCCACCACGGTGGTGTAGTTACATGAGTGTTGGATTCTATTTGGACAAACCATCACTCCAGATTCCACGCTTTGCGTGCCCCTTATTCGGACCCTCGTCCTCTTTCATGTCTCACGGGAGCCCCTAACGGCCTGGTCTCATGCCGCATCGGCTCACCTACCGTCCTGGGCCGACGTTCCGAAAGATGGGTCATGTCTGGAAGGACCCCCTAACAGTTAGGATGTCTGACCTATGGTCTGCCAACTGTCCTGGGCCAACGTCCCGAAGGATTGATCAACAACAAATTGATAAAATCCCGCGTTGCGAATATGGTCAGCGGTCGATGCTCATTTTTTGTCCCCATTTCGGGCTAATGCAGTAAGGGTACCGTTTCTCCTCCAAGGTTAACGGTTGCCCCTTATTGTCACGCCATCCCCACAGTGTTCCGAATCTTGGGTATCGTGATTCACACTTCCCATTTTCATCTGTTTGGACAGATTTCAATGCCCCTGGCGTTGCCCCGTTCGTGCATAAGAGCACGTCGAAGAAACGGTAATTCGGCTATCCTGGAAATTCCTCCTCCGATCAAGCCTTCCCCATATTTCGGGAACCTGGACTGGCTTGGGAAATTGTCGTCAAACGTCCCGCAATCATTGTAGGGATGTGACAAGGCAATTCAACAGTGGAAATCGTGCGTGCTACGGCATTAAAAACAAAGGTAAAATTTGGAAGCACGAAAGTACCAATAAAAGGGTTTTGGGTTTGTTACAATACTCGGGGGTTGACTTCCCCCATGGACGGGTTGACCCCGTCAAAAGAGCGTTGCAGCTCCGCCACCCGTTGACTTGCGGCATCCAAAGCTTGCTGCTGCTGGACTAGATCTCGCTCCTCCTCCGCAGCGGCGGGGCGCAGTTCGTCAGTGCGGTCTCTGGCCCTCTCTACATCAGCTTGAACGACAGCCATCTATTCAGAGGTCTGCCTCATGTACTCTTTTGCCTCCGCCAGCTGGGCCTTCAACCGTGAGACCAGCTCAGTTTGTGCATCAAGAGAGGATAAAAACTCGTCTGCCTGGGTCTGCATCCGTTGAACCTCGCCTTCAGCCTCCTGGAGCTTCTTGATGCTGGTCGCCTTCCTCCACTGCCAGCCCACGCTGAGCCCACGATCGTGCCCCCGGATCTTCTCAGCCATAAGATCTCAGATGAGTGCATGAGGACGTTGGGCATCCACTCCCCCAGTGCACATTTCGCGCAACCGAGAGCGTAGCCTATCCATTTCGGCCATCAATTTTGCTTGGGGAGTGTCCTTGATAAAGCGTGCGATCAGCTTCCACGATCGACGGCGAACTATGCTGCTGTCCTCCTCGTCGGAGGCCGTTTCGTCCCAGTCTGCGCGATTGGCAGGCTCATACGCTGGATACGCCCGCATGAAATCCTCGGCAGGATCAACATACGGTGTCAAATCCAGTGCGACACCTTGTGCCGAAGCAGGTACGACAGAGCTGGGACCGACCGGTTGATCCTCTTCCTCGGAGTCCACCTCAATGATTTCGGGTACGGCCCTGCTGGCGGACCCGCCAGTGATGATGTGCGTCACAGCTTGAGGAGATGGAGGGATTATTTCCACCATCACTGGCATGCCCCTAGAAGGGACACCACTAGACATCCCGACCAGCCTTGCCGCAGCAGCCCACGCCAGTCGAAGAACTGCACGACAAAGAGGGACATAAACGTTAGTTGGCATGGCCTACATGTGACAACGAGGAGACCGGTGGAAGAGACATATGAAGATCGACCTCCGACCGCTGCTCCTGAGCCGGTACTGATGGGACCCCGAGACGAGGCCCCCCGTATACTGTAGGAAGGTCTGGGGATTCCAGAGGAGCCACCTCTGGCCCCCTGGTCCCACCAGACGCAGAACTGGACGCAGCCATAGGCGCGGGTTCTGAATGTCCCGCATCATCACCCACCAAGGAGCGAGAACGAGGCCTATGAACAAGTTCCTCCTGCATGGCTCAAACATTGGTGAGAAGTCCATAAGGATCCAAGAACAGATCGTAAGGAGAGAAGTTCGGGATGCTACCTCGAGAGCCTCCACGAAATCGTTGGATTCTGAGCCTCGGTCTCCGACCTCTCCCTCCCCCAGCGGGCTCCCTCCTCCAGCCTCATCCTCCCGAGAGGAGTCCACTGATTCCTCCGGCAAGGGGAAGCGCTCCCTCAGATCGGCAGCCGATAACTGTGGGGGGACCGTCTGATTCAACAGTACCCTCACCCGGTCTTTCATTGGGCGAGGGACCCCACTGGAGTGGACGTAATCCTCCAGCTCTTCCATGTACTGTTCTGCCTCCGCCAGAGACACCATGAGTCCAGCCCTAACTGGGCCTATACCTGGTAATTCCATCCCGAGGCTATTCAGGTGGGCCCATATCTCGGATGGGCTGAGGAATTGACGGTTGAAATCCCAAATGTCCCAAGATTCCGGGAACACGGCGTCCTCTTCCATGTCAATGTGACGTAGGCGCTTCCCCGGAGCCTGAGTGGATATCCTACAGAATCCCCTCGGTGGCCGCCCCTCCGGATGACCCTGCTCTCCCGAAATCACCGGATCCACCGCTGCTGCCATACCCTAGGCCGGTGTGGGTCTCGCCGCCATGGCAGCCCCGCTACCGCGAGCGGCCCTAGCTGCCCTCCGACCCCTACCTCGAGATAGAGGAGGCCCACCATCACCAACCCAGATCATTGGTTGCTTCAGCATCTCCCCCGGATAAGAGGTCTCCCAACTAATGGCGTACACCTTCACTAATCTGAAGGCGGCAGTAGATGGAGGCAAGGCAATCTGCATCTTTCCATCTTCACGTGTGAACATGAGCCACAGCTGCCTCATCACACACGGGTGCTCCTCGTGACGCACCTCCCAGTATACCTGCAGGGTCAGCCGCTGGAGGCACCGAAACTGCCTCGCAAACTGATACAGAGTGTACGGTTCACAGAGCGGATCACGATCTATTCATGCCACCAAAACTCCACCTCGGAAGGCCAGGAGGTAAGCCCGATGTTCTTCTGTTCCCCGTCCGTCATCAGTAAGCATCCCCATCGGCAATGGGAAGGGATGAAAGTTGAACTCGTCCGCCCTCCACACCCTATTCAGCACCATCAGAACGACCAGTTTGAATGGGAAGCTCCCAACCCCGTTCAGGATGGAGGGGAGAAAGTTTGATCCCGAAGGCGAAATGGGGTTTGGATATTCGTAAATACCCCTGATATGCGCTGCGATCCACCCATACAGGAGGTGGAAGGGCCCGCATATCCTTGGCGGCTTCTTTCCCTCGCTAATATGCCGCAGCAATCTGTACAGTTTGGTGAGCATCGGGATCCCCAAGTTGATCCGCTGCCCCATGGCCAACATCGATGCCATGATAAATGAGCTGGGCCGTACCCCCATGCATGTATCTCTCACCAGTAGGATCCAACCATAGATGAGAGCCGCGATGAACGCAGCCAGCCTGACTATCGGCTGTTGTTCAGTGCTGACACTGAAACCCCAAGTTTTCCATTGGCTATCCTCCAAGACCCGCCAATACGAGTGCCTTTTTCCCCGTTGGGCCGCCCTTGGACAAGTTCAAGGCCTTTGAGGGAACTCTCGATTCTCTGGGAAATTCAGGAAGCATTTGAACCACCTCCTGAAGTGGACGTCCCTCACTTCCTCCTTGTCCTCTCCAGGGACAAGCGCCATCAGCGCCGATGCCAGTCGCGGCATTTGCTCTGCATCCCCCAACGCGCTGGCAACGGGGAGGAACTCGTCATACATGACCCCCAAGATTGGGACCCCAGAAATCTGGTGGACATCCCACAGGCTGATGCCCACCTCCCCGTGATGCAGGTGAAAAGTGTTGGTCCTAGATGACCATCTACTCAGCAACTCCGACATTAGCTTCTTCGGTTGGTAAATGTGGAATTGGGAGGCCCATGTCGCCTCATACAACCCCACTCTCCTCAACTCGGCCCCGAACTCCACGCATGAGGTGCCTACCCAGTAGGCCCAGGCCCAGTCATCAGTAAAGTTGCCGCCCTAGCGCAGGTCCCACTAATCGGACCATCCCTTCTTCGAATCCTGCAAGGCCTCCTTCACCATTGTACGGTAGAGGGGAGGGGAAGTCTCCGGCAGCAATGGCTTCCCGTTGATGTCGTTCACATGGTTTTAGAGATAGTCAGCGGTAACGTGTGTGAAGTCCTCCCGCGAGTGACCATCGGGGGCCCTGAACCATTGGTGCTGGCACGGTGTGCTCCTGAACCAGCAAGCTAGTTCATCCCTACTCGCCTCAGGGATGAAGACGTCATCCCTCAGCCCGAAGCCGTACAAAGGCAGTTTCTTGCACTGCAGATAATCTTTCGGACCCTCCGAGAGCAGATCCGTCAAAGAAGTGTGGTCCGAGTGGCTCCGGATCATCTCCCCCAAGCCCTGACTGTTGGACATCTCATCTCGATGAGCAGCATCTGCAAGGACCCCCAAGACAGCTTCTTGATGGGTCATTTTAACTCTGGCCCTCAGAAAAGGATTCTTTCGGATGGATCGCGAAGCTCGACCACGAAGCTCGACCGCGAAGATGGATCGCGGAGATCGGTCGCGATACCAAGCCGCGATGTCTGGCCAAGGCCGACAAACAGAGGTTCGCTTGGCACGGACGCAGAGTCGGAGACCCGCTGTTCGCCGCGAAGCTCGATTCGCGGAGTGCTGTCGCGGAGTACGCGGAGCTTCACAATGTCGAGATCACAAAAAGACAAGGAAGGAACGTGAAGAAAAAAGAGGGCGGACCCCCTATTTATAGGCGGAAACCTCTGAGCATCGCGGCGCGCCTCACCCGCGCGAAGCATCGCGTCACGTCCGGATCCACGTCCCCGGCGAGCATCGCGGGACCCCTTCGCGATGCTGCATCGCGAACCACCAACAATTTTGGCGACTTTCCCTCAAACTTCGACCCTTCTCCCTCCGCGGCTCTAAGTCTGAGGGGGGGCATTTGTTGGCGCCAAAAATACGGCCCGAAAGAAAGGAAGGAAAAAGATAGCTGGCGCGCTGCCTCGCGAAGCACAGCCACGAAGCCCCGCCGCGAAGCACCCACGCGAAGCGCCCCGACCCTCACGGCCTCGCGAAGCTCCAGAGGCGGTAATCCTCCACGAACCCATTTGACGTTCGCGAGCCGCCGTGAAGCTCCAGAGGCAGTAATGCTCCGCAAACCCATTTGACGTTTGCGAGCCGCCGCGAAGAACCAGAGGCGGTAATGCTCCGCAAACCCATTTGACGTTCGTGAGCCGCCGTGAAGCACCAGAGGTGGTAATCCTCCGCGAACCCATTTGACGTTCGCGAGCTGCCGTGAAGCACAAGAGGCGGTAATTCACCGCGGACGACGTTGATGTTCGCGAGCACGCCGCGAAGCACCGGAGGCGGCGGGCGAGCCCTGCTTCGCGGCGCCCCTTCCCTATAAATCCTGGACTCCCCCTGAGTCCCAGGGACGGACAATCCGACCTTTCGCCTTCTCCTCTCCCGAATCACGAATAACTCTTTTCCCCGGGAATCATGAGCTCCGCGAGGTATTTCTACTTCGCGAGACGACTCTGCTTTGTCTCGTTTTGAGCCCCTCTTCCGAGAGGGATGCCCTTCGTGAAGCTCAAGGGCATTCGTGAAGGAAGGGGATTCCCAAGGGAACCCGGGCAGCTGCGGAGCGTTTATTCTTCGCGAAACACCCAGCCCATGCTAGTGATCCCTATGCCAAGGCAGAATCACTATGCATTGCGAAGCACACTGCTTCGCAGGACCCTGCTTCGTGAGGCACCCCTTACTCGCGTGGCAGTGCTCCGCGAACACTGTTCCACTTCGCGAAGCACCTGCCACTCACACCTATGCCCCATGCTAAGGCCAAGGCACTCCACTTCGCAAAGCACACTCCTCTGCTTAGCGATTCCTCTTCCCATGCGGCCCTCCAGGTTTGCACGATGTGATTTCAGAGTCCCATGGACAATACCACCCGTAGCGTTGCTTCGCCTAATGCTTCTTCGCATAGACACGCTAACGGCTATTGCTTCTTCGCATAGCCACGCTAACGTGGACCCCTAGATGGTTCGTTCCACGACCCCCCTTAACCATGGCCTTACCGGTACCTTCCCTTCCCCAACGACCAGAGGGTACTGGTTATGTAAGTCCAAGGGCTGTGGAGTGAACCCACCTCATCTGAGCTGCAGGACGTTAAACTGCCAAGCACCACGTCTTAAACACATGACGTTAAACTGTGACCCGACCTCGTGCCCCTCACGAAGGGTCCCCCCAACTCGAACATTTCTTACACCCCTCGTCTCCATGGGAATGGAACTCTTCCTCACATGGAATGAGATCCTCCTTTTCAGAGTGGCATATGTTCGTAAGAGAAGGGCGACCCTACCCCCCTCAACGGATGGTTTCACCTCTGCATCTCCGTACTTCCCCACTACCAGGGTCAGTGGAGGGCGTGATAGGGAACGAGGCACCTCCCATCGTCGGACCAAGGTCCATCTTTCCCGCGCTCTGTCGCGCCGTGGGCCTCCATCCTAGAGTAAGTCCCAACACCATGGGCCACTCAACGCGTAAGCCCCCCTTCACTTCTCACGGACGCACCCTTTGCGACGTGATCGTCAGGTCCTTGCAACCTCTTGTTTCTTACACCGAGCATGACTCACGTGGGCTTAGAGTGAGCACCGACTCTGACACCCAACCCATCTTTTGAACTACGAGGACTTTGATCCATGTCAAGGCATGGTACGTAGGAAGCCTTCATGAGGATCAAGCCCATCAATAGTGGACCCCCCGGGTCTACTTTCACGTCGGTTCACCGACAAACCCAACCCACCTTGAACTATGAGGTCTTTGATCCATGTCAAGGCATAGTACGTAGGAAGCCTCTATGAGGTTCAAGCCCACCTGTCTTTCACGTCGGGTTTCACCCCCGTCCAGCACGACGTTAAACTACACTCCGGTCCAGTGGTAATCCATTGCGACCCATCCCACTTGAACTACGAGGTCTTTGATCCATGTCAAGGCATGGTACGTAGGAAGCCTCTATGAGGTTCAAGCCCACCCGTCATTTCACATCGGGTCCCATTCTGGTCCAGTGGTAAGCCATTGCGACCCATCCCATTTGAACTACGAGGTCTTTGATCCATGTCAATGCTTGGTACGTAGGAAGCCTCCATGGGGTTCAAGCCACATTGCTCGTTCGTTCATTCACGTCGAGTTTCGCCCTCGTCCAGCATGACGTTACACTGCATGCCTCCTTTTGTCCCGCATGACATTAAACTGTACACCCAATTCTAGTCCGACGGCAAGCCGTTGTGACTAACCCGAACTACGAGGTCTTTGATCCATGTCAAGGCATGGTACGTAGGAAGCCTTCCCAAGGTTCAAGCCCACCACCCAGTGGACCCACGGGTCTACTTTCATGTCGGTACTCTGACGATGCTCATCGGGCCAAGGTCCACCTTCACGTCAGTTTATCGACGTCATCCTGAACTACGCGGACTTTGATTCCCTGCCATAGGGATACGTAGGAAGCCTCGTCAAGGCTCAAGACCAACTTCACTGTCGCCCCCTGCGATGGTCCCACTTCACTCTCCTTCCACTCCATTCATCAACCCTCCACCCGTTCCGATTCTCGCCCAGACTATCTTATCCTGTTGAGACCATGTCGGTACGCTCTTCTTCACTGTCGCCCATGGGCTGCCCCCGGTATCGATATCCCTTCAAGGAGGATCCCTCAATCCGATCTATCCTAGCTAATGCTCTGGTTGGGTTGATCCGTCTCCGTTGGACGTTAAACTTGCGGCATACCCTGTGTTGAGCACGGGAAGCTGAGGAAATCCTCAGATATGTGTCTACGACACATAATTCCCCGCGCTCGATGTGGGATGCCTTGGGCTTCCACGCCTTCGAGAAGCCTTGTGATCACGGATAACAGACAGACATGCCAGGTACCCCAGCTTCCAGACACGCTACTAATGCCTCAACGTGACTACTCCCCCGACTGAAGGTTGTTGCCCTGACTAGACCCTTTGTAATGTCCCGACAAAAGCAGTGTAATTAACCGGCGTCCATGGAAACATGGAACTGGGAAGAGTTTCACGAACTAAGTATTAAATCTATAAGGGAGACTCGGACTAGGTGACGAGTTCTGAGGAGGAATCCACAGGAGGAAGAACCAACATCCCATCATCCCGTTTCGATCAAGGAGCAGACGTCCCTGAATAAGGAGCGAATGCCGCCCGCCTTTGGAAAGTGGGAATGCGGGGCAACAGAAGCGCCGCACGTCCTCCCCCACGGACGGACGGGCGCGCGCCCCGGCGAAAGCGTCGGAAACAATACCTTTATTTGAAAATGTATATAACACCTACAAGCTGGGATGATGTTTGAAAACACAAACTACTAGGTCCTAAAATGGTTGGGGAAATGGGGGGAAATGGGGGGAAATGGTTAGGACCATTACGATGGAAAATATGATTTCTCTGAGTCCATAAAAGAATAATGATGAAGCTAAACATTGAGAAGGATATTTTGAGGTTTGAGACAATGTATTCATCTGAATTTCTCTATGGAAGAAGGTCTTGATATTTAGGAAGGAGTGAACGCTTAGTCCAAGACATAATGACCCCTTCAAGGTCCTTGATCATATTAGAGCGGTGTCCTATGGACTAGAACTCCCACCTAACCTATATCAAGTACATGATGTATTTCATTTATCCCTATTAAATAAGTACATACTATACCCCCCTCAAATTTACTAAATCCAAATGTGGTACCAATAGATAATGATCATTCCTATAAATAGGTGCCGGTGAAAATATTAGTTTTTTTGCAAACAATTATAGAAAATAAAAAAATATACCTTGTCAAAATTCTATAGAGAGACTGCATGATTGAAGATGAAACATGGGAACTGGGGGAGGTGATATAATATATTTATCCTCATATATTTCACTGTGTGAGATGAAATGTTTTGGGGAGAAATTTCTGAAGGGTGGAAGATTGTAACGACCAGAACTCATATAAAAAAAGTTCCCTTTAAAAGAATATATAATGTCTCATTATATATTATGGTTATAGAAAAAAGATATATTTTTTTTGTTTTGTTATATAATATTGGATTTTGAAAAAATTTGATAATCCTTACCATGGATAATATATCCATTTAATAGTTATCTAATTATTTTTATAAATATATGGCATTAACTTATCCAATTGACATATTCAAAGGATTTAATAGCCTCAACCAGTAGGATTGTACAATATGAAGCTCATTTATCATAACTTCCAACAGAGATATCATCACTATTATTTTCAATTAAAAAAAATTTAAGATGATATCTAATAACATAATCATGAGGAAAATTATTTATGGGCGATTTTCATCATCATCATGATCACGACCCAAATAGTGTACACCAAACTGCCCCATGAAAGTGTCACCATCACAAACCATATACTTTGGGAGTTTTCTGGTGTATTATAGCAATATGTATGAAGACTATAGAAATTTGAGTTTATACATAATTTTTTATATAATAATGAATATATTTTTATTCTCTTATTGTTATTTTAGAAATGTTTTTTCTACATAACAAAAAAATAATTTTTTGGGGAAATAATCTAGTTAAATTATAGAATTTATTTTAATGAAATAATGTATTTTAGAAATAAATAAAAATATAAAAATAATAAATATTAATTTATTTTAATCAAATATATGTGATCATAGATTTTTTATGACGTCGAATGTGATTTTTTATAAGAGTTTGAAAACTATTATTGCCAAAAAACCCATCATTTAACAATAAATTTCAATTATTATTTTAATAGAAAAAATAAACATATATAGATTATTTTTTAAAAAAAATTAATATTTTTTTTGGAAAAATAATGACAAAATTTTCCAATGATAAATGTTTCACAATTTTCTGAAATAGAAAAATTTTCGTGTAAAGTGTAATTACCGTATAAATATATTTTGTATATTATGACATCATAATGACCAAAAAGTGTTGTAATAAATACACTAAAGGGTATCCATAACAAAAAATATTTTTTTTCTTAAAAATAATGTGATTTTATGTTAGTTTGAGTATTTTCATAAATCCTTTTTGAATCCTCCAAACCCAATATTTTATTTTAAGTTATTCAAATCATTTCCTTAAGAGTATGAATCACTTACACATTTGAAATAGTATTATTTTATTTAGTTCATACATGGACTCAAAAAACAATTAAATACACTCCCATTTTGTAGAAATCATGGGACATAAGGGGTGGTTTATAGTTTTGAAAATTTTATTTTACAGAGTCTTAAACCATTTTTTGAAAAATAATATAGAAATCCACGCTCATTTAATAAATAAATTCACCCAATATCCCATTCTATTTCACTCTGAATCCAAGGATCACATCCCTAATCTTCTATTCCCCATCTATTGTCATTCCAACGTTGCACAAATCTACTAGTATGCTTCTCCCAAGCATTTTAAGTCACCCTATCAATGTAAGGGATCATTTCTTTTTCCCATTAAAGAATGTATACCAATTTTTCTATTCACTTTTTATGAAATTATGAATGTTGGGACATGTTCCCCCATATCTTCGTTAACAAAAAAACAATACACATTTATTATAGGTTCCATTCACTATCTTAAATACCATTCGTGAAAATTTATACTCCCCAGATATGCTTTAAAACTCTACATCGATTTTCTATCCTAATCATTTCATCAGTGCATACCTGTACAAACATCCAATGAAGGTTGTTCACCTTCCTGAATTATAAATATTTTATTTGGGAGATATATATAGATACTAAAGACATTTTGATCAAGTAATAAAACATGATTTTGAATGTTTTCATATTTTATGATAAATGTGGCACATATAATAAGGATAATGAAATGAAATTGACAGGTGTGCCCGTAATTATATAGTTCTCTAGTGAATTGGGTAATATTTTCTCTCATGATACATCATGTTTCCATAGGTATGGATCCTAATTAAATTATGATAATTATTCCATCATGTTGTTTTTGTAGTTATCCTCGACATGTGTTTATGATGTTGTGTTTTATGTGGCTTCCACATTTCCCTTGCCTATTTTTGTTATCATGATATATTATGTTTTATTAATCATTTATATTATTATAACCACTTTTATTAGTCATTTATATGCCTAATTTAAAACAATTAATTATCTATTCAGGTTATTCCATGTTTATTCCCTTAGAAGACTTTATAGCTCACCCAATTCTTATGTATGTCCCCAGGTTATCCCATGTTGTTTTAAGTGTGATCACATTAAGAAGGTTCTCCATAATGATTAAATTTTTCCTATTTTATGATATCATATAATGTACTTAATTACAAAATACACTATACATAATGACTATTTGGGTTGAATTATGTGAAATATTAGGTAACAAATCCTGAAATAAAATGTTATAAAGAGAAGGCTAGTTATATATTCTTTCTTTATAAAAAACATTCATTTATGGTTATATCATGATTATATAACAACATATATATATTTTATATAAGGAAACTATTTTATTTTAGGGATATTATTTATAGATTCATGCACATCCATCAAATGGGATACACAATACTCAGTTGTGCACACGACAAACCACCACCTCACAAAATGGTGTCATTCGATGTTCAATTACCACCACTCATGGTTGGGAATAATGATGGTAATACTATTTTTATATGATATATATGTCATGTATTATTTCATCATACTCCATGTACTATTATATAACACATATATTTATTCATTCCATTTGTTGGGAATATAATGACATCATTTGTTGGCATGTTGACTATCGCCTCCTTAAAGTAATGTGATTTATTCATTCATTACAGTGAAAGTATTAAGTATTAATTTAATAATAATATATTATATATATTATATATTTAATATATTGATAAATTGATTATATTTTGTTAGATATAAAATATCATTTTCTTCTTAGAATTTCATCTACTAAAAAAGGGCTAACGTCGTTTGTGGACGTGTGGACTACCGCCTCCTCAAAGAGATCTGCTTCATTTTACATGACAAGAATGATATATGTATGTTTATATATATAAATATAATATTATTTATGATCTAACTATGATTATTTAAATATTATATTTTACACATCTTCCTTCGAAATTGATCATTGTAAAATTGAAATGTTATTCATGTCTACATAGGACATACCATATCTATGATCATAATGTTGGTACATTTTTAATAAAAATTATTCATGATGTGTTTTTAAAGTATAATAAATTAAAAAATATTATAATTAATTCTTTAATATTATTATAGATATGTTTTGATAATGACCTCATTGACCTTATTTGACCTATCAAAGGAAGTATTGACACATAAGCTGAATGTGGTCAAAACATATGAAATAAATATTGAGGATTAATTAATTGTACAAAACGTCTTTATAAGAGAAATAAAAGTAATTATAAACATGTAAAATGATCCAAATAATGTAAATAACTATAATAAGATTATTATTCAGGCATATAGTGTAAAATAATGATGAATAAGATGCATGTAATGGGGATTTCATCTATTACTTCAATTTCTGTGATACTTTTTCCATTTTCACCATTCATTTCTATTGTCTTGAATATATACATACCTATGAATTGTTATATAATTATACCCATTTATTTATTGAAATTAAATGTATAAATTTATTTTATTCTTTCATATATTTCATGATTCAAAATCCACAAAATTATTGTGGTTTTTTATCAAATCACTTTTATTTCTATAAGATATATTCCATATTAACCACATGTTTCTATTTTGAGGTGTATATAATTCTCATGAATTTATTATATCAATTTTAAAATTATATTTATAGGCATTGTTATGTCCATTTTATTGTATCTCTTTCATACCTTTTATTGTTTCCTTGTTACCAAAGCTGTAATGTATTTTCGTCACAACAATCCATCATTGAGATGTTTGTTAAGTTATAAACCTATTATCATCTATATTTAGTATATTCAGACCAATTGGAATTTAACATCATTAATATAATTATTTTTAATGATATTATATGTTTTATTTAATTTTATTTCTTCATGTGGATTCTGATTCAATGTTGGAAATGAGGTGAGAGTCTTTTGTTACAATCCCATCATTAACATGGATTTCAATTATAATGTATTTTATGTTTAAATCTTATAATTATCATAAATTATCATATACATAGGTTATTAATTATATTTTAGTGTAATTTAAATATTTACAGTAATTGGATTATAAATTTATGAAAAACTATTTTTATGAAAAGCTGACTTCAATTTTCTCTTTAGTCAGAAATCTATGTTCTTTCCAAATCATGTTTTTTGAAAATGTTTTAAAAAATTGTTTTAAATTGTTTTTTTTCAAATATTTTAGTATATTTTTCATAATAAAATAAATTAAATTCGATAAAAAAGACACCATTATAAAAATTAATGGTTTTTTTCAAAGGAATGTATTTTCAAAATGATTGATATTTAAATTTTTTATTTTAAAATGAAAATAATTTTTTCATCAAGAAAGCTTTTAACGATTGTTTAATTTTATTTTCATTCATCCACATAATTACCCCTTATTGTAAATTATACTCCAATGTGGATATTTTTTATTTATACCATCCTCATTAAATTCTATATGGATTAAAATAGTTTCAAAAAGATTGTTTTGGAACATATTTTATTTCAACCAATTAATAATGTTTCAAATTAATTATTATAGAACCCATTTCTTTTCATGGGTTATGAATGATTCAGAGATAGTTTTATATAAAAAATTTCTTTTAGATGGTTTAATAATTTTGTTAAAGGGATAATGGTTATTCCTATGAGTTTTTTCATGAAATTCAAGATTTTATTTTTTAGGATTATGTAACATTACACAGACATTTGAAAGGTTGTTAATTTATAAATAAATGATGTGTGTAATCATGATAATACAAGGATGGATATATGATTGATAACCCTCTAAGGGAGTGATTATTTATTTCAACCATGTTGTTATTTCATTTGTATGATTGATAGTAAGAGTGATTTAGAAATTATACCCAATTTACATACATGTTTTCTTTTTTATTTCTATGGGTTTATAATGTTTTTATTTCCAAAGATTAATATCACACGCACAAATATTTTTGAATCTAAATGATGTTAACACCTCATGTTTTTTAGAATTTATGATCCCAGTATTTATGGTTATGATTTCATTCATGATTCACCTATGTAGTCTAATTATTTTGTCACACACTTATTCACTTCTTATTCACATTTATGAAATTTAATTACTATTTCTTATGTTTACCCATACTATTAATTTTTTCTCACCATTTTTATGATTCATTTTCCTCGATCTTAAGATAATGATGATGAATAATTTATTTCTATAATTTATTTCACTAATATGATGATGATGTCCAATTGTGAAAAAGGGAAAACTAAGCTAAATTGGATAAAGGTTAATTTAATAACTTGTCAATTGTTTTTCAAGAGTTTTTATCAATGATATAAAAATATAAATCTAAAATTTCCTCTATAATATATTGGATCTAGGTATTACATTTTATGATGTAGGTTTTGATGGAAAAAATGGGTCACACATACCAACATTAAATTTGAAAATATTATGTTGTGGATTTCTGCACAAGATCATTGAATGTGTGTCGTGGGATAATATACGGGTGAGTAAGAATGTTCTCCAAATGCTAGATAAGAATAGTAATGAAAAGGAACATGGGAAATGTTTGAGTACACAAGAACAACCCAATATGAGGACCAATATAGGTAGAAGGGATCTTCATTGTACTCATATATAGTGTGCTACATGGAAACAACCACAATACACATGTGTATCTAGGTGTACATGTGAATAAAAAGTTGAACACAAATGCAACGTACATCCTATAAGATAGTTTGAATCACAAAATTTCATTATTAAAGACAAATTATAGTAGAGTGAGATCATATGGGCCATACCTATGATGGTAATGTGTGAAATTATGTCCAAAAAATCGGATTGTGATCATCCTGTTTGTACTTCCTCGGATATAGATTGAAGTGACCCAAAGTGTTCCTAAGGAGGGATCCTCTGTTTTATTTTCCATATGTGGGTTTCGTGATATCTTTGTGACTACCATGCACATGGAATTGATCATCTATATAATAGATTAATCCAGTGGGGTTGTAGGAATCCCCAAGTGGTCCTATGGTGATCTTCTATATATATAGCATGAACATTCGAGGTCATGAGAGTTCTTTTTTTGGAGAGATCTTATGATATTGTCATTTGTTAATAATTACATAGGTGAATTAATAGATCATGGAGTGAATTATATTTGATTAGATTTACCTTTAATCCCCAAGAATATTCATGGGGCTTGTTGTATTGGTTTAGAATCCCTAGACACCAAATATTTTAGATATAATGAGGTTATTACTCATGTGTCATTTGATAGTATTCCCCTCTTTCAAAGCATGATGGAATCGTTTTCATTTTAGGGGTCTTTTATTTGAACTATTTTATCAATTTCATTATGTTATTAATACTCTGATTCTGGGATATAGATGAATGCATGAATTGTTATCAATTGAACATTACTTTCATCATTGTATGGTATTTGAGATGGATGATTGAGTGAATGTTCCTTATGATGATTCATTCCATATGTGTTATATGAATACAAGGATTTGGTCAACATCTCCTAGATTATTAGTGAAATTTATGGGGTTATTACACATATTATCACCAATTAAGAGAGACCTATTTGGTCAGGTCACAGATTAGTGTTATTAAATAGGCCCATTTTAATTTAGGTCTATATTTTAGAGATTTTCTAGCTGTGAGGTTTGGTTTGGGATTTATGAAATTGATGTAGATTAATTTCATGATTTTTTTTCAATATAGAGAATATTTTTTTCATGTAGTGGCCAACATATAATTTGACTAGGATGCTGCTAACCTTCTTTTTATATTGTACATGTGGGAAATATTTTCAAGGAAAACATTGGTACACCATCACATAGGATAGTTTTTTGCTTTCAATATCAATATTAAGTTAGATCCCAAAATATTATCATTACACGTCGTTCATAGTGTTTAATTTAGAGTGTCTCTATTAATACATCGATCCATGATTCCATTTTCGGATTACAAGGATGATCCACTGTGTGACTAGGATTCTTTTTTTGGGTCAAATACAAAAGGTGGATCCTCCGGGTGGAATAAAAGTTATTGACCACCCATGGATAATCTTATACATCTTTTATTTCTATCCATGTATTTGTCATTTATAAGAATACATCATTTTTTCAAAAAGTGGTGAACTCTCAAAATTTAGTAAATGATACACAACATGGTAGTTTAGGACTAGCTAGAGGTTGTCACCCAATTTTTCATATTTTGAGGACATGTACAAATCAGATGATGGTCATAGCAGGGAGAAATATTTCTAGAACCACTAGGCCATAACATATTTTGGTGACATAGTCAAACGATGATATAAAACTCCCAATTCAAAATTCATGTATATATTTTTGGTGGAGTTATATATGTATATGTGTTGATCAGTGTCTTTCTAAGAGCTTATTCATTTAAAACCACATTGAAACATGATTACAACATATTCACTGATGTTTACTAACCAATCAAACTACTATTTTTACATGGTTTGGGACACATTCATCTAGTCATGGAATGTTGATCAAGACCTATTTATATATATCATGGCTTGAGTGATATGTCAATACATTCCCACAAATTATAGAGTGACTAAGAGATCTATAGTGGTTGAGATATTTTTGGAAGAGAATATGTTGAATGTGGGTACTGGAAGTGGTCACATGGAAGATGATACCTAAAATATAGATATTTGATCGTATTGATATGGATATAGTACGTGATACTACTTCAGAGGTAATCAAATTATAAATTTTATGAATTTCATGTTACTTATCATGTATTTAGTTATCTCAGATAGAGGTTGTGCATTTATTTTGACATTTTGGGGAATCTACCATGGTATTTCCAACCCATCCTCAAGTGGACCACGAGATAGTTGATGGACCACCCATGAATAGAAAATAGTGGTATATTGTGTTCCCCATGGTGTAGATAAATAGGAAGTGTAGTGGTTAGTGAAATATGAGGTGCTTGATGGATAGTCTGATCAATACCACAACCCTTAGCTGTTACACACGAGTCTCAGGGAGATGGAGGTTAAGGATAAGGATAGATATTACTAATAGATTCTAGTAAATATGAGGATAATGAGAAAATTTCTAGTTTGATTAATTATAACTAAAAAATATATGTCATTATAATGGAAACTATTCTAATACACTTTTCTATTTCAAAATCTCTTATTAAGGAAATTGAGATTTATATTGTGGTAAAGGCTTAGAACATGAATTTGGAAACATTAATTATAGGTGACTCTGGGATCACACAATTCTGCTAATAGTGTTACCTAAGAATTATAGTTGACCTCTTATGTAATTCCATTGTAGGATTTATGGGCACTTATTATTTAATGATAGGTATAGGCTTACCATCCATAGTTCATGAAAATATTGAATACATCATCTGTAGGATGTGGTGTGTGCATGGAAAGAAATGAGTTTTTCCTTAATGGGTGTGATAGAAAACTAAACATAGTCTTATGGGAAAATAAATATGTGGATGCAACCAATTACATCACTCTTGTATCATATTTCTCATTTAGTATTAGATGTCATAGTCTTTCAGTTCCTGAATTTGGTGTAACAGTATATGGAAATATTTTCTAAGGATATGGTAGGATCTCCAGACTATTGATATATATAATTACATATTGAAATGTAGCTAGGGACTCCCTAAATATTTGTTCGATACTATTAGAACAATTCCATATACATTTTTGAACAAAATATGAAGTTAGAATACATTTAGATAATGGTATTTGTTAGTCCCAATGTGTGGTCCTAGGATAGTCATGTTTTATTTGAGAAAATAATGGATCTGATATTGAGGTTATTTATGTATTACCATAAACTAAACCATGTGATTGAGAAGATAAATTATCCACTAAAGAGGCTAATATACCACTTCAATAAGTGGACATGGTCATGAATGTTCTCAAATTCTGACCTTAGATCAATAGATAACTTTTCTGGGTATCGATAAAAGACATAGAAAATACTGAATTCAGATTTCATGGTCAATATGAGTACATGATTTTTTCAATAAAAAAGACATACTCTCTAGTAATGTTCATGAGAATTTTGAAGAGTATCATGAATTATTTCATAATTTGGATTTTTGTGGGACTTAATAGATGATATAATAGTTCACAAAACATCTGAGGTGCACACATGAAATTGTAGGTTTTTTCTATAAATATTATCGAATAAATATCTTTATGATAAACTCCTGATGTTTTTGTTCTAGAATATTCCGGTCTATTTTTTTGGGACATTTGAACTCAACAAAAGGTGTACTATTGCATCAATAAATGGTCATGGATATTTTAGCTTTAGATCTGACTGAGAGAAATTAAATTTTATAGAAAATCCTCTGGCCAGTAGGGAATAACATAATATTTTTACACAATTTATCCAGGATATATTCTCCTTTAAAAACATTAAACTAATAGATGTAGCCATTAATTAGGAAAGAGAGTTTCCAGAATGAATTTTTGGATTTTTTTAGGGACTGATAAGTGGTATCACCCTCATATATTAACATTATGGTTCCATGTACATAGTTATAGTAACTCAAAATTTTCATACAAAGATATAAAATCAAATAGATGAATAATAATTACATAAAATTATAATACATTCTAGAATCATGGTATTTTGAAACATGGAAACATAAAAAACATGTTAATACGTGATTTATAAGATCCCCAATAAGTTATTCAAAACTATAACCCTTAATAGGCATATCATTTATAATAATAAGTTTTCATTACTTTGGGAAATGAAACGTAAGAATGGTTCAAATTAGATTTCCAATAAGGGTAAACAAGGAAGATATCAATACATAATGGAAATAATGGTATTAGAACATGATAATAACATTTCAAAACCATATCCTATATATAATTAATCAAATACATGAGTCATGGAATAAATCATGAATGGTCATAAGACATGAATCATAAATGATCAAGGAATATATGTATTGAGAGCATAAAACTGTTGCAAGGCATATATTATTCAAATATGAATACACATAGGATAATATATGTTAGGTATACCCACTATGTCACTAATAACATGATATTACTGGGTTAACTAGTGGTGAACCTACGTTGGGGATTTTATTATATCATATTATCACTATTTTGGGATTGGGATACCCTTTCTTTTACCCTGTGATATCATAAATAATCAACCGTAACCGAATGCAATGGTGGTAAATAGAAGTCCAATATATTAAAAAATCCATAAATTTTTGTCAAACAATATAAATAAAAATTCATCATATCAAATCACTTGAAAATTAAATAGCATTCATAATCATTTCACTATAAAATAACCATCAAGAATGATACTAGTTTCTTTAAAAATTTCTACATAATAATAATTCATCTAGAGAAATAATATGGATGGTATCATGGGATTATATGCCCATTAAATATTTTGTAACATCAATGTATTTCATTATATATGAAAAATGATTTTAAATGATCACATGGAACATTTTTTTAGGAATATAACATTTCCAACATTAAAACCCTTTTATAAAATAAAAAAATATACCAAATCATAAAGATAATTTTTTAATTCAAAAACCCTTGGAAAATTGTATTGGATTATTCAAATAATTATGCAGTCATATTGGTTGTGAAATTTTTTCATTTCATATATGTTAAAATGAAAATTCCTTACACATTTTTGTTAAAAAGTCTAATTATAAATTTTAAACAAATGACAAAAAGATTCCTTTTGAAACCATTATGCTAAAATAAACATTGAAGTAACATTTTATTATAAAATAATTCCATAATTCCTAAATAATTAATTATAAAAATTTTATAAAAGAAGGAAATTTGTGAAAATTTCTATTCAACCAAATAGCGAATAATTTCTATTTTAAAAATAAAAGTTCATTATGATAAATTGCAAAATGAGAAAGAAATCAATGGAAAACATGTGTTCTCACGAAATAACTAAAGGAGAAAAAATTTCATGAATTTATTGATATATAGATAACATGAAATCATCAGAGAAAACATAATAAAAAATACTGAAAAAATAGATTGTTTCATAAATCCTTTACAACTTTGGTAACTCTTAATCATATACCCCATTCAATCGAAGAGAGAATCAATGCTGATTTTTCCAAAAAATAATTATGTTTAGTTAATCACTAATGAGATTAAAATGAATTAAAAACATGTATTATTTATAAATACATATAGGATAAGATAATTTATTGGGTTTAATGAGTGGTAAATCATAAAATTTCATCATCTGAAACATAATGACACACAATCATGATAAATAATGATATTTCAAAATAAAAACATTATAAAATTATTAACATTTGAATAGAAATACCAATCATAAAATATAAATAAGATCTATATTTATATTCCATAATTTTTAAATGTTAAATAACAAATCAAATTCATTTTTATTATATAAAACACATAAAATAATAATATGGTTAATATATCATGTGTCCCACAAAAATAGGACTGAGACAAAAATCCATCACTTGAAGCATGGAATCTCCTTGTACATATTACTGAATCTTCTATAATAACTGTATTTTTATTATAAATGATTTAAAAATAATACTAATTTATATAATAAAATACATGATTTTCCTATGGCCTTTTAATACCCATTTATGAACAACTCAATGTTAAAATCACATTTTGGGTAACAGTTGATTCATTTTTCTTATATAGATTGGGTCAAAATATTTTCAATTTACATTGATCATGGTTACATTATTTATGTAATTTTACCCATGATATAAATATCTTATATATTTTCATTTTACATGTATTGTGATTAATACACAATTCTAGGGATATAAAATAAATTCTAATTTTCATGGAGATTGTATGCCTTACGTACGCCTAAAGAATATTTCAATTTTCTATATGGAATGATTGAAAGAAAGGTTTTTGTTAATTAAAATTTAAATAATAATTTTCATAAAATATATATTATATATATTCATTAAATATACCATCATTACTATCAAGGTCAAAATAAAAAGACATACATATCACAATTCTTCATGGATGTGGTAGCTGACAGTTATGCATGAGCGATATTATCATTTCCCAATGGAAACGAATGGAATAATATTTATTATGTACTATAATAATAAAATTATAATTACTTCAATAATTTCATATAAATATGTTAATGAGTATTTGTATGGATCTGTGATAGGTACTGAAAGAAGACATATTACATCAGTTTAAGATGTGGTAGTATTCCACACACATGATCTTCAATTTTGTTTCCCATTTAATGGAAATGTAAATTGATATAGGTTATTCCATTGTAATAATAATATATCATTATACGGGATATTACAATTTTAATATATCATCATATAATGACAAAATTTGAAAGAGGATTGATAAAAAAGAAAACAAATATGCTCGATTAAGAGTGATACCTCTTATAAAGACAACATAATTAGGTTTGCGTCAAAAGCCTTCACTAAAGGTTTTACTAATAAAAATAAGTTCTCTAAGTCATTTAAATTGAATTAATGAATATTTTTTGGAAGGATTTTTTTAAAACAATATTCATTGATAGAATGATGTAAATAGGAGATAGGATTCTATTTTGTATGTTTGTTTGAGGGATCACATGATATTTTTTAATGAAAAAGATTGACCCCAGATTTACACTAAAAAAAGGAAAATAAATGGACCATTTATAATAGTTAGTTAATATAAGGGTTAAATCATTCTTTACAATAGTATTTATACAAGTTTCCACATCATTAGACCATTATAATTATAGTTTAAATTTTTTAAACTTTATCAAACCATAACTGTGGTAATTAATTATTCTATTTAAATATTCATTATTAAAATAATTATATTTAAACTGTTTTATTATATTAATTATTTTATAATTAAAATATGGAATCCATTTTTTTCAAGTCCAATGCATTTAATTTGTAGAATTAAATTTAATATTTATCCCACATACGTGATGAAAAAGCGGGTTTTAAAAGAAAATGTTTTCATTTGAATAATAAATATTTCTTTCCTAATTAAAATTAAGATTTATTCCAATGATCTAAATTATAATAACAGTAATACTAATGGAATAATCTATCATTAAAAGTTTTTAAAATTATTTTTACCTTTCTAAAATTGTTATACAAAAAGGATGTTTTTTGTGAAAATGTGTATCTCCACTATTCCTTGAAAAAATAATTTTATTGAAAATTATAAATTATTATCCCTCTGATATTTTTGGATAATATATTTCAAAATTAATGTATATTTAGAAATATTAATTTGTTAAAACTATAAATTATTTTTTTTACTTTTCTTGAATGGAAATATTTTTTTAGTAAATAGTAATATTAAAACATACAGATATTTTAATAAAAATTATGAATTTTTTTATTAATTTGAATTATTTTCATGAAGCCATTAAAATTAATATTATAAATTTAGTTATTCATATTCAAAATTCCATGTTTATTAGCTATGTTATAATGGTGAATTTTAAATAATAAAATTATTAGTCGAATTGGGTTTATTGAATATCATTCTTGCGTATAAATGTATGCTATCAACGAAGATGAATATATTTACAAAAAATATTTCATCAAATATATGGTTTTTAACATTATAAAACTGACTAAATGAATTTTTCCATAAAAATTAATTATGTATGATATATGAAAATACAAAAACATATACCTCATTATATCCTCATATTCCCATGTTTCATCCTCAAGTATATATGGTTTCTCCATAAAATATTGAGAATGTGATAGGTATTATTTCATAACACATTATCTAAATGATTCATAATCTTCATAGGTTGTCAATTAATGGACACAAAATTATATTGTAGAAAAACCTTTTTTAGTACACATGATTGATTATTATTATACCTCTCCTTGATAGACAGATGAAACACATTGTGAACATGAGAGATATTCATTGGATGAACCAACAGATAAGCCAATATCCCTACTTGATTAATAATTTCAAAGGATCCCATATAGTTACAATGACCCTGTCTTAGAATATATTTATAATATATCATTTCATATGAATATTCAGAACCTTATAAATATACATGCCTAAGGAATGTAATAGTTTAGTGTCATTGGATGCCTGAAAAACAAAATCTACAATCCTAGTGGAATATGTTCAATATATCTCATAAATATATCCATATTTAGTACATCAACATAAAATCAATATTCATAACATGGGGAATAGAACCATTAAATGGGTGACTTCAGATGTTCAGTACGGGTAAACAAAGAATATATGTAAGCACAAACATGAACAAATGTGTATGAGAATGTGATCATAACATTAAGAGATCATAACCAATATATAAATGTTCATCAACATGAGTTTTGGGATAAATAATGGCACTTCACAAGACATAAAACATAAGGAAATAAACACAATTATCCATGAACTTTTAAGTGATTAATAAGACATAGGATTTGTGAATACATATAAGAATAATTTATATTGTCAGGGATACCTATCAAGACCTCTATCCCATGATAGAAATCAGCTATGACTTGTGTACCTGTATCAGTATTGGGCTAGCAACCACAATACCATCTTTCTTTTGGATTTGGCTACCAACCATGTACCTTCTTGTTATCTGGCTTTATATACATCCTATTTACCTTGTTTATTTTAGGGTTAGGCAACAACCCATGCACTTATAATTTTAGGAAATGGGGTAAAATTCATGTATCCTTTGATATCATATACGAAATATCATTACATAATGCATTATATAGTGATGTAAGTACCACCAATATCAAATTAAAATCATTCATACATATTCCACATGATAATAAAAACACTCATGATATCATGATTCATAAAAAGAGATAGGTTTTTATAAAAATCAATACATAACCCATTAAATGAAATTGTTATCATTAACATTTCATCACAATATAAACTATTAAAAATAAATAGGATTAATAACCACTTCAGGAAATCATTGCTGATGAAAAGAAGCAGGTTTTGAGGGCATAAAACTTTGGGAAGTGAATTTTGTGCCCTAGGAATCATTAAATAAATTCATAAGCCACTAAAAAATAAAATGAATGGAACATTTATATCATTTCAATAAAGGGTGTGAATAACATAAATTTATGTTATCAATGATGAAAAATAATGCCGAAGGAGATTTTGAAAAAAATTCTTGAGTTAAATACCATTTATTCTTTGAGAATTAATCTTTAAAACATAAAACCTTTTGAAAACTATTTTCCATAAAAACATAAAAAATAGATTTAAATCCATTTTAAAAACCGTATCTTTGATAATATTTTTCCATTTATGTTTCTAAATAATTATATTTTTAAACATGAAAATAAATATTTAAATAGTTGATAGAGGTTAAGTCCGTACATGTCATATGAGGTAAAAATAAAATTCAATTTCCAAAGTAAAAACCTTAGAAAAATTTATCATTCATAAGGAGACAATAATATTCCATTTATAACATTGTTAAATAAAGTAAGGGTTTAAATTTTCATCAAAATTTTTTGGGAGAATAATAGAATATTCATGGACCCTTTTTAGAAAGAATATATTTCCGAACAAAGAGAGGGTAAAGTAGGGATTTCATAGAAATAATTCCTTAATAGTATTATGTAAAAAATAGTATAAATATGGTACCAATACATTAATATATCATTAATAACCTTATGGTAATAAAATTAATTAATATTTTGGAGAATTGATCATAATATTTCACCAAAGGAAGCGTAAACATAAACAATCATGAAAAGAGATGAGATTTTCTCAATACACTCTTATAACATGGTAACATTGAATCAAACAGTCCATTTTTAAAAAATAAAATAAATTTATATTAAAATATCAAGAAAAGAATAAATTTCATTATATAACCTGTAAAATGGAAGTATATACACCTCAATATAAAAATTTAGGGCCATAACAAAACACGTGTATTAAAGAAGGAAAATCATGACACAATTATTTTACCAAAGTGGTAACTTTTGAAACATAATCCCCATGAAAGAAATATAATAAAATGGATATGTAAATAAAAATAAATATTTTTAAAAGATAAATATAATATATTTATGTTAATAACATAAAATAAATAAAATGGAATAGTGGAGAATATATCATGTATCTCACAAAAAATATAAATTTTGATGAAATCTCATTATCTTGTGTCTTTAATATTTTAATACTCTTTCAAAACACATGCATAATAAAAATAAATTTATTACACATATTTTAAATAAACATATTATTATATATAAAACCATATATGTTTTTATTATGACTTCATATTACTCACATGTTAACAATCATTTGTTATAGTTTCACTTCAGGTACTATTCTCTTTATTTGTAACATTAGCCTTAATTTGTTATATATTTGGTACATATACATTATATCATGGTTTATAGAATTAAAAAATTAGTATAAATAATTTTTATAACAATTATATGTGTATTATAAAAATCTATTGAATATATAATTAAAAAGTATAATACATTTTTCATGGAGACGATAAGCCACAAGTATGCTTGAACGTCGTTTCTTCTTTCATTGTATTATTGAAAAAATGAAAGAAAAAGAAATATATGTATATTATTATATTATTATTATAGTAGCTGAATGAATTCATAAATAAAAAATATATTCACTAAACTAATTTCACTATTAGGGGATGTAGTCCACACTTCGTCGAATGAAATTATCGTATTTATACACAATAGAAAGTAATAAAGATATGTGTTGTTAAAAGGAATATAGATGAGTAAAGAAATTATAAATATAATATATGATATGTATAAATATATTTTACAACATAATTTCAACCATGAGAGGTGGTAAAAATATTTATCAATCCTTGTTTAGTGAGGCGGTAGTTCTCCGTACAAATAAACATTATGTCTGTAACCCATTAGATGGAGGTGTGTGTAACAGTAGATTGAAACCATATACAAAAATAATTATATATTTTTAGATACTATTTTTATTTTATAATAAGTGATTATAGATAGTTTATTTTTAGGAAAAGGAATTAAAATAATGGAGTATGAGAGAAGGCATTACCTCTTAATCAGGTATCTCCTTTTGACTTTTTCCAAAATGCTTCCCTGGTAGAATTTCTTCCAAAAGGATTGATTCATTGAAAAAGGGATAGATTATAGGATGTTTATTTGTAATATATTTTCTATCCATATGTGTTTTTATGTCTGAGGAATAGGGAGTGGTGGTGGCTTACTATCACGAAGGAGGAGTGGAGCACTTGTTAATATTGGAAGAGATGACCCCTCGATATTTTTCACATTTTATGTGGATCCAATAATAATTAAAGGTAATTAAAATAGTTTATAATGTAAAAATATGTCCCTCAACTGGGGTTTGGATAATTTTATAAGATATTTTATCCCCTAAGATCATTTTTTCCCGAATTATAATTAAATTGACCTTAATTAGTGTGCTTAATTTTAAACACTTATATTTTTTTTGAATAATAATGATGAACATGATATAATATAAATATGATAATGATTAAAATTTAGTATATATTATTTTATAAATTAAAATCATGTAATTGAAAAAAAATTAAATTAATGATAATCCCACACATGATATGAAATTATGAGTTTTAAATTTGGAAATATGTTCAAATGTGTGTTTATATTAAATTTTCATATGAAAATTTTTATAGTTACACAAACTTTATTATTATATGTGTAATAGATATAATATTTACCTAAAAAATTTTAATATATAATTTCACATGAATAATTATTTAAACAAAATGGAATTTTTTAACTAAAAAGCAGTCTTTCTAACTATTCATAAAAAATGTTGTGTCTTAGAAAAATACCAAAAATTAACCCCAACATAATTTTGGAATTATAAATTGGAAAATGAAGTTTCTTTTATATAATTAGATTTCTATATGTGTCAAATATAAATTTTTTTATTTTTCATATAAGGATAATAAATGTGGTTTATTTGAGAAAATAATATATTTGGACATATAATGTTTTTACCCAAAATTATATTTTTCGTAATCAATAAGTTTTATTTCTATAAAACAATTATAAGAGTATTTTTAATGTATTTTTTAAAATTCATTTTACTATATTTAATGTCAATTTTATAATTATCTAATTTACATAATTATAATTGTAAAACAATGTTTCTTAGAAATATCAGTGTTGCATGAAACACATGCGAAGTTGAGGTTCCGTGTGAAATGAATTTTTGAATTTTTTTAATATATATATATATAAATATGTATTTTCTCATGTGAAATAAAAAATTAAAAAATATAAATATATTAAAAAATATATTTCAAAAAATCATAGGGTATTACAGTCTACCCCCCCTTCAAATGATGGTCACCCTAAAAACTCTTCTAGGATATCAATGGTTTAATTCTTCAATGTATCATTCATAGAATCCCATGTCATAATATTTATTAAGAAAACATAATTTAAAAGAGGAATGATAGAAATATAATTTTTATTTAATTAATGATACAACTAGGTTTTGATATAGTAGAATATAGTTTGGATGTGAAATCCAGGACATGGAAGAAAAATGAAACAAGAATGTTTATAAAGAGACTGAAAAATAACAAGGTCTGGAGAATGTCAACAATCAGAATTTGATAAATCTAGGATAAAAAATGGGATCATAAAAAACAGAGGTATTATGATAACATTTTTTTGGTTTCAAGATACTTTTCATAAATATAATGAATTTTCATGAAAAGATATACATTAATGACAGTAGGTATACATCTCCCTTTATTGTTCCGTAATGGAAATCCCATTTTATCTGAATAGAATGTTGAATTTTTCATTCTTGAAGAACAAACAAGCCATGAGACCCTTGATATTACATCACATATATCATTAGTTATCAATAACACCATGTTTTTATAAAATATTATCCAATGTTCTTAAGTCTCAATGTTTTAATATAATACTTTATTATAACAAAATTTATCCCAATTTTAACATAATAATTCAATAAATAGTTAAACATATCACTCTACAAAAATATGAAAATAATACATAGTAGAAACAAGGCCTTGAAATTATCTTAAAATTTATATCCTATGTGTCATAATATACAAAAACATTGTATACCTCAATGAGATATTCTCACAAAAACATGTTCATAATCTAAATTTCCATAAATCCTTATTTAAATCATAAATGATTTCAAAACAAAAATCACCATTTTTTTCATAAATATGATCTTATACTTAAAAAAATTATATTGTAATCATTGTTTCAACCTTGTATGTATTAAAAATAAACTTGATTTTATTAATTGAAAATTCATGTTGGAAATTATAATAAATTCTTAGACTCAAAACAAGTTCCACAAATGGATCATAAATATTTTAATAGATCATGTTTTTAAGAACTCCATTAGTAAATTTCCCCATGATAGAG
This sequence comes from Viscum album, assembly GCA_963277665.1. NCBI lineage: Eukaryota > Viridiplantae > Streptophyta > Magnoliopsida > Santalales > Viscaceae > Viscum > Viscum album. Next base: position 172,953,369 of record OY728143.1, on the reverse strand, counting down.
TTCCCCAGTTATCATGGATCACTTTATCCATTGTGATTAAATATGGTTTAACTTTTTTCTATTGTATTTAGTGGTTTTTGGTGCTGATCAACATTTTTAATCCTTGGGATTTGGGATCTTTTTTGTAGAAATTCTCAAAATCCTAGAAATAAAAACACTGAAAATGTGGGAGGTGCATCTTGAGGATTAATTTCTTTATTTCAACAATTATATAAATTTTTTCTATCACTTAATTATTGATCTTCTTGATTTCCTTCCTTCCACCCATAAAACATTTACCAATCCCATCATGACAATTATCACCATGTTTATTTCCACAGTTAGAGAATTGAAGAAATTTCATATTCTTTTCAATATGGTTTATTTATTGCCCATTGAAATACATATTACTCTACTAATTATAACCATGATATTGATACAAAACTACATCCTCTGATTCAAAGTTGATTTAACAACACAAACTCTTTTCATAGATACCAAATTCCTTTTTGGCCAACACCCTTCTAATAAAAAGCTTTAAGTCACTAAAGAACTGATCAAACATAATTTATGGTTGGATGATAATTCCAAAATCATACCTCTTTTGTCTTGTGAAATTTTCCTCATAGGCACTGACAAATTATTTATCATTTTTCTGGAACTCATGGAACTCATTTTCGATCAGTGTATGAAACACACTATGAATTTACTTATTAATTAATATGTTCTTATACTCATCGAAATCCATGGATTCGATTTAAACTTTCTTCTTATAATTATTTATTGGATTTCGTAACTGGTCTTCTTCACCTTTGAAATGATAAAAATCAATAATGAAATTCCCATGATCTGAACAATGGAGAATAGAGAGTAACATTTCTATGGTACTGATCCACTCTTCTCCAAAAAGTGGATCAGAAGATTTGCTAAAAGAATTTGAGAATTTCCTTATGAATGACTTAACATAACATTATAACCTAATTTTTTCATTTCCAATTTCATTATGATACACATACCGAGAATTCAGTGTGAGAATAGCCATGATTTTTATCATTCCACCTCCCAAATAATTCAGAACCTGAGGAGGAAAATTGTTGAATTTTACCTAAAAATCAACATTATCATTGTAACTTTAGGTTCTAGTCATTCACTAAATCCGAAAAAATATTGTAAGAAAAAATTATATAATAGAGGAGCCACATAAGCATGAGAATTCACTGATATGATGTCGATATTATACACCATCCTTAATATTAGAATGGATATACCTCTAATTCGTCAAACTTGTGATGCAGTAATACAAATTATCATGTACCAGATTACCCTGAGTCAAGAAATTGAACAACTTGTTAGAGTTGTTACTCATAGGTACATCTGTTCTGGATCCATATCCACTAATAGTAAGCATACATGGACTTATTTCAAAGAAACCACTAGCTCTGTCCTTTTCCAAAATTCTAAAACATTTTTATATACATATAATTATCCTTATACTTATCCTCAGAGATATCCATTGAAATATTCTTATAAATAAACCTACAAATCTCACTAATTATTTCTAATCCTTGTTTTCAAAGGTATAATGATTCATTTTTATGATACCGACTTTATCCACAGATGCTTTACAGACATGGATATTAATCCATTTTAGTCGAATATTAAATGCAATAAAAAAATACATGACGAAGGGACACAATATTTTAGTGTCTTGGGATACATGGAAAACAAAATATTCTATCATGGTGAATGAACTTCAACATATCCCATTAATATATCCACCTTTTGTACTTCTACCTAATAAAATTATTCATAACCTAGGGAAAGGAAACATAAAAATGAGTGGTATTGGGTGCTCAATAAAGGTTATCAAGGGAGGCATGTAAGTATAATCAGGAAGAATAGGGTATGACAACATGCTCATTGCATTTGGAGATCTTAACCAGAATGTTAATGATCATAAACATGATTTATGGGATAAATCATGGTAGTTCATAAGAAATTAATCATATGAAAATAAAAATCACGAATCATGAAATCATAATTGAGGAATAATACTTAGGATTTGTTTCATACATATAAGAATATAAAATTTTCTGTCAAGGCTACCTACCAAGACCTTTATGACATGTTTGGCTGCGGCTGTGGCATGTGTCCCTTCTACAGGATTGTGCTAGTAAACTGTGTAACCAATTTCCATTAGGCTTGGCCTATTACCCATTTATCATCTTGTTTTAAGGCTTCAGCTAACACGTATGTTCCCTCTTTCTTTTAGGGTTGGGATACAACCCACACACATTCCTATTTTGGATTGGAATACAGCCTATGTACCATTTGAGATCATATACAACTTATCAATACCTCTTTAATTGGGAGGGGATATAGGTCTCACCCATATCACTATAAAATAATTCGTACATGTGCCATAGGATAATAAAATATTCATCATATTATGATGCATGAAAATAAATATATTTTCTAAAAATCAAATAGTAAACCATGAAATTAAATGGGTATCATTATCATTTTATCACATTATAACACATGAAAAGGGATAGGTTTTATAATCTCCTCTTGAAATCATGACCCTTGAAAAGTAACAGGTTTTAGAAAAATATAACACATCGATGTAGAATTGGTGTCTTAAGCATCATTCCATAAAAACAAAAACCTGTCAAAAAAGAATATGAATGAGTCTATTGTATCATTCCCTTTAAGAGTTTGAGTAACATCAACGGAGGTTATCATTGAAGGATAATAACATTGGATGATATTTCAGAAACATTTTTTAGGAAAATGACATTTATTCTTTGAAATAGACCCTTTAAAACATAAATCACATTGAAGACCAATTACACATAAAATATATAAAAGATGATTTAAAATATTTTGAAAAATATATCCTTGAAAATTTATTTTTAGAAATATTTTGTAAAAAATAAAATGTGTAAACATGGATAAAATTCTTCATGGAATTTATGACTGGTAAATCCATACATGTCGTTTAAAGAAAAATGAACATTCCATTTTCATGGTAAAAATGTATGAAAAATTACTCATTCATAAAGAGACCAGAATATTCCATTAAAAAAATTATAATAGGAAAAGAGGGTTCGAAATAGTCATTTAAATATTTTAGAATAATAGTAGAATATTATTGGAACCCTTTTTAGAAAACAATGATTTCTGACCGAAGACATGGTAAAGTCATGATTTTTTAAAATTCATTCCTAACTACATTATTTACTAAAAATAATAAATCTGGTACAAATAAAATTAATATATCATTAAAAAAATAAGGATAATAAAATTTTTGTTTTTTTTGAGAGATGAATCATAATATTTCATTCAATGAAGGATAAACATAAACAATCTTCAAAAGTGATGAAATTATCTCAATACACTCTTATGACATGGTAATGTGGGATCATACTCTCTATGTATGAACATAAAATTAAAGTAAATATTTTTCATGAAAATAATAGTGTTTATAAAACACCATGTAAAATGGAAGTATATACACCTAGAAAAAAATTAGTGCATAACAAAATATGAGTCTCAAAAAATGAAAATTGAGACACAACTATTTTACTCATTTGGTGTCTTCTGAAACATAAACCCAATGAAATAAAGATAATAAAATGGATATGTGAATACCCATTTATTTATGTTTGATATACATAGAATAAAATTATGGGCCATACATACACAAAAAAATGTAAATTGTGGTGAACATAGCATGTATCTCACAGAAATAAAAAGTGAGATGAAATCCCCTTAACTTTTGTCTTGAGTCCCTTAATACATGTTAAAACCACCTGTATAGTAAATATATAGTTATTATAAATCATCTACATAATTCTATATTTATATCTAACACCATATATGGTTTAATTATGACCGTATATTACCCACTTCTTGACAGTCCTATATTAAGGTTTCACTTTGGGTAATATTTGATTTATTCATCGCATGTGTCTTTATTTGTTATACCTTTGAGACATATACCTTATGTAATGATTTAAATAATTTAATCCATGATAAAAATTTCATGTATAACTACTATACTTTTATTATAATTATCTATTGAATATATAAGTACAAAATGGAATACACCATTCATAAAGACAGTAAGTTGTACGTATACATGAATGATGTTTCTGTTTTTATTGTCGTATTGAAGCAAAGAAAGAAATAGACATATATTTATATATTTATAACATTTTCACTATATCTTAATGATATTATATATATCATATATAATCAATAAACCCATAATAAATGAATTCCCTATAGTGTATGATCGAATTATATAGCTTTGAGGGGGTGGTAGTCCACACATTCTCAAATGAAATTATCATATTAACCTGAAATGGAATGTAAAGAATTTTTTTTTGTAAAATGGAATAAATAATAACGAAGACATAAGAATTATAATATATTTCATATATAAATTGAATTTCTATCAAAATTTCAACCATGTTAGGCGGTATGGAAATTGAACAATCATCGGTTAGTGAGGCGATACATCATCATACACATAAACTGTGTGTACGTTACCTATTAGATGGAGGTGTGATTATGTTTAAGTAAAAAAGATAGGATAATAAAATAAAAGTTTATTTGGGATAATGGTTTTTTATACAGTCATGTAATATTGAGAGTATAAGGGTTGGATAATGAAAACAAAATAAAGGAACTTAGGAGAAGGTGTTACCTCCAAATCAGGTAACACCTCTTAAATTATTCCAAAAGTCTTCCTTGAAAGACCTTATACCCAAATAGTGTATTAATGGAGGAAGGTATGGATTTTTGGAAGTTTATATGCCATATTAGGACCAAAACTATGTGGTTTGATATGTTTTAAGATGTGGGATACTTGGCGACCTTTTATAGATTAGGAGGAGTGTCACTCTTGTAAATATTTGAAGAAGTAATTCCTCCAACATTTGTAATGTTGATAGTGGATCAAATAATGATCCATATTATTAGAAAGTGATTATATGTTCTATATATGTCCATTAAATGTTTTTTTGGTAATGTGGATAGTTCATTTGGTCCACTTCGATTATGGTTTAGTAGATAATTAATTTTAATTTGACCTTCATCACTCTAATTAAATTTAATCACATTTCCTAATCATTTTGGTCAAAATTTTGGTTTATCTTATTATATTATATATATTTTACCAATTATAATGGTGTATTTCAGTTTTTCGAAATTCAGTTCATAGAGGAAGAAGGATTAAGATTAATTTAAACCACGCAGGTAGGATGAATTTAAGGTTTTTAAAGTAGAAAAACATTTAGAGAATTCTTATATTTTTATGTTTAATTTAAAGGATAAATATATTCTAATGACATAGATTTCACTAATAGATATATAATTAATCTAATTTTACCATAAAACAAATTTAATATATAATTTGATCGTAAAAAATAATTAAACGAAATGTCATTTTTACAATGAAGCCGCTTTTTTAATATTCATCATAAAAGATGTTTCTCATAAAAATCCTGAATATTCACCGTAAGAAAATTTATTAATTCTAAATTCAAAAAGGAATTTTATTTCTAAATTTTTCCAAAATTAAATTTATTATTCTTTAGAAGGAAATGATGTGTAGTTTATATAAGAAAATAATATTTCTATACACATAAGGAATTTACACAAAATTGTATCTTTTATTATAATTATTTTTTTATTTCTATAAAACCGTTATATAAAATATTTGAGAAGTTTGTATTTCTATTCATATTTCTATTTTTAATGTCTTCATTATAATTATCTCATTATAATAATTATAACTACAAAATGATGTTTCCTTTAAAAATCGGGGTTGCATGTAAGATATGCCATGTCGATGTTCCATGTAGAAGGAATGTTTGAAATAATGATTTAATATATATATATATAACTATTTATATTTTCATGTGAAATGAATAATATAAAAAGGTAAATTAATTTAAAAAATATATTTCATAAAATCTCGGGATGTTACTACACCTAGTCTTATAATTACATTAATCAAAAGTATCATAACCACATTCCATGGTGAAATTCCTAGAATGGACTAATCGACATTTTCAAACACTAGATCACATCGGTTATTATAAACCATACTTTTAAATCGATTTTGGATTTGTTGATGTACTGATGCATGGATCTATCCTTCTTTAACATTTTTTTATCATGATAATGTATAAATGTAATTATTTATTCCATTTCATCATATATTGTTGGAGTTATATATTTATTTATGTGTTTGGATTAATAATGATCCTTCTATATACATGAGTGAATGATATTGTCTTTTTCGAACTCAACTATGTGAAGGTGTTGATACTAACCTTGATTATATCCATAGAAAAAGATATCTACATATAATATAGGTTTTCAATGGTAGTTTCATTTTAACTATGTTTCTATGGATGATATTCCATTTTGAAACTCTGATATATATCCAAGCCTTCTAATGAAAACAAAAAAACTTCGAGACAGACCGTATGTAATGATCAGATACTAAATAATATTATACTACCTAAAACCATACAACATTTTTAATCTATATACCAAAAATTTGATACAAAAATAAATCATCTCTTATAGAGATTATTTGGAATGAAAATGAAAATTAATTAACTAAAACAAAAATATCATTGTTCCCTTTATATACATTTGGTAGCTTGATGACAAAGTCTATTAATATGTTTTCCTATTTACATTCTGGATGTGTAATAGTTGTAACATCTCATGATACTCTTATCTCAAATACTTAAATTTATGCCATTCTGATAACCATGATACATAGTCATTAATATCTCTATATATTTATCCAACCATAACCCCCATTAACTATCTATAAATCATTCTACATCCATGGTGAATAGAGAATGAAGATCTATGAGAATTCTCAAATATATCATTTAGATCAATTTTGTAATGAACACATACAAGGATTCTATAACGTATAATTTCATAACAATACATGTTAAACTCATGAATATTCCTAACCCTTCTATACATTTATACATAATACTTCTATGGAACATTTATCTTTAAATGGATATATGGTTGAACAATCATTTGATAATGATAAAATGTCTCCCCTTCCTTAAATATTTCATAATCCATCCTTTGAAAATAAATATATAATTAATCTTATTTACCCATATCACAGATACGATAGAATGACCCTATTCAATCAAAACCGTATCTAACTTATTCAATTTCCCAATATCATAATGTGTAGATCATTCATAATCTTTAATAATCTTTAACCATATTCTCTTTCTCACTTTCAACTGTTTCCATGTGAATATTTACATTAATCTCTTTTGGGTTGTATATATGTTTCACTTTTCTCAATAATGACAATTCTTCAAAATATTTAATTTATAAATTACCATTTCTACCTCCAAAAATGTATTTTTGTAATTTATATCATGAAACATTAATTTTTGATATGAATAATCATTACTAATATTGTATTTACCTCCATTGGTTATGTATATGATAAATGAATATTTAATAAATCAACTTAATCATTATTTGTTATATCATTAATAATAATTATATACTTACGAAGACATCATGTATTCCAGTCATTGATTTTTTACATTAAACTCCATTTAGATGTGGTTCAAGACATGTGGTCTTATGAGATAGGTCATGTTTTTTATTTTACAAAAAATATATTAATATAATTATAATAAAGCCCCATAAATATGTTTCACTTCCATAAAGATAACATTAATCATCCTATTTGATATAAAACCATATGGTTATTAAAAAATATACATATATTAAAATAACATTATTCTTTAAATAATAGTTTGCATTTGACCTAAGAGTTACAAATACTTTATTATAATGAAATATATTCGAAGAGTTTATTAACCACCTTAAAATTCCATCAACAAAAACATAAATATTTGGGTCTATGTAATTGAACACATGATCAACCATAAACTCATAATCCCAAGTTGTTATCTATAACTCATAAGATATTTTTACATGAACACAAATATGTTTCCAAATTTAACAGAATATATATAAGACTCATGATTTATACAATTATAATACCATTGGTAAAAAAAAATACTTTAACAAACTAATTTTTTAATCCAAACACATAAATATGTCAATCATTTTAATTAAATTATTTGGAATAACATAGATTTTTTATTTTTTCAGTGTTCTTACCCATAGTTTTGGGTATAAACTCGGTTAATACACATGTTCCCCACAATAAACGACATTTAAATCCGTAGAAATTCTTTACCCAATGAACTTCATTAATACATTGAAAAATCCAACCCATGAATTTGAGATATTCTTCTAGGTGATTCTTCTCACCTTCTTGAAATTTATGAATATAATTATTTTTTTCTTTATGTTCATTACCGCATAAACATTTATATGATTATATTGTCCTCTTATTAGAAATTTTAAGAATATCACAGAAGATCACATTGTTAATCATATACTGGTATAGATTATTAGGAATAATAAAAATATATTTATATAATTTTATCATCCAATTTGGATACTCACAATAAAAAAAATTTCATCATCTTTGGTTTTAACATTTCTCATGCTGGTTCCATCCACATATTAAAACAATATAAAATAGTATGAGTGACACTAATCATAGTGGGAAACTATAAAACCATGAAAATTAATTTATTCTATGTCTTAATTCATGAAAACTATATTTAAATATATGACTATACAGATTTATACTATATCAATAATGATCATCATCTATTCTGACCTTCATGATTGTTCTTGATGATTTTGTGATTTTGCAAAACATAACCCCTATGAGTGTCATACCGAGTGCACAATATGCCCCATTATCATTCACTAGGTGTTGATCAAGTAAGTTACCAATGAACCCACTATAGATTTTTTACACCATGGTAATCGTTATCCACATCCACATCCAGTTTTAGTATCAAAATAAGAATTCATTTTCTTTGAATCCAAATGCTTTTTTCCTTCACCAAAATTCCAGTATATTTTCCTATGCATAGAAATTTCATTATTTTTATCCCTAATTATTTCTCATATGGTTTCTAATAGATAACTACACCATAATCTGATACTAAATATAGATAACCATGATTTTATACATTGATATTTCATTTGAAATTATGAATAGTCGTTACATAACATAAAGTTCCACCACAGAATCGCATGGGTCTAGTTCCATTGGAAACACATACTCAAAAAATGGGCTCATAGATGAAGAATATCATCTTCTACTAATTCATTCATAACCAATACATTTCATAGACATATCATACGTAATACCATTCTCCATAACTTGTGTAAATGATAAAATAGGAAATAGTGAGTCCAAATTCTCTATAAATGGAAAGCAATGGATATGTTATCATAAAAATGTCATAATGGAATGAAAATACAGGAATTACACTTGAAAACCATAGATTTCATATCATATATCTTGAACATTAGTTGTGAAATAAATCCTTTTTGTCCATAAGAAATTAATCATATATTAATAAAATGAACATATTTCGTGAGAGTATAACATTGTCATGAGACACGGATTTATGAAATGCACAAAATCATATAAGATAATTTTTCAATGCTAACCGTCAATATTTTTCTAACTTTTTATGATTATTATAACCACAAATGTACCAAAATACAAATTAGGATAAACTCCCATATAGCAACTTTTGGGATTTCTAAATCCTCTTATGTTCCTTGGTAATTAAGATAACCAACCATCTACCCTCTTACAGGATTGGGATAACCTCATGTATACGCATTTATCTCATAGAAAATCAATAATTATCCATCTAATTTGAGGTACATATATCTCCCACCCATCACATAATTGATCATTTTATACTCCCTATGGTCAAAAGCTGATCATAATATTATAATCTATGAAAACAAGTCATGTTTCATAAACATTTCATGATAAAATAACCCATGGGAATAAAATGTGTTTCATAATCAGTTTCCATTATATTCATTAATAAAACATGTATATAATAAGAATATTATCATTGGATAATATCACAATTAATGAAAAAGCACCATAAAATGAAATCATCATTTATGAAAATATTATTTAGAAGATATATAGGAACATTTCTTTAAATGAATAACCATTCAACTTTGAAAATAAATATATAAAATAAAAATATTTACATTATATTATTTTAAATATTTTTATTAAAAAAATATTAAAAACGTATAAATTAAATATTAAATAAAAAGTAGGTCATCATAGTGATGAATTTAATTCAGACTGTACATGTCTAAATATAAAAAATTTCACATTTTTTCTAAAATGTCTAAGGATCCTTCTTCATAACTATAAAATAAGATACCTTTTAAATAATTTTTTTAAAATATAAACATATGTAAATTGTTTTCTAAATGTTAAATGCATAATTAGTAATTATTTAATTATATTGTTTTTATAAAATAAGGACATAATATAAAAATTAATTTTCACAATAAGGAGAAATATGGTTGATTTTTTCAATAAATTTACGTTCGATCTCTTGATTAATTATATAGAGGAAAATAAAAGGAAAACATTATTTCTCAAAAAATACCAAGGGGACGAGAAATGAGATGTAATATTTGAATCAAATATAAAAACTATTAACTCATAAAAAAATAATAAATCCTATAAAAGAATTATATTTTATCATAAATCATATAATTCATTTCAATCATTATAAATCTATACCTCATTTGAAAGAAGAGAGAAATATTTTTTTTATAAAAAAACATTGGTCTTGGTATCTTTCATCCCCAAAGAGATTAAAATCATAAGAAAATATTTACTATCTCAACACATACAATGTATAATAATAATCATATGTTTTCTTGAGAGGTTGATAATAATATTTCCTCATTATAAAATAAATCATAAACAATTCTAATAAATAATGAGATTTTAAAATAAAATCACTAACATAATTGTAAACTTTGAGTCATAATAACAAGGAATGGAAGAACCTTATATGGGTATCAATATCCCATAATATTCATGAAAAGAATCAAAAAATACATTCATGATAAGTATATACATCATAAAATGGAAATAATTGATTAATATGGCATGGATCCCATGTAAATAAAATTGATAAAAAATACCAAACATCAAGAATCATCATTATTAATACATTTTCAAACCCCATTTAAAATAAATGTAGTTTTATTATAAAATATTTTGATAAACATACTTATATATATAATTCAATATTTCATTTACTTATGACCTTTAATTACCCACTTATTAACAATTCCATGCTTAAATTTTATTTTTGGTAATAAAAACTTCATCATTCAATGATCTTTTCTTCCAGTATTTTCTATAATATTTTATTTATCATGGATCCATAATATGTATATTTATAGTGATGATATAAATATCATATATAATTAATATATATTTATATTGAGTAATCCATTATATATAGATATAGAAAATGATTTTCATCATTCAGGGAGATGGTATGGAAATCATACACATGAACGTTGTATTAATTTTCTCAATCGATGAAACAAAAAACTAAAAAATTTAAAAAAAGTTGAAGAAAATATTTTATATAACATATATCATATTTATTAATTAATTATTCCCTTATTCCTATCCATTTAAAAACAAAAAAATGTGTCACATCGCTTTGTGGATGTGTTATTCCACATGTATGCAGTAGAGTCATTATCGTTTCCCAACTGATATTAATTTAAGAAGGTAAATGTGAAATTATAATTACATATGAATAATAATTTAATAAATAAAATATAAATACAATAAATTATTATCTATTTTCTATCGTGATATATTGTGTATGAAAATTAATTACTTCTGTTGGAAAGACAATGGTCCACCATACACATGATTGATTGTTTTGATTCCCATCTGATTATAATGGATATGGGTATAATTTAATACAATAAAAAATAACATATTATTATATAAGCTATAATGATGATTTTATATCATAATTTTTGATGAATATTATAATGAGGATTAAGAATACATAAATTAAAAATTCTATATTAAAAATGATACCGCTTTTTTCGAAAACTCTCTTATATTTTCACCAAAACCATCCTTCAGATATTTGGATATTCAATCTAATCCCCAATTAATTTTGTATGGATTTATGAATTTATTTGCGAAGGACTTGGTGGATAAATGTTTTTAAGGGTGAGCTAGAGAGGATTGGGGATTCCCTTTTACAGGTGGGGGATATGACAAACTTGGAATTTTTAATATGACAAATTTATACCCATGTTATACACATGAAACATGGAACCAAAATGGCCCCTTATCTAAATTTAGAAGATATATTGTAAATATTTAACCATATAATAGGATTTGAATAAAATTCTCAAGTTATATTAAACCTTTTAATCTTATTTTGCCCCCTGGTAAACCCAATTTTACCATAATTATGGTAATTAATTTTTACCATTTTACTATTCATTATGACCATAAATTTAGTTGAACAATTTATTTAATATTAATTATTCGAAATAAATTTATGTAATATATTTTGACAAATTTAGTTCATATAATTGGTAGTATTTATTATAAAATTAAAATATAATATGTGAAGAAAAAAATTAAGAAAAAATGTTTTCGTAAAGACTAGTTGTTTTTATGTGGAATTTGAACATAAAATTGATTTCAAATTATCTACAATTTATTTATCATAATATTACTAAAAAATATCATTTATAAATTTTTCAAATAAAATATATCTTAGTAATGGTTTTAAATTCAACGTATCATTTTAATTATAGTAAATATTTTTCACTATTCATTGAGAATGTGTTTTTAGAATATTCACAAAAATTAACTTCATGATAATTTTTACATGTTTATTTTAAAAATGAATTTAATTTTTTAAAATAAATTTTCTAAAAGTGTAAAATTTAATTTTTTATGTCTTCTAAAAAATAGCTATCCCATTTTTTAGTTAATTGTAATTTCCAAGCATATTATGTCTTCATTAATAAATAAGTATTTTTTTCAATATGTTATTCTTTTATAAAAAACAGAAAATATTATTCAAAATGTTGTTTTTGCTATTCATAAAAATGATTTAAAATGGATGTTTATAGTTTTCTTGTTTAAATATAACATTTATAGAATAATTTGGTTCTTTATCACTTATTGTTGTGTGTAACATCACATATTTATAAATTTATTTTTTTCAAATAAAAATTAAAAATATATATGGGTCTCACAGAACTTTTTAGTGATGAGATAGACACAATAAATGTGTTTTTATATATAGAGTAAGGAAATGAATTCTTATGGGTCCTGATATTTGAGACTACATGAGCATAACTACAAAAGCATAAATGTGAGTTGGAATTTTTAGTCTATACCCTAAAGATATGGAGACCCTACCTTACGGGGGACTGGTTTATCATATATTATGACCAAAAGAGTCTCATTTATATATTCTCTTAAAATGTTATTACCATGTTATATAGGTTATGTCTAGAGTTCCCCAAGTATTATTACAACAAGATTGTTTATATACCTAATAAGGGAAAAAATGTGTAGGATTCACTCAATAAGAGTTCTACCTCATAGTTGTAGATGGTGTGTTTAAATAAGTTAGCGTCATTACATTTTTCAATAATTGATGAATATGGAATGATATATCATCTGATTATGGTTGTTACACCACCACTTAAAAATTGTGCATGTGAGGATATGAATAATGATACTGATTGTGACACCTTGCACGATCATATATCAACTAGGCATGTTTCTGATTGATTTTATGAATATGGGAAAAATTTAAAACATTATAGAGGATGGAATATGGAAGAAATTACAATGCCTAATGGGGTTAGGAGGGTTATTAATAAATCAACATTAGAGGAAAATCCAGTTGTGGGAAATATGTCTCAATAACTCCTATGATTATTATAGTGGATATGGATGAATAAGTATATAGTAGAGTGTTTTTCTTGATTCATTTATTATTAGCAGGTTAAGACATAACACCAGGTTCTATTAATTTTATAAAATCCCCTTTATCATCCAATGTATATGTTGGATTCCATCACTAAATGAATTTTTATTGGGTTTACATGCACATCTAGAGGACCTGATTCCATTTGGTGTATTGTAGACCGACGCACCATATCATCCAATATCAATGATATCCAATATTATATCCCATTAGAGCGATTCTGACTCCATTAAACGTAGGATATAGTTTAGTTATATAGATTTCCCTAATCAATTGATTAATAAATTGATTCCCACATCCCATCATGATTAAAAATAGGATTTCTGGAGGCCTTTGGGTATCTTTTATGACTAAGCGTAGTGTTTCATCACCAAACAGGTGGATAGGATGAGAAAACCATTATGTTCTATAAGTCATGTTACAATATTTCATGTCGGACTTTGGCAATAATTGGTGATGTAATGTACCCATATTAGATCTTGTGTACAAAAATATATAATATTCGTCCATCATTATGGAACCACTAGAATCTTTCTATTAGTAAACCCATAGTTTAACACATTGTTAGACAAATTTAGGAATGTCTAGGATAATATTCTTAAAACTAGTGTGAAATACATTATGATAGGTGAATATCAACCAAAAATGACTGAGGATTTCACAAATCCATCAAAAATATTTTCAAGCTAATTAATGTGGCCTATGGAGTTCAATGAGGGAGTCCATGTGTTCCTGAATGTCTCACCTGAAAGTGGAATATAGAGATTTGTTATATATAGAATAATATCTATGAAATTCATTATACCATTCTATATTCTTTTTAGTGTTGGTAATGTGACATACCTCTTATCTCTAACACCACTATTATACTGGATACATTATGTTGTCCTTGTGTCATAGACAAGGAGGTATGTGCATGAATCGTTCCATGTTATCGACTATTGTGAAATGGAAATTGAGGATGGAGACAACATTTTATAGTAACAGGAAGAAATCTAGGATTGATAGGAGAATATCTTCTATTTGTGAGTGATTTTCGTATTTCATTCATGTTAGAAGTTTGAGAATCTTCTTCAGAACAACTAGGAATTGGAGACCATGATGAGAGCATTGTTCCCATATCATATCACATATCCTTTTTTTCTTTTCATGAAGAAAATAAAAAAGGTTGGGATAATGTAAAATCTAATTTGATTACATTTAATTATTTAGAAAATATCTAAATTCTTTATCTAGGTACAAATAAATGTCATGATTTTAAGGCCCAATGCGCCCAATCTTGTTATTATAAAAATATTTAATATATTAATATCATGCACAAGAAGTTTCTCTGAAATAGTGGAATAAATCTCAAATGGTGTCTAAAAAAAGGGAATTAGCGACCGCCAATGGAGGTCGTATCAGCCTCGTCGCTGTAGGCCAATAGCGACTGCCATTGGCGGTTTCTATAGGTGTCCAAAATGCCGGCCATAAGAGACCGCCTGGCGGTCGCTATAGGGTGCCGGGTGGGGACCATTAGTGACCGCTTTTAGCGGTCACAACTGCTGCCCGGCAGCCAGTCTATAGCGACTGCCTTTGGCGGTCGCTAAACTGGGGAAATTTCTTTACAAAAAAATTCATACCGAAATAAATAAATATATATATTTATATTAATGAAAATATTTATATATATAATATTAAATAAAATATTTTTCATTTTTTTAATGAAATGGACGAATTGTGTTTTTTAATTCACGGTGAAAAATCAGAGATATAACAAGGTAACAGTCATAACAAATGGAAAACAATTTCAAATAGCATAAACATCAAAATCATCATAAATGATAAACATGCTTCAGTGATCCGAGCAGGTCCATCTATTTCAATCTTCTGCTTCAAAACCTACAATTAGACAAAAAAACAAAACAAACGTAAATTGAACATAATTATTCAGTTATTATATACATATAATAAAATTAAACCTGACATCAAATCATGGTGCTATAATAATTTAAAACCCCCAATTTAATAAATTCTATCATTTCAGGTCATTCAGAGCACGTTTGCTCCGAATTCGACCGTCTCACGCCGTTTTTAGTGTTTTATGACACCAGAAACACGTTTCTGGTCACCGTGGTCAAACGACACCTCTGATTGATGTGTCGTCTACCCAAACATTTCACAAATTACACAACGGCTGTTGTCGTACAGTTTCATGGCATTCCGAGTTCGTTCGGGTGGTTTTGACCCCCCCCACGCGCCGTTTTAACGCGCGCAGAGCTGCTGAAAACGATGAACTCAGCCGTACCGCATGTCTGATGGGCGCGCCGTCTCCTCTTACACGTCACCAATAATATTCCTAATGTTTTCGTGTGGTTTCAGGTCATTCGGAGCACGTTTTCTCCGAATTCGACTGTCTCACGCCGTTTTTGGTGTTTTTTGGCACCGGAAACGTAGTTCCGGTCACGGCGGTCAAAAGACACCTCCGATTGACATTCCGTCCACCCGACCATTTCAAAAATCACACAACGGCTGTTTTCGTACGGTTTCATGGCATTCCGAGGTCATTCATGTGGTTTTGACCCCCACACGTACCGTTTTAGCGCGCGCGAAGCTGCTGAAAACGACGCACTCGGTCGTACCATGTCAATCGCACGTCCTATGGGCGCGCCGTATCCTCCTACATGTCAAGAATAATATTCCTAATGTTTTTGTGTTGTTTCAGGTCATTCGGAGAACGTTTTCTCCGAATTCGACCGTCTCACGCCGTTTTTGGTGTTTTATGACACCGGAAACGCGTTTCCGGTCACCGCGGTCAAACGATACCTTCGAATGACGTGCCGTCTGCCCGACCATTTCATAAATCACACAACGGCTGTTGGCGTACGGTTTCATGGCATTCCGAGGTCGTTCGGGTGGTTTTGACCCCCCCATGCGCCATTTTAGCGCGCGCGGAGCTGCTGAAAACGACGCACTCGGTCGTACCGCGCGTACCACACGTCCGATGGGTGCTCCGTCTCCTCCTACACGTCACGAATAATATTCCTAATGTTTTCGTGTGGTTTCAGGTCATTATGAGCAAGTTTTCTCCGAATTCGACCGTCTCACGCCGTTTTTGGTGTTTTATGACACCAGAAACGCATTTCCAGTCACCGCGGTCAAACGACACCTCCGATTGACGTGCCGTCTGCCCGAACATTTCACAAATCACACAACGGCTGTTGTCATACGGTTTCATGGCATTCCGAGGTCGTTCGAGTGGTTTTGACCCCCCACGCGCCATTTTAGCGCGCGCGGAGATACTGAAAACGACGCACTCGGCCGTACCGCGCGTACCGCATGTCCGATGGGTGTGTCGTCTCCTCCTACACGTCAAAAATAATATTCCTAATGTTTTCGTGTGGTTTCAGGTCATTCGGAGCACGTTTACTCTGAATTCGACCGTAACACGCCGTTTTTGGTGTTTTATGACACCGGAAACGCATTTCCAGTCACTGCAGTCAAACGACAGATCTGATTGACGTTCCGTCTGCCCAACCATTTCACAAATCACACAATGGATGTTGTCGTATGGTTTTATGGCATTCCGAGGTCGTTCGGGAGGTTTTGACCCCCCACGCGCCGTTTTAGCGCGCGCAGAGCTGCTGAAAACAACGCACTCAGCCGTACCGCGCGCACCGCACGTCCGATGGGCGCGCCGTCTCCTCATACATGTAACCAATAATATTCCTAATGTTTTCGTGTGGTTTCAGGTCATTCAGAGCATGTTTTCTCCGAATTTGACCGTCTCACGCCGTTTTTTGGTGTTTTATGACACTGGAAATGTGTTTCCGGTCACCACGGTCAAACGACACCTCCGATTGATGTTCTGTCTGCCCGACCATTTCTCAAATCACACAAAGGCTGTTGTTGTATGGTTTCATGTCATTCCGAGTTATTCGGGTGGTTTTGACCACCCCACGCGCCGTTTTAGCGCGCGCGGAGCTGCTGAAAACGACGCACTCGGCCGTACCGCATGCACCGCACGTCCGATGGGCGCGTCGTCTCCTCCTACAGGTCACCAATAATATTCTAATGTTATCGTGTGGTTTTAGGTCATTCGGAGCACGTTTTCTCCGAATTCGACCGTCTCACACCGTTTTTGTTGTTTTATGACACCGGAAACGGTTTTCCGGTCACCGTGGTCAAACGACACCTCCGATTGACGTGCCGTCTACCCAAAAATTTCACAAATCACACAAC
The DNA here is from genome assembly GCA_963277665.1 of Viscum album. Taxonomy (NCBI): domain Eukaryota; kingdom Viridiplantae; phylum Streptophyta; class Magnoliopsida; order Santalales; family Viscaceae; genus Viscum; species Viscum album. The sequence continues at coordinate 172,935,169 of OY728143.1, read as the reverse complement.
GGCTGTTGTCGTACAGTTTCTTGGCATTCCGAGGCCGTTCGGGTGGTTTTGACCCCCCCACGCACCGTTTTAGCACGCGCGGAGCTGCTGAAAACGATGCACTCGGCTGTACCACGTGCACCGCACGTCCGATGGTCATGCCTTCTCCTCCTACACGTCACCAATAATATTCCTAATGTTTTCGTGTGGTTTCAGGTCATTCGGAGCACGTTTTCTCCGAATTCGACCGTCTCACGCCGTTTATGGTGTTTTTTGACACCAGAAACGCGTTTCTGGTCACAGCGGTCAAACGACACCTCCGATTGACGTGCCATCTACCCAACAATTTTACAAATCACACAACGGCTATTTTCGTACGTTTTCATGGCATTCTGAGTTTTTTCCGGTGGTTTTGACCCCCCACGCGCTGTTTTAGTGAGCGCGGAGCTGCTGAAAACAACGCACTCAGCCGTACCGCGCGCACCGCACGTGCGATGGGCGCACCGTCTCCTCCTACCTGTCACCAATTATATTCCTAATGTTTGTGTGTGGTTTCAGGCCATTCGGAGCATGTTTGCTCCGAATTCGACCATCTCACGCCGTTTTTGGTGTTTTATGACACCCGAAACGCGTTTCCTGTCACCGCGGTCAAACAACACCTCCGATTGACGTTCCGTCAACCCGAACATTTCACAAATCACACAACGACTGTTGTCTTACAGTTTCATTGAATTCCGAGTTTGTTCGGGTGGTTTTGATCCCCCACGCGCCGTTTTAGCGCGCGCGGAGCTGCTGAAAATGACGCACTCGGCTGTACCATGCGCACCGCACGTCCGATGGGCACGCTGTCTCCTCCTACACGTCACCAATAATATTCCTAATGTTTTTGTGTGGTTTCAGGTCATTCGGAGCACGTTTGCTCCGAATGCGACCGTCTCACGCCTTTTTTGGTGTTTTATGACACCAGAAGCGCGTTTCCGGTCACCGCGGCCAAACGACACCTACGATTGACGTGTCGTCTGCCCGAAAATTTCACAAATCACACAACGACTGTTTTCGAATGGTTTAATGGCATTCCGAGGTCGTTCGGGTGGTTTTGACCCCCCCGCGCGTCGTTTTAGCGCGCACAAAGCTGCTGAAAACAACGCACTCAGCCGTACCGCACGCACTGCATGTCCAATGGGCGCGTCGTCTCGTCCTACACGTCTACAATAATATTCCTAATGTTTTCGTGTGGTTTCAGGTCATTAGGAGCACGTTTGCTCCGAATTCGACCGTCTCACGCCGTTTTTGGTGTTCTATGACACCAGAAACGCGTTTCCGGTTACCGCGGTCAAACGACACCTCCAATTGACGTGCGGTATTCCCGACCATTTTAAAAATCACACAACGGCTGTTGTCGTACGGTTTCATGGCATTCCGAGGTCGTTCGGGTGGTTTTGACTCCCCCACGCGCCTTTTAGCGCGCGTGGAGCTGCTGAAAACGACGCACTCGGCCGTACCGCGCGTACCACACATTCTATGGGCTCTCCGTCTCCTACTACACGTCAAAAATAATATTCCTAATGTTTTCGTGTGGTTTCAGGTCATTCGGAGCAAGTTTGCTCCGAATTCGACCGTCTGACGCCATTTTTGGTGTTTTATGACACCAGAAACGTGTTTCCAATCACCGCGGTCAAACGACACCTCCTATTGACGTGCGGTATTTTTGACCATTTAAAAAATCACACAATGGCTGTTGTCGTACGGTTTCATGCCATTCAAAAGTCATTCAGGTGGTTTTGACCCCCCCACGCGCCGTTTTAGCGCGTGTGGAGCTGCTGAAAACGACGCACTCGGCCGTACCGCACGCACCGCATGTCCGATGGGCGCTCCGTATCCTCCTACACATCACCAATAATATTCCTAATCTTTTCGTGTGGTTTCAGGTCATTCGGAGCACGTTTGCTCTGAATTCGACCGTCTCACGCCGTTTTTGGTGTTTTGTGACACCAGAAACGCGTTTCCGGTCACCTCGGTCAAACGACACCTCCGATTGACATGCCGTCTACCCGAATATTTCAAAAATCACAAAACGGCTATTTTCGTACGATTTCATGGAATTCTGAGGTTGTTCAGGTGGTTTTGACCCCCCCCCCCCCCACGTGCTGTTTTAGCGCGCGCGGAGCTCCTAAAAACGACGCACTCGGCCGTACCGTGCGCACCGCACGTCCTATGGGTACGCCGTATCCTCCTACACGTCACCAATAATATTACTAATGTTTTCGTGTGGTTTCAGGTCATTTGAAGCACGTTAGCTCCGAATTCGACCGTCTCACGCCGTTTTTGGTGTTTTATGACACCCGAAACGCGTTTCTGGTCACCGCGGTCAAACGACACCTACGATTGACGTGACGTCTGCCCGACCATTTCAAACATTACACAACGACTGTTTTCGTACGGTTTCATGGCATTCCGAGTTCGTTCAGGTGGTTTTTACCCCCCCCCCCACCCCACGCGTCGTTTAAGCACGCGCAGAGCTGCTGAAAACGACGCACTCGGCCGTACCGCGCGCACCACACGTCCGATGGGTGCGCCGTCTCCTCCTACACATCAAGAATAATATTACGGTGTGCGGGGAGGGATGTACGGAGTGCGGGGAAGGCTGTCCGGGGTGCGGGAGGGCTGTCCGGAGTGCGGGAGGGCTGTCCGGGGTGCGGGAGGGCTGTCTGGGGTGCGGGGAGGGCTGTCCGGAGTGCGGGGACGGCTTTCCGGGTTGCGGGAATGCTGTCTGGTGTGCGGGGAGGGCTGTCCGGAGTGCGGGGAAGGCTGTCCGGGGTGCAGGAGGGCTGTCCGGAGTGCGGGGAGGGCTGTCCGGGGTGCGGGAAAGGCTGTCCGGGGTGCGGGAGGGCTGTCCGGCGTGCGGGGAGGGCTGTCCGGATTGTGGGGAAGGCTGTCCGGGGTGCAGGAGGGTCGTCCGAGGTGCCGGAGGGCTGTCCGGAGTGCAGGAGGGATGTCCAGGGTGCGGGAGGGGGGGGGGATGTTCGGGGTGTGGGAAGGACTGTACGGAGTGTGGCGGGGGCCTATCAATATTCTCCCTTGATTTCAACTTACTAGATAAAAAAATTTCAGTCACTATAAATGGTCTAGTAAACCAAGACTTATTCTTACTATACATTAGCTTCCATATGGAAGAATGAAACAACACTTTGTCTCCTACTTGAATTTATCCCTCCTATTTCAGTCTATTATGGATAGAGTTAGCATTCTCCTTACATTGATGGGTTTCTTATTTGGTTTTGGTCTTAGTTTATAAAACTTTATCATCTCTGGCTTCATTTTTTTTTCAGTTTTCCCTAACTCCAGGTCAACATTTTTGGAATACTAGATAGATTTATGATATAGCTCAAACCCAACATAAATATCAATAACAACCCTACCATTAAAAGCATAAACACACCTCGTGAATATGATGCGTCATGCGTGTTCATCATTGACCTACATCCGCTGGGCCAGGGGCATACAAAAAATAAATATAATGAATATTTTTATAGAAAAAATAATTTAAATTAAATAAATAAATACAGCATAAACCTGCGTCGTGTGATCCCCTGCACCATCACCTGAACGCACATATTCCCGCAGTGCTCTAACCTCAGCAGCCAATTGCGCATTTGCCTCCACGGAAGCCCACATCCGTGGTTCGAAATCTAACAGCTGCTGTGTCATCTAAGCAACAACAGTACCGAAAACCGCAGTGCGTGACATTACAGAATGAGGAATCCCAGTTCCATAGGTCAAACTATATCCATGTCCGTCCCGACCAATGATGCGACGAAAGATCTCATCCCTTCGCATGGGAAGCTGTCACTGGTCCTCTGGCAGATGTTCTAATTCAACTTCAAATTGATCCTATTAAATATTTAAATATATATACATATATTAATATAAAGATTTTATGTAGGTATTGGCATTGAGTACAAGCACTTACTATCCATGCTGCAGCCTCTGGATCATTGCGATCACGATTCCACATCCACACCAACATTTTATCAGTTAGTGCGCCTTGCTCCCGCAACTATATATGAATAGAATATAAAAACAAAACCGTATTAATTAAAAAAAATTAAAAATGAATAATAAATACCTCATGTCGGATCTGAGACACGTGACGAGTCACGAGCCTATGAGGTGGTCCCTGCAACGCTCGATTCTCAGAATGGCGTGTAGACACCTCCTACATTAAATTCATTCAAATATACATCAAATAACACCTTCTTGAAAATATATATACCAAAATAAATATACAAACCGCAACACCATCAGTAGACCAATATGCAACTAAATCATGCCACTAAGCAGGGGGGACACCTCTCGGGACTTTTTCTAGAATGTCTGGGGCACCCACATTTGGTAACCAGTGGTCCCTCTTGACTTTGCCTTTATAGTCTTTCCACATCTTACGGAATTTGTTCATACACACTGGTCGAAACTCAACAGGACATACTTTCAAATTTTTCTATTAAAGAAAAAAATCACATATGTTATTGCTGATTATACAAAGGGAATAAATTAAAATGGTCTTCTTACCTGAACCTCCCTCCAAAGACGATCTAATGTGTCTTGAGGGATAGAAGCCCAGTCACGCGTGGTCAATGGAAATCGATGTGGATCACGTATGATATGACCCAACTGACGAATTAATGCAGGGGAATTCCGTCCCACAGGATGAAATACCTCATCAGATGAAACATCAAAAGTCGTGTCGGAATTCCATGCTAATATGCCTCGACCAGGGCCTCTCCTATGAGAGGAAGAAGCAGTCGGGTCTGATCCTGTTGAAAATAATTGTATATACAAATTGAAAAATGTTATATATATATATATATCTGTTTATTAATTACATAAAAAATAGAGACAATGACATTCCAACATACCTCGACCCTGAGACGTAGATGCCTCAGATGGATGATGTGGATCTTCTGCCTCTTCCGCTAACATGCCTGCAGTCATGGAAAACATTAGTAAGGGGACTATCCAAAGTGTCCAAATGATAAATTGTACTGTTTTTAAAAAAAATCAAACTTGTATAGTTGTTAATCAAACAAAAAGGGATTGAATAATTAGTTGCGAATGAATTTTAAAAAATCATAAAATTCACAAAACAGATATACAAATTATGTACAAAACCAATCAATGCATAGCCAAATTTCAAATTGAATTAATTAAAATTCAAGAAGAACATGAACCAAATGAAGAATACCTCAATAGAAACATACACCGATAATAACATCAACATAACATGAGGTAAATCACCCTAAATATTTATAACTGAATAAACATCAAAAAGTGAGGATTAAACATACAAGGATTTATAAAATGTTTACATAATTTATGATATCTTAGGCTGAAAAGTGGGAAAAAATTATACCTTTCATTAAGCATGAAAATCGACCGTTTCTCCTTCAACAGCCGCTCTGACCCAAAAAATATCTTCTTCATGTTGAACTACGGTATGTTGATCAAGTTGTTGGGAAACAAATGGAATAGTCTCAGGTTCATCTTGTTCAAATACATACACTCCTCACCGAGACATTTTGACAACAACTTGCCAACTTGGATTCGAAGGAAAAGAAACGAAGAATACTTGTTCTACTTGTGATGTCAAAATGAAAGGTTCATTATCAACTCGTTCATTTCTGTATAACATATAGTTAAAATTCAGCAATGAAAACTGATATTGATCGAGTTTACATCTACGCACTAGATCAACCCAATTACACTTTAACAATATGTACTTCAACCCGTGTGTGTATACAACGTCAATGATGTCTATCAATTGACCATAGTAATAACCAGAATCAACAAATGGACAACTGATGCCACTGTTTTGTGTTGCCCGTTTGTCTTCAACATCTTTAATGCGAAATCGAAAACCATTAGCATCTATAGATTTATAACGACGAGCCGTTATAGATGGACCCTCAGCCAGTTGGATAAATTCTTCAGTTAGCATGGGGTCCCCTAACTCCCTTAGCTTATGAACCTACATAATTTATAGAATTAAATAATGATATATGAAGAATGAAATTAGTATAATTCTTCACTCATAATGAAAATCAATTTATACGTACATAATCCTTGAACCAATCATGAAATGACGCATAATGAGACTGTTGAATTTGCAACTCAGTCGCACGATACAACTCTTCTTTTATCTCATTAATGTGTTTTCTACAAATGATAACGCAATGCTTAAATGATCAAATTATGCAAACAAAACATGTAAAAGTTAAAAAATAAGAGTGATAAGATACTTACTGCATTAATGGTGCAATTGATGGAGTATTGAACAAGATATATCAATGCGCTTGTATCCACTCGATGTTGTCCATATCATATGCGGTTCCTTCTCCAACTGGACCATCCTGAATCCGATATGGCTTATCTAATTTTGTTTCAACATCCGTAAGATATTCTGCACAAAAAGTAGTACACTCATCCATCAAATAACCATTGGTTATTGATGCCTCCGGATGAGCTCTGTTGCGTAAAAATCGTTTCAATGTACTCAAATACCGCTCAATAGGATACATCCACCTGAATTTCACTGGACCAGCAGCCATTAATTATTTAGTTAGGTGCACTGTAAAGTGGACCATAACATCAAAAAATGAGGGGGGAAATAGTTTCTCAAAGAGACAAAGCGTAAGTACAATTCGGTCCTGTAAACCTTTTAAATCACTCATTCGTTGATTTCTTAAAAAAAGATCTCTAAAAAAATTACTCATCTAAATCAACGGCTGAACAACATTGGGGGATAAACAATCAAAAATGGCTATTGGAATCAACTGTTGAAGTAGTATGTGATTTTCATGACTTTTCATCCCTTGCAATGTCTTGCTCGTCAGATTCACACACTTTGAAATATTAGAAGAGTAACCATCAGACACCTTGAGAATCTTCAAAATGGAAAGAAATGTCTCTTTCTCCTTTGTAGTTATCATATACTATGCAGTAGGCATATATTCCTTGTTTCCCTCATCTATCTGTAAATGAAACTGTTTCCTTAAACCCATTTCTTCCAAATCACGACGTTCATTAACATGGTCCTTCGATTTCGCACTGACACCTAAAATGGTCCACAATATGTTATCACAAACAATTTTTTCAATGTGCATGACATCCAAATTATGCCTCAGTATGTTAGTTTTCCAATACGGAATACTATAAAAATACTTTTCTTTTTCCAATTGTGACTGCGCTGCCTACCCGCATCTCGAATATTACGTACCGGAGGAGCCACCAAATCCTGAATTTCATATACCATGCGGATGTTTTCTTCCTCAATCTGTGATAACATTTCGACTCCTGTCATGATATTTGGTGCTGGGATGAACTCTCTAGAACCATCAAATGTCACTCTGTCCTTTCTGAACCCGTGCTGAGGGGGGAAAAATGTCTGTGACCCATGTATGCCTATTTTTTGGAATGCTTATTCCATACAGATATTTTACTTTTGTTGCAACAAGGGCAAGCAAATTCCACTTTCGTACTCCAGCCTAATAAATTTGCATAAGCTGGGAAGTCATTGATTGTCCACAATAAAGCAACCTGCAGTTTGAACATTTCATTCGTTTCACAATCATAAGTCATCACACCATCACCCCATAATTCATTCAACAAATCAATCAATGGCTGAAGGTAAACATCAATCTTATCCCTCGGACTTTTAGGTCCATCAATAAGAGTGTAATGTAATATAAATTGTTGCTTCATACAAAGCCACAGAGGAAGATTATATGGAACCAATACCATGGTCCATGTGCTATGAGTTTCACCAACCATAGTCTTGAATGGATTGAAACCATATGCTGCCAATCCCAATCGGACATTACAAACATCTTTGGAAAAGTCGGGATGTCTCTTATAAAAATCCTTCCATACAAGAGAGTCTGTCGGGTGGGTTAACATATCACTTTCATGAACTCTTTCTGCATGCCATCTCATTAAATTAGAAACTTTAGATGAAATAAAAAATCTTTTCAACCTTGGTTTAAGGGGAAAGTAACGCATTTTTTTTACAGCAATTAGTTTCCCCTGTATCACAATCTGACTTTAATGAGTCTGATTTCCCCTGTTCTCTTTCCACCTGGAAGCACCACAAATCGTACAAATATCCAAATGGACAGTTTCCTTTCTAAACAACATACATTTGATTGCACATGCATCTATGGTCTCATATGTAAAACCTAAGTTCTCTGTTAGCTTACGAGCATGGTATTACAACTCGGGAATCTTAGCATCGACAGGAAGAACCTTTTTCAATAACACCAAGAACATGTCGAATGATGTGTCTTACCAATGATTCATAGTCTTCAAATGCAACAAGTCCACGATAAACAACAATTTATTGAAAGAAGTACATCCCGGATATAATTCTGTTTTTGCATCATCAATTACTTCATAAAACCTCCTCGAATCACGATCTGCAGTAGAGCGAAGATTTATCTCACCGGTCTCAAGATTCCTGATGTCAATTCCTTCAGGATCCAACCCATGTACCATTTCAGTAAGCATTTCCTGCATTGGATTATTCATCATTGCTTCAACATCCATCTGAACTGTATCCGTATTTTCACAATGAACATATTCTTCTCCATGACGAGTCCAACTCTTATAATTTCTCTAAAATCCATTAAAGAATAGGTGCTCCCTCATAGTATCTCGTGTGAATAAATATCTGTTAGCACATTTTCTACATGGACAACTAATATAGTCACATTAAAATCCTCTAGTGATGTCAATAAACTGCATAATGCCATTGAAATACTCTCTAGATGATCGATTTGGAAGATCAATCCAACTCTTATCCATAATAAGATCCCTATAACAAACATTTACACAATCCTTATTACATTTTCATTTTTCATATCAAATATATTTAAAATAAATACAAATTAATTGTTTGTGAACCATTTATAAAATAATAATGTAAGTGAAAGCCCATGTCATACCTGACTGCTCTACAAACTTGTAAGGGAGGGTAGCCGAAGGCGGTGCTGTGAGGGAGAGGAGAGGCAGTGGTGGGGAGCCGGAGCTGGAGTTGGTCCGGCGAGGGAGGGGACGGTGAAGGAGGGGACGGGTGGCGGTAGTGCGGCGAGGGAGGGGATGAAGACGAAGGGGACGGTGGTTGGCAGGGTGCGGGGGGGGGGGGGGGGGGGGGTGGTGTTTGGGGTGCTGGGGGGGAGGGACGAGGGGGAGGATGGCGGAGGGTGGAGGGCGGAGGTCGGAGGCCAGAGGGGCTGGGGGTCGAAGGCCATAGGGCGGAAGGAAGGCTGCCCGAGGGCTGCCGGGCTGCCGGAGGTGGGTGGTGGGAGGCCCGAGGGCAGAGGGAGGCCGCATGGCGGCTGGTGGGCTGCCCGAGGGCTTTCGGGTTGCCGGAGGTGGTTGGCGGGAGGCCCGAGGGCAGAGGGAGGCCACAGGGCGACCGGAAGGCGGAGGGTGGCCGGAGCCGGAGGGCGGAGGGTGGCTGGAGGAGGGTGGGGCCAGCGGAGGGAGGAAGGAGGGCGGAGTTTGGCCGGAGGGTGGCCGGAGGGCGACCCGAGGGTGTCCGGGGTGGCCGGAGGGCTGCCGGAGGCCGGTGGCGGGAGGCACGAGGGCAGAGAGAGGCCGCAGGGTGGCTGCATGGCGAAGGGCGGCTGGAGCCGAAGGGCGGAGGGCGGCCGGAGGAGGGCGTGGCCGACAGAGGGCGGCCGAAGGGCAGCCAGAGGGCGGTCGGAGGCCGGAGGGCGGCCAGTAGAGGGCGGGGCCGGCGGAGGGTGGGGCCGGCGGAGTGCGGGGCCGGCCGGCCGGCGGGCGGGGCGACGGGGAGGGCGCGACGATGGGGAGGGGGGAAGGGCGGGGGGCGGGGGGCGAATTCGCGAGGAGGGAGGGGGCACTAAAGCCCCCCTTTTTTTAGGGAATGGTAGTGACCGCCATTAGTGGTCTCTATTGGTTACCTATAGCGACCGCCAATGGTGGTCGCTATAGGTTAAGGGGCTCAAAATCCCATTTTTCTAGTAGTGATCATCTTGGACAAATGATACATTCATTGAATATATAATATAGTAATTACAGATTTTATGACAAAATGTATTTATGTGTTGTGTATTTTGTGAATGTAGTTTCATAGGAGAAAATCATAAAATAAATTAATTAATTTATATATTAATTACTTGATTATTATTTCACGACCTAATAGTCTTTAAAAAACACTATCATAACGAAGACCTAACATTATCTTCATTATCCAAGTGATTATGGAGTGAAAAATGAATAGTGTTAATTAAAAATTATCAAATTATAATTTGATGATTGAGGTAATTAATTTACATTTTTCATTTATAATTTTTTAATATCCCTTGTGAGATAAGAAAAAATTGTCCTAAAAAATTGTTTATGGTTTGATGAATGCATAATATTGGCATTATTTTATTATATGTTCACTATTATTTGGATGTTCTAATAGAAACAAATTGAGACCAAAAAATCATTTTTTGGTTTATTTTTATCTTAATGTTTTTATTTTTAATTATCATTTCTATTAAACCCTGATATTTTTTGAAATAATGTTTTTCAAATAAATTTAATTTCTTCAATAACATTCCTTACATGCAACACTGAGTACTAGGGAACCACAATATACTATGAAAATTATTATTTAAATACGTCCATTAAAAAATAGTTTTTAAATTGTTGAGAATGAATAAGACTAACAAATAAATGATATATATATGCTTCACAGAGGAATATAATAAATTTAGTTCGGTCAAATAACTAAAATTGAAATTAATAATCATTTGTATGTAAAAGAAATTATTTTATGATTTTTTTTTGCACGAGGTGTTATTAAATTAATAAATGAAAATATCAACTATTGTATAATTATTTAAATGAATTTTATATAATATATATTAAATGAAATATTTTATTATTCACCTATTATATTCTTTAGTGATGTTATAAGAATAATTATTTTTTAAAAAAATTTGGATTTTTATAAAAAGATATTTCATGTTATTATTCAAAATTAATTTAAATATATTTTTTTTACAAAATTAATTTCTTTTACAGAATAATCTTTCAGATATTATTTTATGGTTACCTTTATATGATTTATATAAAAAGATTAATTTTTCAATGATTGGTGAATAAAACTGATATTTATTGAAAAATACCTTCTTACATATTTAATTTAGAAAGATAAATTTTATTTTATGAATGTTATAAAAGAAATAAGAATTCAATAATAATATTATTGAACCAAATTATACATTTTTAATTAAATATATGTTCATTTTGAAATATAAATTTTCAATATTTATGAATTCATTCTAATTGGAAAAAAGCTTCTTCTTCAAATCTATGGATTGAATTATAATTAAAATATATCCAAATATGTCAATTTAACATGGTTAATTAGATTGAATATTTTTAATCAACATAGTCAACACAATTTAATATTTATTACTTAATTTTGGTTATAATAAATTTTAAAATTATTAAAAATTAATTACTACATTTATGGTTAAAACTAGTTTCCTAAGGGTTAAACAACAAGATAAAGGAATATTTTCCAATAAAATTTTCAGGGAACATATTATTTGGTAATATTAAAACATTTTACTTTCTAAAATTCTAATCTATGGTCGTTTTAAAGAAATATTCCTTGGAATTTATTTATCATGTTGGATACTTTTGGGAAATATTTAGATAGTTTCGAAGTTGGTTCCTTTACCGACTTATAAAAGCACGTATAATGTCAACTACAATCCACACTCCTTGATCCATTAGTATTATCCAATAACTTCACCAATTCACTCTTTATCATGTCCATTATTCATTACTTTTTCTATGAATCCTTCCTAGTAAGGCTTTAGGATTAAACCAAAAGAGGTTATCTGAAGAAGGGTTATGGTTATAAACCATTCATTATTATTTTATTTATTCTCCAAAATACTAAAAATATTATAAAAATATGATGATATAATACCACTATAATATACCAAATACTTATATTTTATTATTTTATTCTCATAAAATACATCCATTACCACTTCTAGGAAATGTGAAATGAAACTGTCAATCTTGTGTATGATGGACTATAACCTCATGAACCGATGCAATTTCATTTTCATGACTACATATAAAATAAGGATATAATGATGGAATTAACACACACACACACACACACACACATATATATATATTGTATTCCATAATTATAATATTTTATTTAAAATATCACATCAATTTTATTTCAATTCAATATGGTGGAGAAAACAATGTCGCTCATGCATACATGGGGGCTATAGTCTCCACGAAGTGATGTAATATGTTTTTAATTTTCTACTCAAATGAATGTTAATAATGTTATATGAAATGATTATTTAATACATAATGGATAAGAAAATTATAATATAAAGGTTAATTAACATTTATCATTCTTTCATTCCATTAGTCAATAAAATGTACACACTATTCATTCGTACGTACGCCCTACCACCATAAAGAATAGTGTAATTAATTTTTTATATATCCACTATTATGGATAAATATAAATACATATATAATCATAATATATTTAATATATATTTTGACTAAAATTAATTATATTATTAAACTAATATCAATGTACATTGAGCAAAACTACTCACCCAAAACATACATGAAAAACAAGGTACTTATTAAAAAAGTATTATATTACAAAATAACTGTTAATAAATACATAATAAAAAGATACAAGTAAATGATTTATTTTATTATATATAATATTATAGTTCAGGAGTATATTTATAACAATATAGTTATTATTAAAAATTTTATGAGAGTGGTTAGAGAATGTTAAGACTTAAGGTAATGGATGTATAGTCTCACTCTTTTTATAGTTGACATATGCCAAATTGACCAATCATTAATTTTTTTTGTGGTGTATATGATTATCTATTGAAATATCATTTCATTAATCATATATAATAATTATTTTTAATGTTTCATTTTATCTTATCATGAAATGGGTATTTTGAAAAAAATGTTCCAAATTTGGTAATATATTTTCTTCTGACTATTATTCTTCTATGACCCATGCTAAATTAACAACATGATTCATTGATGTTGTGTATATACATTCCATGAATTTATTTTATGATTAATATCATTAAAATTATGGGATTAAAATATTAATATATGTTTATTTATTTCAAGGGTAAAATATATAAAATGATATGTACATTTTAAAGGGTTTTTGTTACAACCTCATCGTTTATTGGATTTAAGATCGAATGATGAAATATTATATTTATAATTAAAGAAACCCATTAAATAATTAATCATATTATTAATTTTATTGAATACATGTTTATTTTTAATTCTTCTATTTATTTATCAAATATATATAAATAAAATATTTTTAAAAAATAAT